>OX387422.1:117703037-119076924 GCA_947563755.1 Lochmaea crataegi | reverse complement strand
CAGCCTAGTTTGGTGGAACTGGCCTTCAGAAGATCTAATTGATGTGAACAGTGTAAAATTTTACAAGGAAATCAGTTTAAGAGCAATAAATAGCAAGTTAAGATATACCTGGACATAGAATATTTCCTAAATTTTGTTGTATATAAAATGTTGAATAAGATTATGTAAAAAATGATATCTTACCAATGCCACAGAGAAAAGAACAGCGAGAAATATAATACAAGTTTTCATGGTTGATATGAGCAAACAATAATAAATTAGTTTTTAATACAGTTCGAATTTATACCAAATTTGAAGTTAAAAAATCATTAACTTAATATGTGATTAGGTGAAATTTCTTGGAAGTGTTGCAAAAGACATTATACAGAGTGGAAAGTCTAACTGAAACAAATTCTGTAACTTGATAAATAAAGGTTTATCGCAAAATTCCTGAAACACGTCAATTTTTATTTTCAATGGGGCTATTACAAAGAGATTTGTTTATCTTTTTAATTATCTGGGGGATTGCAAACACTCCCAACTTTTTTTTTAAATGGAAGAGTAGGTTGATTAATTTTTCATTTGAAAGCTTTTTCAATTGCAAATACAATTCCATCCTTTTTTGTTACTTTTTATAAGCAATGTGTCGGAAAAAAATGAAATAAGGAGATATTTACTGAAATTACTTTAATGTATAGGTACATTTTTTCTTACTTAATAAGCCCAATAAAAAACCTGCTCAATAGTTTTTCGGTCAATTTGAACTGAATGTGATTGATGTGTTAGTACTTGTTTGCATTTCAACGTGTAAATTAAAAACGAAAAATAAGAAAATGCCCTATTTAACCGAGACGCATCGTATCGAAATTTTAATGATGATCGGATATGGGGACAGAAGTCGAACACAAGCTGAAGTCGCTCGTTTGTTTAGTGAAGTTCATCCATAATTACCTTCAATTAATCGAAGTACGATTAGCAAAATTGAAACTCGATATCGGGAGTTGGACCACGCAAAGGATACTCCTCGACAAAAGCTTTTAAAAGTCGACGAAGAAGCCCAGTTGAACATATTGTTGGAAGTTGAAGAAAATCCTGTTACTCCAGCTTGCGTTCATGGTGTCAGTCACACAAGCATTTTAAAAATTCTTAAAGAAGCCAAAAAGCACCCATTTAAGATGCAAAACCTGCAGGAGCTTAACGAAGATGATCCTGATCGCAGACTCGAATATTGCGAACGAATTATGGCTTCTATCGATGGTGGACAAATTGCTTTCGAATGGGTGCTGTTTTCTGATGAGACTACGTTCACATTACATGGGCACGTCAATCGACAGAGCTGGCGTTATTGGGCTGACGAAAATCCCCGTTGGATGCGTGAATGCCATACCCAAAGGCCTCAAAAAACAAACGTCTGGGCTGGAATTATTGGGGATCGCATAGTAGGTCCTTTTTTTCAATGAAAACGTAACCGGAGAAACATACCTTAATAAGCTCCAAGAAGAACTGATTCCTACTTTAGAAAATTTATTCCCCAAGAATTTGGATCCCAACTTATTTGACCAACGGATGTGGTTTCAACAAGATGGGGCACCACCACATTTTGCTAAAAATGTACGGACCCTATATTAACGAAGTGTTTCCAAATAGGTAGATTGGAAGAAGGGTCCCAATTGAGTGGCCAGCAAGATCACCCGATCTTACTACATTAGATTTTTTATGGGGATATATAAAGAGCAAGGTTTATGCCACTAAACCTAACGACATCGCCGAGCTTCAACAAAGAATCAGGGACGAAAATAGGCAAGTAACGCCGGAAGTGTTGCAAAATGTTAAGAATACTGTTTATAATCGATTAGGATATTGTCAGCAACAAGGTGGAGAGCACTTTGAACATTTATTTCATTAAAGTAATTTCAGTGAATATTTCCTTATTAAATTTTTTCCGACACATTGCTTATAAAAAGTAACAAAAAAAATGGAATTGTATTTGCAATTGAAAAAGCTTTCAAATAAAAAATTAATCAACCTACCGTTCCATTTAAAAAAAAGTTGGGGGTGTCTGCAACCAATTTACGTGTTTCAGGAATTTTGCGATAAACCTTTATTTATCAAGTTACAGAATTGATTCCAGTTAGACTTTCCACTCTGTATTTAAACGTTTTTAAGTAGTTTTCGCCGGGAAAAACATCCAACCTAATGTATTTATTTTTTAATGAAGAATTGATTGTGACTAATAATGTTTTCCATACATTTCTCGGTGAAATACTAAAATTTAATAGTTTGGTAAAATAGATTATAGGTTGATTTAACTTTAATTTCGTCGATTTAAAAAAAAATGTTGATTTTTTTCCATTGCCCACTGTAGCTCTACAAATTGTTTATGGAATAACATAATTGGTGATAAATTAATTGTTTCAGCCCTTACTACGTGAAATATTTCATAATTATCAAATAAAACAACAGATATATAACATTATTACTCCACCTATTTGATAAGCTACAGCATTTGCATCGTCAGGAGTATAAACTATAAAAATTGATATAAATAAACAATTATGTATGTATGTATATTGGGGTGATATTCACTGAGACCCAAAAGACGTATTATGCCCCCTTTCTTTCACTTAGTTCCTGGGGAAAGTCTCAAAGACTAGTAGCTCCTTTAGTCCTATTTCCCGGAAGAGCTTTAAGATATCTGCTGGCTTCAGTTTAGGCAAGTGTCCCTTTTCTATCCAGTAGTCTCCTAGGTGTTGTGCCCTAGGATTCTGGATTGCTATACAATCCTCATCATTACATTCTTCTTGCTCCAGTATTTTCGAGCTTTTTAAGGACACTTGTTAAAGCTCATAGTGCAGTTTTACTCTGGCTTTCATTTGTTCCACCTGATTGTAGTTTCCCAGGATTATCTAAACCCTACTAGATCTTTTCATTGGTCGGTTATTCTATTCTTTTCTTCGTAGCCTATTAAAGAAACCAGTAACTAAAATACATATCCTAGGATATTTCATTATCTATCTACACGCAATTGAAAGAATATTAAACTCACCAAAAATATTGGGTCTTGTTGAATACAATATCCAACACTGTAAGCATTGTACTTGCATTGTATAAATTTAAGTGTGGCTACTTTGCCTAAAACTGTCATTTGTCACTGGTCGTTTTGACCTTGGGCAGCTAGCGCCCCAGTCACTTCAAGACCAGTTGCATAGCGAGAAGTAAAGTAATTGTTAAATATTTTTATAATTCCAAGTTTATGGTTTTGTACCTACCTAAAACTGAAGCTCTACTTTAGTGGTATCTTTACCAATCTTTGAAAGAAGTGTAAATATTGTAAATAGTTGAAGTGATGTCGCGTGGTTTCCTTCATTCTTCCTTCTCCATGTTCAACCCAAAAGACTGAACAGGTCTTATTTAACAAATACTGAAGAATAATTAATTTTTCTACAAAAATCAAGTATAAGAGCACAATATTTACTTGAGCCAGATTTAAGGATTCCTAGTACATCTTTTAAAGACGATTCTTGTTTGAAAGAACCATTTCGGATGTGTCTACGTTGTCGATTCAGTGAGTTTAATAAATTAGGTATTTTCACAGTAACGCTGTTTATCACGTTTCAATGAGATCAAAATATTCTTATCATAATGCAACTCATATCGGTGAAACACAAAGAGATCTCGAAATAAGATATAGTAAACATTTTAGCTGCTTTAAAAATGAATATTCAGATAAGGAAATTATGGAAACCATATAATTGATTAAAATCATCATCGACATTGAATAATACCATTAAACTTCAACAGAGTAAGTATTTATCTCTTAAGAATGGAGACCTTCGAACCGCCAGATCTTTATTTCATGTAATCGGATACGGAAGATGAAAATGTATAACCTAGGAAGTTTAGGTATAGAATAAATCGAGTTTTGGATTGGTTTCTTTATTTTATTATGGATTATGATCATGTTATGTAACCATATATTGCCACTTCTTTGGAAAACAAGAATTCTTGCGATAGTTTCATCTTGACTTAAGAGTTTATATAGTGTGTCCATTAAGTGCGATACAAAAATCACTTGGGACCTGAATATGACACCAATTAAGCTACATTTTTAAATTATCTTGGCGCCAAAAAAAGGATGCCACAGAAAAACATTTTTTTTTCAAGTGGAATGGTGGGGGTATTTTGGCACTTTCTGAATCACTATTGAGGTCTACATTACTGGTTATTTTTTTTACTAACCTATACAACGTTGCCAAGTTATTACGAATTTCGTCAAAAGTTATCATTTTACATTACATCATTTAAACCGACATACAAAAGACATAAAGTTGGTCCGCTGAATCTTTTCCCATGTATGAAATTATTCACATACTACTTTTTGTAGTACGTTTCTTTTCTACTCACAGAATCTAAACCCCCGAAATGAAACCGTTTGTTCCATTACAACATAATATAACAGACAGAGATAGCCATATGATGAATGATAGGTGTAACCCACACAACAGAAGATCTGTGGTTTAACCGCGAATTTGTATATTGACAGACCAAAGACTTTGTTTACATTTTTATTTTACATTTTTATCCATTTTTTTGCCCCTTGCATATACATTTATTTCAAAAACAGTTGTTATAACGACTAACTTATACCTGAGTGTTCGAATTATTGTGGTAAGTAAATATTATTTATCTACTTTTTATATATTTACTTCGTAATGAAAACTAACCTTAAATTGACATTTCATTATGATTCTGGATAGAACTCCATCAAACTGAAATATATGAAACATATTTTGCTGCCACCAATGTAGAAAATATTGACCTCATTTTCCGAAAGACCAGAACTATTTATGAATGGTTTTTATTTTTAGAATATGCCTGGAAAAACGTTGAATTCGCAAGCACAGGAGCTGGTCCTGAACGTGTTGGAGTATTTTGAGTTAGAAAAAAGAAATGGAGGACCTTTGGAACCACATTCATGTGTTCAAGAGGTAACATAAATATTTAAGTGCATAGACGTCAAAAAATAATAGTTCAATACTATTAAACGCTTTACAAAATTTGAAAAATTAATTTCCAAAGAGCAGACCGTCTACTAAGAAGCAACAACTACTTCTCGAGCTATATGCCCCAACAGACATTGAATTACACTTCTAAAGTAAACGGGGTTGGTATTGAACTATTATTTTTTGACGTCTATATATCACGCTTTACTAATATGACAATTATTTACAGTTAACCGTAATTAAGTAAATTTAAGTGCATGCTTGTTTAGCAATATACTTATTATTAATCAATTTTTTTTATGTTAGAGGGTAGCTGCTGCTTTGAAAATATCTCGACGAACAATGCTCTAAAAAAAAGAAAAGAAAATAATCCAATTCTTTCAAGCCCAGGCAAAAGCAGAACTCGTTCTAAAACTAAAACAACTGATCTACCCGAGGGTGATATGTACCAACAGAGTAAATATCAAACTATTTAATTAGAATTTTTTGGTAAAATGTAGGTGTAGGTATTTTGTAACGAGTATTCAAATCATGGTATATTCAAGAAAAATTTAGGAAGGTATTTATATAGATTTTAGTAGTTCTGTGACAATCGGAGAGCTTTAATGGAGGGGACCAGTATTGCAGCCTTGAGAGCCAATTTTTTGCGTAAATATATGGAAAACCTTTCAAGTACTCACCCAAGAGAACTTGTATTTTTGGATGAAACATGGATCTATTCGAAAGGAAATAAAACAAAATCTTGGCAAGACAACAGCACTAAAAGTGTACGTAAACCATATGGTTATGATGTTAAACGTTTTATAATTGTCCATGCTGGTTCTACCAAAGGATTTGTCTCTGAAGCAAGTTTATTATTCTGTTCAAAATCTAAAGTAGCTTATTACCATGGAGAAATGAACAATGAAATATTTATGAAATAGATAAGTATTCAATTAATTCCCAACTTAGAAGAGCCATCTCTTATTGTTATGGATAACGCTCCATATCATAGTGTTCTTTTAGAAAAGCAACCTTCTACTAATTCAACAAAAAATGAGATTGTTACATGGTTGATAACAAACAACATTAAGTTTGAAACAAAACTTACGAAACCTGAATTGCTACAAATTGCAAAAATGAATAGAAAAGAAAACGTGTATATAATTGATGAGTTACTACGAGAACATGGTCATGATGTGCTGAGACTACCGCCATATCATTGTGAATTCAACGCTATTGAATTAATTTGGGCAAATTGCAAGTCATATTATAATAAATATATTGGTAAAGATGGGTATTCAGATAGTTCTGTTATAAATATGTGGAAAGAGGCACTGGGACAATGTAATCAAAAAATTTGGGAAAAATGTGTTAGGCATACCCATGAAATTATTCAAAAGTGGTATGCCCGAGAGCAGAATATAGTTGATACTAGCATTCAACCAATTACAATAGATATAAATACTGGTGATAGCTCTGATTCTGACTATGAGGAAAATTAAATAAAATCTATTGTATATAAATGAGTCTTAAATATACATATTTGAAATATTAATTATTTATTTTTACAACCCAAAAGATTTTTATTTTTCATTGTTGAACTGTATGGGTGGGACGGGCCAATAGTAATGGTTGCCAGCCATAACCCTAACAGGGCAATACTGATTTGCAAAGTTTCTACTGAGGAAGTTGTTATTAATACTAACTCTTATGCAAGTAAATTTGCTTAAAGGCAAGTTTGCAGAATAGCCCCATAAAACTCTGGAATACTAACAGTTTTTTCAAACTAAATGATTAGGTAGCATATTGCTAAATGGCTGTAAAATATTTACAAATATCTATTACACCAGCTTCAATACAATAATAAATAACGTTCACCGTCATTTTAGCCACATCCTAATTAAACCATCAATCTACGACCTACGTGTTACTTAATGTATTGATTTATTGCGTTTGTATATGAATGATGACGCATGGGAAAAGATTCACCGGATCAACTGTATATTAAGTAATTTGAATACTATTTTGAACATGAACTTACGTAATAGCTTTTTGGATATAGAAGGAGCTTTTGATAATACTCCTCATGAGGCTGTCAAAAGAGCATTAAATAGATGTCTACAGTACAACATCCAAATAGATGTCGGAACTGCTCACCACTTGAGTAGCAGAGACGAGGACGAGCAAAGACATTGTCTTCATCTGTACATCCAGAGGATGTCCACAGGGAGGTGAAGCATCCCCATTAATGTGGAGCCTGACGGTTGACGAACTCCTTTATGATTTGACTGACCTCGGAATATCCTGCCAAAGATATGCCGATGATATTGTCATAAAAAATTTTTTAAAAAAATTCGAAAATACCCTTTGTGACATCGTACAAGGGTCTGAACTATACAAATAGCTGGTGTAGGCAAATGGGACTTAACATCAAACCCCACCAAAACCATCCTAATAGCCTTCACTAAGAAAAGAAAAATCAACCTCAAAACCAATAAACTTGATGGAAGCGAGGTTGAATGGAGACAAGAAGTCAAGTATCTAGGTTTGACTTTAGACAGTAAACTCCTGTGGAACAAACAAGAAAAGGAGTTTATTTACAAAACCAAAATGGCTCTAACGGTGTGCAGGAATCTGGCAGGGAGACATTGGGGTTGTAACCCAAAAATACTGAGCTGGATGTTCACTGCCATGGTGAGACCAATTATCACTTATGGAGCCATTGCGTGGAGTAATAGAACTAGCCTATTGGCGATGAGAGAAAACCTCTCCAAAATTCAAAGACTAGCCTGTATGTGCATTACAGGAGCAATGAGAACATGCCCAACGGCAGCCATGGCAGTGATTCCTCACACCACTACATATGGTGGTTGAAAGTGTTGCAGAAAGAACAAGATACAGACTAAATAGAGAGGGAATCATTAAAAAAACACATGCTTACTTCATAGAAATCAGAAAACCTGGGACATGCCACAAGATGGTATGCTGAAAAAGTATAACTTTTCAAAGAAATTCGTTACGGAATTAAGCAACAAGAAGGAATGGGATCCAAATACCATTACCAGACTTGGAAAAAATGCCATTCAATGGTACACAGACGGCTCAACAGCAATAGAAGGAACTGGGATAGGGGTGTACGGGTCAGGAACCAAACACTCTGAAAGCTTGGGAAAAACCCCAAGTATCTTTCATAAGAAAGTGTGCCCAGTTCAATATTGATAAAGGATATAGAAGGCAAAGAATTATCATAATGTCGGATAGTCAAGCAGCCATTAAAGCACTGAGCTCTTGTGTAATGAGTTCCAAAACGGTGTATGAAGGCCTAGGCAAACTCAATGAACTAGGCGAGAACAATATAGTACCTTACTGTGGATTCCAGGACACACTGGAATAGAAGGAAATGAAATAGCAGATTAACTAGCAAAGAGGGGGACTGGAACAACCTAATGGGGGCGGGAACCCGTTGGCGGTATCAGCTCCAATGTAACATTGGAAGAAATAGGCAAAGCCGAAGAAAAGAGAAGATCTGACCATTGGAAAGATCTAGTTGGACTTAGACAATCAAAGATTCTGGGTGACTACAACCTGTTGAGATCAAATGAATGCATAAGTCAAAGTAAAACTGCACTAAGAGTTTTAACAGGGATCCTTACGGGACATAAGTCGCCTGAATGGGCACCTGAAGAAGCTCAAAATAGTGGAGGAAGATTCTGTGGCATGGAAGAAGAAACCTCCATCCTCATAATTGCGAATTGCACAGCAATTCAGAATCCTAGGGCACAACACCTTGGAGATTACTGGATAGAAGAGGGACATTTACCTAAGTTAAAGCCTGCAGATATCCTAAAATTCCTCCGGGAAATAGGACTAAAGAAGCTTCTAGTCTCTCAGACTTTCCTAAGGAACTAAAGTAAGGGGCACAATAGATCTTTTAGGTCTCAGTGAATGTCACCCCAATTTACATACATTCGTAATAGCAAGAAAAACAGCGATAGAAGTATATTTGATTTCAATCATACAGGGTATCCAAAATTTAATGCCAAAGTGGCCAATTTTCAAAGTGAATTTTTTCATGTGATATATTATTGCAGCATATTTGGAAACCCCACAATACTCATACATGATGCCGTTGTATTTCCAATATTTTACAAAAACTTAAAAGCAGCATACAAATGCAATGAAGCATAACCTCAAATTTGATTGACTTTTGTTTTGCCATACACTGAACCACCGGTATACAGATTTACTATGATAGAACTTATATAATTGGTCAGCTTAAGGTCGATAAGGTCTAGTATGTCACACTGCATTACACCAATGAGAGCAGTCTTCGCAAATGGCGCGTAAAATTGTATGGTTGAAAAGAAAATTATGTAATTTATTGCATTATTCATATTGTGAAACAAATACAAATATATAATTACTTCATATAGTAGTTTTTAGGTATGGAGATCACGATTATACTGTTTTTGAAAATTAGTGGTAGCGGAAATACGTACAAAATGACATAGGCGGGTTATTTTGAATTTGGCGGACTTTAACACGAAACTGACAGTGACACCACGCAGCCATAACGGCACTCTATAATCTGTCAAATTTTGAACGCATCCATTTCATTCATCTTGGTGTCATGGTCGTTGACAGATATTCACACGCTACGAGTTTTTTCATACTGACAAAGTTTTTGTTCAAACGCTAAGTTTTTTGCTATTGTATCTATTTATGTAGCATTTGTTTCATTCGTCAAACACTTATCTTCAAATTAAATAACTTATTTTTAGAAAAAGAGCTCTTTGTATATTTATTCACAAATTTTATTATTTTGAAACGCTCTACGGACAAAACGACATAAATATTTAGGACAAAATGGCATAGGTATGTCCATAGCTTTTGTGTTATATGTAGGTATGTATTTTTTTCACATACCAAAATGCCACGTGATAATAAACGAACGGCTGATCGGCAATCTTGGAGTACGGAGTCAATGAAGAAAGCCATCGAGGCAGTTCGAGATAAGAAAATGGGCTGGTTATTGGCCTCAAAAACATTTGGTGTTCCTCAAGCCACTCTTTGCAGGCATGTTTGAGGCACTAATAAAACATTGGAGAAAAGGCCTTGGTTGTTGGAAAGCTACCATCCCATCCCTTTACCAGAGTAAAGGTGCTATGTGAGCTATGGGACATGGCGGAGGCGCTAACATGGGAATCTCCATAAGGAAATCGCGAAAAAAGCTAAGGTCCATTCTGGCAAAATTGGTTCAAAAAGTGGTGGGGGTAAATGAAGTATTTTGGGGTGTTTTGAAGACTTTTGAAGGGGTTTGAAGAATGTCGCTGTAACGTTTCGAAGACTGCGTTACGTCCTACTTCTAAACACGTCACAACCTACTTTAAACCCCTTCAAAAGTCTTCAAAACGTGACAGCGACATTCTTCAAACCCCTTCAAAAGTCTTCAAAACACCCCAAAATAATTCATTGACCCCCACCACTTTTTGAACCAATTTTGCCAGAATGGACCTTAGCTTTTTTCGCGATTCCCATGTTAGCGCCTCCGCCATGTCCCAGAACTCACATAGCACCTTTACTGTTGAGCATATAAAATTCCTTGAAAGTCGTTGGTACTTACCGACCCAAAAGTTGAAAATTCATCTCAGGTTCCAACAACAAACTCGGTCTAGAAGTTGTTTTAACTGCTGCTGCTACCATCGTCTTCTGCTCTTACTGTTCCTATTGAGGTGTTTTCTCCGGTGCTAAAAGGATGTTTTATTAGTGGCCAAGGGAAACGTAAGCCAAAAATCCGTCAGAGCTCGTTGGTGTTGACTTGTTCTCCTAATATGTTGGAAATAAAATCTAAAAATGAGCCCAAAGCTTTCCCAACAAAGAAAAAACGCGAAGCCACCAAAGAATTATTTGAAGAAAAGATTTTCCTAATATTTCCCATGACGATGAAGAGGACTATGCTTGCATTTACTGTAACGACCTTTATTCAAGATGTAACCCCGGAGACGGATGCTTGCAATGCTTACCATGTTCGCTTTGGGCTCACGCTTCTTGCGCTGATGTTCCAAGAAGAACTAAGCGCTTCATTTGCGAATTATGCCAATAATTTTGTAGCTATTATATGTAGAGTTGCACAAGTTTGACTTGAATGTTTGAGATTGACTTGAGTTTGACTTGAAATTAAGTCAAACTCAAGTCAATCTTTCTGACAAATAATTCAAGTCAAATCAAACTGGACAATGGTTACAGGTTTGAAAATTCAAACTTCATTGTCAAACAAGTTTGAAAGAGTTTGAAAAATAATTTATTTAGTAGATATACCTTAAATGGGTAACATATATATGTTAAATATACCTAGTAAGTAGGTACAACAAATACATTTATTTAAAACAAAAAGAAAAAACATTATTTTCAACAATTTTTTTAATCAACTCCAACTTGTCACCTCAAAATTCTTCGTGAAAAGTAAAGTTCTTACAAATGAAGTGAAAGCAACAATATATTGGATAGTAACCTCTTCCTACGATCCTTGTGTGATATTTGTTAAGGATTCTTGTTGAAGCCACGAATTTAAACACATTAATGTTCTAATAGACTGGTCATTTAATCGGTTTCGTTTTTAATTGTATGAAAACTTACCAGGTCATTTTTACAATTTTGGATCCAATGATTTATGTGTTTACTACCACAAATTAATACTACTTGTTCCAGAAGGTGTTGCTTCCTGCGGAAATTCTTCTTCATACAATTTTTTGTGGCTCTTCATCAAATGTCCTTTTAAAGAACTAGTTCCACTATTTGGCATTTTATATCGTTGTTCTTTATTATTACATAATTTGAACTTTGCAATTTTCTTTGTTTTGGAATCGCCTGCCGCAACATCAAAAAACTCTCTATATTTCTTTTTCTTGTTGATTAATTTTGCCTCGTCTACAGATTTTTTTCTCATAATTTTTGCAGGGGGGGATCGGGGGATCTTCAAAATCAGACTCACTTTGTTCTGGTACGTATTCCAAGCCGCTACATGGAAAAGGTTCAGGTTCAGACTTTTCGAGTTCAGACATTATCGCAGAACGCACACACTTCAAAACAAACGTAACAAGCCAAGCGTATCCTTCTTAATATGAACTATAACTAATTAGGGATGTTAAAAAATAATCGATTTTTATATAAATCGATTTTCTTATAATCGATTTCTAGTTATCGATTTTTATAGTAATATTAATCGATTTTTAGTAAATCGATTTTATAAATTACGTGTTTAAATCGATTTTCGGAAACGGCTCGTATTATTTATTGACTATTTTTCAAAATTTTGACAATTATTGACCATTTTTGACAATTATTGACCATTTTGACTGTTTTTCACAATTAGTGACCATTTTTCCAAATTTTTGATAATTTTTGACCATTTTTAATAGTTTTTGTTTGTAGTTGTTAAAAATTGTCAAAAATTATCAAAAATTGTTAAAATAGTTAAAAATTGTCAAAAATTGTTAAATATTTAAAAAAATGGTCAAAAATTGTTAAATATTTTAAAAAATGATCAAAAATAGTCAATAATTGACAAATTTTTTGAAAGTTGTCAAAAATGGTCAAAAATTGTTAAAATTTGGAAAAATGGTCAAAAATTGTCAAAATTTTGAAAAAATGGTCAATAATTATAAAAAACTGTAAAAAATTTAAAAATTAATTCTTGAAAATTGTCAAATTTTTTGAAAAATGATCAAAATTTTTGAATAATTGTCAAAAATGGTCAATAATTGTCAGAAACTGTCAAAAATGGTCAATAAATGTTAAAATTTTGAAAAATGGTCAAAAATTATCAAAATTTTGTAAAAATGGTCAATAATTATAAGAAACTGACAAAAATGGTCAATAATTGTTAAAAATTCTCAAAATTTTTGAAAAATGGTCAAAATTTTTGAAAAATTGTCAAAAATGGTCCATAATTGTCAGAACCTGTCATAAATGCTCAAAAATTGTCAATAATTGTTAAAATTTGGAAAAATGGTCAAAATTTTTGAAAAATTGTCAAAAATGATCAATAATTGTCATAACTGTCAAAATTGGTCAATAATTGTCAAAAATGGTCAATAATTATCAAAATTTGAAAAAATGGTCTAAAATGGTCAAAAACTAATTAGGGATGTTAAAAAATAATCGATTTTTATATAAATCGATTTTCTTATAATCGATTTCTAGTTATCGATTTTTATAGTAATATTAATCGATTTTTAGTAAATCGATTTTCGGAAACGGCTCGTATTATTTATTGACTATTTTTCAAAATTTTGACAATTATTGACCATTTTTCAAAATTTTAACAATTATTCACCATTTTTGACAATTATTGACCATTTTGACTGTTTTTCACAATTAGTGACCATTTTTCCAAATTTTTGATAATTTTTGACCATTTTTAATAGTTTTTGACAATAATTGTCCATTTTTAACAGTTTTTAACAATAATTGACATATTTTAACCATTTTCGATTGTTTTTGACCATTTTCGACCATTTTTGACAATTTTTCAAAATTTTAGACCATTTTTCAAAATTTTAGACCATATTTCAAAATTATTGACCATTTTTGATAATTATTGACAATTGTTGACAATTATGGACCATTTTTGACAATTATTCACCATTTTTGACAATTATTGACCATTTTTGACCATATGTCAAAATTTTGACGATTATCAACTATTTTTCAAAATTTTGACAATTTTTAACAATAATTGTCCATTTTTGACAGTTTTTGATAGTTTTTGACAATGATTGGGCATTCTTGACAATTTTCCAACACTTTTGACAATTTTTCTAAAATTTTGACCATTTTAGACCATTTTTCAAAATTTTAACAATTTTTGAGAATTATTGACCAATTTTGACGATAACTGTCCATTTTTGACAGGTTTTGACCATTTTTGACCATTTTTGACAGTTTTTGACCATTTTTGGCAATTTTTGACCATTTTTGATAGTTTTTGACAATCATCGACCATTTTTGACAATAATTGACCATTTTTGACAATAATTGACCATTTTTGACATTTATTGACCATTTTTGACCATATTTCAAAATTTTTGACAACTTTCATATAATTTTATTTTATTTTTAAGCTGATAAATTGTTAATGAATGAATCTCATAGATTTATTATTGGAATATGAAAAGCATATTCTTTTTAAAATAATACCAAAAAATCGATTTTTTCGCAGAGATCGATTTTTTTTTATAAAATCGATTTTTGGCAAATCGATTAATTTTGAATAAAGAAAAATCGATTTTTATTTAATCGAATCTTTTCCATTAATCACACATCCCTAGAACTAATTTGCGGAGTAGCAGAGTACAGGTTCAGACATGAAAACAAATGGCGGTAGGAGGCGGTACGCTCTCAATTATTAGAATTGGATATGAACACGTTGCACAATATGATATTCAAACTTCAAACTGTTTGAAGAAGTTTGATTTCAAGTCAAACCTAAAGATACAGAAATCAAGTCAAGTCAAACTATTTTACATAAAAAGTTTGATTTTCAAGTCAAGTCAAGTTTGTTGAGTAAAATCAAACTAGTTTGACTTGATGCATCTCTAATTATATGTATGCCATTTTGTCCATTAGCAATATTTCATTTTGTCCGAAGCATATGGACAAAATGGATTATGATTTATCGCAGTTAAATATTTTTTGTTTTTTTTCTGTAGATTTTTTGCTAAATATATTTATTAGTCTCGATACTTTAAAGTCCAAATATGTCTGATGAAAGCCATGAACTACCAATAAACAGTTATGATACAAAAACAAAACTATATGTCATGCTGTACATATTTTCTTGTAGTCACAACCGGTTCTTTTTGAGTTTCCATAATTTAATCCAGTTCCCACATTTCTTATTAAATTTCTTGGCAAACATTTTCAACAAATTTTCTCCATTTTTCTCGAGACATTATTCTTGATATATACCGGTATGGAATTTTAAAAGAATATTCGTAAACAGTCGCAATATTTGATTTTTACGTTAGGTACAAACTCATTCGATTTGTCGACAAAACTTACTACATTGTTACTTGTGATTCTGTCTACCTATGTTTGATATCCGCTTGGAGATAATAGATACAATGAAACGGCAGCTCTATGTACATAAGGATTTCCTCTAATTCGGTACCTAACAGCTAAACGTTACGTCAAGCACAGAATAAACTTATCTTTCTGTTCACCTCAATGAGTAGGAAACCATACATAAAATATGTTGGATTTTCACATCTACTACTTCGCAAAATCCACACATTTTAATCTTAAACTACATGAATATTAGGAGGGTTTATTTTTTTGTTTGAATAAAAGGAATGTAACACAAACGAAAGCTCAAAAATAAGAATTTATGATACATTTATTTTCAGTAATTCAAAATATTTTTCAAATATCCACAGGGGATTTCCAAAGCAATCTTCTGTATATATAAAAATGAATCTCTATTTCCCTTGGTCATCGCATCACGCTAGAACACTTTCGTTAATTCTTTATTTGTTGTGTTTATTATCGTCAGGAGAAAGTTCTTATGAAAGATAAAATTAAGAAAGCTGAGCGAAACATTAGAAAATTCAAGAAAATTTTACATAACTGTCAGTTGTTTGAAATAACTGTCAGCGATTGACAGAATGCGAATGCAAATATCGTTTTTCTACGACCACCATTAAAATTAAGCATTTACAAAGTCATATAAATACGTGAAATTACGTTTTATACATACGTCTAAAGCGTGCGAAAAAGAACAATGCTTTTTAAATGGAAGTTTCATTATAACACCCGAAAGAGTGCGAAAAAGTACAATGCTTTTTAAATGGGATAATCATCATAACACTCTTATTTATTTGTATATTTATTAAGTTACCTTAGATAATTTTGTGTTTTGTTTCCTGTCAAAGGTTATGTAATTTTAATAATTTTGTACTGTCATTAAGAAGTGTGAAACGCGAATGGTCAATAATTGTCAGAATCTGTCAAAAATTGTTAAATATTTTAAAAAATGGTCAAAAATTGTTAAAAATTGTTAAAAATTGTTAAAAATTGTTAAAAATTGTTAAAAATTGTTAAAAATTGTTAAAAATTGTTAAACATTGTTAAAAATTGTTAAACATTGTTAAAAATTGTTAAAAATTGTTAAAAATTGTTAAAAATTGTTAAAAATTGTTAAAAATTGTTAAAAATTGTTAAAAATTGTTAAAAATTGTTAAAAATTGTTAAAAATTGTTAAAAATTGTTAAAAATTGTTAAAAATTGTTAAAAATTGTTAAAAATTGTAAAAATTGTTAGAAATTGTTAGAAATTGTTAAAAATTGTTAAAAATTGTCAAAAATTGTTAGATATTTAAAAAAATGGTCAAAAATAGTCAAAAAATGTTAAAAATTGTCAAAAATTGTTGAATATTTTAAAAAATGGTCAAAAATAGTCAATAATTGTCAAATTTTTTGAAAGTTGTCAAAAATGGTCAATAATTGTTTAAATTTTGAAAATTGGTCAAAAAGATTTTGAAAAAATGGTCAGTAATTATAAAAACTGTCAAAAATGGTCAATAATTGTTGAAAATTGTCAAAATTTTTGAAAAATGGTCAACATTTTTGAAAAATTGTCAAAAATGGTCAATAATTGTCAGAAACTGTCAAAAATTGTTAAAATTTGGAAAAATGGTCAAAAATTGTCAAAATTTTGAAAAAATGGTCAAATATCATAAAAAACTGTCAAAAATTAAAAAATTTATTGTTGAAAATTGTCAAATTTTTTGAATAATTGTCAAAAATGGTCAATAATTTTCAGAAACTGTCAAAAATGGTCAATAATTGTTAAAATTTTGAAAAATGGTCAAAAATTGTCAAAATTTTGAAAAAGTGGTCAATAATTATAAAAAACTGACAAAAATGGTCAATAATTGTTAAAAATTCTCAAATTTTTTGAAAAATTGTTAAAAATGGTCAATAATTGTCAGAACCTGTCATAAATGTTAAAATTTGGAAAAATGGTCAAAATTTTTGAAAAATTGTCAAAAATGATCAATAATTGTCAAAGCTGTCAAAATTGGTCAATAATTTTCAAAAATCGTCAATACTTGTCAAAATTTTAAAAAATGGTCTAAAATGGTCAAAAATGATCAATAATTGTCAAAATTGGTCAATAATTGTGAAAAATGGTCAATAATTGTTAAAATTTGACAAAATGGTCTAAAATGGTCAAAGTTTTCGAAAAATTGTCAAAAATGATCAATAATTGTCAAAACTGTCAAAATTGCTCAATAATTGTCAAAAATGGTCAATGAAAAAAATTGTCGATAATTCTCAAAAATTCTCAGAAATGATCAGTAATTGTTAAAATTTGGAAAAATTGTCAAAAATTTTGGAAAAATGGTCAATAATTGTCAAAATTTTTGAAAAATGGTCAAAATTTTCGAAAAATCGTAAAAAATTGTCGAAATTTTGAAGAAATGGTCAATAATTATGAAAAACTGTCAAAAATGGTCAATCATTGTTAAAAATTGTCAAAATTTTTGAAAAACTGTCAAAAAGGGTCAATAATTGTCAGTACCTGTCAAAAATGCTCAAAAATTGTCAAAAATGGTCAATAATTGTTAAAATTTGGAAAAATGGTCTGAAATGGTCAGAATTTTTGAAAAATTGTCAAAAATGATCAATAATTGTCAAAATTGGTCAATAATTGTCAAAAATGGTCAATAATTGTTAAAATTTGACAAAATGGTCTAAAATGGTCAAAGTTTTTGAAAAATTGTCAAAAATGATCAATAATTGTCAAAACTGTCAAAATTGCTCAATAATTGTCAAAAATGGTCAATGATGTTGCATATTTCTCGAAAAAGTCAATGGAAATCATCAACGTTATGGTCCCATTATTGAATGTTGAAAACTACCATAAATTTAAATTCAAGCATTGACATAAGTAAATTTCATAAACTTATTACCTTCATAAAACGAGAATCAGAGAGCCATAAACCAAAAAAATTTTCACAAGGGAACAGATTTTGGATTTTATAAATGGAGCACCAGATAATGAATTTCTTATGATGAAGGTAGGCAATAATTCAAACACAATTATTAAAAAGAGAGGTTATGTAATATATAATTAAGGGAAAGTATTTTTAATGTGGTCGTAGATAAAACATTGTATGATACTCATGCGAGAATTACTTTTGCACACTCGTTGCGAAAAAAGGCACTAGCTACGCTCGTGCCTTTCATTTTCGCAACTCGTGCGCAAAAGTATCACTTCACGCACTTGTATCATAAATAACTATTACCACAGATGGATTAGTTGATGAATAATTAATTTATAATTTCGTTCAACTTCATTTCAATTATACAGTGAGTTTTTGAGAAGTGTAACGGTAAGTTAAGAGCAATCACGCCTATTATTGAAATTAACACCAAAATATATTAAGTACACAGGGTTTTGAATTACGAATCACCTACAACAATATTTTAGATTCTTTCATCACCAAACTTCGAATTATATCCATCTACTTATCGTATTTTCAAATGAAATATTCCAGAGATGACACTGCACTGGAGAGTAACTAACTCACCATATTCAGCTTTGAATGTTTATCCTGTACTACTATTAATTGCAAAACTTCACATTCGTACAAAATAAATATACTGCTAGGTCCAGTATGTTATTATTTGCTGAGGGCTCAGTTCAAACACTCCTAAAATCACATTTGGATGTTCTTTTTTAACATTACTTTTAATAAACTTAAGAAATTTGTTGGTTATTAGAATAACTGAAATATGGGGTTAAGCTAGGTTAGGTTTAAAGTGTGTGGGTTCTCCTTTCGACCCGGGGGGGTGGATGGAAAATTTACCTTTTAGATCCAAAGTAAAAAGTGGTATTTTAATTTCTTCCAGAGAGTCAAAGTTTGGTTAGATAATAATCTAGTTGTTTAGTGTTTCTTTGACCGACTTGAAGATGTCAACAGTAGGTTTTGGTTCACTTGATAAGTGTATATATGAATTTTATAACATTAAATTACCACTATATTTTGTTGCTTTGAGGTGGCAATGTAGTAGCAGCTACTATTCTGCCACCATACATTTTCCCACTACTAGCGAAATGTTTCTCTAGCGACCTCTTTGTAAATTATGTATTAACTAGTATGACGGTAAGTTAATAATGATAGAGAAATGTCAATCTAACTTGGCTAGTTTCGGATAATGGCGTCTCATAAATTCTATTAATAAAAAAGATAAGATGTTTCGTCTTATGCACACAACGATGATCTGAAAAAAAAATTTGTGCGTGCAGTCTCTCCGCGCGGAAGAAGTTATACTTCGTAATGTGGAAATAAAAATAGGAAAGTGTAGAGATTGATTTTTAGTGAAATCATATTGTTTCTTTAAGACAAACTTTATTAACATTGCTTACAATTCACAATTGATCGTCGCTGCATAGCAAGAATACCACGCGCATGTGCTTGGGATCTATCGACTCACTCTCTTTCTCTCTCCTACTTTCTACCTTTGTGTATCTTTCTTTCTCTCTTTAACGTTTAACGCAACCATGTTGAAAGTCGCATTAGAAGTATCCCGTGAAAAGAATACTTACACTGCCATCTGTCATTGAATGCCGAAGGTTTTGGTCATATGAAGAAAATTCCAAAAAAGGAAGTTTTTCTGAATCACATTTTAAAAGTTACTTTATTTAAGGAATAAAGTATACTTACACCATCATTTGTTGATAAATGCCGAAGATTTTGGTCATGTGAAGCAAATTTCAACATTACAATCTCTTAATAAATTACTTTTTAAATAATAAAAAGAGTACTTACACTGCCATCTGTTATCGAATACCGAAGTACTCACTCTCTTTCTCTCTCCATATTTCTACCTTTGTGTATCTTTCTTTCTTGCGATAAACGTTTAACGCAACCTTGTTGCAAGTCGTATTAGAAGTATAACTTCAAAAAATACAAAAGCTACCGAAACAAGTTAACTTCACTGATCCACAAAATTAAATCCAATTGATGGAAAAAAATCAGAACAATTCAAAAACTCTGTGGGATGTTGTTCAACAAATATCAAGGACAAAAAAACAAAAATACATCATATATAAAATTAAACATCCTACAGAAAACAAAATTTTGACTGACAAAACGGAAATTGCGAATGCATTTGATGGAACCTTTGTTGAAATGGGTAAAACATAATTTTTGAAGTAAGGCAGTAGGTTGTGATGAAGGCGGAAACTATAAAACAAATATCAGTCTATATTCTAGAACCCTTGACTTATTTATTGAATAGATGTGTGGAGGAAAGTGTTTACCCTGCTAAGTTTGAAAAATCACTCATTACACCATTGTTTAAAAAAGGGGATACATCCATCATCACCAACTATCGTCCTATCTCTCTAGTTACCCATCTATCGAAAGTATTTGAAAAGATCATTAAAAAAATGGAAAGTAGTTCCAGCCGTTCGCTGGGCGTAGGAATTGCCGTACCACTGGATGGTACAGCTCAAGGTTGAGAAGTTGAACGAATACTTTTTTGTGATGTGTTCTGATAGTTGTGGGGTACGTATAAGGTTAAGTGAAAAGGGCGTGGAGGCAACAATTCATAATTATTATGTGTGATTTAACCGAAGATAACTCGGACAACCTAATAACTTGTGATAGTTGCAACAGATTTATCCATAAAAAATGCTCGAGAATGGGTTCTTCAGAAATAAGAGTCATGGAACTGAAAGGAAAACGTGTTCTAAAATTTTATTGTGATGACTGTCTGAATGGTTTGAAAATGCTTCCTCAAATACTGAAAACAAGGCTCAAGGCAGAGATTCTTTACCTAAAAACGGGGGCAATGGCCACAAATAATACAATCTCGACTACGGATTTTTCGATGGACGAATTCATTATAAACGAACTTAACGAGCGTTAGAAGCGTTCAAACATTGTTATTATATTTAATAAACCTACTGAAACTAATGACCTGGATGATTGTAAATCACTCTTTCAGGGGATTACAGGTGAAAATGTGGAGGTTAAGTTGAAAGAATTGGAAAACCTAACAAAAACGGGATAAAATCATTAAAAGTGGTACTATCGTGTTCCAGCGTAGTTCAGCTGTTAATGAAAAACTCCAGTAAACTCAAAGGATCAAGAGTTTTTCTAAAGCCGAATTTAACCCCTCGCCAGCGACAAATGGAAATGGAAATAAGAACCGAATTAAAGAAAAGGATAGACGAAGGTGAATCAAATCTGCAAATACGCTATTCTCAGGGCATACCTAAAATAATAACAAAAAACGCCAAAGCTCCACCCAAAAGTAAGGATTAAATGTATACTTCCAAAATGTTCGTGGACTCCGCACAAAGCTGAATGTACTAAATGAAAGTGTTCTCTCTAATGACTATGATATAGTGGTATTTGTTGAAACATGGTTACCTATTGGCTTCTATGACTCTGAACTAAACCTAACTAACTATAACATATTTCGCAAGGACAGATCGGTCGAAACTAGTGTATATGAAAGAGGTGGAGGGGTACTTATAGCGGTGCATAAGAGATTAAATTGCTCAATAATGTCATCATCTCCGGAAATTGAACAACTGTTCGTGATGATCAATTTAGGAGGCAGAAAACCACTTGTGGGAGCTATCTATGTCCCACCAAGATCTACAGTTGCGGTTTACCAAACGTTTTGCGAGAATGTTGAAACTCTTACTGAAAACTCAAATATTGATGCGTGTTTACTGGGAGATTTTAACTTACCTCATTGTTCATGGAGTGATGCAAATCTTGCTTCAGTTGCTACGCCAGCTGGCAATGCTCCTCCAAATGAGGTCGCGGCAGTGGCACTGCTTTCCAATTTGTGTTCATTATTCAACTTATTTCAGTTGAACAAAATACCAAATAAAAATAATTCTATTTTAGACTTGATCTTGCATAGTAATTCGGAAGTTAAAATAGAAATTTCTTCAGACCCGATGATACCACCCGACAAATATCATCCCCCTTTATTTTTTTTTATTAGAATTGAGAGTGGTAACAGTAGGAGTCCAACCAATGAGGAGTTCTTCAGAGACTTCAAAAATGCCAATTATGATGAAATTATCTCTTTCTTAGGATGTGTTAATTGGGATGAAATATACTTACAACTCTCACTGGAAGAGAGGATTAGCTTCCTGTATGAAATTCCTTACCTGGCAATTGATTTGTATGTTCCTATGAAAAAAAAACCGTCTAAGGTATTTCCTCATTGGTTTAACTCCTCTGTTAAAGAAAGTATTACCAAGAAAAAACTGCTCACGCACAGTACAAAAAAAGTGGTTTATATTCAGATTATCTAATCTTCTCGAGACTGAGGGCAGTAACTAAGAAACTTATAAAGAAATCATATTCAAACTATATTCAGTTTACAGAATCAAACTTAAAACAAAATATAAAAAAAATTTGGGGATTTGTAAATGCTAAACGTAAACAATCAGGACTACCAGGTGAACTTACATATAACAATATAAAATGCTCTTCTGGGGTAGAAATTGCTAACATGTTTGCCAATTATTTTGCTACAACTTATACTAATAAAAAATGCGGCATACCTCAGGATCTTAAGTCAAATACTAACATTCATATAACGGAATTTGATATAAAAATTTCTGAAATATATCATAAACTCGCTACCCTTGATGAAAATAAGGGTCCAGGACCGGATGGAATACCACCTCGGTTTCTTAAGCACTGTTCTTTCACTCTGGCACGTCCCCTTTTTTTATCTTTAATCAGCCTATTAATTTAGGGCATTTCCCCAGCCAGTGGAAAATCAGTTACATTTGCCCTATTTTTAAAGCAGGAGATAGGTCACAAGTCACAAATTATAGGCCCATCAGTATCCTAAATTCAATACCTAAGGTGTTTGAAAGTATTGTTTGCGATCACCTTTCTCCTCTTTTGGACACTGTGTTAATGAATCAACAATTTGGCTTTAGGCGTAAACGATCAACCGAATTAAATTTGATCTATAATGAAAACTACCTGTCAAAATCTTTGGAGGAGGGATATCAAGTTCATTCTATATATACAGACTTCTCCAAGGCGTTTGATAGGGTAAACCATCCTATTATGTTATTAAAATTAAAGAAAATCGGAATAGACGGTCCACTACTGGATTGGATCGGTACATACTTGTCAGGACGTACTCAAATAGTGCGTGTGCGTGGATCCAACTCAAGCGAGGTAAATGTACCATCGGGTGTCCCTCAGGGGTCACACCTAGGTCCACTACTCTTTAACATATTTATTAATGATATTGCAACTTGTTTCGACTATAGTCATTATCTGCTGTATGCAGATGATCTTAAAATATTCTCCCAGATCTCTAACTATGACGACTGTCTATTACTCCAGTGTTATTTAAATAATCTATTTCAATGGTGCCAACAAAGTGGAATGGATCCTAATGCCGCAAAATGTCATACTATGATTTTTGGTAGACTCAAAAACTTCCATGAGCACATATATCAAATTAATTCAGAAAATCTCAATGTAGAATCGCAGGTGAAGGACCTGGGTGTGACCTTTGATAGACATTTTTCATTTGTACCGCATTTCACCAACATAATCAATAAGTCATTTCAAATGTTGGGTTTTGTAAAAAGATGCACCCGTGATTTTCAAAATGTAGATGCCATAAAGACTCTGTATAACTCACTGGTTCGACCACACCTAGAGTACGCAACATGCTTATGGTCCCCATCCTACAGAATCCACATTGATAGTATTGAAAATGTTCAAAATAAGTTTCTTAGATATCTTGCTTTTAAATCCAGAATCAGGTTTAACTCAATTCCATCTTTACAAATTACATTTGGTGTGGAGTCGTTTTACAATAGAAGGGTTAAAAGAGATTTAAATCTGGTATATATAGTCTTTTGAACAATGATGCAAGCTGTACATTTATTCTCAAAGAAATCGGTCTTCATGCCCCACCTAGGGCAACTCGTACTAACCAAACATTTAGCACTCCAATTAGAAGGACAAATTGTGGAAGTAATTCTTTCTTGCCGCGCTCTCTTAGGAGAGCTAATAGCTTGACAGATCACCTAGATTTCTTTTCAACATCAAACAAAATTCATAATAACTTGAAAGCCATAAATTTCCAGCCACCGTAGCAACCTTTTTGACAACTTTTTGTAAACTTTTTGTAAATTTTACTTAAATTATGCTGTAATTTTATTGTATTGTATTTTAATTGTTACACCTTGTTATTTTTGATTTAGTTAATTTTAATTTTAAAAAAATTATAAATTATAATATTGCCATTATTTTGTAAATTGGGCTCTGCCCGTTGATAATAAATAAATAAATAAATAATGTATGAATATTTTTTTAATAACTTTGAAATTTGAAATAATCCACTTCTCTGCGATTGCGAGCTTCAATGGTACAAGAACTGGTTACGTAATTTAAATGACAAAGACGATGATCTGATGCAGACGAAACGAATAGTTTTTACAATGCAGCATAAACACCGAGAATATTATATAGAAGCTTATTAACGATTCTGTGAAGTTCCATATGAAGTTCCTCCTCGCAGAGAGATTCCTAACCTCAAATATTTGAGATAATTAAAATTAAATAAAAACATAAAGTATAAAGTAAAGTGAAAAGTACTAGGTTTTCGTTGTATTCCAAAGTTTACACTTTATGTCAGTTAAAGAATAAAGTTTCGGATTATTAGAGTCATTTTTGTTTTTATGTCGGCTCTGATAAATATATAAACGGATGACCGTATTGGTAATTCGAAAAAATCTTCATAATTTTTTAAACCTGTGCCATAGATATAATTTTTTCTTTACAATGAGTTACGTTTATTAGCTTAACTATATTTAGTGTTATTTTTAGTCAAAAACCACATATTTTTAGTACTATTTCTCTCTTTTAATTCAAGTTCAGTAGTTTTATCATAATTATTTCCACTGTCAGATTCCACCGAAGAGCTGTTTTTACTACGTCGTACTTTTCTATAAAAAGTACTTGAATGTTTAAAACTTTAGATTTCTGCACTTTAGGTATATCAAAGTCTTTGTACGGTGTGTTTTTAAAAGAGATATAAAACACTGAAACCTCAAACAAACACGTTCAAGTAGTCGAGATAAATCTCGCACATTATATACCGTATAAGTTGAGTACATATAGTATCCTTCACTATGAAGAAACTTTTTTCAGTTCCTACTACTCCATAGTGGCGAAACGTAAAAATGGTATAGTACCCGTAGCTTTATGGTAGTGATGGGCAAAACCAGTGGGTACAATTGGTTGTAATAGCCACTCCGTACAGTACACCAGATTGTGCCGTACAGTGCGTGCCGTACAATTGTACGAAGAAAACCGAGCGCGACTTACGTCAACATTAGCGGCCGCGGCGGAGTAGTTAGTAGTAGAACGAGAAAGAATGACCCGTAGTACATACAAGTACGACACGTACAGTACATACTTACTCTTACTGGTTATTTATTGGTGTAGTAGTATAATCCACAAAATAACAATACCTTTGAATATTGTTTCACTGTAATTATTATAATAGCTTTACCAGCGCCCAACCAGCATCTAAAACTAATGAACTAATGGTTGATTGTACTATTAGTACAATAAAATTGTACGGTGTGCCGTACATTTCGTACGACACACACACGTACTTCCCATCTCTAATGTGATGGGATTGGATTTGTTATGTTCGAGCAGTATCTTCGAAATCTCGAATGTTCGACTTGCAAACGAATGAATTTATCAGTTGTATGAGTCCCACATGGGAGTATGCGAATAGAGTCTTGCGAAGAACGCCAGAAAAACAAATAAACATAATTTGTGGCTGTAGCGTGTAGATTTATATTTCAGTTTTTAATAATACTACTGAACAAAAATGAACGCAGATGAAACTGCGTTTTAAACTACTCTACAGTAGACATCACCTAAAAAATGACACATAAGATCTACAAAGTTGTTCGACAGTGTGTTTGGAAGAAATTGCTATTGAACTTTCGAGTAACGTTCGATTCGGGTGAAATCATTCGTACGAAAAAAATCCATTCGACGTTCTCGCGAATAGTCGAACGTTCAAAGATTTGGGTACAGGGCGGATGGGAATTTGCAGTCAAAAAGGGCGAGCGTTCGTTTCGCTGTTGTTCCTGAAGTAATCTACACATTTGTAGTTCGTCTGGAGATAGTGAAAGTGAAGTTTTGTTTCACGTTTCACACGAAGGAAAGAAATAGGTTCAACAAACCGGTATACGAGTGTTCGTTACGAAAATACAGAGGTGGGAATACCGTTCCCTATGGTCGGTGATTGTACTCTATTAAAAAACTTGCGTTTTAAAATATGGTATATTTAATTCATTCAGGGTACAAAATACAAAAATGATAGCTCGTAAAGTTCCGGTGATGAGCGATAACATTTATATAAAATGTTGCAGTACCGACGACACAGATATTTTAATCTTGTCAAATCGGTAAAGGCCATAAAAGCTCATTTTTTATAAGTGTGCCGATGAGAGTCTATCAAAGCTACCTACAAACAAGTTACATAAACTTAAATTGCAATAAAATGTAATTAACGACTTACGATTTTGATGCTAGATTGAATTATAAAGAGTACAGTTCTTGAATCTGCCACTAAGACTATATATAAATTATCGTCACGTCTTTCAATGTTCGCCCCAAGCCATTCTTTCCAATTCGATTCCATATTCTTATTCAACGATTTCACTAATGGCTTCATAATTAAAATATTTCTCTGTAAAAGCAAAATATATAGATTGTAAGGATAGTTCGTATATTACATTAAATCATTTCAAATACTTTCAATTTAGCCCTTTTGAAATTCAAAATATATTTTGTCGGTTATTTTTTCTTTTATCGTAATTTCTTTGTTCTAAACCGGCTTTGCACGTGCAAACCATAGGTGCACCAATTCTTTCCATTTTTCTACCTCTACTCACTTGTCAGTCTTTCTATTTTCAAAAGTTAATTGACAGTTGACCATTGGTCTGTGAGTGCTGTATGAAAGACTGGAAAACGGAACACGCCGGGATAAACTGCAATTTTTCTTTTTTTTTTGCTTACTACCTCACAGCACTAATCTAATTCCCAGCATAGCTAATGCTTTAACCTCAGTCCAACGGTGTCTTCGGGAAGCACGCAAATGCTATTTGGGCCGTTCGGGGAGGTTTTAGTACCATGCTAGAACGTTGAAACTACTTACCTAATAGACAATAAATGCTGTTTTACTTTTATTTTTACAAAAATAATAATATAGGTATATTTGAAAAGAAAAGAATTGGTTATTTGAATACTGCCCTTTCAATAAATGTTTTTTTCAGAAACAAACCCCCCAACAAAATACATTGTGGATATGATAGAACAGTATAGTCACAAAGTATTGCCTACCATCTTTTTAAAAATCCTTTTGAGTTAATACTGGCTACTGCCAAGCAAGCCGATAGATGCATTCCAGAGGTTGCGGGTTGGAATTGGTTTGTCCGTGAACCTCTCAAATTTGAAAGATTTCTATTTGACAATTATTGTTCTATCTTATTTAAAAAAATAGTATTACAAACTTTTCGGTGTAGTAACTAATTTATAAATTTGCAATGTTTCTTTTTAATAAAACAATTCCATAAAAATTGGGGTGGCATTATTTATTATTTTATTTTAATCATGATATTCAAAATAAGTAATTCAGGCAGCATTTTCTAAAGGTACATGTGTATATCACAAAGTTTTATAAAAACTACAAAGAATTAATTTAATAGTTTTTATTGAATTGAAAGGTCTCATTCGATCAATCATTTATTAGCAATACTTTCAGTTGCGGTAGATGCTGGAGAGCTAAAACAAAATGGTAAATATAAATTTGGATTGATTAGAAGATGATGGAGTGATAAATAATTCACCAATATACTGATAATTATAATATGTATTGATTTCAGTGCTACGATTTAGTCAATCATTTGCATATACCTTCACTCGGAGAATAGAATGGATTTGCTCTCCTTTTCTGAGCTGTGGTGGTGCTTGCTGCACAATTTTCTTTTGCTATGATCAATGATCATATATCTCAGGGTGATTTTCCTTGTTGAGAATGACCTACACACTAAAGCTTCACATCCCGGCTTTTCTAAAAAAAATTTAAGATTTATTTCAACAAAATATAAAATAAAATTGCCTCCCTTTAAAAAGGGGGTAGGTCCAGGTTATCAGAACTTTTTTATTTATAGGATGTCTGTAAATCTTACATCAATCTTTCATATTGTAGTGACAACATTTTAGAAGCCAACATGTACTTAGGTAATTGTAACCTAAAAATTATATTAGATAATATTTTTTCCTTGATACTATATATACATGCATTTTAAATACTAGAATAGTTCCATAACTTCTAACTAATTAAGTGTGTGGTATAAACATACAAATAAAAGTGTTAACTATTCCATACATACCTTTTTAGTGCTAAAAATAATTCCATAGTTTTTAAAATAAGAATTTCTTAGTGCTGTACGGTTAACATACAAATTAAAGTTTTATATGTAACATCTCTGTATGTAAAACTGAAATAAGTCGAAGTTTCTTTGCACACAATAACCATCAATAACTAAACCTAACCTAGAATATTTGATAAACTTCATTTGACATATACTAGATTCTCATATTATTTCAAGGGCTTGGCAACATAGTACAGTTATGACAGATGTGACGTGCAACGGTTTTAATACTGAACGGGCCATACTCGATAGTTGATGTTTTTGTTGACAATCAAAAAAGGGAATAGACAGACATGTTATGTAACTATGGAAACCAGTACAATAGAGCGTTTCCAAGTAACGTCTTGTTGTCAGCTGATCACGTACAACCTTCAGAAATATGGATGGAAATAGCATTTTTTACTGATTTAAATTTAAATCGAGAACAAAAGTCGATCAGTTTTGGTGAATTTGTGTACTAGTGTGTATGAGTTGGATACTATAATAATTTAGAAGTGTAAAAAAAGCAATTGTTATGAGTTTCATCGTGTTGCATTATTCGGTTTGACGTTATATTATAACTTAGTGTGAAGGTTGTCCGGTGACGTACTTGGAAAAGGTCATTTGGTTGTTCTAGCACACTCCGCACAGTACACCAAATTGTGCCGTACAGTGCGTGCCGTACAATTGTGCGATGAGACCGAGCGCGACTTACGTCAACACTAGCGGCCAAGTCTGAGTAGTTAGTAGTAGAACGAGAAAGAATGACC
This sequence comes from Lochmaea crataegi, assembly GCA_947563755.1. NCBI lineage: Eukaryota > Metazoa > Arthropoda > Insecta > Coleoptera > Chrysomelidae > Lochmaea > Lochmaea crataegi. Next base: position 119,047,670 of record OX387422.1, on the reverse strand, counting down.
CGTGGTACATACAAGTACGATACGTACAGTACATTCTTACTCTTACTAGTTATTTACTGGTGTAGTAGTAAAATCTATAAAATAATAATACCTTTGAATATCGTTTCACTGTAATTATGATAATAACTCTACCGGCACTCAACCGGCGAACCAGCGACTAAAACCAATGAACTAATGGTGGATTGTACTATTAGTACAATAAAAGTGTACGGCGTACATTAAAGTGTGCCGTACATTTTGTACTTGTTCGACACGCACACGTACTTCCCATCTCTACTTTATAGTAACACACCAAAGTCGCGGCTACCAACAATATCATCCAAACGCCACGTTACTAAAACGTCCTGACTATAGGTTTTCGGAACTATTATGTGACTAAGCATGTGACTTTGTAGTAACAATTACTTTAAACACATATTTTAGTGGCACTAGCTGGTAGCAGCCTTCTCTTTAATGCTACCTTATAGTTTTTACCGCTTTTTAGTAATATGTGTCTAGTTCCACTTACTAAAAATATCAACACATTTGCTACTTTAAATTTGGGCGTTTCTACTCCAAATAACTAGTAACCAAGGTTGCCAACTCGCAAAATGAGCGATTTTAAAAGTCAACTTGCGAGTAAAATTTCATTTTTGCGATATAATATATTCAGGTTGCTCATATGGGCGATTTTTCTTGTGGAAACAGAAACAGTCAGAAATATGAACCACCTTTAGCTACTTCTTCTTTCAGTTGGCATTTAAACGCTTATCGTAATCCCACCTTTAGCTTGAAACACAGATCACAGAACTAGCTGGTTTTGACATTTGACATGACATTCAGACAATTTTGTTCCGATATTTTTTATGGATGTTCAGGTTGTTGAATGTTAAATGCTTTATAAATGAAAAAAATTAATTTAAATCCATAATTATATGAATTTTTCTGTTGTCAAAACACATACGTTGAAAAACTATGCCAAATTACGCTGAATACAAAAAAGTTTCAGAAAAATTGGAAGAAAATTCCGATTTTTAAAGGTAAAAATTATCAGAAATTAAATTTTTTTTACAATGCAATGTAATGTTGCAGGTTGGTTGGACCATGATCCGAAAGATGAAGAGAGAGCTTTTTGTACAGTTTGCAAAATGTCTTTGAGAGCACATAAAACCGATCTTATCCGCCACAGTAAAAATAATAAACACAGGCAGAATTTTGGCAAGGTGAAACCCGATAGAAATCAAACGCGCATAGAACCTGTTGTAATATCTAATGATACTAAAAGGAATGAGCTCATAATTGCAGTTTATATTGCTACTCATTCAAGCATAAAAACAGTAGACCACTTGTATTTAGATTGGTAGCAATTACAAGCATTGCCAACACAAAAGTTGATTAGCTGCAACTACAAAATTTTAAAACTTTATTCAAGCCATCTGGGCAACAACAAAAAATCAACATTTTAATGATTACATAGAAAAACAACTTATTTCGAAAGAGAAAAACATTTTGGGCGATTTTTTGTTTAGAAATTGGCGTATTTTATTTTCATATAGTTGGCAACCCTGCTAGTAACCAGGTGGTAAGACACTTGTTAAGAATTCCTTGGAGTGGTAGAAAGTAGAAGCTCATATAGTCGCAAATCTAGTAACGGGGTTGAGACCTTTAATAAATATTGGGCGCCAAAATATAAGACCATATAAGATTTACTTAAAGTTGGGTGCCAAAAATATGAGACACAAAAAAATATATATTTATTCACTTCTCAGGGTTGACTTTATGAACGTGGGTTCTTATGAACCTAGAGTAAATTGCAGAGAATAGTCTAATCGGATAACATGATTTAGAGCTATTGTAATAATAATACCTTGTAAGGAAAGACCATGGGCGCCACAACTACAAAGACTCTAGGTAGTAGCTATTTTGAAGTTTACTTCGTTACTGACGGTAGGTAGTTGAAGGTAAAAATAAAAGATAGTCTCAATGATTACTAAGTCTAATGACAATCTGTGAGATGAATAGTGAATAGTGAATAGTTATACAAAAAAACAAAAAATATCTTGACTGCTGATTAGTGTTAGTTATGGTTAGTGTTGATTTAATAATAGAAAAGATTAATAATAATAATAATGTTTATTCAAAGAATATAATACAATATAATAAATAATTTAATAAGTAATTAACAAAAATACATGGATAAACATAAAATCACTGAAGCGCCAAAGACGCTTGTACGTTATATTTTCACATAATTAAAAATACATTTATAACACCATAAAATATAATATACAGTTGGTCCGGTGAATCTTTTCCCATGCGTCATCATTCATATACAAACGCAATAAATCAATACATTAAGTAACACGTAGGTCGTAGATTGATGGTTTAATTAGGATGTGGCTAAAATGACGGTGAACGTTATTTATTATTGTATTGAAGCTGGTGTAATAGGTATTTGTAAATATTTTACATCCATTTAGCAATGTGCTACCTAAAGCTTTAGTTTGAAAAAACTGTTAGTATTCCAGAGTTTTATGGTGCTATTCTGCAAACTTGCTATTAAGCAAATTTACTTGCATAATAGTTAGTATTAATAACAACTTCCTCAGTAGAAACTTTGCAAATCAGTATTGCCCTGTTAGGGTTATGGCTGGCAACCATTACTATTGTGCCGTCCCACCCATACAGTTCAACAATGAAAAATAAAAATCTTTTGGGTTGTAAAAATAAATAATTAATATTTCAAATATGTATATTTAAGACTCATATATATACAATAGATTTAATTTAATTTTCCTCATAGTCAGAATCAGAGTTATCACCAGTATTTATATCTATTGTAATTGGTTGAATGCTAATATCAACTATATTCTGCTCTCGGCATACCACTTTTGAATAATTTCATGGGTACCTATGCCTAACACATTTTTCCCAAATTTGTGCCTCTTTCCACATATTTATAACAGAATTATCTGAATACCCATCTTTACCTATATATTTATTATAATATGACTTGCAATTTGCCCAAATTAATTCAATAGCGTTGAATTCACAATGATATGGTGGTAGTCTCAGCACTTCATGACCATGTTCTCGTAGTAACTCATCAATTATATACACGTTTTCTTTTCTATTCATTTTTGCAATTTGTAGCAATTCAAGTTTCGTAAGTTTTGTTTCAAACTTAATGTTTTTTGTTATCAACCAAGTAACAATCTCATTTTTTGGCGAATTAGTAGAAGGTTGCTTTTCTAAAAGAACACTATGATATGGAGCATTATCCATAACAATAAGAGATGGCTCTTCTAAATTGGGAATTAATTGAGAACTTATCCATTTAATAAATATTTCATTGTTCATATCTCCATGGTAATCAGCTACTTTAGATTTTGAACAGAATAATAAACTTGCTTCAGAGACAAATCCTTCGGTAGAACCAGCATGGACAATTATAAAACGTTTAACATCATAACCATCTGGTTTACGTACACTTTTAGTGCTGTTGTCTTGCCAAGATTTTGTTTTATTTCCCTTTGAATAGATCCATGTTTCATCCAAAAATACAAGTTCTCTTGGGTGAGTACTTGAAAGGTTTTCCATATATTTACGCAGAAAATTGGCTCTCAAGGCTACAATACTGGTCCGCTCCATTAAAGCTCTCCGATTGTCATCTTTGTTATATTTGAATCCCAATGTTTTTAACAAAGTGCTCAGAGATGTTTTGCCAATAGATACAATTTCGCTTGTGTAACATGCTTCTCTAGAACAAAAACAAATTATAGTACAGATTCAATTTGAACAAATACTATATTTTTAATGATATTATGTTTGTTTATTTCATTAATGTTTTAACCTTGACTGTTCAAAAATAAGGTAAATTTAATAGTTGAATTAAATTGTAATGTAGTCACAAAACTACTAAAATCTATATAAATACCTTCCTAAATTTTTCTTGAATATACCATGATTTGAATACTCGTTACAAAATACCTACACCTACATTTTACCAAAAAATTCTAATTAAATAGATTGATATTTACTCTGTTGGTACATATCATATAATGTGTTCCGTACTGCCATCTTAGCTCCCTCAGGTAGATCAGTTGTTTTAGTTTTAGAACGAGTTCTGCTTTTGCCTGGGCTTGAAAGAATTGGATTATATTCTTTTCTTTTTTTTATAGCATATACTGTCCGTCGAGATATTTTCAAAGCAGCAGCTACCCTCTAACATAAAAAAATTAATTAATAATAAGTATATTGCTAAACAAGCATGCACTTAAATATTTATGTTACCTCTTGAACACATGAAAGTGGTTCCAAAGGTCCTCCATTTCTTTTTTCTAACTCAAAACACTCCAACACATTTAGGACCAGCTCCTGTGCTTGCGAATTCAACGTTTTTCCAGGCATATTCTAAAAATAAAAACCATTCATAAATAGTTCTGGTCTTTCGGAAAATTAGGTCAATATTTTCTACATTGGTTGAAGCAAAATATATTTCATATAATTCAATTTGATGGAGTTCTATCCAGAATTATAATGAAATGTCAATTTAAGGTTAGTTTTTATTGCGAAGTAAATAAATAAAAAGTAGATAAATAATATTTACTTACCACAATAATTCGAACACTCAGGTATAAGTTAGTCGTTATAACAACTGTTTTTGAAATAAATGTATATGCAAGGCGCAAAAAGATGGATAAAAATGTAAAATAAAAATGTAAACAAAGACTTTGGTCTGTCAATATACAAATTCGCGGTTAAACCACAGATCTTCTGTTGTGTGGGTTACACCTATCATTCATCATATGGCTATCTCTGTTTGTTATATTATGTTCTAATGGAACAAACGGTTTCATTTCGGGGGTTTAGATTCTGTGAGTAGAAAAGAGACGTACTACAAAAAGTAGTGTGTGAATAATTTCATACATGGGAAAAGATTCACCGGACCAACTGTATATAAAATCGAAATATAACTATTTTACTAAAACGATATAAAAAAAAACATATACTTATAATTTCAGCATATATAATTATTGGAAATTTAATTGTCTGAATTAGGTAATAATCATAAATCGGTGAAGTAGTCACAATAGGGTGAATTGACATAATCGGGAAATATTTAATTTATAATTCAAAGTGCATGATCAATTAGATTCATAACATCAAATACAAAATTTAAGGTCGACTAGATAATTAAATATTTTTCTGTCAGTATTGTACATCCATTCCTTTACAGAGCGTTTAAATGTTCTATGATTATTAATGTTTCTCAAGTTGAGAGGTAAAATATTATAAATTTTTGCTGACAGAAATTCCACAGAGCGTTGACCGATTGTTTTCTATCATATTGGAATATTGAAGTTATCTTTTGCTCTCGTGTTGTGACAATGTTGGACTGATTGTACTCTTATTTTATTTCTATGTATATTTGTGAATATTTTTTCACAGAAAATTTGTCTCACATCAAATATTTTATTTTGTGAAAAAAGTTCATCACTAGAAAACCTTATATTTTTTTTATAAATGATTCTCAGTATCCATTTTTGTAATACATTAAGACCCTGCAAATTGCTTTCTGTTACACCTCCCCAACCTAGGATACCATATTGCAACTGAGATTGCACCAACGAGAAATACAAAATTTTAAGATTTTTCAATGTCAAGAAATCAACTAAGAATCTGAATTTAGTCAGCAGACCTATCAATTTATTCTTGACGTTGTTAACTTACCTTAAATGTCTATCTATTACGATTCCTAAGTATTTGATTTGATCTTTTTCAAAAATTTGTGTTTGGTCATCAATTATTAATGGTCCCAGATAAGGAAGGTGATTGGAGTAGGATGTGAACGGTAAGTAATTTGTTTTTTGGCTGTTTAGAGTCAATTTATTATATTTAAACCAGTTGCATATTTGTCTTAAATTCTGTTCTGCTAATACTTTGAGGTCTTTCCAGCTTTCACCCTCATATATTATGGCCATATCATCTGCAAAACTGACTATTTTTCCTGATGTTTGGGAATGCAATAAACTATTTGTATAAATCGTGAATATTAAAGGACCCAGGACTGTTCCCTGTAGAACACCACAGGTTACTGTCCTGGAACGGCTTGAAACTTCGTCTCTCCACTCCAGTTTCTCTAATAAACGTTTATGACAAACAGTATCGAAGGCTTTTGATAAATCCACAAATATGCATATAAGTGGGACTTTTTTATCGAACGCCTTATATAATTGCGATGTTAGCTGCAATATGGCATCCTCAGTAGAACGTCCTTCACTAAAACCGATCTGGTTATTAGAGAGTACATGAAACTTTTCAAGAAATTCATACAATCTATTCTTTATAAGTTTTTCCAGTACTTTCGAAAACACCGATAACAATAAGATAGGGCGGTAATTTTCGACTTTTTGTTTGTTACCTTGTTTGTATAGTGGTTTAATGATACTAATTTTTAAACAATTTGGGAATTTACCTTTCTGGAAACATTTATTGAAAATATTAGTTAAAGGCTTGGCAATTTCAATATTTATTTCTTTTAGAGTTTCTGATTAGAGAGTTTCAAGTTATTTATGATATTTATAGTTTCTGTTTCAGATACTGGATTGAGAAACAAAGTATTATTTATATTGGTTATATTTTCTGAAAAATTTTTCACATCATTTATTTTATTTGCATATCTTTCACCTAAGTCGCTATAATAATTATTAAATATATTTACAATTTCATTCTTTGATGTTATGAGTTCATTATTCACCTCTAATGTCTCTATTGTTGCGTTAGGTTTTCGATTTGGACAAATACTATTAACTAAGTTCCATAAACTGCTAGAAGAATTTGGACTGTTCTCTATGATTCTATTCGCATATTATTTTTTAGATTTACTAATTTTCTGTCTAAGTGTGTTCTTTAAGCACCTATAATTTTGTTTTGGTATCAAATTTTCAGGATGTACTTTTAGTTCTCTATACATTTTATTTTTTTCATTTATTATATTTAGTATTTCTGGGGTAATCCATGATTTTTTAGTTTTTTTCGTATTTACTTTGATAGTATTTGTGTGTAGCTGGATATATTTAGTTAGGTTTTCTATAAAGTTTTCCATAATGAAATCGACATTTTCCGAGTCATAAATATTGATCCACTGTTCATTTTTCAGAATATTTCTTAGATTTTGATAGTTGATATATTTTTTATATGTATTTTGCTGAATCTTGTCGCTAGAAATTGACTCATAATTGTAAATAACCGCTATCGGAAAATGATCAGTTATATCATAATTGAAAACGTATGAATTAAATTGATTTCGAATGAAATTGTTTTTAACAAATATGTGGTCTATACATGTTTTAATACAAGGTCTTGTGATTTGATTTATATAAGGAATGAAATTAAATGAATTAAACACATTCTTATAATCATCAGTATCATTATTGTTTTCCAGTAGATCGATATTCATATCTCCAATGACAATATTTTGTTTCCTTAACTGAAGATAATCATATAGCTCTGTAATGAAGTTATTTTTATCTGTACTGGGTGATTTGTAAATAGCTGTTAAGACTAATTTAATTTTGTTAACAATAATATGTAATTCAATGGCAGTACTCTGAGCAATCTGAACAATATTATAATTGTACTTTATATTAGATTTAATAAATACTAAGATCCCATCATTTTTGTTTAATGTTCCTTCACTCTAGACATTGCTGTAACCTGGAATAGTGTATACATCTTTATTGAAAATAGTGAAAGTTTCCTTTAAAATTATTATTTCATATTACTCAGAAAACTGATTAAGAAATATTAGACACTCATCGTAATTTTTTGCAACTCTTCTGATATTCAGATGTAATATTTTAAAATTTGAATGTTCATGAGTAAAATAGCTTCGGTTAAAATTTTGTATGTCATATATAAGTTTTCCTAATATTTCCTCATTTTCATTGTTTGCAATAAATGGATCCAGTTTTAAAATTAATTATTTCTATTTCTTAATGTAGGCTTTCTCTCTTTAACTGGGGTAGGCGGGTTGTTTTTAGTTTTACCTTTATTCCTCAGTTCATCTTCTTTCTTTTTTCTCAGTTCAGCTCCTACGTTCTTTCGTACTTCCTTTTTTTCTTCGGACCTTTTTTTTTATATTATCATCTAAGTATGTTGTATTTTCAGCTATTTCAAGATTATCAGGGTACTTTTTCCTTGGAGTTTCCGGCTCGCTGTGCGTTTGTTTTATTTCAACAGCTGCCTGATCTTCTTCAACTCCAATAATATCTTCAACTGTGTATGGTATGTTGTTTCTATAGAGTTTTTCGCCCTTTATATAGCAACGATCTTGGGTTGTGTTTCTTAATGTTTTCGGATAATTCTTGAGTATTACAAGAGAACAATATAAATGCCGTACAAAAAAAAATCACGATCTGCTCTTAAGCTACTTATCTGAAGTGATTGCTTATAGTGAGGTCCCTCGATAGATGATGGGTAAACTGTAGGTAATTGTCAGGTCAGATGAACCTCCAGGTAAGCGTTATATAAGTCTTCTGCTAAGTTGCAGATATCTTCAGATAAGTTCAGACAAGCTGTGAACTAAGCTTCACAGAACCCCCTGATGCACTCAGGAACACTAAGAGGTATGCACTTCAAGCAAGCCTCGTATAACTATCAGACAGGCTTTGTAGGAACCTCTTAGAAACTATTTAAGTTTTAGATACAGATCTACTATCAACATCTTAGAAACCTCGTATAAATCTCATAGAAACCGCTAAAAGATATAAAAAATAACAGTTTCCATCATTACACAATTTGTTAAACCCCCAAGAAAATAATAATTTTACATTTACATGATTTACATCAAATCCTACTTAAAGGAATAAAAAAAGGTTTTTACAAATAAATGTTTTAGCAAGAAAAAGGTTTTCACAATTAAATGTTTTACATTTCTAACTAATGAAAAAAGTGAACAGACATGCTCCTGAAAGTTTTTTTTGTTTTATAAATTTGGTTATTTTTGAATTCTGTACAAATATGTTAGGAAATAGAAAGATGAGAATTTAGGAATCAAACAACATGTAAGTGAATAGTAGTAACGTTTGCAAAATTCAATAGGAAGAACAAATATTCATTTTTTTGTATAAGCTGCCGCCATGTTAAAATATGAATTCCTATGTCGTTCCATTTTAATCCACTCACATCGACAGTTTAGTTAATTAATCTCTGTGTCTTTAATTAATGTAACAAATTTTACCAGAGATAAGAATTATCGTTTAAACTATTTATTTAACACCATTTATTGTTTTCAAATTATAATTCTTCAATATCTCTGCGGCTTCAAAGGAATTTCATTTCGCACCTTCTTAGCGAAAGATTTAGAGAGACCAGACAGCAGACCGCGTTAACACTTTCCTCTCCCAGGCTTAGCGCCGAACCGCTAGTGTTCGTATCACATGTAAAAATCAAAACTTTCCTGGAAATGTCTACTATATCACTCTACCGTTAATGTAAGAAACAATAGTTATTGTTTCAGGGTGCATGCAAGAACTTTATTTTAGTGGCGAATCCTAAACCGATGGTATCCGGAACTATGTGTGTTACTTGGGTGGAATCTACTCATATTACTTTTTCAAATGAAACTAACTGTTTCTAATTAATTCCACTATTCAATGAAAAAATTAATGAAAATTCTAAAATATTATTGATAACTATTTCGATATTGACATATTATCATTAGAATGACAGAAGTTACATTTTATGCGATGCCTACTTGATGTTTAATATTTTGGCTAGACCAAATAGTGAGTGACCTATCTTATGATTGACTTAATATATATATGAATATAAAAAAGAAGAAGATATGATATTATAAATATTAAAGCTTAGGTATTATTAGCCCTATGGGAATATCCTGGATATGTTTTTCCCATTTAAGATCAGTAAAACTGCGCAATGATATAGGAATCCAAGGAAAACGGTATCTGCTAATCTTTACTAATGTGACTTATGTTGGGATTCTGAGAATTTACCTATAAGCTACAGAATCTGTAAGATATAGGATCTGTAACTTGAACCTTTACAGATTTGTAAAATTTGCTATTCTGGAACCAAATCTGTAAGATTCATAGTTACAGATCTTTACCTTATAGGTTTCAACTTCACTTCTGTTTATAATGTCATAATTCTAACCTCAAAACCATTAAAAGTATTTAAAAGCTGTGTGTGTACCGACCTGGTAAACCTTAATACTAATTGATATTTTTACAATTTGTAATAAAAGAATGGCGTAAGTAAACTACTGAAATAATATATTTAACATGTTATTTATTTATTTATTGAAATATACGTATTTTGTAGAACGCAAGGTGTAAAAAGAAAAAGGACCAAAAATACGTCTCCAGAGCAATTGGAGTTATACTTACAATTCATGGAAAATGATTACATTTTTCGCAGTAATAAATAAACCCCACTTTAGATCCCAATTATTTAATAAAAAAGTGGGAAGAACTAGTGGCGCAATTAAATGCCCTTGGAAAAGGCCCCTCTCTCTCTGTCGAAGAGTGGAAAAAGGTAAGAAAATTATATACACTTATATTGCTTTTTGTATTCACCTTGGTTAATTTTTAGAGATTTTTGGATTGGAAGTATGCCACAAAATCGAGATATAGAAAAATGAAAGCCCTGTCAATTGGAACAGTTGGAGGACCTCAGAGCAACATTACTCTAAATGATTTAGAGGAAAGAGGCCTTTCAGTTTGGGGAAAGGTTGCAGTAGCAGGGACAAGTAATGTAACCATCTATGAAGGCATTGAAAATCCTGAATGTTAACAGAACACTATTTGTGAAACAGATATAATTTGTGAACCGATCACAAGTGATCAAGTAAACCGAAGTTATGAAATCATTCATACAGAACCATCAAATGAAAAAGAAAATAACAATGAACACACACAGGGCAACAACAACCAACAACAAAAACAGGAGAATATTAAGGGGTATAAAACCAAACCATTAGATATTCTCTCAGAAAATTTAATCAAAAATACTGCAAATCTCATGGAAACAAATGAGAAGCTAGTTAAAATTTTTGAAAATTCGTCAAATAATTATGGGAATTAAAAAAGAGAAAATTTAATTTGCTCAAACAAAATTTGCTATTTAAAATAGCAAAATGTAAATTTCAACATCCTGAATTTCATTTTGATGTAGAATAATGTTTTTTTACTCGAAAGACTGCTGGGATTTACATACTGTATCGCAAATCAATTCGTAGTCAATATAATGTTAAGTGTGTTATATATTTATTACTTTTATGATCAGTAGTTTGGTACCAAAGTTTTTTACCAAAGTGTTCTTATAAAAGTTAAGTAATATTAGAAATTAGCGTTTTTTATTTTATTTATCTACGAGCACCATTAAAATTAAGTTTGTTATAGAAATTTGTTTTTATTTATTTGTAAGAGCGATTCTTGTTTTGTTTGAAAATGTTTTGTGTTTTATTTTCTATTTGAATAAAAAGACTGGCATATTTTTATTAATTATTTATTGGTTTAAAATATTTTCTCTAATATAATTTCCTCTAGCAATTCTACCAGAATTTAAGTATTCTTGATGTGCCTCCTGGTCTACAATATTAACTAAAAAATAAATATTAATTTTTTTATCGATTCATAAATTTATTTTAGTGTACTATTGTCTTCAGGGTATTCTATATTATCTTCTGCAATTTCCAGATTTGCATCTATTGCAATATTATGTAGAATACAGCAAGCATAAATTATATTAGCTGCTTTTCTGGGGTGTTTAGAAAGACATCTGAATCTTCCTTTTAATATGCCATTGGTGCGTTAAATGACACCAATAAATTATTAAAAGCTCCTTCACCTTCATCTCGAGGGTTATGAAAAGGAGTGAAGAGTCATGGTTCCAATGGATAACCACTGTCTCCTAAAAAATAACACATGATGTTTTCGTTTCATTAAAATACTGTAATTTACCTATTAAACGTGAACTTGTATCCCCTCTTAGATATTTGGAGAGTAAATGAGCTCGAATTAAACTGGTACTCCAAATTGCTGCATCATGAGCTGAGCCAGGATATCTAGATGAACATCCTATTATTTTGCAATTCGAATCCGATATCTACAAATGTTTAAATAACTCAAATAAAAGGGTAACTAAATATTACCCATATTTACCAGCATGACATTAATAGAATGTTTTCCTTTTCTGTTTATATAAACATATGGTGGGTATTCAATGTCGTTCAATGGCGGAGCCAAGATTTCTACATGAGTACCATCAATAGCACCCACAATTCCACGAAAATTATATTTTTCATAAAACCTGAAAAAAAAGATTACACATTTTGGTCACTACTAGCTACTTATAAAACGTACCTTTGTTTTACGGAATCTTTTGGTCTTCATTTACAGGAAATTTTATGTAAGTCCTGATTAATATTTGAATAATCAATTCACATACTTGTGAAAAGACTCGACTCATAGATGTCTGGCTAATTGCTATCCAAGCATTACAGCCAACAGCGTTCTGAAATGAACCCGTGGCCAGAAAGTTTAGAGTAGCAAAAAATCTAAAAAAATTACCTATTTAAATGCATTGTAAAAAGACTGTAAATTAATTATTATTACTTTCACTACAAAGGGAATTCCTAAATTATTCTCCATAACATGAGGTCTTAAATTATGAATTAAGAATTGAACACTATTTTTGTCCAACCGAAATATTTGTCTACAATGACTGTCTGGCATATCAAACGGATTTAATTGATCCCTTGAATGTCTTCGTTGGATTCTCATATGATTTCTGGAAAAATGGAAAGTGTATTTTATAATAATACCATAAAAAATATGTACAAACCGATTCTTATCCTCTTCCGCCAGAATACCGGCGAAAATATTTATTTGTCCGTTCATAATAATGTCAATGATGTTCACTTAAAAATCACAAAAAAACTAAAAACTCTACAACTTTTCCACCATAAAAATACACAAAAAATGATAATAATAATAATACAACGCTCTGTACCACACCCTGTACTGCTTACAGTGACAGATGTCTAGTCCGTAAATATTTACGAATCTGTAAGTATCAGGTAAGGTTAGAATCGCATTTCCTGTAACTCTTACAGATTTCGGGTTATAGATCTTACAGATGTTCTCAGAATTCCACCATAAAGAAGACAGTGGAGAGCTCCCTAGATTTATCTGTTCATTGACAACTTCATTTTGTGGGCAGCTATTTCTAATTCTTCAAGGAAATCCAGTTCTTGTTTCTTATCACAAATATGTAGTACTTCTAGTTCTGTGTTAGGTGTTAATGAACGTTTGGTGTCAAGTAGATGTTTTGCGTAATGTGATTCAGCTTTTATCTATTTATTCCTGAAAAAAACTAAAGAAATACAAAATTACCAAACTATCACATGCTGGTGATATTTTTAATAATATTCCAAAGATAATATCTTCAGCAACAAATACAACAATTTTTTTTAAACGGAGAGCAATGTAAGTAAAAAATTATAAAATGTACAAACATTTGAAAAAGTCTGGGATGTATAAACTTAAATGTCCAGAATGTAATGATGTCTATATTGGTCAAACCATTCGAAATTTTGAAAGTAGACACAATGAACACGAACGAGCATACATATTAAAACAGCCAGATAAATCACATTACGCAAAACACCAAATATTAATTAACACCTAACACAGAACTAGAAGTACTACATATTTGTGATAAGAAACAAGTACTAGATCCCCTTGAAGAATTAGAAATTAGAGGACCCACAATATGAAGTCAATGAACAAATAAATCTAGGGAGCTCTCCACTATTAAACTGACTTCTTAAGTAACAATTGTAGAGATCAGCAGATATAGTTTTTCTTGTCATTGCACAGTTATACTGATCTTAAATGGGAGAAATATTTCCAGTATATCCCCATAGGTCTAATAATACCAAAGCTTTAATATTTGTAATATCATATCTTCTTCTTTTTTCTATTCATATATATTAACTCAATCACAAAATAGGTAACTCACTATTTGGTTCAGCCAAAAAATATTAAAGTAGGTATCACATAAAATGTAACTTCTGTCATTCTGACGATGATATGTAAATAATATTTTAGAATTTTCATTAATTTTCTCATTAAATAGTGGAAATAATTGGAAACAGTTAGTTTTATTTAAAAAAGTAAATTAATTATTGTTTGTTAATTTTCTATGACAATTATATAATAATGAACTGGTTTTTTTCCAGTTTCTCGGTGATTATCATTAATATAACAGTAACGATATTATACTGTAAGCCATATTATAACAATAACAAGTTTATACAGCTTATAAAACAAAAAGTCGACAAAAAAAATTCCCTAGTTGTGAAGGATAATGTCAAGCCACAACAGTAAAATCTCTATTATTCTAGGACTAAAGGGTTGTCGTATCCTGTTGCTGCGATGTTAATATAATTAACTAAGGTCGGAAAGCCAGGCAGTTTGGATTGTTTCATGATATCTCTTATAGACCAGTGTTATTGGGGTAAAATTGTTTATTTTTATTTTATATTATTTTTCGGGTTTACATTATAAAAAATATTATTTGATAGCTGGAAATATCGTAATTGGTTCGATAAATTCACAAAACAAAGATTTCGTGTGGTATTTTGAAGCTAGATATTTCCTAAATACCTCACGAAATTCATTTTTACTCACAGCCTATCCTCAAAAACCCAACAACTCACTCGTTTTTCGTTTAAATTTCAACAAATTATGTTTTTTGAAAGAGACAAAGTTCAGTTTTCGGATAAGATTATAATATATAGTGAGTAGACTATTTGAAGCACCATATACCCAGGAGTTTGTACCAAAAACTTGGAAACAAAATGCCTCTGAAGTTGAGAATTGAGAATTGTTCCAGAGAAAATCCCATTTTTTTTTATCATTTATAAGTTCGGAAATATTCGCAGTTGAAGTGTGACAATACAGCTCTAAACTTATCCTTAATCGTCCAGCAGGTGGTCTGTCGAAAATTCAGTTAATTTTGTACAAAAAAAGGTAAATTTGTGAATGACTGCAGCTATGCAAGCTCCATATACTTAAAAAATATATTTTACAAGATTATTAGTGATTGAAACGTAAAAATCGGTTTCAGTTTATTAATAATAATTTTCCCTCTCCTGCGTTCCAACTTCTGATTTTCCTTTTTGCAGGAGAACTGGACTATGTTATGATTATCTAAGGGCGAGTACACATGAAGTTTGGTCCGCTTTATGAGCCCATAAAGATGTCACAATGTGTACCGACCCGCATGAGGCTAACCTGACGTATTCAGCCATGTATCCGGAGAATAGAAGCAGTCGACCAGTGCCGCAGTCGAGACGTCACGGACGTTGGCGTCACTACTAGACACACGCTGAACACATTCGCACACGGCTGCATCTAACATTTAATTATTGCCTTTTCTAATTACACAAAATCTCGAGGGAGGGTTATACGGAAATGTCGGGGTATCTATAAACATAAAGGCTACTTGGGAATCGTTACTGGTTAGAAAAAAAGTGGAAACTGTGTCAACTTTTGATTGTTTTGATTTTTTTTCACTTTTTGGGGTTACATCTTGACTTAATAAAATTGTTAGTCTTCGAATCAGTATCAGGCAAGTTGATACTAAATAGAACTCTCTCAAAAACTTTATGAGTACCCCACTGGACTCTAATCTAAAAAATAAAGCATAGTGCGGTGTTGATTACTAGTAAAAACCAGATATTTCCTTAATAAAACACCCTAAAAAATGTTTGCACGTCACTGAACTCTTTTGTAACAAGCGGAACATAGTGCGGCGATAATTTTAAGTTATGAAGCAGACATTTCTCAATTAAACTCTATAAAAAAATAGGCAGTTATGGGGAAGTAAAAACATAAGTAAATGAACTCTTTTGAAAAATATTTCGTACGCCAATGATACGCGGTGATGGTGACGGTTTTCCCCTACTAAAAATTGCACAATATTTTCCCTGTATTAGCTGTGCCCATTAAAAAAAGAATGAAAACCAATGAACAAAAAATAGGAAGAAGAACCCAACCTAACCTTACTTCACTCACCCCAGCATGTTGGTGACGGCACAAACATTCGGTGGGTGACGGTGATAGGTAACGCGATAACGGTGATTAGAGATTAGATTTGATGAGGCCTATTCCACTGCGACCTTTTCAGATCTATTGTGGTCCTCTGAATCTAGATTACATTCTCCATCCCGACTATTTTTAAGTAGCCAATCAGCCTCGAATCCTTCATGTAGTTTCTTGTGGGTGGCTTCTCATCGCCTAGTACAAGAAACCGCACATTCGCCAGGCAATCGCACTGGCATAGGATATGCTCTGCAGTTTCCTCTTCTAGGTGACAGAATCTGCACATAGCTTCGTCTGTCAACCCCATTAGCTCTGCGTGCCTGTTAAGCTTACAGTGCCCCGTCAACACACCCACTACGGCTTTGACAGTTCTCCTATCTTTGCTTATTAGGTCTGCCGTAAAAGTTGGCGAATGTCCTCTAATGAACTGTTTCGCCTGTCTCTGTCCTGGTGAGGTTACTCACCATTCTAGAGATTTCTGTGCCACCTACTTCCCTGTGGCCATAGGTATTTAGTATCGAGTTCCGGTTCAATGAATGGCATTTATGAGCCTTGTCTGGCCGTTTCATCCACCGATTCGTTGCTTGCCCTTATGTCCCTCGTGACCTGGTACCCAACCTAGCATGACCTTACAATGGTCTCCAAATGCATTTAAGGCACCTATGCAATCCCATACTAGCTTAGAATTGACCTCTATGGAATCGAGTGCCTTCAGTGCAGCTTGGCTGTCAGTGAAGATGGCAACTAAACGGTATGTACTTTCCTGCCTTTTAATTTCTTCAACGCAGTGGTCATTCGCCGCCACTTCCGCTTAGAAAATTGTGACGTTCTTGGATAATAGGCTTATTGGAATAGGTATCCTTTGTTTTAGCCCTACAATTCCGGCTCCTACACCTACTTTTGTCTTAGAGTCGTCTTCTTTCTTCAAGTCTTCCCTACCTGGTATAGTTATTTGGCACTTATTATTAAGGCTATATCTCGTGGTTGTTGCGTTCATGGGTTGCCCCATTAAAATATCCGCTTTTAGTTCCTCGATAAGCTTTCGATAGTCAGCTCCGTGCGTTTGGCTTATGTGTTGTTGATTTTTCAGTGTGCTAATCAATAGCATTATAGCTCTCACTTGCAGTGTCTTTGTCCACCACACTAGGATCCTATTATTGGTCTAACAACCCTTGTGTATAGCCATTGGGTCATTTTTGGGGTAAGTCCTCAGTTTTTCCCACACATTCTTTTGCATCTGCCAAAGGCAATGGTAGCTTTCTGTGTGGTCTCGTGAAGGTGAGTGTTCCATGAAAGCCTTTGATCAAAATGTACTCCTAGGTACTTTGTATCTTTGGCAAATGGAATCACCTCTCCTCCTAACACTATTGGCTTCAGGCCTTGTAGTGCCGTCTTTTTCGTGAAATTGATAATTTGTGCTTTTTGAGCATTGACTGTCAGTCTTTCTTGTATGCACCAATTATCAACTATATTTAAGGCTGTTTTTATTCTTTCCGATATCACCCCAGCAAACTTGCCTCTGACTACAATAGCGATGTCGTCTGCGTATCCAAGACAGTTCTGTAAGGGGGTCGTCTACCAAGGTTGCCCATAGTAGAGGTGATAGCACTCCTCCTTGTGGATATCCTCCACCCGTCCTTGCCTTGATGGTGACTTGCCCCAAAGTTATACTATCCTCCAGAGTTGCCTTCTATTGACTTTGAGATAAGCATGTTTAGATCATCCAGCGCTAGATCCGTAGATTTGCCTGGTTGATAGGCATATTGACGATTTCTTACGTGTTTATCCTTTAACACTTCGTCTCTTATGTACCTGTCCAGTATCATTTCTAATGTTTTTAATAGAAAGGAGGATAGGCTTATTGGCCTGTATAACTTGGTGTTAAGTCAGATAACGGTGATGGGTGTCGGTTAGTAAAAATTAAGTACATCACAACGATATGTTTCAATATACTTTTGGAACACTCTGTATAGTTATAATTTGGAAAATAATTATGGCTTTGCCAGAAATAACAAAAAAGAACAAGCTCTGCCACTGCTTGAATAGTCGACCTAAATTATAACGAACCATATAGAGAAGCGCGATACGAACTTACAAGCAAGTAGCATAAAATATTGTCCAGAATCAACAGCATACGAAAGTATTAAGCACCTTCTAAAACTAATTACTGGCAAAATAAACATTTGTACAAGTTGGTACGGATATTCTTAGACACTTTTTGTCTGAATGACACGTAACCGTACCACACAACGCCCGCCTGTAAGAGCTCCGGATTATTTGTAAAATATACGATTTTCTGACACTTGTAACATGGGACTTGCATACATGCAATGCGGCTATTATATTTCTTTCCTCGAACAAAAAGTTGGTTAGTACAGGAAAGTTTGAATCAAAATGAAATCTTGTTGTTTTAGGTTATAAAATATAACACAATTGACAAGAATGACATAAAAAGTGAAGTCACCTAGATTAATACATAATTTTCTTACACGACGAGTATACTAGTGTAAAAATGCTGTTTCTGCATTGGTCAAGCCTGCTGTCTCATAAGAATGACATGAAAAAGAGCTGGAATATTAGTCATCTATAGCATTATGTCATTCTGGCGGCATCAAAAGACTGACCAATAGGGGTATAATGATTTTGCACGAATGTGTGTTTTTTTTACCACTTGCATCGCTAATACTCCTTTTGTACTATATTCAAGGCTTATTATTCGCCGATATTGTTCTTCCTCCAGACGTTTGGTACAGACGGATCACTAATGCCCTCTTGTTTTTAGAACTTATTTGCATACATGGAGTTCGTGCTCCTTATCTAATATCCATGGTTTAACCTAATGCCATGAAAATAGAGGAGTTCAGTTTAAGGTCAGTGTGGCCAACAAAAAGTGGTTTTTATGACATGAATGACAGTTAATGTCTATCATTCAAAACATACGATTTCTGAAGGTTTTTTATCATTACGAACATCTTTATTGCTATATTAAAACAATGAATACATCCCCGAAGCGTAAATCTTAAAATTTAAATTGACATTTTTGCTGAATACTCATCGCATCGATTGCCAATAATTCTAGGAATTTTTGGCAAGTCACCATTTCATTTCTGTCATTATGTCACTGGTTATGTCAGATGTCAGTTTGATTTGTTTTGTTGATATTCGTTCAATCGTTTATGTTTATTTTCCATACTTTTGTAGTAGTTCTAGTTAGTTGTATCACTTTACTCTTCTAATTGCTTTTTCCACTGACATCTGACATAACTAGTGACATAATGACTGAAGTGAATTGGTGATTTGCCGAAAGTTCCTAGAATTACTGGCCACCGATGCGTGGAGAATTCAGCTAAAACGTCATTTTAAATTTTAATATTTACGCTTCGAGGGTCTATTCATTGTTTTAATAAAGCAATATAGATGTTCGTAATGATAAAAATCCTGCAAAAATCTTATGTTTTGAACGGTAGACATTAACTGTCATTCTTGTCATAAAAACAACTTTTTGTTGGTCACACTGACCCTAGACTGAACTCCTCTATTGGTATAGAAACATGGGTTTGTAGTATGGAGGGTAGAAGGAAGGAGCACCATCTTGTATGGGTGACAAGTTGAAAAAGTGTCCACCTGTAAACAGCAAATTATAATTCAAAGATTCACCGAAATGGCGCTCGTGTAGCTAATGGAAATGATGTGAATTTAGGGTTATAAACCGAGTGAAGTGTGCTGGGTTGAAAAATATTTAGTATTTTTCGTGACTTGTGTAATTGAGAAATATGCAGTATTTAAAATCTCAATTATTTACGTACTATGTCCTTTTTTAATTTTGTATCTTACTCTAATAATTCATAGCGCTGTTTTTAAAATCTTTCCACTTGCTACTATGGCGCCACATTAATTTGCTTCCTTTCGATGGACACTTTTTAATACATTCAGATGGTGCTCCTTCCTTCTACCCTCCATAGTTTGTAGTACGGAGCATATTTCCGCGCCACCCACTTTGCTCTAGCGCGTCACAAGATGGCGTTGCAGTATATCAATATATCAACTTCTATACCACTCATCCGAATGCTTTAAAAATTAGTATTCATGGGTTTTTAAGTTCGGAGAAAATTTTCGCACTATCCACTTTGTTGTAACTTGTCACCAGATAGCGCTAGAGCATATTAACGTGCTCATCCACTTGATAGGAAAATTGGTATTTATGCAGTGGTAACAGGAGGTGCGGTCACTCTATGCACGCCAAAATTCCAAATGTAAACAAAATAATTTTTATGGAGCCTTTTGACACATGCGGGGATGCGACGAAGGAAAATGAAAATTGGATTCAATTAACTTTTTAAAAAGTACATGCTCGGTGACATCCACCAATTTGCTCACAGCATCCATTTTGTATATTCTGCAGGTGGTCATTCTCGCTAACCTCTAAACGTAGAAATTAAGGGATGTTATGTCGAGAATAGTTTCCAGCGCCACCGTGGAACTGACTACAACAGACTTTCACTGTTAGGGGCAAGTTCGCTGGAGTTGCATCGGAAACAATGCAACAGACTTAAATACATTGGTGCATACAAGAGGGACAGAAAACAAAAATTATCGACTTCTCGAAAATACTGCACTACCAAGTGTAAAACCAATAGTGCTAGGAGAAATGTTGATTTCATTTGAAAAAGAAACCAGATACCTAGGAGTTCATTTTGATCAAAGACACCTCCAGCTGACCACACTGAAAGCTATCATTTCCCCTGGCAGATGCAGAGGAATTCGTGGAAAAAACTAGTCTCAATCCAAAATAAGAAGCCTACGACAAGAAACTACATGGAAGGTAAAGTCTCTAGGTTGATATGCAAAAAGTGTCGGACTGGATGATGTAATCTAGATTTGAAGGACCAGAATAAATCTGAAAAGGTCACTGGGAAAGAGGCCAATTAGCAAACTCATCCAATCAACGGTCAACCGATCGCACCTTGTTGTAACTTGTCAGTAGATGGCGCTACAGCATTCAATTTCCATAATATTCAAATGTTGATGTAGGTGGTACTGTAGCTTATTAAACTGATATATCCATTCCAGACGAGTGTGGGTAGTTATTATGTAACTTATTTGGAATGTCCATTACTCTTGCTTTAGTTGTTATCTACTGCTCTTTAATGAATATTAGTGATATAAGAAGAAAAAGAAATACTAAAAAATATATTTGACTGTCCGAATATCGATAATTTTCTTGCACTAAGCAGCCGGGGTTTCGACGAAAACTGAAGTAGATTACAGTAAAGTAGTGAAAGCAAGAAATTTTGTGTTAATTCCGCCGGCGTATATATAAGAGTAGAAAACTAAAACTGTCTTACACAGCCATTTCAGTGAATATATTATCTTTAGAAGATAAACCTCGTACACAGGCAGTACTTAACGAAATGTGGCGCAATTGAAATTGCAAATCGCTGAATTAAGGTAGAACTTTCGAGTAAATATATTCCATATTCCCTTCCCTATGAGGATAAATTAGATATGCATGTTATACTGTAACATGCCACTACGATAGATGATGACTCAGTATTGATCACGTGAGATTTCAATAGATATTAGATTTTTCATTAAATCGTTCTTTATTATACCATGAAATGTATACTCAGTTTATAGCAATCAAAATATATTAATTGAAATAGAAATAGGAAGCATTTGTCTGGCAATGTCTAACTAAACTCTTAACCCTAGCAACCCATAATGGAGTAGTTCTTAAGTAGGACCCGGGGTATTCTCAGGTGAAGCTGCCCTATATAATTTAGCCTCAGGTCTCGAAAGGATCCTGAATCATAAGGAAGTAGCCCTTGCAGCATTTCTAGACATCGAAGGTGCTTTTGATAACACCTCGATGTCATCAATTATCAGATCCCTTAAAATAAGAGGGATTAACAGTACCAAATGCAAATAGATAGGATCCATGCTAGAGCATAGGAGAATATCACAACTAAAGGATGAAGTACTTTCACCACTTTTGTGGAAGCTAGTTGTGGAACCTAGTTGTGGATGACTTGATCTGTAGGATGAATGATCAAGGCATATGGACGCAGGGCTTTGCAGACGACCTAGTGATTATCGCCAATGGGAAATTCCTAGAGGTGGTTATGAATGTCCTACAGGAAGCACTGCGAATTGTGGAGGAATGATGCCTTAAAGAGGACCTTTCAGTTAATCCAAAAAAAACTAGTTGCGTTTACGAATAGAGTACTGTTGTTCGGAGAAAAACTAGAAATATCCAAAGAAGTTAAATATCTGGGAGTGACCCTTGATTCCAAACTCAATTGGAAAGCACACCTGGAAAAAATTACTACCAGGACGACTAGACTTTTCTGGCAATGCAGAAGAGTTATGGGCAAAACCTGGGGAATACGACCTGAAGTGGTTCACTGGCTCTACATAACTGTCATAGGGCCAACAATAGTCTGATGGAGGAGGACAGAAGTGTCTCCTGTAGTTAATATATTAACTGCAATCCAAAGACAAGCCCTGCTTGGTATTACCGGGGCAATGAACAGCACGGGGACGGCATCAATGGAAGCCCTTATTGGACTTCCTCCTCTAGAACTTTTTATGAGGGCGGAGGCAATGATGGCAATTCCTAGGCTGAAATCGGGAGACTTATGGTCCCCAGACAATGTTCGACAAGGACACACTGATATAAATGGGACTAGACGAACCCATATTTCAGTTTTGATAGCATGACACCAGAGAATATATTCACTGAGCGAGTGAATATCATCATCCCATCTAGGGAACAGGTGATGCACCCAGGTAATTCTGGAGAAATCATCTGGTTCACCGATGGCTCCAAAACAAACCATGGCACTGGGGCTGGTATAAAAGAACCTAGAAAGAGAATGTTCTTTAGCCTTGGTCGACATACGACTGTGTTTCAAGCAGAGACGATTGCCGCTATAGCCTGTATTAATGAAAACATCAGAAAAGGATATACCGGACAAAAAATTCAAATATTCACTGACGTTCTTCTTAAAGCTATCAGTAATCCAACAACTAGATCTAGACTGGTGAAAATCCCTCAACAGGCTGGCAAGAGACAACAAAGTGTCTCTAATATGGGTGCCGGCACATGAGGGGATTGCAGGTAATGAAATGGCGGACCAGTTAGCTAAAGAAGGCTCTAAAGGAGACTTCATAGGTCCGAAACCGTTTTGTGGAATCACAAAAGATTGCATAAGCGGGGAAATCGGGAACTGGGTAGATAGGGAACACCAATTCAAATGGAGGGTGACACAAGGGCACCGTCATACAAAGAGTTTAGTGAACAAGGAACTCTCAACCAGGCTACTGAAACTGGGTAAGAGACATTTGAAGACAGTTACCGACCTAGTGACTGGACACTCCATCCTGAGTGAATATCTGCACAAATTGGAGTTAGTGAACCTATGTGCAGAAAATGTGAACTTGATGATGATACACCTATTTACATACTCTGCTTCTGCGAGAACTTACAAGTACTTAGACGGAAGCACTTTGGAGAGGCATTAATACAACCATCACAACTACTGAAAATCCCTCCAGTCAAACTAGTGGCCTTTATAGAAGACACGAAGATTCTGGAACGGAAGTAGATATCATGGGAAATGGTACAAAGATACAATCCAAGTGCCTGGGCTGATGAGCACAACCCAAATATATGAATGAATGAATGGGGTATTCTAGGGAATGAAACGGGTCTGAAACGGCATTCACTGGTCCTGAACCAGTATTTGGAATATAAAAAACTGCTGCACGTGTTTGTACAACTCGGTGGATCCAAACTAAACATCAGACGTACTGGGTCCACGTGCCAAAACAGGAACACATCTTAGTGACATGTGGAATAGTTTTATCAAGTTTAAC
The DNA here is from genome assembly GCA_947563755.1 of Lochmaea crataegi. NCBI lineage: Eukaryota > Metazoa > Arthropoda > Insecta > Coleoptera > Chrysomelidae > Lochmaea > Lochmaea crataegi. Next base: position 119,023,677 of record OX387422.1, on the reverse strand, counting down.
AAGCTGAGCTCTGTCAAATTGATTAGTCAATTTCTTATATGTCGATTTTATAAATATGATGCCCAAGGTGAGTGATAGAACCAAAAAAGTCATATTCGCAGCTTATAATGAATTTAGCAGTTCAGAAGAAGAGTCATAATACATGGTGTGTCCATAAAGTAACGAAAAATAATAATAATAATAATTCATTCTTAAAAAGTACATAGCAATAAAGTAAGAATAAATTGATACTCAATATCAGTTGTTTTGATAAATTAATCAAATGCAATAGTTAAAATGGATAAAACAGATAAATAAATAAAATGGATGAAAATACACAAATAAAACATAATAATAACACTAAGGAATTCAAAAAAGTGTTGATATTAAAAAATATTAGATATGAGATTTTTTACAAGTCTTGAATTTCGGAAGTACTTTAGTGGATCATTAAAAAGTTAAAATATTAAATCTGCGAGAATCCACACAAGCACGTGGATTTATAATCGTATTTCTCGAAATTTGAAAAAGGTTAAGGACAGTAAAAAAGAAAAAGACCGTATTGACATTAACCAAAAACAATCGAAATATGAATATGAATAGAATACGATGGAGGTACAATGTTTAGGTCGATGATATGAAGATATATTGTTAGAATTTACTTAATTAGAGTTTCCTGTAAAAATTGTCATATTTTAGTAAAACGTGTTATCAATAGATGTCGAAGATAATAGTATCAAACTATTATCTTCGACATGTATTGCTAGAATTATTACCATTTTGCTTATGAAAATTATGTTAATCTAAATTTAAGAGAAGAGAGTAGAGATTACTTAAATTTTGAATGTCTGTTTTCTTATTAATATGGCCATCCTTTTGAAAAATGAAAGCTATTTCCAAAAATTATCTTTTATTATAGTTGTTTTCACGAGATAGGATCTTAATCTCTTCAAAATCTATTACATGATCTGAAGAGGAAACATGATTTGCAAGAGAACACTTTTATGGAGAGATACACGACTAGAAAGCTTTTGAGAGGTTTGACCAATAAAGATCAAAGCTAGTACAAACAAGTTTATTACTACTATCTAAGGTAGGTATTTTGTCTTTTAAAGGATTATAACTAGATTTCACTACCAAGGCACTCTTAAAAGCAAACTTAATAATCTGTAAGCATTGAGAAAAAATCTTAGTAAGTCTGGGAGTAACTTCCCTTATATATAGCAACGAAACAATTGAAGTGGTCGGAACCCTTCCAGAAGTCAGAAGAAATTATCGATCAGCTACACCTGCTTCAACTACTGAATGTGTCGGAATTTGTGCCAAAACAGATGATGTATTGAAAATAATCTGTCTTAGTAACGGTTTGGGATAGGAAATATCAAGGAACAAATTGAAATGTATATCACGGTTCTTATTCTTTAAAATGGGATCGGAAATACTCATAACCTTAGCATTGTTTAACCAAGTTCACCTTTATGCTAAAATCCTTAGTAGAGGCCAAGATAATATCATCAACATATTTCTTGATGGAAGGGATATTAAAAGGAAGTACCGGAAGGACCACATCCAACAGATCATCCATTACATAGCAAGCCAATATAGGAGGAATCCCATAGGTGTACCAAAAGTTTGTTTATAAAATTTATTATCAAAAGAAAAGCACGTAGACCTGAAAAGGAAATCAATCAACTCAATGAAAGTATCTTTGTCAATATTACACTCAACACTGATTGAGGACCAATGTTTGTGTATTGACCGTACAACAAATTGTAAATAAACATTACTAAAGAGTAAAACCACCTACAGTCTGATATCGATCTGATAGATAGCTTTTAAATAACTGAAGAAATATTCCTATAATTCCAATATCTTCAAGCGACTGCAGAAGTAGATCATAATCTATAGTGTCAAAGGCCTTAGTAAGGTCAAGAAATATGCATAATCAGGGTGCTCCCCGCTCCAAAGCATTGTATATGCTATGTAATAAAGTTAGTATAGCATCTTCTGTTGATACATTATTTCTGAAGCCAAATTGTTTGGGTGTCAATATATTGTATTTCTCCAAATAAGAAGTTAATCCCGTTTTAATTATTTTTTCAAATATCTTGGATACATAAGGTGTTAATAATATAGGACGGTAATTATTCACTAAAGTTTTATCTTTTAACATGTGAATTGGAATGCTGAATGGAGGTCCGCATTGTTCACAGATGAGTCGAGGTATGGACGGTTTTCTGACAGTCGGCGTTTCTTCCTCTAGTGTCCAAAAATCGAAGAGCAGTGCAGGAAGTTCATCCGTTCAGAGGTGGTATAATTGCTGTTTGGGGAGGCATGGACGTTTATAATGGTTAGTGATGGTTTACTCCTAGCTACATTGAACTTTGGCATACTAAAGTTCACCTAGGAAACAGATTTTACTACATTTGGCAACATACCATTAACTGTAATTCGCCTGGTGTCGTATCATTTTCACCTACCATTTAATTTCAAGACAGCATCCCTTTATCTCATTTTCTCTATTCACAACAAAATTTTGCTGCTAAAGAAACAAATTATCAAATATTTCGATAAATTTGAAGGGTTTTTAATTCATCATTCATTTTACAAGCCTTTACACTACTCTTGATAAATTTCTGATTCATACTTGTGGTGACATCTATGAAAGAAATAGTGAAGCGTTTAGGAAGATTCCAGTAAAATACGCGGATCACTGTAACTTTTCTGAGTTTTCTAATCGATTTAATCATAGTGTTATTTTTTTAATATTTAAAGGTGAAAAAGTGAAAAATAAGTTTCATGGTACCTATCCTCGAGGGTGTAGGGATTACCAGCAAGCGTTTTTGAAAAAAAAACATAGCTATTCATATATTCTGTGTATTATTGAAAAAAAAAACAACCAAATGTAATACAAAATCGTTTTTATTACCCAATATATAACAGGGTTGAAGAAAATACTTATTTTTTTTATAAATAAATTACATCTAAATATTTATTCGAAAACTGAAAAACAAAAATAATCACAATCAATCTTGTACAATAAATAATCGTTTTCAAGAAGTCCTATTTCCAGAATTGCTATGTTTTATCAAATTTTCTATCGTAAATAAACTGGCATTTTTATTCCTCTTCGGCAGTTCTTCTTTTTGTTGTTCAATTTGCGTCGTAACATCATAAGGTTTGTTAATGAGAGAAATCGCTTGTTCCTAAAATAAAATCAAATATTCGAAATAAATTTACGATTTAAAGGTTAAAAAATTAAGCGTCGTTTAATTCGTCCGTTAACGTAATAAGCCCCTGATAAAATCAATCAAACAGTGAATTTTCAATATATTTCAATACAGTTTGTTGTTTTTGTTTAAAGTTTTAAAATTACATCGTTTGTCACTTCATCATTAACTACATAAAAATGTACTCACTAAGACCATCTTAATAGCCAGAAAATAAAATCCAACCTCTAAACTGTTAAACTTGATTGAAGTGAGGTTGAATGGAAACAAGAAATCCAGTGTCTAGGTCTGACCTTGTGGAACAAGCACGAACACACAAAGCAAAAACGGCTTTGATAGTGTGTAGAAACCTGCAAAGGCAAGCCTGGCGAGTGCAGCTCGTACTACTCTCACTGCCGCTCTGGAAACCATTCATCTCCACCTTGATGGGGTGGCGAGAATGACCATCTAGGGAATTCACAAAATGGAAGCGGAAGTTCTCTCTATTGATCTGGGCAATGAGTAGAAGCTGGAAAACGGCTGCTCTAAAAGATCGAGTACCAGAATACTCCTAGGCCAACTGGGTACAATCAATAAGATTTTCCTGGTATGGAATCCGAAGTAATCGAAAGGAGGTCGGTCTCAGTTCAAAAGCAAAGGCAAAATCTTGGAGCCGTTAGACCGCAAGGTAGGAGCCTTCGGGAATTAGATACTAAGGCACGTCTAAGGCTTTATCAAAAGACGTTTAAGACTCAAATCAGAACCTTTGCATGGACCGGGAGGGTATCAGGTCGCTACTGGAATCTTTCCTGGACACTTCAGGCTGAACTATCAACTGGGCAGATAAGGGCTGAACGAGAACCCCGGGTGTCATTTCTACCTAGGAAACGATTAATCGGCAGCCGAACGAGTCAAACTACGGAGTTGCGATTGTATGCCCTGAGGGTGTAGGTTAACTACCCCTTTCACAGATTATCAATTTTTTGGGTGGTATTTGGAACGAAGCACAATAGACAGTGCACTGACCGTAATCTAAGAGATAGACATAGAAAAAGGCTGCATGGCTTAACAAAATGGAAAGAAATTGGAAGAATGAATGAAGTTTCAAGTGGACACTAAAGTGAAACAATTTTCAGAATAACCTCGTCCATTGATTAATTCCGATTCACCGGTTTTTAATATTAAAACAAATACGTCACTTTGCTCGAAAGATGTTTATTCAACTCGTGAATTAGAGATCGATAGTTTCAATTTTATGACATTCTAAACAACTGCAAGTAGAAATAAAATTTTATGGTAAGACATCTGCTTAACGTATATGTTAACACTGCATATTTAAAAATCATTGCTAACAGTGTTCACTGATAGATTTAAATGACTCATTTCATCCATGTTTATTCACAAGTTTTTGTTTATAAAACATTCGCTGAAAGGTATTTTGTGGTCAACCAGCACCTCATTCCGAAAAATTATTCAACTAGAATTCACAGAGAGAATGTTAAAACAGTGGTGGCGTAATCTGGGAGTGACCCTTGATTCCAGACTGAATTAGAAGGCACACCTGGAAAAAATTACTACCTACCAGGGCGACTAGGCTTTTCTGGCAACGCAGAAGAGTTATAGGCAAAACTTGGGGAATACGACCTGAGGTGGAGGAGGACAGAGGTGTCCTCTGTAGTTAATATATTAACTGCAATCCAAAGACAAGCCCTTCTTGGTGTTACCGGGGCAATGAACAGCACGGGGACGGCATCAATGGAAACCCTTATTGGACTTCCTCCTCTAGAACTTTTTATAAGGGCGGAGGCAATGATGGCAATTCCTAAGCTGAAATCGGGACTCTTATGGTCCCCGAACAATGTTCGAGAAGGACACACTGATACAACTGGGGCATTACTAGACGAACCCATATTTCACGTGAGTTTTGATAACATGACACCAGAGAATATATTCACTGAGCGAGTAAATATCATTATCCCATCTAGGGAACAGGTGATGTACCCAGGTAATTCTGGAGAAATCATCTGGTTCACCGATGGCTCCAAAACAAACCATGTCACTGGGGCTGGTATAAGAGGACCTATAAAGAGAATTTTTTTTAGCCTTGGTCGATATACGACTGTGTTTCAAGCAGAGACGATTGCCGTTATAGCCTGTATTGATGAAAACATCAGAAGATAATATACCGGACAAAAAAAAGGTGAGCGGTCGTCGGACCGCCGACAGAAGCTTGCTTCTTATGCACAATAGAATGACCATTTTCCGTGAATTTTTCAAAAATTTTGAAACAGAGTTTATTGCGTGTGATTACAATCATTATATTTGACGGTTTTTGACAATTATTGTCCATTTTTTACATTTTATCAAAAATTTTGACAACTATTGACCATTTTTGACAATTTTTCAAAAATTTTCACAATTTTTGACAATTATTCACAAATGTTGACAGTTTTTGGCAATTATTGTCCATTTTTTACAATTTATCAAAAATTTTGACAATTATTGACCATTTTTCAAAAATTTTACAATTTATAAAAAATTTTGACAATTATTGACCATTTTTTCAAAATTTTTGACAATTATTGTCCATTTTTCAAAATTTTGACAATTATTGACCATTTTTAAAAAAAATTTGGCCAATTTTGACAGTTTTTGACAATTATTGACCAGTTTTAAAAATGTTGACAATTATTGACCATTTTTTCAAAATTTTGACAGATATTGAACTTTTTTTTAATTTCTGACCAATTTTGACAGTTTTTGACACTTATTGTCTATTTCATCACAATTTTTCAAAAATTTTAAACATTTTTCAAAATTTTTGACAATTATTGACCATTTTTGACAGTTTTTGACAATTTTTGAAAATATTTGGCAATTATTAACCATTTTTCAAAATTTTGACAGTTTTTCACAATGTTTGATAATTTTTCCAAATTTTTGACAATTTTTGACCATATTTAAAAATTTTAACATATTTGGCAATTATTAACCACTTTTTCAAAATTTTGACAATTTTTGACCATTTTTGACAATTTTTCACACCTATAGGTGTGCGAGCTCAGTGCGGCAAGAGAGATTACGCACAGTCGCTTGAATGAGTTATCGCGTGACGAACGCTTTTTCGTAACATCACACGTTTCACGAGTTCACTAGCGTTCCCAAAAGTCCTATGTCGTGCAATAAGAAGCAAGCTTCAATTTAAATTTCATTGGATTGGTGGATTATTCAGAAAGCTGGCAACACTGTTGCGTGACGAACCCTTATTCGCTTTTTCGTAACATTACACGTTTCACGAATTCACTAGCCTTTTCAGAAATATGGCAACACTGTTGCGTGACGGACTTTTCGTAACGGTTACACGTTTTACGAGTACACTAGCCTTCTCAAAAGTCCCATGTCGTGCAATAAGAAGCAAGCTTCAAAAATTTAAATATTCACTGACAGCCAGGCTCTGCTTAAAGCTATCAGTAATCCAACAACTAGGTTTAGACTGGTTAAAAAATGCAAAGAATCCCTCAAGAGGCTGGCAAGAGACAACAAAGTGAGTGAGAGGGGATTGCAGATAATGAAATGGCGGACCAGTTAGCTAAAGAAGGCTCTAAAGGAGACTTCATAGGTCCGGAACCGTTTTGTGGAATCACAAAAGATTGCATAAGAGGGGAAATCGGGAACTGGCTAGATAGAGAACACCAATTCAAATGGAGGGTGACACAAGGGCACCTTCATACAAAGAGTTTACTGAACAAGGTAGATAAGGAACTCTCAACCAGGCTACTGAAACTGGGTAAGAGACATTTGAAGACAGTTACCGACCAGGTGACTGGACACTGCACCCTCAGGAAACATCTGCACAAAATAGGCAAAGTTAGTGAACCTATGTGCAGAAAATGTGAACTTGATGATGATACACCTATTCACATCCTATGCTCCTGCGAGAACTTACAAGAACTTAGACGGAAGCACTTTGGAGAGGAATTAATACAACCATTACAACTACTGAAAATCCTTCCAGTCAAACTAGTGGCCTTTATAGAAGACACGAAGTTTCTGGAATGGAAGTAGATAACGTGGGAAATGGCACAAAGATTCAGTTCATGTGCCTGGGCTGATGAGCACAACCCAAATATATGAATGAGTGGTGGCGTAAAGCTGCACTCCTGAAGCTTAGTAGCCACTGGCGCATCCCATATGGGCTATCGCTAAAAGGTGCGTCATAGATTGATCGATTAGTACGGCACCACCAATCAGTACTTAGCACTTCAGCCTTTAGGCTTTATGTTTTACTGTTTTTTCACCAGCTACACTCCAATCCTCTTTTCTCGCACGAGCTAGCGGAGTTGTAGGTCTATTTGATAATTGTTTCTGGAGTCAAGCTGTTTCTGAGGCTCCACATAATTTCTTCCAGGAATTCCCTTTTGTCTTCCTGATCTGCGTCATAGAAATGGACTAGTTCTTCTTGGAGTTCTTAAAACTTTGAGCATGTTCCGAGTCTAGCGATGTCTGTTAGATTTTTTGTGTTTTGGTAGGTTTTTGTGAAGGAAGTTTCTCAAGATAATGTGTTTAATATTTTAGCAAAATAAAGTCACATAGGCGCGTTTATTGTTTGTTGCTTTATTTTGGGGTGCTTAATAGAGAGTCGCCCCATGCCACGCCACCACTGTGTTATAAATGGGTATTTATACAGGGAGTTTATCAAAAGTCGTGACTGAAAGTTTGGTAAAATGCTGGTCTAATTAGGACTGTTCGTATTTTTTTTTCGTGAATATTTTGTTAAAAGTTTGTTTTGTAATCATTAAAACTGTTGAATGAGAAAGTGCTACGCGTTTTTTTTTGTATTAAAAGTTTTAATCTGAGCGGTAAACATTTTTAATTAACTTTGTTTTCCCGTAAGCCAGATAATTAAAAAAGTATGTTCTCGATAAAACGGAGAATAAGTTTTGTTTTTATTTACTGACGTCGGTAGTGGTAAGTATCTTAACTCTTTTTACTATAAAAGGGTGAAATTTCATTTTACCCCTTTTTTAACGGGTTGGTTTTTGAATATCATGGAAAAAGATTACGTCCATAATCTGGCATGGCTTAATTAATCCGTATCTACTGGACCGATTAAATTGAAATTTGGTAAAGTCTGTTCATAGTTATAGTGAAGTAACTAACTAGACTCCAGTGAAATCCGTGAAATCTGTGAATTTGAAATATGATATCACATTGTTTAAAAGTCAATTGAAACTGTCATTTTAACGATATCTTACGTCTTCCGTTCATATTTTTCCCTCGGATTTTACAAAAAAAAAGGGGAGTACTTTTTTATTCGTGTTCAAAAGATCTACAAAACTAGGCTTTGTACGAAAATATTAATTAGGTCAATTGGGTCTTCCAAGATGAACCAAAACCGACGTTCGTTCTCGTGTGTTTCCAAAAAGATGGTGGCAACATTTTCGGCCAGTAAGAATAGAATTTAACCTCGCACTAAATTTCCGATCCAATTTTTTTCTTCAAGGTTTAGGATCACTTCGCCATCTTTGTAATTTTTTTCCATTCCTTCCTATCCTCTATTCTTCTACCCTAGTCACGGATTCCTATTTTTATCAGGTCATCAATCACTTGATCTTCCCATCTAAGTTTGGGACGCCCCCTGGGTCTGGGGTTTGCGGGCTTCCAATCAGAGATTTTCCATATTCCTTCTTCGAAGATGCCCATACCATCTTAGTCGCTGCGCCTTTATATGTAGACTATATCTTCACCATCCATGTATTGACTTATTTCATAGTTATATAGTCTTCTGTACCCTACATTCGGGATCTGTTTTGTCCCTAGTATTCTCCGTATGATTTTCCTCTCTAGTACTCTAAGAGTTTCTTCATATTTATCAGTTAGGCTCATAGTTTCACCGGCATACGTTATTACTGGTCGTATCGCGGCTTTATAAATTTTAATTTTAGTTTTTTTACTGATCCTTCTGTCCCTTAGTAGTTTCCGATACCTCCAATACACTTTGTTTCCGGCCATTATTCTTGTGTTCATCTCCGAACTTCTGTTGTTCTTCTCATCAATTACTATTCCCAGGTATCTGAAGTGATTAACTCGTTTGAAAAGTATAATCTCCCAAATTTATAGTGGCTGTCTTGTTTGTCTTCTTTGAAATTTGCATATATTTTGAGTTCTCTTGGTTAACGACCAGTCCTCTCTTTGTTGCCTTTCTTTGTCTCTGGTAATTAAAGCTAAATCATCGGCATATCCTATCATTTGTGTGGAGCTGTGGCTAATCATTCCTTTTATGTCCATTGCTTTAATCACCCCATTAAGTGTTATGTTAAAAAGAGTTGTAGACAGACTCCTTGCCTTACACCTACTTCAATGTTAATGTCTCCTGTATTTCCGTCTCTGGTTATCACCTTTGCAGTCGAGTCATTCATTGTCATTTTCACTAGTCTTATCAGCTTTTTTGAAATTCCTATATTCCACATATCAGATAATAGTCAATCTCTGTTGACTGAATCAAATGCTTGCTGAAAGTCAATGAATAGTACTTGTAGATCTATGTCATGCTCATAGCACTTTTCGATTGACTGTGTAAGTAGGTGTATGGCGTCTATCGTTGATCTTCATTTTCTAAATCCCTGTTGATATTGACCTAGTTTGGATTCAACCTGTTTATTTAGTTCTTTTTTTATTAGATTGGTTAGAATCTTGTATATAGTGTTAAGCAGCATTATACCCCTGTAATTTTTGCATTTGGTTGGTTTGGTCTCCTTTTTTAAAGATCGGAACTAAATGCCCAATGCTCCACTCGTTTGGCATGCGTTCTTCTGCCCATATATTCATTATCAGGTCATATATTCGTTGAAGTAAGGCTTCTCCTCCATGTTGGATTAGTTCGTTATTTATATCTTCGGGTACTGCAGCCTTGTTTGATTTGAGTTGTTTCACAACATCTATAAATTCCTCAAAAGAGGGTCTTCACTGCTGTTCGCCGATTTCTTCTTCAGTTGCTACATCCTTATAATTTGCATCCATAATATTATTGTTTGGTATAGATTTTGGAAGTATATTTCCAATTCTTTTTTTTGTTATTTTTACTGTTGCATTTGCGCTTTTACCACTGTATTGCTTTCTCACACAATCGAAGAGTTTTCTATTATCCTTATTGTTCTTTTCTATTTGTTCTGCAACTCAACTTGATTTTTTTCTTCTGTAGAGTTTTTCTGCTTTTTGCTTTATCTTTCTGTATTCGTCCAGGTCTTCATCTTTCCCTGTTTCCAACCATTTACTTCTTGCTTGTTTTTTCCCTACGCATTCTTCGTCGAACCATTCTTTGGATGCTTTGATTTGTTGTAATCCAATTTCTTTTTCTGCAGAGTCTATAATGCTACTTTTTATACTCTTCCATTCGCTGTCTATTCCTTCTTCTTTATGATGAGTTCTCATTTTGTTTGTTAAGGTTTCCGCATAGTTATTTTCACCTTCCTCTTTTCTTAAGTTGCACATTCTTTTGTTGTGTTTGCAAGGTTTGTATCTTGATATTTTTATATTCAGCTTCGCTATTAGTAAAATGTGGTCTGTATCCGCGTTTGCTCCTCGCTTTGACCTCGTGTCTTTAACCATTTTCGTCCATTTCTTTGATATTAAAGCATCGATTTGGTTGCCGTTTCTCTTTCCTGGGGATAACCTCGTTCTCTTGTACTCCTTTTTATACTTAAATTTTGTACTGATTATGAATGTATTTGTCTCCGCAGCTAAATTAATCTTTTGCCGTTATCGTTTGTGTTCTCGTGCATGGTTTTTTTCCAGCTATTTCTCGGTTATTTTCTTCTTCTCCTATTTGGACATTGAAGTCTCCTATTATTATTAAAAAATCATTTCTAGAGATGTCTTCACAGGCTTCACATATCTTCTCATAAAACTTTATTTTCTCTTCTTCGTTTGATTTTTCCGTTAGGGCATAGGTATTAATTATACTTATATTTGCTTGCTTATTCTCAAGTTTTAAATATGAAATCCTACCGTCGATTGGCTTAAATTCAATTACTTTGTTTCGTATTCTTTTACTGACCATTCTTGCTTTCCCATTCTTTCCTTGTTTTTGCTCCCCTGAGTAATACATCGTAAAGTTTTTTTTCTATTTTCCCTTGTTTTTTTCATCTGATTTCTTGTAGCGCTAGAATGTCTAAATCATAATTCTTCATTTCTTGAGCAATATCGTGCATTTTCCCAACTTATAGCATCGTTTTGATATTCCATGTACCAATTTTCAATGCTTTTCCTTTTTGTTTTTCCCGTTCTACTCTGTTTGATATTTTCCTAACGTTGTCTTGGTTTTTTGTTGTAGTTTTAGTTACTGTTTTTTCCTTATTATTTGCCATGGTCATTTTTACAGTGCTTCGATCCTCTTGAGCTACTTTTGCTGCTAGTTTTTTACTTTTTTTATATCCGTGAGATTGTTAAACATTTTTGCAACTCTTTCTTTACCAATATCCTCTTCTGTTTCGGCCATTAATCCTTTGCTGGATGTTCTTCCTTTGGGTTTGGAACCTGATGGTCTAACTGTATCCTTCACTTGCATGTTTTGTTTCAATTCATTTAATGAATAGGCCGATCCATTTATCCACTGTTATAATTTAGATTCGCTTGATGTCCTTGATGTCCTTTCATGTACGATCTGAGTTCTTTCCGTTGTATTAGTACTTCTCTAGTAAAGTCTTCGTTTATGTATATTGTTGTATTTTTTAATTTGTTGTTTGTTTTAATATTTCTATTTTCTTCTTGTATTCCTTCAGTTCTAACAAAATCGGTGTTGGTTTACTTGGGTGGGTAAGGATTACTTACTGAGTATAAAATCACAATTTGCTGACAGATTCCGGTGGAGCTTCAAGCGCCATCTTGAAAAAACTTTTTTGGCCGATATCTCGGAAACTCTGCACTTTATGGCTAAAGTCATCACAACTATTATTGTAGAGAATAAATTTTTGCACATTTTGCCTCCGTAAACATCTTTTGTAAAACTCACCGTTTACTATTTATGGCCTATTTAATAAACCGGTTTTTCTATCTACGCCGATAACTATTAAAATATTGGATTAATCAATAAAATGCATCGACCCATTTTTGAAGATCAATCTAATTTCTACAACTGTTGTTTAAAACTTTTTATTATAATCTTCATACTTTTTGAGCTATAGGACGTTTAATGTGGAAATGCCGACGCTTGGTGGGTGAAGGGGCAACCCAAAGGTTTTTTCTGTAGCAAGTAACCGTTTCTTTTATATCTCTATACAAAAGAAGGGACGAAAAAGTCTGGCGTTAATATCCTGCAAATGCCATACAGGCTGTGATAGAAAAACCGGTTCATTAAATGGGCCATAAATCGTAAACGATTTGTTTTACAATAGTATATTGTGCAACAAGTGGGGAAAGTTCAACTTTTCTCACGAGTGTGGAAGTTTGTAGCACGAGCCCTAAGGACGAGTGCCGCAAACACACGAGTGAGAAAAGTACTTTCCCCACATGTTGCACACTATACTTTTTCTACAACTGCACAAATTTAAAGAATACAAGTAAAGTAACTTAATATTTATTTTTATGGTTAGTAAAACAAAAAGAAAATGTGAGCGGTCGTCAAACCGCCGATAGAAGCTTGCTTCTTATGCACAATGGAATGACCATTTTTCGTAAATTTTTGACCATTTTTCAAAAATTTTGACAATTTTTGACAGTTATTGACCATTTTTTCAAAATTTTTGACTATTTTTTTAAATTTTGACAATTATTGACCATTTTTGACAAGTATAGACCAATTTTTACAGTTTTAAAAATTATTGATCATTTTTGACAATTTTTCAAAAATTTTGACCATTTTAGACCATTTTTCCAAATTTTAACAATTATTGACCATTTTTGACAGGTTCTGACAATTATTGACCATTTTTGACAATTTTTTATAATTATTGATCATTTTTTCAAAATTTTGACAATTTATGACTATTTTTTCAAATTTTAACAATTATTGACCAATTTTGACAGTTTTGACAATTATTGGTCATTTTTGACAATTTTTCGAAAATTTTGACCATTTTAGACCATTTTTCCAAATTTTTACAATTATTGACAATTTTTGAACATTTTTGACAGGTTCTGACAATTATTGACCATTTTTGACAATTTTTCAAAAATTTTGACAATTTTTGACCATTTTTGACCATTTTTGACAATTTTTAACAATTATTGACCATTTTGACAGTTTTTTATAATTATTGACCATTTTTTCAAAATTTTGACAATTTTTGACAATTGACCATTTTTCCAAAATTTTTTACCATTTTTTCAAATTTTAACAATTATTGACCATTTTTGAGAATTATTGATCAATTTTGCCAATTTTTCAAAAATTTTGATCATTTTAGACCATTGTTCCAAATTTTAACAATTATTGACCATTTTTGCCAATTTTTGACAGGTTCTGACAATTATTGACCATTTTTGACAACTTTTCAAAAATTTTGACAATTTTCAACAATTATTGACCATTTTTTTATAATTATTGACAATTTTTTCAAAATTTTAACAATTTTCGACCATTTTTCAAAATTTTAACAATTATTGACCATTTTTGACAGTTTCTGACAATTATTGACCCTTTTTGACAACTTTCAAAAATTTTGACAGTTTTTGATCATTTTTCAAAACTTTAACAATTATTTATTATTTTTGACCATTTTTTTTTAAATATTTGACAATTTTTGACAGATTCTGACAATTATTGACCATTTTTGACAATTTTCCCAAATCTTTGACAATTTTTAACAATCATTGACCATTTTTGACAGTCTTTTATAATTATTGACCATTTTTTCAAAATTTTGACAGTTTTTGACAATTTTTGACAATTATTAACCATTTTTCCAAATTTTTGACAATTTTTGACCATATTTCAAAATTTTTGACAATTTTTTAAAATTTTTAACATATTTTCTAATATAATCTGACAGTTATGTGACAACTAAGTAGGTATTTAAAGATGACAGTAGCCTACTAAGTTTTTGTCGATTTTATTTGGTTCTTTATATAAATATATGTGGCGTGGGCAAAGTGCCGTGAGAAATATTATTTCTCACAGTATGAGCAATATTTGGTTTTGAAATCAGGTAAGGTATGAGAAATACGTCACTTTTCATAGCAGTTGTAGAAAAAAAAAATTGAAGAGAAAAGAGGTGCGAAATTTTATTCTCTACAATAATCGTTCCAATGACTTTTGCCCTTAAGTACAAAGTTTCCGAGATATTGGCCAAAAGCTTTCTTCAAAATGGCGCCTGATGCAACAAAAATTGGATCGGAAATTTAGTGCGAGGATGACCAAAAAAAACGGCTATTTATACTGGCCTATTTGTCTCAAAAGCGGGTCTTGTAGCAACAATTCCTCTGCAAGATCAAATAACTGTTACTGCTGATTGGTGCATATTAATTTGTTTGCCGGAAGTAATTGCTGAGTTTCGAAAAACCAACCCACAACGACGAATGATCCTCCACCAAGACAATGCAAGTTCCCACACATCTCGAAAAATAATTGAGTTTTAAGGCAAGAAAAAAGAATTTTTGGATACAGTCCCAACCTACTTTTTCACTTTTCCAAAAATTAAGAATGATCTGCGTGGTCGAAGGTTCCAGTTCCCAGAAGATGCAGTCAATGCCTTCAAAATGAATGTACCAACAAGCGAGTGGAATAACTGCTTCCAGAATTGGTTCCAAAGGATGCAAAAATGCATTTCTCTTCGTAGAGGGTATTTTGAAAAACAATAGTTATCTGCTGTTTTTTTCTAGCTCTATATTCATAATGTAAAAGACAACCCTCGTATAAGAAGTCCTTCATCTTAAAATAACATTCTCAGATTTCAAAAAACACAGAGGATAACATATTCTTCGTACGGAACCATCTCTACGCCAGGAAGATGGTTGTTTCTACAAGATTCAGATTTTGAAAAAAATTTTGCTATTTTTTCAGAAACTCGAGTCCTGATTTTCTTTTTCTCGTTAATATCCTAATAGGATAATTCATTTTCCGTGGAATAACCTTAGTGACCTCTTTCTTTCGGTACAAATTCAAATAACTCATTAAAACAGAAATAAATTTTGCAAAGACTCTCATTGAAGAATACTCGACAAAAGCCCGGTGGAAAATGCATTTTTAAATATTTACATATAATTATAGGATAACTGCTATTTGAAAAGCACGAAGCTTAACAGCAATTAAGATATGAGTGGAGGTCTGTATCGTTTCTTTGTGAAAAGTTTTCAGTACTTAACAAAAGTTCAAGCTCAGTATGCAAATTTCGTCTTGTTATTGGCTTATTCGGAAACTTCGGACTCCTTTATAAGTTTCGAGAGTCTGTCGTTGAAAATTCCCTTCTTTTTTACCGTTAAGTGATTAAAGGAAAACTGACTCGATGTGATGAAAAACAATATCTTGAACGATAAGAAATACTGTAGAATGTGTCGGGTATAAAGGACTAGCTTTTTAAAATATTAATACAAATTTAAATCTTTTGAAAATGCCAAGGATTGTGTATTTTAGTGACAGAAGTGAAACCCTTTTAAAATTGATCCCTTAAAAAATGACATCGTAAGCACAAGGTATAGAAATTATTACAAATTGATTGATCCCATTTCAAATTTTATCGCACGTCTATGATAGAAGGATGGTCTCCAGCAAATGAAAAAATTCCTTATGAAAATTTTGCTATTGAAATTTTTACAAATAAATGGATCCATTAAAAAACTTTAATTGTACGCCAATGGTAGATGGGAATTTTTGCAAACAAATAAACAAATTTCAAAAAAATGTGAATTTTTACAGATGAATTGAGCGCCTTTAAAATTTATGATAGAAGGTGACCAAACAATAAGTTTTCCCCACTAAAAATCACACAATTCGGCTGAAGAAGTTTTCATTTCAATAAATCGATATTTAAACAATACACAGTAGGTATACACAAATAAAACTTTTCTTCTTTCTTTTGTATAATCCCATCACTAGGATGGCGATTTTGCCTCAGCTCCCAAATTCTAAGGGCACCCAAAAGTAGAAAAAATTTAATTGTCTTGAAGTTGGCCATCGTGGTCTCGCTTAAAAATCCACTAAAGACTGGATTTTCCAATCATAACTGTAACATGAGTACGATTAACTGTAGGGGGCCCCACTAATTGTTTGCCCCATGCCTCCAAATGGCGGGGGCGGGCCTAGGAGTTTGTACAGTTCCTGATGACTCACTTTGTATGAAGGACAGAGGATTGAAAAAATTGTGTACACCGCTGGGTGTATTATAAAGACTAAAATTTGAAAAATCAATGTTTTTTTTAGCTGAATTTACATTTTCCACAATATCCTTATTTTTTCCCCTTCCTGCGTGAAATAGAAGTGAAAACCTGAAGTTTTTTATATTAAAAATTAAACACTCACCTGACATAGACCTGTCGAACATTCGGCTATCCGTTGCCGCCTCGTTTTCCGTCTTCTATAGTTTCCTTTTTCGAACATATTCGCAGCTTTAGGATCTAGCATCCAATAACTGCCCTTTCCTCCTGCACCGCCGCCCCCACCGGACGATTCACAACCCCCAGGTGACACCTTATCTCTAGGCACTTTCACAAAACAGTCATTTAAACTCAGATTATGTCTTATAGAATTCTGCCAACCTTGCTTGTTTTCTCTGTAGTAGGGGAAATTGTCCATGATGAATCTATAAGAACAATCCATTATTATTTTTAAGGTTAGCTGTTGACATACAAAGAAAATTCAGTTGAAAAAACTGTTTGTTCAAATTGTATTTGAAAATTTTTTGCTATAGTAGATATCCGATGGAATCAGTTAATTTGAGGTCATTTGATTGAACACAACCTATCAGAACAACATTATCCTGAAAACAGACCATGGGCTGTTTTCACTCTATTAGGTACGTTTCCATGGAGATATTTTGATTTATTTCGATTTTGACGTTTCAAATATTTAATATTTCAAAATGTCATGATTTTGTCATAATACTGACGAGAACATTAATGAAATTATAGAAGCAAATATACTGTGTATTTTTTTCTATAATTAGCAAAAAAATTTCTATTCGAATAACCCCCGAACATTCAAAAATGCTCAAAAATTTCTTAACAACTTTCTCAAGCTTGTTGCTTATTGGCAACTGTTTTCGAAATCTGTTATAAAATTTTTTCGAACAATTATCAATGTCCTTGGGTTATTACTACAGATAATTGTTTGTCAGATGTAAGACAATTCATCAAAAATATTCAATTTCATAAGTTTTCAAAATTAACCATGATTGACCAAGTATTGAAATCTATGACGTGATCTTGTTTAGTATGAGCATTGATAATAATATAGAGATAGTTAGTCAAGCTTAAGGGAAATAAATTTGAAGAAAATGGGATACAGCGATAGATGGCGACTGTTTTTGCAGCTCCACCATGTTTGATCGTCGCCATATTTTATCCAATTTTATTTTAATCATATCAATGCGAGTAAACGCTCTGTATAAAAGCCTTTGAATGAACCAATCCTAGTATATTATGCCAGAAGTCTAAAGCTCTTCTTGCTGTCTAGGTAATTAGTGTTTGCTTGGCGTTCCAATTGAAGGTTCTGGTCCGGCACCCTCCCTTGCAAGAGAGTCCACCTTCTCATTGCCATCCATGCCAGAATGGCCAGGGATCCAGACCAGCGATACTCTATTGAGTTCTCCTACTGAGGAGAGTCTTTTTTGGCAGTCTAAAACCAGTTTCGACGTTACACGGTAAGAGTTAAGTGCTTTCAAAGCCGCTTGGCTGTCCGTGAAAATTTTTATTGATTTATGTGTGAGATTGGTTTGCTCCAATCACACATGAAGCAATGGCGTAAATTTCCGCCTGAAATGCGGTTGCATAGGATCCTAGAGAGGTTGATATTTCTGTCCTAGTTCTGCGCCCGTATACACCTGCACCAGAGCATGAGGGTGTTTTTGATCCATCTGTGTACCAACAGCTGTCTGCTCATAATAAATTATCCTTACAGAGGACCCATTCCTATTTGGAATTAGGACGGTATAAGGCAGGTCGTAGTTTACTGTTGGTGGCATTATGTCAGAGGTCATTCCTAGAATACTGTCCTAGCATTCTGCTTTGCTCTGTATAAGCCTGCTTTGTGCATTTGGAAATATGCGCAATTCTTATGTTGTCCATCTAGCCTCCCTTTCCAGAAATATATGGAGAGGCGGTAGGTCTAGGATTTCCATGGCTGCTGACGGTGTGGTACTGATGGCATCAGTAATTGCCAGACAAGCCTGTCTCTGTATGCCAGGGATCTTTACATGGCCCGTTCGTTGTAAAGCTTTTGACCACCAAGCAATAGCTCCATATGTGATCATTGGTCTAACAATCATCACATATATCCAATGGATTTGTTTGGGTCCCAAGCCCCAAGATTTTCCACAGATCCTGCGACATGTCCACAAGAATAGTTTGGCCTTATGGATAACTTTTTCCAAGTGAGCATTCCATGTAAGTTTTGTATCTCGGATAATCCCCAAATATTTTACTTCCGCTTCAAATGGAATAACCTCACCATTGTAGGAAAGTGGTGGAAGATCCTCCAATTTCCTTTTCCTAGTGAAGGGGACTATTAAAGTTTTACCAGGGTTAACAGACATCTGTTCCCCCTGGCACCAACTGTGGACATCGTCCAACGACTTTTGGATGATATCATATGCTACCCTTCCTGACTTGGTCCTTGGTCAGGATGACAAGGTCGTCTGCATACGCTTGCAGTTCTAACCCTCTTCTTTCGAGAGCGCTAAGCAAGTCATCCATCAAGAGTGACCATAGTAGAGGAGATAGCCTTGTTGGCAACCCCTGGAAACCTTAAAGCTAATGGCCTCATCCTGAACAGAAGTAGTGGCTGTTCTATTAGTGAGCATGGCATTCATCCAGCCGGTAATGGTTGGTTTAATGCCCTTTTCAGCAAGAGCTGAACCAATGGAGGTCGGTGGTTCATTGTCGAATGCTCCTTCCATGTCAAGAAATATGGCCACCGCAATTTCCTTGTTGTTGAGGGATTGTGTGATTTTCTCAACAAGTTTGCGTAACGCTAAATCTGTTAATTTGCCATTTTGATAAGCGTATTGGTGGGTGCTAAGGGGTAAATTATATAAAGCTACCCGCCTGATGTAGCAATCCAGTACTCTTTCAAGTCCTCAAGACAGGAAAGAGTATCTAAGATCTAAGGCTAATTGGTCTAACCGATTTAGTGTGTGGGTCTGTGTGGCCCACTTTCGGTATGTAAACCACCCTAGCCGCCAACAAACTGGGTGGTAATATATTCTACGCCAGACTAGCTCTATACAGTCTAATGAGGATGGGTAAAAGTAATTCCAGTCCGTTTTGCAGCGGAGCTGGAAAAATGCCATCATCACCAGGAGATTTGAAGGGTTGAAAAGATTTTATTGCCCATCCATCCTTGGCGACCTCCCAATCGTTATTTTTGGGGCGCCTTCAAAGTGGGGTGGTCGATAGTTATCCAGAGTCAAACTTCCAGGAAAATGACTTTTAATTAAAAGCTCTAACGTTTCTTTTCTAGAGGTCGTGAAAGAGCCATCAGGTCGTTTTAACGATCCTATCTCGGAAATCGACTCTTTATAGAGAATCTAGTACTGCGAGGTATATCAGAAATACTCTCACAGAACTTCTCCCAAGACTTTCCCTTCGCTTTTCTAATTTCTTTGTTGTAATTTGTTAGAGCAGTTCTATAAGGCTCCCAATCGCCTGACTCTTTAGCTCATCGAACTTCTTTTCTTCGCTTTTCTAGGCGTTTGTTCCGCCAAGTAGAGTTGCGATTATCTCTTTTTGTATTGAGTGGACAGTTTTCATGATACGAGGAGATCAGTGCTTCACGAAGTTTTTCCGCTGCAGCTAACAGTAACAGTAACAGCTACTGCTGCCTGTAAATCTTCGTCGCACCACATTGTTTAGAGCCCACACTGCATTGGTGTAGAGACAAAGTTTCCTGTTGCAGCAACACAACGAAAAATTCACAAGAATGAGTTACCTTGATGTGGACAGAATGTTTATGGAACTGTTGCTGTTAAGGTTTGTTCCAACTGGCATTCAGGAACCGTTCTGAAATCGTATCGACTACTGTATAGTGCGCAAACTCGAATTTGGGATGGACACATCAACTTTAAATAAGGCAAATGTTTCTTCAGTAAATACATATGCCCCAACTGACGAAGCTGACGAAGAAGAAAAGCAAGAGTTTTATGATATACTAGAGGAAGTATGTGAAAAAATTCCTAGACACGATACACTTCTTATACTTGGAGACTTCAATGCTCAAATAGGGAAGGAAGAATTCGTAAGTGGTTTGGCAGGGAAGCATATAATCCATGAAATCACAAATGACAATGGTATAAGGCTATGCAACCTAGAACCAGAACAAAATATGTACATTGTAAGTACAAGATACAAACATAAGAAAGAATACAAAATTACATGGATGATACCTGGAAGACACACGGGAAACCAAATGGATCACGTATTAATCTCCAAAAAAAGAATAAATATTATAAAAAACGTCAGATCATATAGAGCAGCAGATGCCGACACTGACCTCTTCTTGGTTTTGACGAAACTAAATCTAGAAATAAAATATAACAAGAAAAGAAGGGGTAGGACCTAAAACAACTGAAAAATGAAAAGATTAGGAGAAAATATGAGGCGGAATTGAACGAAGGAATTAGAGGAATACAAGAAGGAAAGAATATAGAAGAAAATTGGGAATGTATAAAAACCAGTATTAAAAATGCAGCAGAAAAAACGGTTGGCCAATAAGAAAATACAAGGAGAAATGACTGGTTTGACGAAGATTGTGGAAATATAAGTAATCGTAAAACAAAAGCCAGACATCGATGGATAGGATCAGGGACTGAACAAGATTATGAAATATACAAAGAATTAAGGAAGGAGGCAGTAAAAATAATAAAACGGAAAAAAAATCAATGGATAATACAAAAAATGGAAGAAATTGAGCTAAATAACAAAGACAATTCTAAGTTATTTACAAATATAAAAAGTAAAAGAAAAACAACCAATGTAGTAAGTCATTTTAAAAAGCTACTACCGCAGAACACCAGACTATTTACATTGAGAATAGAGAAGACATGGAGCTAGAGGAGAAAGATGAAGATGATGAGCCACGATATGATGAATTTAACGAAGCAATAGAAAAGTTAAAAGATAATAAAGCGGCAAGAGTCTATGAAATTAATGGGGAATTAATAAAAAAAGGAGGAACCATGCTCAAGGAAATTTTATTCGAATTAGTGAACGAAATATGGAAAAAAGTGAAGATGACAGCAGAATGGAAAACAGGAGTAATTATTCCGATACATAAGAAAGGGGACCCGCTTGAATGTTCCAACTACAGAAGAATAACACTATTAAACTCGGCCTATAAAATTTTCACAACAATTTTAAACGGAATACTAAGAGACAAGATAGAAGGAAAAATAGGTGATTATCAATATGGATTTAGGAAAGGAAAGTCGACTATGGACCCAATTCACATAATGACACAAATTATTAAAAAAAGTTATGAATACAACATTGATCTGAATATACTATTTATAGACTTCAAACAGGCTTTCGATAGTATAAACAGAGAGACACTTAAAAAAGATTTGAAAAACATCGGGGTTCCGAGAAAAATGAGAAGACGATGGAACGATCGGCAGCAAGAGTATTGACAGAAGAATGGCAAACAAAGGAATTTGAATTTAACAGTGGTGTTAGGCAAGGAGATACAATGTCTTCAACTCTTTTTAATATTGCATTAAATGGAATCATCAGAGCTGTTGGTTTAAGAGGTACCATAATTACAAAATTGACACAAATCCTAGCGTATGCAGATGATATAGCGATAATATAAAGAAATCTAATAGAATTCAATGACATCTTCATAAAATTGATGATAGAAGCTGAAAAGAAAGGACTGAAGGTAAATCAAGAGAAAACTGAAGCAATGTTTATATCCAGAAATAGAGCTCAACCGCAGACAATTAAGATAAGAGAATACGAATACGAAGTAGTGACAAGTTTCAAGTATTTAGGAATCTACTTAAAAGGAGATAACGATAGAACATTAGAAATAGATCAGCGGATAAAAGCAGGACATAGAGCTTTCTTCAGATACAAACAATACCTTCAAAACAAAAAAAAATAGTAAAAACACAAAAATAAAAATATACAACGCAGCGATTCGACCAGTGGTGACCTATGGCGCTGAAATGGCGAATCTGACAAAAAAAGAAGAAAATAAATTAAGGATATTCGAGAGAAAAATTATGAGGAAAATTTACGGACTAGTTAAAACAGGAGAAGGAGAAGTGAGAAGACTAATGAATTATGAAATTGTGCAAAAAAATAATGGGGAAGACATTGTAAAATTTATAAAAGTATGCAGACTGATGGGATGGTACGGACACATTTATAGAAAAAGTGTAGATGAAACACTAAGAAAAATAACAGAATGGATACCAGTTGTAGACAGAACAAAGGGAAGACCAAAAACAAGATGGGAAGACCAAGTAAACGCGGATTTAAATATCATGAATATTAAGGAAGCGAAAAATAAAGTAAAAGATAGACAGTTGTGGCGTAAAATCGTAGAAAAAACTAAGTCACATCATAATATCTAGGTATAGGAAAGAAGACTATAATGGACTGATCCCCCATGTTAAATGGATCAACAAGACACCCACTGGGTGTGACTTCAATTCCCATGGGAATGTATAGTCATATATATATATATATATACATCAACTTTATCACCCTTTCCAGAAGGTAGTTTTTGTACCGTCCCAAGAACGATACTATAATCAGTTGGAACGTGAAAGAAATACAGCACTTGCGCGAACGATACCTTTATCGCCAGTTGGAACGAACCTGTTGTTTTTGTTTCCATAAACAGGTTGCGGCAACCAGCAACAAAATGTTCCTCTGTGCTTTTTTGGTGTGGACATAGCATAACAATCTCCATTATACGGCTTTCGGATAGGAGAAAATTTATTATCAATATGTATATATCAACCTTGAAATGGAAAATTTTTAATATGCAAAACTCATACCATGGGGTAAAGGTAGGGGGAGATTTTTTGGAGAAATTGTAAAAATCAATTTTTAACTTAGGCAGCTTTCACATTTTCTTTCACGTTTACACCTACAATCTCATATTGATAACTTGGAAAGTTTAAAAAAATATATCAAGAAATTAATTATTTAATGAACATAACAATCGCCATTGCGGCTTTACGGACCGGAATATATTGGGGTTGGAGTGATTTTCAGTACGTCTGTATGTTTATCAGTTTTAACATACTCAGTAGTTTTCCGTTTATTCTGTAGGTTAGAAAATGAAAATTTTTCATATTTTTTCCTTTAGATCATTCCTGATACACAGATCATTATTGAAATCAGAATTTTTTGCTCCTGGAAAAAATTGTTAATTAGAATGTTTATAATTATCATTTACTATCAACTAAAGTAATGTATATGTGAATATATTTTGGATAAAGCAAAATAATCAAAATCTTATTCAAGAAAATTCAGACATTGTTATATTTTGTAGAACTTAGATGTTGTTTATTTCCATTCTCTAACCTACAGAATAAGCTGAAAACTACAATAATGTGAAGATACCTTAAAAATGATGTAGAATTTAATGACATACTCAAAATCACCCCAACCCTAATATTTCCCAAACTACTCACCATTTAATTTTTTTTCATTTTTAAATATAATGCCTAAAGGGTTCAAATCCATTATCCAATATCGACAAATTTCAAACTCGTTTTCATGAATATTTGGCAATAATGAGGAAAAAAAATCAAAAAATCATAAACATGCCTTAAAAATGATGTCGAATTTTAAGACGTCCTTAAAATCACTCCCACCTTAATATTCCTCAAACTCACCCCCACCTTTATAGTTTTAATTATAAATTTTACATTAAGTAATTAATTTTTTGACAACTTATTTTTGTGCGACTTTCTCAAAAAAAAGTCATCTAGGTACCATATACGTAAAAATGAATTATTGATTTTTACAAGAATTTGGTTTCAATCTAATAATAAACATTGTAAAGGCCATGATAATTATATATTGGAATAATTGATATGGTTTATTTACGATAAAAAGACGATGATGTTGCAAAACAAACTTTTGTGACGTTGCCAAACTATACTTATTTTCCCTTTACTTTAAGAAAACTAAAAATGTCAATCTGGCATCGCTGTCGATACATTTTTCTATACATCATTCCAAATCTTATGAGCTGTCACACATATTTTTAGGAGCAGTATTTCGGTTTTAATTTTCAATCAAAACTAAATTCGCAAGGACGGAAGGGAGTACTAAATAGACATCCTGTATAAGTGAGTTAAGCATATCAATGAGCCTTAAAAAATAGAAAATTACCTATAAATTCCACTAAGTGTGAGCCTTTGCTTTGGTGATGCGGAAATGGCCATGGCGATGAGGGCGATGTAGGAATACGGCGGTTTTTCTGGACGAGGTTGGGTTATCTTAATGGGAAAAGGCAGCCAAAGCTGAGGAAAATAAGGATTTAAAAGTCTTTGGGCCAGAAAATGATTCTGTGTTACACATTCGCCGTAATGATCTAAGCAAAAGCATTGTTCCACTTGGGGTATAGCGAACATTTTTCTTTCTAAACGTGTCGATCTGAAATACGAAAAAAATATTTAGATACAGGGTGAATGATCATTATTTTAATAAAAAACTGTTCCAAGTAGTTAAAATAACTTTTAATATTATACAGTTTATCTTAATTTTGCGAATAGTGTTTATGTGCGGAACATATAACTCTCAATCACCATTATTTGATTAGTGACTGGAATAATTTGAATTTCTAAGTAATGAATTTATATGTCCAGTCTCTATGGAAATTTTGTGTTTGAGTAGAGATATTAAATTTCTGCATCCTATTATGAACCACATCCCATTACACCGTTCTGAGTGATAACAAAATAATTGCTCTATCTCTATATTATCGCGGGAAATGTGTATTCGTGCACAGTTGGCTATTTGTTGTCAAAAATACTATACCGAATGTCCCAGAAACTGCTAAATTATTTCAACTGCTAATATTTCCGAGTACAGAAACTATAGAGAGAGGTGGGGTTTTCACTGAACATAACTTCATTTTACGAGACTCGTAGGTTTCCGGGACTTCTGGAAAGTTTCTACTCATCCTGTAAAATATCACTTTCGGAACTTGTTACGTGAATTACTATTTCGCTATGAATTTTTTTTACAGTTAAGTTTTGTTGACGAACTATAGGCCTCTAAAGTTAGAAATTAAAAATTTATTTTATATATAACTAAGCTCAATGGTTGATGATGCAGTTGTTTTCAATATTTGGTTTTTGATTTTTGAATGCCACACACAAATTCCTCAAACATTTTCACAAGAGTAGGACAGATCTGTTCATAACGCCAACAAGTGTGCATTCATGGTGATCATAAATGGTTCAATTTTGATTCATTTCCAGTTGTTTAATAATAATTATGAATAAAAACAATATTTAATTTCTAACTATTTATGCATATTGTTCATTAACGAAGGGGTAAGATACCTACACACTTTATATAAAGTACTATCATGATTTTTAACCCTTCTATCATCTCTCAAGTTTTTGATGTGACAATCTATATAAAAAATTGTTCTCTTTCAAATACAAATATCGTCAGTTTTTAAATGGAACACCCTGTATATTTTGATTACATGTGAAAGTTGAACTTTTCTCCTGTATGTATAATTTGTTGAAATTTCATTGAGAAATAATTGGGTTATTTGGTTTTTAATGATAGATTTTTATGTAGACTTTTACGGGTGATATATTGAAAGTATTTACGGAATTTCTGTAACGTCGGTGATAAAATGTCTAAATAATTAATTCGGATTTTAATAATGAAAAAAACATGGTTTTTCATCTGGAAAGTCAAAAACTGAAAATTGTTAGAGCAAAAGCCTTTTTGAGTCTCTTGCTACCCCCAAAACCTTTCTATCTGGAAGTTTTGTACTCCTTTGAGCTCCCGCAAACGTGTCCTTCATTTTAAATATACCCACTCCTTTTCCTTTTTTTGTATGGTACAAAAAATTCTCGGCAAATAAAATTTATTTTATGGAGGAGAAATAAAAAATAAATTTAAAACTACCCCCTTTTAAAATAATGATTTTAAAAATAACAAAAATTCTTACAATTTTGATAATAATCCAATATGTATTTCGGCACTATATAAAAACGATACTCACTTTCACATTTGACCGTAACACCTTCTGAATAAACGAAACTCAGTTTTCAAATTAACATTCCAAATGAAAAGTTACTAAATCCAGTAGGTTGAGTCAGTTATGCCCCTTCCCGAACGGGAACCGCCTCAAAAACACCCGATTCTAGGCGGTGCTTTTATACGTAATCGGTCCACGAGGATATGACAATCTGTAAACATTTCTAGCAATAAATACAGCAAGTTTGTCATTAAACGCTATATAAATAAGTAATGTGTCATCATTAAAGGCTTATAGATGGAGCCAGTGGCGGTGGAAAAAAATTTTGTTTCCTGTTTAGAGAGTTCGCTGTGGAATGTAGTTTATTTTTCTTGAAGAATGTTGAACATTGATTAACAAATTTTAAAAAAATTGGGTGACGAAGTTACAATGGAAACTAGAAAGTAGTTAATTATATTGTAATTATGTATGTATGTTTTTTGGGGTAAACATTAACTGAAATCTAAAAGATCTACTTCTACTTAGTTTATGAGAAGACTCCATAGTGGAATTCACATTCAGATGGCAGTAGACAAGTATAGGATAGGATTACAGCGTTGCCAATCATACTACCTGTTTTGTTTTGTTGTAAACACTGTCAGATGCTACAGGAGCACCTGCTTGTAGCTCTCTAATCCGATGTTGCCACTTCTTATTGTGGCAACATCTAACCTCACTTTTTGTTGACAAGTGACTAAACGATTTGTGTTGTGGGTTGTGGCACGGACTTTTTTTTTAATTTAAATCTTCCTTAGCTCTTAGTTCAACTATTTTACAATTATTGGTACACTATTAAAATGTGATTAAAATAATGTTTTTTTCCTGAAATGAAATTAACACTAGTAATACCACTAGAGGTCAAAGAGGTCCGGATTTAATTTGTCTCGTGTGGTATTCGGTAAGAAAATTCCACACCAAATTGTGTTTCAAAATCAAATAATTAAAATGTATTTTTCGATTTCCAACAACGTCAATTTTCGACGTTTGAGGTTTGGTCGCCTTCATTATTTAGTTACCATGGCAACTAAGTGAAACCCTAACCTAAAAATTATTTCAGTTTTGAAGCTGTCAAGCGACACGACGTAAAAAAGACCTTTAAATTGTTGATTTCTACTCGTTGTAGTTGCACGAACACACCATCTCAAGACACAACACAGTATGTTCTTTAATTTTACATAAGTTTTGAGTAATTAAAGTGGTATAAAATTGCGTTTTTGCAAATATAAAGCAGAGTGTCAAAAAAATATTCTGACATTATAAACGTCAAAAAAAATTTCCAGTTCAATTCTCTGGTGGATACCCACCATGAAAAAATTTCCGATAAAATTCATCCGTTGCCATGGTGATCTGTCAAAAAAACACGTTTTGATTGGTCTAAAATTACAGGTGCGGAATTTTCATTGTCAACAGGCATAATATATAGGGGAAGTCAATTTTTATGAAAAGGAAAGAGTGAAATGGACATGACCACAAAAGTCGTGCTTTGTCTCATCGTACAATTTACGGCACGCTCTGTACGGCACAATTTGGTATACTGTGCGGAGTGTGCTAGTACAACCAATTGACCTTTTCCAAATACGTCATCGTGACGAATTTCTGTCACCGGACAACCTTCACACTATATTATAATATAACCTCAAACCGAATAATACAACACGATAAAATTCATAACAATTGCTTTTTTACACTTTTAAATTATTATAGCATCCAACTAATACACACTATACCTTGTTTTTAAACTAAGAGGAGCGATTTGAATTTAAGTTGGCATTTCTGCTGCCTAGTGATTGGTCAGATTGCAGCCCGTTTCACTCATCTCTTTTGATACAACTGTCAACGACATTTGTCAGTTTTGTGTTTATTGATAAGAAAATATTCATTACTTCAATCTAACTGTACATATTTTTTGCATTTGTTGTTTATTGTTTTATTTTTAACAAAGTATTATATTCCAACCAAGTAAAGTACTATTTTTATTATTTATTCAGTTTGATAAACAAAATCCACGCTTGTTTTATCTTGTTAATAATATAAGTTCTCAAGTAAAACCTTATTTTTCTAAATATTTTTATATCAAGTTTTACATCATTACAGTACAATATTATCGCATTTGTGCTGTACCTTGAGCGTCAAACGTAAATTAATAATAATTTAAACATACAATTGCATTTTCTACACAATTATTTATCCTCAAATTATTAACAAATTTTACATAAACTACTTATTATAACCATACATTTTTTCCCAATTATGTGACATTTGCTTACTGCTTTCGCCATGGCCTGTGGCCAATGATGATTTGATATTTAGACATGCCTTGATCCCTTATTGGCCACGACAACTACCAGCAGTACAATACATTTTTCACGTAATTGTCAATTAGTTCAAAAAGTCTGAACACGACCCTTTCGGAACACACTCCCAGTCCAGTTACTTTTAGTGGTGTGTTTGAGGTTTCCTAAAATGCTCCTCCTAGTTTAAAAACAAGGTATAATACACACTAATACACAAATTCACCAAAACCAATCAAGTTTTGTTCTCGATTCAAATTTAAATCAGTAAAAAATGCTATTTCCATCCATCTTTTTGAAGGTTGTCCGTGATCAGCTGACAACATGACGTCACTTGGAAACGCTCTATTGTACTGGTTTTGTCCATAACTACATTACATGTCTGTTTATTCCCTTTTTTGAATGTCAACGAAAACATGAACTATCAAATTTGTTATAATCTCTGTCAAAATTAAAGTGTCCAGTGAGTTTATAATATATGTGGGCTTTTATTAGAATTTTGATATATATATAAAGAATGGCTACGGAGAAAATAGCACTACCATTTTTCCCAAGGTACCAAAATGAACATCATGTTAACTTATGTATCACTTGGTTCGAAGATAAATTTTCACAATCCCATTATAACATTCACAACATTAGCAAAGCAAGTAACGCATGTACTTTGATAGCACTTCTCATGGCTGCAAATTGTAATAAACATAATATTTCAGTAAGTTAACTTTTACATCTGCTTATCTATCATTGAATATTCAAAAAGGAATGAGATAAAAGAGTCAGTATGTTATTTTAATTGTTATAGCTACTTTCTCCAATTAAATCACTAATTCATCTATTTGCTATAAGCATGCTAGAAGGAAATAGAATTCACGAGGATCTCATGAAAAAGAAACTGTTGAAACACATCAATTTGACCGTTCCGGAAGCAATCAGTTTCGGAGGACCAGATATGGGAGGAATAAGAGAATGGGTAATAATAGTTAATTTTTATATAAAAACATAACCGTAGACTGCCAGTATTTTGTCTAAAAGTTTCACTGACTTCAAAAGCAAAAGATCGATACTTTATTTTAAGATTTAGCGTGTGCGCCAGGTTTTGACCGAGACAGAACACCGCGAGACGGTCTTCACCTCGGATAAGTGGTGTGGCATCTGTGTGCAGCATCTGCGAAACTGCAAAAATGATGTCGTTATCTGATGAAGGCACCAAACAGAAGACATTGACTTGCGTCTTGGTCTCTGTACACAGAAGGACTATAAAGCGCTGGTGAAGGTCTTTGTTTTCGCACGTCATCGCTAAAGCAATAAAATGCAAAGTAGGACAGCAGATAGCGTTAGCGCCATTTTGTACGCCAAAGCTCTCTGAACAGTCTTTGTTGATAGTTGAACAGTTGTATTCAGTGTGTATCCATTATTTTTTGGAAATGTTTACTTCATTGAGATTATACAATTCGGAAACACAGGAAACTACTTGAATTATGGTTTCGGAAACCGAGGCACAACGATCAGAAATATTGTTACTAACGTAAGTAGTTTCAACGCTCTAGCATGGTACTAAAACCTCCCCGAACCGCCCAAATAACATTTGCGTGCTCCCCGAAGACACCGTTAGACTGAGCTTAAAGCATTAGCTATGCTGGGAATTAGATTAGTGCTGTGAGGTAGTAAACAAAAAAAAAGAAAAACTGCAGTTTATCCCGGCGTGTTCCGTTTTCCAGTCTTTCATACAGCACTCACAGACCAATGGTCAACTGTCAACTGTCAATTAACTTTTGAAAATAGAAAGACTGACAAGTGAGTAGAAGTAGAAAAATGGAAAGAATTGGTGCACCTATGGTTTGCACGTGCAAAGCCGGCTTAGAACAAAGAAATTACGATAAAAGAAAAAATAACCGATAAAATATATTTTGAATTTCAAAAGGGCTAAAATGAAAGTATTTGAAATGATTTAATGTAATATACGAACTATCCTTACAATCTATATATTTTGCTCTTACAGAAAAGTATTTTAATTATGAAGCCATTAGTGAAATCCTTGTATAAGAATATGGAATCGAAATGGAAAGAATGGCTTGGGGCGGACATTGAAAGACGTGACGATAAGTTGTCTTAGTGGCAGATTCAAGAACTGTACTCTTTACCTATAATTCAATCTAGCATCAAAATCGTAAGTCGTTAATTACATTTTATTGAAATTTAAGTTTATGTAACTTGTTTGTAGGTAGCTTTGATAGACTCTCATCGGCACAGTCTTAAAAAAGGAGCTTTTATGGCCTTTGCCGATATGACAAAATTAAAACATCTGTGTCATCGGTACTGCAACATTTTATTTAAATGTTATAACTCATCACCGGAACTTTACGAGCTAGCATTTTTGTATTTTGTACCCTGAATGAATTAAATATACCATATTTATTTTAAAACGCAAGTTTTTTAATAGAGTACAATCACCGACCATAGGGAACGGTATTCCCACCTCTGTATTTTCGTAACGAACACTCGCATACTGGTTTGTTGAACCTATTTCTTTTCTTCGTGTGAAACGTGAAACAAAACTTTACTTTCACTATCTCCAGACGAACTACAAATGTGTAGATTACTTCAGGAACAACAGCGAAACTCGGGACTTTATGCAGAAATGTTGTTGAAAATTGGTGATGGTTGCTTAGACGTTGACGATGATGGTAATATATCACTTTCAAGAGAATTTTGTAATTTAGTAGAAAATGATGTGGATCTCATTGCTCATGTTTTCCCGGAATTGCACCAAAATTTGAGTAGTGATCAGTGGTTGTGCGCAAGAGCAATATTGGCACCAAAAAATGAAGTGGTTAATGAAATTAATACCGACTTTCTAAAAGAGGTGCAAGGAGAAATGAAGGAATATCTGTCAATGGATACAATCATGGATACGGAACTACAGTAGAAACGGTGAAGCTTTTCCACCACGTGACTGTTACGTCAGCAATATTGTTCATATGAATTAAATCAAAACTTGTGTCAACTCAATAGGAATAATCGTTATGACTAATATTCCAAAGGTCGGCCTTTTACGAATTGGTAATTAAACAAAAAATTTAACTTTTTTTAAATGTATTTATTTTATTTATATGGTTAACATCGACATATTTATTAAAACTATCGATATACTGGGCG
This sequence comes from Lochmaea crataegi, assembly GCA_947563755.1. NCBI lineage: Eukaryota > Metazoa > Arthropoda > Insecta > Coleoptera > Chrysomelidae > Lochmaea > Lochmaea crataegi. Next base: position 118,991,668 of record OX387422.1, on the reverse strand, counting down.
AATAAGTTACAAAATCCAAAATTAATATTAACCATGCTGGCTTATTAGTGGAGAGCTGATTTTTTGTAGGATGTCTTGTGTTTTATATAAGTACATACAATTTATGAAGTTCATGAAACTGACGTAATGTTTAGTCTACTGACCTCTAAAACATTCAAAATTACACTTTCTAAACTGATTATATTAGAACAATTTTTTTTTGGATGGGCTATAGATTGTAAATAGAAGATTTCCACACAGCTTGAAGGTGGACGTTTCGATAAATATATTACCATCATCAGGGCAACACATCAAATGGAATCCCTGTCATATTAAAAGTAAAAAACAGAAATATCCGGAACAGACATCAAAAATAAAATGTAAACACATATAGGTACTAGAAACGAAAGAACACATCATATATGACAAATCTTGCTTTATAGTTCATCCATTTAGGAATCTGAGCTGTCTTCACCAGTATTTATTATCACTGGTTCAATATGTATGTTCACCAAATTTCGTTCTCGAGTAAACCAGTCTTCGATTATTTTTTCGGTATGCCTAACACAATTATCCCAAACATTTGCACTACAAAATTTTCCAATGCTTCTTTCCACATACTCAAGACCCTTTCATCACCGTATCCGTCTCTGCCAATATAGTTATTATAATATGTTTTGCAGTGGGCCCAAATAAGCTCAATGGCATTAAATTCGCAATGGTAGGGCCGTAGCCTTAAGACTTCATGACCATGTTTTCGGAACAATTCATCAACAACATATACATTTTCTTTCCGGTTCATTTTAGAAATTTGTAATAGTTCAGGTCTTGAGAGGTTTTCATTAAAGTCAACATTGTTGGCTTTTAACCAAGTGATAATTTCATCTTTTTTTGACGAAGTGGAAGGTTGCTTTTCTGCTAGTATACTATGATAAGGCGCATTGTCCATTACCACTAACGACGGTTCTTCTAAATTCGGAATTAACTGTGTCGTAACCCACTTTGTAAATATTTCACCGTTCATTTCACCGTGGTAATCTGACGACGATGATTTAGAGGAAAACACTAAGCTGGCATCTTCCACAAATCCTTTGGATGAACCAGCGTGAACAATAATAAAACGTTTACCGTCATAACCTCCTGGTTTACGTACACTTTTAACATTACTGTCCTGCCAAGAACTTAATTTGGTTCCTTTTGCATATATCCATGTTTCATCTAAAAAAATAATTTGTCTTGAAAAAACACTATCACTATTTTCTCTATATTTTCGAAGGAAGCATGCTCTTTGGCTAGCAATATTTGTTCGTTCTATTAATGCTCTTCTGTTGTCTTCCTTTTTATATTTAAATCCCAAATGTTTCAATAATACCAATAAAGAGGTATTTCCAACAGAAAGAATTTCCTTATTTTTTGTTCATCATTTATGGTTTTAACAGTAACATGTTTCCCTAAAAAAATAAAAAAATTGAAATTATCATTATCTCAAACAAAAAAAAGATTTTTTTATATTTACTTCATACTAAACTTGAACACAAATTTTTGATATTCAGATTTTTTTATTATTTGTACCAAATAATGTATAGAACACATCAAAAAATTCAAATTAGAAAACTAAATTGTGAAAAACACAATCTACACTCAGACCATTCAAATTGGTAAACATTTATGGACAGTACTCAACTTAGAAATCAGCACATGTAGAAGCTATATTTTATCACATTCCAATTAAAAATATGCACAACTTTCTGTATTCTAAAACTTTCATTACTCATAACTTCTATGATCGAACTTACGTTAAATTACCTACTAGTTTTCTAAGATTTTCATATACCACACTATAAGCTGCTGGTGAAAAATCTCGCTGTATGGATAATACTACATGCACTATGATGTGTAATCTTAATTATTAAGGTACTATGATTTCACTTCTCTTTTATTTAAAGTGTAAGTTGAGTGTAATGTAAGGCTTAAGAACTCCCATGTTCTTGTATTATTGTTTCACATGTTTGTTTACTTACTTTGTTCATACATGTTATATAAGGTATTCCGTACTGCCATTTTGGTTCCCTCGGGTAAATCCTCTGTTTTTAGTTTCAATCGAGGTGTTTGACTGAGTGACGTTGGGAAAGTTGGAATATTTTCCTTACTTTGTTTAAGGGAACATACCGTTTTCACAGATATTTTCAATGCAGTTGCCACTCTCTGAAATATAATATTAAATATAAATGTCCTTAAATAGATGTTAACTTTAGTATAATACCTCCTGAACAGATGAAATTGGTTGAAAGGGTCTGCCGTTGTTTTTTTCCATCTCAAAATATTCAATCAAGTTCATAACAAACTCCTGTGCTCGTGAATTAAGCCACTTTCCAGGCATTTTCTGAAAATAACTGTTGGTTAATTTACCAATACAAGTACAATCAGACACTTGATTCATGCAAATTTGAAAATTCTGCAGAGATTTACAAATTGTAGAGAATTATAAATACTATTTACCACCAATAAGTAGTAAAATAAGCATTGTAATATTCCCGTCTCACGGCATTTTAGATGTTATGAAATGTCAAAAGTTTACAAGTTGTTAATGTATTATATTCGTACTTACCAATGTTAAATGGAATAAAAAGTCAAATTAGTTCTTACAAGAACTGATTTTAACAATAAATACACTTTTAATCCAAAAATTCGCTAAAAACATGACAGTAAACTAACCTCAAATGCGGTAGTGTCAAATTCAAGTTTTAGTACGATCAGTTATTCACGTTACGTCAATTATATCGTTGTCTCTTTTTACGATTACTACGGCAAATTTAAAGAAACTATTACGTATGTCTTGTAGTTGGTCTTGTGTAGAAGACAATCGATCGAACGTTGTTATGTTTGATTTATATTGATAGAAGAAGATAGAATGTAGAAAATATGTGTTGCATAAATCGTAGATTGGATCACGTGATGGAAAAGCTTCACCGTTTCTACTGTAAGTACTTCATATCCTGTAGAGTTTTTAAATTCACTCGAACTGTCACATAAACTTCAATTAAAACTAAATGTACCAGTAATGCTTATGAGAAATCTAGATGCTCCTCGGTTATGCAATTGAACAAGGCTTCGCATTACGAAATTGGGGCAGAATCTACTTGGTGCCACTATTTTAACAGGTGTCGCTAAGGGAGAAAGTGTTATCATACCTCGAATTCCAATTATTCCCACTGACCTTCCATTTCAATTCAAAAGGGGTACAGTTTCCCGTCAAGCTCAGCTTTGCTGTTACTATAAACAAAGCACAAGGGCAGACATTACAGGTAGCAGGGGTGCACAAGAACTACTCTATTTGGTTACTGACCAGTATATTCCTCTTCCAGTCCCTGAGTGATGATAATCCCACCTCAAACTCGCCGTTACCCCCGCCTCGGAATCACTACCCTAGCATACTTCGAGGCGGGCGGCGGTCCCTCGCACACTCTCCGCTCACACCGTCGTCTTCTCCCTAACTTTCACTCCTACCTCTCATGCCATATCGAGTCCTTCTCTCCTCCTAACCATGCTCTCTACTACGCCACTTACCTCCATCCATTCCTCCTCCCCCCTCAACATTATCTCCACCATGTTCTCCCAATACACCGTCTCCCCTAGTTTGCTCTCCAACTTCTTCAGTATTTCCTCATTCCTCCAGCATCTAAACACATGCCCCACATCATCCTCCACTTCACACCTTTCGCACACTCCAGTCTTCCACCATCTAAGATTGTCTATCTTCCATTTATTTTTAATCCAATTTTGCTCAGCCAACTTATATCACAGAACTTTTAGGATTTTTAACGTCATCATTACTCATGCGCTGTTAAATTATGGAACAAATTCATTATTTTGCAAACAAGGTACTTTGACGATGGTATTTATTCCTAAACCAGGAAAAGAAACGTACACCCAGGCTAAATCCTACCGACCAATCAGTCTGACATCATTCATGGTGAAAACCATGGAAAAAGTCTTACAAATGTACTTACAAGATGGAGCGCTTAAGAGCATCCCTCTACATAGACTACAATGGGCTTATCAAGCAGGGAAATCAGGTGAAGCTGCCCTGCATAATTTGGTCTCAGGTCTCGAAAGGAGTCTGAATCATAAGGAAGTAGCCCTTGCAGCATTTCTAGACATCGAAGGTGCTTTTGACAACACATCGATGTCATCGATAAACCGATCCCTTAAAAAAGAGGGATTAACAGCACCACATGCAAATGGATATAGGATCCATGCTCGTGCATTGGAGAATAACATATGCATGATAAAACATATACTGTTAGGACAACTAAGGGATGTCCTCAAGGTGGAGTACTTTCACCACTTTTATGGAACCTAATTGTGGATGACTTGATCTGTAGGTTAAATGATCAAGGGATAAGGACGCATGGCTTTGTGGACGACGTAGTGATTGTCACCAATGAGAAATTCCCAGAGGAAATTATGAATGTCGTACAAGAAGCACTACGAATTGTGGAAAAATGGTGCCTTAAAGAGGACCTTTCAGTTAATCCCAAAAAAACCAGACTAGTTGCTTTTACGAATAGAAGAAGTCTCCCGCAGGGTAGCGTACTGTTGTTCGGAGAAGAACTAGAAATATCCGAAGAAGTTAATTATCTGGGAGTGACCCTTGATTCCAAACTGAATTGGAAGGCACACTTGGAAAAAATTACTACCAGGGCGACTAGGCTTTTCTGGCAATGCAGAAGAGTTATGGGCAAAACCTGGGGAATATAGACTGAGGTGGTTCACTGGCACTACACATCTGTGATAAGGCCAACGATCACCTATGGAACAATAGTCTGGTGGAGGAAGACAGAAGTGTCCTCTGCAGTTAATATATTAACTGCAATCCAAAGACAATCCCTTCTTGGTATTACCGGGGCAATGAACAGCACGGGGACGGCATCAATGGAAGCCCTAATTGGACTTCCTCCTCTAGAACTTTTTATGAGGGCGGGAGCAGATAATATATTCACTAAGCGAGTGGATATCATCATTCCATCTAGGGAACAGGTGATGCACCCAGTGGAACCGTTTTGTGGAATCACAAAAGATTGCATAAGAGGGGAAATCGGGAACTGGCTAGATAGGGAACACCAATTCAAATGGAGGGTGACAGAAGGGTACCTTCATATAAAGAGTTTACTGAACAAGGTAGACAAGGAACTCTCAACCAAGTTACTGAAACTGGGAAGACAGTTACCGACCTGGTGACTGGACACTGCACCTTGAGGAAACATCTGTGCAATATGGGCAAAGTTAGTGAACCTATGTGCAGAAAATGTGAACTTGATGATGAAACACCTACTCACATACTTCTGCGAGAACTTACAAGAACTTTGGAGAGGAATTAATACAACCATCACAACTACTGAAAATCCCTCTACTCAAACTAGATGCCTTTATAGAAGACACGAAGCTTCTGGAATGGAAGTAGATAACATGGGAAATGGTACGAAGATTCAGTTCAAGTGCCTGGGCTGATGTGCACAACCCAAATATATGAATAAATGAAGGTACTCATTGCCGATTTTTTAAATAATATGATTTTTTTATTGAAATATGGATCATGTAATACCTCATTTGAAAGGTACTTCAATATTGTATACAGAGTTTTTCTCAAAAGTAGATTGTTCGCAAAATAATGAATTTGTTCCATAATTTAGCCGTTCACTGTAAAGAAGCGCGTTTGTTTACTCTAGAGATATTATAAAAGAATTCAAAGCGGTGGTTTTCATGCAATACAGATGAAACTACAACACACAAAAACACTATTCATTCTTATAATCTATTTTAATTCTAAAACTTTTCCTGCAGGGAGGAGTCTGTAATTTGTTCTAAAATATTTAAGTCGTTATATACCTTGAACAGAATAAACATATTGACTAAATGTCTTCCAAAGTGTTCCTGAGGCATTGCTTATAAGATATATTTGCATTTAAACTTGCTTAAAAACATTAACTTCTTACCGAAGCTATAAAAAAGACATTTCATCATATTTCTAAGGTATTAAGGAACTAATGTTTTTTTTTTATTTTTCTAACGATTCATATCAGTTTATTTTTATATTTCCGAGACTCATATATTTATGAACGGTGACAACTATGTTAACATGTGTTGTTTTATAGTAGAGACAAACTGTCTAGTAGGAAATTATTCGATGATTCGAGGGTTACGAAAATTATACAGTGTGAATCCCATTCATTTAACCTTTTAGTGTTGTTTTTAAAATTCCTAAAAGCTACTTTTAATTAATTGTTTAATGTGTCGAATGGATTTTATGTTTCTGAACCTAACACTGATTTTTCTCACCCGTTTGAGTATAAAAAATGAACGTTCACCGCCTACATTGCAAAAAGGAATTGTCAAAAATATTAATAAATTTTTTATTTGTGGCCAATTTTACCTATTTAAAGCACGCCTCGGCGTGTTTAACCTCTTACTGCATAATTTTTTTTTGTTTTTTATGAAAAAGATGCACTAGGTGGAAAAAAATAGCAGGATTACCGTAAAAATATTTAAAATATTCTTCAACAACTATTTTTTTATATTTTTTTTATACAGTGTGACCCATTTTGTTTGGAAGCACCCCTGTAAAATCCGCATTTTTCAACCGATTTTGATTTTATTTTTTTTTTGTTAGATTTAGTATCAAAAACAGTATTTTGGCACAAATTTTCATAGCTTAATTTCTATTTTCAAGGCCCTCTATGTTAATTTTTCTTCGCCAAAAAAGACGAAAGTATATTAAGCATTTTTTTTTCTCAAATATGACTACACCACTGGATTCAGAATCGTTACAAAGGTAAACTACCAAAATTTCGTAAAAAAATTCTCATTAACGACAAAGTCATGAATTTGGAAAAAGTTGTATTTTAATTAATTTTTTACGTAGAATGTAGACAAATTTTTAAAATGGCAACATGGTAAACAAAAACTAGGACTCAAACATATTGCACAGTAAAACTTCGAAGCCGATAACTTGACCCGTTCTGGAGTTATAGCTTCTGAAAGTAATGTAAAATTGAGCTTAATAATTTCATTTATTAACAAAATGCAATCAACGATATATTTGTTGTAAATTGTTACAGCCTTTGGACACGGAACCATTATAATATAATATATATATATATATATATATATATATATATATATATATTCGAAACAACGTATCAACTTTGTCAAAAATTCTCAGATATTTTGAAAAATTGTAAAAAATGGTCAATAATTGTTAAAAATTTTGAAAAATGGTCAGATTGTTAATAATTGTCAAAAACTAATCAATAATTGTCAAAAAAGGTAAATAATTGTCAAAATTTTGAAAAAAAAATGGTCAAAAATTGTCAAACATGGTCAATAATTGTCGAAAATGCTTAATAATTGTCAAAAATGGTAAATAATTGTCAAAATTTTGAAAAATGGACAATAATTGTCAAAAACCGTCAATAATTGTCAGGAATGGTCAATAATTGTCAAAATTCTGAAAAATTGGTCAATAATTGTCAAAACTATCAAAAATGGTCAATAATAGTCAAAATTATGAAAAAAAAAATGGTTAATAATTATTGTCAAAAATGGCCAATAATTGTTGAAAATTTTGAAAAATGGTGAATAATTTCAAAAAATTGTCAAAAAAGGTCAATAATTGTTAAAAACTGTCAAAAATGGTCAATAATAGTCAAAATTATGGAAAAAATGGTCAATAATTGTCAAAAATGGTCAACAATTGTTAAAAATTTTGAAAAATGGTCAAAAAAGGTCAATAATTGTCAAAAATAGTCAATAATTGTCAAAAACTGTCAAAAATGGTCAATAATAGTCAAAATTATGGAAAAAATGGTCAATAATTGTCAAAAATGGTCAACAATTGTTAAAAATTTTGAAAAATGGTCAAAAAAGGTCAATAATTGTCAAAAATAGTCAATAATTGTCAAAAATGGTCAATAAATGTCATAAATGGTCAATAATTATCAAAAATGGTAAAAAAATGGTCAATAATTGTCAAAAATGATCAATACTTGTTAAAAATGGTAAATAATTGCCAAAGATTGTTAAATATTTTTAAAAATAATCAAAAATAGTCAATAATTGTCAAAAGTTATAACTTTTAATAGCAATTTTCTCTTCCAAAAGCGAAATTTTTTCTTTTAAAATGTTCTATAAGCAAAATGGGGGGCTTTTGTAATAAAAAAAAGCGTTACAAAATTCCGAGTGTTGCGAACCTTACGGAATCCGTCTTAGATTCTGACAGTTTAAAATAACGATTGTAATCACACGCAATACACTATCTTTCTCTCTCGTCTATCTCTCCCTCTCTTACTTCTCTCTCGCTCTCTCATCTCTCTCTCCCATCTTTCTTCCTCTCTCTCTTTCTCTCATATTTCTTTCTCTCTCTCTCTCTCTTTCTCTCCCATCTCTCTCTTTCTTTCCTCTCTCTTTCTCTCTCTAATCTCTCTCGTCTCTCTCTCTCTGTCCCATTTTTTGATCGCATTTTTACTCCATATCAGCTTTCAAAATATATTTATATTCTTCACATAAACATCTCAACTATCGATATAGTACCGAAAACTATCGATTTTTTTCGATAGTCAAAAATATCGATAGTTATCGATAAACCATCGATAGTTCTCCATTCCTACTGCTCGGCGGGGTTCGGGCGAATACGACAAACACTATTGTGTTGAATTTCGCCATATTTTTAATCTAGAAAAATTTTTCGCTCTAATTTAACTTCATTTTATCGCAATTTTACATGGTTTTGTATAGAAAAAAATTACGTGATATTTGTTAAAACCCCCCTCTCCCCCAAGTGAGATTTGGAAAGATTTTACTTAACCCCCTCCCCTCTTGAACACCTCACGAAATTTATGGACGCCCCTTTAGTAGGAATAATCTGCTCGTCTATCTAATACTCTTCTTTTGGAACTTTTAGTAGTTGCTCCCTTAGTTTACTGAGTACGGATCGTATTTTAAAGAGTTTATCATGACCAGGATCGACGGCTGCAACAACGTCATCATTATTCGCAAAATGCAAAATCCGTTTTATTTCTTCCCATCTGTTGCATGACATAACATCTGAGATCAAGCGGTGGTTCAGGTTCAGGTTCCAATAACTTCTAGAAGTAGGAAATTGCACTATTGACATATAAATACAGGTCCCTATAAACTGTTCGAGCTCCTTTTCAGTAAGATCCAAAGGTTTTTGTGGTCTCATTTGAGCTGGATATTATATACTTTGGTAAACTATCTCCTTTGTTAGAAAAGATGTAAAAAATGCATAAGGAGAGTCTGCGTTTTCCAATTCAGGTGGCATGTCAGGAGAACCTAGAAATTTTAGATCCTCATCAGACGTGACTAAATTACCTCGCTTCCAAGTAGGATGATTCTTGTTTGTATCTTCTTAAGTTTACGCAACCGTTCGAGAAGAAGTAGATCATTGTCGCTATCGGAACTGTCTTCTAAATCCGTTTCTAAGATGATAATATGTGATTGATTTTCGTCCATATCATTTTCGTCTTCGTCGTCAGACTCTGGAGCTAATATAACAGGCGGTTCCCCATCTTCTGAAAGTCTTTCGTCGTCACTACCGTATGGTACATCCATTGGCACACATTTGCTGGCACCATAAAATATTTTTGGATCTATTTTCTAAAATAAACGAAATAAATGTAATGTCCGGAACGCATATTGTGCCATATATGTCCACGAGAGTTTTGGCGAATGTGCATATTGTTCCAAATATGCCACAACAATATTTCTCATCAAAAACAGCAAAAAATGAAGAATTATATGAGTTTACTTGCAGTAATTCCTTCGAGAGACTCTAGTCTTTACGTGGATACTTTTTTGGAATCAAAATCTGCGACAGAAACTCGGATGATCGTGGATCAAAATTCATAAAAACTGATAACTCCTCTTCACACGGCGGCCATGTGCAAATTTGTATGAAACTTCAATAAAAATATAAATTATTATGTACATACATAAATTATTTGGAAAATATTCCATTTCGTTGTATGTTTTAGTCTTTTTCGGTATATAATCTGACCATATACCTCTCGAGGTATATATTTTGTTTTGAATATTTTTTGACATTTTCCGCAAAATTTTTGTAAGAATAGCCCTCGACAAAAATTCTTTTAAAAAAATATATTTTTCTACGACAACCTCGATAAATGTTCATTTTATAACCGTAACTTCAATCATAAACTAGCACATTTTGTACAGAATTTCATTTTTGCATCGGTTGCTAGGCAAGTTGCTAAGCAACAAATGCGAAATGGAATATTTCGTGTTAGGTCTAGGTTCACTCTAAAATCACGACGACTACGTCTTGTCAAATTATGACGTCCAGCGACAAATTGATGAAATGTCAGCAGATCGTTTCTGTCAAAGTTTTAGTATAGGTAGCGAATCGTATGTTATGATGTTATATTATGATATGTTGTCATAGAAAAAGTATAGTATGCAACTTGCAACAAAATGGCCATTTTCCACTCGTATGAATTGCAGCACTTGCCTTCGGCTCGTGCTGCAAATTTCATACTCGTGCAAAATGGGCATCATTTTGTGCTCATTGCATAATATACTATTTTAAAGAATTTTTGTCTCGCGCAATTTTTACAGAAATTTTACACAAAAATGTCAAAAAAATATTCAAAAAAATATTACGTCGAGTTACGAGTGAAAAATAATCGATTATTTTCAATTGCTCGAGTGGTATTTGTAGTATGACAAAACCACGTAGTTCTAAGGTAAACTCTTTATTGGAAATCAACTACAAAAGCTTAGTAAAAAATGTATTGCATGTCTCAATGTCAAATTGTCAATCTGTTAATCTCTATCCCCAGTCATATCATGTCATATTGGAAAGTCTATCAAAATGTCACTGATGTGAAAACGTCTATATAAATGGAGTGTTCCAATATTTCCCAGGAGCATGTTCAGTAATACCACATTTCTTCCCTACAAAGAAATGCTCTAATCCGGTTATCGTTGTGGAAGTTTTCTGTCTCGTGGAGGATTTCTTCTATAAACTTTAGGGTCATTTTTTAAAGGTGAATCTTCTTGTAAATCTAATTCCTCTACGTCAGAGTGGTGGACATCTTTTTAAGTAGATGGTTCACATTGATTTGGGTGGTTTCTAATGGAAAATTTTGAAGTAGAGGGTTGTTCTAGATTTGGAGGAATTCTTAGCGAAAAGTTGGCATTATGATTTTCATCGGCGTCATCATTGGAAACTGAATTCGGTATAGGCTCGGTTCTTCGTTTTCTTAGCTGCTCGCTATGCTTACGTCGAAGCTGTCTATCTATGTTTACATTATTTGACAGAGAACCATTTTGTTTAACAATTTGACCAGCAACTGAATCTTTGGTAAGTGGATTATTTACCCATATAGCTTCGCCTTCATAAAAATTTTTTGTGGCCTTATAAATTTATCATGATTTTTCTTCTGTCTAATACATTCCATATCGATATTTTTGGCAATATCAGGTTTCAACAATTCAAATTTGCTTCTAAGGTTACGACCAAACATTAGTTCACTAGGTGTTCTGCCGGTTGATCTTCTAACGGTATTTCTATAAGAAAACAGAAATGGCTGAAGCCTGTCGAATTGACTATTTTGTTGGTCGCTAGATCTCTTTCGTTCTTTAAAGATTCTCACTGTTCGTTCAGCTAAGGCATTTGATTTTGGATAATATGGTGTAACCTTTATGTGGGATATTCCATTTTCAGCACAGAGGTCTTCAAAACTGTCGGACGTTAACTGAGGACCATTATCGGTTAATATTATTTTTGGTAAACCAAAACGTGCAAAAGTTTCTTTTAAAACTTTTATGGTAGTTTCTGATGTAATATTTGTCATGCAAATTATTTCCAACCAATGGGTATAAGAATCAATTAGTACCATCCACATGTTGCCCTCAAATGGTCCAGCAAAATCTAGATGAAGACCACGGCTCACGAGAGATACCCCAAGAATACAATGGAGATTTCTGATCATTCTGTCGTGCTTCTTGGCAGAAAATACATTGTTCAGTCACACTAGTCAAATCCTTGTTTATATTTGGCCAGTCAACATGTAACTTAGCTAATGATTGCATGGCTGTGATACCGGGGTGTCCATCATGTAGCATAGCTAAGATTTTTGATTGTAAAGATGTAGGTATACAAACGCGTCCTTTCCATAAAAGCATGTCTTCCTCAATCAATAACTCATCTCGTTTTTCATAAAAAGTGTGGAAACTACTGTCTAGGCTTTTCTTTTACAAAGGTCTTTTGAAATTATATCATCCTTAACCATCTCTGATTTTAAAATTTCTTTCCTTATTGGTAATTTTTGTACTTTTACTTAACTGCCTTACTGCCTTACTGAACACAGCTGGAGCAATCCAATGAAAGTCTTGGAAGTGAATCGGCAGGAGAATTTTCTTTTCCAGGTTGGTATTCTATGTTATAGTTGTAACTATTAAGTGTCATGATCTTGAAGCAAACGCGATCGGTTTTAGGCTTCCATCCTTATATTTATGGGTTAGAACCGCTCCTGTACCCACGTTACTTGCGTCACTGGTCACCACCAAAGGTTTATCAGGATCATACCAACGTGTCTTGAGATGTTAAGGTTTATTTAAGGTCATTAACTATGACGGTATCTTCGGATGTCCAATGCCACTTTGTATTTTTCCTAAGATTTCGGTGTAAAAGTACACATTTCACATGAAGATTTTCGATGAATCGACCATAATATGTTATGGCTCTTAAAAAGGATCTCAATTGGCTAATATTTTGCGGTAGTGGCATATTCTTAATGGCTTCAATTCGTTCTTCGGTTGGGTGTAAACCATTTTCATCGATTCTATGGCCCAAGTATGTTAATCCGTTCTTAAGAAGCTCACACTTCGACTTTTTAGTCTTAATTCCAGATTACTGTAGCCTTCCTAGAACTTGTCCTAAGTGATAATTGTGTTCTGCCAAATCAAAAGAGGTCACTAATATATCGTCTAAATAGCAAACAACGCCTTCAATTCCAGAAAGGATTTGATCCATAGTACGTTGAAAAAGTGATGGAGCAAAACTTATGCCAAACGGTAGTCTTTTATAACAAAAATAGCCTTTATGAGTAGCAATCACCAAGTAATTTCGTGAATCGGGATGGACCCTCATTTGCAAATAAGCATCTTTCAAATTTATTTTTGAAAAATATTTTCCTCCGGATAGTTTGGATGTGATATCTTCAAAACGTGGCAAGGGGTATTCATCAAAGTTGACGTGTTCATTAATGGTCACTTTAAAATCGGCGCAAATCCTTATTCTTCCATCGGACTTCATTGCCACAACGACTGGAGAAACCCACTCAATCGGTTGCTGGGTAGTGTCAATATTCTCAAAAAATATTTTGCATTATGTCTTGATTTAGGGGTCCTTGTTCTTATTTGGTCAAATGGTAAATTTTGGCTCCGTCTGGAAATGGTACTTTAAAAGCTAAACACCAGTCTAACCCGAAAAGTGGTATATCTTCATACATTTTATCACCATTATTTAAAAAATTGTTATAAAGAAATGCATTGTTTATGAGCTAATCAAAAATTTTTTTTGCGTAATCTATTGATTGATACAATTTATGATTTTTAGAGAAAAAACGGTTTCTCAAAAAAATGTATTTATTGCTAAAAATTGCTTTTGTTAATTAACAATCTATTTTTGCGACTAAATATTAAAATTAAGAAACCATTTTTTCTCTAAAAATCATAGATTCTATTGTTCTTTCGGATTATATAAAAAAATTCTTGATTAATTTTTTATTTGTTAATTTAATAAACAATTTGTTGTAAACAAATTATTTTTTCCGTATATTTTTTTTTAAATTTTGTTACGAAAACAGCCATGTGCCGTTTTTTACGAAAAATTTTTTTTTCTATTTTTTAAATAACTTAATATTTTTGTGCCTTGAAAATTTTTTTTTCATCATTTCTTTTGCTATAATTGAAATAACTTTGTAAATATGGCAGATACGGCAACAATACTCCAAGTCTTTTTTATTAATCATCAATTAAGTAACAATTTAAGATTTTAATTGAAGCTCTAGCTCTATTTTTTATTTAATTATTGACTGTTATTTATAAAAAAAAATTGTAATTTTTTTTTCATACTTTTCTATTCTAAAACCTTATTATCTCTATATTATCTATCATTAAATTATGAGGTTTCCATGACTTGCATTTTTAGTAGTTTAGCTATCATTAAAAATCAATCAAAGCCATATTTACGTAAAAAACAGCACATGGCTGTTTTCATAACAAAATTTAGAAAAATATATTCGGAAAAAATAATTTGTTTATAACAAATTGTTTATTAAATAAACACATAAAAAATTAATCATTAATCCGAAAGAACAATAGAATTTATGATTTTTAGAGAAAAAATGGTTTTTTAATTTTTTTTAGCGACAAATAAATTTTTTTAAGAAACCGTTTTTTTCTCTAAAAATCATAAATTGTATCAACCAATAGATTACGCAAAAAAAAATTTGATTAGCTCATCAACAATGCATTTCTTTATAACAATTTTTTAAACAATGGTGATAAAAAATAAAAAAATATATATTTATGTATCTTTTAACATTTAAATATCGAAACATTCAAGATATAAAAAAACAAAATTAATTAATTACTTTTTTGTAATTTTTAATTTTTACGTATTTTCAATAGTTAATAAAAAGGTGGAAAATCAATATTTTTGAATTTTTCCAACGGTGATCTATTTATTAGCCTATTAAGAATAACTCCACAAAGTAAAAAAAATCCTAAGGTTTTAGTTTAATAATTATCGCGGTTTTTCTGTTAACATTTAATGTAAAAAAATTGTTAATTAACAAATGGATAAATAATGGAAAAATTGGGATAAAAATTTTTTAACCGCGGATTATTGTTTATTTATGTATCCCAATAGTACTTGAATTTTATTATTCCTTAATATTCATATTTAATATGTTTAAATAATTTTTTAAGTTACTGTGTCCGAGTGAGACTACCCGGTTTTGGCTCTATTTTCAGGGCTCTGTGAAAATTATAAATATTGGAGATACAGTTCCGGGAGTCGGAAGTTTTTTTTAGTAAATTCAATGATCTTTTTAGATCTTTTTTTTAATTTCGAAAATCATCAATAGTTTTCGAGATATTCAAAAAAAAACTAAACCCCCACTTTTTTTTCACTATATTGTTTATAACTTTTGCAATTTTTTTCGGCCCCTTCCGGAACCTTTCCTTAAACTATCTACATAACAATCCGAATCGAATGACACCCTGATCGTAATTTCCGGTGAATATACAAAAATTTTGAGGAAAATCGTACATGTGAACTAGACTATTTTAATATTTTATTAATTGAAAAAAATTATTACAAAAGTCGACAACAACTTTCAATGTGACAATCTTACAAAACTATTATTGATAAGTACAAACTATGGATACATTATTTACCATTGCAACCAATGGAAGGCGCTCTACGCACTTTTCTCAACACTAATTTTATCAAGAATTATCTATTGAATACCACACAAAAGTTCTATAAATTAAATAATAATTTTCCAGGCCTTTTCTCAAACTTGTTGCCATTTGGCAATACCCACTCGAGTCGGCAATACCCTCTCGAGCCCTTCGGGCCCTCGTATCTATTGCCTGGCGAAAAGTTTTCTAAAATCGGTCAAATTATTTTCAATGTATTCTCACTCTCTTATGATATTACTGCAGAGAATATTAAAATTCACTTCGAAAATGTCATCCATAAGGGGAAGCTTTTCAGGTTGAATCAGCTGTCAACCGCGACTTTAAACTTAAGTCGACGGATATAAACCTAATAGGGATGCAAATACTGTTGAAAAAGTATACCGAATAAAAACAAAATGTTATAAATCACTTTTAAAAAATTTCAACAAAACGCTTCGTTTGTTTGAAATCAACGAATCGTACGCCAACCTCCGGATTTTCAAAAGAATATTTCGAAAGCACATGGTGCTTCTTCAAAATGGAAGTGATAACAACCGTATCAAATAAATTCATACACCGAACGACAAATTTATGTGTATGTGTGTGTGTGTCTCGCTTTGAGGATAAAAAAAATTGTAAGTATAAATTATTTATTCAACATTATTTTTCTTTTCTGTGTGGACCACACGCGCATATTAAGTGCAGACAAGCATATAGTGCATAATTTATTTTAAAACATCTACCGCTTGCCGATGTATAACGATGAAGTTTTGATTTTTTTGTCGCTCTTCCTGTTAAATTGTTGGGTTACTGGATACAGGGATACTAATACTGGTGAAAATATGTTTTTGGTTCTTTATACCCGTAATATGCAACTTCTAGTGATTTTTCTTAACAATTTGTTATTTTGTACGACTCTCGATTTCTTTCTAGGTCTACTTAAACTTGTCATTTGCAATATTTCTCGGACTCAAGGGCGTACCCAGGAACAAAACTAGGAGGGCTAGAAGGATTAAGGTACCCATGTGTGGACGCTGCTGGTCTTTCCAGCACTCAGTCAGAGATTGCAAAGGACCAGATAGGTGGGGAACAACAAAGCATACATTATATTATTCAGGAGTGAAACCAGAACAAAGGGCAAAGGAGGGTGTAGGAATAATCGTTACAGAAGAAATAAAGCAAAAGGTAATAAAATTTCAGGCAGTCGACTCGTCATTAGTATAAAATTAGATGAAATAGAACGGCAGAGGAAGAAATTTTAGAATTCTATATACAATTGCAAAGAGTTTTAGATGAAGTAAGGGAGGAAAACGAAAAGACAATAATAATGGGAGATTGGAATAGCAGGGTAGGAAATGATTACAATAGAGGAATGGGTTGTATGGAAACCATGGAGAAGACACAATTAACAGAAACGGACTAAAAGTGATAGATTTTTGCAGAAGGAATGATCTAATAATAGGAAATACGATGTGGGAACAACAACTTAATGATAAATACACGTTTGTGACAGAAGAAAGAAACGCTAAAAGCCTGATAGACTATATAACATATACACCAAACCTAACAGAAGTAATACAAGAAATTGAAACAAAGAAAGAAGCAGAAATTGGATCTAACCACAGATTAGTAGTGGAATTAATCAAAAAAGAAACTACTATAGACTACAGTAAACTAGCAACACATAAACTTAAAAATAAAGATATCGAGAAAAAATACCAAAATGAGACGAACAAAGAATTCGATAAACTGGAGAAAGAAAACAGATTGGACACTTGAAGAACGATGGGTCGCCTTTAAAGAAACGCTATTAACAGCAACAGAGAAGACATGTGGAAAAATTAAATATAATAAAAATATAAAAAGGACTAGCTGGTGGAATAACGAAATTAAAATAGCGGTCAAAGAAAAGAAGACGGCGTGGAAAAAATATATCACATCAAAATCTCATGTGGACAAAGAAGAATATGACAGGAAGAAAACTATTGTAAAAAGAGCCGTCAAAAAATCAAAACGTGACTCATGGAAGAAATTCGGAGAAGAAATAACAGATCTACATAAGATGGATAACAGGAAATTTTGGACAAGAATAAAAAGATTGAGAGAAAATATATATGAAGATATTAGAGCAATAAAAAATCGCCACGGCCAAGTACAAACGGAAATGGAAGAAACATTAAAAACATGGAAAGAATACTAATCAGAGCATTTTCAAACATTAACATCGGAAGAGAATATAACAACAGTAGAAGAGGAAATCGACCAGCTACAAGGAATCCAAAAAGAAGAGATAGATCAAGTAATACAAGAAATCAAAATAGGCAAGGCTAACGGAGAAGATGAGATAGCGCCAGAGATGATTAAATCTTTGGGGGATAGAGGAAAGGAATGGATATGGAAGGTATGCAAAGAAGCATGGGTACACCAAAAAATTCCAAGGGAATGGGAAAATAACTTAATAATGCCCATCTTTAAAAAAGGAGATCAGGCACAATGTGGGAATTACAGAGCAATATGTTTGGCCCAAACTAGCTATAAAGTATACACAAAAATAATAGAAAAAAGATTAAGAAAATATGTAGAACCAAAATTAGGAGAAGAGGAAGCTTTTAGACCTGGAAGACAAACAAATGATAATATTTATATACTGAGGAATATAATCGAAAGAAAAATAGAAGAAGGAGAAGAAATGTACCTTACATTTATAGATCTAAAAGCAGCCTTTGATACAGTAGATAGAAGGGAAATATGGAGAACCCTGGAGGAATTGGAAGTTCCAGCCACCTTAATAAATATAATTAAAAGTGTATACGAGACAGTTAGAGCAAAGGTACAAATTGCAGGGCAAAGGTCAGAAGAATTTAAAATGTACATAAATAAAACAAAAGTGATGATAATAAATGAAAGACAACTAGGTAATCAAAATAATAAAGAGATTAAATGCAAAAACCAGACGCTAACAACATTTGAATATTTGGGAAGTATAGTAACAGAAGATGGAAAAATAGATGCAGAAATAACAAACAGAGCAAATAAATCAACAAAAATTTACTACTCTCTAAATAAAACAATTCTTGGACATAAAGATATAGACTTGGAAGAGAAAATGAAAATTCATAATATGATAACAGTTCCTACAATATTATATGCAAGTGAAAATTGAACTGTCGAAAAAAGGACGAAACTAGAATAAACGCCATAGAAATGAAACATCTAAGAAGAATCGCAGGGAAAACTAAATGGGATAGGATTAGAAATGACGTCATTAGAGAGACAACTAAACAGGAACTGATAACTGGTAAAATAAAAAAGAGACAACTTAGCTGGTATGGTCATATGGTAGGAATGGAACCAAATAGGTTAACTAAGAAAATAATGGAGATTGGGAAACCGGTCAAAAAACAAAGGGGTAGGCCTAGAAGGAAATGGTTAGACCAAATACAAGAGATGGGTTTAGAAAGAGGAAAGACCATAGCAGAAATGAAAAACCTTGCAAGAGACAGAAAGGCATGAAAGAAATGGGTACAGGACATGGAATCCACATCCGACGCCTGAAAGGGAAAAAGGATCTAGAAAAGAAGAAGAAGATTCAGAAGTGGGACATAAAGCAGGAACATATAAGTGTCAGGAATTCAGGAAGGCGCTTAAAGAAGCAAGGAGCAGGGGCAGAGTGAGCGACCTAATTAACTATAGGGCGCCAGCTGCAAATTCAGACAAGGAGGAAAAAATCTGAAAAATACGAAGGAGGAAACTCAGGAACGGATGGTGCAATGGAGATAAACCCAGATCCCCAAAGCTCCATTATTCATTGTTAAAGTTCTTCAACGTAACAGTATTGAAAGATTCCACAAGGAGAGGACAGAAACGGACCTTAATTTGGGTACATCAGTCAACCCCATAAATTTCCTAGCCTTGATAACTGAAAGTAGTTTCTCACACAAAACCGCGCTATCATTAGAACCAAAGAGAAGAAGGAAAGAGGAAGACAGAATAAGGAGAACAACATAATTACCAAACTGTACAAGCGAACAGGCGACAATCCACGGGTGTTATGCCTGAACGGCGGTTCCAGGCACCTGGTGGAACAGAGAGGGGTGGAATGTTTAGTGAGTAGGGCCACGGCGAGTCTCACACTATGTAATGGTCGCAGACAGCCTCGGTTGTAGGAATGGAGAACTATCGATAGTCCCGAATATCGATATTTATCGTTAGTGCTATTTTTACTATCGATTATTATCGATAATTTTACAATCGGTAACATCCTTGTATGATTTTTGTCAACGTATCAACTTTGTCAAAAATTGTCAAAAATGGTCAATAATTGTCAAAAATGGTCAATAATTGTTAAAAATGGTGAATAATTGTTAGAATTTTAAAAAATGGTCAATAATTGTCAAAAATGGTCAAACATTGTCAAAATTTTGAAAAATTGTTAATAATTGTCAAAAATGGTCGATAATTTTGAAAAATGGTCAAAAACTTTGAAAAATTGTCAAAAATGGTCAAAAACTGTCAAAAATAGTCAATAATTGTCAAAAATGGTCTATAATTGTTAAAATTTTGAAAAATGGTCAATAAGTGTCAAAATTTTGAAAAATTGTTAAAAATGGTCAATAATTGTCAAAAATTTTGAAAAATCGTCAATAATTTTGAAAGATGGTCAAAAAATGTCAATAATTGTCAAAAATGGTCAATAATCGTCAAAAATAGTCGATAATTGTCCAAAATTATCAAAAATTGTTAAAAATGGTCAATAATTGTCAAAAACCGCCAAAAATGGTCAGTAATTGTCAAAATTTTGAAAAATGGTAAAAAAAGGTCAATAATTGTCAAAAAAGGTAGACAATTGTCAAAATTTTGAAAAATCGTCAATAATTTTGAAAGATGGTCAAAAAATGTCAATAATTGTCAAAAATGGTCAATAATCGTCAAAAATAGTCGATAATTGTCCAAAATGGTCTATAATTGTTAAAATTTAGAAAAATTGTTAAAAATGGTCAATAATTGTAAAAAATGGTCAATGATTGTCAAAAACTGTCAATAATTGTCAAAAATTATCAAAAATTGTTAAAAATGGTCAATAATTGTCAAAAACTGCCAAAAATGGTCAATAATTGTCAAAATTTTGAAAGATGGTCAAAAAAGGTTAATAATTGTCAAAAATGGTCAAAAATGGTCAATAATAATTGTCAAAAATTGTCAGAAATTGAAAAAAAATTGGCGGATTTTTAGTACCTTTAATAGCAATTTTCTGTTCCAAAAGTGCAATTTTTCCTTTTAAAATGTTCTATAAACAATGGGGGGCTTTCTAATAAGAAAAAAAAGCGTTACAAAATTCCGAGGGTCGCGATCCTTACCGAATCCGTCTTAGATTCTGACAGTTTAAAATAATTATTGTACTCTCACGCAATACACTCTCTTTCTCTCCCGTCGTTCTCTTCCTTCTCTCTCGCTCTCCCATCTCTCCCTTTCCAGTCTCTCTCTTTTTTCCTCTCTTTCTCTCTCCCACCTCTCTCTCATATCTCTCTCTCTCCCCCATCGCTCTCCCTCTTTCTTCCATCCCTCTCTCTCTCATCTTTGTTTCTCTCTCTCCCATCTCTCTTATCTTTATTTCTCTCTCTCCCAACCCTCTCTTCCCCTCTCTCTCCCATCTCTCTCTCTCTCTCTCTTTTTCTCTCTCTCATCTTTCTTTCTCTATCTCTGTCCCATTTTTTGATCGCATTTAATTTCATATCAGCTTTCAAAATATATTTATGTTCTTCACCTAAACATCTCAACTATCGATAGTACCGAGAACTATCGATTTTTTTCGATAGTCAAAAATAACGATAGTTATCGATAAACCATCGATAGTTCTCCATTCCTACTCGGTTGTCTGGGTCCTGTAGGCGGCTACACACATAACTGTACACTTGACAAGTATGCTTGTACAAGTTTTTTGTGCATGTACAATTGAAAACTGCGTCGGCACCATACGATACAAGTGTTTGTACAGTTAATTTAAGAACAATGAATGACGACGACGTCAAAGATTACAAAATATATATAAGATTGTTCACTCGTACGAATTCTATCGATCAAAGGATCCATACCGCTGGTTACTGTCTGGTGACTTATCGGTTGGCGCCATGCTACAGTATGTCGCTAAATCCTTACTTGCATTTAATTTTGCATATTATACGGGTTGTCGCCTATCGAGCGCTGGTATTTTAGAATTCGTTGTTCGTGTTTTATGTTTATGTTGTATAGATATTTTAAATTTATTAATTAATTATTGCAATAAGGAAAAAATAATATTAATATTTTCCTCTTCAATAGCAAAACTTATAAAATAAATATTTTGTGATATTTGTTAATAGTCTTAGTTGTATACATAATAAATGGTAGTTTATCACTTTGTCACGAATTCTGTATGCAGTCTTGATTTTAAGTACTTATAATGTAAACAATGATAAAAATATAGAGAAGCAATTAAGGGCCAGAAATGTGCCTACAATCTCTAGAAACTTTGTAGAAGTATTTCATTTAGTTTTTCGGGAAACGTTCCGGAAGTAAAATTTCTTGTTCTCATTATTTTAACTCCTGTCTTCCAAAAGTAACATTAATAATATTATAATTGTGGTTTTAAAATGCCTGTGTGTTGTGCTGTGATCGGTTGTTCCAGCAAGGTGGGAAAACCAGAAATATCCTTTTATCGTTGTCCCAAAGACGTTGAGAGGTGGGTATTAAATTAGTTATTATCAAATACGGAATTCAACTTTTTTAAACTATTGTAACAAAGATATTTGATAATAATAAATTAGTTAGTTATTTAGTACTTATAGATACTGGGTATTCATAGAAATTTTGAAAATTCACATATCTAATTTATTAATAAATATATCCTGCAGCTGCTTAATATGTTTTTACTGTTTTAACCTTGTGAATCTAAAAAATACGGAGTGTCTAATTTAAAGATCAAAATTGTTTTAGTGGTCCTATTATTCTGGTGGCCAATAAGTATGTATAATTTAATTTGTGATATTCTGTATAAATAACCGCTAGATCATCAATAAGCATCACAAAATTACTAAAATGTTGAATAAAATCTGTCAATTGATTCGTTTTAAAAATTTTAATGTATTTTTTTACTTATACCTAAACTTTCCTTTTCAAATTAATATCCTGAACATTTTTCGAAATAATTAACATTTAAAAAAATTATATAAAAAAAACCTTTAATAAATCATCCTATTTAAATATATATTTCTCAAGTTACCCCTGTATAGCTTGGAATAAAATATACTCTTCTAATTCCCTGGTACTTAGCGGTGTCGTTATTTACAACAAAAGGGAGCCGTAAATATGATTTATGAGTGCGGCGATCGTTTAAAACACTAAGAAGAATCAGACCGCCTTCAAGTGAACTATCTTATATATATTTTGTAATCTTTGACGACGTGCTCGCCTTAGCTGCGTTTATATTGATTGTTAAAAATAAGAGTAAGAAAAAACGCAGCATCTGGTGTAAACAATGGTTGATGAAAAAGAATATTTACTCACATACAAACCTTTTGAAGGAATTTAAAATATATCCTCGTGATTGGCACAATTATCTAAGAATGGACGAAGAAACCTACCTAAACCTGTTGTCTCTCTTCACCCTCATCATTAAAAAGACAGACACAATTATGAGGAAGGCTATATCCCCCCATCAAAGGTTAACCGCGACTTTGCGCTTTCTCGCAACAGGATGAAGTTATGAGGATTTAAAGTACTCTACCATATCACGATCCGCATTTTCTTCTATTTCTTGTAGTTTTAGAATTAACTTCTTATATGCAGCCTCTCTTTTCCCTTTATTATGGTAATCTTTTGATTTAATGCGCCACAAACACGTTTCTTCTTGATAAATTTGAATAAACTCTTCTAAAATATCACGATATTGTTTCTTGCTCGCCATATTTCAGTCCTCTACAGTGATCAAATAGAAACGTTGTTCATTCAGGTTTGCACAAGTCTTTCCTGACCATACACATATTCATGTACGCTTGCGCCAGCGCTGCTTGTTCAAGTATGCAGTATAGAAATTCAAACATTTTTCATGTGACTTGTACATGCAAAGACTTGCTCAAGTTTTTCCATACACACTTTCAAGTTTACATGCACAAAAAACTTGTACAAGCATACTTGTCAAGTGTACAGTTATGAGTGTAGCCGCCATTACATGTGCGTAAACGCATTTCAACCACCCTGGGAGCGACGTATTGGCTACATCGTGGTGATGAGTTTTGCTAGGGTGTAGACAATAGGCCGACGGAAAAAAGGTTGTAAAAGGTGAATGAAACCAAAATTTTAAGAAAATTATGTATAAATTATACCAGTGCTTTATCAACTAAGTTATTACAATTATTTGCTTGAAATAAAAATGTATTCTAGTTATATGTCTTATACTATTATCATTTGTTTTGGATTTGTAGAAAACTTGTTCAAAACTCTCGTTTCAATCCAGTCCTGATTTTCCTTAAGGAATTCACGATGGACGCTCATCAAACTCAACCCAGTCAATCTGTCCTCTTCCATTGTACTTCTCAGCCAGTTCTTTACCCTTCGAAGGGTACTAAAAGATCGTTCAACAGTAGCCGTAGTGGATGGGAAAGCACTTAAAATGAGGAGTGCATGCCTTGTTGCAGGGAAAAAATATTAGCCTCCACCAAAAGTGCAGTCACCTCAACATCCTTTAATTTTTCTCCTGCTAAATCTCTTTTTCCACAGATTATACCACAAATCCAATTCTGCAGAGATATCACCCAACTCATAAAACTCCATGAAATATTTTGCATTTTTTTCAAATCTTTTGAAGTAATTTTTAGCCTGTATGAAGGATGAAGATGGGATAAAGCAAAAGCAGGTGTATTTTCGTGTGAGAATCTAACATTCAATGATAAAGTTAAAGAGTCAAGATAAGGGATAATCAACGATCGCCTCCAGTATTCAATCGCAGTCTCAGATGGCGGATTAGTTCTGTATATGTGATTTTGAACAATTCGTGGAACTGTTAACTCAACGCCGACTTTCTCCGCCATATCATGTGATCTTTTAAGTAGTTCATTAGAAACATGTTCAATTTCTTGGTGATCCTTCTTTATGACATTTCACAGGATTTCACCAATGTGTTTCCTCACCATAATCAAATCCATATTTTAACCTTCTAGAACGATCACAACGGGTTCCAAAATCGCTGAGAACTTTTAAATCATGACTAAACCTACGATGTTTAATAACTGCACAGTGCAATTGATAGGCAAATTTTCTTTTAGCATAGTTTCCTTCGATCGAGAGGTGCTCTAGCGAATTGACGATTTCATGGAAGCTGTCTGAACATTTTCTAATGCTCTTGTATTTCTCAGACCATCTGAAAGATAAATTAGGAGCCGAAGTCCTGCGGGCTGGCGACTCACGAAATAAGGATATTGTATCCTTAACTGATGCAATTAAGTTTATTATTTCCGGTAGTTTGCTATCATCATTGACCACAATATATAGTTTGTGGCTTGAGCAATGAAAAAAGATTTATTGTACTTTTTCTTCAAAATAGCCTGTACACTATCTTCTTTTCCAACACAATTCTCTGCTGAAAGATTCCGATCAACTAAAAAACTCTGTATTGTGCTAGCGATTGTAGGGGCATCTTGAAATTTCGGCTCAACATAGCCTACAAATTCCTCTCTGATTTTTTCTTGATTCTCATCATAAAACCGCAATCCGATAGAAAGTGTTCTTTTCCAGCGATATCTGCTGTTTCATCGGCCATTACAGCCTAATCTTTTGCTTATTTACAATCTTCAATAATTCTTTCTTTGACAACTTCACCACATAATCTTATAATCTCATTTTGAATTTTTGGTGAAGTTAGACTACATTTTTTCAACATCTATCCAAGTGGTTCTTTTCTTTGGCTTCACATCACCACAGTCAATTCTCAAATTTAAAAGGTCAAAGAAATTTTATTACCGATTAATTTTTTTGCTTCCAGGGGGGGCAGCTGCCCCTCGCTGGGTACGCCCCTGATCAGACTACTGATTTGTCCTGTATTTTTTGTATTCTGTCTTGATTTAGCGAACTGTAGTAAGAAAAAGTACAAATATTAAAATGGAAATTTTTAGAAATAAATTAACCCAATTTGAAAATTTAATCATACGCCCTTGATAATAATATTAGTAATTTATTTACACATTATTCAAAATACATAAATGACAAACAAACAAAACAAACGAAAATTAATGTTATAAATGAAACTAACTGTTTCTAATTAATTCCACTATTTAATTAAAAAATTTATGAAAATTATTAAAGGATATTGATAATTATTTCGATATTGACATATCATCGTCAGAATGACATTAATATGAGTAGATTCCACAAAGTAAGGGTCCAAACAGTAAATTCAATTAAAACAAACGAAGTTATGCGAAATAAATATATACACTTGCGAAGCCTATAAGGCTTATTTGCAAGGATAAAATAATAATAATAATAATAATAATATAAAACTTATACTAGGTGACAAAAAAATTATAATAAGTAATATGTAATTAATAAAATTCATACTGTAATTAAAGATTAATAATATAGAAATAGATAGAAACATTTTCAGTAATTATTTTCGATAAGGAATATATTCATTCAGTTATGAAGTTAGTACTTTTACAGAAGATTCACATTTAATTTGCTGGGGTATAGCATTGTATAGCTTAGGTCCAAGGATCAACTTTCGTTTAACTGAAATCAGTTATGTAAGAGTGTTATAAATGAAACTAACTGTTTCTAATTAATTCCACTATTTAATGAAAAAATTATGAAAATTATGAAAGGATATTGATAATGATTTCGATATTGACATATCATCGTCAAGAAGAAGAAATATTCGTTTATTTACTATTTGGAACCTTTTCTAAACAGATCGAGTCGAATTTTTCTTGCGGAAATGCATAATTTTAATTTTTTCGACTTCAGAATAGCTGAAACCAGTTACAAGAAAATACGTTTCTGTTTTATATTTTCGACAATTTTCTAAACATGAACACGCAAAAAACTTCTTGCGGAAATATACCATTTTCATTTATTGATCAAATAATGTAGAATTTAGAATGATTCGAACTACACTCGGCAATTGGACTCCGTAAACAGGCATGTACAAAACCGTTTGTCTCTTGAGATTTTTTAAGCGATATTAAGCTGATAAGAATAGATATTATTCACTGATCTGTGTTAAAGGTCGGAAGAGGATTAAATTCAATAGTTTATTTATTAGTTTCA
Organism: Lochmaea crataegi; assembly: GCA_947563755.1. Classification (NCBI taxonomy): domain Eukaryota; kingdom Metazoa; phylum Arthropoda; class Insecta; order Coleoptera; family Chrysomelidae; genus Lochmaea; species Lochmaea crataegi. Next base: position 118,964,878 of record OX387422.1, on the reverse strand, counting down.
GTTATTCTAAAGTCGGGAAAATGATGCATTTCCGCAGAAAGTTTTTTGCTATTTTGTGTTAGGGGAGGTATCTATATACTGAAAAAACAAGAAAAATTTTTGAAACTGGTTTCAGCTAAAAAAATTTCACCCAGGTCCAACAAACTAAAAGCTTCTTTGCCCAGCTGTTTTTTTGGTTACTGGAATCAGGTAAGTATGTTTTCCTACGACCACCATCCAAAACACTATTTTGCACATTGGTTATAATACGCAAAATTGACAATTTCTCATAGCAACTAAAGTTGTGGGAAAAGTGGCATAAGGCATAGCCAAGGTAACATAAAGCATAGCCAAAGTGAAATTAGAAATACCCAAAATAAATTTCTACAGCAAATTGTTTGATTTCTGGATGGTGGTCGTTTTGGATGGTGGTCGTAGGAAAAGTACAGTGTGCAACACGTGCACAAATTTTAGTTTCTCAATCGTGAGAAATTAGCACTTTTGCGCACTTATTACACAATATTCTATTTTGCAGATTTGATTTAAGTTAATGTAGTTTTAATACTGTTTTTTTTTAAATATAACTGTCTAACGTCTAATATTATCGTTTCAGTAACTAAAAGTTCACTGCTATATCTTCTCATTTTTCCAGGAAGGATTTTGAGGAATCTTCTTTGCGAAACCTGGAGAATGTTACAGTAAGTCTTCGCCACTCCACCCCAGCTGACCAGACCGTAAATTAGGTGAGATTCGGCTAAACTTCTATAAACCATTAGTTTTTGTTGATATTGTAGGTGATATGAGATATGTTTGAATTTATACAATAAACACCTAAATTTTTGAACTAATAGTTAATATGATTATCCCACCTAAGATGTAGGCCTATCATAATTCCTAAATATTTTATTCGTTTTGCAGGTTGGATATTGGTATTTTTTTGGACATTAATGGTGTAGTTCGGAAGATCTGGTTCTAAGGATGCAAATGGCAGGTAAACAGTTTTTTTTCTAATTGATTGAAAGAAGTCTATAATCAAACCACTGTTTAATACAATTTAAATCAGTTTCAATTTTTAACTTTAGATCGTACCAATTCTGATCTCTATATATCAGAACTGTATCATCTGAAAAACTGACGATTTTACTGCTACTTTCAACCATAACTATTATACAGTGTGGAAACCACTTATGGAATAAAATTCTTCATGTCATTATTTTAGAAAATTATAAATTCCTACTGGATACACCCCTTACATTTTCTCAAATGGCATTAGGTATCAAGTCACACCTCATTTAAAAGGTCTGGTAAATCTCTATTCAATCATTTTGTTTTGCCTTTGATACTAGCCTTCCATTGTTATTTAATCGTTGTTTAAAATTGGCTCTTTTTCAACTTTTCTTATGCCCCCGTATTGTGTTAATGACAAAAAGACTCTTTAAAGAATAAAAAATTTACAAATAGTAAAAAGACAACTGTTAACAAGAAATAACTGTTATTTAATCATGTGTTTAAAGTGGCCACCGTTAACATTCAGGCAATAAAAGTTGAAAAAGAGCCAATTTTAAACAATGATTAAATAACAATGGAAGGCTAGTATCAAAGGCAAAACAAAATGATTGAATAGAGATTTACCAGACCTTTTAAATGAGGTGTGACTTGATACCTAATGCCATTTGAAAAAATGTAAGGGGTGTCTCCAGTAGGGAGGGGGTGAATCTGACGTTTATGACATTAGCGCCAAAAAAGTGTCCCCCTCAAGTTAAAAGTTGACGTGTCTCGGCATTTTTTATAATTTTCTAAAATAATGACATAAAGAATTTTATTCCATAAGTGGTTTCCACACTGTATATACGTTAAGGCGTTCATTGTAGATTTATAGTTATTACCTAGTTTATATATAGTAGGTTTCCGGGGTTACGGGGGTGTGACTTTTTACTTTTGACCTTGTCAAGTTATTTTTGAAATAAAGAAATCAGAATACTTATTTATATTGCAAATACAACAGTGGCGACGAGATTAACGAACCTAAGGAATGAATGAAGGGCAATTCAAAGAATTCATTAAAGTTCTAACAGAAAATTTAAAAGTTACAAGTAGCCAAAGTGAGTCAGCCCAGGCAGTTATTTTGCAGCCATTTCAAGAAGAAAATGAGACTTTTGACATTTTCATCAAACGATTAGAGAATTTTTTTAAAATGAAAAATTTGGTAGTGGAAAATAAAAAAAAGGAATGGCTCATTCATTCTATGGGTACGAAGACATTCCAATTGCTTTTTAAATTAACTAGTCCAGAAGAGCCCAGTTCTAAATCATATTCAGAGATAGTAAAATTGGTTAAGGATCATTTACATCCTAGTCCAAGTGTAATCGCAGAACAAAATCGTTTTTCAAAACGTATTCAAAGAGAGTGTCGCAGATTTTGTGGCAGATCTAAAAAACCTCAGCAAAAATTGCGAGTTTACATGCTTATCATGTCGTACTTCTACCGCTAATACTCATTTAAGACTACAATTTATTAGTGGGTTACGTAACCCAGCATGGGTAGAAAAGCTAATCGAATTCAAAGCATCAAATAATACCTTTATTGACTGTGTAAATTCTATACTTGCAAGCGAATCAGCACAAAAGGATGCCAAAGAAATTTTTACATCGCAAACTTCTGAACAACAACACAACTCCACACAACAAAATCAAGTTAAATTATGTTAATTATAATAGAAATAAATCCAGTTCTAATATTTCTAAAGGCTGCACTTGTTACCGATGTGATGAAGAGTCACATTTAGCATCCAGTTGTAAACATAAGAAAACACAATGTTCTTTCTGCAATAAGTTAGGTCATCTTGCAAAGGTATGTTTGGCTAAAACTAGGAGACGTGTGCAGTCTACACCACAAACCAGAAATAAACGAAATCAAAATCAATTGGAAGAGGAGACCAGGAGCTCCTATAGTAGAGAGTTATTAGACGAAGAAGAAGAAAAGGATGGAAGTAAAGAAATGTACTATATCAATAATATACTACCAGAATTATTGAAGAAACCTGGAAGAAACGCCTCTTTTGAATACGACACAGGGGCTGCGGTTTCATCGATGTCATATGATTCATTCAAATTATTATGTCCAGATTCGTATATTAGTACTTTATCATTACCACTTTGTACGTATACTGGGGAAGTTATTCACCCAATTGGATATTCTACCGTTGAAGTGATTTATAATGCTCAGAAAGAATTGGCGAACTTGTACATTTTTCCTGGAAAAGTAGAACCAATTTTTGGAAGAGAGTGGTTGAAACTTTTTGAGAATTTGCATCCAAATATACACCAGGTGCACGAAGAAGGAGAGATATTTATATCCGATAATGATGCAACAAAAGCAGAAACTTAAACAAAAATATACTGAAGTTTTCAAGGAGGAAATAAGGAAAATTAACAACTACGAAGCAAAATTATATTTAAAAGATAACACCAAACCTATTTATTATTCTGCAAGAAAGATTCCTTATGCTATTCAAGAAAAAGTGGAAAAAGAAATTGATCGGTTGGAGCATCTAGGAATAATATCCAAAATAGAATACAGTGAATGGGGAACACCCATCGTACCTATTTGTAAGCGAGATGGATCCATTCGTCTTTGTGCAGACTATAAGGTTTCAGTTAATAAGGTATTGAAAGACGACCATTTCCCAATTCCAAATTTAGAAGAAATCTTTGCTAAAACTATGCTAGGAGGCAAGATATTTACTACATTAGATATCCGAGAAGCATACCTGAACATGGTCATGGATGCTAAAAGTGCAGAAATTCAAGCAATCACGACTACAAAAGGTAAATCGCCTTATGTTTGGAACAAACAATTTTGTTCGAATATCTCTTTTCAACTGTAGTTGTGCCGGCGATAATCCAGTCGTTGAATGTTTCGATTTACGGTAGTGCATCAAAAAACTTTGTGACTCAAAATCAATATTGGATCTTTCTTTTTCGGATAGCATTTTTCTTAGAGCATTTTTCATTGATTGAACATACCTTTCAGCCTGTCCATTAGTTGCTGGATGATAAGGCGCCGAAAATGTATGTATAATTCCATTACTTTTTGTAAATTCTTCAAATTCATATGATGTAAAAGAAGGTGCATTATCTGTTACTAGTGTAATTGGAATGCCAAAACGTGCAAATATACTTCGAAGATAACGAATTGTTACTGTTGATGTCATCGATGGGGTTATAAATATCTCTGGCCACTTTGAATAATTCCCATTGATGAAAACTCGTTTTATTTTCATTATTTTGAACCATCTGACACGGTAAACAGCTTTTTACTAAGTGTTCAATATCATTATCAATACTAGGCCACCAAACATATGATCTTGCTAAATTTTTCATTTTAACTATACCCATATGTGCTTCATGTAGCTCATTTAAAATTTTAAGTCTTAAACAAGCAGGTATAACAATTCTAGTTCCTTTAAAAATCACTCCTTCCGCTAAAGAAAATTCAGGGTCCTTATTTTCCTTATTTTTGTTCCAGATTTTAAATGTTCGTATACTTGTTTTAACAATGGATCTTGATCCGTTTCCTGTACAATATTTTTATGAGTAACCGGTAATACTAAAATCTGATGTAGCTGGTACATTGTAATATCATCCAGTTCGAAAGTAGTAGATTAACCCTTTTTGTATATAAATCTGGACAGTGAATCTGCATTTCCATGTTTTTCTGTAGATCTATACTCTACTTCATAATCCAAACCTTGCAAAAATTGTGCGTAATGTAATAGTCTAGTGGTAGTTTATTGAAATTGAAAATTGTAACTAATGGCTTATGGTCCGTAATCAACTTGAATTTACGTCCGTACAAATATTGAAAAAATTTATGACATCCCAAAAAATCGATGCTGCTTCTTTATCTATATGACTATAGTTTTTTTCAGATTTACTAAGTGTTCTCGATGCGTATGCTATTATAAGGAAAATCGCCTCATGTTTGTCACACCCCCGTAACCCCGGAAACCTACTATATATAAACTAGGTAATAACTATAAATCTATAATGAACGCCTTAATGTATACAGGGTTGGGATAAAGTATGGAACAAAGTAAATATCTTTTAAACGAAAATAACGATATTTATGAAAATTTGCAGGTAAGTGCAATGGAACAAAATGCATCTGATGTACATTTTATTGTTAATAATATACTTCCGGTTTAACCGGAAATGCCATCAACTTCTTTAATTTAAATGGGACACCCTATATATTTTTACAGATTTTGAAAGAGCTTGTTATTTTGAATTCATACACACTGAGTTAAGTGTAAAAAAATTTGTAAAAACGAGGAATAACTCACTGTTAGTTGTACAATAGGTGTACATTTCATTATTTTAGAATAATGAAAAACAAAATTACTTCAAATGTTCAAAATGCTCGCCGTTTACTTGCTGACAATATGCCATCCTATTAACAAATTCTTGAGTCACTCTTTCCAAGACTTCTCCACGTATTAGTTCACATTCATCAATAATTCTTTGTTTCAATTCCTGTAAGTTTGTTGGTCGTCTAACGTAAACACGTGATTTTAGACAACCCCAAAGAAAAAAATCTAACGGGCCAAGATCCGGAGAACGAGCAGGCCACTCTATGAATCATCTACGTCCAATCCATCGATTTGGAAAATTCGCATCCAAAAAATCCCTAACCCGTCTATCATAGTGGGAAGGTGCTCCATCTTGTTGAAACCAAACATTTTGTGGTAATTGCCCATTCTGTTGAAGTGCAGGAATAATTTCGTTATTTAGTAGATCCAAATACTTGTCACCATTCAAGTTTCCGTCGATGAAAAATGGGCCTATAAGCCTATTTTCGACAATTCCCATCCAAACATTTAACTTCTGTGGATGCTGGGTATGTGCTTCATGAATCCAATGAGGATTCTCATTTGACCAATACCTTGAGTTATAGCGATTAACTGTTCTATTTAAACAAAAAGTTGCCTCATCGGAAAAAACTATGTTAGAAGCAAAATTATCGTCGACATTACAGATGTCCATTAGCCGTTCGCAAAATTGTAGCCGTCGGTCAAAATCATCGTCTGACAATTCTTGAACCAACTGTACCTTATACGGATGATACTTTTCACTTTTTAATATCTTTCCTACAGAACGTCGACTGATACATACCATGGTTTAGTGCCAAATTTGTGGTGGAAGTTTGAGGTGATTCATCTAAATCGATTGCAATATTTTGTTTAACAGTTTCGTTCGTTGCAGTCCGCGGTCTTTCAGGTTTTAGCAAATTTTTTACCATCCCTGTTGTATTAAAACGTTGTAATGTTTTAGTTACTGTTGAGCGTGATATAGGATTTCTCTCCGGATGCAAAATAATGAAAATATGACACTCTTTATGAGTTCTAACACGATCACCATAACCGATCATCATTAAAATTTCAATACGCTCTTTTTCACTTAATTGAACCATTCTAAATTGTAAAATTTATTTCCGTCAATTAGAATTTGACACTTGGAGAACAAAAGACGTACTAAACAGTACTCGTTTATTTATTACTATGCATACAAACAACATCAATTAGTTTATCTAAATAGTTTTTTGCTCTAATGCAAAAAACTCAAAGGAGGTTGAATAAAGTGCTATATTCCTCGTTTTTACAAATTTTTTTACACTAAACTCAGTATGTATGAATTCAAAATAACAAGCTCTTTCAAAATCTGTAAAAATATATAGGGTGTCCCATTTAAATTAAAGAAGTTGATGGCATTTCCGGTTAAACCGGAAGTATATTATTAACAAAAAAATGTACATCAGATGCAATTTGTTCCATTGCACTTACCTGCAAATTTTCATAAATATCGTTCTTTTCGTTTAAAAGATATTTACTTGGTTCCATACTTTATCCCAACCCTGTATATAACAATAAGTAAGTTATTTAACTTTAATAAAACAGGGCATAGAACCGTACCTTGTGGTACACCACACGCAGCGGTCTGTTCTTTACTGCATTTATTAGCCACTCTTACTGTCGGAGATCGGTTTGTTAGATAACTTTTATAAAAAGCATATGCTGTACCTCTAACTCCAATGTCTTCTAGTGTTTCCAAAAGAAGGCAGTGGTCCACGGTGTCGAAGGCCTTTGCTAAGTCTAGGAAGACCGCAAATGTAGGTAAACCCTCATCAATATTTTTATATAAAATATTTATTACTTCCAGTAGAGCATCGTCAGTGGACTTGCGCTTTGGGAAACCAAATTGAGACCTTGACATTAGCTGGTATTTGTCTAGAAATCTATTAAGCCATGCATGAACTACTTTTTCTAATATTTTTGATAAACAAGTTATTAATGATATTGGTCTGTAGTTTGTCGTCTCATCTTTTTCTCCACTTTTATAAATAGGTTTTACAATCGACGTCTTGAAAGCTGAAGGAAATTGTCCTATTTCTAATGACTTATTTATTATAATCATTAGCGGATATGCAATAAAATTCGAAATATGTTTGAGCGTTTCAGCTTTTATTCCATCCCATCCCGGTGCTTTTTTATTCTTTAGTTCACTAATCATATTTTTTATTTATGTAATACTGGTGGGTGCAAAAAAGATAAAATGACAATAATTTTCTCTTCTTTGTAGTTTATTGGTTTTTGTATGGTATTTGCTAGATTTCGTTCTATATTTACAAAAAAAGTATTAAACATTTCAGAAATTATCTCAGTTTTATTTACTGTTTTTCCATTGTTGTCCTTAATATTTGTGATTTTCGTGTTTTCTGATTTTTTAGATTTTTTTTTTGACGAATTTTGTTCCTCTTCTACAAGTTTATTATAATAATTATTTTTAGCAGTGATGATTAATTTATTTAGTAGCTTTTTGTAATCTGTATATCATTTTTTTAGCGTATTATTTAGAGGATTTATTTTTGATTTTTTATACATTTGAGAGATGATGTGATCCAATTTTTTCTTTTTCTTAAGTTATTCTTAATCTTTGTATAAGATGTTGACTGCCTAATATTATCTTAGATTTGATTTGATGAGGCTAATCGGCTAATCGGCCTATCATTGGCATAGGCATAGGCTATCATTGGTCTAACAGCCCTTGTGTATAGCCATTGGGTCATTTTTGGGGTAAGTCCCCATTTTTTCCCACACATTCTACTGCATCTGTCAAGGGCAATGGTAGCTTTCTGTGTGGTCTTGTGAAGGTGAGTGTTCCATGAAAGCCTTTGATCAAAATGTAATTCTAGGTACTTTGTTTCTTTGGCAAATGGAATCACCTCTTCCCCTAACACTATTGGCTTCAGGCCTTGTAGTGCCGTCTTTTCCGTGAAATTGATAATTTTTGTTTTCTGGGCATTGACTGTCAGTCTCTCTTGTATGCACCAATTATCAACTATATTTAAGGCTGTTTGCATTTTTTCCGATATCACCCCAGCAAACTTGCCTCTGACTACAATAGCGATGTCGTCTGCGTATCCGAGACAGTAAAAATCTGCTGTCGACAGTTCAGTAAGGAGGTCGTCTACTAAGGTTGCCCATAGTAGAGCATTGTGGACATTCTCCACCCGTCCTTGCCTTGATGGTAACTTGCCCCAGAGTGGAGCTTATTATCCTATTCTCCAGAGTTGCCTTTATCCATCGGCATATGTTATGGATGTCCCCCATCTATTCATTGCATTAACCAATGAATTGTTGGTAACATTTTTAAATGCTCCCCCGATGTCTGAGAAAGTGGCCATCGCTATCTCTTTGTCTTCTATTGACTTTGAGATAAGCCTGTTTAGATCATCCAGCGCTAGATCCGTAGATTTGCCTGGTTGATAGGCATATTGACGATTGCTTATAGTCTAGTTCACATGTACGATTTTCCTCAAAAATTTTTTATATTCACCAAAAATTACGATCAAGGTGTCATTCGATTCGGATTGTTATGTACATAGTTTAAGGAAAGGTTCCGAAAGGGGCCGAAAAAAATTGCAAAAGTTATAAACAATATAGTAAAAAAAATAAGTGGGGGTTTAGTTTTTTTTGAATATCTCGAAAACTATTGAAGATTTTCGAAATTAAAAAAAAGATCTAAGAAGATCATTGAATTTGCTAAAAAAAATTCCGACTCCCGGAACTGTATCTCCACTATTTATAATTTTTACAGAGCCCTGAAAAGAGCCAAAACCGGGTAGTCTGACTTTCTCACTCGGACACAGTAACTTAAAAAATTATTTAAACATAATCAATATGAATATTAAGGAATAATAAAATTCAAGTACTACTGGGATACATAAATAAACAATAATCCGCGGTTAAAAAATTTTTATCCCAATTTTTTCATTATTTATCCATTTGTTAATTAACAATTTTTTCTACATTAAATGTTAACAGAAAAACCGCGATAGATATTAAACTAAAACCTTAAGATTTTTTTTATTTCATGGAGTTATTCTTAATAGGCTAATAAATAGATCACCGTTGGAAAAATTCAAAAATTTTGATTTTCCACTTTTTTATTAACTATTGAAAATACGTAAAAATTAAAAATTACAAAAAAGTAATTAATAATTTTTTTTTATATCTTGAACGTTTCGATTTTTAAATGTTAAAAGATACATAAAAATATTTTTTTTATTTTTCATCACCACTGTTTAAAAAATTGTTATAAACAAATGCATTGTTTATGAGCTGATCAAAAATTTTTTGCGTAATCTATTGGTTGATACAATTTATGATTTTTAGAGAAAAACGGTTTCTTAAAAAAATGTATTTGTTGCTAAAAAATGCTTTTGTTAATTAACAATCTATTTTTGCGACTAAATATTAAAATTAAGAAACCATTTTTTCTATAAAAATCATAAATTCTATTGTTCTTTTTGATTATATAAAAAAAAATTCTGGATTAATTTTTTATTTGTTCATTTAATAAACAATTTGTTATAAACAAATTATTTTTTCGTATATTTTTTTTTAAATTTTGTTATGAAAACAGCCGTGTGCTGTTTTTTACGAAAAATTTTTTTTTTCTATTTTTTAAATAACTCAATATTTTTGTGCCTTGAATTTTTTTTTTATAAATAATGGTCAATAATTAAATAAAAAATAGAGCTAGAGCTTCAATTAAAAGCTTAAATTGCTACTTAATTGATGGTTAATAAAAAAGACTTGAAGTATTGTTGCCGTATCTGCCATATTTCCAAAGTTATTCCAATTATAAAAGCAAAAGAAATGATGAAAAAAATTTTCAAGGTACAAAATTAAGTTATTTAAAAAATAGAAAAAAAAATTTCGTAAAAAACAGTACACGGCTGTTTTCATGTCAAAATTAAGTATGTAAAAAAATATACGGAAAACAAACAAATTGTTTTTTAAATAAACAAATAAAAAATTAATCAAGAATTTATTTTAGATTATGAATTTATGATTGTTAGAGAAAAAATGGTTTCTTAATTTTAATATTTAGTCGCAAAAATAGATTGTTAATTAACTAAAGCATTTTTTAGCAACAAATAATTTCTTTTAAGAAACCGTTTTTTCTCTAAAAATCATAAATTGTATCAACCAATAGATTACGCAAAAAAATTTTTGATTAGCTCATAAACAATGCCTTTGTTTATAACAATTTTTTAAACAATGGTAATGAAAAATAAAGAAAAATATTTTTATGTATCTTTTAACATTTAAAAATCGAAACATTCAAGATATAGAAAAAAATTTATTAATTACTTTTGTGAAATTTTTAATTTTTACGTATTTTCAATAGTTAATAAAAAAGTGGAAAATCAAAATTTTTGAATTTTTCCAACGGTGATCTAATTATTAGCCTATTAAGAATAAATCCACAAAGTAAAAAAAATCTTAAGGTTTTTGTTTAATAATTGTGGCGGTTTTTCTGTTAACAATTAATGTAGAAAAAGTTGTTAATTAACAAATGGATAAATAATGGAAAAACTGGGATAAAAATTTTTTAACCGCGGATTATTGTTTATTTATGTATCCCAATAGTACTTGAATTTTATTATTCCTTAATATTCATATTTAATATGTTTAAATAATTTTTGAAGTTACTGTTTCCGAGTGACGGACCGCGCGTGAAAGTCAGACTACCCGGTTTTGGCTCTATTTTCAGGGCTCTGTAAAAATTATAAATATTGGAGATACAGTTCCGGGAGTCTAAACTTTTTTTTAGTAAATTCAATGATCTTTTCAGATCTTTTTTTAATTTCGAAAACCTTCAATAGTTTTCGAGATATTCAAAAAAACTAAACCCCCACTTTTTTTTACTATATTGTTTATAACTTATGCAATTTTTTTCGGCCCCTTTCGGAACCTTGCCTTAAACTATCTACATAACAATCCGAATCGAATGACACCTTGATCGTAATTTTCGGTGAATATACAAAAATTTTGAGGAAAATCGTACATGTGAACTAGACTATTAGGGGTTTATCCTTTAACACTTCGTCTCTTCATCTCTAATATTATCTTGGATAGAGCTAACCAATTTATCAGTTTCGGAGTCCAAATTTGGATTAAGAATAATATCATTCCAGTCAGTATGTTGAAATCTATGTATCAGTTTATTCTTATCTATTTGGACAAAAAATTTAGATTTAGAGTTTATAAAGCCATATTTTTCGGAGAGAATCAGTTGTAGCATTACTGTATAATGAGTTACAGTTACAGATGTGTTGACTGTTAGAGGAATTAAATTATCATAAAAACCATCACTCTTAGAATATATAAAAATATGATCATTTTTACAAATAAATGTATCTCTTATAAAAATAGCAGACTAGGAAAACTGAGATATCTTTATTTTTATTCTACTTCAAATTATTTCCGTTTCCATCTTTTTTATAAGAAAAATCACTCAGTTTCCTTTTAGGGTATAATTTTTTTCATTTAAAAATAAATTCCACCTTTCCGCTAAGCGGTATTCCAGTGTAACCAATTTTAGAACGTAAACTTTGTCCATAAATTAGGAAATCGAGTTAACGTTAATCCCTCCCGACAACTCGACCATCAAAATAATCATTTGAATTAGCCGGAGCTAATAATAAACAACATTAATGTTGTAGTCGTTGGCGGCGGAATTGGGCATACATCAAAAACGGGGCTTGAAGTGACAGTCATTATGTTATTACAGGCGTGTGTTACATTTGATCTACGACTGGATTATGACTATTCTTCGAAAAGAGAACCCACTATGTTATATCTGGTTTCATTTTAGATTTGCTTTAAGACAACAAACATAGTTTGCTTTAAACGTAATTATCTGCGGCCACATGGGTTATAGTGTTTACTACACGTGATGGGATCATTCAAAAAGATTTTTTTCATTTACTGCCAAAAAATTTTTAATATTTAAACTAAAAATGAGATACGAGGTGTGATAGAAAAAAACAGTAGATAACTTTCAAACACTATTGTTTTTCAAAGTATTCTCCACGGAGAGAAATACCAAAACCAATTCTGAAAGCAGCTATTCCACTCGCTTGTTGGGACATTCAAAATAGAGTTTTTGAATGCGTTGATTGCATCTTCTGGAAACTGGAACCTCCGACCACGCAGTTCAATCATAATTTTTGAAAAAGTAAAAAAGTCATTAGGACTTAGGTCGGGACTGTATAGAAGTTGGTCCATCAATTCGATGTTTTCTTGTTTTCAAAACTCAATTGTTTTTTTGTGCTGCGTTGGAACTTGCCTTGTCTTAGGTTAGGTTAGGTTAGGTTAGGTTTTTGATGAGTGGGTCTATAAGGCCCTCCACTGCGACTCGCAAGAGTCTATTGTGACTCACACCTATTCAGATTTCACCAAACAAATTCAGCTTCTTAACAAAGCCAATTAGTTTATTTGGTGAATGATATTTCAGGTCCGAGGGCGAGAGAGAATCCCTGCCAAACATCAGATACCTGATTCGAGCCGCGGCGGGGCAGGCACAAATTATATGCTCTGCTGATTCATCATCTTCCAGACAAAGACGGCAGGTCGGATCTTCCGACAGTCCAAGTTTTAGCATATGATGATTCAGATGACAGTGGCCTGTTAAAAGACCTGTTAGACGACGTAGGTCATGCCTGCTATAGTCTAACATTTGTTTGGAGACATTCTTCGAAGGATGTATGAAAGCCTTTGAATGAACCAATCCTGGTATATTATGCCAGAAGTCTAAAGCTCTTCTTGCTGTCCAGGTATTTAGTGTTTGTTTGGCAAAGCTTATCGCGATGCCAATTGAAAGTTCTGGTCCGATAAAAACACGTACGGCACCCTCCCTTGCAAGAGAGTCTGCCTTCTCGTTTCCTTCCATGCCAGAATGGCCAGGGATCCAGACCAGCAATACTTTATTGAGTTCTCCGATTAAGGAGAGTCTTCTTTGGCAGTCTAAAATCAATTTCGACTTTACACGGTGAGAGCTAAGTGCTTTCAAAGCCGCTTGGCTGCCCGAGACAATTTTTATTGTTCTATGTATGAGATTGGCTTGCTCCAATCTCTCCACACATGAAACAATGGCGTAAATTTCCGCCTGGAATACGGTTGCATCAATTCGATGTTTTCTTGTTTTCAAAACTCAATTGTTTTTTTTTGTGCTGCGTTGGAACTTGCCTTGTCTTGGTCACGGGGTATAAAACAATCGGAAGAGTCTCTCTCCGTCGGCTCTTCTGATCTATTTCAGACAGAAATTTAAACAATGCGCCAACTTTTTGATCCTAAAATCAGAGCCGGTCTTAATAGATTTAACAGTTGAGAAATGATCGGGTATGGTGTCAGATTTTGCAACTCTGTGTTTGTAGTATTTTGCCAAGGTCATTTCATTTAACATGGTCCATAAGCGATAGTTGGATAGCAACAGATCTCAGCATTTTGCAGGACTACCAACACCAAATATACCCCACAAGTCGATATGAGATATCTTTGCACTCGAATATTTTGAAAATTGCGATGAAAAATCTTTAAGCAGCAAAATTATTGTTAAACTGCAAGATAAACATTCGTATTTAATGGGGAAGACCACTAATAGGTGGTCCTTTCAAAAATATTTTAATCAATGAATAATGATATTGGTTCAGTGTGCAGACAATATCATGTGTCAAAATAGTATCAAATAGATTTCTTGGCGTTTTGAAATCAACATATTAATTCAAAACTGAAAAATGCTCGAAACAAGTGGGACGTATGACGTACTAACCCCTAACATTATCTGTCTCTGTCTGATTCTATTATATATCCTCTGGACACCGTAGTGCAGTGTTGTCAAAGTTACTCATTATTGGCTTTTATATATCAGAGCTCAGTGGCGACTCGAGGTTAATTTGATAGGGGGGTCATAGATGATGTGACCAAAATCTTAAAATACGGAACGCCACTGGCCAGCTTCCCGGAGGCCTATCCGGCCTATCGATAAACCACTCCCAATTTCTGCCCAGAAGTCGTTGAAATCGTAAAAAAATTTTTGGCCACGCTTGTTTTATATAAAAATAATGCTCTCTTAAAAAACAACCATTATTGTATTCATTTCTATACATATAAAATATGACAAACTTAAATTAAATGATAATTAGTCTAAATCTTTTTAAAATTTAAGTGAAGCCTTCGATCTTTTGTATTTGCAACAACTTATTACGTCAAAACACAGCTCATTATTCTCATTATTTCGCTTCAAATGCTCTCCTTTAAATCAAAATATAGCGTGGCCTGCCAGCCCCTCTACTCACCTCTTTTCTAAGCGTGTAATAATTAGCCGTCGTAAGTCGATTCATCGTCGATATTAAACCGGGCTTTTGACCCATCACAGGTAAACTTCGGGTGTGTTTCTCTCACGCCGCGAAGATCGTCAGCGCTCGGCAAATTCCGTTCCCATATAACACCTTGAGGTCAACGGTGGACACCAGTCCTCTTTCCAATTTTGGTTTTCGCCGAGTACTTGATGCTTGATGCGGAATAAAGTTTACACGGGGGTCTTGAAACGTAAATTTTATTTAAGAGGAATACTATACTATATGTATAGTAGGTATATTTTATTTTTTTAAATGCTTGACCATTTTAGTGCGGCAACACTGTAGGTGATGGAATATGACATTTGTTCAGCGTGATTGACGTTTTGTTCTGTGATCTGTGACTTTAGTCGGTTCTGGCTGCGCATTTTGTTTGTTTTGTCTGTTTGTCGTCTGTTTGTAAGTTATCGTAGCTGTTTTTGTCTTGTATTTTTAAGTTTTTCAGCGGGCTAACCCTGAAGTTCACAGGACATTGAAGTCTCGATACAGAAAACCAGTAACTACTCTACAGTGAAAAACAAAACATCTATCTGGAATGTCTTACGATCCTGTAATAGAATACGAAATTGATCGCATCCTAACTATTGGTATGATGACTCATAAATGTCAATGGTGTAATGTGCTCAAGTGAAGGATGAAACTCCTGGAATGTGCTGTTGTAATGGAAAAGTGCAACTTGAGCCATCAGACAGTCTTCCAGATCCTCTTTATAGTCTAATCATCCCCACCATACACATTTTAAGACCAAAATACTTAGTTATAACAACTGCTTTCAAATGACGTCTTTTGGTGCTAAAAAAGTGATAGAAGATAATTACATGGCAACTTTCAAGGTTCAAGGACAGATATATCATTTACTTGGAAGTTTATTACCAGAAAGTAGACGAGAAGAATTTATTTGGTCGACGATGACAAAACAAACTAATTTAAGATGCTCTCACTACCATGATTTGAAACCAAGTCTAATTAGGCAATTACAAAAAATGCTCTATGACACAAACCTCTACATAAAAGAATTAAAGAGTACTACAGACAAAATTCCTCCATCATGTGAAATGTTTAAATTCGTTATTCATGCTGAAAAAAAACCGGTAGGAGGTCATCCAGGTAGGTATAATGCTCCAGTTACAAATGAAGTTGCTCTGGTGATGGTAGGCCAGGAATTTTAAAAAAGAGACATTATATTAAAAAGTCGCAGCGGCTCTTTGTAGAGAATTAGTGAAATTCATAGGTCTTACGATGCTCCAAAATACCGTTTGATGTTTTGCCATGGGGAGGATGGTTACTCTATTTCTGTACAACAGCTTGTTCCTAAAACGAAATCGCCTTTGAAAAATACAGCAAGCTTCTTCTCCTACCGTGTAATGATAAGGGAAGCGGAAATAAACAACCTTTTATATATTGGTACTTTATTTAGTCAGTATTTAGTAGACTGAAATAGGAAATACGAAGGAGGTGCAAGAGGAAGATTGGGAGAAGGAGATTATAGGCAAATTGTTCAGAGGGGGAGAAGAAGGAGTTGGAGGCAGGATTCGAGAAGTCCAGGATACTAGGGGGTAGGGAAAATGAGGGGGATAAGGTCGGTAGAGAAGTGGGAAGTAGAGGAGGGGGGGGAGGAACATTAAAGTAAGGAAATCCCCAGGGATAGATGGCCTGAGGAGTGATATGATGAAGAGGCTGTTGGATGACAATGGGGAGTACTTCTGGGAGCTATTCAACAGGGTGCTGAAGGAGGAAGAGTTTCCGGAAGGATGGAAGGTGGCCAGGGTGATACTGCTGAAGAAGGCGGGTAGAGAGGGGAAGCGGGAGGGGGACTACAGGCCCATCAGCCTGCAGTGTGGTATGGGTAAATTGGATAATAAAGGATAGGATTGAGAAGGAAGTTGGTAGGAATGGTGGTGTTAGGGTAAACCAGCACGGGTGTGCGAAGGGAAAATCATGGATCTCGGCGCTGGACAGGGTAATGGACTTGGTGGAAAGGGCTAGGGAGGGCAGCTGGATGAACAAGAAATTGGCCCTAATCGTGTTCTTCGACGTCGGGAACGCGTTCAACAGTGTCAGCAAACGGGCAGTATTGAGCGCGTTGCTGAGGCTTGGAATGGGGGAGGGTTTGGTTAACCTGGTGGAGGACTACCTGACGGGACGTGTGATAGTAGACACTAGAGAGAAGAGGTGGGATAGTATGTGAAGAGGGATGTGAGATCACGGACGATGTCTGTCTGGTATGTACGGCAAAGGGAGAGGCAGATAAATAAAAAGAGGCGGAGAGAATGTGTAGGAAGATTGTGGAGAAGATAGAGCGGTGCGGACTAGAAGTGGAGGTGGGGTTGCTAGTGAAGGGTCGAGGGACGAGGGGTGATGGTGAAGGGAACGAGAATTCGTATGGAAGAGTCTGTGTGTGTGTGTGGTTGGATATTCAATTATCCTTCAGAACACACATATTAAAGGCGGCAGAGAAGGGGAAAGTGAGGGCAGCATGGCTGGGGAGATTGATGTGTAATGTGAAGGGGGAGAGTGAAAGAGGAGGATAATTGGTAGGACGGTAGAGCAGAGTATGCTGTACGGTGCGGAGGTGTGGGGTGAAAGATCGGGAGTGAATGCGAGGGTTAGGCCACTCCTGCGGGTGCAGAGAAGGATATTGCTGAGGGTGGTGTACGGGTACAGGACAGTTGGTGGACTGGCAGCAGCGGTGCTGGCAAGGACCTACCCATTGGACGTGATGGCTAGAGCCAGAAATAAGCGCTGGAGGGGTGCAACCAGAGAAGAAGTACAGGAATGGATGGAGGAGGAAATGGAGAGAAGGAGGGAGGAGTATGAGGGTGCGCTAAAAGGAGCGATTGGGAATAGTAGAGATTGGATGGACCGGAAATTCGGGGAGGTGAACTACTTCTTGACACAGGTGTTCACTGGACATGGGTCGAGAGTAGGGTACCTCCACAAGATTGGAAAAAGAGAGACTGGAGTGTGCGAGAGGTGTGAAGTGGAGGTTGATGTGAGGCATGTGTTTAGATGCTGGAGGAACGAGGAAGTGCTGAAGAAATTGGAGAGGAAACTAGGGGATGCGGTGTATTGGGAGAATATGGTGGAGATCATGTTGAGGGGGGAGGAGGAATGGATGGAGGTAACTGGCGTAGTAGAGAGCATGGTTAGGGGGAGAGAAGGACTCGATATGGCATGAGAGGTAGGAGTGAAAGTAGGGAGAAGACGACGGTGTGAGCGGAGAGTGTGCGAGGGACCGCCGCCCGTCTCGCAGTATGCTAGGGTAGGGATTTCGAGGCGGGGGTAACGGCGAGTTTGGTTGGTAGGCATCCCCTTGGGGATGAGTCCAACATTGTTTGGGTCCTGGACCCATTCGAACATGAGTTTCCCATCTCGGTCCGAAAAAAAAATTTTGTAGACGTAGGTATATGCAAAAATAGAGACAGAGCGGCTTAACCTTATAAGAAAACATCAATCAAACCTACGCGTTGACAGTTACATTCATCTTGAAGATGCCGTTTGCAGACAAGATGCCGATGCCGATCAATTAGGTAAAATGATAATGCTGCCATCATGTTTCACTGGTGGACCACGATATATCCATGAACGAACCCAAGATGCCATGACTTATGTTCGTAACTATGGGCGACCTGATCTTTTTATAACATTCACGTGTAATCCGCAGTGGGAAGATATAACACAAAATTTGTTTCCTGGTCAGAAATTACAAGATAGCCATGATTTGATTGCTGGAGTTTTTTATCTTAAAGTAAAAAAAATTATGTGTCTACTAATAAAAGGTAAAATGTTCGGTGAAGTGAGATGTTACATGTATTCCGTCGAGTCTTCCTCACGTGCACATTCTGCTTTGGCTTATTGACCATATTACTCCGGATTTAATAGATAAAGTAATTTGTGCCGAAATACTCGATCCAGAAAAAGATCCCAAGCTTTTTGATTTCGTCAAATCTAATATGATACATGGGACTTGTGGAACCGTTAATTTGAGATCACCATGCATGAAACACAACGCTTGCAGCAAAACGTATCCGAGACCTCTGCACAATGAAACACTGACCGGTGAGGACGGCTCCAAACGAAGGAGGCTTCACAGTTGATATAAATGGAGTTAAAATTGATAACCGCTGGGCAGTTCCTTACAACCCAGTTTTTTTAGAACATTTAACGCGCGCATTAATGTTGAATTTTGTCACTCAGTAAAATCAATAAAGTATGTTTGCAAAAATATAAATAAGGGCTCAGACCAGGCAACTTTTGCTTTCGAGAATAAAAACGATGAAGTTAAGGTTTACGAAAATGGGGGTATTTGAATAGCTCAGAGGCAGTATGGAGAATACTAAGTTATCCTATTCATGAGCGGTTCCCAACCATAGTTCATCTCGCGTTTCATTTAGAAAATGGCCAGAGGGTATACTTTAATCAAGAAAACCTCAGCGATAAAGTGAGCAGTCCACCAAAGACAAGACTTCTATCATGTCAGTCAGATAATTTTGCTAGAACTCTGTTATACTCTGAAATACCGGCATATTATATTTGGAGCAATAATCGTTTCGAAACGAGGAAACGAGGAATGGCTGTCTGGTATCAAAAAAGATCATGCCCTGGGAAGTGTATACACTGTGCACCCAAACAACACTGAGTGTTACCATCTTCGTATGGTTCTGCATGAAGTACGACGTCATTTCAATCATTGAAAACAGTCAATGGTATTTTACATGCTACATGTCAGTCTGCTTACAAGACTTTGGGTCTTCCTGAAAACGACGAACACTGACATGCAGCGTTGCAGGAGGCGTCATTGTGTCAATCACCGTCGAGGATTCGTGAGCTTTACTCAATTATGATGATATTTTGTCAAATTTCTTACCCGTTACTTTTATGAAATTCATTTAAAGAGACTCTCTCAGAAGACTATGTATGACGACTGAAGCTGCAGCAAGAAAGCGATACAGATTACCTGAGAGAAGAAACTCTTAATAAATGTTTATTTGAAATTGGAGAAGCGTGTCTAGCTTTAGGTGGACTTGCACTAGAAGAATAGGGTTTGCCCCCAAGTAAACAGTCCCGTAGATTTAGAGAACAGATAATTAATTAGGGAAACCAGTTACTGATATGTATTGCGTAATTTATAAGTTACATGTGAACCAAACTTAATTTACAGTTTATTCATTTATCTTATGTTGGTATTATGACAGTGGCAATGACAGAAGATTCGCCGTCATGCGACGTTATTATGGAGGGTAGAAGGAAGGAGCACCATCTTGTATGGGGGACAAGTTGAAAAAGTGTCCACCTGTAAACAGCAAATTATAATTCGAAGATTCGCCGAAATGGCGCTCGTGTAGCTAATGGAAATGATGTGAATTTAGGGTTATAAACCGAGTGAAGTGTGCTGGGTTGAAAAATTTAGTATTTTTCGTGACTTGTGTAGTTGTGAAATATGAAGTATTTGAAATCTGAACTATTTACGTAGTCAATTACTCTAATAATTCATGGCACTGTTTTTAAAATATTTCCACTTGCTACTATGGCGCCACCTTAATTTGCTTCCTTTCGATGTACACTTTTTAATACATTCAGATGGTCAGTGCTGGATTAAGGGTGGGGCTTTGGGGGCTAAAGCCCCGGGCCCCGTGATATGAGGGGCCCCAAATCGAACCCAAAGTACTATACTTTTCATAAACCTTATTTTTTCAATTTGTTTAGTTCACTAAGATCACTTACAAGTTAATATACATAAATAATATATTTAAATTTTAAACGGGGAAATCATTACCATGAATACCATGTCGCCATTTATCAATCATATGACACACTACCCTATTAATAGCTGGTGGTAGGATGATTCATAGAAATAGAACAGATGTCGCTCTAATCGCACTAAGTATGCCGTAATGTACTCGATCGAGATCGATACTAATTTACTATTATATAAAATGCTCAATTGATTCACTGATTCATCACGATCCTGCGCTAGCCGCTAGACGTAGAAAGCTGAATTTTGGCATACAGACTGATTGTTGGGTGTAGAGGTTCGCTAAGAAGGGATTCTTCAAAATTCGAACTTCTATGTGGTAAAACCACCCATGGGCGTACCCAGGGAGGGGCAGGGGAGGGCAGCTGCCCCCCTCTGGAAGGTTTCTATGTAAGTTTACCGAGGTTTGGAAAAGCTTTCTCTAGGAGAGAATTCTTGGACAAGAAGAGTAGCTGTTCAGTATTGTTATCCGCAGTTGAGCAAACCTCATTTATATTGGCTTTATGTAGAACAGACAAATACAATTCGCTGCAGCAACCCGTCGCAAACACATCGCAGTATAAAACCTTGGACGTAATTAATTATGAAGAGCTCATTCAAACCATAACAGCAGTTACAGAACACAGGCATTTTGCCGAAGAAGGGAGTGAAGAAATATTAAAATCAGCTAATGAAATTGCTATGCCTTCGAATTCCAAGGATATCAAGCCGCCAATAATATAGGGCAAATCATCCAGCTGGTTTCTTAAGCGAGTATTTTCGCCGCTCGCTGTACGTGCCCTATTTGGATTCATTATCATCTTAATTAGAGGCAAGATTCGGTAAAGACCAATCACTAGCGTTTGCTCTTTTATTGCTACACTTTTCTCAAATGGTAAAACTTACTGCTCCAAAATTGAGAAAATGTATGGACGTAGTATCCAAATTTTGTGGATTAGAATGGATCACATCAGAAGCTAATCTATGGCGCACTATTTGGATGAATAAGCAGGAAGATTTGGAGGTAACAAAATTAAAACAGCAAGCAGAAAATTTTTATCCAGAAGTGAAAGCAGCACTAGAAATTTACTGGCTTGGTCCACGCCTAACAATTAAGAGGTTACAGTACACTCAGACGTGTAAAAACATGGCTAAGATCAACAATGGTCCAAGACAGGTTAAATGGGCTTTGTATTCTCTGTGTACATGAGAAACTTGTGAGCAGTTTCACGGGAGACGTCATAAACCATTTTACTGATTTTAAGATCCTCGAAAGATATTTTCAAAATAAAAGTCCAATTGAACAATTTGAATTGAATGAAGATACTTAAATTTAAGTTTATTTATTTGACTACCTCTACACGCAACATACCTTATGTAAAGGTGTCTTTTCGTAGAGTGTGTATGACAGAACAAGCGCAGGGGTCCATCTATGAAAAAATCTGAATTTCCCCTCCCTTGGCCAGAAGCTGGGTACGCCCATGAAACCACCCCTTAAATATTACAATATTTTTCATTTAAAAAACCTTTGGTTTCGCGAAAAACTTCTTAAACGTGTTTTTTATTTTTGTTTTTTAACATATTATTTTCTAAAATGATTTTCCCATAAGAGGTTGAAAAGAACCCCGTTTTCGTCAAGCCGAAACTATACATAATAATATATGTTTATTTCTTAAACCTTGTGAGAGTTACGATATAAATTAAGACACACCTGAGTCTAGCTTCTGTTTTTGTTATGTAGAAAGCAGAAGAAAAAGGAAAACTAGTAGGAAAGATGCCAAAATTAACAAGTTTTTATCAAAAAGCAGTTCCTCAACCTAAAAATCCTGGAACGGTACCTGAATCTGAAAAATCTACGCTTATAGAGTCCGGAACTGACGGAGACGGTTCTCCTACATCCGATTCCCATAAAGTTTTTGAAAACGCACCACAAACTCAAATAGATTTGGAAGCTAATGAAACACCCAGTGATATCAGTGATACTTCTGACGATGCCGATGAAGTCGATGAAAACTTATTGTCTGAAATAAATGCCAATGCCACTATTAATCCGGATCTTGCACTGTGGCCTGAAACATTCGACGACATCTTCATCGGAAAATGCGTAAGAAAAGGACCAAATTTTTTCCAAAACAATGATTGTAGATTTGTAAACTCACTTAGGAAGTACAAAAATCAAAATCGATACCTGTCATCCAAGTTATTCAAAGTATGCCTTCCAAATGGGGAAATATGTGAGCGAAAGTGGCTAATGTACTCGAAATCCGCGGGAGCTGTTTAATAAGCTCAGTCAAAATATGTTTGTTAAATTTGGCTTTTGTGGCTGGAAAAAAGCTGAAGAAAAAACACGCAATCACGAGAATCATTCTGAGCATAAAAGTTCCTTATTGGCATGGATTTCACGGACTCATGATGCGCATCAAGTTGATAAACAAATGGCAAAATGGTTTCAGTCAGAAGTCGAATATTGGAGAAACGTTTTAAAACGTATTGTTGAAGTCATAAAATTCATTGCTGAAAGAGGACTAGCATTTCGAGGCAAAATTGAAAAGTTTGGTTCCGCACAAAACGGAAATTATTTAGGTATTTTGGAATTGATAGCTAAATTTAATCCATTTTTAAGTAACCATATTGAAAAGCATGGTAATAAAGGCACCGGTAATGTCTCATATTTGTCAAAAACAATATGTGAAGAATTTGTTATTCAGATGGGGAACAAGGTTTCTGAAAAAATTATTGAGCAGCTAAAAAGCGGCAAATATTACTCAATAATAGTCAACTCTAGCCCAGATGTATCACATATGGATCAGCTGACGGTAATTCTGCGTTATTGTTTTAAAGGAACTGTACATGAAAGATTCCTTTGCTTCTTGCCAATTCATAGCCATACAGGAAATTCACTATTTAATGAAGTAAGATCTTTATTAGAAACCAAGCTGTTATCATTATCAGACTGTAGAGGCCAAACGTACGACAATGCCAGTAACATGTCGGGTAAATATAAAGGACTGCAAGCAGAAATAAAAAAAGTAAATCCTTTGGCAATATACGTGTCATGTGCTGCACATTCTTTAAACCTTGTGGGAGAGTGCAGCGTCAGTGAAAGCTTAGAAGCCACTAACTATTTCGGCTTTCTACAAAAACTATATGCATTTTTTGCCGCATCGACACACAGATGGGATGTTTTAAAAACTAAAATCACTTCCTCAGAAACCCAGAATAAGGCGATTGTAGTCAAATCGCTATGAAAAACCAGGTGGAGTTGTCGAGAAGAGGCTTCCAAAGCTCTATATTTAGGATATGATCAAATATACGAAGCATTATTGGAATTATGTAACAAAGAAGAAAAAAAAGAAACTGTATTAGAAGCACAATCCTTAAGAAAAAAGATGTGCAAATTAGAAACAGCTTTTATGACAATTTTTTGGCACACCATATTGGAAAGGTTTGATGGGACAAGCAAGTTTCTCCAAAAGCCTGGGTTAGACATCGTTGCAGGAAGTAATTTGCTGGTATCACTTGTAGAATTTATTATCTTATTGCACACAGAAACAGAATTTGATGATATGGAGGAAAAAGCGAAGAAACTTTCAATGTACGTCTCTTCAAAATATAGTGACGAGGAGAAGCGAACTTTAAAGCGAAAATATCCAGATGGTAAAGATGAAGTTTTGTTACGAGGTAAAAACAAATTTAGAGTGGAAACATTTAATGTCAGTCTGGACAAACTCGCCCAAGAATTAAGTAAACGTTCTGAAGCATATGAATATGTCAGTCATCTGTTTGGGTTTTTGACAAAAATACCGAATATTTCGGAGCAGGAACTTAAGGCAAGCTCTTCAAGAATAATAGAAACGTATAAAAAAGATGTATCCGACAAACTTACAGCTGAATTAATGCAGTTTTGTGCTTATGTTCACGTTCAGAACTTGAAAGATAATTGCTTGGTGGACGTTCATTCTTTTTTAAGACAGATGGAAGAAAAAGACCTTTCCAAGGTTTTTCCAAACATTTATATTGTTTTAAGAATATATTTATCTATACCTATTACACATTGCGAGGGTGAACGTTCTTTCAGTACCCTGAGTTACATTAAAAACAAATATCGCTCTGCAATGGGGCATAATAGATTATCATCACTCTCGCTACTGTCAATCGAAAATGAACTAATGAGCTCAATAGATTTTTCAGATTTGATTGAAGAATTTGCTGTGTCAAAATGTCGTAAAAAACCTATGTAATTTTTGTATGAATTTAATGACCACTCTTTTCAAATAATTAATACTTTTGAATAATCTAATATACTGTTATTTGTTCTGTAAATAAATAGAAAATTACATTTTTACATGTTCATTAATCCTTTAGGTAATATTCTGAGTGGCTTTTGATTCTAGGGGCCCCATTTGTTAAAATAGCCCTGGACCCCAAAAGCCCTTAATCCGGCACTGCAGATGGTGCTCCTTCCTTCTACCCTCCATAGACGTTATCTTGTATCATTCCATGTCAAAGAAAACGGTTGTGATTGATAACGCTGCCTGTTATATATATACAGATTGCGAAAGTCCCTTTCGTACGCTGCGACTTATACAAGTACGACAAGGAAAATATGAGCAAAATTACGTGAAAGAGGGAGAAGACTTGTTAGCCCAGCGATCAGTCATCAGTCCCCTCTACCAAAACAGTTGGGCGTGTATTCAGTCCCCTCCTATTTATTTTAATAGCTGTGTTGCCAAATGTACTTATCTGTAAAAAGTATTCCTAATTTTTGTCTATCGTTGTTTTAAAATTTTCAACGGCATTTTAAGCGGCAACAATGTTGAATACCAATAATTGTTAAATCGAAAGCAGTGTACGGATTTTATTTATTGCAGATTGTAATTTGTCCAAATTTTTTCTTGAACTCCATTATTTTATTCTTATTTGTGTTGATCTCACTTATTTTTCAAAAGTCAATATTACCAATCTCGATTTTCTCCCACTAAATAATAATAATAAAAGTCAAATGCAAAATAAGTTATTTATTACTTAGAAAGTACCAACTTGTCAACTTGATCGTTTCTGACCAAGCTGACAATTAATTTCTAACTACAATAGGATATTATTTTAGCCATTGTAACTTGAAAATGAAACATTTATTCTTGAAATAAAAATAATAAAGTAATTGGGTATAAAAAACTGTCACACATCACATACATTTAAATGTGAGTTCTCTATGTAAAGGACACTGTTGCCGGATGAAGGTGTTTAATTTTACCTAATAGTGTATCAGCTCGAAAAAAAGTTGACGATAACGTGACAAAAATATCATTTTTACAAATTAATCTGAGCTTCTGGCAACAGCGGTTGAACTGGTGGGGCGATGAATACACGCCCAACTCTTTTGGTAGAGGGGACTGATCGCTGGGCTAACAAGTCTTCTCTCTCTTTCACGTAGTTTTGCTTATATTTTCCTTGTCGTACTTGTTTAAGACGCAGCGTAAGAAAGGGACTTTCGCAATCTGTATATAAAATAAAGTATCATCGACAAATCCATGTGTATAATTTCTATATAAACACAACAGTTACGACATACGTTCATTACAGAAGCTGGTAAACAGAAGTGAAGTATCCCTAACGGATGATCAAAAGTTAGTCTATGGTCAAATAATATATACAAGCTGTTAATGAAAATGATGGCAACATATTTTTCCTAGATGCTCCGGGAGGTACAGGTGAAACCTACCTTATAAATTTGCTTTTGTCCAAAGTAAGAAGTAAAACCGCGACATTGCTTTGGCTATCGCATCTTCTGGGATTGCTTCAACGCTATTAAAAGGGAGACGCACTGCTCACTCCACAATAAAATTACCGCTTAACCTTTCTAGCATCGAAAAACTAATGTGCAACATCCCAAAACAAAGCAATCTCGTGGAAATACTAAGACAAACAAAAATTATAATCTGGGACGAAAGTACCATGGCACACAAGAGAGGTATTGAAGCTTTAAACAGAACCTTGCAAAACGTAAGAAATAATAAAAAATGATGGGTGGCATAACACTATTACTAGCAAGATATTGTCGCCAAACTTTGCCCGTTATACCCAAGGAAACAGGTGTAGCATGTCTAAAAAAATCTATTTTGTGGCCTTCAGTCAAAGTGTTACGGCTTACGAAAATATGAAAGTACAACAGGGAGGTGACGCTTCTTCTGGTAAATTTTCTGATCTTTTATTAAATCTTGGAGACGGTGATTATGCAGATTATGCAATATCCCATTGATTCCCAATGACCTTCACTTTGAATTCAAGAGACTGCAATTTCCCCAGAAAGTGTGTTTTGCCATCACCATAAACAAGTCACAGGATCAAACCCTTAAATACGCAGGTGTAGATTTAAGGCAGGACTGCTTCTCTCATGGAAAAAAAGACACTATGCATATGTTGCGTACACTATTTTTTTTTCTATAATCAAGCAAATACCAAAAAATGTGTTATTTAGTGTGGTTTTGTGGTTATTAAATAATATAGTAGTCAGGATTTACGAGTTATATTTTATATAAACCTTTCGAACAACTCAAAAACGTCTTATTGTTTTTGACATGTTCTGTCTCACTAGTTCACCTCCTTCTCAACCTAGGCGCCATCATCCAGTTCACCGTTTCAACGTAATGTGGGTTGCATAGTATTGCATCGGGTATAATGCTTCCATCTAATTATGGAGGGTAGAAGGAAGGAGCACCATCTGAATGTATTAAAAAGTGTCCATCGAAAGGAAGCAAATTAAGGTGGCGCCATAGTAGCAAGTGGAAAGATTTCAAAAATAGCGCCATGGATTATTAGAGTGAGATACAAAATTAAAAAAGGAAATACTACGTAAATCATTGAGATTTTAAATAATGTATATTTCTCAATTACACAAGTCACGAAAAATACTAAAGTTTTCAACCCAGCACACTTCACTCGGTTTATAACCCTAAATTCACATCATTTCCATTAGCTACACGAGCGCCATTTCGGTGAATCTTCGAATTATAATTTGCTATTTACAGGTGGACACTTTTTCAACTTGTCACCCATACAAGATGGTGCTCCTTCCTTCTACCCTCTATACATCTAATACTACCCCTTAATACTTAGAACCTCACATTAAGTCTAAACTTCAAATAAAAAAAATAGTTACAAACTAAACTTAACTCTATATCAATTAATAATCGAGAAGTTATCTTTACACAGGTACAAAATGTTTAAGATATTTCTAAAATAAACACATTTTGTACTTGACAAAGGTTTTGTCAGTATGTCTGTTGAAGTTGTCCATGCTGAAGTAGAGACATGGATCTTTCTGAGAACGTTCAAGGCCTAAATCAGTAAGGTTTTTATGCAGTAACATATTCCAACATTTTGGGGCTTGCTTGAGACCATATAATGATTTTACTAGTTTTACGAGTTATATTTTATATAAACCTTTCGTACAACTAAAAAACGTCTTATTGTTTTTGACATGTTCTGTCTCACTAGTTCACCTCCTTCTCAACCGAGGCGCCATCATACAGTTTACCGTTTCAACGTAATGTGGGTTGCATAGTATTGCATCGGGTATTGATTAATTGGCATAAGCGATACGACCCCTACCGTACGTTCAGGTAACCGAGCTATGGGCCATGTCATCAGTCATTTGTCGTGTTTTCCATTGTATTTAAGTGCTTTTTAACAGTTGTTACATCGTATTCCTGTTAGTTTTCGTTTTATTTGCTGAAGTTTCATTATTTGAAAATGAATCATTACCTTATTTCATGTAATCTACTTTGCTCAACTTCATGTCTAATTATTTTGATATTATGAACACAATCCTAATCAAGTCAATCCACAAGAGATATTTTTCAAAGAAAAAATAACACAAATCCAAAAATAAACACATTAACTAGATCAACACACGCAAACACAGTTAAGAGGGCCCTCCGCGCAGGTGTATAAACCTTAAAACTTACACAAAACTTGTTACTTATCTAGTAATTTTTTGGTTCAAAATATTTACGATAGATGTCGCTAGTAGTACCGAATCGGCTTTTATTTATGCAACTTATTTTCTCTCTCTCTTTTTGTCTTTCCACTCTTGGCCGTATAGGTATAAAGTATTGTATTTATCTAAGCTCTTCACGATTAAAACAAACTTCTCTCCGGATCAGCTGTTTCGATGTTTTGGTTTCAAATATGGAGGGTAGAAGGAAGAAGCACCATCTGAATGTATTAAAAAGTGTCCATCGAAAGGAAGCAAATTAAGGTGGCGCCATAGTAGCAAGTGGAAAGATTTCAAAAATAGCGCCATGGATTATTAGAGTGAGATACAAAATTAAAAAAGGAAATACTACGTAAATCATTGAGATTTTAAATAATGTATATTTCTCAATTACACAAGTCACGAAAAATACTAAATTTTTCAACCCAGCACACTTCACTCGGTTTATAACCCTAAATTCACATCATTTCCATTAGCTACACGAGCGCCATTTCGGTGAATCTTTGAATTATAATTTGCTGTTTACAGGTGGACACTTTTTCAACATGTCCCCCATACAAGATGGTGCTCCTTCCTTCTACCCTCCATAGTTTCAAACAAACACAATTTCTGCCAGCAAATATTTTTATTTTCAATCGCAATAGGTAAATTATGATTTCATTTATTTGCTATTTTTACTCAACAGCTAGTATGTTTATTTTACCTATAGGTATTCTCTTTTATTCTTTAATTTTTTTCTGTACTTTTATAGGTTAATTTTGA
The DNA here is from genome assembly GCA_947563755.1 of Lochmaea crataegi. NCBI lineage: Eukaryota > Metazoa > Arthropoda > Insecta > Coleoptera > Chrysomelidae > Lochmaea > Lochmaea crataegi. The sequence goes on along the minus strand of OX387422.1, from coordinate 118,935,641 downwards.
AATTAAAATAATATTCCAATCATTATCGTCGTTTCTCTATATTTTCAAGTTTTATATATCGAGATTTATAATTTCCATTTATTGAGAAGTAGGTAAGTACCTAATGATAAAATACAAAGCAAACCAAGCCGACCTAACAAAAATACATTGGAATTATCTGAATGAAAAAACACTGTAGAAAGCTAATCTTGTGAATATTTTCACGTGATAGGTTACCTATAGATATAATATATACATCCCATTATTAATTATTACGGACCATTTTTCATTTTTTTTTAAATAATTTATTGAATACGAAATAAACTAGGTATAATATATACATTAGATATCAAAATTTAAATTAGATGTATTTTTGCTCAAGAGTCTCAAGTAGGTAGGTAGGTACATTTATTTTGAACAATTCCAAAAATTATAAAGAAAAGATGTTTAGAATTAAAAATAACTTCCAAATATTTAACACATTGTTTCACATCAAAACTTTTTTTATTTCACAGAAAATGTCGAAAAAATTATTTTTTTGATCTAAATAAACAATATTGAATACCTATTTGAAAGTTATTTTTAATTCTAAACATCTTTTCGTTTTTAAAAGATTACTTATTTTAAAATATGTTTATACAAAAAGGAACTGAATTTGACCGAGCTTTTCGCTAAAACATTTTAGAAACTTCAGTTTTTTTACCCATTCTACGGACCTACCCTCATTCCAAAAATAATTGAAGCCACATAACTAGTAGGTACCTACTGATATACTGATAAGATAAGAAAACAGATTGAAGGGACATATAAATAAAGCTCAGATATTTCAACTCTACCAAGTCTATGACGAAGAAGTGCTATTGCCATTTCTAGAGTAGGTAGACGAAATTAATTTTTTAGTCTTCCTTTGTTTTACAATATTTTTCAAATCAACAACTAACACTATTACTAAGTCATCCTTTAATAATAATTATTTGGGTTCTTATTTTCTTTCATTGTTTTAAATGCTTATATAATCAATTAAATTGTAAGGTAATTTCGACTAGGTATATTGACAAGACAAAGTTACCTACAAAAAACATTTATGCTTCGAAATTTTTTAAAATGTAATGTTACCTACCTCATTCATTAATTTTATTCAACAATTATTATTACCTATGGCAAGCTAAAAACATCCTCATCTCTTTTTATCGTCATAATGGAGAGGATTATTAAATTGTAAGGATTTCTAGGGATAATTTTTACATTTGGCATCGAAGCTTTAGAATCCAAAAGAGCCAAGTAAAATCGTAATAGTATTTTATGCAACGATCATGTAATGATAGCCATTAAGACACGAGCATGTTGTAGGATACGAAGCGAGCCGCAGGCGAGTTTCGTATATAATATGCGAGTGTATTAATGGCCATTACATGAAAGTTGCATACAATATTTTTTCTACTCCGATTAATAAGAATTATTTAATTAATAATTATCATTTATTATAAAAAACAAGAACAATGAAAGGAACTTTTGAAAATCAAAATAAAAATCTGTATCATAATGAAAATTTGTATCATAATGAATATCATTATGATACAGATTTTAGTCTTTTAAAAAGTATATTATAAAACAGGAGTAGAAAAAATACAGAATGCTGCATTCACAACCGATGTTGCCATGTTATACGAAAATCCTCAAACAAGGAGAAACATTTTTTAACAAGAAAATCTATGCACGTCTGCACGTCATAAGATATTAGGTATATTTTTACGTACTTGCAATATCTATATAGTGACCATTTTACCTATATGTTAGGTATCTTATGTTTTCAAAATTCGTACCTAGAGTGTATTTGTGTAATAGTCATAAGGCAAATTGTGATTAATTTTTGGGTTTCCAAAATAGAAATATATCAGGTAAGTATGTGCTTATATTTTGTTATTGTTTCATTTCAGATAATTGTAGGTTTTTCATTATTATTTTCTCGTTACAATAACTAGGTAAGTGAATTCAACATCATTTTTATAGTTGTGGCAACTATGTAAATTCTAAACATTTACGTTTTCATGTGCAAAAAACGAACAAATTCGACTGGGTAGGGGTAGCGTGTGTTTTTAGATCCAGGCAGTGGTGCCAGTTCTCACGATAAATCGTGAGATCTTACGATTTCATATGTAATCTCACGATCTTACGATTTTAGGTCAAAATCTCACGATATTTCGGTCCTTTTGTTTTTTATTAGCTTGTTTATGTAAAATTTAGGTTTAGTTAGCGGTCAAAAACAATTTACCCTACTTAGTAATTTAGTTTTTAAATTACTTTGTTTGCCACATTCTAGCGCAAACGCTGAAAGAATTTTTTCTCACGTAAATTTAAATAAAACAAAATTAAGAAGTAGCCTAAAAAGTACAACCTTAGAAGGACTTCTTCTTACAAAAAGTTTAGTATCCAATACGGGGAACTGTTATAATTTTAAAGTTACTTTCGAGATGACGAATAAAGTTAACACGGCCACATTATACTACGTTGAAGCAAATGCAAGTGACCCAGATTCCTCAGAATAATTTTCAAGTGTTTTTATTTTGTTATGTTTTTTATGTTAGGTGTTTTTATTTTTTTATGTTATGTTGACCTGTTAATTTTGTTGAATACAGTTTTGTAATAAACTAGCTGGTTTGTATTGCAACACCTTCTTGATCTCACATTAGATATTGGCGTTGGCGATTCAAATTATTTCGCGCGCTCAGTTAGCTTGAATCTCACGATTTCTCACGATTTTTTCCGAGCGATCTCATGAATTCTGTATTAACAGACCAGGCACCACTGGATCCAGGGGCAATCAGGCAATTGAATATAACCAGAATATAACTAAAGAATACACCAAAATAACTAATAGTCACAACACAACGGGATTGTGTTGTGCTAATAGTAGCAGATGTTACATTGTTGTGTATGTCTGCAATAATATAGATCTATATATACAGGAAATTGAGATAGATAGAAAAATATGGGCCGAAAAAATGAGTCTGAAACTGAAGCAATTCTATACAGAATGTATAGCTCCTGAAATAATCAGAAATCAAATAGGAAAAAGACAGAAATGCATTGACCCCCCTTATATCAAGCAAGCAATATCAGAATATGAGAAAAAGAAGTCTGGCAAGACAGAATCCAGAAAATTAGGACAAAGATATGGATGCCGATACTAATGCGTAAGTAAAAACACTAACAAGACTTGACACAGGTCCAAATAATTTTCATATAGCAGTGTTCGCTATAACTATTCAGTAAGTAAGAAAATGTAAAAACCTATTTAGAAGAAACATCTAATCTTTATATTTCATTTACAGTTCTGATTATGTAATTAAAACGAAGCCTGATGTAACTGCCCGAACAGGTCCAAATAATATTCCATATAGCAGTGTTCGCTATAACTATTCAGTAAGTAAAAAAATGTCAACACCTATTTAGAAGAAACATCTGATCTTTATATTTCATTTACAGTTCTGATTATGTAATTAAAAAACGAAGTCTGATGTAACTGCCCGCACAGGTCCAAATAATATTCCATATAGCAGTGTTCGCTATAACTATTGGTAAGTAAAAAAATGTCAACACCTACTTAGAAGAAACATCTAATCTTTATATTTCATTTACAGTTCTGATTATATAATTAAAATGAAGCCTGATGTAACTGCCCGCACAGGTCCAAATAATATTCCATATAGCAGTGTTCGCTATAACTATTGGTAAGTAAAAAAATGTCAACACCTACTTAGAAGAAACATCTAATCTTTATATTTCATTTACAGTTCTGATTATGTAATCAAAATGAAGTCTGATGTAACTGCCCGCACAGGTCCAAATAATATTCCATATACCTAGCAGCGTTCGCTATAACCATTCAGTAAGTAAAAAAATGTCAACACCTATTTAGAAGAAACATCTATTTTTTTTTATTTCATTTACAGTTCTGATAAAATGGACTGTTTAAAACTTTTGCTGAAATGAGTTTGAAATAATTTTGTTAGTAAAAATATTTATTTAGAGTATTTAGAATTAAATTGTTTTTTTTTTCAGTCTTTATAACTATATGTCTCTGCTATATGGATCAAGACTTCAGTATGTCGATGGGTGTCACCACCCCTTTGTGTGTGTAGAATCGTAAAAAATGGATAATTTTATAAACTTTTTATTTTCTTTTTGTTCTGAGGAGAAATGGTAGAGAAAAATGGACTATGGCTATGTACTAATAAATATGAAGACAAATACATTAAACATAATGTAATAATAATTTTATTTATTTTTATAGAATATTTTTGATTTGTTTCTTTTCAATAAAAACATACATACACCTATTTTTGCTGTGATTTTTTTTGAATAATTAATAAGGATCATTGAAAAAGCAGACATGTCTGTTTATTGCTATAATAAACATTTTTATAGTTTACCTAATTAATTAGCATTTCTTTCTGTATTATAATTAATGTAAAAACTGCCTACTTACTCTATACTTCAAATTTGTAATACTACAATTAAACAAAAAGATTGCCTAAATCATTTCTTTTTGTTTTCAATAAAAGAAGACATTTTTGGTATAATTTACTTGAATATTAAGATCAAGAAGAGTCAATGGAAAAACAGGCATGTTCGTTCATTACACTGGAGGAAAACTGCAAAAAGTATTTATAATAACATTTCGATACATCACCTGGAAAAATTTAAGATCAAAAATATATAACATTATTATTCCTGTGTTTCGAAAATAAAAGATTACAACAGTATAGAATAGAATTCGAAATGTCTATTTTGGTCAATTAGTAGAAGTCATTTATTACTAATATTAGCAATGTAGTTTTTCTCACTAACTCGGGTGGCCGATGTATGTATGCTGATGAAGTCTATGGTTGTGTACAGGTCCCCGGAGGAACCAAAAGGCCCCGATATGGGGATCAATAAATATAGGGCACTTTTTTGTGGGATCACTAGCAGTACTTAGCTAAAAATATTTGTGGTTTATTTCACACCTATAGGCACTAAACACGTTACTTGTGATGGAGCACATGTGGAGTAAATATAAAGAGCATTTACGAAGCACAAATTTACTTTTTTAAGCATGAAGATTATTTTATTGTAACCACTTACAAATACTGATAAGCTATGCTATAAACAATAATAAATAATTTGAAATATTTTTATGGACACAAAACCGTCATAATCTGTCATTGAAGTTCCATACAGCGCCATCCATCAAGACGGTGGAACGTCTGAACTAATGTTCGTTTCGAAAATTTTGTATGCAACAAATCTCAAAAAATACAATGATTTGAGATTTCATATTTTCAGAATGGAATTCTCTAGGCTTTTGGGGATCAGATCTTGGCGTTCAAATTGGTGACCACAAATTGTCAAAACTGTCAAAAACATACCATCACATAATGGCTAATATCTTTTTTATAACAATATAAAACTTAACCAAAATACCTGATCCCCAAGACAAAGGTCCAAGTTATATTGTGTTAAAATTTCAACACTTAATTTTACTGCGTTCTTTAGATTTGTTGTTTACAAAATGACCTAAATTTTGTTGCAAGTCAGGGGTGCCAACTGTTTTGAGCTGTCTAATTTGGGAAATATAATGGCTGATAATGGCCCATAGCTAGATTTTAACTGTCACCGTCCGTGGCGCTGCAATCTTAACCCGAATTTATCATGTGTTAGGCTACATTCGTAATCAATTCGCTGGCCAAGTGGCACTTTGGCACGCAAGCTAAGCAAATCTATTTCAGTGTGATCGTTCACAACGCAATTTGGCGTCAGAGTTGAAGTTGAAGTTGTCAAAATTGTTTGCAAGCTGCAAACTTTCACTTCGACTTGCACTTCGTGCCGGCTATGGGACATGCGCATTAATTTTTGTTATTTGTTTTTTGATATATCTGACATCTGTCTGATAGTCCATCACTACTAAACTCCAGTATATACTGCTATAAAAAATAAATCCAAATCCAAATTATATATTATAACCTCAGACTGAAGTAAATACAGACAGAATCATGCTTCGACCATATGTTGAAGGAATCCTGACAATTATTTAGGTACGAACGCGCTTGCGTTAAAGTCGACTTTGAAGTTATTGTGAATGTAGCCTAAGGCTACATTCGTAATCAATTCGCTGGCCAAGTGGCACTTTGGCACGCAAGTCGGCACGAAATTTGCCATTCACAATAACTTCAAAGTCGACTTTAACGCAAGCGCATTCGTACCTGAATAATTGTCAGGATTCCTTCATCATATGGTCGAAGCATGATTCTGTCTGTATTTAGTTCAGTCTGTCGGAGGTTATAATATATAATTTGGATTTGGATTTTTTTTTATAGCAGTATATACTGGAGTTTAGTAGTGCAAGTAAAGTAGAAGTAATGTCCTCCTCCTCCATTTTATTTTTTTAATCAGTCGTACGGAAAAATCAAGAAAAACAAACCAAAAACACACAATTCGATGAAAATGTCAAACTATCAGATGTCAGATATATCAAAAAACAAATAACAAAACTTAATGCGCATGTCCCATAGCCGGCACGAAGTGCAAGTCGAAGTGAAAGTTTGCAGCTTGCAAGAAATTTCGACGACTTCAACTTCAACTCTGACGCCAAATTGCGTTGTGAACGATCACACTGAAATAGATTTGCTTAGCTTGCGTGCCAAAGTGCCACTTTGCCATCGAATTGATTACGAATGTAGCCTTAGGCTACATTCGTAATCAATTCGCTGGCCAAGTGGCACTTTGGTACGCAAGTCGGCACGAAATTTGCCATTCACAATAACTTCAAAGTCGACTTTAACGCAAGCGCGTTCGTACCTAAATAATTGTCAGGATTCCTTCAACATATGGTCGAAGCATGATTCTGTCTGTATTTACTTCAGTCTGAGTTTATAATATATAATTTGGATTTGGATTCATTTTTTATAGCAGTATATACTGGAGTTTAGTAGTGATGGACTATCAGACAGATGTCAGATATATCAAAAAACAAATAACAAAAATTAATGCGCATGTCCCATAGCCGGCACGAAGTGCAAGTCGAAGTGAAAGTTTGCAGCTTGCAAGAAATTTCGACGACTTCAACTTCAACTCTGACGCCAAATTGCGTTGTGAACGATCACACTGAAATAGATTTGCTTAGCTTGCGTGCCAAAGTGCCACTTGGCCAGCGAATTGATTACGAATGTAGCCTTACTTTATGGACTCACTACACACTTTTAGCTTGTCATAAGTTTTTACACGTATCCGCATCCGTATTGGAGTTACGTTGACGTAAAGAAATTGTCAATAAAACCTTTTTAGCAGAAAGCGTATCGTTTCGTTCTGTTTTTAATTGTATAACCTCAAAACTTTTTTAGTTTTCTTTTTATATTTTTGTAAAAACGTAATATGGGGGCGATATTAAATAATCCATTGCTGCTAGACGAGGACGAAGATGATTTGGACGACCTATTTTTTATGCATATTTCGCATGACCAAAATATATTGGGTTATAATTAAACCAAACCAATATCAAAGAAAAAGAAGACCTGTAAAATAGCTCTAATAGCACAGAATACTGATTTTGGTCGGGATACGGATACGTATACGGAGTAGGGGACGTAACAATACGCGCATTTAGTGCGCGTCATCAGTTGGGGTAGGTCAAGAGTGCATTCCGATTTACGCATAAAGCGCGTTGACTGCATAGAAAATTGTTCCGATTTAATCAATGCGCGCATTGATAGCGCTCAGACTTCTGCAATGTTGTACTAACCGTACTGAATTTTTACGCTCCTTCCAGCGCATTGACTGCTTCTACTACCGACATGAGGCAGTTAATGCGTTTGATGCGGTGATGCAATCTATGCGTCTCATGCGTAATTCGGAACACATTTTCAGCTTGACTTGACTTTAAGTGAACACAGTAATGGATACCGGCTTGACAATGGAAACAAAATTGTATGAGTTTCCAGTTTTAATAGAAGAAACGAATGAGATAATAACCTTATTTTTAAGTGAAAACGATATGGAAAGAGCAAACCATGGTAATATTAATATATTATTTTACTTTCATTAGGCACGTTTTTTTTTACATTATTGATTCACCAGTGGTTGATTGACGTCAGTCTCCGCTGCACCGACATGTTAGAGTCACCAGTGGCAAATAAAAAAACGCAGTTGTTGTTTACAGCATTCATCATTATCTGACAAATGACAATCGATACCACTTGAAATTTCTTCAATTTCTGACGCCGAGTGCAGGCAATACTTTATTATCACATTCTAAATTGATTTCTATTTATTCGTCCATTTCTTTAATAATTTGCTATATCCGCTTCAAATTTTTACTTTTTTGAGGTTGAGCTGTCATTTTGTAAACCACCAAATTTATCCACCACCTCGTTACAGCGGTGGAATGGTTTGCAATTTTGGTTGATGCAACAGTAATAAATGAACGCGTCATTTCTTCAATCTGAAATCCACCAATGAATATAAAAACGCAGTTGGTGAATTGGTGGATCTACCGGTGAATAAAAAAACATGCCTATTTATTTGATGCTTAGGTTAAGTGTTAGTCGTGTTGCTTACATTAGTGATATTTTCCACAGACGCAGTATTTTTGCAAAACCTTGTTGCAAGAGAACAAGCTGCACCTGCACATGATAATAGTAGTGAATTAAATGACAACCCAGGTTATCTATGAACCCTATGACAGAATGCGCACACAACCGTTCCGAATACGTATAGCGCTTCATGCACATTAATAAAACGGAACGATTTCGAAGCGCCGTGCAACAGTAATGCAGCCTATGCGTTACATGCTTAATTCGGAACGCACTCCAAGTGTTTGGATGCAAACAATCAATTTTGGCTATTGTATTTACTAGTGTTTTAGAAATAAATTAGCTGTATTAGTGTATTCATAATATATAACGATTAAAAAGGTATGAACATGATATATTTATTATTACTTAACTAACTTAACACAATCATTTTTACTAAATCCTTCCTAATTTTAAATAATTATATATTTTATATTTCATAACATAACCTATCTTTTAGAACATGGCAACAAACCATCCAATTAAATTTTCAATGATTGCTGAACTGTTTAAAAATGATGAAAATCAGTTGAAGAGAGGTGAGAATTCATTTGAAAGTGGTCATGTGAGAAAAATTATTTTTGATGGTAACATTGAACCAGCCGTAATCAAAGGTGAAGTTCATGCAAGCATGAAAAACAAATTTTATGTAGTTGATGTAAGTATATGTTTTCTTTTATAGCACGGGGATGTACTAAAAGTAATATTAATTTTCCAGATATCTGTTGACTTAAAGAAGAAGTGTATTGTTGGAAAGAGATGTACTTGTCCCAGAGGAGTTGATCTGTGTTATCATATGGGTGCTCTACTTTATTATGCCCATTATAATATCAGTGCCACTGATAAGGAAAAAGTATGGGGTACTCCTGGTAAATCAACTGCTGAGGATGAAATTCATACTATTGAAGAGTTATTTCCACCTACAGGGAAATATGTGGCTATCAAGGAAAAAAGTAAATTGAATGTAAACGAATTTAGGGAAATGCTAGGAAATTCTAATGTGGTTGGATATTCATGGCTTCTTTAACCCGAAGCTGATGAAGCACATATCGCATTAATTCCATCTATTGAGGACATTTTATTCTGTGAGGAATATATAAATGCAGAGGATAAGAAGATGTGTTTAATAGAAAAATGTAGGGTGTTGCCAACAGACATTTCAAACATTGCCAGATCAACTATAGGGCAACATAGGAATGAATGCTGGCTAATTGCCAGAAAAAACCGAATAACTGCCAGTAAATTTGGCAGTTTATTGAATGCATGCTCAAGAAAAAAATTCCCACCCTCCTTGTTCAAATCATTGGTAGAAGGTTACAGTTTAGATGGTGTACATGCAGTTCAGTGGGGAAGGAACCATGAATCGACTGCATTAACAAAATTCATAGAGCAAACTGGATTTCAAGTAGAAGCTACTGGATTTTGGTTAGACGAATGTGGTTTCATGGGAGCCAGTCCCGATTCTTGATAGGAGAAGATGCTATTTTGGAAATAAAATGTCCATACAGCATGAGAAATATAAGGGAAAGTGTTACAGCAAAAAAATACTTTTTCCACTACGATAGTGATGTTGCTGTTCTTGATCCCAGCCATAGTTATTATCATCAAGTTCAAGGACAGCTTTACATTACTGGTAGAGAAAAATGTTATTTTTTTGTTTGGACACCTCAGGATACTGAGATCTTATTAATAAATAAGGATTTAGAATGGGGAGCAAACCTAACCATCTTGAAGGAGTTTTATACAAACATTTTTGTTCAGCAATATTTGACTAAATAAACAAATTTTTAGATATTGTAATTATTCTGTATTACCTATTTATATTGGATCTTTTTAATAAAACAATTTTGTAAGAGTGGTGGTATTATTTATTATTTCAATAATTTAATATTTTTTCACAGTTCAAGAAGCAGTTTTGAAAGATAGAAGTGTAAAATTATCCATAGTACCTATAATAAAAGTCACAAACAATAATTCATTCAATAATTTTTATTGAAAGTCAATATTACTGTACAAATATCAGTATCGTAACAATGAATAGTCGGTTAAAAAATTAAATTAATACAATAATATCCAATCAATACACACAACAGAAGTATCCAGTTGACATCCAACTCACTAACAATAGGTCAAAGATCTTTAGGTATATTATGCAAAAAAGTATTTCATCAGTTTACCAAAAAGTTTAAAGAATCTACAGTGTTCAAGAAAACTAATCAAAAATAAGATTAAATTTTGTTATTACACAAAATGGTTACATTGAAAAATAAAAGTATTTATATTAATTGGTTGTAACAACCAAACGCAAATATAATAATTTTAAGTTTAATTTAGGACCATCCTATGTACTGGCACTTGTGCCTTCTATAGGTCCTCAGTGTATTTATTAATATGTAAAAGGAAAAAATGGAATAAAAATAATAACAAAAACTTATTCTTAGCTATTATTCTTTTTGCGATGTTGATGCATTACTATCTACAAAAAACTGTGAAACCTCCTTAATCAATGGATACTGCAGGTTTGTTATGGCACCAACAGTTTGAAAAATTACAGAGCTGTAATTGAAAAGAGGCTCTGGAATAAAATGTAATATTTTGTAACTTTTCATCCTCCTAATGGCCCTTTCAACATGAATCCTTGCCCGAGCAATACATTTGGTTTGCTCAATTTCCTCCTTTGTAAATTGGGGAGTTGCTAAAAATGGGGGTATATTAAGTGTTACTCCACTTGGTAACAAATCTTGAATTAGAAATCCCTTATCCGCAAGTATAAGGTCACCTGGCTCCATTTGTTCTAAAAGTTTACTATGTCTAACAATGTTTTTGTCACTTGTCGACCCAGGGTATAAATTGCTGATAAGGTTACTACTCCATTTGGGGCGACACCAACCAAACCTTTAAAACTGTTCCTATGTTTGTAACTGCTGTAGGTGAGTCTAAAAAATATACATGTCAACATTTACAGAAATAAAGTGATGACCAAATTTACCTTTGACTTTTCATCGATTTTCTTGGTACAGCACAGAAGATATCAGTACAATCGATAATTATTCTGCAGTTGGTAAAAGAGCTTGCACAATTAGGCAGACACGATTTGTTTTTGGATCTTTTTGGTATTTGTTTTAAAAGCGTATCATATAGAGCTTCATGAAGAACATGTGTAAATGTTACAATTATGTTTGATATTGTGGCCTCCGATACTTTAAACCTGAATGCCAAATCAGTGTGAGAATAATTATGACGAAATTTCATCATTACTACAAGTAACTGATCCACTCTAGAACAAGTTTATCAGATTCACAAATCTGAAAAAAACTCATTTGTTGTCAGAGTGATTCTGAATCTCTCCTGCTCAACTGCATTTTTAATAAATAATTTTCTGCCTCTAGCATTGCGTTAGATGGTTTTAACTGTGCAGAATTGTCAACCGAAGATGAATTGGGTTCAGTAACTGAAACAGATGGATCCTCATCAATCAGTTTATTGGCTAACACCTCAGTTACAGACGTTACAGTAGAGGTTGACGAGCTAAAACAAATTGGGAGATATTAAATTGGATTTATTAGAAAATAATAAAATATTACTATAAATTGATTCATTTCATTGATACAATATAATAAATACAAATAAGTCGATAGTATACCTTAATTCAGACAATGGAATGGACTTGCTTCTGCTTTTCTTCCTTTCTGGACTAAGGTGGTGCTTACTGAACATTTTTCTTTTGTTATGTTCATATAACTCAGGAAGATTTTCCTTGTTTCCTTCTCGAAAATGACAGCTGCACACTCTAGCTCCAGATCCTGGCTCTTCATTTCTTTTACAACATTTTGAACGATTATTTCACAGAATTATGAAATAAAAACAAAATTACCTTAAAAGAGTTATCCAGCTTTTCAGGACTTTTTTATCCTTAGGAAATCTGTAGAACTTACATATATTTTTCATATTGTTGTGACAAATATAATATGAGTAGATTCCACAAAGTAAGGGTCCAAACAGTAAATTCAAGTACTGTGGTATTAACAATTTTTATTGTTGTTAATCTATGGTATTAACATACAAATAAAAGTTTGTTTGCATCCAATAACTAACCTAGCATAGCAAAATGGCGGTGGTGACGTTTTCACTAAATGCGCGTATACGTTCAACGCATCGTATCGGCTGAGACGTAACGGGTCTACACATGTGCAATTCGTTCCGGATACGGATACGTGAGAAATTTAAGACAAGCTAAAAGTCTCTACTTTATATTTGGAAAAGTATTAACGAAGTCTACAGCATGTGTCATGGGCTGCCTGATCTTTTCGGGCGTCTTTTGTCGCAGCCTTCAAAAGTATCCATGTCAACGAAATTATTATTAGTTTGACTGTTTAATTTGTCACAAAATCATTTCTAAAATCTTTATATATAATGGATATTGAGGAGCGCCTTAAAATAGCTGATGAAAATGTTATCTTCGATGCCGATGATACTTGGAGAACAGAATTCAGCAGCTATCAACAAGCCAACATGAATCTCCTGCTACAAAAGAAAGGTCTGTCAGAACCAAAATATGAAGAGTTGAGGCCAAGGACAGTTAGAGACTGCATTCCAAACAGTAAACTTGCAAAATATGGTAATTATGAATACAATGAGTCTAGGGAACTATCATATACTTTGGAAGATTCTAGTCCGAGTTCAAAGTTTGAATACGATTTCAGTAAGGAGACCGAAAAAGAACCGTGGATGCTGGATGAAGTCGACAAATTGTTTAAGGTATTCACAGCTTCTGACGAGAGTTTAGTAGACAGTAAAAAAGATCAAAAGAGATTTGAATATTTAACTACTTTTGAGTCTCCCTTAATGAAGTGCAATTCTTTACCAGAATATCTTCTTAAACTTAAAATCACTAGTGATAGTGTTAAAAAATTGTGGGACACCGAATCATTAGAATCTAGAATGTTTATGTATAGAAGTTTGCAGTCAATTGGCGCAGAAAAATCTGCATTAATTCATAAGTTGCCAGCGCGACCTGATAAAGCTTCAGAATATGACGACGTTAAAAGCGGATTAAAACAAGTTGTTAAGGATACGAGCATACGTAAAAACCAATCAGAATCTTCGCAAAGTCGTCCACTGTACTCGTCAGTTTTACAAGGTTCTGCTTCGAATGGAACCAGCCCACGAGTAGAAAACCAAAAGACTATATCAGGAAGAAAAAGTTCTTCCTCAAGTGAGATTGTAAATGTAATGGAAAAATTAGGAAGTGTTAATAAATTTGGAAGAAGAAATCCGAAGGAATACGCTAAAAGTCAATTGTCGCTTAATAAGATTCCTAAGCTTTTTCCAAATGTGACAAACTCTCGTAGTGTACCAACTATATCAGGCAATGGAATAGGAATGGCCAGCAGTACCAGAGGTCAAAATTATCCTCCAAGTAACTACCAGTACCCGTCTTTTTATATGTTTGTAGAAAATTCCTTTCAACAAAACTATTTACAGCCATTTGGTACTCCCATATATTCTCAAGGAACTCACCCTATTAGTAGGGATAGGAATATTGCTCAAACTAACAGTCAACCATATATTCAATATTCTTCAAATGTCCATAAATCTGATACCAAAATTTTTAGAAGGAGGTCAAGAAATAGAAGCGATTATTTGCGAAAAAATGAAACTGTTTTCTTGAAAGATGATGACATTTCTGAAGATGACAGGAAAATAGATAAAATAAGTTCAAAATCGAACTTGAGCAGCTCTGATTGTTCAGAAGCCGATGTTTACAAAGACCTGGACGAACTGGTAATGAAATGCGTAAATTTGGTTTTAGAAGAACCAAGTCTGGATTGTAGTAAGCCAATTATTGGAAGTGATTCCGACGAACTGAAAAGTCAAGCTTTGGAACAAACCACGAGCTTCAGCGATAGTGTTTTGCAAGATTCAGAGCGACAAGCTACAGAAGAATCTGGAGATAGTTGGGAAAACTACATAGACGAAATATAAGTTTTGTTCGTTTTTTTGTTTAATATTAAATATTGCATATATCAAGGGACAATATTCTTAGGTTTGCAATGCATAACATTTAAAAAAGGTTTTCAAAATGATTTGCATAAACAAATTTTGTAAATTACAAAAAATATTGTCTATGATATAAATTATGTTAAAATAAAATTACTCCCAAACCCGAATTGTTTTATTAATAAAAACACCTTTTCCTTGTGGTTATTTAATGTTTGAATGCGGGATGATTGATTGGGGAGGACCAAGGTCAATAGATGTATTGGTTGCGTGGTAACTTATGGGGGTAGCGACGCGAGGGGGGGTTGCATCGTCAACGAGAATGCCCAAATGGCAAACGATTACAGTTAATGGAGTTTGTGTGTTGTTTAAACAGTTTAGTTGTGTTTTGTATTCTTTTTTGGCGGTTTTTTATTTTTAATTATTGATATTTCAAACTATTTATAAACGAACGTTGTGTTGTAAGCGTAAGCTTGTTTTCTTTGGTGTATAATTCTTGTAGTTTGTGAAAAGGACAAGGGCTATTTTGTTTTCAAATTAAAGGTAAGTTCTAACAAATTATTTTCTTTTTAATCACTCCTGTAATTATGATTTTACTCTTTATAGGCAGCTATGCCGGGAGGAATAGTTTATAGCGTGGCTACATGTAAAAATAATTCGAAGAAAGCAAAGGAAACAGGGGAGAATTTATTATTTTTCACATTCCCTAAAGACCCCAGAGTTTGCAAAGAATGGGAAAGAAAATGCCTACATAAGGATAAATGGTCTTCTAAAAATAAAAGAATTTGTAGCAAACATTTTAAGCCAGAAGATTATGAAGACGAAATGCAAGCAAGGCTGATGAACTTGACTGCTAAGAAGCTTAATAAAGATGGTAAATATATTTTTTAAATATGTAGCACCAGATACTTAGTTTTTCAATTTTTTTAGCTATTCCTTCACTGTTTTTGCTTTCGTCGGAAGATGCCAAACCAGCTGAATTCACTAGTAGGGCTACAAGAGCATTAAAAAAAGAAAGAAAAACTGTGGTTAATGAACTGTTGAACATTAGTGTGACAGAGCCTCTCTTATATATGGAAACAGACAAAAATGATGAGAATGTTGATATATCTAATATTCAATTCATTAGCAATGAAACAAACCAGGCTTGGTAACATAGATGTACCACAACCAGTTAAAGAACAGCAACTACCTTACGATGATGCTGAAACTAACAGTACATAGTCAACCAGTAGTAGTTCTCAATTGTTGGAGAGAAAACAGTCAGAAAGGGACGGTTTAATGTATATTGCTGGATATTTAGCTAAGAAACACAAAGAGAAATATCCCAACTTAGGAATGTATACTTATAAAACTGGGGAAACAATTTCCATTCATAACTATAGCATTCCTTCATGGATTCAACATTTATCGTTTGGTGGGTTAATACAGCCTTCAGAAGAATGGAGTAACCAAGTCATTAAGATGGACAAATATTTTGTTAAAATGCACAAAGATGTATTTAGTTGTAAAAAACAATTTGTCAAAAATACAACAAATTGTTGATAAGCAACGCTAAGAACTCCCTCAATAATATTGGTTGGTAGCAGTAGTTTTTCTCTCCATATGACAGTTTCACGGTTGTTGATTCATGGTATGGTTGTTGTAAGGAAATAAGATGTAATATTGTAGTATTGTTATCATCGATTACAAATAAAACAGAAGAAAAGCTGGCATTTTAATTACAAAGATACTAAAGGAAGGTACAACAAACAAATAATAATAAAAGGTTATGGGCCCAGCATCTCGAGAAGAAAAATAAAATAAAGAACAATGAGGATAAGAATAAAAACACGTGAGTCGCAATGAATTCTTCAGGAAAAAATACCTATAATATAGAAGTTTTAAAGGATGATAATAACATGAATTGGAAATTCAGGATGCAAATGATTTTAGCGAAAAATTCTGTAATCGAACAAGTAGAAAAATTAATTGATATAGACAGCTTGAATGAGGAAGGCAAGAAGAAGTTTTACAAAAATGATAATAGGGCCAAATCGTTGATTGTACAGTGTACCGCTGACATACACATTGAGAGCTTAAGAGACCAGAAAACCGCCTATGACATGTGGCGAGTGCTTGAGGACAAATTTGAAAAGAACCTGGACAATTGTACCTATATAAGGAAGAAGATGCTATCTATGAGGTTGAAAGAAGGTGAATCACTAAAAACATTTATTGTAGAATTTGAAGAAGTCTTGAGACAATTGAAAGGTACAGATGTTCAAATAGATGAAAAGGATATTATCTGCAACCTGCTACTAACCCTACCGAAGTCATTTGAAATGGTTGCTACTGTGATTGAAAACATGCCTGAAGACACTTTGAAATATGAAAGTGTTAAAAAGAAATTATTAGGTGAAGAAGAAAAACGCCATTTGAGTAAACCAATTATTAATCAAGTTCAACAAACTGCTTTTAACAATGAGGCAGGATGTTATCGATGCGGAATGCCAGGGCACTACAAACGTAAGTGTAGATCGCAGCTAGGCCAATTTAGAGGTGGGATACAAAATAGTTTCAAGGATGGAGCAACTTTACTGAACAAGAAGACACACAGGTGAGTGATGAAAATGTATCAAAGGTTTGTTTTAATGTAGGGGATAGTATATCACAAGTCAATTCTAACCAGTTAACTTTTTGTATTGACTCTGGCTGCACAGATCATTTAATTAATAGTAAAAATGTATTTTCTGAAATTGCAATGCTTATTAGCCCTATAAAAATAGCTATTGCAAAAAATGACAATTACCTTTTAGCTACAGGGGTAGGAAATATTAATGTTATCAGTAATGTGATGGGAAAAGAAACAAACTGTAAAATAAAAAATGTCTTATATGTACCTTCTTTAAGAAGAAATTTACTATCTGTAAAAAAATTAGAAATGTCTGGGTTAAATGTCAACTTTGGAGAGGGATCGGTTAAACTTATTCATAATAATGAAATCATAGGAATTGGAAAAATAAATAGTTTCAATGTAATTAATATTGAGTGCCATAATGTAGATATTAATAAAAATGATGTTTTTCTCAAATGGCACAAAAGGTTCGCACACTTAAATTTTCAAAGCCTCGAGAAATTAGTCAGTGGGAATATAGTAGAGGGTTTAGAAAATGTTCAGGTCTCCGATTTAGAATTTTGTGAACCATGCTCAGTGGCCAAAATGTGTAGAAAACCATTTGGTACCAGGGTAAGGAGTAGTAAAATGTTAGAGATTGTTCACACAGACATATGTGGGCCTATAACACCAGTTGCATATGATGGAAGTAAGTATTTTATCACTTTCACAGACGATTTTTCTAACTTTACATCAGTATATTTGATCAAAAATAAAAATGAGGCATTTACAAAGTTTAAAGAATTTTATTTCATGACAAAAGCAATGTTCGGTTTCACAATTCAAAAACTGAGGTGTGATAATGGAGGGGAATATGTATCACATGATTTTAGGAATTTTTGTAGGGAAAATGGGGTAGTTTTTGATTATTCAATTCCATATACACCACAACAAAATGGTAAGGCGGAACACAAAAACCGAACACTAGTGGAAAGAGCTAGGGCAGTTATAAATGAATCAGGTGTGCCCAAAGAACTCTGGGGGGAGGCAATTTTAAATGTTAACTATGTAATCAATAGAGGGCCCACTGAAACACTTCAAAATAAAACTGCGGCAGAAGTTTGGTATAAGAGAAAGCCTAATGTTAATAATTTGAAAATTTTTGGTACAGTAGCACATAGTCATATAAGAAAAGAAATAAGGAATAAATTTGACTCTAAAGTTGAAAAATGTATTGTAGTGGGTTATACACAAAATGGTTACAGGTTGTGGAATATAGAAAGAAATAATGTAATAGTATCAAGGGATGTTAAGTTCAATGAAAATGAATTTTACTTTAATAACAAATGTGCAACTTTGCAAACAAAGAATGATCAGGAAGACAGAAATGGTTCTGAAAATGATGAACAGGCAGGTAAAGAAAATCAAGAGAATGAAAATAATGAAAGTGAAGATGATGAGTTAGGTATGATTGAGCATGTACGAAGGAGTAATAGAATTAGCTTACTTACATAGCACTTAATGCGATGAAATATTTAGAAAATGTTCCAGAGAGGTATGAAGATTTGAATGAGAGAAAGGATAGGAGTGATTGGTTGAATGCCATGAACAGGGAATTGAATTCAATAGACAAAAATAAAACATGGGAAATAATACCTAAACCCAAAAATGTACAAATTTTGGACACAAAATGGGTTTATGCTCTTGAACCCTTGGAAGAAAATGAGTGTGACAAATATAAGGCTCGGCTTGTTGTAAGGGGGTTTGCTCAGGAAAAGAGTGAGTATTCAGATATATATTCACCAGTAGCAAAAATGAGTACGATCAGAACTTTATTAGTTATTGGAAATCAATTTAAATACCATTTTATTCAGTTAGACATAAAGTCGGCCTTTCTAAATGGTACTCTAAATGAAAATATTTATGTTTACCCACCAAAAGGAACCAAATGTCCTGAAGGTCATGTTTACAAGTTAAATAAAGCTCTTTATGGGCTAGTACAATCTAGTAAGTGTTGGAATGAAAGAATAAATAACTTTCTTCTTAGTATTGGTTTTGAAAGATCTGAAACTGACTTCTGTTTATATAAACTAAAAAATGAAATGGGAAATGTTTTCTTGTTGATATATGTTGATGATATTATTTTAGCAGGGGCAAATTTAAATGATATAAACAATATTAAACAAAAACTAAAGAAATAATTTGAACTGAAAGATAAGGGCAACTTAAAATATTTTTTAGGTCTTGAAGTTGAGTACGATAGAGAAAAGGGAATACTATTATTGAATCAGTCAACATACATCAAAACATTATTAAAACGTTTTGGCTTTGACAACTGCAAACCTACATCGGTGCCAATTGATCCTAAATTGAATTTACAGAAACCTGATAGTAATTTTATAGACAGACCTATCAGAGAACTTGTTGGTTGCTTGATGTATCTTGCTTTAGGCACTAGACCTGACATTTGTTTTAGTGTGAATTATTTTAGCCAATTCCAGGATAAAGTTGTCATTTCTATATGGAATCATTTGAAACGAATTTTAAGATATTTGAGTGGAACGCAATATGTAGGCTTAAGATATAAGAAACAAAATACAACAAATCTTGAATGTTTTGTTGATTCAGACTGGGGGTCAAATGTAAATGATAGAAAATCCGTCTCGGGATTTTTATTTAAGATTTTTGGAAACACTGTTAGTTGGGCTACTCGAAAACAAAAATGTATTGCTATGTCAACTACTGAAGCTGAACTGGTAGCTTTAGTCGAATCAGTCCATGAAGGCTTATGGTTAAAAAAGTTGTTAAATGATAGGGTAACCTTCTATGAGGACAATCAGGGGTATATCGCAATAGTTGAAAACCCTGCAAATAATAAGAGAGTAAAGCATATAGATTTAAAGTATCATATATATCTCTTTATTTAGTCAAAAATAACTAATTCTGTTTACATAATATAAGTACACAATATAAAATAAAAGAACAGTACAACATATAGTGTTTACAGCACAAAAAATTAGGTACATCATAAATAAATTAAAATTAGAATAAAACAAATTTAAACAAACATATAATATTAGGCTGTGACTGCTCACTCCGACAATAAATAATCCTTTAATGCTCTTTTAAAAGAATGTACAGATGAACTTTTTTTAATGTATTCTGGTAAACTATTGAAAGAATTAATACCTTTGTGAAATACAGAGTTGTATGTACTGCTTCTCCTACACATTTCAATTCTTAAATTTTCCTTATTTCTTGTATTATAGTTATGTACACCAAGACTATTAGAGAGCTTATCCTGCAGATACACTGGTGCATGTCCAATTTTAATTTTGAAAATAAAAATTAATGTGAAGTACTGAATTAATTTAATTATTGGCATCCAGTTAAGTGTCTTTAGCATGCTGGTTATAGGAGTATACCTAGAGCACTTCAATATTATTCGCATGGCACGGTTTTGCATCCTTTGAAGACGATTTATTTCATTTTGTTTGAGAAGATACAAAATTGTAGGGCAATAATTAAAATGTGGTAATATTACAGTGTTGAAAACAGTTAATTTGGACCATTGGCTTAGATGTGGAGAGCATCGTCTCAAATAGTTAATTTTATAGGCCACAGTTTTAATAACTTGGTTTGCATGCTCCTTAAATTTTAAATTATTGTCAATAGTTAATATTTTTTTACTGTCTCCACTGTTTCATCACCAAATCTTATATTTAAACTAACTTCCCTATACCTGTTGCCTGTTGTTTAAATAATCTATTATCCAAATAAGAGCTGTCCCATCAATACCTACGCTTTTAATTTTCTGTATTAGCCTATATCTATCTACTGTTTCAAATGCTCTTTGTAGATCTAATAATACCGCAATTGTGACTAAATTATTTTCAATATTATTTTTCCAATCACTCAAAACGCATTGTAGAGCCGTTTCACAACTATGTTTATTACGGAATCCTGATTGATACCCACAAAGAATCTTATTACCTTCTAGATAATCTACCAGTTGCTCATATACAACTTTTTCCAATACTTTAGCAACAGCATTAATCATATTAACTGGTCTCAAATTTGTAGCTGTATTTGTATCTGGTTTCTTGGGTATAGGAACTATAGTAGATATTTTCATTTCTGTAGGAACTTGACTTAACTCTAAAGAACCATTAATTATGTTTAATATAGGATTACAAATATCTTTGAAACACTTTTTTAATAATTCTACACTGATATCATCAGGACTACTTTTATTCTTTAATGAACTAATTATTTTTTCCAATTCCTCTAGACTAATTAAATTAAAAGTGGTCATTTTATTAGTAATAACTTTATCTACTACTGGAAAACTATTTGTAAAAGTTTTATCAATTTGTTCTGCTATATCCATAATACTTTTAACATAATATGTATTTAAACAATTTGGTATTACATTTATATCCGATACTAAATCACCATTACCCATATCTATTATATTAAGATTATTTTCTTGTTTATCATTTGGAATGAACGCCTTTAAAATTTTCCACATTTCAGTCGGATTTTGTTTATTATGATCTATTTTATTTTCAAAATATTTTCTCTTTTCTTCCCTTATTGTTTTTACCGCCATATTTCTTTTTTGCTTGTATATTTCCCAATATTCTGTTGTTCTCTTTTTTATGTACATTCTATAACTTTCATCCTTGTCTCTTGCCGCCTGCCTAACTTTCTCATTCCAGAATTCCTGGTAATGTTCATATATTTTTACCTCTTTTTTTTGGAGCTACTTCATCTAGTATAGAATATACCTTTTCCACAAACATTGTATATCTTTTATTCAAATTTAATTCCGTATAGTTCCAGTTTATATTTTTCAATTTAAACCCAATTCTTTCAAAGTCAATATTTCTGCCCCTCGTTTCTATATAAAATTCTTTTCTTGGTACTTTTATGTGTTTTAAATATATTGCTATATTGCGGTGAGAGCTTATTTTAGGGAAATCAAAAACACTTACATCCATTTCTAAATTCGATAAAGCTAGATCAATTAATGTACCTCCCCCCTTTGTTAAGTGAGTGTATTCTGTCACTGAATTTATAAATCCCATATCCGTTATATAACTTCGTAGCCTACAACTGCAATTGTTATCATTATCTAGTTTTTCAATAAAATAAATCATCAGTTCGTAAAAAGAATTTTTTCTCTGTCGATATATGTTCTTTAATGTGCTCTATAGGACCTATATACCAGCCGATTTTGTCGGGCCAGTTTTCACCCTTCGCCACCCTTTTCAATTATTCAATAAAATAAAACATAAAATCGTAAAAATAATAGTAAAAGAATTTTTTTCTCTCTATATATATTTTCTTAAATGTACTCTATAAGACCTATTATACCACCCGATTTTGTCGGGCAGGTATTCAGCATCTACAACCCTTTTAAGTTTTTTAATAAAATAAATCATAAGTTCGTTAAAATAATCGTAAATGGAATTTTTTCTCTGTAGATATATGTACTTTAATGTACTCTATAAGACCTATATACCACCGGATTTTGTCGGGCAAGTTTTCACCCTCCACAACCCTTTTCAATTTTTCAATAAAATAAATCATAAGTTCTTAAAAATAATCGTGAATGGAATTTTTTCTCTGTCGATATATGTTCTTTAATGTACTCTATAAGACCTATATACCACCGGATTTTGTCGGGCAAGTTTTCACCCTCCACAACCCTTTTCAATTTTTCAATAAAATAAATCATAAGTTCGTAAAAATAATCGTGAATGGAATTTTTTCTCTGTAGATATATGTTCTTTAATGTTCTCTATAAGACCTATATACCACCCGATTTTGTCGGGCAGGTATTCAGCATCTACAACCCTTTTAAGTTTTTTAATAAAATAAATCATAAGTTCGTTAAAATAATCGTAAATGGAATTTTTTCTCTGTAGATATATGTACTTTAATGTACTCTATAAGACCTATATACCACCGGATTTTGTCGGGCAAGTTTTCACCCTCCACAACCCTTTTCAATTTTTCAATAAAATAAATCATAAGTTCTTAAAAATAATCGTGAATGGAATTTTTTCTCTGTAGATATATGTTCTTTAATGTACTCTATAAGACCTATATACCACCGGATTTTGTCGGGCAAGTTTTCACCCTCCACAACCCTTTTCAATTTTTCAATAAAATAAATCATAAGTTCGTGAAAATAATCGTAAAAGAAATTTTTTCTCTGTAGATATATGTTCTTTAATGTTCTCTATAAGACCTATATACCACCCGATTTTGTCGGGCAGGTATTCACCCTCCACAACCCTTTTCAATTTTTCAATAAAATAAATCATAAGTTCGTAAAAATAATCGTGAATGGAATTTTTTCTCTGTACATATATGTTCTTTAATGTACTCTATAAGACCTATATACCACCGGATTTTGTCGGGCAAGTTTTCACCCTCCACAACCCTTTTCAATTTTTCAATAAAATAAATCATAAGTTCGTGAAAATAATCGTAAAAGAAATTTTTTCTCTGTAGATATATGTTCTTTAATGTTCTCTATAAGACCTATATACCACCCGATTTTGTCGGGCAGGTATTCACCCTCCACAACCCTTTTCAATTTTTCAATAAAATAAATCATAAGTTCGTAAAAATAATCGTGAATGGAATTTTTTCTCTGTAGATATATGTTCTTTAATGTACTCTATAAGACCTATATACCACCGGATTTTGTCGGGC
This sequence comes from Lochmaea crataegi, assembly GCA_947563755.1. NCBI lineage: Eukaryota > Metazoa > Arthropoda > Insecta > Coleoptera > Chrysomelidae > Lochmaea > Lochmaea crataegi. Next base: position 118,911,728 of record OX387422.1, on the reverse strand, counting down.
AAGTTTTCACCCTCCACAACCCTTTTCAATTTTTCAATAAAATAAATCATAAGTTCGTGAAAATAATGGTAAAAGAAATTTTTTCTCTGTAGATATATGTTCTTTAATGTACTCTATGAGAACTATATACCACCTGATTTTGTCGGGCAGGTATTCACCCTCCACAACCCTTTTCAATTTTTCAATAAAATAAATCATAAGTTCGTAAAAATAATCGTGAATGGAATTTTTTCTCTGTAGATATATGTTCTTTATTGTACTCTATAAGACCTATATACCACCGGATTTTGTCGGGCAGGTATTCACCCTCCACAACCCTTTTCAATTATTTCATAAAATAAATCATAAGTTCGTAAAAATAATCGTAAATGAAAGTTTTTCTTTGTAGATATATGTTCTTTAATGTTCTCTATAAGACCTATATACCACCCGATTTTGTCGGGCAGGTATTCACCCTCCACAACCCTTTTCAATTTTTCAATAAAATAAATCATAAATTCGTAAAAATAATCGTGAATGGAATTTTTTCTCTGTAGATATATGTACTTTAATGTACTCTATAAGACCTATATACCACCGGATTTTGTCGGGCAAGTTTTCACCCTCCACAACCCTTTTCAATTTTTCAATAAAATAAATCATAAGTTCTTAAAAATAATCGTGAATGGAATTTTTTCTCTGTAGATAAATGTTCTTTAATGTACTCTATAAGACCTATATACCACCGGATTTTGTCGGGCAAGTTTTCACCCTCCACAACCCTTTTTAATTTTTCAATAAAATAAATCATAAGTTCGTAAAAATAATCGTGAATGGAATTTTTTCTCTGTAGATATATGTTCTTTATTGTACTCTATAAGACCTATATACCACCGGATTTTGTCGGGCAAGTTTTCACCCTCCACAACCCTTTTCAATTTTTCAATAAAATAAATCATAAGTTCGTAAAAATAATCGTGAATGGAATTTTTTCTCTGTAGATATATGTTCTTTAATGTTCTCTATAAGACCTATATACCACCCGATTTTGTCGGGCAGGTATTCAGCATCTACAACCCTTTTAAGTTTTTTAATAAAATAAATCATAAGTTCGTTAAAATAATCGTAAATGGAATTTTTTCTCTGTAGATATATGTACTTTAATGTACTCTATAAGACCTATATACCACCGGATTTTGTCGGGCAAGTTTTCACCCTCCACAACCCTTTTCAATTTTTCAATAAAATAAATCATAAGTTCTTAAAAATAATCGTGAATGGAATTTTTTCTCTGTAGATATATGTTCTTTAATGTACTCTATAAGACCTATATACCACCGGATTTTGTCGGGCAAGTTTTCACCCTCCACAACCCTTTTCAATTTTTCAATAAAATAAATCATAAGTTCGTAAAAATAATCGTGAATGGAATTTTTTCTCTGTCGATATATGTTCTTTAATGTGCTCTATAGGACCTATATACCAGCCGATTTTGTCGGGCCAGTTTTCACCCTTTACAACCCTTTTCAATTATTCAATAAAATAAAACATAAAATCGTAAAAATAATAGTAAAAGAATTTTTTTCCCTCTGTATATATTTTCTTAAATGTACTCTATAAGACCTATATACCACCCGATTTTGTCGGTCAGGTATTCAGCATCTACAACCCTTTTAAGTTTTTTAATAAAATAAATCATAAGTTCGTTAAAATAATCGTAAATGAAATTTTTTCTCTGTAGATATATGTACTTTAATGTACTCTATAAGACCTATATACCACCGGATTTTGTCGGGCAGGAATTCACCCTCCACAACCCTTTTCAATTATTTCATAAAATAAATCATAAGTTCGTAAAAATAATCGTAAAAGAAATTCTTTTGCAGATATGTAAAACTTATATGCCACCCGATTTTTTAATCTGTAACTGTAAATAAAAAAAAATTAATAAAATTCTTAGTACTAATTGTTTAATATTTCATGGAATCTTATTGAAATTGAAAGAAAAAATGGAATATATTCGACTAACTATATCTATCTACTAAAGATAAAACTGTTTCTGCTCGAATAGAACTGGGCGACGAAGCGGTGTCATGATTTATGTTGAAACGATTTGCAATTCTTACCTCGCCAAATAAATCAGTAGTTTGTTAAAATTAATTTTTTTGTAAATAAAAATTTATTTTACTACAACCATATGAAAAGCCATATAAAAAAGTAAACTACACCAATGGAAACTGTTGAAATTAAGATACATCATCTCAGCGTCCTCTTGCTGTTACATTTCAAGTGTAACTTCGAAATATACTGATAAAGGGCACTTTAGGATTATCGTGATGTTTACATTTCAATAAGTGTTCCCATAATTAAGGGTTTTTGTTTGTAATGTAAACAAATATGTTCATTTATTATTTTCATTACCTAGTCTGAGAAAGTCTGGCTTTTATAATCTAGGTGTCGAAAATATTCAGTGTTGAGTTTTTCTAGCTATCAAGTAGTGTCAAAAATTCTTGACGCCTTATTTTTGTATTGGTGGACTCTCAATATATTTGTGCTAGTGATTGTGGGAAGAAGTTCGTATACACTATATTTTTTGTTTAAACGGCAGTGATAGACATTATATTTATATAGACAATATTAGTGAATACCCTGTTAGTGAACGAATACCCTGTCAGGACGAGAACCAAATAGTAGGTTGGTCAACGGTAGGGTGAGTCAGTTTCCAGTATTGTTTCGGAGAATTAGACATTAACAGAGTTCGAAAATTTTTGTAATTTTTAGATTATATATTATTTCTTTATATCTGTCATTCTGTTTATAAATAAAATACGTATTCTAAAATGAACCGACGAGGGCGTCCTTCTCTATGGATGTGAAAAAGTTGGCAGACTATTTCAGAAACAACCATTCTAGAATGATATACCACGAAATTAAAAATCTTACGGCGGGTACGGATGAGATAAAACAAGCTGCTTTATATATGTTCGATAAAAATGATGAAAATAGTTGTTATATAATAGTTAAAACGATAAGAAGAAATACTGGTGATTTCATTGATTATCTCCAACCTAAAATCAATATAATTCAGAATATAATTATTCAAGACGGTAAATTGGCAAATCCATATACATCACAAGTTATCGGTCCAAATAGTAACTTTCATAGATCATCAGATTATCATAATGAACAAAACTCAAACGGATCTGAACATAATGATGTAGATAAAAAACAATCCTCTGATTTTTCGATAAATAGTGACTGGAAGCCAAATATGTCCATTTATAACAATTTCCAAAATGATATTATAACGTCTACTCCACTAATCATAGAAGATAATACAATGTTGCCTCACACTAGTATATTTCCTGGCAGTTATTATGAATCCAAAATTGAAAATGACAAAACTATCACACCAAACCGGTCTTCTGATATTTCGACAAGTAATGAAGATATACCTCAAAGTATGTTACAACTTCGCGATTCCGTCAAACACAAGAGTTTCCTTCCATTAAATTCGGTTAATTTAAAAACAAAGAAATGGATCAAACCATCTTACAGTCAGTGTAATATTTCTGAAGGACATTTTACCATCAGTCACCATGAATTATCTTCTATATTTGCAGGAAAAAAATTATCTTCAGGCTACACTTACCTGTTAGAGCAAAAATTTAAACCGTTTGTGAATAATATTTGTATCTTAAATTTCAAAGGAAATCGATATAATATAAAAGACGATTATTTTACAGTTTATGCGTATTGTGCCCACAACTGCAAAAAATTTATATTTTTTATAAATTCGATTAGTCACCATGAAGATCATAGTGTTAGAGTACTTAGCTCTAGTAGAAATTATAATCATATAGGTCGATTCAGTAGATATGTTAAAGGCACTCAGCGAAAAATATTCATGCAGGAAATGAAAAGTTTAAAACCCTCCTTATTTCGTGACAAAACAGTTCGAAAATCAATACCATCATTATTAGAAAGTGGTAACTTGCAGAATGTTAAATCAGAGCCGGTATTTCGGAAAATTCGATCAGACAAATTAGGTAGGAATGATCGACATAAAGATGACCTGATAGATTTGATTTTGATGCAGAGGGAAAATCATGCGTACATAAAAGTTGTAGGTCAGCCACTTCATGTATATATGTACAGTACTGAACAGCTGCAAATTATTGAAAAATGTAATCCAAAACCAATCCTTTATTTGGATGCAACTGGTAGTATTATTAGAAAACCGCCGGCAACTGAAAAACGTGTTTTCTATTACGCAGGTGTAATTAACGAAAAAAATCGTATAGTACCAGTTCTTGAAATGATCAATTGTAATCATGATATGGTATCGATCGGTGTATTTCTGGCCAAATTTAAATCATTCTCTCTACAGTATTCCAAAAAATGGCCAATATTTTCAGCAGTTGTAACCGACTTTAGTTTTCCTTTAATAAATGGAACACTTCATTTCTTTAATAGAATGGATATAAAAACATATTTAACATGGGCATTTTTAATTTGTCAAGAGCCTAAATGGGAGCAAAATTATATCACACCAATTCATTTATGTTGCGCTCACTTTTTCAAAATTATTTGTAATGATATAAAAAAAACTGGGGTTAATAAAGGTGCACAAAAATACGTAAAGGAAATAATGGCAGCATGTTTTAACTTCAATCACTTAGAACAAGTTATAGTGTGGTTCGAAAATTTGGTGAAAATCCTTTGTTCAAAAACTCAGAATCAAACAATGAAATTAGCATTGAAAACTTTGTTAGAATTATGTGTAGGCAGAAAGTGCTAAATTAGATTCAGACCTTTCAGAACTTCAAATTGGTGAGGTTTCCGATGTACTATATTCGAATAGTCCGTTTTATAAATTATTTCTAAAAAAATTCGAAACAATTATCTCTTATGTAGACGAAGCCAATTGCTATTACTGCATGGAATTTGCGAAATTAATTTTAAAAAAATATCTGCCTTTCTTGCCCTTATGGACTGGAATTTTATATAAAAATGAATACTCTGGTAGATTTAGTAATGCGAATGTAGAAAACTGGTTTTCCCAAGTAAAAAATCAACTGTTTAATGGTAATTGTTATAATCAGAAGTCTAGTCGAGTTGTAAGAGTTTTGCGTAAGAAGGTAATCTCTCTTCATAAAGAAATTATATCCGATATACCAAGACAAGCCTGTACCTCAAAGACTAAACTAAAGAAACACGTAACGAACGTACATACAACGACAATGTTCGAAGAATATTCTCATACTGAGAAATGGCAGAAAAAGCATATTCAGAAAGACAAAAACTTTTTGGGGACTAGATTGAAACGTACATTAAACGACATTAATAAGAAAAACAACACTAAAAAACTAGCAGTGCAGTCGAAACAAATTGACATCAAGTTGCCAAATAATGGTGATTTTCCATCGATACTTTCGAAAAAGTCCTCCTTAACGAATGTTAAGGAAGAATGTCACAATTTTTTGTATACAATAGCTAATTATGATCGTACTGACTTAGAAACTTTAAAACAAAAATCAGATTCTTGGCTTTACCAAAGAAAACTTAGACTCACATCCTCAAATTTTGGATCAATAATCAAATCGAAATCAGACAATAGAAGGTCATCAATAGTTAACTCACTTTTATATAAACAAACTCCACAAATCAAAGCTATAGCACACGGAAATCGGTATGAACGAGAGGCTCTTTCGGATTACCAGATAAAAACTGGTAAAACGGTGACATATGTGGGCCTGATAATTCATAAGAAAATTCCATACTTGGCATGTTCTCCGGATGGTTTGATAGGAGATGACGGTATTGTTGAAATTAAATGTCCTTTTAGTATCCGATATGAAAATCCAGAAATATCAAACGTCCAAAATAAACTAAAATATATTAACAATAATCAAAAATTAAAAGAAAACCATAATTATTTTTTTCAAATTCAAGGTTTATTGAACATAACAGAAAGGAAATGGTGTGATTTGTTTATTTGGACTTTGGCAGGAAGTTTTTTAATAAGAATAGAACGTGATATTCAATTTTGGAGATCCATAATGCTCAAGCCTTTGTGCGAATTTTATTTATCCCAGAGTTAGTGGATCCTCAACGTTATAATATCAAAAAGAGGAAGTTCATCAGTTTCTCTGAACATATAGATAATGAATGTAGCCAGTCAACTTTTGAATCGTATTTAAACTTTTTTGATAATGGACTTGTCAAAAACTATAAATATTATGATATTTCTAATGAGTACGGTAATTATGTTGTTGCTAAATTTCAACAAAAATTTTCTAATGAATTGCGTATTGACGATTTTCTAACATTATATGGTTAACCGATTTTGCAATTAATTACTGCTTATCAGCCCTTATGAGATTATTCCCGAATGAATGTTATATTCTGCTTACTAATGATCAAACTTACGCTATAATGCATTGCAGCAATGAACTCGAAGAATCATTCTTTTTAGAATTTCCAGAAATTCGTAAAAATTCAATATTAGTATTTCCTATAATTATTGGAACTGTTTTAAATAGGGACCACTGGGTGCTAGCTCTAGCTAACATGACAGAGATAACATTTTTATATATCGATCCACGGTATAATAGTATACCAAAGGAAGCTTCAATGTATAAGGAGAAATTTGAAATTTTTATTGACAAATATCTTAATTTCCAAAAATTCACCGAGGGAAAACCATATTTTATTTTAAAAAGTATTGCTCATATAAAACAAAGAGACGGATATAATTGCGGAGTTTATACCATATATTTTTTAATGCAAATTTTGAAAAATGACTCATTACTGAAACATGAAAGTATGGATGAATTTAGGAAAGAACTGGCAAATATGATATTAGAACTTGCGGATAACGATCAAATTAAATTTTGTCTTGTTTGTGGATATGAAGTTGTGAGGTCACATGAGAATACATGTGAATGCTGTAATAGAGTATTCCATATTACGTGCTGCAAAATGAAAAACCAAAAATGTTCATTGTGCACAAAATTTTTAAAACTGACCATCTAATCTAATTAAAAAACTGAGAATTAGAAATAAAGCACATGTTCTAGCTCTGTCACATTCACCATGTCGGTACTAAAAGTAAATTTATTTTGTTTATTTTTGATTGAAAATTAAACCACAATAATTGTTTATATTTTTATTTCCAACGTTTGCGTTCCAGTTGCCGAATTATTCTATTTTGGATTAATATTTCGCTATTCGACAACTAGAAAATAAATTTATGTAATCTTCATTGCTTATGGCCTACTTATAATGAGCCACAATAAGGCATAAATAATTGAAATTTTTAAATGTATATTAATATCTCAAAAACGCTTACGTTTGGGTATAGGAAAGTGAACATACATTCCACTTATTTTTGGTCGTAGATATAAATAAAAAGGAAAAAATGCTAGTTCCATTTGAAAATCAAGGTATTTGACATTTTTGAAGTTCAACTTTTCATCACTTTTTCACAGAAAATCTGCTGACACTGGAGGACAATAGTGCTTTTAATATACTATATCATTATGTAAAAACTAACAACATAAATCTGTAAGTAGCTGTGCTACTAAAAACAAATGATAAAAAAAGCAAAATTGAAATAGAAGAAATTAAAAAAAAATAAAAAATTGAAAAAAAAATAAAAAAAAGATTAAAAAAAATAAAAAATCAAAAAAATAGACAAATAAACTAACAGTACAACTATACAATGATAAAATTGTAAAATTGACAAAAGAAAATAAAATAAAGCTGGCTCTGCCGATCTGCACATAAATTTTCAACGCCTGTCAGTTTTTCATTGAAAAAATTAATATTCCGAAAAGTATACGTTTGAGGTATTGGGTATTCTACACGAAGTGACATTTAAATTTAACATAGAAGTCGAAAAATCATTAATACGGGGTGCTCTTTTTGAAATGACAAAACTGTTGTTCACCGTCATAAACGGATGTGACATATCTATCAAATTATTTTCCATAAACTCTCCATAGCCTGAAATCAATATATACCAATTTTTTAATTAAAATCGCGAGAGTGCTTTACAATATGAAGATTGTGCATGCTCGTCGTGAAAGAGAATGTATTGAATACTGAATTTATTTCATTCCTGGCTGGGAGATATAATTTATTTTTGTTACTTTGGAATAAGTTAGTTTATTTTCGTGGATTAGGCCTACTGGGGATACCACAGTAAAAAAACGCACCCTATACTCTACCGCTAGGTGGTGTGGAAAGGAGTGAAAACCAAACAGACCATACAAAAGTATAATTCCGCAACTCTTACGGTCAAAGGTATACACGCTGCGACAGATAAACCATAGATTAGAGAGATCTCGAGAACTGAAGGTGTATGGTATGGTATGGTTCATAAGGCTGACCTATTTGAGAAAAATATTGTCATGATTTTTCTCCTTCCGGTTATAAGTCAAGTTTTTGTAATGGAACATCCTGTATATATTTTTTTGAAATATTCACGTTATTTCGAGTAGTATCCTGAAAGTTTCATTGAGCAGCATAAATATGCAGTAAAAGATTTCATTTACTTATGAGTTATTTTATTAAAAAAATAAAAAGGGTTGTGGAAGGTGCAAATTTACCCGACAAAATCCGGTGGTGTATAGGTCGTATAGAGTACATTAAAGAACATATATCTACAGAGAAGAAATTCCATTTACGATAATTTTTATTAACTTATGATTTATTTTATTAAAAAATTAAAAAGGGTTGTGGAGGGTGCAAACTTGCCCGACAAAATCGGGTGGTATATAGGACTTATAGAGTACATTAAAGAACATATATCTACAAAGAAAAATTTTTTTTACGATTATTTTTACGAACTTATGATTTATTTTATTAAAAAATTAAAAAGGGTTGTGGAGGGTGCAAACTTACTCGACAAAATCGGGTGGTATATAGGTCTTATAGAGTACATTAAAAAACATATATCTACAGAGAAAAAATTCCATTTACGATTATTTTTACGAACTTATGATTTATTTTATTAAAAAATTAAAAAGGGTTGTGGAGGGTGCAAACTCACCCGACAAAATCGGGTGGTATATAGGTCTTATAGAGTACATTAAATAACATATATCTACAGAGAAAAAATTTCTTTCACGATTATTTTTACGAACTTATGATTTATTTTATTGAAAAATTGAAAAGGGTTGTGGAGGGTGAAAACTTGCCCGACAAAATCCGGTGGTATATAGGTCTTATAGAGTACATTAAAGAACATATATCTACAAAGAAAAAATTTCATTTACGATTATTTTTACGAACTTATGATTTATTTTATGAAATAATTGAAAAGGGTTGTGGAGGGTGAATACCTGCCCGACAAAATCAGGTGGTATATAGTTCTCATAGAGTACATTAAAGAACATATATCTACAGAGAAAAAATTTCTTTTACGATTATTTTCACGAACTTATGATTTATTCTATGAAATAATTGAAAAGGGTTGTGGAGGGTGCAAATTTACCCGACAAAATCCGGTGGTATATAGGTCGTATAGAGTACATTGAAGAACATATATCTACAGAGAAAAAATTTCATTTACGATTATTTTTACGAACTTATGATTTATTTTATTAAAAAATTGAAAAGGGTTGTGGAGGGTGCAAATTTACCCGACAAAATCCGGTGGTATATAGGTCGTATAGAGTACATTAGAGAACATATATCTACAGAGAAAAAATTCCATTTACGATTATTTTTACGAAGTTATGATTTATTTTATAAAAAAATTAAAAAGGGTTGTGGAGAGTGCAAACTTACCCGACAAAATCGGGTGGTATATAGGTCTTATAGATTACATTAAAGAACATATATCTACGAAGAAAAAAATTGATTGACGATTATTTTTACGAACTTATGATTTATTTTATTAAAAAATTGAAAAGGGTTGCAGAGGGTGAAAACTTACCCGACAAAATCGGGTGGTATATAGGTCTTATAGAGCACATTAAAGAACATATATCTATAGAGAAAAAATTTCTTTTACGACTATTTTTACGAACTTATGATTTATTTTATAAAAAAAATTAAAAAGGGCTGTGGAGGGTGCAAATTTACCCGACAAAATCCGGTGGTACATAGGTCGTATAGAGTACATTAAAGAACATATATCTACAGAGAAAAAATTCCATTTACGATTATTTTTTCGAACTTATGATTTATTTTATTAAAAAATTAAAAAGGGTTGTGGAGGGTGCAAACTTACCCGACAAAATCGGGTGGTATATAGGTCTTATAGAGTACATTAAAGAACATATATCTACAGAGAAAAATTGTTTTTATTATTTTTACGAACTTATGATTTATTTTATGAAATAATTGAAAAGGGTTGTGGAGGGTGAATTCCTGCCCGACAAAATTCGGTGGTATATAGGTCCTATAGAGCACATTACAAAGCACATATCTGCAGAAAAAAAATTTAATTTACGATTATTTTTACGAACTTATGATTTCTTTTATTAACAAATTGAAAAGGGTTGCAGAGGGTGAAAACTTACCCGACAAAATCGGGTGGTATATAGGTCTTATAGAGTACATTAAAGAACATATATCTACAGAGAAAAAATTTAATTGACGATTATTTTTACGAACTTATGATTTATTTTATGAAATAATTGAAAAGGGTTGTGGAGGGTGAATTCCTGCCCGACAAAATCCGGTGATATATAGGTCCTATAGAGCACATTAGAAAGCACATATCTGCAGAAAAAAAATTTAATTTACGATTAGTTTTACGAACTTATGATTTCTTATATTAAAAAATTGAAAAGGGTTGCAGAAGGTGAAAACTTACCCGACAAAATCGGGTGGTATATAGGTCTTATAGAGTACATTGAAGAACATATATCAACAGAGAAAAAAATTCATTTACGATTACTTTTACGAACTTATGATTTATTTTATTAAAAAATTGAAAAGGGTTGTGGAGGGTGAATTCCTGCCCGACAAAATCCGGTGGTATATAGGTCCTATAGAGCACATTACAAAGCACATATCTGCAGAAAAAAAATTTAATTTACGATTATTTTTACGAACTTATGATTTCTTTTATTAAAAAATTGAAAAGGGTTGCAGAGGGTGAAAACTTACCCGACAAAATCGGGTGGTATATAGGTCTTATAGAGTACATTAAAGAACATATATCTACAGAGAAAAAATTTAATTGACGATTATTTTTACGAACTTATGATTTATTTTATGAAATAATTGAAAAGGGTTGTGGAGGGTGAATTCCTGCCCTACAAAATCCGGTGCTATATAGGTCTCATAGAGTACATTGAAGAACATATATCAACAGAGAAAAAAATTCATTTACGATTACTTTTACGAACTTATGATTTATTTTATTAAAAAAGTGAAAAGGGTGCAGAGGGTGAAAAGTTACCCGACAAAATCGGGTGGTATATAGGTCCTATAGAGCACATTACAAAGCACATATCTGCAGAAAAAAATTTAATTTACGATTATTTTTACGAACTTATGATTTCTTTTATTAACAAATTGAAAAGGGTTGCAGAGGGTGAAAACTTACCCGACAAAATCGGGTGGTATATAGGTCTTATAGAGTACATTAAAGAACATATATCTACAGAGAAAAAATTTCATTTACGATTATTTTTACGAACGAATGATTTATTTTATGAAATAATTGAAAAGGGTTGTGAAGGGTGAATACCTGCCCGACAAAATCCGGTGCTATATAGGTCCTATAGAGCACATTACAAAGCACATATCTGCAGAAAAAAATTTCATTGACGAGTGTTCTCACGAATATATGATTTATTTTACTAAATACTTGAAAGGGGTTGTGGAGGGTGAAAACTTGGCCGACAAAATCGGTTGGTATATAGGTCCTATAGAGCACATTAAAAAGCACATATTGGCAAACGTGTATGTTGGCGTATTTGGATTCCATTTATTTTTAATGTTGTAGAAGGTGAATTGACATAATTATGAAAAAAACATGAATATAAAATGGTATTAAAAATACATCCACGCCCATCTATGAATGTTGAGTATCCATCCACGGCCAGCCACGAATGTTAAGTATTGTTAAATTACCAGTGGCGATACGGCGCGCGCCTTACGGTTCTAGCGAACTCGTGGCTGGAACTCGTACCATACATATTAATATTAAAAAATCCCTTTCTATCACATAAATCAATTACCCTTGCGAAACCTTAAGCATAATTGTCCAGCCTTTTTATATAATCCTGAAATCTGAAGTTGAAATTATTTACATATTTTTTACTATATTTTTGAAAGTTTCCCTCTGGAATTTTGACAAATACCAAATTTGTATGTGTACAGTGTCTTATTTTATTATGTATGAACTGTACACTCGGGTACTTATTATTTTTAAAATTATTTATACCACCCAATATAATTACACAGTCATTTAGATTGTAATTAATTGTAAGTTTATCTATGTCTGCAATAACATTCTCATAAGTAGCCCCCGGTTTTATAATCGTTTCTAACTAAAAATCCTTACATCCTAAATTTTCTAATTCTAACTCTATTGTCTTTCTTAACTTACGTCCATTTTCATCACACAGTATTAACAATTTCCTCTGCTTAATGTTTCCTCCTTTTCCACTGTCTCGTTTATTAATAGCTTTCTCTACTCCATCTGATAGTTGCACTGTTTGCGTTGTTTCCTTAATTGCCTTTTTTTCCTGTATCCAGTACTGTCAGCCCTATCCTATTTTCATTTCCCAATTTTTTATATCTAGATAGTTCTTCATTGGTTCTATCATTTTCTTCCTCAAGAATTCGTATTGCATTCACCATTTCCCGACTAACAGTATCCATTTCCTTAATTCTATTGTTTAGTAAAACTTGGTTATCAATTCCGCTTTGTAAATCTTTCTCTTGCGCTTTTAACTTATTTTCAATTTGTTTAATTTCTCTATTTAATTGTTTTATTTTTTCATCTTGCTCTCTTATTCTCTTGGTATCTCTATTTTCCAACTCAAATACCTCATCTTCAAATTCCTGCGTCCTTTTTTTCATTCTTAGTATATAACAATTTTTATCCTTTATTTCTTTGTGTAGCTCGTTTACTTTTTGTTGCATGTCATTCATTTTGTCAACATTTTCACCTTCTACTTTTTCTAATTCTAGATCCTTTTCTCTTATTTTATTTTTTAATCTAGTTACTTCTTCATTTAGTTTGTTAATTTCTATTTTTGGATCATTTTCTTCACATTTTACTGAGCAATAAATTTTATTACGATCAATGAGCTTATATTCTTTTTTCCTATCCAAACATGAAAAATGATACAAATCAAAACAAACAATACACATTTGTAGCGAGGGGGGGTGTTGATAAACAACGCTAAAAACTCCCTCAATAATATTGGTTGGTAGCAGTAGTTTTTCTCTCCATATGAGAGTTGTATGGTTGTTGATTCATGGTATGGTTGTTGTAAGGAAATAAGATGTAATATTAGAATCTGTTATCATCGATTACAAATAAAACATAAAAGAAAAGCTGGCATTTGAATTACAAAGATACTAAAGGAAGGTACACCAAAAAAATAATAATAAAACAAATTACATATGTGAAAAAATCAAAGATGTTCCAAAGGAACTGGCAATGTCATTTTCTCGTCAAAGAATTTTTGTGGGAATAAGGTACCTAAAATTAAAAAATGATGAGAAAAAAGCACAAAAAAGAAAAGCCTCTATAAAATCCAGAGCTGTAGCAAAAAAAATGAAAAAAATTGTAAATTAAAAGAAATTTGTTTTTCTGAATGTAATTCTTTCAGAAAACCCCTGTAATTTTTACTACAATGTTTTTATCTCTTTAGGACATTTTGACATCATAAAGAGATAAAAATAATGTAATAAAAACTGTCGTGTCCCAAGAGCTTCACCGAAAGAATTTAAATTGAAAGTTCACTTTATTAAGTCTTTATTATTGTAAAGTTTTGTGTGAGTACCTATTACACATAATTTTGTTGTTTATATTTGCAGTAAAACTCATAGATATTTTAATTAAGTAAATGGTTAGATTGTAAATCTTAATGATTATCTTTTATTTAAATACCTAATAAATGTTTAATCACCATGAAAATTCTAATAAATATGTTTTTTTTTGTTTTATTTATACCTATGTGCAAATTTGTAATAGTTATTTACCAAAACTTATGTAAAATTAGAGAACATACTGTGTTGTGTCTTGAGATGGTATTTCCGTGCAACTACAACGAGTAGAAATCAACAATTTAAAGTTCTTTTTTATGTCGTGCCGCTCGACAGCTTCAAAACTGAAATAATTTTTAGGTTAGGTTAGGTTACGTTGTTGGAAATCGAGAAATAAATTTTAATTATTTGATTTTCAAATACAATTTGGTGTGGAATTTTCTTACCGAAACCACACGAGGTCAAATTAAATCCGGAAATAATTTGACCTCTAGTGGTATTACTAGTGAAAATTTAACAGGAGCATTATATCTGGATTTCCTACAAAATACTTTAATTCCTGATCTTGAAATACCCACTAATTTAGACCGCAGAATCTGGTTTTAACAGGATGGCGCACCGCCACACATTTCACAGTAACTGTGCGCGATATTTTAAACAGAACTTTTCCACAACGTTGGATAAGAAGAAGGGGATCAGTGGAATGGTCCGCTAGATCACCTGATCTGAGCCCTTTAGACTTTTTTATGGGGTTATTTAAAATCTAAAGTCTACACAAACAGACCTGGAAATATCCGTCAACTACAAAACCGAATTAAACAAGAAATACAGAACATAATACCCGCTATGATACAGAATGTTAGAGACGAAAGTAATGACCGGTTCAGTCATTCAGACTATAAATGGCGAACAATTTGAACATTTATTGTAAATTTTCGTTTGTTTGTTTTTGGCAATGCATCACAATAATTTCATAACTACGTAATTCCATTTAATTTGTTTATTACATTCCAAAATAACTGGTAGTTAAGCATTAACTGACGGATAAATTGCTATTGATAAACCGGGCCTCAGTAACGTATAACTTTCCATAAACAATTTTCATCAATTTTTACCCACCCTGTATTAATTTGAAGCAACGTGTTATACATTTTTGGAATCTCGGCAAGGGAAATCCGGAAATTGAAAAAAAGGGGGGGTTCCATTAAAAAAAATGGTGATATAACGTCAGTATATTAGATTATAATTTGTAAAAATAGTTAATTAAAATCAAAAATCGACATGTTTCGGGAATTTCTAATTTTATTGTTTATTTATCTAATAATGAAGTTACTTTATGGTCGCACTGTATATTTCGAAAATTATTAACGAAGTCTACCTGTGTCATGGGCTGCCTGATCTTTTCGGACGTCTTTTGTTGCAGCCTTCAAAAGTATCCATGTCAACGAAATTATTATTAGTTTGACAATTTAATTTCTCCCAAAATCATTTCTAAAATCTTTATATATAATGGATATTGAGGAGCGCCTGAAAATAGCTGATGAAAATGTTATCTTCGACGCCGATGATACTTGGAGAACAGAATTCAGCAGCTATCAACAAGCCAACATGAATCTCCTGCTACAAAAGAAAGGTCTGTCAGATCCAAAATATGAAGAGTTGAGGCCAAGGACAGTTAGAGACTGCATTCCAGACAGTAAACTTGCAAAATATGGTAATTATGAATACAATGAGTCTAGGGAACTATCATATACTTTAGAAGATTCTAGTCCGAGTTCAAAGTTTGAATACGATTTCAGTAAGGAGACCGAAAAAGAACCGTGGATGCTGGATGAAGTCGACACATTGTTTAAGGTATTTACAGTTTCTGACGAGAGTTTAGTAGACAGTAAAAAAGATCAAAAGAGATTTGAATATTTAACTACTTTTGAGTCTCCCTTAATGAAGTGCAATTCTTTACCAGAATATCTTCTTAAACTTAAAATCACTAGTGATAGTGTTAAAAAATTGTGGGACACCGAATCATTAGAATCTAGAATGTTTATGTATAGAAGTTTGCAGTCAATTGGCGCAGAAAAATCTGCATTAATTTATAAGTTGCCAGCGCGACCTGATAAAGCTTCAGAATATGACGACGTTAAAAGCGGATTAAAACAAGTTGTTAAGGATACGAGCATACGTAAAAACCAATCAGAATCTTCGCAAAGTCGTCCACTGTACTCGTCAGTTTTACAAGGTTCTGCTTCGAATGGAACCAGCCCACGAGTAGAAAACCAAAAGACTTTATCAGGAAAAAAAAGTTCATCCCCAACTGAGAATATAATGGAAAAATTAGGAAGTGTTCATAAATTTGGTAGAAGAAATCCGAAGGAATACGCTAAAAGTCAATTGTCGCTTAATAATATTCCTAAGCTTTTTCCAAATGTAACAAACTCTCGTAGTGTACCAACTATATCAGGCAATGGAATAGGAATGGCCAGCAGTACCAGAGGTCAAAATTATCCTCCAAGTAACTACCAGTGCCCGTCTTTTTATATGTTTGTAGAAAATTCCTTTCAACAAAACTATTTACAGCCATTTGGTACTCCCATATATTCTCAAGGAACTCACCCTATTAGTAGGGATAGGAATATTGCTCAAACTAACAGTCAACCATATATTCAATATTCTTCAAATGTCCATAAATCTGATACCAAAATTTTTAGAAGGAGGTCAAGAAATAGAAGCGATTATTTGCGAAAAAATGAAACTGTTTTCTTGAAAGATGATGACATTTCTGAAGATGACAGGAAAATAGATAAAATAAGTTCAAAATCGAACTTGAGCAGCTCTGATTGTTCAGAAGCCGATGTTTACAAAGACCTGGACGAACTGGTAATGAAATGCGTAAATTTGGTGTTAGAAGAACCAAGTCTGGATTGTAGTAAGCCAATTATTGGAAGTGATTCCGACGAACTGAAAAGTCAAGCTTTGGAACAAACCACGAGCTTCAGCGATAGTGTTTTGCAAGATTCAGAGCGACAAGCTACAGAAGAATCTGGAGATAGTTGGGAAAACTACATAGACGAAATATAAGTTTTGTTCGTTTTTTTGTTTAATGTTAAATATTGCATATATCAAGGGACAATATTCTTAGGTTTGCAATGCATAACATTTAAAAAAGGTTTTCAAAATGATTTGCATAAACAAATTTTGTAAATTACAAAAAATATTGTCTATGATATAAATTATGTTAAAATAAAATTACTCCCAAACCCGAATTGTTTTATTTAAAAACACCTTTTCCTTGTGGTTATTTAATGTTTGAATGCAGGATGATTGAATGGGGAATACCACTAAGAGATGAAATCATTTCAAACATATTTCCTGACGTTTTGACATCAATATATTAATTCAAATCTGAAAAATGTCCGAAATAAATATGATAAATATGTCATTACACTACAAAGTGCTTTGTTGGAATGATTATATTTTGCATATTTTGTTTGTATTCTTCATTCTCGAGAACAAGTTGACCATTTTAGTGCGGCAACACTGTTGGTGATGGAATATGGCATCTGTTCACAGAAGCACTCTCAGCGAGAGGCGGATGAATGTCACGAACAATCCGACGTTGCCACCACAGATCATTGGTTAATTTATCGAGAGGGGCAAGGATAATGATTGAAGAAGCTATGCAGTGTTGAAAAAACGTCTTCTTCAATCATTATCCTTGCCCTTCTCGATAAATTAACCAAGAAAATATAAGGTTATTATTTTGAAGAAACTGACAGTTTATACTTTTATAAATGTGGCAACGTCGGATTGTTCGTGACATTCATCCGCCTCTCTCTCATCGTGAAAATCGACGAGAAGCTCCCAGCTCCAAACGAGTAAAATTGATCTGGCAACATCGCTCGACCGCTCAGCCGCTGAGAGTTGAACGTATTTACGAGGGGCATACGTTATCGAACGTATGGTTTGATATTTTGCATATGAATTAATAACTTTTCTCTGCTTTATTCAAAGGGAAAATTACGAACAAAAGCAACTAGAGCAAGGGAATACAGAAAAAACTCCAGTGACTCCAAAAAATGGTATGGGTTACAAGGTACATCGATGTCCGTTGAAAAAAAAAATAGAAATAGAGTGATAAATCGATAGTCTTTAGCGTGTCGTCTTCAAAAATCACTGACAAACGTTCCAAGGGTGAGAAAAAAAATTAAAATCAGTTTTCTTGAAAACATTTTTTTACTCTATTTTCTCTCCTTTATCTACATATATCGATGTCCGTTGAAAAAAAAAATAGAAATAGATTGATAAATCGATAGTCTTTAGCATGTCATATTCAAAAATCACTGACAAACGTTCCAAGGGTGAGAAAAAAAATAAAAATCAGTTTTCTTGAAAAAAATGTTTTACTTTATTTTCTCTCCTTTAACTACATATATCGATGTCCGTTGAAAAAAAAATAGAAATAGATTGATAAATCGATAGTCTTTAGCATGTCATATTCAAAAATCACTGACAAACGTTCCAAGGGTGAGAAAAAAAATAAAAATAAGTTTTCTTGAAACAAATTTTTTTACTTTATTTTCTCTCCTGTATCTACATATATCGATGTCCGTTGAAAAAAAAATAGAAATAGATTGATAAATCGATAGTCTTTAGCATGTCATATTCAAAAATCACTGACAAACGTTCCAAGAGTGAGAAAAAAAATAAAAATCAGTTTTTTGAAGCAAATTTTTTACTTTATTTTCTCTCCTGTATCTACATAATCGATGTCCGTTGAAAGAAAAATAGAAATAGATTGATAAATCGATAGTCTTTAGCATGTCATATTCAAAAATCACTGACAAACGTTCCAAGGGTGAGAAAAAAAAATAAAAATCAGTTTTCTTGAAAAAAATTTTTTACTTTATTTTCTCTCCTTTATCTACATATATCGATGTCCGTTGAAAAAAAAATAGAAATAGAGTGATAAATCGATAGTCTTTAGCATGTCATATTCAAAAATCACTGACAAACGTTCCAAGGGTGAGAAAAAAAATAAAAATCAGTTTTCTTGAAAAAAATGTTTTACTTTATTTTCTCTCCTGTATCTACATATATCGATGTCCGTTGAAAAAAAAAATAGAAATAGATTGATAAATCGATAGTCTTTAGCGTGTCGTCTTCAAAAATCACTGACTAACGTTCCAAGGGTGAAAAAAAAAATAAAAATCAGTTTTCTTGAAAACATTTTTTTACTTTATTTTCTCTCTTTTATCTACATATATCGATGTCCGTTGAAAAAAAAATAGAAATAGATTGATAAATCGATAGTCCTTAGCATGTCGTCTTCAAAAATCACTGACAAACGTTCCAAGGGTGAGAAAAAAAATAAAAATCAGTTTTCTTGAAAACATTTTTTTACTTTATTTTCTCTCCTGTATCTACATATATCGATGTCCGTTGAAAAAAAAAATAGAAATAGATTGAGAAATCGATAGTCTTTAGCATGTCGTCTTCAAAAATCACTGACAAACGTTCCAAGGGTGAGAAAAAAAATAAAAATAAGTTTTCTTGAAACAAATTTTTTACATTATTTTCTCTCCTGTATCTACATATATCGATGTCCGTTGAAAAAAAAAATAGAAATAGATTGATAAATCGATAGTCTTTAGCGTGTCGTCTTCAAAAATCACTGACAAACGTTCCAAGGGTGAGAAAAAAAATAAAAATCAGTTTTCTTGAAAAAATTTTTTTACTTTATTTTCTCTCCTTTATCTACATATATCGATGTCCGTTGAAAAAAAAATAGAAATAGATTGATAAATCGATAGTCTTTAGCATGTCATATTCAAAAATCACTGACAAACGTTCCAAGGGTGAGAAAAAAAATAAAAATCAGTTTTCTTGAAAAAAATTTTTAACTTTATTTTCTCTCCTGTATCTACTTAATCGATGTCCGTTGAAAAAAAAAATAGAAATAGAGTGATAAATCGATAGTCTTTAGCATGTCATATTCAAAAATCACTGACAAACGTTCCAAGGGTGAGAAAAAAAATAAAAATAAGTTTTCTTGAAACAAATTTTTTACATTATTTTCTCTCCTGTATCTACATAAATCGATGTCCGTTGAAAAAAAAAATAGAAATAGAGTGATAAATCGATAGTCTTTAGCATGTCATATTCAAAAATCACTGACAAACGTTCCAAGGGTGAGAAAAAAAATAAAAATCAGTTTTCTTGAAAAAAATGTTTTACTTTATTTTCTCTCCTGTATCTACATATATCGATGTCCGTTGAAAAAAAAAATAGAAATAGATTGATAAATCGATAGTCTTTAGCGTGTCGTCTTCAAAAATCACTGACAAACGTTCCAAGGGTGAGAAAAAAAATAAAAATCAGTTTTCTTGAAAACATTTTTTTACTTTATTTTCTCTCTTTTATCTACATATATCGATGTCCGTTGAAAAAAAAATAGAAATAGATTGATAAATCGATAGTCCTTAGCATGTCGTCTTCAAAAATCACTGACAAACGTTCCAAGGGTGAGAAAAAAAATAAAAATCAGTTTTCTTGAAAACATTTTTTTACTTTATTTTCTCTCCTGTATCTACATATATCGATGTCCGTTGAAAAAAAAATAGAAATAGATTGAGAAATCGATAGTCTTTAGCATGTCGTCTTCAAAAATCACTGACAAACGTTCCAAGGGTGAGAAAAAAAATAAAAATAAGTTTTCTTGAAACAAATTTTTTACATTATTTTCTCTCCTGTATCTACATATATCGATGTCCGTTGAAAAAAAAAATAGAAATAGATTGATAAATCGATAGTCTTTAGCGTGTCGTCTTCAAAAATCACTGACAAACGTTCCAAGGGTGAGAAAAAAAATAAAAATCAGTTTTCTGGAAAAAAATTTTTTTTTTCTCTCCTGTATCTACATATATCAATTTTTAGATATGCCTGATAATTGTCCACATAAACCACAAATTAGCCGGACACATACACACTGAACAATTTCTAAAAACCTATTAATTGTCGAATATGTGGCATGTGCAGAGAGGGTTGTCTCTGATATGTATAAGGGTATCTATTCTCTTTGAGAAGGCGGAGTCAAAAGTGTACAGGGCTGGTCAGACTATATTTAATATGTAGGTAATAATGTAAACTTTTTAAATTAAACTAACTGTTTATAATTAATTTCACTATTATAAATGATATTTTAAAGTTTTCATTGGTTCTTTCAATAAATGGTGAAATTAATTATAAACAGTTAGGATAATTTATAAAAGTAATAGGTATGAGTAGATTCCACAAAGTAGGGGCCCAAACAGTAAATTCTGATAATGTAACCATTGTATAAAGATACAATGATGTAACTTTGAATTAGGGATGGCGATCTGAAATCGATTAATCGATTCCTCGGACCAAATAAATCGATTTTTTAAATCGATATGTTGTACCGAATCGATTCAGTGAATCGATATTTCACCCTTGAAAATCTACATACGATTTTTTCTGGTTTGGTTTTGGGAACTAGGTATAAGCTATATTATCTATTTTCTTAACTTTTTAATGTAACAAATACATTTAGAAAATAAATGTCTTCTTTTATAACTGATCTGATACTTTGATATGGTAATAAAGATAATTGTTATTATCGAATTCCCTGAACTAAAAAATCCCTGATTTCACTGATAAGAGATCCCAGAGATTGTTTATTATGGTATATTTCTTGTATTTCATAAAATGGATTTATATTTACATTGTAAATACAAACTTGAAAAAAATCGATTTTTTAGAAATCGATCTTTTAGACCTCGATTTTTTTATGAATCGATTCATCAGGTTACGATTCGAATAGATTTAAAAATCGATCTTTTTTGGAAAGAATCGCCATCCCTACTTTAAATTAAGACTTCTATGCCACATACTAATCTGACATGGGCGTTTTGTACTCTTTGAAGGTAGTTTTTATAGTTTTGTGATAAAACTGGTCCATAAATATTGTTACCATAACCACTGTTAGTATTGCCTTTTTTCATTGATTAAAAAAATTTTATTCGATGCTTTTCTATTTTCATGGCATCACCTGTTCAATTCATATCAGCCAATCAGGACTAGGATTCGGAAAAATCTCCTTAGGTAAATGGCACATGTAGGTAAATCCGTTGCGGTCTCACACCACCGGTACCCAGAACGGGGGGTTGTTGTTTTTCCCTTCCGCACACTACAAGGAGTAACAGAGCCGCCTTTCGGCGCCACAGTACCGATAAACAAAAAAATATCAGACGTCTGTGCGGGGAGCGGAGGGTTTGTTTTGTTTTTTCCATGCACTCTTCGACAAGTTTACATTCCTTTTGCCATGGGTGGCGTTAGGAGTAGGGGTATTGAGAAGGAATCGTTTAAAATAAACATCCCTTCCGTGTCAGAAGGTTATTCTCTGGGTTATTCTGTGACCAAACTGTTACGAGATTTGAGTTTTTAGATTGTCTACAATCTTTTTATTTTTCAATTTTAATTTAATATCTACACGTGCATTCGAAATGTAAAAGTCTTTATTTCAATGAAAACATGATGTGTCTTTAAAGATATGTCTCGTCGTAATTATTTTCAGGGATAAATTCGTACAAAACAAAATTCCAACGGTGCACGTAGATTTTATTATCGTATTATCAATCTATTTCTATTTTTTTTTCAACGGACATCGATATATGTAGATACAGGAGAGAAAATAATGTAAAAAATTTGTTTCAAGAAAACTGATTTTTATTTTTTTTCTCACCCTTGGAACGTTTGTCAGTGATTTTTGAATATGACATGCTAAAGACTATCGATTTATCAACCTATTTCTATTTTTTTTTTCAACGGACATCGATATATGTAGGTACAGGAGAGAAAATAAAGTAAAAAATTTTAAAAAAAAAAACTGATTTTTATTTTTTTTCTCACCCTTGGAACGTTTGTCAGTGATTTTTGAAGACGACATGCTAAGGACTATCGATTTATCAATCTATTTCTATTTTTTTTTTCAACGGACATCGATATATGTAGATAAAGGAGAGAAAATAAAGTAAAAAAATGTTTTCAAGAAAACTGATTTTTATTTTTTTTCTCACCCTTGGAACGTTTGTCAGTGATTTTTGAATATGACATGCTAAAGACTATCGATTTATCAATCTATTTCTATTTTTTTTTTCAACGGACATCGATATATGTAGATAAAGGAGAGAAAATAAAGTAAAAAAATGTTTTCAAGAAAACTGATTTTTATTTTTTTTCTCACCCTTGGAACGTTTGTCAGTGATTTTTGAAGACGACATGCTAAGGACTATCGATTTATCAACCTATTTCTATTTTTTTTTTTCAACGGACATCGATATATGTAGATACAGGAGAGAAAATAAAGTAAAAAATTTTTAAAAAAAAAACTGATTTTTATTTTTTTTCTCACCCTTGGAACGTTTGTCAGTGATTTTTGAAGACGACATGCTAAGGACTATCGATTTATCAATCTATTTCTATTTTTTTTTTCAACGGACATCGATATATGTAGATAAAGGAGAGAAAATAAAGTAAAAAAATGTTTTCAAGAAAACTGATTTTTATTTTTTTTCTCACCCTTGGAACGTTTGTCAGTGATTTTTGAAGACGACATGCTAAGGACTATCGATTTATCAACCTATTTCTATTTTTTTTTTCAACGGACATCGATATATGTAGATACAGGAGAGAAAATAAAGTAAAAAATTTTTTTAAAAAAAACTGATTTTTATTTTTTTTCTCACCCTTGGAACGTTTGTCAGTGATTTTTGAATATGACATGCTAAGGACTATCGATTTATCAATCTATTTATATTTTTTTTTTCAACGGACATCGATATATGTAGATACAGGAGAGAAAATAAAGTAAAAATTTTTTTTAAAAAAAACTGATTTTTATTTTTTTTCTCACCCTTGGAACGTTTGTCAGTGATTTTTGAATATGACATGCTAAAGACTATCGATTTATCAATCTATTTCTATTTTTTTTTTCAACGGACATCGATATATGTAGATACAGAAGAGAAAATAAAGTAAAAATTTTTTTTCAAAAAAACTGATTTTTATTTTTTTTCTCACCCTTGGAACGTTTGTCAGTGATTTTTGAAGACGACATGCTAAGGACTATCGATTTATCAATCTATTTCTATTTTTTTTTCAACGGACATCGATATATATAGATACAGGAGAGAAAATAATGTAAAAAATTTGTTTCAAGAAAACTTATTTTTATTTTTTTTCTCACCCTTGGAACGTTTGTCAGTGATTTTTGAAGACGACATGCTAAGGACTATCGATTTATCAATCTATTTCTATTTTTTTTTTCAACGGACATCGATATATGTAGATACAGGAGAGAAAATAAGGTAAAAAAATTTTTTCAAGAAAACTGATTTTTATTTTTTTTCTCACCCTTGGAACGTTTGTGAGTGATTTTTGAAGACGACATGCTAAAGACTGTCGATTTATCAATCTATTTCTATTTTTTTTTCAACGGACATCGATATCTGTAGATACAGGAGAGAAAATGAAGTAAAAAAATTTTTTCAAGAAAACTGATTTTTATTTTTTTTCTCACCCTTGGAACGTTTGTCAGTGATTTTTGAATATGACATGCTAAGGACTATCGATTTATCAATCTATTTCTATTTTTTTTTCAACGGACATCGATATATGTAGATACAGGAGAAAATAATGTAAAAAATTTGTTTCAAGAAAACTTATTTTTATTTTTTTTCTCACCCTCCTAACGTTTGTCAGTGAATTTTGAATATATATATATATTATCAACCTTTGTAGAAAATTTAAACGCGAAACATCGATATATGGTAATACAGAAATAAAAAGAAAGTTGTAAATTTTTTAAAAAATTCTTAGTTTTCAATTTTTTCGACCTCCGTAGCGTTTATCAGCGAATTTTGAATTTGGAATATGATAGACTTTTATATTATTACAAGTAACTCAGTTCTTTCTCAACCAAATTTTTATACCATATTTCAACCTCCCCCCGTATATTAGACTGGTCGAGCCAAAGCAACGGTGATAAACGGACATCTTGGTGCGCTGTTGCCGGCTCAGTCAATTGTCGCAGATTTACTTTTGGAGCTAGGAGCTAGCTTCTCACCTAACCTAACCTAACCCGTCCTGTTTTGTATAATAATTTTAACAGCTTATTGTATTATCTTTCAGAGCCACCAGAGAATCTTATGGAGATAAAGCGATTGGGTATGTGCAAGTGAAGCGAGTTGATCATATATGCATTGTGAAGGCTAAGATCACTCCTGAATATAAAGTACACAATAAAGGATATGATGTTGTTGCTGAAATTGATTAAACAAGTGAGACTATTTCCAACAGTAATGCCTTGATTGTACAGCATCAAAAGGTAGGAAAAGTTAATTAGCCATGTAGTCGTTTTCATGAATAATCATTCCATTTTAGGAGGATGCAAACACAGTCTGGCTTTTCTCCTATGGCTACATAGAAGATCTGAGGAACTTTCTGTGACTTCTGCTGAATTTTACTGGAGAGTTTCAGTATTATCAAGGGTGGATTCAACAGATAAATGGATGAGTATTTCAAAATTTACATAAACACAAGTTCCTTCCCTGCTACAGGTACCTTCTGGACTTTTTGAAGAAATTCTGAGTGAATGCAGAAAAAGAAGGTGCCAGGGAACTGTATTTCAAAAAGCTTTTGATTCAGATCCAGTTTCATGGGTATCGCTACATAAATTGATTCTGAAATATAAAACAGACAGGGAAGTTGTAAGTGCCAAAGAGTTTGTCGAGTTCGTCAAGTATAAAATGTCACTTGATGATTGCACGAAAGTGCATGCATCACAATGAATCAGCACAAATCATCCAAGTGGTATGAAGTAAGATATGGAAGAATCACTGCTTCTAAATTGTATGAAGCCTCAAGATACAAAACTTTTGATGGGAGTTTAGTTGAAGACATTTTAGGAAAAGGGAAGTTAATAGAAACAGAAGCTATAGTCAGAGGTAAAAGGATTTTGAGATAGAGAAATCATCAGCAATTCTGACATTAGCATCACTTAGCCTTATTTTTTTTGAACAAAAGTTTTTAAAAAGATTTTTATTATTACAATGTTACAAATATGAACTTTACAATTGGTATGACAAAATAGGAATGACCTGAATTACAATGTTCTGCAATTTATATGCTCGGTAATAATAAACCACTCCCTTATGGTGTAATATAGGGTGGAGGTCCTACCATAACTCCTCCCTCATCAGAGAAAGACTTCGGGTTTCACCGGGGTTTCACCGGAGAAGGCTTTTCTTGGGGCTTACAGTACTTCTTGAAGGTCTCCTTAAGTTTAGAATAATTATAAAGGTCTATTGTATCCAATCAATTGATTTTACATTTTCAATATTTTCTGTTGATAATGGATTGGTTGCTGCTAGATTGTTTTGAAGTGTGTGGATGTCTTCTAATGGGATATTTTCAATTCTCAAAGGTTTTTGTTCCAGGATTCTATTGGACTTGAAGTTGTCGATTTCAATGATTGGAAGGATTAATGGTTGGCCAAATCTTGTAGTTTCTTTGTTCCCAAATGCTGCAATTCTTGGGAATCTGTATTAAGGAGTTGTCACTAATGGTGAGGAAATTCTCGTCTGGACAGTTGGTTTTTATTTTTTCACTTGTGATGATGATCAGATATTCATCATTGATTTTATTGAGTATCTGCGAAGGATGCTTAATAGGCACGTGCACACATGTCGTTTTAATGTCTTGAATAAGGTCTTTAATACAGTCTTTAGTTTTTACGTTGCACTTGAGGACAGATATAATTTTTTCCGAGTAAGGTACACTGGTCGTCCATGTGCTGGTGGATTTCTTCATTTAGAGCCAAAAAAGGTTTTTTGGGTATAATTATTGTGTCACTTTTGGTAGGGATAGGATAATGGTGGTAGTATTTTAATACATTGGCATGAATGAGGAGAAATTCAGTGGCAAATATTATTTATTTATTTATTTATTTAAATCCAAACAAGTTTTACAACTTTATTACATGGATTTCCTTAATTAAGATTCATAATAATTATAAATAATTAAGTTAAAAAGAGACCAGTTAAATATTATATGTCAGAACTGTAGAAACTCCGTAAATTATACAGATATTTGTAGTATGTAGTTTACAATTTGTTTGTAAAACATACAATGAGATGCACTCCAATCTATGACTATAAATTGGTTAAATTGATTAACAAGCTTCAACATGGCTGCAAGAGGTGCCCTTGGTATATTTATATCCTTCGATATATTAAATACTAATGTATTACACGTGTGTCGAGAGGGTACATGAAAAGGTAATAGTTTTAGTACCTCAGCAGTGAAATAACAGGTTGCATGAATTCTGAATACCATGAATTAATATCTAGATCTAATATTTCGGTGCTTCTGTAATTATCATTCAATTCCTTTAAAATCTCTTTTAAATTTTGATGTGTCAAAATATCTGGGTGTATTATTTGTAACTTGGCAAACGTGATGGCGTTCTCAAGGTTTTCGATAAGTGTGTTAATAGTATTAGCATTTAGGTATATTTGGTCAAGTATACTAGAATACGTGGAAAATTCATTTGTAAGATTATCTAAATAAGCCTTATAGTCTATGATTCGCTTAGTTATTATTTTTTGATTACTAACAATGGAATCTAAAGCTGTTGAATATTTGTTTGTTAGAGAGAAGTACACTTTATTGACCCTAAAGCATCAACAGGCCATCGACCGAGGTCTTTCAGCCAATTTACAAAATATATAGTAATACATTGATTTTCCTAAGGTTAGCTACAATACAAAATTATTATATTCAAAAATAAAAAAATAGAAATCAGTATGCAATATCAACAAAAACAAAATCCATTATATTTCTACTATATAAACAAAAAAAAAACAAATATATTTCAAAATAAAAACCAGGATTTAAGTGACATTATTGCCGTGCTATGTAGATAATTTCTTCAGAGTTTTCTGTGGATGTCCTCTACGATGACCATTTTCAGGCATCTCTAGAATGTGAGGTTGAATCAATTCGATGTTCTTTTTTTCACGATAGAGAGACTTGAACAATTTCTTGAATCTCTCATTTATTGGTTCTATTCCCGTCTTACTATAAAGGAGTCTGTTTGATGGATTATGCAGTGGGTTATCAGGATGTCTCATTTTAGAGATTTTTCGAAGGCTGGTTGTCTCCCCTACTTTCATATGGTTTCTAGGCGGATTTTTACAATTATATAGTATTGTAGAACCATATTCCATCATGGGTCTACAAATTGTTTTATATATGTTGGCAGCGGTTTCAATACTAATTCCTCCATTCTTGTATGTCAAACTTCTGAAGTGTTTTGCTCTGGTTATCATTTTCTTTTTCATACATAACGTGTGGTGATTTTAATTTAATTTGTTGTCTATTTCAATTCCCAAATACTTCACATATTGGGAGGGTTGAATTAAATGGTTGCTTATGTTTATTGTCGGGGAGTTATCATGTATTTTGTGGTTGAATATTATTAATTTTGTTTTAAAAGGATTTATTGTTAGTCTCCATTTATTTGTCCAAGTTACTATATCATGTATTTGTAATCGGTTTATTGTTGTTGATAAGTTTTTACCCCAGGATATCACCGCCGTGTCATCCGCAAATTGTAGCACATTAGTATTATTCAGTTCGTTTTCACATATGTCACTGCAGTAAAGATTGTATAGTAGAGGAGACAGCGGTGAACCCTGTGGAACTCCTTGTTGCATCGAGAATACTTGAGAACATACCCCATTAATTTTGACCGTGCACTGACGCTCTGTGAGAAAATTATGTATAATTTTTAGCAGCGAAGGGAAACAGTTCATCCAGTGCAGTTTGTATAATAATCCTTTATGCCAAACAGAGTCAAAAGCCTTTTTGAAATCTAAGAAAATTCCGGTAGTCTTCAGTCCCTGCAATCTTGCAGCCTGAACATTGGACGTTAATATGGTAAGTGGGTTGTGAGGATTTTTCTTTAAATCCAAACTGGTGTGATGGAATATGTTGGTTTAGTTCTTCATATAATCCTCCTTGAATATTTTGCTCAAAATTTTTACCAATTACAGGGAGAAGAGTGATAGGTCGGTAATTTTGGGGTAATTTGTGGTTGGCATTAGGTTTAGGAATAATTATTACAATGCCCCTCTTCCATTCGTCTGGAAAAAAATGAGTTTTCATACAATAGTTATATATTTTTATTATTTCTTTATGGATAACTGGATCTAGTTGTCTAAGAATTTTACGACTAATCGAATCATTGCCTGGTGCTGTGTTTTTTCCTTTATTTAAAACTTTATCATCTGTGATGATTCGAAGGGTATTCGGGTTAGGATTGTTCTCAAAAATATTTGTAAACCAATTATTCACCTCTTCCAGGTTTTCTCTATCATAATCGTTGTTTTCACTAAATTCATAAGTTTCTTCGAAGTACTTTGCAAAAGCATTACATTTTTCTTCATAAGTGTTGTATGAGTGGACATCAAATTCTAATTCTGAAATTTGTTGTGTGAATGATTTATATTTTGACATCTTTTTTATTTCATTCCAGTAGGTTTTCCCTTTCATGGAGTTAATATTATTGCATGCTAGGATCCATTTATGTTGTTTAAATTGTGATATGAGTATTTGAATATACTTGTTAAGTTTGTTTAATTGTGACTTTAATTCATCTGCATCATTGTTTTGAATCTGCCTTTTGTCTCTTTAATTTAATCAGTGATAAAATGAAGGGTGGAAGATTGTAATTGAAAGGAGATTTTTTTGTTTTGGTGAGTTATCTATTATTAGTTTAGATAATGTAGTGTTGAAATTTTTAATATAATTTGGACAAATATCATGTTGTACATTTATAAATTCCTTCATTTTACTATTTACATTTTGTACATTACATTTTGCGATGTTAGGCATCTTAACATCATTAATGCAATTAGGATCAAGCAGTAGATTAAAATCGAACTGTAGAGCTAGATGATCGCTACCTAGATCTGGGGTTACAAGTACATTTGTGATACTGTCTATAATATTCTTAGAACATAATAATATATCTCATGATAAATGTAGGAGGTGTGTGTATTTGGCAAACATTGGAATTTTGAAGGAAGCATTTGATTTGCTTCATACGAGGGGGGCTTGAATTTGGGTTAAAATCACCAATGATTATTGAGTAATCATAAAGAGATGCTTTAGTGAATATCGTTTCTTCGATTAAGGATGAATGGTGAATATATACAAAGAAAATATGTAATTTAGAGTGTTTGTATGGAAATGAAACATGAATGCAGTTGTTGAGGGGGTTATTTATTTTTGGAGGATTTTCTTTACCCATTTTTAATGTTCTTCAGGACTGTACAAGGCTGCCTCCTCTGAAGTTTTGGTTCAAGATATTTTATTTTTGTTGAATAGACCAGTTATCATATGGATTAGTGAAATTTTCGTTTTTGGTCTCCACACACATAATGCTGTCAATATTTTGGTTTTGTATATAATTGTATATTAAGTATTGCTTTGGTTGAAAGCTGTTGATATTTGAGTAGAGAAACCTTACCTTATGAGCCATTATCCTGAAATATTGTAAGTCCTTCTTGTGGCATGGTTGGTGAGTCATTAGTTGATTTTTCTAGATCGAACATGAGAATAAAAAGTCGATTTCCACTAAATACTGGGGTAGTATCAATATTATAAAGATGTACAAATCACTTTTTGAGTTTGATTATGAGTTCTTGTCGATCACTATTTTTAGGATTATTTAATTTATTGGTTTACGTTTCTATAATATGATCATGATATGTCATTGATGAGTGCACTCTACTTGTGCTAGTAATTTCTGATGGCATTTCAGAGGATTTTTTGTTCATTGATTTAATGCGTGCGTTCGGAATTCCTTCAATAGGTTTGGTTGGTCTATTAGGACATTTGGGTGACCATGCTTGGTGATCTTCGGCTTTACATGACGAACATTTCTCTGGAAGAGGGGAGGTGCCGTTTTGTGTTAAATGTTTTCCTTGACATTTCCTACAACATATTGATGTGGTGCAATTCTCTGTAGTATGGGTAAATGATAAACATTTGGAACATGGAATAGGAGAGGGTTCTGGTGGTTGGCTCGGGTATACCGGATAGTGGTAATTTTTAAAGAATACTCCTACACTTAACAGTTTCTGAAATGATGAGTAATCTCCAGTAATTATTCTGACCAGTGGTGTAAGTTTTCCGGTTTTTCTTGAAGTTATTCTTTTACAGTATCTGTGATTTATTCCATTATTTGAAAGATGATCTTTTATATGCGTGTCTTCAATATCCAGTTCTACTGATGTTATGACGCAGGAAAAAGTTGTGTTATTTGGTGTTGATTGGTTTTGGTTGGAATTCGTTTCTTTAAATTCTTTGACCACCTTTGACTGGACTAATGATTTCAGATGTGTCTTAATGTTATTCTTATCTTGATTGCTTTTTAAAATACACTTTTAGTTTTTATAATCACATCAGAGGAGTTTGGATTTCTTGCATTCCAAAAATTAGCAAATTGTATTCTTGATAATTCTTGATCTGTTGTTATAAAAAAGATATATTTATAGTTTTGATTTATGATGTTTTTCATTTGTAATGAATAATTATATGTGTTATTATTTACATTTTTTGGATGGTTTTTAATGTAGTCGTTTTTTTGTGGAATGATTGATTGAGATTGTTCTGTTGGATTTCCGGTATAATGTGGTCCTATGATTATGTTTTGTATTTCTTGTTGTGATAGGTGTGTGCTTCTTTTTGTTGGGTTTGTTGAGTTTGATGCTCCGTGTCGTCGTTTTTTTTCTCCTTACTTTTTGCCACTGACCATTGTCATCTATTTCCATTTCTTCTTCCGAGAACGAGGATCCGCTGCTTTCTGAAGGCATTTCAGCGTTTTTCTCGTGCTTTTATCTTTCTTTTTTTTTCATTACTAATAACTTTAAATTGATTTTTAACTACTACTACTGTTTGTTAATTTTTTGGATAATAAAATTTGTACATTTGCTTCCCGTAATATTTTTTGTTGATTATTTTTCAATAAATTTAAAGCAATTTCGATACTTTCCCCATCTGATGCGTCTAGAGTTCCGAATAAAAATTTGGATATGCTACCGCCTGCATTGATTAGTCCACGTTTTTGTTTTGAAACGTTTAATGACCTAATATTATCGAATTTTTTCAGTAGTTCATCAATTATAAGCATTAAGTGATCGAGTTTTGGTTGTAAATTTAAATTATGCGAAAGTGTTTCCTGATTGATTGACATATTTATATTATGAGACATTACAACTAATTTCCTCCTCAAGAACTTTTAAGTCTATATTTTGTAAGAAAATATGTTTACTAGTAACTATGTTTGCAAGGCCAAGTTTAAAGGGAAGTATACCAGGAGAAAGACTTATGTCAACCACTTTGATTTCTTGGGCGCTAACTATCGTCAACATTGCTATCATCTTCCACATTGTTCTGAGTTTCAGCATTCTCTGGATTCTGAAAACAATGAGGTTTTCTTAATTCTTTAATATGTACTTCGGATTTTTTGTGTTTTTTATTCACAATTTCAACCTTATTATTATTCAATAACTTTTAGTTATAGTGTAGGGTCCTATAAATTTATTATTCTTTTTGTTCCTATAATATGGATTTTTCTTATAAACTATTTGATTAATCTTAAATTCTAAGTTTTTATCGCCAGTTGTATTATGTTTTGTTACTACCTTTTGTTTGTTACTTTCTAAATGTTCATTGACATTTTTGTAAACGTGTTTCAGTTTTTCTCTGTGATTTTCTACATAACTTGAGAATAGTTCTTTATTTTGAAATATTTCGACAGGATTACGCGAATTAGTGTGTCCAAATACGAGTTCAAATGGTGTGAATCCAGTTGCACTATGTATTGAACTATTATAGGCAAGAAAGGCATAATTAATTAAATCGGTATCATTTGGATATACTTCTTTTAAGTGCTCGATCAGTGTCGAATGAAATCTTTCTAGTATTCCTTTGGATTCATGATGCCCTGGTGTCGTGAAATGTACTTTAATTTTGTGTAAATTGAGAAGCTCAGAAACTATCATTTTTAAATTCAGTACCACTGTCTAATATAATTTTTTGTGGGACTCCAAAACTGCAAAAGTATTTAGTTAATGCATCGCAAATATTTATGGCACAATCAATATCAATCATTGGCAAAACAATGATTGATATTGATTGTGCAACTTTTGAAAATGGCTCAACCACAGTTAAATAGAGATTTTTATTGTAGTGAAAAATATCGGCATGTAAAATCTCAAATGGTTTTGATGCGGTTTCTGTTAAGTTTAGAGGGACATACGGGGGTTTTCTAGAATATTTAGTTCGTTGGCAAATGTCACAAGCATTTATGTAAGTACTGATTGTTTTCTTCATATTTACCCAAAAATAATGTTGTTTTAAATAATTTAGTGTTTCTTCGATGTGTTTCTACGGTGATTGGGTTTCCCTTCATGTCTAAATTTCACCAACATTATTTGTTCGTCAGCGTCTTTTATCGAGTGCACATAATTAGTTTTAAATAATCTTTTCTAAAATTCTCTGAATAAATGTGTACAAATTGCGGAATAAATCTTCTATTTTCAAATTAGATGTGATAAGTAGAGTTGGGTTTTACATAATTTTCTAAAAGATCTATAATTAAGTCTGAATTATTTTCTAGAGGTAAAGTAACTGTAATTATATTTTGTTTGAAGTACTTTTCTGATTTGACTGTTAGTTTTTGATTGTTGCGTTCATACACTAGAATTTGATTATTTTTATTATTGACTATTTCATCTAAAATTGGTATGCCTTTATTTGCGATTTCTTTAGAAAGAGAACGGGAAGTTTCATCAGAATCTGATTGTTCACTACGATTGTGAATTGATTCTGTTTTGTTTGGGGGAACTATTTGAACGTCTGATAGGATATTCACTTTGGGGATATGATGAGGTGCATTGCTTGGACCGCTTTCTTCGAAATCTATATCAAAGATGTAATTTTGTGGATCGTCAGCTATTTTTCGTTCTTTATGTCGCCTGGGTTATTTAATATTGATTGTGTTTCTAAAGTGTTTATTTGCACTCGACTTAAAGCGTCGGCGTTGCTATTTAATTTTCCCGGTTTATACGCTATTTTATAATCGAATTCTTCTAATCTAAGCCGCCACCTTACTAATTTTGAGTTTGGCTCTTTTAAATTGAACAGCCAAGATAAAGGTCGGTGATCCGTGACAATAGTGAACTGTCTACCGAAAAGATAAGGCCTAAAATACTTACAGGCCCATGTAATGGCAAGAAGCTCTTTCTCTATTGTACTGTAATTTTGTTCGTATTCATTAAGTGTTCGTGACGCATATGCCACAGGTTTATCCTGGCTAATAGTGCCTTGGGGCAAAACAGCTCCAAGAGCCACATTATATGCGTCTGTTGTCAGTATAAACGGCTTTTCAAAATCGGGGTATTGCAATACTGGATTATTACATAAATTTTTTTTACAAGTGTTGAAACTTTCAATGATATTTTGATCATGAACGACTTTTGCATTCTATTTAAGACAAAGTGTCAATGGTTTTGTGATTTTCGCCAGATCTTTTATGAATCTGAGATAGTAGCCAATTAAACCCAAGAAATATTCAATTTCTTTATGTGTTTTGGGAATGGGAAAGTTTTGTACAGCTGAGATATTATCTGGATTCGGTTTCACGCCCTCAGTTGATACAACGTGTCCCAAATAGGAGACTGATTTTTGTAAAAATTCAGATTTATCTAATTGTACCTTAAAATTTGCCTTACGTAGGCGATCAAAAACACCTTTCAATCTCGAAATGTGTTCTTCTATGGATGTGCTAAAAATAAGTATATCATCCAGATATATAACACAAATATCATTATTTAACCCTCTCAGGACATTGTCCATGAGCCTCTGAAAGGTAGCAGGTGCATTTTTAAGACCAAAACCCATAGGGGTAAATTCGTATCTTCCATTTAGAGCTGTAAAGGCGGTTTTAGGTATGTCTTCTTCTTCTTCAATCTGTATCTGGTGATAGCCGGATGCTAAATCTAGTGTTGTAAAATAGTTTGCCCTACCTAATTTATCTAATAAATCAACAATATTTGGGATTGGGTATTTATCATTAATTGTTTTCTCATTTAACTTTCTATAATCTATTACTAATCGATAATTTTGTTCTCCAGTTTTTGAATTAAATTTTTTTGGTACCACCCATATATTAGAACTATAAGGACTAACAGAATGTCTAATTATACCTTGTTCTAACATTTTGTTTATTTGGTTACAAACTTCTTGTTTTTGTATTTCGGGAAAACGATATGATTTACTAAAAACTGGTTTTTCATTTGTTAATTTAATTGTGTGATTAATTTCGTTTGAAAAACTTGAAGGAATTTTATCTGAATAGAAGATATCTCTATATTCCAAACATAACTTAGATATGGCTTCTTTTTCTTCGGAATTACACTGATTTAAATTTAGTTTAGATAAATTTTCTTTTAGAATCTTATCAACATTTTGATTCACACTGTATTCTTTGTTATTCGGCATATAATTTAATTCGTTTACATTTAATATTTCTACATTAAAAGGTGTTGAAATAATAATCCTCTGTGGATTATCAGTATAATTTGATATTGTAGTTACCGCACAAACATTTTTTATGATTACAATTCCCGTGTGAGTTACGAGATTCTCAGCGAACTTTATCTTTTCTAGTAATCCAAATCCATTTTCCTGATTTACGGGAACTCTGTGTTTCCAGGAATTGTTATTATATATTTTTTTGATAATGTATTATTTTTATTTATATTAGAGCAATTGTTGAAAATTAAGGCTATTTCATTACTAGGTGTAATCAATAATTTCGAATCGATATTAATGGTAGCTTGCAATTTTTTCAATAGATCCATACCTATTAAGCCTTGGTAATTATTATTAAAATTGATTATATAAAATTTATGAGTACCACATACATTAAAGATTTCAAATATTGGTATTAGTACTATTTCGTCATGAAACGTTATATCATGAGATGTTTGAATCTGGAAATGTTCACGTTTTCTTAAATTAGGGTAAAAACGTTGAGCAATTTCAGAATTAATTAGACTACCTGTGTCTACTAAAAAATTTGCGATTAATTGGGGTATATAAATAGATGGTAGTTCGGTTTCAAATAAATGATTGATTTTTATCACATTTGTTGGAGTCACGTTGTGAAAATTTATATCACCTGTGAACATATCGGACTGATATTCGTTGCAATCGGTTTCTTCATTGGAAACCTGATAATGACAATATACATTTTCGGTTGTATTTCCGTTATCAACAGTATTATCGAATTAGTCTTTGAAATTAATGTTTCGGTTACCTTGAGCAGATTCTATGTTATAGAGTTTCTGGTGAGTAAAATTTTTGGGACCAGTACTTTGAAAATGATTTCTTTTGGAGTTATGTCTTTGAACAGAAGGATTTCTGGTAGAAATGGACATTGGTTCTGGGTTATTTCTGGGAGTTTGACCCGTAGGTTTGAATACATTGGTTTGGGGTCCAAAAACTTGACGATTAGTGAAATATTTGGGAGCAGGCACATTCTGTTTTGCCTGAATATTAATGGGTTGTGAGGGAAAGTTGCTATTTTGATTATCTTGACTATAAGATTTAGTATGATTATAATTTTGGAAATTCTGATTTGGATATTGATTAGATTTCGGATATTGGTGGTTTTGATTATAGGACATATTTCTGTTACTGTGATTTTCTCTGGAATTTGTATTTTGAATAAACCCATATTGTTTTTGACTTAATGTGAAATTTTCTTCTTCTACAACGTATGACATGGCTAACTCTAACGAGTCGGGGTTTCTTAATCTAACCAAATCTAGTGATAATTCATCGTAATTTTTAATTCGGAATGTGCGTTCCTCTACACTCAAATTCATTGATATTAATTTTGAAGCAATCGAACTTCTAGCTTTTTGAATTCTCTGCCCAAAGGTGAAAAATGATTCATTTCTAAAAGGTGTCATAATTATTATATCTTGAACAAGACAATCTAGGTTTCTGTGATCTCCAAAACTAAGACTAAGTAAATTTTTTAGATCGTTCCAAGCCCTAATTTCTGGTCTAGAATCTACCAACATAAGAGCATTGCCAGATAGTTTACCTACCACGGCTCTTAAAAGAAAGCTGTTTATTGGATCATTAAGATTTTGTAAATTTTTGTATTGATTTATGAGACTATCACAATGTTCCAAAAATATTTCTAAAGTGCCACTATCACCATTAAAATTAGGTATTGTATCAATATATAATTTCATTAATTGTTAATTTACAGGAGCATCGTTATTTTGTAAGGATAGATTATTTACTATATTAATTAATTCCTCAATTTTTGTAAATTGTTAAAACTTCGATAAAATTTGTGTTCTAGTTTCCTTAACACTAAGTTCAAAATATTATATCCACTAATATTCTAAAAGGAAAAAAAATTATAATGTGAATTTCTATATGCTTTAGTTACTCACACCTGATTCAAAATTTTGCCACAAGTACAGTTGTAATAAATTAAAATAATAAAGGAAGGATAATAGGATGGCTCACCCAATTTCCAAGTCTTCTTTTATAGTGCTGGGACGTATTCTCCGTCTGGACACTCACAAGGAAGTCTTTAAGTCCTTTTTTTCTTCGAAAAAACTAAGTTTCGTTTCACAAAGGATTGAAGTTCATGACGGTTCACGTTATGCACACGAAAAACGCCTCGAAACTATCCTACTGACTGCGCCAATTACCCTACTGTATAAGTCGGAAAAGTTTTATCAATATCTTAGATTTTTAATAATTTTTTCATTAAATAGTGGAATTAATTAGAAACACTTAATTTCATTTAAAAAAGTAATATGAGTAGATTCCACAAAGTAAGGGTCCAAACAGTAAATTCAGTCTAGACCTAGTTGTTGGATTACTGATAGCTTTAAGCAGAGCCTGGCTGTCAGTGAATATTCTAATTTTTTGTCCGGTATGATCTTCTGATGTTTTCATCAATACAGGCTATAGCGGCAATCGTCTCTGCTTCGTCGTTTGTCGACCAAGGCCAAAGAACATTTTCTTTCTAGGTCCTTTTATACCAGCCCCAGTGCCATGGTGTGTTTTGGAGCCATTGGTGAACCAGAATTTCTCCAGAATTACCTGGGTGCATCACCTGTTCCCTAGATGGGATGATGATATTCACTCGCTCAGTGAATATATTCTCTGGTGTCATGCTATCAAAACTCAAAACTAGTAATGTCCCAGTTGTATCAGTGTGTCCTTCTCGAACATTGTTCGGGGACCATAAGTCTCCCGATTTCAGTCTAAGAATTGCCATCATTGCCTCCGCCCTTATAAAAAGTCTAGAGGAGGAAGTCCAATAAGGACTTCCATTGATGCCGTTCCCGTGCTGTTCATTGCCCCGGTAATACCAAGAAGGGCTTGTCTTATCACCACTGTCAATACTGTAAATGTTATTTTAGTTTCTTGCGTTAAATCGGCTTAGAGTTTTTTTACTCTAACTGCTTTCTATTCTTCCGTCACCAGATGCGGTATCCAACGAGAAACTAATTTTTTTACAGATAATTCTTCATGTAACATTTTTTGGTGGTGCTTCATTGCCAAAAACAGAAGCCAACTCGGCAAGGTATTCTTGCTTTAAACGAAGCGGTCTGAAACTTTTGCGTTAAGTTAACTAAATATGACAGTTAATTTTGACATTTGATAATTGTTGACACGCGCTAACTATGTTTTTATATGCAACACTTAAAAGATAACCTTCGTATAAGAAGGCGATCTAGTTTACCCTTTATTTTAAAAAACAGTACCTAAATTAAAATCAAAAATCGACCTGTTACAGCATTTTTTTTTTCAAATTCAATCGTGGATAATTTTGAGTGGCCCACTATGTAAATACACTCTGAATTCAGGACCTTCCCTTTTAGAAGTGGCTTAAAAATATTAATTGTTGGAAAGAAATTGTAAAGCTCGAATAAAATTGAATTAAAATAATAGTTTTGCTGTTTAAAATTCACCTTCATTTAAATATATATTTTTTATTTAATCATAAAACCGTAACGCGGTAGCGAAGTGTAAAATAAGAACAAAAAAATCGGTTTTCAACA
Organism: Lochmaea crataegi; assembly: GCA_947563755.1. Lineage (NCBI taxonomy): Eukaryota > Metazoa > Arthropoda > Insecta > Coleoptera > Chrysomelidae > Lochmaea > Lochmaea crataegi. The sequence continues at coordinate 118,872,531 of OX387422.1, read as the reverse complement.
AACAGAGGTTTTCCGTTTACGAGGTGTGAAAGACCACCCGTAGCGCGAACATTACCAATCACCAAAGAGCCCGACCCATTACAAAATTAGAAAACATTCGACTCACAGCAATAAAGGGATACGTAAATAAGTAAATAGTAATGTTCTAGAAATTCGAGTGTTTATTTGTGAATCTGTGTGAACATTAATCGTTACACAAACACTGCTAGTCGAAATAACGGTACCTCTGTCTTTTTTTTATTTCACATTTTCTTTTATGACGCCTTTTTATTTTCAATTACGCAATTCATGGGATAAAAATCCATCAATTTCTTCACTGCAAACAACCTAATAATGGAATTTCCATAAAAATTGAATTTACTGTTTGGACCCTTACTTTGTGGAATCTACTCATATTACTTTTTTAAATGAAACTAAGTGTTTCTAATTAATTCCACTATTTAATGAAAAAATTATGATAACTCTAAAAATTGATAATTATTTCGATATTGGCATATCATCGTCAGAATGACAGAAGTTACATTTTATGTGATGCCTGCTTGATGTTTAATATTTTGGCTAGACCAAATAGTAAGTGACCTATCTTGTGATTGACCTAATATATATGAATAGAAAAAAGAAGAAGATATGATTTTAAAAATTGAATAGATGAGACTTTTACTTGATGAAGATCCATATGATTTTACAAATATTAAAGCTTAGGTATTATTAGCTCTATGGGGATATCCTGGATATCTTTTTCCCATTTAAGATCAGTATAACGGTGCAATGATATAGGAAACCAAGGAAAACTATATCTGCTGATCTTTACAATTGTTACTTAAGAAGACAATTTAATAGTGGAGAGCTCCCTAGATTTTCTGTTCATTGACAACTTCATATTGTGGGTCTCTTAAGTGTCTTCTTATTTCTAGTTCTTCAAGGAAATCTAGTTCTTGTTTCTTATCACAAATATGCAGTACTTCTAGTTCTGTGTTAGGTGTTAATGAATGTTTTGTGTCAAGAAGGTGTTTTGCGTAATGTGATTTATCTGGCTGTTTTAATCTGTATGCTCGTGAGTGTTCATTTTATCTAATTTCAAAATTTCGAATTGTTTGACCAATATAGACAGCATTACATTCTGGACATTTAAGTTTATATATTCCAGACTTTTTTAATGGGGGTATTTTTGTTTTTACATTTAACAATTTTTTACACACATTGTTTTCTGTTTTAAAAGAAATTGCTGTATTTGTTGAACAAGATATTATCTTTGAAATATTATTAGAAATATTACCAGCATATGTGATGGTTTTGTAATTTTGTATTTACATCCAAAAATTAAAATTACATTAAAAGTTGAAGAAAATAACTCAATAAATTTTCTTGATATTAAAATTCAAAGAGTCAATAATATACTTGATTTTTCAATTTACAGAAAACCAACACATACTGATGTGACTATACCATATAGTTCCAATCATCCCATGTCACATAAATTAGCAGCATATAATTCAACGATACATAGAGCATTTCCAGTTCCTATGAACAAATATAATTTTGATAGAGAAATTGATATAATTAAACAAATAGCCACATCCAACGGTTATCCATTACATATAATAAATAAATAAATAAATAAAAAAGAGGAAAAAGTGGCATTACAATTAATATTTCCTGAAAAAAGTAGGGAAATACAAAATTACAAAACCATCACATATGCTGGTAATATTTCTAATAATATTTCAAAGATAATATATTGTTCAACAAATACAGCAATTTCTTTTAAAACAGAAAACAATGTAAGTAAAAAATTGTTAAATGTAAAAACAAAAATACCCCCATTAAAAAAGTTTGGAATATATAAACTTAAATGTCCAGAATGTAATGCTGTCTATATTGGTCAAACAATTCGAAATTTTGAAAATAGATACAATGAACACTCACGAGCATACAGATTAAAACAGCCAGATAAATCACATTACGCAAAACATCTTGATACAAAACATTCATTAACATCTAACACCAGAACTAGAAGTACTGCATATTTGTGATAAGAAACAAGAACTAGATTTCCTTGAAGAACTAGAAATAAGAAGACACTTAAGAGACCCACAATATGAAGTTGTCAATGAACAGATAAATCTAGGGAGCTCTCCACTATTAAATTGTCTTCTTAAGTAACAATTGTAAAGATCAGCAGATATAGGTTTCCTTGGTTTCCTATATCATCGCACAGTTATACTGATCTTAAATGGGAAAAATATATCCAGGATATCCCCATAGGGATAATAATACCTAAGCTTTAATATTTGTAAAATCATATCTTCTTATTTTTTCTATTCATATATATTAAGTCAATCACAAGATAGGTCATTTACTATTTGGTCTAGCCAAAATATTGAACATCAAGCAGACATCACATAAAATGTAACTTCTGTCATTCTGACGATGATATGTCAATATCGAAATAATTATCAATCTTTAGAGTTTTCATAATTTTTTCATTAAATAGTGGAATTAATTAGAAACACTTAGTTTCATTTAAATAAGTAATTTCCATAAAAACTTTGTGGTTTCATAACTTTTAACTTAGATTATCTCAATAACAGTGCCTCAATATCAATAGAACCATGTAAACCTCAATGAGGGGTTGTACCGATATCCGGCTTGTGGTATTTGATCAAAATATATTAAAACTAATTTGCAAAAATTAATTTACAAAAGGTAAAAACCGAATTTTTTTGGAGTTAACTGGAAATTAAGTATTCCTAAATGTTTGCAACTTTCACTGCAAATTGTCATATAACTGAAGATGAAGTTAGCAATTGTCTGATTAGATGTTTTATTAACTAATAGCCAGTTTTAAAAAAGGCCTTTAGAATTTGAAGTTTGAACAGGAGCAATGAGAACATGCCCAACGGCAGCCATGGAAGTTATTCTCAACCTCACACCACTACATATGGTGGTGGAAAGTGTTGCAGAAAGAACAAGATACAGACTAAGTAGAGAGGGAATCATTAAAAAAACCACCTTACTTCTTAGAAATCAGAAAACCTGGGACATGCCACAAGATGGTATGATGAAAAGGCATAACTTTTCAAAGAAATTCGTTACGGAATTGAGCAACAACAAGGAATGGGATCCAAATACCATTACCAAACTTTGAAATAATGCCATTCAATGGTACACAAACGTCGCAAAAGCAATAGAAGGAACTGGGATAGGAGTGTACGGGCCAGGAACCAAACACTCTGAAAGCTTGGAAAAACCCCGAGTATCTTTCAAGCGGAAATTCACGCCATAAGAAAGTGTGCCCAGTTCAATATTGATAAAGGATATAGAAGGCAAAGGATTATTATAATGTCGGATAGCCAAGCAGCCATTAAAGCACTGAGCTCTTGTGTTATCAGTTCCAAAATGGTGTGGGAATGCCTAGGCAAATTAAATGAACTAGGCGAGAACAATATAGTCACCTTACTGTACAGGACACACAGGGATAGAAGGAAATGAAATAGCAGATGAACTAGCAAAGAGGTCCACTTGGACACCCTTTTGGGGGCCGGAACCCTTTTGCAGTATCAGCTCCAATGTAATATTGAAAGAAATAGGCAAAGCCGAAGAAAGGAGAAGATCTGGCCAATGGAAAGATCTAGTAGGACTTAGGCAATCAAAGATTCTTCTGGGTGACTACAACCTGCTGAGATCAAATGAATGCATAAGTCAAAGTAAAACTGCACTAAGAGTTTTAACAGGCACATGAAAAAGCTCAAAATAGTGGAGGAAGAAGAATGTAGATTCTGTGGCATGGAAGAAGAAACCTCGATCCACATACTTGCGAACTGCACAGCAATTCAGAATCCTAGGGCACAACACCTTGGAGACTACTGGATAAAAGAGGGACATTTACCTAAGTTAAAGCCTGCAGATATAGTAAATTTTATACCCATTTAGAATAAGACCATCCTTATTTATTATTAATAAATCGGTTGAAACAAAAAATTACCAACAAAAATGAACGTCGTAACTAATTTATTAGATGTCACGTTTTTGAAGTTACGTCAAATTTTGATTTCATGTTAATGTCAGATGGTTCAAGAAGCCGCATACGTTAAGTTACTAAAACGGCTGGTACCTCTAAATAGGTATTAATTTTACTATATCCTAAAATTCCTCCGGGAAATAGGACTAAAGGAGCTACTAGTCTCTGAGACTTTCCTCAGGAACTAAGTAGAAGTAAGGGGGCACAATTAGATCTTTTAGGTCTCAGTGAATGTCACCCCAATGTACATACATACATAGATTGCAGTTTGAAGAATGTTTTAACTGTCTATCAGAGTCTATAATATCATATATGACTGTTTTTGTTTACAGTTAATACGAGCTTGACGATTTAATAATATAATAAAAAAGCATTGTGTAAATATTGTTTTAGTTGAACTGATAGTTTTGGCCGTTAGTCTGTGAAATTAGGAATAGATGTGAAACCGGTAATTTTAATATTTATTATTTATATTTTTTGTTACATTCCAGAATGATTCAAGTTAGAATAATGTCAATACCATATAGATCTTGTTTTATAACCGAAGGAAATTCAAACAAGTCTTAAGTCCATGGAGACTAGACAAGGAGATCGAACTCATACGGAAAAATTGACAAAACCTGTCCTCAAAATCGTCTATCTAAGGGCCGCTTTTATAGGTTGCAGTTATCTGTGACCTAACTTCTACTTTAACCTACGGATGCGTTGTATGGGTGGATGTCAACCCGAAATTGTATACGTTAACTTACTAGTTGGATGAGGTGCCAGATAACTTGAAGATTTGACATTTGAAAGCATTATATATTGTAAATGTATGAGGACATTCAAGATATATTTCAAGAAATGATTTCAGATGACGAGGATGATATTATTGAAATTGTTGAGGCACCCCGACGAAATAGGATATTCAGAGAAAGGCCTGAACATATACACCTATGGTCAGATGATGAATTCTTGAACAGATTTCGTATTAGTAAATATTCTGTTCAGCAACTACTAGATATCTTAGAGCACCATTTAGTGAGGCCAAAATATCAGTTAGTATATACTAATTTATATCACTATTTATCATACTAATCAAAATTTATATTCTAATTTTAGAAATTATGCTCAGACTCCATTAACACAGTAACTAGTGGCATTGAGGTTTTATGCCACAGGTAATTTTCTAATCACTGCAGGTGACTTTGGGGGAATCCATCAATTCACAACCTGTAAAGTAGTACAAGAAGTTACAAGGACAATTATATCATTAGCTCCAATTTGCATTCAAATGTCATCTTGGCAACAACAAATGTAAGAAGCTAAATTACATATATGTATCAGTTCGCGCGATTTCCCAATTGTATTGGTGCAATTGACTGTACACATGTCCAAATTCAATCACCTGGTATGTCAAACAAGATATTCAGTACAATACATTGCAAAAATAATAAATTAATTGTTTCCATCTGATTGCCATTGTCCAACTTATTTTGTATTTTAGGGAGAGAAAATGCTGAGCTCTTCAGGAATAGAAAAGGTTATTTCTCATCAAATGTACAAACAATTTCTGATGGAAAAATGAAAATAAGAGACATTGTCTGTAGATGGCCTGGGTCTACAGCAGATTCGACAATTTTTGATAACTCAAGACTCAAAGCTAAACTAGAACAAGGGCATTATGGCAACAGTTATATTGTAGCTGATAAGGAGTACACTTCAACAAAATATACCATGATTCCACTGAATAACCCCCAAACTGAAGCAGAAATACTATACAACGAATCTCAAATCAGAACCAGAAATATTGTTGAAAGACAATATGGGGTATGGAAAAGGAGGTTTCCAATTTTAAAATTAATAATGAGATTAAAAGTACCAACAACGATGGCAGTAATAGTTTCAACTGCAGTTTTGCACAATATAGCCCTTGATATGAATGATGCAGAACCTGCTGAAAATGTGGATGTGGGTGGTGAATTAGAAAGACAGGCCTTGATTCAAGATGATTTTCAAAATCTATATTAATGAAATAATATACAAATATATTAGGTATATACAAAATCAATATTGAAAATTAAATTATAATTATTCATGACAAATGTTTCTTATTCATACTGTTTATTCACTGTCCAATTGTCTTTGTAATATTTGGAGCTCTAGAATATGTTTCTCCATTTTGACATCATGTTCGGCCTTTGACTTCTTCATATTCAATTCATGTTCTTCTTCTTTCATGAGTTTCTCTTTCAGTAAGCATTCTTTCTGAACTTGAATTAGTTCTAATTTAGCTTCAGACAAAGTATTAATTTTTATTCTGCAGTCAGCAGTTAATTGGCTTTTTTCTTATAATTAATAGTACTTGTTTTCAGACACTTAGATTTTGGTGTGTGTCCCTGATGAAATGATCTACTTCTTTTGAGTGGTATTGTTTCTTTGTTTCCTTCAAATTGTTCAGACATATACCTGGATGAGCAGGATGGTTCAGTTATGTTCTTTTCTAAAATAAATATATATTATAAATAGATGCAATAAACAATTGTCAATATCTTAGAATTTTCATATTTTTTTCATTAAATAGTGGAATTAATAAGAAACAGTTCATTTATGACAGTACCTAATACGAGTAGATTCCACAAAGTAAGGGGCCAAACAGTAAATTTAAATATTGATGCTTACCAATTTGGTTTATATGAGTGGCCTTAACTTTGTTAGGGTTGACTAATTTCAAAACTACAGTTTTGGCATTTGCAGTGTTCACACAACTTATATTGTAAGATAATGATTGATTCACTGCTGCCTCTTCCTCAGAGGGCTTCCAATTTGGGCCAAATTCTGTCAAAATTCCCGAGTTCCCATTGACATTTAGTTCATCAGATATGGGACGTTTCATTATTTTTGGGTTCCATTTGCCCCAGACACAAAGAGAGTTTTCAGAAAAATCTAGTTTAGCGAACCAACGCGGATTTTGATAAAATATTTTTTTTAAATTAATTCGAGGTCGCTGAAAATGAAAAAATTGAAAATTGAAAAAAATGTTTCAACTGTAATACAGCGCTAGCTATCGGAAGAAGTACAAGTTTTACGACTAAGACCAAAACTTCTATGTCAGTCATATTACATGGAAACGTCAAAAGATATAATTGTGGAATTAAAAAAAGAATTTACAAGAAATGTATATCAATGTAAGTGTTTTTTTAATGCGTGTGTGAGAGGAATATCGTAAAAAGCAATTGTAGTGTATCTAACATAATGGATGTTTATAAAGCGGTTATAATATGACAATAAAACCAGTGCAGTGCTGATCTGAACACATCTTCAAAAATTCATAGCTCTTTTTTGGTAAGAGAGCTCCAATTTTTTCTTTCATTTTCGTGTTCAGCGACCTCGAATTAATAAAAAAAATATTTCATCGAAATCCGCGTTGGTTCACTAAACTAGACTTTTACCGAGTTTTCTCTAGCAACTAAAAATATGGAATATAAAAATTATCACTTTCATTTATTTACTATGTACTTACATCAGTCACTGGCTCATCGGTAGCTGACTCCAACTGCTCAATAGTCTCAGTATTTTTGTCTTCGTATAAAATTCCATCACTATCACAATAATTATCTAAACCAGTAACAGCCGCTCCTATGACTTCTTTCACTTTTTCATCTATTTGAGTGATAATTATTTCTGTCTTAGTACCACCTCCAGTCTTATAAATTTCATTTCTCTCAGCCGCAAACTTTTTCTTACTTTCCTTCTTAATATTAATCCACTGTTCTCGCAATTGTTTAGTTGTTCTGATATTGAAGCCCATTTCATTGAAATCATTGCGTAAGCTGTCCCATGCCACATTTTTTTCTTTCCAGGAAATAGCATCGGATTCTTTATTCTCGATCAGATTATACTTTTCCACAAGAGAAATAAGAGTTTCTACCTCTGATTGTGTAAAGTTGAATGATCGGCGGTTTCCGGCAAATTTTCACAAAAACAATTGGTAATATTTAATACTGAAAGAAGGTCGGTATCCTACTCGTAAGATCACAATGAAAAATAATTTCTGAGTGAGAGTCTGAGAACTAATAAACTTTATCTGACTTTATCCTCATCAATTGACAGCTAACATCAAGATTACATGGACTTATAAAATCAACAGTTTTCGCAGGTAGAGTTAACTGTATGGTTAACCAATGTGAGTTAACTCGAAGATTTAACAGTAACCTATAAAAGCGGCCATAAGCAGTTTGTTTTTTCACCGCGGTGTCACGCATTGTAACTCATGTACCATTTTAAAACTGTCACTACAATAACCTTACTTTTTATATTGAAATTGTTATAAAAAAAATAATATAGGTACCACTTTTTAGCACTAGAACTCAGAATAATATCTTCTTCATCTGATGAAGAGGATGTCGAGAAATCCATGTTTATGCGACGCTCGTTCACGCCAAACGGGTGCAAAAATGCGATGCTCCGAGCCTCGATTTGACCACTGATGCGCGTGGGTCGGAGCGAGGGTCCAGGGTGCTTTGCTATGGTCGAGGATCGATGATCCCCGTTGTGTCCATACCCTAAGCTTGATTTTTTACCCTGGCACGATGTACCAGGCCTTTAATTCCGTCCTATGTGCGGAGCGATGGTCGGCGCTCCGATGTTGCCACACAGATCTAATATTTATTTTTTATGGTGAGCGGAGCTATGGTCGGCGCTCCGTTATGTCCGCCCACTTACTGAGCCCGGCATTCTAGCAATTTCTTGTCTCTGCATTACAACAACCCATTATCCTTGTTTTATATTTAAAAGAACATACATTTTATTTAATTAAAATGATTTTACAACTTCAAATTTCTTTATTTAAGATAACCATCCCCTCTTAACAGCTTCCAGATAAATAAATCCAACTTTTTCTTTTGCTATTGAAGGCACCTCTTCATAATTAATCGCGAATGATTCTTCTATTGCTTTTCCTTTTTGGTTAAAAATGACAGTAATAATCATAAACGTACACTGTATCAAGCCTTTTTTACATTCTTTTGGAAATGCTTTCAAGAAATTTTCATAACTATATTCTTCACTGTAGCACCCGAATAATTTTAAAGTATTAGCGAAATTTTCGTAGTAAAATTGTACAAGTTCATCAAAGTTTTCTTGAAGACATTTCAGTTGTACGCTGGAAACGAGAAAGAAAATTATATCATTGAAAAGGGTGTTGCTTCGAACCATTTGAAAATCGACAAACATATTTTTGATCAATTTTCCGTCTTGACATATCTGCATGGTGTTGTTCAACCACATATCTTCATGAGTTAGAGTTTCAAATTTTGTTTCGGGTTTGTAAGTGAAAAATTGTTCAGGATTGTGTTGCAATTGTTCCTTCAACATTTCTAGAAAAGTTGATACAGCTGGAATTAGATGTAAGTACTTCTCATCACTTTTGAATAATTCAATTAAAAAACTTGATAAATCTGGTCCCTCCTTCATTTTATCTTTTGCAAAATCGGGTAAAAATAAGGAAGTGTTTTTTGAAATTTTAGACTTGTACGTTTCCGGCTCTAATAGTCTCAACGATAGCGGTACTGCATGGAATACCGCCATGTCTTTTAAAATTAATTTTGCCCCATCCATATCGAACCCAACGTGGCGGTCAATATTTTTGTAGCCTGCAAAAAATAACAAAAATAAATTTCATTTACTAAAGAAAATGTTAAAAGAAGTACATATCAGAGCAAATGTTCAAAAATATAAGCATCTTGTTGTCTAATGGATTGCCGAAGACGTTAAAAAAGCTAGGATTATTGTAATTAAGATTACAGTCTCGTATGATGTGATTTTGAAGATCTTGTAAATTTAAAATTGGGGTTGTGTACACCCGGATAGTTACTTCGGACGGATACATGCCCCGGTTATTAATACACTATGTTAGGAATATAAGTTGTGTTGGCGCTTTACTACAATAAGCCTACTCACACGGCAATTTTCAGGGGACAATCTGTGCAGAAATCGGGTGTAGCGTCTCTACACAGCACAATTTATTAGTAGTCGTGATATTTTCTGCGAAGCAGCATGACAAGCGATATTTTTGTAGTAAATCCCTCTTGCCTCATATTTCGATTCATATAATTTTGATTTCTGTTATCCCATAGAAAAGGCATATTCCGATATGTCCATCCATACTTTTTGGTGGCATAATTCACGATTTATTCACAACTTTTCACTTTATAATAAATCAAGAGCTTAAATTATTTTCCGAAAAATGCTTGGTTTGGACAGCGATCAGTAAGACATTTTCATGAGTTGCTATTTATTAAATGATGCTAGGGAAGTTAAAAGCTACAAATTTTACAAATTGCTGTTTATAAAACAATGTTTAAGAAGCTAGAGAAGGAAGTTAAAAGCTACAAATTTTACAAATTGCTGTTTATAAAACAATGTTTAATACATTCAAAACAGTTTTTCACGCGTTGCTATTTATTGAGCAAGAGTTGCATCTTTCAAATCATCAGTAACAAGCTTCTACGAGCTGCTGTTCATTGAAAAATGCTTGGAAGCTTCGACATCGATCAGTAATACGTTTTCCTGGGTTGCTAATTATTAAATGAAGCTAAAGAAGGAAGTTAAAAGCTACATATTTTACAAATTGCTGTTTATAAAACAATGTTTAAGAAGCTAGAGAAGGAAGTTAAAAGCTACAAATTTTACAAATTGCTGTTTATAAAACAATGTTTAATACATTCAAAACAGTTTTTTACGCGTTGCTATTTATTGAGCAAGAGTTGCATCTTTCAAATCATCAGTAACAAGCTTCTACGAGCTGCTGTTCATTGAAAAATGCTTGGAAGCTTCGACAGCGATCAGTAATAGGTTTTCCTGAGTTGCTAATTATTAAATGAAGCTAAAGAAGGAAGTTAAAAGCTACAAATTTTACAAATTGCTGTTTATAAAACAATGTTTAAGAAGCTAGAGAAGGAAGTTAAAAGCTACAAATTTTACAAATTGCTGTTTATAAAACAATGTTTAATACATTCAAAACAGTTTTTTACGCGTTGCTATTTATAGAGCAAGAGTTGCATCTTTAAAATCATCAGTAACAAGCTTCTACGAGCTGCTGTTCATTGAAAAATGCTTGGAAGCTTCGACAGCGATCAATAATAGGTTTTCCTGAGTTGCTAATTATTAAATGAAGCTAAAGAAGGAAGTTGAAAGCTACAAATTTTACAAATTGCTGTTTATAAAACAATGTTTAAGAAGCTAGAGAAGGAAGTTAAAAGCTACAAATTTTACAAATTGCTGTTTATAAAACAATGTTTAATACATTCAAAACAGTTTTTCACGCGTTGCTATTTATTGAGCAAGAGTTGCATCTTTCAAATCATCAGTAACAAGCTTCTACGAGCTGCTGTTCATTGAAAAATGCTTGGAAGCTTCGACAGCGATCAGTAATACGTTTTCCTGAGTTGCTATTTATTAAATGAAGCTAAAGAAGGAAGTTAAAAGCTACAAATTTTACAAATTGCTGTTTATAAAACAATGTTTAAGAAGCTAGAGAAGGAAGTTGAAAGCTACAAATTGATGTTTATAAAACAATGTTTAATACATTCAAAATAGTTTTTTACGCGTTGCTATTTATTGAGCAAGAGTTGCATCCTTCAAATCATCAGTAACAAGCTTCTACGAGCTGCTGTTCATTGAAAAATGCTTGGAAGCTTCGACAGCGATCAGTAATACGTTTTCCTGAGTTGCTAATTATTAAATGAAGCTAAAGAAGGAAGTTAAAAGCTACATATTTTACAAATTGCTGTTTATAAAACAATGTTTAAGAAGCTAGAGAAGGAAGTTAAAAGCTACAAATTTTACAAATTGCTGTTTATAAAACAATGTTTAATACATTCAAAACAGTTTTTTACGCGTTGCTATTTATTGAGCAAGAGTTGCATCTTTCAAATCATCAGTAACAAGCTTCTACGAGCTGCTGTTCATTGAAAAATGCTTGGAAGCTTCGACAGCGATCAGTAATAGGTTTTCCTGAGTTGCTAATTATTAAATGAAGCTAAAGAAGGAAGTTAAAAGCTACAAATTTTACAAATTGCTGTTTATAAAACAATGTTTAAGAAGCTAGAGAAGGAAGTTAAAAGCTACAAATTTTACAAATTGCTGTTTATAAAACAATGTTTAATACATTCAAAACAGTTTTTTACGCGTTGCTATTTATAGAGCAAGAGTTGCATCTTTCAAATCATCAGTAACAAGCTTCTACGAGCTGCTGTTCATTGAAAAATGCTTGGAAGCTTCGACAGCGATCAATAATAGGTTTTCCTGAGTTGCTAATTATTAAATGAAGCTAAAGAAGGAAGTTGAAAGCTACAAATTTTACAAATTGCTGTTTATAAAACAATGTTTAAGAAGCTAGAGAAGGAAGTTAAAAGCTACAAATTTTACAAATTGCTGTTTATAAAACAATGTTTAATACATTCAAAACAGTTTTTCACGCGTTGCTATTTATTGAGCAAGAGTTGCATCTTTCAAATCATCAGTAACAAGCTTCTACGAGCTGCTGTTCATTGAAAAATGCTTGGAAGCTTCGACAGCGATCAGTAATACGTTTTCCTGAGTTGCTATTTATTATATGAAGCTAAAGAAGGAAGTTAAAAGCTACAAATTTTACAAATTGCTGTTTATAAAACAATGTTTAAGAAGCTAGAGAAGGAAGTTGAAAGCTACAAATTGATGTTTATAAAACAATGTTTAATACATTCAAAATAGTTTTTTACGCGTTGCTATTTATTGAGCAAGAGTTGCATCCTTCAAATCATCAGTAATAAGCTTCTACGAGCTGCTGTTCATTGAAAAATGCTTGGAAGCTTCGACAGCGATCAGTCATACGTTTTCCTGAGTTGCTATTTATCAAATGAAGCTATAGAGAAGGAAGTTAAAAGCTACAAATTTTACAAATTGCTGTTTATAAAACAATGTTTAAGAAGCTAGAGAAGGAAGTTGAAAGCTACAAATTGATGTTTATAAAACAATGTTTAATACATTCAAAATAGTTTTTTACGCGTTGCTATTTATTGAGCAAGAGTTGCATCCTTCAAATCATCAGTAACAAGCTTCTACGAGCTGCTGTTCATTGAAAAATGCTTGGAAGCTTCGACAGCGATCAGTCATACGTTTTCCTGAGTTGTTATTTATCAAATGAAGCTATAGAGAAGGAAGTTAAAAGCTACAAATTTTACAAATTGCTGTTTATAAAACGATGTTTAAGAAGCTAGAGAAGGAAGTTAAAAGCTACAAATTGATGTTTATAAAACAATGTTTAATACATTCAAAATAGTTTTTTACGCGTTGCTATTTATTGAGCAAGAGTTGCATCCTTCAAATCATCAGTAATAAGCTTCTACGAGTTGCTGTTCATTGAAAAATGCTTGGAAGCTTCGACAGCGATCAGTAATACGTTTTCCTGAGCTGCTATTTATCAAATGATGCTAGGGAGGTTCGCGAGTCGGGATAATTTTCAAAATATTCGTGCCCTCAAAAAAATTTCCAGGAATAATTTAAGCTCGCGTGGTATTCGGAAAGAAAATTTCACACCATAATTTGGAAAAAATCAAAATCAAGTGTATGGAAACAGTTTGTTGAATTTTGTGACGAAAAGTTGTAAAATTGTTATAGAAATTTTGCATTATTCACCGGTATAAGTATCTACATTATTTAATGGTTGTAGATCATGTGTTTACCTTTTCAACTGTCAAAAAATTTCCACTTAAATATCGTGGCGCCTCGAAAAAATTTCCGGAATTTTTTTTAGTTGCCATCCCAACTAACAATTTGCTATTTTATAATAGTCGTAGGAATGTTTTGGCGATAAATATTATAAAACGTTTTTAAAATGTTTATAAAACATCTATAAACACAAAATGGGCACAATTTATAAAACATTTTGTTTATATAATATATTTTATAAGTACTCCAGCGACTACTATATAACAGATATACAATGTTAATAAAAATATAATAAATTTTTTTTATAAAAAATTTATAAGTGTTTAATGAACGTGCTAGAAAATTTCTCAAATTTTTTTATGCGATACTTATATAATGGTTAAAAACTTATTATATAAGGATTGTATATATGTTTCATAATTTTTTGCTATTGTAGTAGTATTAATAAATCAACTTTGTTTTATTAATATGTCTGTAAAAAGCTAAATTGTTTTCAAATAATTATATTTCAGAGTTGCTGATGATAATATAAATGCAGCACCAACTTTAGAAAGAAAATAAATATGTCTGTTGTCACTTAATTTTGATTTTTGTGCATGTATGTAGTTTCCGACGGAAGAAAAATTTTGATGCAAAACAAATTTTATTGTGATTTATAGGGTATAAATGCAGTGAATATTTCTTGCGCTCCAATTCTATGAAGGTTCTATGATCATTTTAGAAGTTGAATAATAAAAAAAATCAAGTTTTGGTAGTAATATTTGAAACTACCAGTTGTATTCTTCTAAATTTGTTTATACTCAATGTTATTTTCACATAAAACTATTTGTAGAAATGAAATATATTTCTATCTTTAGAGATATTATTAATATTTTATCTATATCTGATTATTAACATGGCTGCCAGTAATATAACAGTTTAGTGGACAAAGTAGGTTTTATAAAATAATTTACCAACATTTGTGATAATTTTAGAACATTTATAAAATATACTTCATTTTCAAAAGAACCCAACAAAACAGGACCGTATTTTAAAAATATAATGAATAAAGGAATTGATAAACAAATTCAACACGATTATATTATTTATTGTCTAGTTTTCAACAATGTTGTAAGGTCTTGAGGCGGTATACTGGGTAACCTATTATTGATATTTTGAAATAATACTCGCAAGGCCATATGTGAGATATTGTAATGAACTGCCCATGATCTGATGTTTCTAAATTCAGAATCTCTCTTTAAATCTAACATCAACAGATCACTTCCGTTGTCAGGTTCTAACTGTACTAACCAATTTTCTCTTACCAAGTCATTATTATCACTTGTACCAATAAAATTTGGCACTTCTAATGATAAGTTCTCATCTTTGGTTTTTTTTTCTGGCATAGTATCATTATTTGTAATTATTATTGAGTGATTTATCAACACTTCTTGTGAATGACTATTTGAACATGCAGGCGTATTATTAAAAATTTCTTTATTGCTAATCATAATACTTTCAAAGTTTTTCTTTTGATTTTCTTCCACTCTCTTCATTCCGAAATTTTAAGCGGTTTGTTTTTCTAAAACTGCGAAGCCGAATCTAACATATTTATTAGTTATTTAAAAAAAAAGTTACATAACAGCTTCCAATGTAATAATTATATAATTATTTTATAGCTGTGTCTGCAACTACAATTTTCAATGGCAATAAAATTGCGGCATCTGCTGCTTTAATAAAATTATTTTATAAGCTGATAGAAGTGTTTATAACAATAGTTTTATAATGTATTTATACCTGATTTATGAATGCTACCAAACTCTCTTAAAAAAGTGTTATAAAACAACTAAATTTTATAAACAATAAATGTTTTATAAATCTGTTACATAACACGTATAAAATTGCTTTATAAAGATTATATAATTTTGTTGCCAAATTGTTTTTGTGATAAATTTATAAAACAATTTTGTTACGAAAAGCTAAACTTGCTCTTATGGAACCTTTATATAATAAGTTACATTCTTAAAAGCAACAATAAATCAACATTAAAATAAAATTGTTATATAAGCCAAAAATTATAAAACAACTTTGCTAGTTGGGATGGTAACTAGTCAAAATTAAGGCATATTATTAGTTAAAAAGTAAAGGTGTGAAATTTTCAAGAAAATACACCAAAACAAACAAAGATCTGCATTCATCAACGAACCAGAGAAATGTCTTGCAGGCAACGACAAGTCTACACACAATACGATTCGCAGGGTATTAGAGAGTGGAACAGGGCGATTGGAACCACTAACAACCAACCAGCCGATATCGGGAAGTCGTTAAAAAATTGGGACAATTTGACTATATACGCTGCAATCTGCAGGAACCCTGCAGATTTGCTCCTGCAAATTACCGTGTGAGTAGGCGGCTAAGTCGTGACCCCCCGCATGCCAGTGCCGCGTAAGTCATCGGAATAGGCGCACATGTTTTATCCGTGACGAAACTTTGACGGGCGTTATAATTATATTGGTAAGTAATTTCTATTGAATATTTTTATTACCTATCATTTTTTCAGTAAACTTTTGTTTCTTTGCATGCACTAGAGTTTAAATTACATTGTTTATTATGTTTTATCGCTAAATAATTTTTATTTATTTCGCAAATAAAAAGGGCAAGTATCTGCATCAAAAAAAGACATACTTACTTGCCCCTAGGTGACTAAAAAATTTTTAACAAACTGAGACGGATTTTATTTTTTTGTTGTTTTTTCGAATTTACTGTGACACTAACTTGTGAATAAAATAAATATCTACTTAACTCTTTTATATATTGATTCTAGATGAGCAAAATACCTCGCAAATATAAGCGAAAACCAGGCGTGGTGCCACGCAACATCAACTGGACAGAAGATAGCTTAGCACTTACCTTGGAAGAACCAGTAACTGCTGACTCAAGGTATATTTCTGAATTGAAGGTGTATACCTAGCAGTATAAATACAAAATTCTATCTACATACCTTCTTATCTGACATATGACTAAATCAAAATCAGATTGGATTCAATATGAGATGTGTCGGATGTGGTTGCATGAAACATTCAAAAACTGTTGTATAAAATATGGAAAGCTAGAAACTAGAAAGTTGATTACCAATTTGTTGTATTTTTTAAGATAAATGATAATATTTTATAATAACTTACATAACTTTGAGTTTGAACAATATTTTTATGTTAAATAAATAATAAAGATCACTTTAATTGATATAAATTTCTTTCTATCCAAAATAAAAATCATACCGAGGTTACTATCCCCGCACGAGGCAAGTATCTCACGAAACATTTTCCACGCTAGGCTACTATCCGCCATATGTAGGCAACTATCCCTTTTTGAGAGGTGGAATAAAACAGTATTTATTCAAAACCATTGTTAACTAGGTATACAAAAATAGGCTATTATAGAAGATAAAAGACCTATGTTTTGAGTTACATACCGAATAATTTTCAGCAAGTTCATATTTTTAAAAAATAAAGCTTTTTGGAAAGTGGGGAAACTATCCGGCTTTTACCCTAATTTTAAATATCCCCACACACAAAAATCCAGAGGATTGTGTTGAGTTGACCTTAAGGGAAAATGGTCCTAATAAAAATAATCGTCGATAATACCAATCCAAACATTTACCGAAAAGAAGCGTTTGAACCATGCTGCAATTGTGGCATGTGCAAAAGTAAAAAAAAGCCTTCTAATTTATCGAGAAGGGCAAGAAAAATAATTGAAAAAACTATACAGAAGGGACAGGGTTTTTCTGGTACTTGTTTCTGAATGTTCGTCCATAATTTGAACAGCCTTAACTTCGAATTGTGGAGCTCTCGCAGTCGTCCAATAATATTCCTTGATTTTGCAAAAGTCAGTTTCTTGTAAACGAAGATGCAATTTACTCAATTGCAGTGGAAGATAATAGTCTAGCACTCTTATAATTATAACGCCTTACAAAGTTTTTGAAAAATATTTTTCAAAGAACAGATACCGTTCACTAAGAAGCAACAACTACTTCTCTGGCTATATGCCCCTTATCAGTACAAGGTAGACGTGAACGGTTTCTATTCTTTGAAAAATATTTTTCAAAAACTTTGTAAGGCGTTATAATAGTATTAAACTATTATCTTTGACATCTGAAGATGCAATATCGTTTCAGAACTTGGTAAGCGGTTATTTGGATAACGCTGGGCATACATACTTCTGGCCTCTAAGGCAATACCATTGGTTAATCCATATAAAAAATGCGTATTAGTCATTTCAGCATTAGTAAACACAGGCATCGTTATTGACTAAACACAAACTAAACTAAAGCAGAAAGGAGGAGTTCTGACAAAAATCCCATGTAAATGTAAATTATGTATTAATGTATTTTAAATAATTCTGGTATAAAATTTTCTTACCGAATCCCCCACGTGATTGAATGAATTGCGGGAGAAATATTTAAGATGAATAGTGTAAATTTTTATTTTTTCATTAGAAGAAGATCCACTTAATATTCCATTGGCAGCTCGGTCTCCCGATTTAACAAAAGTTGATTACTTTTTTTTGGTGTTTTATAAAAAATGAGGTTCATAAAACTCCCCTGACTACTGGAGAGGACATGAAAGAGAGAATCAGAGCGGCATTTCGATCTATTATCGTTAATATGCTGACAATAATGTTAATCAATCATTTGAACTTAGACTGCAGCATTACAATGATGTTAACGGTGAACACTTTTGAACATTTAGTTTATTATTACGGTTAGGATTATACTTTTGGTGATTAAACTTTGGGTATATGGAATGCTTAACAAAAATTAAAATTACATAACCGAACATTCTGTTTGTGTTCCAGAAAATGAAAGGTTCGAGTTTCCGTCCACCCTGTATACGAAAGAGAAAATAATTAAAATTTCATCGAATGCGGCGATATTTCATCATATTACGAAACTCTGTTAGGCAAAATAACATAATTTTTTTTCGTCAACGTACAGTAAGCTACAGAGCGTTGATTTACCTACGATTTTCACATAAAAGTGTCCTTTTAAAGGACTTTGTATAACGTAGCAAAACCTTATATCAAAAGCTTCAAGAAAATGTGAGCAATCCGAATTCAGTATAATATACAGGGGTTCCTACTCAAAAAATCATATGTTTGGTTTGTAACGGAGTTATTCAATACTCTGTATAGCTCGAGATAATTTCAAAATATGGACCTTAAATACATCTACTAATTTTCTTAATAACATTTTTTAATATATCTTATACCCATATACCGAACTTTGTCGTAAGATTGGTACACTCTCTGTATAAATGAAAAATATTAAGTAAAGCAAACGTATTTCTGCGTATCTTCTTTTTTTCCAGTTACGTGATGGTTATTGATGACAAGCTAAGAATTTATAAATTAATAACGTCAGTTTGACAAGTTGACAGTTTATTTGGGAAATATTCACCCGAATTACACTCGTGCATCAAAATAACCGGATAATTTTGCATTCCAGCGTGTTGTCTTTGAAAACTGTATTCGGTCATTTTCATATTTTGAACTCGTGCAGTTTTTTGACAACACGCTGTCATGCAAAATTTTTATGCACTTGTACAATTACTTACGATAAATATTCTTATTTGTTTTTGCGTTGGATTTCAGGTAATTTTCAAAATTCCAAGGGCCCCTGAGAGTAATCATGTTATTTCTTTTTAGTTTTAAAAACCAGTAGCGCCACTAAGGAAAAATTATGGTCGAAATAAATTCCACTTGCAGTCAGAGCTCGTTTATTACAAAAAAGTCAACACCCTGTATCTAATCATCGACAAAACTTATCACAGAAGTTTATAAGAACGTTTGATCTTAAAATTGAATGACGAATCGACCACAACAATATTTCAGAATACTTTGCAAAATTTTTATCAAAATTCCGCCAGTGGCGTGGAATGTAAGGAGGGCAAAATCACCCTTTGTCCCTGTAGGGGGGCAGATACTAGATCTTAATAAGTTTAAATGTTTTTTCATATGCTTAAACCCATTTCCAAGTATGATAAAAAAATATTCAAGAGTTTTTTTTTAGATTTTGACCTAAAACCTCACAATATCATTCAATTTTTGTGGTTTAAATCGTCATATTTTAAGCTCTAAATTTTCTGTGTAAAATATTTTCACTTATTAATGAATCATTTTGTATGTTGCATTTATAAATTTACCTTGTTCTGTCAAATCCTCCAAAACTATAACAGCATCTTCATCTGCCTCATCACTACCGCTTAAGTTAAATCTGCCTGCTATGTATTTGGGAAAAAAGTTGGTAATCATCACGCCATGTCGTTTTTGAAAATCCTCTATGGCTGGTACAATTTCTCTGTAAACCAAAATTTCGCTTTTTGTTAAATCTGCTGTGGTCCCTACGACATCACTGTTTATAACTAATTTCGCTACTAAGTGATGATTTTCAACAACGGCCGTATTGTTATTCTTCAAAATTACATTGATTTTAATAATATCACTCATGTAGTTTTCCCCTGGTAGAGTTAAATTTGTAACTTTCGTATCAACAATGCTTCTATCAGGACCGACGTAATTTTCTAGAAGATTTTTGAAATTCTTAATTCTCTCCATTATTTTGTAAAAACACCCACACTGTCATATAAAACAATATAAAATAATACTTAACATTATATATACTATATCACTTTAGCAATATTTATTTAGCTCATTGTATGTATGTAACGAGATTAAAAAATGTAATGCAACTATTTACAATTAGATATCGAATGTTTTATACTATTGACGCCTTACAAAGTTTTGAAAATATTTTCAAAAACGTTACTGTTCACTTAGAAGAAGAAACTACTTCTCGGGCTATATGCCCCGACAGACATTGAATTACACTTATGTGTATGATCTACTAGATTTAAACAACCATTCTGATTTGCAATTAGATAGTACAATATCACTTGTAGATCGGTTTCGGCGTATTTGCGCCTCATCAGTACAAGGTAGATATCTTCCGTCCGAGAGCTCTGTGAGCTTCATCTATAACGTCTTCGAAGTACCATTTTCGGAAATGTTTGACGTCATTTCGATGTAACTGTATTCTGCGACACGAATTTATGTACCATGAGATTACGCTTTTTCCTTGTAAATAGACTAAGCTGAATCCTACGCAATGAGTTCTATGTCCAAGCATTACATAAAGAATTAAATTCATTGAAATTATCTATTATTAATTCATTCATTCAAGGTGTTTATGTTTATAAAAACAATCTATTTAGTTATTTGTTATATCACGCGAGGTCACGAACGTGACAGTGAAAGGCCAGAGAACTATCACGTAACTGGATAGTTCACCTAGGGCAGTACGTATATATGCTGACGAAGTAGATAAGCGAGGATTCAGAATAATTCATACATTCAGATACATCTAGTTATATTTAAAATGTAGTTCATCGATATCAAATCTAAACTATGTTATACCAGTAACATGATAATCTTGAGTAACACATATGTAAAATTAGTGTAAATAGTTAAGTATACAATAAAGCTCATCCCAGTGAATACTGTAGTTTCCGTAAGTAGAGTATTCCGTCAGGACCCGGGCTTCTACTAGTCCCTGTGGAACACCGCATTACCGACATACAATACACTTCAAGCGAAATAGGTTGATTCCATTTTGTGATAATTACCGATACGATCAGTTTTGTATTCAAACATCTGAACAAACCATTGCTTATTTTCCCGGAAGACTTCCTCCAGGACACCAACTCCAAGACATGTATCTCGCTGGACACCTGCGCTAGGTCATTTACCTCCGTGGACTACTGAGCCAGAGCTTTTACATCCCAGGACACCTGAGTTAAGATGTTTATCTTCCTAGACACACACCATCTAGAGAGAAAAATAAATTTGGAAAGTGTCAGCCTAGAGATCACATACTTAAACTTTTTAATTGCCACTGACATTTTCATGGTAAAATTTCAAGAGTTCTCTTCGAGACATTCCATTTGTACGATGGAAATTAGAGAGAAAATTAAATCGTTAAAAAGAATGTTGCTTCGAATCATTTGAAAATCGCCGAGCTTGTTTTTGATCAGTTTCGCGTCTTAAGATAACTGCAAAGTATTGTTGAACCACATATCTTCATGAGTTAGAGTTTCAGATTGCGTGTCGTGTTTGTGAGTAAAGAATTTTATAGTGTCCTCTTCCATTTGTTTCCCAGATTTTTGGAAAGAAACTCCCTACAGGTGGAATTAAATGGGAATACTACTCGTTAATCTTAAACACCTCCATTATAAAACCGAATAAATCTAACTCTTCTTTATTTGGTTCCCCTTTTTGTTGTAATTTCGTCATATCTGGTGTAAGTGCGCGAAGATTTTTTAAAATTTCAGTCTCGTAGGTCTCCGGTTCCAATAGTCTCATCGCTAATAGTACAGCATGGAATAGCGCCAAGTCATTCAAAACCAATTTCGCTCCATCCAGATCAAACCCAATGTGACGATCGATATTTTTGTAGCCTGCAAAAATAAATGTTATTAACCAAAGGCGAATTATGCGAAACTCGAGGTAGGAATGTCGGTTCACCTTATTTCCCAATAAACAATTTTCGTGAATTATAGTAACTGATATTTTTATAAAGTATTTATAAAGGTTACACAATTATATAGGGAAATGCTTTGAAGTTTTATTGCAACACTCATAGTAAATTAGGTTTATTAGGGTTTTATGCCATTACTGTAAGTTCTAGATTTATAATGAAGTGTTGTAACTTGAAGTAATCGTTACCTCAATTTATATAACAAATTTATATAAGGTTTGCCGATACTTCTGTAATAAAACTAATGCTTTCTGAGTTTTATAATAGCATCGTTGTTTGCCTTTTTAAAACTTGAGTTTTTTTTATAAATACCTTATGAAACTTTTAGTGACAAGTTCTTTTATAAATATGTTATGAAACTTTGGGTAACTGATGTTTTCTCTTTGTGTTCTCAGTAAAAAGTTAACCTCAAAGAGGAGTGGTCTGGATCATACTTTATTAACTACTTCTATAATTGTGAATATAACTATGATTAATAGCTGGAAAAAAATCAAGTACTGCAGTACATTTTGCCGGAAAGTTTCTAGGCGTTTCTCCAGAATAACACAAATAGTGCCAGCATCTTCTGTTAAATTAAAAAGTACCACTTTCGTTAATCGACAGGTATCTTCCAGTTCCACTTTATCAACAAATGACACAAAAAAGAAAAGTTTTGATAATGAAATTGAGACCACTGCATACTCATCAGTGTTTTCTGAAAATAATGAGAATGCTAATGACAATGATGACTACAGAATGAAATGGCTAACAGAATTTGAAGATGCAGAACAGGAACGTATTCTTGATGCAGAACATGTAGAATTAAAAGAAAAAAATGAAATATTTATAAATGATTTGAGAAAATGGGCAATTAACTATAATATACTACAGCGGTATTTAAAGGAAATATTGTGCCAAATAACAATTTACCATTAGATCCCAGAACATTGTTAGGAACACCGACTGAAATTACACTACAACAAATGGGCGAAGGCCAGTATTGGCACCAGGGTTTAGAAGTTTCCATAAGACGGAGTTATGAGAGCATTAAACATTTAACAAATATATCTATAAATATAAACATAGATGGTCTTCCTATTTATAAGAGTTCAAAGGATGAGCTTTGGCCCCTCTTCTTGGTTGGGGGCCAAAATAACGTTCGGTCTTTTTCCCATGCCGATGGTACAATGGTTAATAATGGGGCTTTTCGCCCTAGTTCTCTATTTTGAACAATTTTAAACATTGAATTTTGTCTGACTCAAGACACCGACTCGGAGAGAAAAGTAAAAATGTATGTAGTAAAGTTTTTCGAGGTTAAGTTCGTCAAAATTTCTTCTTTTTCTCCTTTATCGTTGAATATTACCACCAATAGTTCTCTAACCATCACTTGTGGTGTGATGTGACACTCAACTAACACTTAGAATTTATAGTAGTCTTAAAGTTTTATAGAATCACCAGTTATGGATATATAGTGTTACTTTAAGTTTTATATTGTTACCGACAGTAGTTTGGTGGTAACTTATTTTTATAAGAGTGTTGGTTGTATCCGCCATGACAATTTTCTAAAATGCAGATGTAAACAGGAATAAAAAATTAAATATTCAACATAATTTTGGAAAACTGACTTCAGATTGGACTCTTATTTTACATTATATCATAAGAACATATGATTGATTCCGTTTTATGAACAAATTCAAAAAAAATAAAATTATTATTTTTTAAAATTTAATAATAATTTTTTTAATAATACATATTTGAAAGGCCATTGAATTTTTTAGAAGTGCCTTGCTAACATTTACAGTAAAAACTGATTGGCAATATAATTTTGGTCTAACCTTATGTGTGGAAATGATGTGACAAGTATTAAAGTGCACATAATAAATCACATCATCGATCTTAATATCATATAAACATGGAGACAAGAATGAATGACTATACTGCATGATGTTTAAAATTGTGGAATTAACAAAAAGAAACATAATATAATAACCAATATATGCTAAAAAGAGAAAACACATATTGGAAATATGACAGATGACAGCTTGACAAAGAAATGATTTAGTAATGGTAAGGTTACCAACAACTCTATAGGAAAAGTTTATAAGAGTAACCAAGTCAGTAATAAAACTAAATATCATTCCATCCTCTTCCTAGAAGAAGTTTTATAGAAAGTTTTATAAAGGTACCGGAAATATTTCTGTTACTTTTAGTTATAGACTTATAGGTTTTATAACGTTACTAAATAAAGGTGTTCGCAACTCTTATAAACTGCTCCATTTAAGTGTTGTAAAGGGTTTATAAGAGTTACAGAAATATTACTATGCTCAGCTTATATAAATTACAGTTTCATAAAATAGTGATGGTAACTTTACGGTTACTATTATATAAACGAAAATGTTTATTGGGTTGAGCGTCTAATAGTATAGTTTGGCAAACATAACTGAAGCTGTGAAAGGAATGCGGTCAAAAACATTCGATATTGCCACGTTTAACTATGAAAAACCTAAAGTGCTAAGTATGTAGTGATAATAATTAGAAAATGGACTTTTTATTATTAACAATATGTCAATAATGATTAAACGTTAGTTCTTTAATGTGTTTGTTTCATTGGATTTTGTCTATTAACATTATTTTTTCAATTTCTGATTATTAAAAGATGAACACTTTTCCAAAAATGTTATGGGTTTCCTTCAAGCCGGCAACGTCGTGCGAAAATCATAATTACCACGCCCTCCTAATTTCTCAATTGGTGAATATTTATCGAACCGCCGTTGCTAGGTGACCACCTGACTTCCTATTGGCAAGCGCGTGCGTGTGTTCTTCCCTCTCACTTCGACAATTGATTGACATTGATTATCCAGTGGCGTTTATAATGTCAATATTTTCCTTCGTATTTTCAGTATTACTATTACTATTATTTCGTATCCATATTGAGTTCAAGTACGATTTTTAACAAATAGGTACCGTGTTTTGAAAAATACCTTACCTTTAAAGCAAAGCATAAATAATTATTATATAATAATAATGATTATTTTCAATACTTTTATAAAATAGGTACCGTACGCTATTGGTACGTTTATGACAGATATCGGCCATGTTTCCCCCCCCCCCCTTACGGATGCCCCGTAGCTTCAGATAGACTTGCCAGACTATATATCTATACAAACTGGGTGATCTTGCAGGTGACTGAATCCAAAAATATCAAAGTATACTAAAATGTAATCGAATTTTAGAACTAGTCGACAACCTAATACATCAGCAGTATAATGTAATAGCTCAAGCAAAGTTGGAGGAGAAATGGAAAATATTCAAAGGAATGATTATAGAAGCAGCCAGTAATTTCTGCGGAGTTACAATTACCGGAGGCTCAAAAAAGAGAACCAGCTGGTGGAGTGAAGAACGAAAAATACAAAAGCTATAAAGAAATGAGACAATTAGCTAAAACAAAAGTGAGAGAAGCTGAAGTAAAAGAATGGGAAGATTTCGGAAACAAAATGGAATAGGATAGTGAAAATAACAAGAAATTATTCCTACAAGAAATATGAGAGGAGAAGGGAAAACAAAATACGACAAAAAAGGAGAAATCGTTAAAAAACCAGAAGACATAATAGTAAGATGGAAAGAGCACTTCCAAGCGATACTAGGAACAAATCAAGTAGAAGAAGAAGTTGAACCACAAAATGCCTGGGCAAGGTGACTGGGCCTGTAGGAGAGACATTATTTCGAAATGGGGACTAACCCCCAAGACGATCTTGTGGTTCTATAAAGTGATCATGCTGCCGATGCTCACATACGCGGCTCTGATCTGGTGGCCAAGGGTAACCCTGGCCACGGCTAGGTCGCAACTGGCACGCCTCCAAAGGGTGGTCGGTTTGGGGGCAACTGGTTGCATGAAAACTACACCAACTTCTGCGTTGGAAGTGATTCTTGGACTTCGGCCTCTTCACCATGTGATCGAGGCTGAGGCTGGGAGGGCACTCCTACGCTTGAAAAGTTTGGGATATGTGTGAAACGAGGGAGGGTGCAGGCACGTCAGTAAGCTCAGGCTTCTGGGAGATGTCCCTGTTCCGGCTCGAGCGGCTGATGTCTGCCTGCGCAGGTAGGTACTCCTTCGTAACCCCCTATAGGGTGAAGATCCGGAATAGAGAATTCTGGGACAGAGAGGGAAATTCACTGCCTCATGGGATCGGCTGGTACACAGATGGCTCATGCTTCAGCGATGGGGCGGGGGCTGGAATTTACTCCACGAACCAAAGGACACAAGTCTGTGTTCCATTGGGTAAGGGTGTGTCTGCATATCAGGCTGAGGTATACGCTATCTTGGAATGTGCGCAGATAAACCTAGACAGAGGTTATACGGACCGACGCATAATCATATACTCCGACAGTCAGGCGGCAATCAAGGCCCTGAGTGGACATACCATCAACGCAGGGCTTGTTGCTGAATGTCGTGAACGCCTTGCTGACCTAGCAAGGCGGAACACAGTGTGGCTAGAATGGATTCCGGCCCACTCTGGTTTTGAAGGCAATGAAGGGGCGGACGCGCTGGCTGTGGACGGGGCAGCTACCCCTTTTAACGGCCCGGGCCCGACCTTGGGTCTCAGAAAACAAACAATCCGTAAGGAGACGAGGAACTGGTTGAGAAATCAGCACCTCGTTCACTGGAGGGCTCTACAGGGTCTCAGGCAGTCCAAGCTTATATTGAGGGGATGGACTGATGGACATGCTAGAGCTGCCTAGAACTACCAAGGAGTAGGTTAAAAAAGATAGCAGGACTCCTAACAGGGCACTGATGTCTGAGGAAACACCTCTGTAATCTAGGTTTAGAGGAAAGTCCCCTATGTAGGGGTTGCGACATGGCTGACGAAACGTCGGACCATGTTCTCCTCGTATGTCCACATTGGGCTGTGCTACGCAGGCGAATCTTCGGAGTCCCTGTTATGGCCCCTGGGGTCATACGCAGGCATCCACTGAAGATGATTGAGGGACTCGGCTTCATGGATGCATAAGTAGCAGGAATGGAACAATGGGCCCGCCAGTGGCCTCAGTGCCGGAACCTTGGCTTGAACTTTTCTTGGCCAAGGTTCGCCTGTCTAATTTAGTAGTAGTAGTAAACCACAAAATCCAAACATAAATAATGACCTGAATGATTAAATCTCGAAAGAATAAGTAGAAATAGCAGTCAAAAGCTTAAAAAAACGGGAAGGCACCAGGAGATAACATTAAAGCGGAAATGTATAAATATATGGGAGATAGAAGAATTTAAATACTATACCAAATTATAAATATTGCATGGAAATCCAAGACCACAAGAATGGGCAACACAAGTAATTATACCCATATATAAAAAACGAGACAAAACCGATTGTGGTTCTGGTTCACCGATGGCTCCAAAACAAACCATGGCACTTGGGCTGGTATAAAAGGACCTAGAAAGAGAATGTTCTTTAGCCTTGGTCGACATACAACTGTGTTTCGTGCAGAGACGATTACCGCTATAGCCTGTATTGATGAAAACATCAGAAGAGGATTACCGGACAAAAAATTAAAATATTCACTGATAGCCAGTCTCCGCTTAAGGCTATCAGTAATCCAACAACTAGGTCTAGACTGGTGAAAAACTGCAAAGAATCCCTCAACAGGCTGGCAAGAGACAACAAAGTGTCTCTAATATGGGTGCCAGCACATGAGGGCATTGCAGGTAATGAAATGGCGGACCAGTTAGCTGAAGAAGGCTCTAAAGGAGACTTCATAGGTCCGGAACCGTTTTGTGGAATCACATAAGAGAATAACACCAATTCAAATGGAGGGTAACACAATGGCACCTTCATACAAAGAGTTTACTGAACAAGATAGACAAGAAACTCTTAACCAGGCTACTGAAACTGGGTAAGAGACATTTGAAGACAGTTACTGACCTGGTGACTGGACACTGCACCTTGAGAAAACATCTGTACAAAATAGTCAAAGTTACTGAACCTATGTGCAGAAAATATGAACTGGATGATGAAACACCTACTCACATACTCTGCTTCTGCGAGAACTTACAAGAACTTAGACGGAAGCACATTGAAGAGGAATTAATACAACCATCACAACTACTGAAAATCCCTCCAGTCAAACTAGTGGCCTTTATGGAAAACACGAAGCTTCTGGAATAGAAGTAGATAACATGGGAAAAAGTACAAAGATTCAGTTCAAGTGCCTGGGCTGATGAACACAACCCAAATATATGAATGAATGAAAAAATTAGCACAGGCTATAACTAATTTGGATACGAAATGGAGATTTTTGTTAGCAGCTGTTTTTTTGGTTCTTCACAGTTAGATTAATCTTGATAATGTCACTCATATAGTTTTCTCCTGGTAGAGTTAAATTGGTGTCAACAATATTTTTATCAGGACCCATGTAATTTTCTAGAAGATCTTCAAAATTTTCAATTTTCAATCGCAGAATACAGAACACCTGCTTGGGTATGAAAAACTATAACGAGTAGATAGACATTCATAATAATTATACCTACAAAAACTCTTGAGACATCTCGTCAATAATATACGCATTTAGATTATACATTGTGTAAAGCAAGATAAAACAATCCTTTTGGCACACGATAAAAACAAATTCATCCAGCTCACCTACTCACTCACTTTTTGAGGAAAGAAGCTCAAAAATCATTCATTCATTCATTCATAATAATTATACCTACAAAAACTCTTGAGACATCTCGTCAATAATATACGCATTTAGATTATACATTGTGTAAAGCAAGATAAAACAATCCTTTTGGCACACGATAAAAACAAATTCATCCAGCTCACCTACTCACTCACTTTTTGAGGAAAGAAGCTCAAAAATCGTTGCGTACTGTACACGATATCTTAACAATCACTTGTGTCTACGCACTGAGCGAGTCACTTAAGTGCTTGCCCCAATAACCGGAAGTGTCATGTCTGTCAAAAGATTTTCTATGGATTCACCATAACTTGTGACCCATGTATAGTTTGACAAGTATATCTGAAGCTACGGGGCATCGGTAAGGGGGGAGGAAACATGGCCGATATCTGTCATAAACGTACCAATAGCGTACGGTACCTATTTTATAAAAGTATTGAAAATAATTATTATTATTATATGATAAGTATATATAGAGACTGATACTAAGGTAAGGTATTTTTCAAAACACGGTACCTATTTGTTAAAAATCGTACTTGAATTCAATATGGATACGAAATAATAAGATACCAAGTAAAACTGAAAATACGAAGGAAAATATTGACATTATAAACGCCACTGGATAATCAATGTCAATCAATTGTCGAAGTGAGACACACGCACGCGCTTGCCAATAATAAGTCAGGTGGTTACCTAGCAACGGGGGTTCGATAATTATTCACCAATTGAGTTAGTAGGAGGGCGTGGTAATTATGATTGTCGCACGACGTTGCCGGCTTGAAGGAAACCCATAACATTTTTGGAAAATTGTTCATCTTTTAATATTCAAGCACATTAAAGAACTAACGTTTAATCATTATTGACATATTGTTGATAATAAAAAGTCCATTTTCTAATTATTATCACTACATACTTAGCACTTTAGGGTTTTCATAGTTAAACGTGGCAATATCGAATGTTTTTGACCGCATTCCTATCACAGCTTCAGTTATGTTTGCCAAACTATATACTTGTACCAATTTTCATTAAAATCCTGTAGGTAGTGTCCAATACAGGGTGTGGCGCGAAAAGTTTCAATTAAAAGTAATGGCGGATACAGTTATGTTACAAATATGTAGGTTTTGGATGACGCTTAAATTCAAAAAAGACCGCTTGTTGTTTATTGGTTACAATTTCACGTCACTAGCTTCGTTATTAATGGCCTAGGATTTTTTCAAAATTTTGAAAAAAATCGAAACATCTCGAAAATTCTTCATTTTTAGTATAGAACATTGTGCACAAATTTTATCTGAAATTTCATGTAGAATTCGAAAATAAAACAAAACAATATTAGGTTCTATTTAAAATAAAAAAGTTGACGTCTACTTCCGGTATAACCGGAAGAGCCACATTCAGGACAACTCAGCGTCATCCAAAACCTACAGCTTTGTAATTTCAGATTTTTAACATAACTGTATCCGCCATTACTTTTAACCACACCCTGTATATAGATAGTGTCAGCTCGTCATGACACATCCTGTATACAAGCGTCCCAGGACTTCGTACCAAAAAATTTGGGAGATGATAGAGAGACCAAAAATGATTATAGTACTTTATATAAAATTTTCCCTAGCGCCTTTGGTTAACGAGCTATAGGGCTCTAAAGATGGGAATTAAAAATGTTTTTCTATTTAAAATTATTAAATGGCTTATTGGAAATTAGTAAAATTCAACAATTTATTAACACCATAATTGCACACTATTTGGTATCATAAACGAGTCTACACCTTACTTGTGAACTCAGGTACGGACTAAGTTCAATGGTTGATGCGGTAAATTTTTGTTAAAGATAACTTTTTTCAGTTATAAATGCAACAATTTTTAAACATTTTCAAAGAAAAAAAGTCCTCTTGTGAAATCTCAACAAAATTACCGTTGTAAGAGATACGTGCGATTTTATGTCTCAACTTTAGAGCCCTAGTTCGTTAACGAAGGGCGTAAGAAAAAAATGTATATAAAGTACTAAAAAGTAAGTAAAAGTATTATCTTTAATCTCTCTATCATCTTCCAAGTTTTTGGTACGAAGTCCTGTATACAGGGTGTCCCAGACTAATTTATCCATGCTATATCTCTTAAACGAATAGAGATTTTCGAATGGGACAAAAACTGATCTATTCCATTTCTAATACACTTTAATATGGCGTAGAAAAAATCATCCCTTAGTTACAACCCCTAACTTTAAATTTTTTAATAGCACCCTGTACATTTTTTTATAATTTTGGATGTGGTCTTCCATCGTCTATTCAAGATATTTTTCAAAAATAAAATGGGTTCGTAAGTAATCAAGAAACAAGCAACAAGGCGGAGCTCCTCCACACAAAGCGATAATCGTTAGCGACCACCTACAAAACCGTTTCGATAACCACTGGATAGTAAACAACTCTCCAGAAATTATGTGGGCGGCACGTTCACCTGATTTGTCAACTCTTGACTCTTTATTTTGGGTAGGGGGTTTACGTTTCTAGGGGGTATTGTGGTACTATCTATTGCTCAAATTTATTTGAATAATCCTTAATACATACTTTATTATTTCTGTCCATTGTTTACAAAGTGGAATTATTTGTTGGATGACATTGACAATTGGCCGTGACAGTCGTGTCTTGGATAAAAGCGTTCGTTTGTCATGCCGTGGCTTACGTAGAGGGAAGTGTAGCACTTTATGACTTGATCTGTGCGGAACACGCTCGGTGTAGTGAGCAGTGTAGTTCGAATGTATGTTTCGGGTAGGTTTCTCTATGTTAGTATTCTGTACTGAAGTTGAGGAAGTGTCAGTCACTTTTTTTTCGCTGTGTGCTTTCTACTAGATGGCTTGGTTTCCAAACGTGCATCGAACGAGAATCTGAATTTTGTTAATGACTGGGAAGTCAACCCTTGCTGGGTTTTATAGGTTCTCGTTCTGAATTAGTTGTGGAATATACGGTTTAGTATTTTGTTCTACAGGATTTCGTATTGTTGGAGAATTCCGTCCTGTTCTGGAAGCCGTTTTCACAAACCCTTATAGGGGATATATTGCACTCAAACGATTGAAACTGCCAACGTTGAAGTTTTGGCATTGGTGGTGTGCCACATGTTGTTGATGTTGGTTCATTATTTGTTGGTTGCCATCCAGTAAGAGGAAGATTTTGAGTACTGGACCCTTTTTGGAAAAGGGTTCACCTGTGGGGCCAGTGATAAAAGATATTGTTTATCAATCAAAACCGCAAAATGTAGACGAATTAAGAGAAAATATAAAACAAGCATATCGCCAAATTACTCCTGCAATGATTCAAGCCATGTAATCTTTATTACATTTATTTTTATTTTTCCTTTAAGCTTTAAGGCTTTCTTGATTAATTTAACAAAAATAAAAAATAAACTGATATTTTCTTGATTACTTATGAACCCATTTTATTTTTGAAAAATTTGTTTGAATAGACGATGGAAGACCAATCCAAAATTATAAAAAAATGTACAGGGTGCTATTAAAAAATTTAAAATTAGGGGCTGTAACTAAGGGATGAATATTTAGGGGATGATTTCTTCAACGCCATATTAAAGTGTATTAGAGTTTTTGTCCCATTCGAAAATCTCTATTCGTTTAAGAGATATAGCCTGGATAAATTAGTCTGGGACACCCTGTATAGTATAAGTTTTAAAATTGCCACACTGTATTATCTCTACTATAGAAATGGACAAAATAATTATTAAATTATCTGATGACGTAAATAGCGTGGGCATTTTTTACATGGTTTCTATAAACTTATCTTATCTAAAAAAAAGAAAATTGATATTTCAAATCATTTGCTAGCAGTTATTTCAATCATAAGTAGTTCCAAATTGTTCCGTGATTTATTATCTATAATGGATTTTAAACAATTAGAATCAATTTTTATAAAACATTTAGATAAAAATAAAAAAATTACTGATATTACATGGAGCAGTTTGGTAGGACCAGGGGAAAATAATGGAGGGGAGCTCTTTAAGTTGGAAGTTTCCGTTAAAGACGAAAATACAAAGAAGGAAGTTATTCTGCAGGCAGTAGGTAATCCAAATTTTAATTTTCAATCAAAACAAAAGATTCGGCTTAACATCACATCACTTTGTATTGTATATTTTTTCTCCTACAAGTTTTTCTTGATAAACATTCCAACTCTAATAGTCAGTATCTATTGTTTTGAGCTATACCGGAAAACCATATGAACACCAAAATAGGGCGGAAAGTATTGTTTAGCAGCCCAAGGGCGGAAAATTCTTAACACCGCGACTTTTGACGTTTGTTACCATCTGTCACTGAATACCTCGACGTTTCACGTAAATTTTTTAATTAAACTTCAACTCTCAACTTTTTTTAGTTATATTTTTCTATTTTCTGGTGATCATACTTCGATGACGCATCTATCGTTGTTTGGGTCGCTCTGTTTGTTCGATGGATATACTTTAATTCTTTTTGGATTTTTTGTTCAAATAATATTATACAATGTGTATATTCTCTTTCAACTTTTCGTATGCCCCCGTATTAGGTTATGACCGAAAGACTCTTTAAATAATAAAAAATGCACAAATAGTAAAAAGACAACTGTTAACAAGACATAACTGTTATTTAACCATGTGTTCAAAGTGACCACCGTTAACATTCAGGCAATAAAAGTTGAAAGAGAGCAATTTTTAAACAACGATTAAATAACAATGGAAGACTGGAATCAAAGGCAAAACAAAATGATTGAATAGAGATTTGCCAGACCTTTTAAATGAGGTATGACTTGATACCTAATGCCATTTGAAAAAATTCAAGGGGTATCTCCAGAAGGGAGGGGGTGAATCTGTCGTTTATGACATAAGCGCCAAAAAGTATCCCCCTCAAGTTAAAAGTTGACGTGTTTCGGCATTTCTTTCTAATATGTCGCATTTCCGAAATATTAAGGGTGGGTGCTTTTCAAATGAACACAGTGTATATATAATTCTACTGTACGTGTGTATGTCACTGAACTCCTCCTAAATTAGATGAAATTTTTTGTGTGTGTTTCGAGAATGGTTTAGATTCACAATTAGTCCCGGTAGGTGTCATTGCAATCGGGTTCATAATGAACAACTCCTAAATGTAAAGGCCGATTTTGATGAAATTTTGTGAGTTTGTGTAAGTAACTGGATGGTTTAGATTCACAATTAGTCCCAGTAGGTGGCGCTGCAATCGGGTTCATCCTAAACGGTTGGTCCGATTTTGATGAAATTTTGTGTGTTTGTGTAAGTAACTGGATGCTTTAGATTCACAATTAGTCCCAGTAGGTGGCGCTGCAAACGGGTTCATAATGAACAACTCCTAAGCGGTTGGTCCGATCTTTATGAAATTTTCTGTAGGTTTAGATTGGTTTAGATTCACAATTAGTCCCAGTAGGTGGCGCTGCAATCGTGTTAATACTGAACTTCTCTCTGTTTATTATTTTGGGTGAAACAAACAATAATGGATACACCACAAGGAACATACAGAAGACATTTATCATTGAACAGATGGTCCATAGCGACGATGGTTTAAATTTTTTTGAAATAAAACTGTCATTAATTGTCACTAATTAACTTCCTGGACACCCAGTATATTACGTAACACTTTTTATCCTCATTACATAACACTTCTTGTAGTAATCAATTTATAATTAACCTTTCCATTGATGTAATTTACTATTTACTATGTTAGGAGTATTAAAAACTAATCATATGATTAGAGGAAATCGTCATATTTTGATATGGTGACATGTATTTTCGCCAAAAATATAGTAGTTTGTGCAACTAGTGTGGATATGATGGCCATATCGCACGAGGACGAAGTTTGAGCACGACGCCGTGGGCGGAGTGCTCAATCGTCCGAGAGCGATATGGACAATCCACACGAGTCGAACAGTATATTTTTTCTACGACCCACTTAAGAAAAAATCTAGAAAATAAACATTTTATTAAACTATAATATAACTTCAAATTAAAAATTTTTAATAATTTTACTATTATTATTATTTTATTATTATTTAGAAATAAAATTAAAATTTTAAAAAAAATTCCCAACGGGGAATCGAACTCTGATCTACCGCGTGAGAGGCTGGGATACTTACCACTGGACTACCGATGAATATACCAATCATCTATCTATAACGTCAAATGTGTTACATAAAAACTGACGTTTGTCAGGAGTACCCTTAAATATTCAATTTATTCTGTTTTTATACGTTATACGTCTCCTTTGCGGCAAAGCGAATATCTGGTGGAAAATTATTTATTGATTCATCACTGGAATCACTCATTTTTACTAATATTTTTCTTAAAACTATAGAAATATTTTGACGTTTCTATGAAATTGAAAAAAGATTAGTTGGCGGGTACTAAACGCAAATGCTGATTGGTGGATTTCATATACGTTCTAGGATGTATATGAAATCATATCCGTTCAGTTAACCGGAATGGCCTACATTTACATTCTGTAAATTGTGCAGAAAATGGATAATATACATGTGGGTGTAGAAAAAATTATTTAATCACTTGTCCATTTTTATTATAATAATCCTAGATGTAATTTTGCCAAAACACTTTTCAGGTAGAATTAATTCTATGACACTATATTTGGGTTTGTAAATATCAGGGTTTGATGTGATTATTGTTGGTTAATTTATCGATAAGGGCAAGGAAAATGATTGAAGAAGGCCGCGTAAAATATATATATATATATATATATATATATTATCAAAAACCCAATTACCATAGTATATGGTGTAGGGTATACTTTTACAATTATACTTATTTCAACTACATCTTATTATGCTTAAGACATATATCCATTTTTTCATCGATGCTTTGGTCCAGATAGAATTTTATTCATGTACAAATTTAGCCCATTGTTTTTTATCTCTTGCCATTGTTTTTGCCTCTGTCCATGTTTTTCCTTTTTCTTGCAGTATGCCTACCATAACACTATCCCATGTTTGTTTTGGTCTTCCCTTTTTCGTTCTTTTTTGTATTTTTGATTTCCATACTTTTTTAACTGGTCTTGTATCATTCATTCTTTGTAAATGTCCCCACCAGCTTAATTGTCTCTTTTCAATAAATTTAAGTGTTGATTCTATGTCAAGGTCTTCTCTTATTTTCGTATTTCTTAGTTTGTCTTTCTTTGTGACTCCTTTAACTTTATATACATATAATAAAATGAGTTTATGGCATTTGGCGAAATTACAAACACCCATTGATATTGTTTCACAACATTTATCAAATTTAAACCTCGGACTTTGTTTTAAGGTTAGAGTTTCCATAAAAAGAATTAGAAGTGCTTCTTTTAAGATAAGAAACATTGTAATTATTAATTAACAACGTTTATCTTGATTTGTCGGCCAGACGAATAAGGAAAAATACTTGTCGGTGTCTATCGCTATCTTTATACATAAAAATCCCTTGTCACATTGTTACTTTTATCTTTACCTATATTTATTTTGTGAATTTATATTACAGATACAGCTTGTGAGATATGATAGGTAGTTTTTATTCCGATCAGTGACTCAATATTTTTTATCTCAAATAATAATCTCAAGCCACATAAGTTTTCAATAGATGACGATGTGATATATAGCACAACACTCAAGCACCCTTTGTTACCTAGATTGTGCAAATATTTAATAGATAGGGCCGTGCTTCAATTTCAAAATTTTCCTTGCTGCTACAATTTATTTCACGTCACTCGTGCTCCGCAGATATACAACTTAAACAACGTCTGTGTAAAAATTTTTGCGTTTCGGTTTGTTCATCATTATTTTTATTTCGATTTTATTTTAATTGTTCTATTCAGGGTGATCGACTTATACTCCGGAGTTTGATAGGTACTTCTGTTGTATTGAGAGATACGAAAAAAGTTTTATATGAAACTTATAGACTTTAACTTTTTAAAGCCAAGTTTTAATATATAGGATGTTTCATACGGTTACAGCATGTCAATGTTATGATTTTTCTTATGAAAAAAAAACAATAATCCATTAGCAAAAAATGTTTACTACGCCTATTTCTCAATTAACTATGCTTTTGTTAATTAATTAATTCTTACCTGTTGAAAGTTAACATAAAATCGCTGTTTAAAACTCCAGAGTATAAGTTGATCATCCTGTATATCGTTTGGCATATTAATATTTAGTTATAGTAAAATTGCGCGAAGAAAATGTTGATTTGTGTTTAATTGCAATTCAGAATCTCTATGCCAATCTTTTTCAAATTGTGGCATGAGGACATGAGGTTCCCTTCTCAATCCCGTAGATCTCTAAAAACGTTTTTATCTTTTTTAATGAATATTAATGTAACTGCCTCTAATGCATTTTTCCCTCGACCGTGCATTTTTTATCTATATTAAAATGGTATAGGCAACCAAACATACAAATAATTAATTGTGTAATGCTGACTTCTCTAATAAAATACTTCTAGTTTTTGACTTACAAATCGTTTTTGATTTATTATTCTACAAAACTATGAAAATTATTAGTGTTATAACATAATTATTGAAAATATGACATGTATGATTCCATTGCACCAAGAAGCCCAACAATTATAATGCAATACCTGATTTACTGGTGACAATATATAATTATAAAAGATGGATCTTTTTAGAAGCAGCTAATATAGCTCAAGAAGATCGATGCATTCACAAAAAAACCGAGCTAAATAATCTAAGTATAATATAAGCATATCTTTTGGATTTAGGAAAACAAAATTTGGAAAATTAAAAAAAAACTAATTACTATGGAGAGGCTATATGAGAGGTATATAAGAGATGAAGTGCTAGTTCACAACCCACTTCATCCAAACCAGCATACATATATTCCGGGAAGATCCACTGATTCGGCCCTTCACCAAGTAGTTGGCCGAATTGAAAGATCATTGGATAATAAAGCATCCACCCTGGGTATATCCATAGATATCGAGGGAGCGTTTGATAAAAAAACCATTCCAACAATTACCCAGCAACTCAACTCCAGGAATGTACCCCTGGTAGTGGGAGAATGGATTCTCAAGTTGCTCTCTAGTAGAGCAATAAGTATCAATGTAGGAGACATCATAGTGAGAGGACTGGTCAAGAGGGTATGTCCACAAGGAGGGGTCTTATATCACCCGTATTTTGGAACATAGTCCTGGATACCCTGATTAATCACCTCAACAATAATGGATTCTACAGAATGGCATAAGCAGATGACATAGTTATTTTGCAGACCGGCAAATTTGAGAACACACTATGCGATAGAGCGCAGGATGGGCTCAAATTAATAGAAACATGGTGTAAGGAACACTCGCTGCCTATCAAACCCAAGAAGACTGAGATGGTTCTTATAAGGAAAAGAGGATTGTCGGGCTTAAAACCCCCCGAAATCTTCAAAAGTAAATTAAACTTTTCTGAAGAGGTGAAATACCTTGGTATTACCCTCAACAGGAAGCTAACATAGAACTCTCACCTACAAAGCAGAACAAAAAGAGCATATGTGGCTTATGAGCAATGTCGGAGGATAGTGGGACGCACATGGGGTATTTCACCCCGTGTGGTCACCTGGATCTACACTACAATCATAAGTCCCATGTTAACGTATCGAGCCATTGCATGGAGACCGAAGATTCTACAAGCAACGGCCATCCAAAAATTATATCAAATACAGCGAATGGCTTGTTTAAAAATCACAGGAGCCATGAGAACAACACCAACCGCGGCAATGGAATTAATCACTGGTCTGACCCCTCTGGACTTGTACGTCAAAGAGGTTGTGTTGATGGCCATGTTACGATTGCGCACGGCTGGTGTAAACTCCGAGGTAAGAGTGGGTTAATTGAGACTAAACCTATGGCGAGAAGCGCCTACTGCTCCACCACTGCTGTGGTCAGTGATGCAATTAAACCCAAGTTTGAGTTTAAGAAACCCTACAAAATAGAAATAAAACAGAATACGGAGTCAGATGCTGCAAATGCAATACGCATATACACAGACGGCTCAAAAACCAAAGAAGGCTCAAGATGTGGAGTCTACTCCAGATCACCAAGCCTAAGAATTAAGTGGGGAATGGGAAAAAATACCAGCGTGGTTCAAACAGAACTGACTGGTATCTCAATTGCCACAAAAGAACTAACCAGAAAAGGAATTTCTGGCATAAACATAATAATATGCGCTGATAGCAGACAATCCCTATTAGCCTTGAGCAGACAACGTGTTACATCAGGGATAGTATTAGAGTGCCATCAAGATTTAGCTAACGCCTCGGTAGATAACAATATTATCCTGAGGTGGGTTGAAGGGCACGACAGGAGTAAAGCTAATCGCATTGCCGATTCTTTCGCCAGGGAAGCGGCTGGACTAAAACTTTTAGGACCCAGCAACACCTACGGCCTGACGACTTCGGTAATTGCGGAACCAGCTAAACGTCACACCCATGCTCAATCCCTAAAGAGATGGGATAAAATCAAGGGATGCAGTCTTGCCGGGATCACCCTGGGCGACCCTGGGAAGCTGGCGTCGAAGAAATATTTGGCGATGACCAGGAAAAACCTACCTTTAACAGTAAGATTTTTGACTGCGCCACTGTCAGCTAAGGAAACACCTCCATACAATGGAGCTAGTGGACACACTCACCTCTATGAAGGATGTGTGAACAGGAAGACGAAACTGTCAGGCATGTCTTATGCGAGTGCCCGGAGTTATCGTCAATGAGAGAGTGTGTGTTCGGTGAGTCTATACCTGCCGATATAAAGATGTCTCCTAGTGACCTGTCCACCTTCCTGGAAAGGACAGGATGAACGATGGCCTAGGAGGACGTAAAATGGGTCACATGTGGTCTAAGTGCTGTGGGCTTAAACTCACCCTCCCTACTCCACAGATACAGATACTATTTAGAATTTTCAAACAATTGAATTAAATTTATACATCAATCAAATATATTTCAAATTTTATACCTACACTTAGATATGTCTATATAATTTATTTGACCTATATTTTTTAGTCCTTTAAATTAAATACATAGTTATTCGAAAGCTCGGAAATAAAATCTTAAAAGAGTACACTCTGGTATTATTGCCACATACCCACAAAAATTCCTATTATACAAATAGTTGGCAAATATTTCTTCTTAAATTATATACATATATATATATATATATATATATATATATATATATATATATATATATATATATATATATATATATATATATATATATATATATATATATATATATATATATATATACCTCATATCGGCACTTTGAGTCCAATAATTTCCCTTTCAGCAGATGATTGGGTCCATTTGTGACTTTTGAGTCCATGGACCCAAAGAGACATTCCAAGAAATTTCTTTTTATCAGTTCATTGGGTCCACTACTGCAATATGATTGGTCAGAAGGTGAAGATTGGGCGTGGCGTTAATTTGTATTTAATATACACATCAAGTCCACCAATTGCTGTGTTGCCAAATACACGAAATGTTTTTTTTATTTACAACCATATATGTAAAAACGTCATTTTTGGCTGGTTTTATAGTTGGAAAGTATACAATTATTTACTTTCACTTTAGACCCGGGAGAAAAGGTTGTATTTTCGACCTGGCAATGTCAATGGTCAGTTGATTGTAGCGCTTGACATTTGATACATCTTATATTATCTTTATAAAACGGCATTTTTTGACACAATCGTATAAAACATGTTTTTCGTTTGAAGGAGAACACTTCACAAATGGATGGAATTCGTGTCCAGAATTCGAACGCAAAAAAAATTAAACAATATATGTCTATATCTAATTTATCATTCAAAGAAACTCTTAAACTCTTTCCCAAAGTTACCTATGCATCCATAACAGCTAACAATCCTTCAATAACTCCACATCAAACCCCCTATGAGAAACTCCCCACCTTCACACTCATCTATGCATATGCCCTCTGCCTCCTCTCGCTTCAACACATTCGCCCTTCCTCCAGTTCCAAATAAATACACAATTATAAATTCCTCAAATTAAAAATGAACCCACCCTATCTCACCAGATCCATTATCAATAGAACATTAAAATATTATCAAGTTAAACTCCATGCCCTTAAGACTTAAGCATTCTTCATCTTCCTAACAATCAAATGTTGATATAGAAAAAACTAACAAAGGAAATGAATCGCACAAAGAACTGACAGAACTAACATCTATTATAGCTATAGATATTATTTCTAATCTGAAATAAAAAAATTGAAATGCCAGAAAAATCAATTTTAGTAAATTCAATTCAATCAGTTTTAAGTTCTCTATTATACAATAATGAATAGTTAGATGTCAATGGAATTGTGGATCGGCTAGCTCTTATAGAGAAAACCTTCTGCATCTATTGGAAGAACAGAATTGTATTATTATCAGAAACTAGATTTAAACCTGAAAAATTTGTGAGTTTCCCAGGATTTAATATCGTTAGAGACGACCGCCAATCAGAATTCGTTGGTGGAGGTTCAGTCATTTTAATAAATTCAAACTTTTATTATGAAGAAGTTACCATGAATACAGAACGTCCAAATGTCAATAAAGAAGCACATGTTTTCAACTTTAGGTCGTTGTTTTGACAAAACTACTGAATACTTGCCAAAACGGCTTAAGTATCCTATCTCAACTTTTTTCCTTTTCAATCGTAATAGGCAAAAATTATTACAGGGTGGTAAAAAAATGAGAAATTCGAAACACCCTACATAATCAAATGTTGTTGTTATATGTAGAGCATTAAAATTAAAAATCGATTTGCCTCAGATTCTTAAGAAAAGGCTTTTCGTTTAGCAAATATCGAATTTATCCGTTAGGACCTCACTGAAAATATCTTATATCGGCACTTTGAGTCCATGGTTTTCCTTTTCAATATATCGTTAAGTCCACTCGTGACTTTTAAGTCATGTACCTAAAGATTCTTCCTATGGAAAAGGCAAATGTCTCCATCGGATTAGAGAAATGGTGCAGATCTGACCCAACTATGCAATTTTCCATCATAAGAGTCATGAAGAGACATCATTATTATTATATTTTGAATTATTCCACTTTCAAATATTTATCGGAGTTCATTGTTTAATTTGAAAAATTTAACAGGATTGTCTCAATATTTTTTTTGGTTATTTTATCTAAGTACATAACATATTTTAACTATAAGGTCCTTAGTCAATGAAGAAATAAACTTTTGATAACATAATGTACCTAATTGTAAAATAAGTAAACAAAAAAGTTTATTTGTACTCTACCTCTCCCCTATGGTCACCCCTCCCAATTTTTTAAACGGAATACCCTATATTTTACTTCAAAAATGAAATCTGCTTCACTTCGCCACTAGAACAATGTGAGGTTGTAATCTGTTATACGGGGTATCTTAAAAGTTATAACCAATTTTCTGTCAAAATCGTAACAAGTTCAACGCCCTGTATAATTGGATACGAGGAAAAGAATAATAATCTATTCAAGCCCAAGATTTTGATTGATTATCAAAATTTACAATATTTTGCAAATATTCATTAAATCAAATACATGGTGAGTCAAAACTCAAGTACATTATTTTCTCAGTAATTTTAAATGGATCACATTGTATCTTATATCATTGTCGAAAAGTACTATTACCATACCTTCTATTTTCATCAAGCATATTCATTTTTCTAAGCAAAGTAGTAATTAGGTATGAAATAGTTTACCAGATGTAATGTAATTAAGACATATTAATTTTTAGTGAAAATAGTGTAGATATTTTGCGTGTTTTTTCTTATTTCCCCATAAGTATAATATTTTGTAAACTTCCAACTGTAAACTAACATCTGGTAAACTATTTCATACCTAATAACTACTTTGCTTGGAAAAATGAAAATAATATCTTAAAAACTAATTACTTTAGATATGGGAAATGCTTGATACAAATAGGAGTATAGTAATAGTAATCTTCGACAATGAATAAAATACAGTGTGATCCACTATCCAATTATACAGGATGTTGAACAAGTTACGATTTTGACAGAAAATTGGTTATAACTTTTAAAATACCCCGTATAACAGATTAAAACCTTATATTGTTCTAATGGCGAAGTAGAGCAGATTTCATTTTTGAAGTAAAATATAGGGTGTTCCATTTAAAAAAATCGGTAGGGTGACCATAGGGGAGAGGGGGTTAAAGTTATAACGTCTACATATGAGCAAAAAGACGTCCCCCTTTATATGATTTTTGACGTTTTTTTTTTATTTTTTCATAAATATGACGCCTTCAGAATTGTGTGGGGTGGATTGTTTCCATTGAAATGCTCTGTATATACAGCGTGGGCCTCAGAAAACAGTCCCCCCCCCCGATATTTGGCAGTATTCCTTAGATTTTAAGGAAATTAGGAAACACGTCGATTTTTGTTCTAAGGGGGACACATTTTTACGATTCAGGTATCTGTCATTTGTCAACCCCCTGCCTTCTACTTAACCAACCCCTTATTTTTAAATAGGGAATATACCATGTGCGCCACATAATTAGAAAGGCATTTAGAGTATTCAGACATCATGATCGTCCACGAATTTTTTTCGATATTTATACCATCTTTGCATAAAAAAGTCTTAATTAATTGAAAGTACAACACCTTTTAAAAATGGAACGCAACGCCTATGGTTTGCTAATGTGTAATTTTTTCTGTCACATTTACTTTTGTCGTGTTTCCTAATTTCCTTAAAATCTAAGGTATACTGCAAAATATCGGGGTGGACTGTTTTCTGTGGCCCACTCTTTATATATGTTACAGTCAATTTGTGAAAAGACGCCGTATATATATACCTATACCGTGCAGACCGTTTATATATAGACTGCCCATATCAGACCGTTTATATAAAAAATATTTATTTCATAAATCGAATAGTTATTATATAAACAGCGTCGGCCGTATTGTACTTATTTTTAGGCAGTTTGTGAAACAATTCAATTTTTACATCTACAAACAAGACCCTAATAGAATTTTGTACTATATCCAAATATTCCTAATCTATGGCATATTGAATAATTATTTCGATGTCCCCCACTATTTAGAATTTATGTCTTGGTTAAAACAGATCATTGATTAATTTATCGAGAAGGGTCAGGAAAATGATTGAAGAAGCGATTTTTTCAACACTGTATAGCTTTTTCAATGATTTTCCTTGCCCTTCTCGATAAAAACTACAACTATAAAA
This sequence comes from Lochmaea crataegi, assembly GCA_947563755.1. Lineage (NCBI taxonomy): Eukaryota > Metazoa > Arthropoda > Insecta > Coleoptera > Chrysomelidae > Lochmaea > Lochmaea crataegi. The sequence continues at coordinate 118,828,398 of OX387422.1, read as the reverse complement.
TCTCCTGGCGGTTAAAAACAATGAACAAAATAAACTGACTAACTTTTTATGCGCGTTTTATGTAATGCCTAGTAAGTTTATAATTTGGGCCTTATTTCATATAAAGCGGAGCAGTTCATACAATATATATATACCGGCTAGACAGTATAGTAAATTTTATACCCGTTTAGAATAAGACCATCCTTATTTATTATTAATAAATCGGTTGAAACAAAAAATTACCAACAAAAATGAACGTCGTAACTAATTTATTAGATGTCACGTTTTTGAAGTTACGTCAAATTTTGATTTCATGTTAATGTCAGATGGTTCAAGAAGCCGCATACGTTAAGTTACTAAAACGGCTGGTACCTCTAAATAGGTATTAATTTTACTATATATATATATATAATGCCTAATTTCATATATTGACTGTAACATAAATGTTAGACATGAATATCTTATATCGACACTTTCGGTCAATTCTTATTCTTTATAGTCCATTATTTGTGACTTTCGAGTCCATGGGCCTAAAGATACTTCTTATGTTATAAAACTTATTTGTACTCTGTAACATATAATATATATAAGACATGAATATCTTATATCGACACTTTCAGTCAATTCTTACCCTTTTTAAGTCCATTATTTGTGACTTTCAAGTCCACGGTCCTAAAGATACTCCTTATATTATAAAACTTATTTGTACTCTGTAACATATAATATATATAAGACATGAATATCTTATATCGACACTTTCAGTCAATTCTCACCCTTTTTAAGTCCATTATTTGTGACTTTCAAGTCCACGGACCTAAAGATACTCCTTATATTATAAAACTTATTTGTACTCTGTAAAAAATACAGGGTGTTTTCAAATGACACTTACAACGTTTGCAGGTAGATACCTCTCGTAAAATTGGACAAAATGATATAAAGTCTAAACGTCTGGCATAATATAGACGTCTAAAGCTCTTCTTGATGTGGTATATAGTGTCTGTTTGGCAAAGCTTATTGCGATGCCAGTTGTAGGTTCTGGTCCGATAAAAACGCGTGCGGCTCCCTCCCTTGCAAAAGAGTCCGCCTTCTCATTACCATCCATGCCAGAATGGCCAGAGATCCAGACCAGCGATATTCTATCGAGGAGAGCCTTTTTTGGCAATATAAAACTAGTTTCGACGTGAGACGGTACGAACTAAGTGCTTTCAAAGCCGCTTGGCTGTCCGTGAAAATTTTTATTGATTTATGTGTGAGATTGGTTTGCTCCAATCTCTTCACACATGAAGCAATGGCGTAAATTTCCGACTGAAATACGGTTGTATAGGATCCTAGAGAGATTTAAATTTCTGTCCTAGGTCTGCACCCGTATTCACCTGCACCAGAGCCTGAGGGTGTTTTTGATCCAGCTGTGTACCAACAGCTGCCTGCTCTTAATAATTCATCCTTACGGAGGACCCATTCGTCTCTATTTGGAATTAGGACGGTATAAGGCAGGTCGTAGTTTACTGTTGGAGGCATTATGTCAGAGGTCATTCCCGGAATTGTGACTTTCAGTGTCCACTTGTGTATACTTATAAGGATACAACTGCTGTTCTTTTGAAATATTCCACACAGATGAGTTACTTACATTTAAAGATTTGCCAATGGTGCGAGTACTTGAATCGGGTCTATTTTCAATACGGTTTAGAACAGTCTCCTCTAATTGCACAGTTCTTACAGTTCGTTTTCTACCGCTACCTTGTAATTTTGAAATAAAATGTCCAAATTTTCGCAATCTCCTGTCAATTTGAGCAAATGTTGAGTGACATGGAAATCTAGGTCGATTTGGATATCTTTCTCTATACAAGCGCTCAGAACGTCTACCATTCTTTCTGGCTTCCCCGTATATAAGCTGCACATCAGCAATTTCTTCAAAAGTATAATCAATCATAAAAAAAAGTTTATGAAAGTTGCACAAACAAATTTAATTGTAAATAATTTATTTTGGTTTTGACGTTAAGCAAAATGACATCCACAGCTATACATTATTAGAAACGGAGGAGGAACTGATATTAAGAATCCATGCAGCTACATAAATTATTTCCGGCAATCATTTTTTGATATGTAAAGGTTATGCGTTTTTAACGTGAAAACTATTAAGGGATACAAAATAAAATAAAAATAGCTGCAAATGCCAGTGGTGTAACAAATGGGAGGGGGAAAGTGACATAATCTTCAAAATGTACACCACTGGATCAAGAATTGGAACATGTTATTCCATAAAAATATGCCCTTTTAAATTTAAAAACAACATGCCAAATGTCAAATCAATATATTCATCCATTTTAAAGTTATCAAATTAAAACATTTAATTTTTCATAACCTCGACTATTTACTTCTCTGGACCCCTCAATTCTTATATCATTTTGTCAAATTTTTCGAGAGGTATCTACATGCAAACGTTGTATATAAGACATACATATCTTATATCGACACTTCCAGACCATTAAGTATTATTCTTTTTAAGTCCATTTTTTGTGACTTTCGAGTCCATGGACCTGAAGATACTTATGAAATAAGCTGAAGTTTTTTCAGTCTTTATTAAATAGCACTACATTCTTTAATCAATGAATCTACACTGGAACACATTTTATTAAGAAAATATATATCTTATTCAAAAACCAGGAGGAGTAGTTTGATTTTAAGTTGGCAATTCTGTAGACCTCTGATTAGTAAGACTGCACCCAGTTTCAAAAATACGAATTTTTATTAATATGTATATAATTCCAAACAAATTTATTGAAGAATTCACCTGAAATCATGTTTGGCAAATCATCAAATTTTATCTTTGGGATACCAGCATTACTATGCGTACTTATGATTGATATGATATTTTGTTATTGGTAAACAAAAAAATCAAACATTTTTACTTCTCGCTACGTATTTTCTAGAAAATTCTGAAAATCCGTTTTTTGCACTTATGGGTGGACAACTTATTAATTCCAGGAAAATATCAATAACAAAATTATTTGGTAGCAAAACTAATATTAAAAGGGTCCAAACAGTAAATTCAAACTAGCACGAAATTTCGTGCTAGTTTACAACACAGATAACCGAAATAATCTGGAGCCAAGTCGAGCAAAAACAGAAAAAATGCAAAATCGAGAAAAAAATCGCTGTTCTATACTTTTCTCGAAGCGATTCAGGACATTTTCGACCCCCCTGTATCTTCGTTATGGATGGAGCTAGAAGCCTGAGTTGTCTGTGATGAAGAGGGAACAATATAACTAGGTCAATTCCCAAATTCTATTCAATTTGATTCTGTGGATTAAGAACTATTGCTGTTAAGTAAAAGTTCCTTGATTTTTTCAGTGACTAACTCACTCGCCGTTCATCAAAATTCTAAGATAGGTACTTCTAGCAGACATACAAGCTTCAAATTTGGAACATAATTATTGCTTAGCCTATTAAGCAAGGGAGAACTGAAACATACCGCAATATCATTCGCGTTTTCTAGATATACACATTCTAATTCCTCCTAGATTTTTCTTATAACCGAATAAAATCATATGAATGGGACAAACGATTCTCACGTTTTCTAAATACTATCTGGCATCACATCACATACACGACTTTGACTCTGATGGAAAAATTTAAAATAAATTCATCCACTTAGAGTTTCGTCAAATATATTACCAAACATAATTATTATTGGTGGCTGTGGGCATGTTTCCAATTATGCAATAATGGAAGACTTTATCATTTACCAAATGCACAAAATAATAATTGCAATTGAATTTATAAAAATGAAATAACCTCTGTCACCATCGGGCCACTGAGTGGGTAACATTCTAATAACGTGATGAATACCAATTTGCTAGATACGTAAGCGTCGTGGCTGATGTTAATTTTTTTTGGAACATTATGATAATGTATATTTTTCTGCTGTTCCACGTAACATTTTTCCATTGTTTAGCTAAGGTTGAGATCATGGTGATAAAGTTTGCAAATTAAAAAGTATTTCCATAATTTTCTCCTGGTCACTTTTCTAAATACATTTATCATTTCATCTTTATTGAAAACAGTTTCCTAGGTATGGCTGGCATTCCATTTGATTTTGAAACCCGACCTAAGCAAAACCCCCAAGGTTAAAATATCTTGTAAATAAAAGCATTAAGAGATTGTGGTGTAATCCGTTCAAAACTTACCAATAAGGGCAATAAGTCATCAAGTTAACAACTTTTTATAGTAACGTTCCAACTGTTTGCATTTTTGTGATTAGCCGAAATATGTTTTTTTTTTATTTTTTTTCAATACAAGACAACTTGTTAACCATTTATTTCGGCATCTTTAAACTTGTTTATTGTCAAACATACCTCCTCTTTTGTAGTCACGGCATTTATTCTCAGTCAAGCTGCATAAACATTCTACATCATTCGTTTAACCATTTGTGCAAGTCGGTCAATGAATAGAACTTCAACCGTACCACGAATTATAGCAGATTTTCGCGTGAATATTTTCACATTTCAATAATCAAGTGGAAAATATTTTTGGAATTCATATTAAACACCAATACTATACAAGTATACCCATTTTTATAATCCCAAAACTAATTGTAGAGTTATCTTTGTGGAAAGACCTGTCTAAAAGATGTCCTTATTCTCGAGAGTTGTTTTTATTAATTGAGATATGCAATAGGCACATTCAGACCACTGTACATGTGGCAACATCGCGTGGACCGAAACTGTAGATGTTATGAGTAAAGAAATATATAACTCCTCCCATTTTTAAAAGGACTCAAAAATCCGGTATGAGGTATATATATATATATATATATATAACGTCGCCGGGTTTGCTTGTATAATATTTTTTTTGTTCAGGTAAAACTATTCATTCAAGCAAAGAATTTCAAGAGATTTTCAACATACAAGTGACTTTTAGAGCCGAAATATTATTTTATGAAAAAATTGTACCAGCACTTCAGAGCTTTCAAAGAGAAAACGGTGTGAAAAATGTCATCTCCTGTTTTCCCAAATGTTACGGAGGAAGATTAAATTTAAATGATAGCGATACAGTCGACAGAGATAGTGTTATTATCTTGGAGAATTTAATATCGGCCGGTAAGTGTTAATGAGTCATCTCTAAATGGACCAAATATTCGATATATTTTTGTAGGTTTTAACAACTTAGATCGACACGTCGGTTACAATCTTAAAGAAGCTAAATTGCTTCTTAAAGACTTGGCAGAGTTCCAATCTACTGTCATAGCACTGAAAGTGAAAAAACCAGAATTTTTTTTTAATGAAATTAGACCGTTATGTGACAATCATCTAAACTTACCAGAACAAAATCCGTATCATGGAATTATTAATATTTTGGAACCGATTTTACTGGAGTCAAAAGAATGTGGACCTCTTGTCCCTAAGGTACTGTATTTCCACGCTTTCTTTTTCATTTGATAGAGCTGCTGGGATTGAAAATCAAATCTCACTTTTCAGTTTAAAAAAAAATGAATTGGCGAAGAATTTTTAACCCCTAGTTTCAGGGATACCACAAAATTTGTTTTTACGTCAATTTTAATACAATTCTAAATGTAATGAATCATTTCAATATTTGCTATTACTGCGAAAATATTGGTTTTTTCAAAAAAACATACATTTTTTTTAGAAAATTAACTTTTGCTTAAAAAAATGTTTATAAGATTAATATTTTTGCCGCTGCATCCAAAATTTTTTTTGTGACAGCATTTTAACTAAAAATTTGTAGTATAATTTGAATATATTTTTTTATGGTAAAATTACTAAATGCTTACTTATTAAAGGAATAAATGATTACAAAAATCACAAAATCAGATTTATTCAGATAAAATAATTATACAATTGAATAACTATTATGAGTACAAAAATATAAATTTAATTCATTCCACGTCAGAATTCTTCTTCTTCAGCTGCCGATAAACGCTCTCTCTCACACTACAGCTTGCCTATATAGTGTTACCCACTCGCACCTATACATATTTTTTCAGTTCACCTGGCAGGCAGAAAGTCCCACCAAAATGATCTGTCTCTTTTATAATCTTTTTTTTTATTATATAAATAATACCCTATTAAAATTTCAAATTGCCTTGAATACATTTTTTATATTTTTTTGCAAAATATTTTTGCACGCGTCTGTCAAAGTTTAAAACCCGACTAAGTCGTCTGGCTTATTTTTTCTTAACTCTTTAAACATACAAACTACAACATATAAAAATTTTAAATTGCCTCAAACATATTTTTGGCAAGAAAAATTAATATTTTAAAAATTAATGGGTTGATTTTTAACCCCGCTACTTACCAGCCAGGTCTGCAATTCCGTGTTGGAGTATAATAGAAGAGGTATAGGACAAGTTTTCGGATTGCCTCAAATACATACCCAAAAATTGGTGCCAGCTCTTGAACTATGATTCATTAGACGAGGAATTAATTTATTAAAAAATGTATCCTAGGGGATGCTATGTATACATTTTTGCTCAATTTGGAGAAGAAACTGCCTTTAAACTTGTAGATCGTTTAAATAATATTTTTCTTTTATTTAGATACGAAAAATATGGGATGAATTCATACCAGACCATTCGAAAGATAATAAAAGAGAACCATTTGCTACAATCGTTCATTGTGATCTTTGGGTGAACAACGCTATGATGAAGTACATCAATGGAGAACCAGTTAAGAACAAATTTCTCGATTTTCAACTTTATAACTATGGATCACCAGGTTTTGATGTTTTGAACTTCCTTTTCACCAGCGTCCAAACTAAAGTTTTGGAAGGAAATTTCGAGAGTTTACTGCGTTTTTATCACGATGAATTTGTTGATAATTTAAAAAGGTTAAAATGCGATATTGCTGATTTTACTTTTGTTAAATTTTTGAAAGAACTAGCTCTTGATTCAGCGGAAGTTTTGAATTGGGATTTAAGTTTTATACCGATGGTAGTATTCGGTAAAAAAGGTGAAGCTTTACCGGATTTAAGTAAAATAGATTTCAATAACCAACAGTTTAAAGAAAATATGTTACGCAACATAAGCGTAGAAGCAAAAGAAAGATTGTGTTTCATGGTTGAAGAATATAAAAAAAGAAACTGGTTGTAGAACGAATTGAAAATACATTTTTGTTTCTTCATTTTATTTATATTACTTGAAATAGTAATTTTTTTTCATCTTGCTTTAAATCCTTTTCATTTTTTATCCTTAGTTAACGTCAATTCCTGCTCTTTTTCCTCATCCTACAATATAAATCAACAATACATTCGATACTTAACTACTCTGAAACATACTATTTCTCCTTCTCCCAGTATGAAAACATCATCTTTCATAGCAATGAAAACACCTCTTGGGATATCTTCATATCCAGTACCCACATCTTCAGATACTCGTTGAATGGTTCGATATAAAACCATATTCCCAAACTCATCTACACTTCTCAAATAACCTATTAAGGTTCTTCCATCTCTTAGTATCAGCGTTACTTTTTCTAAAAGTAAACAGGTTTAAATTACATGTTACTTACCATAATTTTTAATATTACTATTTAGTATTTCCATTAATTCAGCTATTAATCCCAATTTTAATTCGGGTTTATTCGAATTCATAATTGAAAGTATTTGAATTTCTAGTGATTGACTGTTCTACTTATTTGATGAGCCTGCGTCAGACAGCCAGTGGAAATGAAACTTCAAACTTTTAGTTCTATGGTGAAGATCTATGAAGTTGATCTCTGTAATTAACATCAAATATCGCAGAACTACAAAATCAGTACAGCTACTACAGAAATTATAAAAACACAATTTTTATACTGCGAATAATTCAAAAGCCTCAAGTAAAATTGGTAAGAACATACATTTTTTACCAGTTGTCGCTATAACATTTATTGTGAGTAAACAACACCAACACAAAGAATATATTTATAAAAAAACTGTTTATTTCATCTCCACATTATCTACCAAATATTTGTAGTAGGAGAAGTTAACATCTGCAACTAAAATATCTTTGCCATCTTTTAATCCTAATTCCACTAAACTTTTGTTTAAATTGTCTCTGGTGCGCTCTTCAATAGTACAGTATTCGCCAGCTAACTTGATGTCCTAAATGCTTTCTAGGGAGCTATTGACGCCGCCCATCCGATAACTGTAAACAGTGCCGTGCAAGTTCTGAGGATACGCTTTCTGTTACAAATTAACACAACTTGTACAATTAATAAAGTAAAGTCCGTCCGGAAATATATGATCCTAACTTAATAAATAATATTTAATTCTTTGTTATAATTATTGGTATATTGATTTTGATAGAAACGGATCTGTTTTATACCTGAATTATGATTAGTACATAAATAATATTTTAACAATAAGGTACCCATTAAAATAACATGTTATTTATCTAATTGAAGATTATAAAGTTAGGATCTTATATTTCCGGACGGACTATAATTAAAAATTTGTTAGAAACTAAATAATTTCTTCCAGGTAGTAATGAGAATAAAAGAAACACAAGATAATGGGAAATTATTTAAGCTAGGTATATTTCTAAGAATAGGTATAAAATAAGCTGCGCTAACTTGCTAGTGATGGCTTGCTAGCTAGCTGGCTTTCCTGTTGCCTGGGATGTTTTAATTTTCACGTGTATTAAGGTATCTTCATCACTTTTTAACGTCTTAAAATAATTAAACATTCTATATATCACTTGACGAGTTTGTCCTTCAGTACATTTGCGATTTTCTTCATTAACGGCTGACATTTTTACAAACACTTTATTGTACAAAGCAGAAACAATAACTGTGTGACGCTACGCTACTGAAAATCTTAACACCTGATAAGGTTCGATGCAATTGGCGTTTGTCAAAATTTTACCACCAATAGCAGCCGAGTAGGCAGGGCCCTATTACTCTGTCTCTCTTAGTTGGTAATTTCTGGGACATCAAGTTAGCTGGCGAATACTGTATTTAATTATTAACTTGTGACAATCTGGTATAGTATAAATAAACTCAGTGTATGTATAACGACATTAAAATAAAGCTATGTTTTCAGATATATTTTGTAGAATTGTTAGGCTCACTATACAAATGTTCTCCTGACTTCAGTAAACTGTTAGTTCGTGATGTTCTTAGAAAGCTAGTCTGGAAATATTTTAAAAAAATACATAGTAAAAATTTATTAGTAAGCATTAAAATAAGTCTGTTAAAATTGCTGGAAAAAGAAAAATTAATTAAAACCACTTTATGTATGTTACTATATTTATTAAAATTTAGTTCATATAACAGCCTTTTTGGTGTGCGTCATCGTTTGTGACGTATATCCGGGTTTTGGGTATGTCGATATTTAATTTGTTATTTTGACATATAGCTAACCTTTAATTCGATAAATAAAATCATCAGTATCGTATTCAGCCAAATTCGAAAAGGCTATGAAATTAGTAATAAATACTTGGGATATGAAAACACTGCAAAGTAAAACAAATTGTATATTTAATTTACATATTAAAATAATTTAATATTAGTAAATATAGTCCTGCATTTGAATAAATAAAATGCTAACAATAAGATCAATATTCATTTTTCATAAATAATAATTTACCGTAAACAACAAAGTACAGACCTGACGAGAACTGTCAGTTGGACATTGGAAAAATACGTAAGACACGAAAGGAACGTCTGCATAGTATTTTGAACGATGTAATTTCGCCCGATTGATAGGTCGCGTTTGCGCGTAATCTAAACATCAACCAATCAAATTTTTGTAAGTCAAAGATTAGGGTTAACGTTTGTACTACGTTTAAACGGTTCATTATTGTGATATTTTGATTAGGATTAATCACAGACCTGCCTTTTTTTTCCATTTCTTCCAACGTAATGTGTTAGAAAGACATTAACAATCAATGACGCACACCAAGAAGGGTATTATATGAACTTTACTATATTTATTAAAATTTTGAATAGCTGGCAACAGTGCAATGGGAATCGAATAATCCAACTCCAGTATTTGGTATGATATAACGAAGTAACCGGTCAGTGATTAATGCGGTCCATTGTGACAAAAAAAATTTTAACGTCTTCACGGAACTTCATACAGGGGTGTGCGAGAATTGTGTTGTAGAGAAATACCGGGTGTCCCAGAAGTTTCTGACCCATTTTAATTGCAAAAATCTCGGAGCTCAGAAACGATAGAGAGGTGCGGTCTTCGATGAACAATTTCTTTTTATATAAAGTTTTTTCGGTATAAATGTTTAATTAGTGAGATCTTATATAGGGTGTTTTAAAAAAATTGTACTTTTAAAATGCAAATATCGTCTATTTTTTAAATAGGACACCCTATATATTTTTATTCTATCTGAAAGCTGAACTCTTCCCCTTTCCGAAAATGTATAATTTGTTGAAGTTTAGATGAAAAATGAGTAAGTTATTTGGTTTTTAATGATGATTGTTTATTAGATAAAGATGTCTCTGAACAAAAAGTGATCAAAAGAATTGCGTAACATTTGCGAGGTAATTTTGTTGAAATGTTCGGACAATGTTGCCTCGCAGTTGTTCCACAGTCTCTGGAATAGGATTATAACTTCTATCTTTGATAAAAAAAGTCTGGAATCGCAAAGTCTGGTGAGTGGGCAGGCCACTCAATTGGTCCGGCTCTCCCAATCCACGTATCTCCAAATGTTTCTGCTAAAGAATTTCTAGCCACAAGTGAAAAGTGTGGTGGCGCACCATCTTGCTGAAAGTAAAATGCATTTATGATGCCATCTTGTTCAAGTTCTTGATATAAGTAATTTTGTAACATGTCTGTGTAGACATCACCAGTAATTGTAGTTTCTTCAAAAAAGAACGGTCCGTATATTTTTTCTTTAGAAACGCCACACCAAACGTTCAACTTCGGTGAATCTTTTTCGTATTCTTCCATTATCCTTGGATTTTCAGACCCCCATATGCGACTATTATGTTTATAACATTGCCCGTTTAAATGAAAGCCAGCCTCATCTGACATTATAAGTAGAACATTGGGAACTTCTCTAAATAACTCTAGTAATGTCTCCGAAAAAATAATTCTGGTTTGAAAATCTCTTGCATAAATATTTTGGTGCATCTGAATTTTATAAGAAGTTATCTTTTATCTTCATACCACTCTGAACAGCGGCTTCTAGAGCACTCTTCTTTGAGCTTAACTCAAGCGTTTAATACTGCGAGAGCGTTAGAAATAGCCAAGCAACATGCTGAATCATATTCATCAACTTTTATATTCAAGTGTTGCCGTTTTACAAAACGCAGAACCGTCACAAGATTCTGAAAATTCATCAACCAGGCCGTTAGCAACTGCTGCATCTTTTCAGAAATGTTTCTTTTGTGGCAGAGATAGACACCTGCGCGAACACTGTCCTGCTAAAAATGCAATTTGCCATTCCTGCAATAAAAGAGGTCATTTTTCAACTGTGTGTAGATCAAGTAACACCAGAAGAACTCAGAAAACATCTGCTACTATTCTGACTACGATTTCTACTGTTTCTCCTAGTTGTTTATCCAAATCTATTATTCAAATTAAAATGAACAACATAAGCACAGATGCACTAGTCGATACAGGGAGTTCTGATAGCTATATTTCAAGTAAAATTGTTGCCAGTAGAAATATTTGTGTCATTCCATCAAGAATTAATGTTAAAATGGCTTCAACATCTCTCACGTCGCAAGTTCTTGGATATTGTATTGTACGCCTATACAAATTTTGGATAACATTTATTCAAATGTAAAGCTTTTAGTCCTTGATGAACTCTGCACTGAAGCAATCATTGGTCATGATATTCTGAAGCAACATTCCCGACTCGAAATTCTCTTTGGAGGTGACAAATCTACCCTATCAATATGCAATTTAGCAGTAGCAAATGTTGAACCATTCAGTTTATTTTCAAATTTGACGTTTAATTGCAAACCAATCGCAATAAAATCACGTCGATTTACAACTTCAGACCTCAACTTTATTGAACAAGAAATCAAACATCTTCTAAAAGAAAAGATCATAGAACCCAGTATCTCCCCCTGGCGAGCTCAACCTCTGGTAACTTCAAGTGAAAACCACAAGAAACGTATGTGTATTGACTATTCTCAAACCATAAATAAATATACATTATTGGATGCATACCAATTGCCACGGATAGAAGACATTGTAAACCAAATTTCGAAATATTCCGTTTTTAGTACAACTGATCTCCGTAGTGCCTATTACCAAATTCCAATTAAAGATGAAGAAAAGATCTACACTGCATTTGAAGCTTGTGGAAACTTGTACCAATTTACTCGAATTCCGTTTGGTGTTACCAATGGAGTCGCTTGTTTCCAACGAACCGTCGACAGCATCATCAAGAAAGAAAATCTTAAAAGCGTCTATACTTATCTGGATGACGTCACTGTTTGCGGTAACTCACAAGAAGAACATGATAAAAATTTTTAGATGTCATTAAGAAGTACCGTTTAACAATTAATGAAACAAAATCAAGATTTTCCCTCAAATCGATTTGCATTCTTGGGTATTTAATATGCAACAAAACTATGAAGCCGGACCCAGAACGACTTAAGCCTCTCCTGAATTTACCAGTACCTACCTGATACTACAGCTTCTCTTCGAAGAATTCTAGGAATGTTTGCACACTACTCTAAATGGGTTCCTAAATTTTCCGAAAAAATTCAGCCGCTAGCACACTGCACAAGTTTTCCATTGTCTGAGAAAGCAATTTCGGCATTTAGACAGCTCAAACAAGACATAGCCAACTCTTCGATTTTTTCAATTGATGACGACGCTGTGTTAACTGTTGAAACCGATTCCTCGGAGTTTGCAATAGCTGCTCAATTATCCCAATCAGGAAGACCAGTCTCATTTTTCTCAAGAACCTTGTCCTCTCAGGAACAAAAGCATTCGTCAGTTGAAAAAGAAGCGTACGCAATAGTAGAAGCACTGAAAAAGTGGCGACATTTTTTAATTGGCAGACATTTTCAGCTCATTACGGATCAGAAGTCAGTGGCATTTATGTTTAACAACAAGTCTTCGTCAAAAATCAAAAATGAGAAAATTCAACGTTGGCGTTTGGAATTGTCATGCTACAAGTATGATATCGTTTACAGGCCAGGAAGTCAAAACACGGTAGCTGATGCATTTTCCCGTATTACTTCTGCAACTATGTCATCGGCTGATCAAAAGAAATTATTTGATTTACATTCTTCTTTGTGTCACCCTGGTATTACCCGGTTTTTCCATTGGATACGCTGCAAAAATTTGCCTTATTCTGTGGAAGACGTTCGTCAAATTACCTCCTCATGTCCTGTTTGTGCTGAAATTAAACCAAAATTTCACAAAAATGAAGGAACGTTAATCAAAGCCACCTCACCATTTGAACGTCTTAATTTGGATTTTAAAGGTTCTTTGCCTTCATCTTCAAGAAATAAGTACTTACTAACCGTTGTTGATGAATTTTCCAGATTCCCATTCGCATTTCCATGTTCCGACATATCATCCTCAACAGTTATCCAATGTTTGCGTCAAATATTTTCTATATTTGGCACTCCGGCATATGTTCATTCTGACCAAGGTACCTCTTTTATGTCTCGTGAACTTAAGTCATTTTTAGAGTCTCACGGTATTGCTTCAAGTCGCACGACTCCCTATAATCCTCAGGGTAATGGTCAGTGCGAACGATTTAATGGAATTATATGGCAAACCATCCAGTTGGCTTTAAAATCTCAAAATTTGAATATCAACCAGTGGGAGCAGGTTCGAGTGGATCCTCTTCACTCTATTAGATCTCTTTTATGCACTGCTATCAACTCGACCCCACACGAACGCATGTTTAACTATGTGAGGCACTCAACTTATGGATCATCGATTCCTACATGGCTAGCTGCACCAGGACCAGTGCTATTAAAGAGATTCGTCCGTTTGAATAAATACGAACCTTTAGTTGATGAAGTCCAACTCCTAGAAGCCAACTCGGAATACGCCCATATCCGATTGGAAAATGGAGAAGAAAAGACAGTTTCCACTAGGCATTTAGCTCATCGAGGAGACACATCATTAACTTATTGCGATGAAAATTCTGTCAGTCAAAATCAAGACCAAAGCATTCAAGACCACTCCATTCAAGACCAACACAATCAAGACGCAGTACTGAATATCGATAGTATAGTTAGGAAACGAAGGCGTCCTCAATATTTAGAAGACTTCCTCGAGAAATAAGAAGGCGGGAAGAATGTCATGATATTACCATTTTGATAGGATTCATGACATTGTCAGTTATGTTACAAAGTTGTCAGTAATTTTATGTTAGTTGTTCTCTGTAGAATAAAGCCTTATTTTAAAGGTAATCATTCGTAATTCACTACAAATCGATTCAAACTTAGCATACAATAACACAGTTTTTGGTTCTTCAGGTAAACTATATCGGACCATTATTAAAAATAAATTAACATCAACCAGCCGTTTAAGAACTATTCAAATCGGAATTAATTTCTTTGACAGATCGTGTCAGATTATTGAGATTGTAAAAATTCCAAAACATACTTTAACATTGACGCCTCTAGGTGCCTACATAACAGCCTATCATTAAAAATCAAATAACTTACTCATTACTCATCTAAACTTCAACATATTATACATTTACGGAAGGGGAAGAGTTCAGCTTTCAGATAGAATAAAAAAATATAGGGTGTTTCATTAAAAAATAGACGATATTTGCATTTTAAAAGTACCATTTTTTTAAAACACCCTGTAGAAAATTTCACGAATTAAACATTTATACTGAAAAAACTTTATATGAAAAGAAATTGTTCATCGAAAACCGCAACTCCCTATCGTTTCCGAGTTACGATATTTTTGCAATTAAAATGGGTCAGAAACTTCTGGGACACCCGGTATTATTAATATAATATATATTTGTTGGTTGAGTGAGTTTAGTTCTTCCACTGGCGTTAGTGAATTGTGTTGTAGAAAAGTGTAGTTAATCTAGGGTAGAAAAGTATTATATATATGTAAGGTTAGACATTCCTTCCGGAACAGTAACCGACAATATTTGGCTCTTAGACCCTTTTGTTTTAGTGGAGAGTCAATCCACATTGATTCACTGCTTGCATTCAAAGTTTGTCATGTTTCTTTGCCATTTCAACGATTTTCCTCCATTCCTTCCTGTCCTGGTTCTTTTGCCTCCAGTTTTTAATTTCCATTTTTTCTAGGTCTCTCTCTATTTGATCCATCCATCTAGCTTTTGGTCTGTTTGTAACGGGTGTCCACTCTGTTATTCTCTTTACATTTCTACCTTCTTTCATCCTTTTGATATGTCCAAGCCATCTCATTCTGGATGCCTTTATTATCCTTCCTATGTTCTCAGTTTCCAGTATTTTTTCTATTTCCAAGTTTGTCAGTCTTTCATACTGTCCCTCATTTAATTTCTTTGGTCCAAAAATGTTCCTAATCATTTTCCTTTCGAATATTTTTAACTTTTCTTCCTCTCCACTGTCACTGCTGTTCTTATTGCTAGTAAATATAATTTGTCCCTAATTTGTAGATTTAAAAAGTGCCCAGTTCATGCACGCTCCAAATTCATATTCCCAATTTTTATTGATTGATTGTCTTTGTTGTCTCTATTTCTTTGTACTTCCACGTATTTTGTTGTTTTTTCCTCATTGATTTCCAGTTCTTCTGGATTCTGTTACAATCGTTTGCAGCGTTTCTTGTTCTCTCGCAATTATAGCTACATCGTCTGCAGAAAAGTATTATTAATATAATATCTATTTGTTGGTTTAGTTGATTAAGTGGCGTGACTGAATAGTTATTAATATAATATTTATTTGTTCGTAGACGTTAGGGTAAGTTTTACAGATATCATTTATTAGTAATTAATTAGAATGGCATTTTGGCGACCATTTAAAACGACAGTTCAAGATGATGTACCTTTCGCGGGAATTTAATAAAATGACTGATGATAGGGCCGAATTTAAAAACAAAAATTTACATGTTCAGTGTCAACGCGTTGTTTTAAAAATGTACGCGTGTTTGAATTAACGAAAATCAGTTTACAACGATTTATAAAGTAATAATAAACTAGACACTGTTACGGATTATTCTTTAAAGCGAAAACTACCAAATCAAAAACTGAATAAGGTTGACTATGCTACGAAAAATGTTAATGAACGGATTGTTTACGGGTTTTACAAGGACAATATAATACCAACTTTAGAACTGATTCGTGCTAAATTGCGGAATATTCCTGAATATAATTATCAATGTTTCGAAAAACAGCGCGCGGTTTTGTTAAATTGTGGATTTAAATATAAGAAGTTAGATAATCGAATTCAGATTATCTGGCTAAATGAGCATTATTTACAGAAAATTGTATTACAAATTTTATGAATTTTGTATGTAGGTTAATTTTAATCTACTATATTAATTTGAATGAAAAACATTATTTCACAATATTCGAATTTATAGAACATTTATATGCATTCCATTGGGCTGCATTTGCCATCAATGGAATTAAAAATATGGGTCATTACCTTAGGTTTAGTTATACTATACCTTCGAAGTCCAAGGTCAAATACCGATGATATTGAAATGGGACCCCATTGGAGGCTTGGAACTACACTAGTAAGATCCTGATTGTATACCTACAATGGCGAGAAAAGGGGCCAGCAAAGCCCGCAGTACAGGGGATCCTTTGACGTTTCGACGTCCCTACTAAAATTCTTTAAAGCTCAAAATAAAAAAACAAATGAAATATTCATAACAAGAAAAGAATAGAAGTGCCTGTATATATTATTATCATTGTTTAAAAATCAAAATCGGTCTTCCGGATATTTGTCCATTTCAACTTATTCACCGATAACATCTGTTTTTGCCCAATCATTTACAAAGTCCGAGGTTTGGCTGTGGCCGAATTTAAAAACAAGACTTAAGACTGATGCCCAAGGTCATGCTCAGCCTGAGCAAGGACTAAAAGTCCATGGGCATCTTAGTTGCATCTAGTTCCTAAGAATAATAATTGCTGGAGACTGAGACCTAAAATATCTATTGTGCCCTCTTTCTTCCACTTAATTCCTGAGAAAAGTCTCAGAGACTAGTACCTAGTCCCGAAGGAATTTTAGGATATCCGCAGGCTTTAGTTTAAATAAGTGTCCCTCTTCTATACAGTAGTCTACTAGGTGTTGCGCTCTGTATAACGATGTAAGCGTTCAAGTGATTTGGGGAACTGATTTTCTTCATACCAGGTAAAAAAACTGACCACTTGTCTGTCCCTCCACCCAGCGCCAAGTCCAAAATTATTTACGACTCTAAGGCGTTATACGAGGCGCTACATTGACTATTGTTTTTTTTTACAATAATATGTTAACTACTTTTTGCAATTTTCTTTTGTTTTCTTCAGTTTGGGCCGCCCTGTTCGTGTGGAGTTTGTTGTGACGCCTTGTACGACTCTGAGCTAAACTACTTAAGCTAATCAAATGGAATTATTGAATTGCTTAAGTGGCAAATGAAGCACGGGTACAAAATTGAAAAGATAAAACTAGTTGTTGTGTTCATACTCGTTGCGATTAGTGTTATTTTAACTGTTTGAATATTTTAATTTGTGTCGATAATGGTAGAGGAAAGAGTGATAGACTTCGTGAAGGACTTTTTCAAACAACAACATGAGGTTATCGTACCCAAAATAACGTATTTAACGAAACCCGGTGAGAATTACTTAAGCATAATGTTAAAAGTGGATGTTCATTTAAAGAAAACCGAAAATTCGGAAGTGGAAATTTTAAATTTAGTCGCAAAATGCGTGAAAAACTCCGATGATTTCGTGAATCAGTTATTTGCAGCGGCTTTTAAAAATGAAATAATGTTTTACAAAGAAGTGGTACCGACACTACAAGATTTTCAAAGAGAAAGAGGAATAGAACAAGTTCTTGATATTTTTCCAAAATTTTACGGAGCCAAAATGAACCAAAATAATAGTACAGATCAAATTGACGAATATGCTATTATTTTACTGGAAAATTTGAAAACTGAAGGTAATTAATTCCATGTTTACAGTTTTAGATTATATTTGATGAGGTGACTAATTGGTCTTTTCCACTGTTAATTTTCCAGGCCTATTGTGGACTTCTGAATCTAGATTACATTCTCCAAACCGACTCACCATCGAGAATTAACCTTTCATGTGGTTTCTTGCAGATGGCTTCTTTTCGCCTTGTACAAGAAACCGCAAATTGTCCAGGGAGTCGCACCAGCATAGGATGTGCTTTGCAATTTCCTCCTCTAGGTGACATAATCTGCACATCTCTTCATCTGCCAATACCATTAGCTTTGCATGTCTATTAAGGTTACAGTGTCCCTTCAGCATACCAACTACGGCTTTGACAGTACTCTCTTTACTTATAAGGTCTGCCGTAAATTTTGGAGAATGTTCTACAATTAACTATTTCGCCTGTATCTGTCCTAGTGAGATTACCCACCATTCTTGAAATTTCTGTGCCACCCACTTTGTTGTTTTAATGTTTACTATCGATTTCGAGACGCTGCTGAATGAGTCTAATCTCTAATAAATGGCATTGATGAGCCTTGTCCGGCCATTTTATCCGTCTTTTCGTTGCCCTTTTGACCCAGGCTACCGTGACCTTGTCACCGTCTCCGAGTGCGTTTGAGGCACGTAAGCAACCCCATACTAGCTTAGAATTGACCTCTATGGAATAGAGTGCCTTCAGTGCAGCTTGGCTGTCAGAGGAGATGGCAGCTGAATGTATGTCCTTTCCTGACTTCTAATTTCTCTTATATTATCACCAATCATCAAATATACAGGCTGTTTCGAGACAAGCTTACACTATCTATATATTGCAGACTACTAACACACACGATTTCTTTAAAAATTGGCATAGATGAAGAACCAGTTATGGCGAATTTATGGAAAATATTTTGACAAACATGTCACTTCCGGTTATACCGAAAGTGAACGACAACTTTGTTATTTTTAATGTAACACACTGTATATTATTAACTTTTCGGACTCTACATTAAATTTTAATGTCATTTTGTGTAGAATACCCTATATCTAAAATTTATACTTATCGAGATATTAATTTTAATGATAAAACATTGACAGGTGAGGACCTTCATATTGAAAATTCTGCGTGAACATCCCCAATTCCAAATAAAAAACATCTTGTCGGGTTGATTAGTAGGACGATCAAGCTAATTGGTGTCATGTCGAAAACATCTTTTTTGTATACAGGGTTCGTAAAAAAGTGATGAAAAGGTCAACTGGTTGTCGCTGACCGTGAAAAGACATTAAACTCCCATCGCTCTTGAAAACCACGTACTCTTGTTAAGTGTTGATTTTCTTCGCTCCAGTAATGCGAATTGTGCCTATTAAACATTCCGTTTTTCGTAAATTTTGATTCATCGCACCATATTGTTGCGAGGTCACCAACTCAAAGGCGGCCCTGTCTCTCGACTATAAATTTTGGCGAATGCGCCTCCCCTGTTCGAGAAAATTCCAGACAAATCGTTCTGCTCACGCATAGACGAGCGCGGAAACTACTAGAATTTTCGAGAATTGATAAAGACTATATATACGCGGGTTTTTGAGTGAGTTGAAAATTAGTGAAACGGACAGTAAAGAGTTAGTTCACAGACAGTTTACAGAAGTTCTTAGTAATCGTGAATGAAATAGTGAAGATAAATAGTGTAATATTCAAGTGGTAAAATAAAATAGAACTATTATACCGAGTGTAAATAAATTAGTAGACATTAAGTAGAGTGTGTGTATAAATTAAGTTTAATAAATAAATCAATAGATAGTAATTAGCCATGGTGTGTATAATTTTATCCCACAAGTAAAAACTATTTAAATAAATAACAAAAACATTACAATATAATATTCTTCAAATATTAATTATCTTCTTGACATTGTACCAACACAAATGATATTCTTCCATTGTAGTCTGTTTGCTTTAAAATTTTGAACTGGGTTAAAAGAGTGGGGATGACACTTATGTTTTTTTTAATTCGTTGAATGGATACTATTGATACACCTAATTTATATACACAGTTTACTTAATGTCTACTAATTTATTTACACTCGGTATAATAGTTCTAATTTATTTTCACCACTTGAATATTACACTATTTATCTTCACACTTAAATTCACTGTCTTTTTGTGAACTAACTCTGTACTGTATTGTTAACTATCTTTTTACTAACTGTCAACTAACTCAAAAACTCGCGTATATATATATTCTTTCTCAATTCTTGAATTTTTTCACGCTCCTCATTAGCGTAAAGACTGCAGTAACCGGAAGATTCTAGAAAGCGCATTTGCCAAAATTTATAGTTGAGTGACAGGGCAGGCTTTGAGTTGGTGGCTTCGTAACAATAGTATCCAAGAACATTGATTTTATGATCACGATTATCTACAACAGGCTTCACTTTCTTGACTTTTGCTTGAAAACAACCAAATTGTGTTAAATTGTTTGTTTAATATTCTCTTCACTGTGTAATGGCTGGGTCGGGGTCGATCTGGTTATCTTGTGGCAAATAAAACACATGTTCTAGTAACAACTCTGTCACATTTACCATGTATTAGAAGTAAATTTAGATAATCTTTATTGTTTATTTCCAAACGAGCCATTTCTATCCGATGCGATTGACTTCAAATAATGACAATTAATACTATTTAATTATGACAGGTACAGGTACAGGTACAGAAATAAAACAATAAATAACACGGCCTACACCTACGCAATAATAAGGCTGAAATAATTAATATTTTTAAATACATGTTAATATCATAAAAACGCTTAAGATTGGGTATAGGGAAGTAAACATAAACTGCCCTTATTTTCGGCCTCAGAATTAAGTAAAAAAATTAAAACATGTTTGTTTCAATCAAAGAAATTGAGATATTTGACATTTGTGAAGTTGACCTTTTCTTCACTTTTTTACGAACCCTGTATACAAAAAAGATGTTGTCGACATGACACCAATTACCTTAATCGTCCTACTAATCAACCCTACAAAATTTTTTTTTGGTATTGGGGATGTTCACACAGAATATTCAATATGAAGGCTACACCTGTCAATTTTTTATTAAAAAAATTATTATCTCAATAAGTATAGATTTGATATATAGGGTGATCTACACAAAGTAACATCAAAATTTAATGTATAATCCGAGAAGTTAATAATATACAGGGTGTTACATTTTAAATAACCAAGTTGTCGTTCACTTTCGGTATAACCGGAAGTGACATGTTTGTCAAAATATTTTCCATAAATTCGCCATAACTTGTTCTTCATCTATGTCAATTTTTAAAGAAATCGTGTGAGTAGTCTCCAATATACAGATACATGCAATGAGAAACGGAACATAGCAGTTTAATGTATTCTCCGATCTAAATAGTCCACCAACAAAACATTTCTATAAATTCACTTCAATGAATATCAAGTATTTAGCTAGGCAGCTGGATTCGGAACCTCTGTAAGAAACCCCGCCCCTTCTCCTTTCAAAATTTGTTAGTTATGTGCGATGCGGGTGCGAACGTTGTCTCTGCTGCGATTTAGTATTGAATAATTATTTGATGGGGGTAGTAAACGTCGCTACATATTAAAACAATATGCTTACGTTTTATGTTGTTCAAATCGAAAAATTAATTGTTAAATTCTCTTTAACAATTAATGTTTCGAGTTAAGATAATATGTTTTGATTTCTTTTGGCCATAACGGCTTCCAAAATAAAAATAAATTCCTAAAAACAACTTAACATGCTAAAACGAAAAAATTTATGAATTAAAGGTTCAAATAGTCCTCCTTGCTGAGCCAAACAAAAACCGAATCTGTTAAACAAAGATAATCTTGTATCTCTGAACTGATTCGGTGTAATGTTTGCACAAAGTTGAATAATTTTCGCCCTTAATTCTATTAAATTTTGAGCCCGTTTAAAATTGTGCCGATAAATTTCATTTTTTTCAAAACCCCATAAAAAGCAATCATTCGGGGACAAATCGGCTGCTCTTGGAGACCACTTGATTGTACCATTTGTGGATATAACGCGGTTAGGAAATGTGGTTTGGAGATATTCGATAACTGTCCGAGAAATGTGACTAGGACATCCATCTTGTTGATACCAAAAATCTCCAAAATCTATGGGAAGTTGCTGAATTGCCGGAACTACTTGGGTTTGTAGCACTTCGATATATTTCGCGCCATTAAGGTTTCCCTCAATAAAAAAGGGACCTTTATATGATGTAATCACCTAAAATGCCCGTCCACACATTAAGTTTTTGTGGATATTTCGTACGAACGGGAATACTTGGTGCTTATTTTCCCGAGATCAAAACCGAACGACAGATGGATTGTGCTTTCTGTGAAGAGTGTTGTTGCAATTTTGTAAACATCCACAATTTCGAAATTTTTGAATTATTCGATCAACTGTAGACTGTGAAGGCGCTGGTCGGTTTTCAAAAGCAACAAAATAAATTTACTATTTCCCTAATCGAGTGACCTCCAAAATACCACGATAAAATTTGAATTTTTTCCTGAAGGGTGATTTCTCTACGAATTTATTTTATTTTGAAAAGTTATGGGCTTGAACAGAACTCTCAGCTATCGACTGTTGTTTACTAAATGTCTGACGTTAATAAAATTAAGAACCGCCCACCGTTGAGAATGTATGTATGTATGTATGTAAATTGGGGTGACATTCACTGGGACCTAAAAGATCTATTGTGCCCCCTTACTTCTACTTAGTTCCTGAGGAAAGTCTCAGAGACTAGTAGCTCCTTTAGTCCTATTTCCCGGAGCAATTTTAGGATATCTGCAGGCTTTAACTTAGGTAAATGTCCCTCTTCTATCCAGTAATCGCCAAGGTGTTGTGCCCTAGGATTCTGAATTGCTATGCAGTTCGCAAGTATGTGGATGGAGGTTTCTTCTTCCATACCACAGAATCTACATTCTTCTTCCTCCACTATTTTGAGCTTTTTCAGGTGCCCATTCAGGCGACAATGTCCCGTAAGGATGCCTGTTCAAACTCTTAGTGCAGTTTTACTTTGACTTATGCATTCATTTGATCTCAACAGGTTGTAGTCATCCAGAAGAATCTTTGATTGCCTAAGTCCTACTAGATCTTTCCAATGATCAGATCTTCTCTTTTCTTCGGCTTTGCCTATTTCTTGCAATATTACATTGGAGCTGATACCGCAAAAGGGTTCCGGCCCCCAAAAGGGTGTTCCAGTCCCCCTCTTTGCTAGTTCATCTGCTATTTCATTTCCTTCTATCCCTGTGTGTCCTGGAATCCACAGTAAGGTGAGAATACGGAGAGGTGGGAATTGTACGATATGTTGTAGGTGTCCAAATAAACGATTGTAATAATCGTGTTTTTAATCTGTTGAAGCTTGATGTTGGTCGACTAGTTCAAAAGCAGTTCTGATACAATGCTTAAAACCCCTATGTTCCGTTTCTATTTGCATCTATCTGTACATATAGATAGTGTAAGCTCTTCGTTAAATATACTGTCTATCACCCACAGCAAACTTGTCCCTGACTACAATAGCAATATCGTCTGCGAATGCAAGATAGTAAAAGTCTATTGTGGACAGTTTCGTAAGGATGTCGTCTATTTAGGTTGTCCATAGTAGCAGTGATAGTACTCTTCCTTGAAGATAACCTCCACTCGTCCTTTTCTTGTTTGTGCCTTGCCCCAGAATGGATATTACTGTCCTAATCTTTAGAGTTGACTTTATCTATTGGCATTTTGTTGTGGATGTGTCCCATCAACTAATGAATTCGTTGAAACATTGTTAAGTGCTTTTTCGATGCTTTAGAAAGTGGTTATCGTCTTCTATTAACTCATCATCCAGCGCTAGATCCGTAAATTCGTTGATTACTTATCACTTCTTCTTATTTGTACCTGTTCAGTAGCCTTTCTAAGGAGGATAAATTTTTAGGTTATGGTAACATTTTTTCTGAATTTTTAGGTTATGGAAATATCGACCGACATCTAGGATTTGACATGGACGGTGCCAAATGTATTTTAAAAGATTTAGCAGCACTGCACGCTACAGCACTCGGTTTGAAGTTTTCACAAACTGAAGTTTTTGAAGAAAAAATAAGAAATAACTTCAAAAAAGCGATACCTCCAGCGCAACCATCAGACAAGGAAAAATATAAAAACTCTTTGGAATTACTTTTCAGCATTCTTGAAGATTATAAAGAATGTACTAGTTACATTCCCGATCTTAGGCGAAAATTTAGTAGAATGAGGGAAAAAATAAACGAATTTTATGATAATCCTGCTAGAGAACCTTTCGCTACGTTGGTCCACTGTGATATGTGGGTCAATAACACGATGCAACTTATGGAAAATGAGAAAATAAAAAAAAACAAATTCGTAGATTTCCAATTAGCCTATTACCAATCGCCAGTGAGCGATGTATTGTTTTTCCTGTGGTCCAGTGTCAAATTGGACGTTCTTAAAACACATTTAGACGATCTTCTTATCTACTATCATTCGGAATTTTTAGAACATTTACGTAAACTCAATTGCAATACAAGTTTTTTTGATTTGGAAAAATATTGGGAAGAAGTCGATGCGGCTGCTCCAAGTAATTTTACGGATATTGTGAATATGACAATGTTCGTCGTTTTCGGAAAAAAAGTTTCTAGTTTAGATAACGAAACTGAATCTGAGGAAAGAGATGTTAAAGAAGACGTACCTGTAACAGCGAGAGATAAAATAGCTTATATGGTGTATGAGTATGGAAGACGTGGGTGGATGTAAATTGATAAATTTATTTTAGTTTTTCAAAAGGACCAGGGGACGTATTCTCGACGAATGAGAGTTTTGAAGTATACGCATCAAAAGTTCACTTGTCCAGAATATGGACCCAGGACATACCAGACTAAAAGTAACCATTTTTTACCATTTCGTCTAATTGGAATTTTCAAATTTGAAAATATAACCTAAGTCAAAATCGCAAAAATGTCGTATATGTCATTATATTATACTCAGTTATAATATCACAAGAGCATAGACAATATTCGATTATTCACCGAGTCACGATACGTCGAATGAAGAGGTAAATAATCGAAAAATATTGTCTATGCTCGAGTTGGTATTCGTTACGATTATATAACGAATAATATTCTAATTTTTTTTTATTGATTAATATTAATATTGAAGGTACCTACAATTAGTACAATACATATTTGATGTATTGTTGTTTTCGGAATTTGTAGTAGAATTAACTGACATTTCATTGAGCTTGCCCGTTATTATGGAAATGATCACAATATGGCAGGAGGCGAAACACCAAAACGATTAAATCACGTCGTCAAGGGGTATATTCACTTATCAATTCGTCGTAACTAAGGGAAATTCAAGGATTGTATTGGTTCATTAGAACATGAGTTATATAATCGTTGGTAATATAACTAGTGTTACGAATTATCGATGATAGGCCGAGTTAGAGCCGATGAAGATTGAACGAGTTCAATCTTCTGATGGCTCTACCGAGTATATAATTAATCGTAGCACGAGTTATATTTGGGAAGAGAATATAATGAATGCCATTAGATGAAAAAAAAATTAAAATATTTTGAATGTACTCTTTTTTTCCATTAGTGGGCAATAATAATAAACAATGACGTAGTAGCATGCGGTGATAGAACTATCCTTAGTTTGATAGCCTCTTACTACTCTATTTCAGCCAATTAAAATCGTAGAAAAAGGGTTAGATGATACATTCTCGACAAAATACTCTTATTATATATCATCATTCGATAAATCTAATTATTTATATTACAGATGCCATCTCTATGTTTAAGTTTGTATGCAGTGGTGTTTGCGATTTTTATTTAACTTTTATTTTCAAATTTGGAAATTCCCAAATGCTTTCTGATATTTTTGGGTATGAAAATCTACTAATTCGACCCCGTAGATTCCGAAAATCCATATGAAAATTTCCGAAAATGTATAGTTTAGAAGTTGATTTTTTTGAAAATTTGAACTCCGTACTTTCGGATCACCCTGTATACAAAATTTCATAGATAGGTACAGTACTCCTGATTTTTATCCGGAGCGTTGCGAGATAAATAGAAGAATTACTTTTTGAGATATTTTATGAAAAATTTAAAATCAACGTAAAAATCAAATAAATCAAGTAAAATAATAAAATGGAATTGGAATTAATGCAGAACATAAAATTGTAGAATCACGTTGGAGTTATAAATTTTCAGCAGAATAAAAATCATTGACAAAGAACTTCAAGGTATGAAGAGTTAAAATTGTAGTGAGAGGAAGAAATTATCGAGGGAAGTAACTTTCCATTTATTGAAATTAAGAAAAGTATATTGCAGTATTAACAGAAATTTAATAATATTTTTGACTTTAAAAAAAGTTTTAAATTTTGAATAAAACGGTTGGAAGGGGGTGTAAAATAATAATAACAATAACAATTCTAAAAACAATAATAATTCTTTTTATTGAATTTGTGTAGATAGTTTACTTACAAAGATTATGTAATGTAATTTTTTTTGTACCAATATAATGCAGTTTAAAAAAATCTTCTGGGCAATTTTATTAAAATAAAAATGACATTTCTAACCACAACCTGAGAGGAGTTTTGGCTGGGGTAACTTACATAAAAATATTAAAACTAAAAAAATATTGATTAAATTAAAATCAATATAATACCTATATTACACATCTTTACAACCAATTTCTTCTTCCACATTCTTGAAGTATAATATTTTAAAATAAAGCAATAAAATAAAGATTTCATTTTAAGGATATTACTTATTGTAAATTCAAAATAATCTACGAAACTGTACACAAGCTGGCAACGTAGCTCGACCGAGCTAAGTGATGGCAGGCCAGGCTAGAACGACGCGACCGCGACGGGACGTTTCTAGAAAAGAGAAGACGGGAGCAGGTGATTCTCGGCTTTTCGAACGCCCGGTGAGCGGCATTGCCACGATTATACGGGAAACTTGTAGGAGGCGGATTTACCTTTATATAAGCGTGAATACACGCTTAGAGTCAGTTTAGTTTAGTACGAAATCAAAGTTTAGTGGTAAAAGTTGTACCAGTTTATTATTGTTATTGGATAGACCCAGGAGAGTTAATCGTAACAATATTTATCAATCTGTAACATAAGTGCGCACATGTGCATTATGTCAGGAAAGCATAGTATTCCGGACATTTTCAAACAAGACATGAATCGGGGTTCAAGGATAATGCTGAGAGAACGGAGACAATCCGACGAGCAGTTGCTCAGTATACAAAGCAACATTATTTACAAAAATTAGTCAAGGGAAAGATCAAGCAACCGAATGCGGTTTTAAAATTGCACAATCTTTGGCAGAAAAGGGAAGACCTTTCACGGATGGGAAATTTATGAAGCAAACGTTTCTGAGAAGTCCGGATGTATTGTTTGATGATCTTCCTAATAAACAAGCAATACTGGTCCGGATTAAAGATATACCAACATCAGCGCGGACTATTGAGAGGCGAGTTACTGAAATGGCAGAAAATGTACGGAAACAACAGATCGACGCCATTAAACGGAATATCGTATTTAGTATTTCGTTGGATGAAAGTGTCGACGTTAATGACATTTCCCGGTTGGTAATCGTTACGCGGTACTTTGACAATAACCGTGTGTATGAAGAACTGATTTGTCTACTACCATTCGAAGGAACGACAAGAAGAGAATATATACTATCATCACTATTCGTTAAAAATTTTGAGAAACGGGGACTAGACTTGACTAAGATTTTTTGCACCCGCTATGATCGGGACACATAAGGGATTTGTATATCTTCTTACTGCACGCATTGGTCGACCACTTTTGAATTTCCATTGCATTATTCACCAAGAAAGTTTATGTAGTTTAGTTCACATGTACGATTTTCCTCAAAATTTTTGTATATTCACCGAAAATTACGATCAAGGTGTCCTACGATTCGGATTGTTATGTAGATAGTTTAAGGAAAGGTTCCGAAAGGGGCCGAAAAAAATTGCAAAAGTTATAAGCAATAAAGTAAAAAAAAAGTGGGGGTATAGTTTTTTTTTGAATAACTCGAAAACTATTGAAGATTTTCGAAATTAGAAAAAAGATCTAAAAAGATCATTGAATTTACTAAAAAAAAGTTCCGACTCCCGGAACTGTATCTCCAATATTTATAATTTTTACAGAGCCCTGAAAAGAAAGCCAAAACCGGGTAGTCTGACTTTCACGTGCGGTCCGTCACTCGGACACAGTAACTTAAAAAATTATTTAAACATATTAAATATGAATATTAAGGAATAATAAAATTCAAGTACTATTGGGATACATAAATAAACAATAATCCGCGGTCAAAAAATTTTTATCCCAATTTTTCCATTATTTATCCATTTGTTAATTAACAATTTTTTCTACATTAAATGTTAACAGAAAAACCGCGATAATTATTAAACTAAAACCTTAAGATTTTTTTTACTTTGTGGAGTTATTCTTAATAGGCTAATAAATAGATCACCGTTGGAAAAATTTAAAAATTTTGATTTTCCACTTTTTCATTAACTATTGAAAATACGTAAAAATTACAAAAAAGAAATTAATAAATTTTTTATATATCTTGAATGTTTCGATTTTTAATTGTTAAAAGATACATAAAAATATTTTTTTTTATTTTTTATCGCCATTGTTTAAAAAATTGTTATAAACAAATGCATTGTTTATGAGCTAATCAAAAATTTTTTTTGCGTAATCTATTGGTTGATACAATTTATGATTTTAAAAAAAAACGGTTTCTTAAAAAAATTTATTTGTTGCTAAAAATGCTTTTGTTAATTAACAATCTATTTTTGCGACTAAATATTAAAATTAAGAAACCATTTTTTCTCTAAAAATCATAAATTCTATTGTTCTTTCGGATTATATAAAAAAAAATTCTTGATTAATTTTTTTATTTGTTTTATTTATAATAAATTATTTTTTCCGTATATTTTTTTAAATACTTAATTTTGTTATGAAAACAGCCATGTGCTGTTTTTTACGAAAAAAAATTTTTTCTATTTTTTGAATAACTTAATATTTTTGTGCCTTGAAAATTTTTTTTTCATCATTTCTTTTGCTTTTACAATTGAAATAACTTTAGAAATATGGCAGATACGGCAACAATACTTCAAGCCTTTTTTATTAACCATCAATTAAGTAAAAATTTAAGCTTTTAATGGAAGCTATAGCTCTATTTTTTATTGACTATTGTTTATAAAAAAAAAATTCCAATTTTTAAAAATATTAAGTTATTTAAAAAATAGACAAAAATTTTTTTTCGTTAAAACAGCACATGGCTGTTTTCATAACAAAATTAAGTATCTAAAAAAATATACGGAAAAAATAATTTGTTTATAACAAATTGTTTATTAAATAAACAAATAAAAAATTAATCAAGAATTTTTTTTTTATATAATCCGAAAGAACAATAGAATTTATGATTTTTAGAGAAAAAATGGTTTCTTAATTTTAATATTTAGTCGCAAAAATAGATTTTTAATTAACAAAAGCATTTTTTAGCAGCAAATAAATTTTTTTAAGAAACCGTTTTTTCTCTAAAAATCATAAATTGTATCAACCAATAGATTACGCAAAAAAAATTTTTGATTAGCTCATAAACAATGCATTTGTTTATAACAATTTTTCAAACAATGGTGATAAAAAATTTAAAAAAATATTTTTATGTATCTTTTAAAATTTAAAAATCGAAACATTCAAGATATAAAAAAAAATTTATTAATTACTTTTTTGTAATTTTTAATTTTTACGTATTTTCAATAGTTAATAAAAAAGTGGAAAATCAAAATTTTTGAATTTTTCCAACGGTGATCTATTTATTAGCCTATTAAGAATAACTCCACAAAGTGAAAAAAATCTCAAGGTTTTAGTTTAATAATTATCGCGGTTTTTCTGTTAACATTTAATGTAGAAAAAATTGTTAATTATTAAATGGATAATTAATGGAAAAATTGGGATAAAAATTTTTTAACCGCGGATTATTGTTTATTTATGTATCCCAATAGTACTTGAATTTTATTATTCCTTGATATTCATATTTAATATGTTTAAATAATTTTTTAAGTTACTGTGTCCGAGTGAGACTACCCGGTTTTGGCTCTATTTTCAGGGCTCTGTAAAAATTATAAATATTGGAGATACAGTTCCGGGAGTCGGAACTTTTTTTTAGTAAATTCAATGATCTTTTTAGATCTTTTTTTTAATTTCGAAAATCTTCAATAGTTTTCGAGATATTCAAAAAAAACTAAACCCCCACTTATTTTTTTTACTATATTGTTTATAACTTTTGCAATTTTTATCGGCCCCTTTCGAAACCTTTCCTTAAACTATCCACATAACAATCCGAATCGAATGACACCTTGATCGTAATTTTCGGTGAATATACAAAAATGTTGAGGAAAATCATACATGTGAACTAGACTAATGCGCGAAGATCTCGAGCGGAAACTTAAAATCCGAGATGGACATGGGATGGGCAGCTGCCCCCCCCCTGGAAGCAAAAATAAATTAAATAATTTTTAAATTTTAATGAACAAAAAATTAAATCTAAAATATACATATTTTTCTGTTCTGCATATTTTTTTTTGTTACCTGTTTTATATATTTTATTTTTGTTGTTGTGGTCATTTGGTTG
Organism: Lochmaea crataegi; assembly: GCA_947563755.1. Lineage (NCBI taxonomy): Eukaryota > Metazoa > Arthropoda > Insecta > Coleoptera > Chrysomelidae > Lochmaea > Lochmaea crataegi. Next base: position 118,797,716 of record OX387422.1, on the reverse strand, counting down.
CTTTTATGAACATCTTGAAATTAATTAATAAGTTCTAATAAATAAAATTATTTGCGTGTGATTTAGTGTGAAATAAAATGGTCGGAACATCAAAATCGGAATCTATTTTTGAAGGAGGCTCATGTAGCTCTTCAAATCTACATGAAGCTGTCTCTGGAACTGGGACCTCTAAGTCCTCTAAACAAACTGAAGAAAGCGATGGCTACCATGAAAATGACATTGGTCGATATGTTAGTTGTGCCAATAACTTGCCTTCTGAAAAAAAGAAGGAATTGTTGACAAACCCTTGGGTTCCATCATCCAATTACGATTTTGCTTCTGATGCCATTCACTTGAAAAGAAAATTTAACCATCGCTGGTTAGATCAATATACTCCATGGCTGGTGTACTCAAGTCGTTTGAAAGGTGCTCTATGTTGGTATTGTGTTTTATTTCCGCCAAGAATTGCTACAGTTAAAGGAGTTTTGGGGTCATTTATGGTAAGGCCTTACATGAAGTTTAAGGATGTACATAAAGATTGTAGAAAGCACGTTGGCAGCCATTACCACAAATTTTCAACAGCTGCTGCAAAAGCATTTCTTGAAAATGCTTCTGTTGATGTCCAGTTGCAAATAGGGCACCATAAGACGATTGAAGAAAATAAACAAATATTGTCAGCAATTATTTCATGCATAATATTTTGTGGAATTAATGATTTGCCGCTTAGAGGAAAAGAAGGAAATGAGGGAGTTTTCTTTGACCTTTTAAATTTGAGGATTGACTCTGGTGATGAGAAGCTAAAGAGCCACTTGGATAAATGTCAAAAAACGCAGTCTATACCGCACCAACAATTCAAAATGAGATAATACAATTATGCGGTGACGTTATCAAAGAAAAAATAATCGAAGACTGTAAACGGGCAAAAGCTTATGCTGTAATGGCTGATGAAACAGCAGATATCGCTGGAAAAGAGCAGCTTTCTATTGGATTAAGGTTCTATGATGAAAGCCAAGAAATAATCAGGGAGGAATTTGTAGGCTACATTGAGTTAAAATGTCAAGATGCTTCTACAATTGCTAGCGCAATTCAAAGTTTTTTAGAAGATAATAATTTTTCCGCCGATAATTGTGTGGGATTCGGATTTGACGGGTGTTCCACGATGGCCGGCAAAGAAGGTGGTGTACAAGCCATTCTTGAAAAAAAGTACGCTAAATCTTTATTTTTCCATTGCTCCAGCCACAGACTAAATCTTGTGGTCAATGATACTAGCAAGCTACCAGAAATAAGAAACACAATTGCAACGGTTAAAGACACAATAACCTTCTTTCGTGAATCGCCAGCCCGTAGGAAATCTGTTCCAAATCTTTCAAGGCTCTGTGAGACCAGATGGTCGGAATAATATAAGAGCATAAAAAAATTTTCAGAAAGCTTCACTGACATTGTTAAAGCACTAGAACATCTATCTGTCGAAGGAAACTATGCAACAAGAAAATCTGCCTACCAATTGCACTGTGCAGTTACTAAACCAATATTCATCTTAGGCTTAAACGTAATTGCAAGATACTCTGCAATTTTGGAACTCGTTGTAAGCGTTTTACAAGGTAAAAGTATGGATTTGGTTATGGTGAAGAAACATATTGATGGTATTCTAGATGTAATCAAAGAAGATCGACAAGATGTCGAAAATGTTTCTTATGATTTATTCAAAAAATCACTTGATATCGCAGAGAAAGTAGGGGTTGAGTTGTCAGTACCACGAGTCACTCAAAGGCAAGTACACAGAAGTAATCCACCATCTGAGTCTGCAGTTGAATACTGGAAGCGCTCAATAATCATCCCCTATCTTGATTCTTTAACTTCGTCCTTGGATACTAGATTCTCCAACGAAAATACACCTGCTTTTGCTTTAACTTATCTTCATCCTTCAAGCATGCTCAGAATGGCTTCAAAAGATTTCAAAAATAATGCAGAATCTTTCATGGAATTTTATAAGTTGGGTGATGTCTCTGCAGAATTAGATTTGTGGTACAATATGTGGAAGAAAAAGAATTTAGCAGAAGACAAGTTGAAGGACATTGAAGTGGCTGCACTTTTAGAGGAAGCTAATGTTTTTTTCCTGCAACAAGGCACGCACTGCTAATATTAAGTGCTTTCCCATCCACTACTGCTACCGTGGAAAGATCGTTCAGTACCCTACGAAGGGTAAAAACCTGGCTCAGTAGTACAATGGGTGATGACAGACTCACTGAGTTGTGTTTGATGAGTGTGCATCGAAAATTTTTCAAAGAAAATCAGGACTGCATAGTGAAAAAAGTTTTGGATAAATTTAGTTTAAACCCAAGAAAAATGTTATTAGTTTAATCTAAGTATAATTAAAATCTCAAAGTTTTGTTTTCATTTGCCTTTTCTTTTTATCCTAAAATTTTACATTTTGGACGACCATGAACCATGGTTTGCCCCCCCCTCCTGTTATAAATCCTATAAATGCTTTCTAGATTTGTGGAATGTTTGTTGCAAAATATCAAGCTCAAGTCTGAACTAGATAATAAAAAGTGGAATAGATGTATTTACTCACGATATTACCTCTCATACATATAAATACTTTCCAAATCTCACCCAACCTTAATATTTGTGATAATGCTGCATTCAATGAGGAAATGTTAAACTACATGACTTCAATGAAAGAAGAATTTGCTGAAAGAGGTCAAGATTTCGATAAACATGGTCACATGTTCTCCTTCTTGATAAAACCAGGCTTAATGGATTCCACTAGCATTCTTTTTAATGATTCTCTTTTCGCATGGATGGAAATTCAAGATTTTGAGCATATTGAATTTAGGAACTCCGAGTTATGGAAGACAAAATTTGTGGAACTATGGAGAGTTTTAGAAGGTGATCCTTAGGATAGATCAAACGAAGTATTGAATTGTTGCCAGATAAATTTATTTGCCTAAAAAAGTGGCATTTGCAATGCTTTCAGCATTCGGATCGTCCTATTATATGTGTGAACAAGTTATTTTCCATATGAAAATCATTTTGAATCCATATCGAAGCCGGCAAACAACTGAAAATTCAGAGGCGTGTGTAATATTAAAAGTAACTAGACATGAACCAGAAATAGAAAAGCTTTCGCGAGAAAAACAAGGACAAGGATCGCACTGAAAACGTTTCAAATTTTAAACAAAATGTAGCCTTATATAAAAACATATATTCCGTTTAACAGTAAAGTCTGTGTTTCCTTTTTTTTATTTACGAATCCGCATCAACCTCAAGGGTTATTAGCGGTCTGTAGCTATATGTTATGGTGCCTGTTACATAAAATACTATTGTACACTGTGTTCATTTGAAAAGGACCCACCCTTAATATTTCAAAAATGGGACATACTAGAAAGAAATGCCGAAACACGTCAACTTTTAACTTGAGGGGGACACTTTTTGGCACTAATGTTATAAACGTCAGATTCACCCCCGCCCTACTAGAGATACCCCATCAAATTTTTTCAAATGGTGTTAGGTATCAAGTCATACCTCATTTAAAAGGTCTGGTAAATCTCTATTCAATCATTTTGTTTTGCCTTTGATACCAGCCTTCCATTGTTATTTAAAATTGGCTCTTTTTCAACTTTTATTGCCTGAATGTTAACGGTGGTCACTTTGAACACATGATTAAATTGCAGCATTTTCTTGTTAACAGTTGTCTTTTTACTATTTGTGAATTTTTTATTCTTCAAAGAGTCTTTCCATCATAACACAATACTGAGGCATACGAAAAGTTGAAAAAGAGCCAATTTTAAACAACGATTAAATAACAATGGAAGGCTGGTATCAAAGGCAAAACAAAATGATTGATTAGAGATTCACCAGACCTTTTAAATGAGGTATGACTTGATACCTAATACCATTTGAAAAAATGTAAGGGGTATCCCCAGTAGGGAGGGGGTGAATCTGACGTTTATGACATTAGCGCCAAAAAGTGTCTCCCTCAAGTTTAAAGTTGACGTGTTTCGGCATTTCTTTCTAATATGTCCCATTTTTGAAATATTAAGGGTGGGTCCTTTGCAAATGAACACAGTGTATATGTTTAACATTATTACATTTTATGGTATAAGTTTGAAATATGCAAATAATTAATAAGATTCTTAACATTACTTCTGTTGTTTAAAGTATTTTCCAAGGAGTCGCTTAAGTTACATGCTAGTCTGTTGATAAGATATAGCGGACTCTCAACTAAAAAATGTTTCGCTGTTAACTGCTGCTCACAAATGACACATTGTGGTATTGGTGCTCGGGTAAGTAAGTATTCGTGAGTAACTCGAGTATGACCTAGACATAACTTTGTGATGATGGTTGATGTCTTCTATTTTCGGTAAAAGTGAACCAGGGTGTTATGTAGGGTTTGATTCCTCTAAGCTTTGCGTGTGAGCTCCTCCACGTGTCATTCCATTTTTGTTCTACTTTATTGCTAATAGATAGTTTTAGGTCGGTGTATAAAGGCTTAATAATTGGTGTGGTATTAAGTTGTGCTGCTTTTTTGGCGAATTGATCGGCCTTTTATGCCTATGTGTGCAGGAACCCACAGGAAATGTATGTTTTTACCTATCGATTGAAGATGATGAAGTTCTTGTCATCAGTACGAGGAAGTTTTTCGAATAGGTGCTTCCCAATAATTTCAAAGAGTTTAAAGAGTCTGTAAGTATAACTTTACTGCTTCTAATATTGCGTATAGTTCTCCTGTTAGAATTGTTGCATATTTCGTAAGTTTAAATTGTTCGTTGTTTGTAGGTGTTACAATAGCTTCGCCTACTCCTTCATCTTGTTTGGATGCGTCCGTGTATATTTCGGTATAATAGGGATAATTTTGCATGGTTTCACTAAAATGTTGGATGTATGTTTGTATACTTGTGTCTTGTTTGGAAAAACATGAAAGATGAGTGTTGATATGTGGTGGCTTAATTTGCCAGGGACGAGTAAAGTTATGAGCTTCGATTCTTAGAGAAGAAATGTTGGATATATTGAGACTGTTTTAATAGTGCTGGATTCTTAGATAAAATGGTTCTGTTTGAATGTTAGGTGAGACTGGATTTACATTTTTATCGAATGTGTGATGGTAAGTTAAAATATGAGGATTAGCTGTTATTTTTGAGGCATATGGGAGACTAAGGATTTGTCTTCTGAGTTCTAGTGGGGCTTCTCCGGCTTCACAGTATAGGCTGTCGACTGGTCTGGTTCTGTAGGCTACTAGGATAATGCGTGGTGCTGTATTATGTAATACGTCTCATTGCTTGAGTATAGTAACTTTTGCATAAGCAATACAGCCGTAATCAATTTTTGATCTCACGAGTGTTCAATAGATGTTTAAAAGTATTCTACTTCAGCTCCCCAGTGTTTGTTTGATAAACATTTCAATAAATTAAGTCCCCTTTGACAGTCTTTAATTAGTTGTGTTATATGAGCTTTCCAGTTTAGTTTCTCGTAGAATATAAGTCCCAGGTATTTTATCTCATTGGTGCAATTGAGAGTAGTATTGTAGATTTCCATATGAGGCTTGTGGTTAATTGGTTGCTTTGAGAATATTATGATGTACCGTGACTTGCTCGGAGAGAAATGAATACTGTCGCTCTTGACCATTTTTCCCTCGTTTTGAGTTGTTTTTGTAGTATTGTTGCACATGCTGATAATGTCTTGCTTTTTACAAAAATGATCACCTCATCAGCATACATTCGGATCTGTATTGGTTTCTCGATATCCTTAGTTATATCGTTCATAGCCAGAAGAAATAACGTTGGACTAATAATTGATCCTTGGGGTGTTCCATTTATTTGTTTTTTGATAGAAGAAGTTGTTCCGTTGACTCTAACATGAAATGTTCTGTCACATAAAAAGTTCTGTATGAAAGCTATAATGTTACCTTGATATCCTAAGTCAGCTTAATTTTTAGTATCTTCTATTGTAATTTCCAATTTCAATATTTCACCCCCATAATTTTCTCCGGGTCCTACTAAACTGCTTAATTTTATATCTACTATTCTTTTACGTTCACCGATATGCTTGGAAAAAATTGTATCTAAATGTTTAACTTCCATTTCGAAAAATTTCTATTTTGCAACAAAATTTCCAATATCTGATTAGCTACTGGCGAACGAATTTAAAACTCAGTTATCTTACAAATGTTTGAAGGTGTAAACAATATCTAAACTACTTTAAAATAATAAGACACATAGATTTAAAATTTCTAGATATATATAATGATAGTTGTTGCTAAGGCAAATCACCTAAAGAGTTTGTTAAGCTGATGGCTCCAAAACAACCACAGGCTCTGGTGCTACTCCCGTAGCAATCTACAGGGTCCACAGTGGCGGCTCCTCCATTAGGTCATTGGGTCAATGACCTCACATTAAAAAATAATTTAAAAAAATAATTAAATCAACATTTAAAAAAATAAAATATACCTACTATACATATAGTATAGTATTCCTCTTAAATAAAATTTACCTAAAACGTTTCAAGACCCCCGTGTAAACGTTATTCCGCATCAAGCATCAAGTACTCGGCGAAAACCAAAATTGGAAAGCAGACTGGTGTTCACCGTTGACCTCAAGGTGTTATATGGGAACGGAATTTGCCGAGCGCTGACGATCTTCGCGGCGTGAGGGAAACACGCTCGAAGTTTACATGTGATGGGTCAAAATCCCGGTTTAATATCGACGATGAATCGACTTACGTCGGCTGATTATTACAAGCTTAGAAAAGAGATGAGTAGAGGGGTTGGCAGGCCGCGCTATATTTTGCTTTAAAGGAGAACATTTGAAGCGAAATAATGAGAATAATGAGCTGTGTTTTGACGTAATAAGTTATTACAAATACAAGAGATCGAAGGCTTCACTTAAATTTTAAAAAGATTTAGACTAATTATCATTTAATTTAAGTTTGTCATGATTAATATGTATAGAAATGAATAAAATATGGTTGTTTTTTATGAGAGCATTATTTTTAAATAAAACAAGCGTGGCCCAAAAAAAAATTTTGCCTCTGGGGCTTTGGAACTCCACAAATTTTGCTTTTTTAACGACTTCTGGGCAGAGTGGTTTTTCCGGCCACGGCGGGTAGGCCTCCGGGGGGCTGGTGAGTGGCGTTCCGCGTTTTAAGATTTTGGTCACATCACCTATCAAATTAACCACGAGCCGCCACTGAGGGTCCAATCTGCAGGATCGAGTGGGACTAAAATTGGGTTTAGTCTCCATACGTCCCAATTTATTGACTATTTAATTGATCTCTTTGTGCTCGATGCTTGGATTAGTGCTTTGAAACGGGGCACAACTTAAATCTTGGCGTGTGTGTTCTCGACATTTTATCAAAGGTTAGTTAGTTTACCTATATCAGTCAATTTTTGTTTATAAATGGAAACTGGAAAACCCAGTGCCTTAGACGAAAATATGCATCCTGTCTGGATTCCTACCCAAAATATGGGCTACACCACTAGTGGGAAACCAGATGAGTCTGCAGCTTCAAGATGGGAGAGATTTGAAAGAAGAGAACCGAAAAAAGTTGCAATAGACAATAGAGGTAGGTATTATATTTTAAAATAAGGGTTTGTACCTGAATCTGTTGCCCTTGACTTTCGTTGGAATCACTTAACTCCTCTGCTGATTGCTTTTTTCGTCGTCTGACATTTTAATTCTTATTTAATTCAATTCAGAGACAGTTTACTGACTGCGCCATGTGTTATTTGTCAAGTTTTTATTATTTAAATAAAATATATATTACATTGACATTGTTCTACAAAGTCTGTCTGACTCCAACTGATCGGTTGTCTTCACGAACAATATGGCTGACCTGTCAAAGTCAAGTGTTCTGGAATGGTCTATAGCTCAAAACACCTTTTAACGAGGTTGTAGATGAATACAAAATGAGTCTAATTAAAAGTAAGCAACTTAAATTAAAGCACAAGTACAAGGACTTCTCTCAGAGAAATAAATAATGAAAAGATTTCAATAAATCCAAAATGGAATTGAATTTTATATCATAAACGATTGTTCCTAAATATAATTAACCACTATATAATTCAAACAAAAAAAACAATTAAAATGTATTAATCATCATTTATTTATATAAGCGGTTGTTATTGAACATTATCAGGTTTTAAGTATATCCGCATGTCATCGTGAATTTTATTTAAATGTTTACAATAAAATAATAGAATGATATAGTTTTTAAAAAGTATTCACATTGTCACCTTAGTACGGGATTTAAAGTAGTTAAACAACTCAATTTAAAACATAAAAGTAATTTTTCTACGTATTTCCTACAAAATTTGAAGACTAGGAAAAACCCAGATAATTCTTATTGTAAAGTAAAAAAGTCGCATGGCGCTAAATCAGGGCTGAATAGAGGATGGCCCGACTGATTGACCCGTTTAGTGGGTTATTTGAGCCAATATCTCATGGTAAAGAAGACGTGTTACGTGGTAAAAAGATCCTTGGTAGGTTATTCCTAAGTCAGTCAAATCACACAGGAGTTTGTCCACCGTAAGACTCATCCCCATTAACGAGGATGCTACTTATCTTTGTGGACATCCTCTGATAGTGCCGATGTATTTACACGTATCTGCTACTCTAGGGGTGAGCAGTTACGACATTCTTCAGGATGTTGTGCTGCTTACACCTCTTTTTTTCCTCATGCTTCATTGGAGTATTTTCAAAAGTTCCTCTATGTCTATGAACGTACATACTACAGTTCCTAGGTTTTATAAATCACCTCGGATTTCCTCCGTCAACTGTACCAGTGCAGTCTTCGTAAATCTGCATTACCGGTAAGCATGGTGATGTGGATGGAGTTGTGGTTTGCAGCCGTTCGTTCGTTATATGTTTACTCGCATTTTCATAGTTTGGTAAACATAGCTGAAGATGTGAAAATATAATGGGAATTTTACACTTTCAGCTACTGTACATGTCTACGAGTAAGTTAGCGGTAAGTACCTACTTCATCTTATTCCAAATATTTTGTGTGGCTGAAGACAGGATTTATTGAAAGAAATTGGATCATTGGCGATGGTGATACTGAAGAAAGCTCTTGGTGATGCCAGCATCCTTGCTTTAACGAAAACTTCTATAATTCAGTAAATGAATTCAATTTTTTTTCCACCATTGTATATTATCCAAATTGTATTATCTAAAATGTTATTTATAAAAAGTTGATTATTCAAGAGATAAAATTGGACGTAATTTATTAAGTTACATAAGATCGAATTATTTTGTAAGTTAGTGATTTTGTCTCAAAAATGGCGAAAATTGTAAATTTCAATGAACTTATCAGTGATTATATTGGTCCTAATAAAACTATAATGGACGCAAAAGCTTCGAATTTAATGAGTGTCGGTGAAAACAACATGAGTAATATTCTCAGAATTCATCTTACACTGAAAAACATCGGCACAGACTTGGAGGAAAACGATTTTGTTATTGCCAAGTTAACTATAGACAATCCTATAGTTGCAGAAGGTAGTACCGCAAGATTAACTAGAAATGAATATATATTTTACAAGGAAATTCTTCCAAAAATACAGGATTTTGAAAAAAAGCACGGATTGGCAGTTTCTGATTTTTTCCCGAAATTTTTAGCCGGTAGAATTAATTTAAATGGTAGTGAAATTCCAAACAAAGATGGCGTGATAGTTTTGGAAGATTTATCTTTAAAAGGTTTGTGCACATATTTTGATATAATTATCTGAATCATATAATGAGTGAAGGGCTTATGTTGTCTTCCTCTTTTATCCAGTATAGTCTCCCAGGTGTTGTACCCTGGGATTCTATAATCCCTTGCATTCTGCATCCTCTTTTCTAGTGCAGATGGAGAAAATGACTTCTCCCATCTCTGATACTCTAGTGCATGGTGAGCAATTCCGACATCCATTTGAATGTGCTGCCTACACCTCTTCTATTTAATGCTCTTTTGACAGCCTCATGGGGAATATTATCAAGGGAACCTTATACAGATTGCGAAAAAGCTTGTATGTATGTGTGTATATTGGGGTGACATTCACTGATACCTAAAATATCTATTGTGCTCCCTTACTTAGTTCCTGAGGAAAGTCTCAGAGACTATCAGCTCCCTTATCCTATTTCCCCGAGGAATTTTAGGATATCTGCAGGCTTTAACCTAGGTAAACGTCCCTCTTCTATCCAGTAATCTCCTAGGTGTTGTGCCCTAGGATTCTGAATTGCTGTGCAATTCGCAAGTATGTGTATGGAGGTTTCTTCTTCCATGCCACAGAATCTACATTCTTCTTCCTCCTCTATTTTGAGCTTTTTCAGGTGCCCATTCAGGCGACTTATGTCCCGTAAGGATTCCTGTTAAAACTCTTAGTGCAGTTTTACTTATGCATTCATTTGATCTCAGCAGGTTGTAATCACCCAGAAGAATCTTTGATTGCCTAAGTCCTACTAGATCTTTTCAATGGTCAGATCTTCTCTTTTTTTCGGCTTTGCCTATTTCTTCCAATATTAAACAGTAGCTTTATCAAACTATAGTTGTTTAGTACTAGTTTGATAAAGCTACTGTGTAGCGAAACGCGTCACTAATTTTAAATTGAACATGAGTTCAAAATAAAATGGAGATTTAAACAAATTAAATTGTTTTATTTCATAGTTCATTGATTTTTTTCTTTGTATTTAGAGCATTTTAACATTGTATTTTTCATGTGTATCGGCTTGTCCGTAATTAAAATTTATAAAAGTATCAGAAGTGTCGTTAGTACATTATATTTGCGTAAAACTGGCTTTTAAATATCAAAAGCTTTATTTGACAACCTATGACATTTTATAACCTCAAACTCTAGCCGGTTTTACGGAAATAGAACGTTAGCGTCTAGCTCTTTCTATTTGTACCCTTTTTTTTAATACAACCGTACCCGTGTTTTTTGTTCGAAGATATTAATTCTACTTTTGTTTTTACAGGGTTCAGAAGTGCGGACCGTCACCTGGGATTCGACTTGGATGCAACAAAACTTATCCTGAACAATTTAGCGAAATTTCATGCGGTCCCGCTAGCGATGAGATTACTTGATCCAAAAAAGTACGAATTTGAAATTAAAAATTTCTGCGAAGGTTTTGTTTCCAATGTATTTGAGGTATCTAACATCGATATGTTGAACGTGGCAACTGATACATTGAATCTAATGGCAAAAATATTAAAAAGCGAACAAAATTATTCTTACATTTTGCCAAAGTTTCAGTTATTCGCAAAAAGGATTCGGAAAATGCTTGAACGCAATCCTAAGCGTTTTTTTGGTACGAAAGTTTTCGACGCTTTCGAAACTTTAACTCACAGCGATTTATGGACTAATAACATTTTACAAAAATATGAAAATACAACTGTTGTAAAAAACGTTTTTCTCGATTTTCAGATGATTGTAAGTAATACTTTGGTGTCCGATTTAATTTTCTTTCTTACAACCAGTGTTGAAATATCGTGCCTTAAAAAGGAATTTAATCAGTTGATTAGTTTTTATTATGAAAAGTTGAGTGGAATTTTAGAAAAACTAGAATGTTTAAAGCCGGAAAATACTTATGGAAAATTTTTAGAAGCGTTACAAAAAGGAGCACAACCAGCGATTTATCAAAGTATTTTTATGTTGATTGCAGTTATCACTGTTCCAAAGGGTGAACAGTTTAATCCTTTAGAAATAAACGAATTAAAGGTTGAAGATGTTCCGGAGATTGCCAAAGAAAGATTATGTTTCATATTTCAAGAAGGATTTCAGCGGGGCTGGTTAGACCCCAATTTAGACATAATAGTGTAAGCGTATTCGGTACTTAACGTTACTATTTTCAATCTACGAAATTTGTTAAATATATCTGAGTTAAATAAACAAAACCCCTAGACAACTATTTCCTAATTTTTTCCAAAACATCGTTTTGATACACCCTGTATACATGAAATAAATTTTGAGATTAAATCTAGCTGGTGTAATTCCAAAGTTCTATTCTGGAGATTTTGGTTGTTTTGTTAAAAATGAATTCTATAAAAACAAAATTTAGGAATATCTTTATCAGTACCTATAGAGATAATGTAGCAAATATAAAATTTAACGCGAGCTAGAGATTAATTTTTGACGTTTTTAACGTTTCTTTGAAGATTTGCGATTTGATCAAAATGTCTCTTTCTAATGGTTAGGTAGTCGTTTTCTGTTTCTGCAAGCCTACTGTACCCTTAGAAGCTATAAGAACAAAAACAGTCTGTTTTCTACTTAATTACAGTTTCCAGTTGTCATATTTTAGTAAACCGTGTTATCAATAGATGTCGAAGATAACAGTTTAATACTATTATAACGCCTTACAAAGTTTTTGAAAAATATTTTTCAAAGAACAGAAACCGTTCACTAAGAAGCAACAACTTCTTCTCGGGCTATATGCCCCGACAGACATTGAATTACACTTCCAAGTTAAACGGGGTTGGTATATCTGCAAGATATAACCAACCATTCTGGTTTATTGTAATTAGAAGGGATATCACTTACAGACCGGTTTCGGCGTATTTGAACCTCATCAGTACAAGGTAGATGTCATCCGTCCAGAAAGCTCCGAGAGCATTATCCTGGACTGGAGACAACGCTGAAACCACATCAATACATTAACCCCAGTAAAGGAAATGTTAAGAATGCGATAACAGCGACATCCCCACATCTAACAACAAACCAAAATTCTATCTACCTTGTACTGATGAGGTGCAAATACTCCGAAACCGGTCTGAAAGTGATGTTGTGTCCCTTCTAATTACAAACCAGAATGGTTGGTTATATCTTGCAGATATGCTTAACGCTTAACTTGGAAGTGTAATACAATGTCTGTCGGTGCATAAAGCCCGAGAAGTAGTTGTTGCTTCTTCCCTAAATGGGATGATGATATTCACTCGCTCAGTGAATATATTCTCGGGTGTCATGTTATCAAAACTAATGTGAAATATGGGTTCATCTAGTATTGTCCCAGTTGTATCAGTGTGTCCTTCTCGAACATTGTTCGGAGGCCCTTATAAAAAGTTCCAAAGGAGAAAGTCCAATAAAGGCTTCCATTGATGCCGTTTCCGTGCTGTTCATTGACCCGGTAATAACGAGAAAGGCTTGTCTTTGGATTGCAGTTAATATATTAACTGCAGAGGACACTTTCTGTCCTCCTCCACCAGACTATTGTTCCATATAGGTGATCGTTGGCCTCATCACAAATGTGTAAAGCCAATGAACCACCTCGGGTCGTATTCCCTAGGTTTTGTCCATAACTCTTCTGCATTGCCAGAAAAGCCTAGTCGCCCTGGTAGTATTTTTTTCCAGGTGTGCCTTCCAATTCAGTTTGGAATCGAAGGTCACTCCCAGCTATTTAATTTCTTTGGTGTTTCTAGTTCTTCTCCGAACATCAGTAGGTACTCTACCCTGAGGGATTAACTGAAAGGTCCTCTTTAAGGCACCATTTGTCCACAATTCGTAGTGCTTCTTGTTAGACATTCATAATTTCCTCATGGAATTTCCCATTGGTGACAATCACTACGTCGTCCGCAAAGCCCTGCGTCCATATCCCTTGATCATTCAGCCTACAGATCAAGTCATCCACAATTAAGTTCCATAAAAGTGGTGAAAGTACTCCACCTTGAGGACATCCTTTAGTGATCCTAACGGTGTATGTTTTATCATGCATATGTTATTCTCCAATGCTCGTGCATGGATCCTATCCATTTGCATGTGGTGCTGTTAATCCCTCTTTTTTTAAGGGATCGGTTTATTGATGACATCGATGTGTTGTCAAAAGCACCTTCGATGTCTAGAAATGCTGCAAGGGCCTTATGATTCAGACTCCTTTCGAGACCTAAGACCAAATTATGCAGGGCAGCTTCACCTGATTTCCCTGCTTGATAAGCCCATTGTAGTCTATGTAGAGGGATGCTCTTGAGCGCTCCTTCTTGCAAATACATTTGTAAGACTTTTTCCATGGTTTTCACCATGAATGATGTCGGACTGATTGGTCGGTAGGATTTAGCCTGGGTGTACGTTTCTTTTCCTAGTTTAGGAATAAACACCACCTTTGACTCTCTCCATGCAATTGGAATATACCCTAGAGCAGGGCTGCTTCTAAGTATCAGAACTAAAGGACCCATTATGATGTCTAATCCCTTTTGCAGAAGCTTGGGGAATATGCCATCTGGTCCTGGAGTTTTGTAAGGGTCAAATGAGTTTACAGCCCATCTAATAAGATGGGGTCTGTAGATCTCATTCGTGAGTTCCCAGTCCTCTTTGGTTGTCTTTGTTTTGGCAACCGGCCCGTTGTCATAGCTTGACTATCTTCACCGAACCTGGAAAGTGCACACTGAGAAGGTGCTCTAGAGCCTCTGCCTCAGTACTTGAAAACTTTCCGCTCGGCAACTGAATAGAACCAAGTTTGTTAGAAGTATCCTTTTTGAGAATCCTATTGATTCTGACGCTGTCAGGGACACCTTGCATGTCCTCATAGAATTCTCTCCAGGACCTCTACTGGGATTCTTTTATTTTTGTATTATATGCACCTAGTTTAGCTTTGTACGCTTTCCAGTTACAAGTTTTTTTCGCGTTGTTGAAAAAGCGTCTGGTTTCTTTCATTAGCGATGTCAGTTCTTTATTCCACCAGATGGCTTGTCTAGAAGAGCGACTCTCCTTTATCGGACAGTTGTTATAAGAGGTCAGTGTAGTCTGCTGAGCATCATCTCAATAATGGTTTGGAACTGCTTAGGCATACTTAATCACTTAGGAGAAAATAACAGTCTCTCACATCTCCTTGATGTGGATACCAACCCATGTTCACAAACATTGAAATTAAGTAGCCAGAAAGTCAGCGGCCGCTCATTTGGCGGATTAAAAAGGAAGAAGACTAATCATACCTCTGGAAATACTTTCTCTCCCGTATGTTCAAAAGTTTAGTTTTTCAAATATTAATTTTTCAAATAAATAAAATCTATTTTCAATTTTGCTCAATTCGTAATAACCTTCATGCCCAATATTTTGGATAAATGGTATTTAAACTTGAATAACCCATAAAATAGTTGAAAAGGTAGGTATTTCAAACATCTACCGAAATCTACCGATGTTTTCTTTCTACCGAAACTGTACGTATGGAAGGAGGCAACACTGTCCCAAGTAGAGGAGAGAAATCTCCTCATTGAACCCCCACAGAACCGGCACTTCATAGAAGGAATAGGTTTAGGGAGTGTGCTTTAATTAAGCATAGAAGGGGCACAATAGTCCTGATTGGGCCGTTGGGCCGAAGTCATACAGAGAGTCCCATTCAATTTATTCATTCGAAATTACAGTACAAAAATATATTACGTGAAATGGTCCTCCAGGAAGGGGACGAAAATGAAAAACAATACAATTTAAACAAAATTTTGTAGCAAATTATTTTCAAGAAGCGTTTTATTTGTTATTGTTAAAAATTAGTTTCCATGTTACTTTTGCTTAAAGTAAATAAAAAACTGTGGAGAAAATATATTTATTTGTGAAAAACATCGAGAAATACAAGAACTATATGTATTATTTTTGTTTGTTGTACCAGCTACAATCTAAGCAACATAAATCTATCTTTATAACGGTAAGGCACAACAAAAAACGAATTATTTTCTATTACAATTTATTGAACACATACAAAAAAAGAAGAAGCGTTACAGTATATGTTATATTTAAACCTATACCAAGTGTTTTTAAAAAAAATGCGGAGCTGTAAAGAAGTAAAAACAATTATAAATTACTTTCGGGGTTCATAAAAAGTTTAAATACAGAAAAAGCCATTTCCTAGATATTTTTATACAATTTATCGCCGCGTATGTCTAATCGATGCTTGACAAAGAGCTGCGTAGTCACAAATAAGGTTAAAAACTCGTTATTTCAATACTATAGTTTGTTTATTCATAAACGGCCAATTTTTCAAGTCTTTTCTTAAGTATCATTTTCTAAAAAATTAACTTTCAGTAATATTTTTATAACATAACTTGGTTTTTAAAGTCGAAATATGTTATTGCGGTTTTTCATTGAAAAAAATATTTATTACTATTAAAATTATGTAAATCGGAATTTTTTTCGAAAAATTTCCCTTATAGAGACTTAACTTGAATAAAGTTATAGTCTGTTCATACAAAACCGCCAATTTTTCTAAATTGTCTTATGTACTCAATGTTTTTAACCTAAAGAAAATTCAAAATATTTTTGCCGCATTCGTTTTTTTATAATTTCATATTGGTATGTACAAGATATTTTTGACAGCTTTATATAACATCTAGGAAAAGTGTGTTTCTGATATTTTATTAACTTGTACTAGAACGGTTCAATACTTATATAAAATAAAAATATATAAAAGTCTATAAATACTTCTTGCAACATAATATTTTCTTATTTTTTTTTCTTTCATGGAATCCCCCAAAAGAGATTCAATCAAATATATTTTTTCTCTTAGTACAAAAAATAAAACATTGACAAAAATCTCATTTTCATACACACGGACAAATTTCGAAACAAGAGGCCTTCTCAACCAAAGAACTGGAAATTTTCACGAAAAACTGGAGCTTTTACCGAAAAACAGGAGGAGTTACCGTCAAAATGGAGTTTTTACCGAAAAGTGATACAACTGCAGTACAAAATGGAATCCGGCGATATATCCGCAATTGTAGAAAATGTTAAACGTCTCACTTTAAAATAGTGACATATTGGTCGATTTTTATCAAAACGCTCTGCAATTTTTTTTCAATTTCTATAAATTTGTAAAGTTTAAGTTACTACTGCACACTACGCGTCCCTATTCCAACTTTTTTCATTTTGTCCAGCGACTTAAAGCAAAGTGTCATACGGAATGACAAAAAAAATTATTTTTCAACCACTCTGAATAACATTTTCAGTTAAGGCAATTGATAAGATCGGAAAAGTAGGGATAAGAACAGTTGAATCGTTTTTTGGTGCAAAAGTAAGTTAAATTTTTTGTGTAACACCCTGTACATCATAAACTCCGTAACTTTAAATCTCTAGTATATTGTTGTATTGAAATCGGCCCAAAACTGTAACATAAAGTATAGTGGACGAAACATCTTCACAGAATTTGCCAATTCTGAAATCAAATTTGATTACAGAATGCTGGAATTCTCTCTCGAGATTGAAAAAATATTCTGCAACATCTCTGCCCCCATGCCATTTGAATGTATTTACATTCTCTCTCTTGTGATAGAATAATATTCTCACACTAGTTAGCAATAATAACATTAGCCTTGACGCAGTTGATTGACATTGTAGTGGTAAAACTTGAGTATTGTCAAAATTGTTGCTGTCATGGGACCGCAACCTAACCTAACCACGCAATTGTTGAAAATTCCTTCAATAATGCACCAGTTTTTCATTTCGAGGGCTGTACAAATATAACAATTATTACAAAGTAGAATGTTTCTTGAATTATTGAGTGTTTACCTAATATAATTGTGATTGAGTTCTGTAATATAAATTATCTTTTGTTCATTTCCATTTAAAAATATATATTTAAAATCTTTGATCGTGGAGAAAGTATAGTCTGTTACTTGGTTAGAATGAAAATTCGTGATTTTCGTGGTTCCTCACGCTCGCCTTCGGCTCGCGCTCGGAACTTTCCACTTTAATCGAATTTTCATTCAGAAGAATATACTATTCTTTTATTATCTTGAATCACCCTGTATACTATGTCAATATAATTTAAACCCCAAAACTTGTCATAATCGATGGTTTTGTAACGGAAGTAATATTTTTGTTGCTCATCCGAAACAGTTAAAAAAGGAAGCTCGAATTTGTATTTTTTCTACGATCGTACGTTAGAGTTCGCTAAATTGCATGTTAAGATTTGTTTTTTCTATTTTATTCAAATATTGGGTTAATAACCGCTCGTAGAGAAAATGTTGTTCGTACTGGTGCGGAAAGTATTTTCCGCACGTGACGGCAATTGTCCAAACGACGCGATGCGGATCATCACTTTCCGAAAATAACTATTAAATTTCGACTGATGCAGAAAATTGTTTGGATTGTCTTTGCATGGCAAATGGACAGGAGTTTTG
Source organism: Lochmaea crataegi (assembly GCA_947563755.1). NCBI lineage: Eukaryota > Metazoa > Arthropoda > Insecta > Coleoptera > Chrysomelidae > Lochmaea > Lochmaea crataegi. The sequence goes on along the minus strand of OX387422.1, from coordinate 118,779,665 downwards.
AGTAGTTTGGAAGACACAAAAACCAAAGTTGGAACAGCGAAATTCAACATCAGAAAATGTGAAGAAGTGGAAGAATAGAATTGAGAAAGTTCCGAGGAAAAAAATTTAAATTAGGTGACAATATGGGTGGAAATAGGAGAAAACAGACGATTTTTCAAACTTATTTCAGCAAATACAATTTTTATTTTAAAAAAAACCTTTTCGATTATTATTTTGACCATTTCACATACAGGGTTGGTCAATATTAAATGATACATAAATAATCGATAATGGTTTTTTTCAAGTTAAAAATGAAAGAATTTCATATATTTGAGACTGTAACTTACCAGTTCAAAAGGCCTCTTATTTCAAGACGTTCATTAACAGTAGCACCTAGCACGATATAATTATAGAAAAAACAAAGTATATATATATATAGTAACGATTATCAAAGAATGCTGGTGACGGTATTTTTTATAAATGCTAAATCTTGAATAAAAAAATTCTAGACAAAACAATTACCAGGAAAATTTTTTCTAGATTAACTGAAATATATCTCCTCTCAAATGGCAGTAAACTTTATGTAATCGGGTCAAAATATTGTAAAAATGTAACGATACCGATTCGATACAAATTGAGTTTTTTGTCAATAACAGAAGAAGTTGTGTTCTTTCTGCCTTTGGATGAAGTTAAATTGAAAAATAATCGATAAACGATTAAAAAAAAATAATTAGCGGCCGAACGAACGCATCTTGGTTCTGTTTTTCTAAACCTTAAATTTATGAAAAAAAAATAGTGTGTGAATTTTTAGGTGCACTTTACATGAGCCTGCATCTTTCGTCGGCTTGCGGGTCGCCTTGTTGGTGGTGGAGTTCTTCGGAAAGGTAACCGCCTGCCAATTCTCGGTGTCTCAGGTGAGCGCTTGATGACTGCCTTTTTACCCTAAAAAATCAATTATTTTACTAAACTGAGAATGTAAGTTGCTTAAAATCATGAAAAAATATGATATTGAACGTTACTTCCAGAAGATTAAAATGTTAAAGTACGTTTCAATATTTTTCGATTTTATTTCAAATAAACTATCCCAAAACCTTTACGATTGTAAAATGTCATACTTTGATAGCAAACGGGTAAAATTGATTATGTTTAATTAAATGGTGAGTAATATTGAATTTTTGGAGAAAAAAAAAATGCGTTATCTATTACGAAAGATCTATATATATGTAACAGCTCTACAGGCCATGAATGCCTAAGGCTTGGTTGGCTATCTTCATCCATTATTTTTTGTTTGTTGCCACCTCTTCCCATTTGCGTATGTTCAACAGCTCTAGGTCATTTTCTACTGCCCCTATCCACTCCATTTTTGGTCTTCCTCTCTTTCTTTTACATCCAGTTCCTCTTCTAAGTACTGCTTTTGTAGCTCTGTTATTTGCAAGTCTCTCGATGTGCCCTAAGAATCTTATACGTTGCGACCTTACTACCGTCGATATCGGAGGCCTAGTTACGAACCAGTAAATAATTTTAATTATACCGCGAACGGTCCTAGAACCACAGATCACCACTCAGAACCTGACCGAAAACATAATTTAAAAACCAAAATAGCTTCTGTCCATTGTTTGGGTAACACTTCTTCTTGCCAGATCTGCGTTGCCAATTGATACATTTGTTCCTCGAGTGTTTCACCCCCTTCTCTTATTAGCTCTGCAATTATTCCATTTTTACCACTACTTTTATTATTTTTCAGTTCTTTTATTATTTGTCTTACTTCTTCTCTGCTCGGTATTGCTGTATGTTTATCTTCTACAGTTGGCACTGTGTTATTATTCCTGTTTACTTCTTGATATGTTGCTTCTTCATTGTTTTAGGTGCTTTCAAATAATTGTTTCCATCGATTTCTTAGTTCCTTCTCGTCTCCTATTAGTAGACCTTGATGTAATAGATTATTAGAACAAAAGTAACGTTGTTTTATTGAAAAATTTGATCACACAAAAACATTCAAATATACATAAAAACAACAGAAATCGTGTGATTAGACAATATTTTATTCAATAACACACAATTACCCAAAAAACAATCAATTGTACACAAGAAAACTGACTTACACAAAAACGACCAAAAACACAAAATCCAATAACCCACACAATTTCACTAAAAAACACAAAATTTCTTATATATACCTACATAAAATTAAGAGAAATCGTGCAATTGAACAATATCTGGTTTGATATCAGATAATTACTCAGAAAAACAATCAATTGCACACAAAAGCAATAGCAATTACCCACAAAAACGACCAAGAACACAGAACGCACAATTGCACATAAGACACCAAAACATTCGATAAAACACAAGAACTCTTACTAGAAACTCATTTTCCTGGGAGTAGCCCAAATAGGGGAGATAGTTCTATCGAAGGTCATAACAGACCTTCGAGAGAAAGCACTACAATGGCTAAGCACATCTGTAGTAACGAACGGTTAAAATGGGCTATGAACACCTTTTCACCATTCAAGGCACCGGGAGCTGATGGAATTTTCCCAGCATTGCTCCAGCAAGGACAAGACGAAATTCTACCACATTTGGTTAGGATTAGTCGAAGCAGCTTAGAACTGGGTTATATACCAGAAGCATGGAGAAGGGCAATAGTAACCTTCATTCCAAAAGCTGGAAAAAGGGACACAACAAACCCCAAATCCTTCAGACCAATTAGCCTAACATCGTTTGTGCTCAAAACGATGGAAAAAGCTATTGACAACTACATTAGAGCGGAAATCCTAGAGAGACTACCTCTCCACCCGCATCAGCATGCTTACCGGGCAGGCAGATCTACGGAGACTGCACTGGTACAACTGACGGAGGATATCCGAGGAGCTCTAGACAACCAAGAAACCGTAGTATGCGCCTTTTTGGATATAGAAGGAGCTTTTGACAATACTCCTCATGAGGCTGTCAAAAGAGCATTAAATAGAAGAGGTGTAGACAGCACAACATCCAAATGGATGTCGGAACTGCCCACCACTAGAGTAGCAGAGACGAGGACGAGCAAAGACATTGTCTCCATCTGCACAACCAGAGGATGTCCACAGGGAGGAGTAGCATCCCCATTAATGTGGAGCCTGACGGTTGACGAACTCCTGTGTGGTTTGACTGACCTCGGAATATCCTGCCAAGGATATGCTGATGATATTGTCATAACAGCCAGGGGAAAATTCGAAAATACCCTTTGTGACATCGTACAAAAGGGTCTGAACTATACAAATAGCTGGTGTAGGCAAGTGGGACTCAACATCAACCCCACCAAAACCATCTTAATAGCCTTCACTAAGAAAAGAAAGCTCAACCTCAAAACCATTAAACTTAATGGGAGCGAGGTTGAATGGAGACAGGAAGTCAAGTATCTAGGTTTGACTCTAGACAGTAAACTCCTGTGGAACAAACACGAAAAGGAGATTTTATACAAAACAAAAATGGCTCTAATGGTGTGCAGGAATCTGGCAGGGAGAAATTGGGGGTGCAACCCAAAAATCCTGAGCTGGATGTTCACTGCCATAGTGAGACCAATTATCACTTATGGAGCCATTGCGTGGAGTAGTAGAACTAGCTTATTGGCGACGAGAGAAAACCTCTCCAAAATTCAAAGACTAGCCTGTATGTGTATTACAGGAGCAATGAGAACAATATGCCCAACGGCAGCCATGAAAGTGATTTTCAACCTCACACCACTACATAATATGGTGTGGGAAGTGTTTCAGAAAGAACAAAATACATACTAAGTAGAGAGGTAATAAAAAAAACCACCTCCTCACTTCTTAGAAATCCGAAAACCTGGGACATGCCACAAGATGGTATGATGAAAAGGTATAATTTTTCAAAGAAATTCGATACGGAATTAAGCAACAAGAAGGAATGGGATCCAAATACCATTACCAGACTTGGAAAGAATGCCATTCAATGGTACACGGATGGCTCAAAAGCAATAGAAGGAACTGGGATAGGAGTGTATGGGCCAGGAACCAGGAACACTCTGAAAGCTTGGGAAAAACCCCGAGTATCTTTCAAGCGGAAATTCACGCCATAAGAAAGTGTGCCCAGTTCAATATTGATAAAGGATATAGAAGGCAAAGGACTATCATAATGTCGGATAGTCAAGCAGCCATTAGAGCACTGAGCTCTTGTGTTATCAGTTCCAAAATGGTGTGGGAATGCCTAGGCAAACTAAATGAACTAGGCGAGAACAATATAGTCACCTTACACACAGGGATAGAAGGAAATGAAATAGCAGATGAACTAGCAAAGAGGGGGACTGGAACACCCTTTTGGGGGGCCGGAACCCTTTTGCGGTATCAGCTCCAATGTAATATTGGGAGAAATAGGCAAAGCCGAAGAGAAGAGAAGATCTGACCATTGGAAAGATCTAGTAGGACTTAGGCAATCAAAGATTCTTCTGGGTGACTACAACCTGTTGAGATCAAATGAATGCATAAGTCAAAGTAAAACTGCACTAAGAGTTTGAACAGGCATCCTTACGGGACATTGTCGCCTGAATGGGCACCTGAAAAAACTCAAAATAGTGGAGGAAGAAGAATGTAGATTCTGTAGCATGGAAGAAGAAACCTCCATCCACATACTTGCGAACTGCACAGCAATTCAGAATCCTAGGGCACAACACCTCGGAAATTACTGGATAGAAGAGGGACATTTACCTAAGTTAAAACCTGCAGATATCCTAAAATTCCTCCGGGAAATAGGACTGAAGGAGCTACTAGTCTCTGAGACTTTCCTCAGGAACTAAGTAGAAGTAAGGGGGCACAATAGATCTTTTAGGTCTCAGTGAATGTCACCCCAATCTACATACATACATACATAGATTATTAGAACAAGAGTAACGTTGTTTTATTGAAAAATTTGATCACACAAAAACATTCAAATATACATAAAAACAACAGAAATCGTGTGATTAGACAATATTTTATTCAATAACACACAATTACCCAAAAAACAATCAATTGTACACAAGAAAACTGACTTACACACAAAAACGACCAAAAACACAAAATCCAATAACCCACACAATGTCACTAAAAAACACACAAAATTTCTTATATATACGTACATAAAATTAAGAGAAATCGTGCAATTGAACAATATCTGGTTTGATATCAGATAATTACTCAGAAAAACAATCAATTGCACACAAAAGCAATAGCAATTACCCACAAAAACGACCAAGAACACAGAACGCACATAAGACACCAAAACATTCGATAAAACACAAGAACACTGAACCATGTATAAAAATAACAGAGATATTTTATTCGATAACACTCAATTACACCCAAAAACTACCAATATCACATATTAAGACGTTATTATAACTAATAACGCAGAATTGCACAAAATAGCACACCGAAACATTCAATTACACACAAAAACATCCGAGAATACACAATCAGACGTTAGTGCATTCATAATTGCACATAATAATACTCGGAAACACAAAAACACTCATCAACATTCAAAAACACTCACCAACATTCAAAAACTCTCAACAACAATATAAAAAGCACACAAGAACATTTGATACCACTCAAAATTTCATAAAGACATCACATATCATGCAATCAGACAATATTTCATTCACTCAAACTCAATAAATTGCAAACAAAAATGTCCGAGAACACACAATCAGACGTTTATTCAATCCCAATTGCACATAATAACACACCGAAATACAATAAAACCCTCAAACAACATTGAAAAACTCAGTTTCACAAAAAAATATACGAACACTCGATAACACACAAAACCCTCAAATATACGTAAAAGCATCATTAAATCCGTTAGTGCACAAGAGCACATAACATTCCGTAACACACAGAAACATTCAAACTCTCAATTTCAGTAAAATCACAAAAAAACACTCGATAGCATACAAAGTCACTCAAATATACATAGAAATAACAGGGGAGACGGCCCTGGTCTGTGGAACTGAAGTGCTGTGTTTGATTCGAGCTGTGATAATTAGTTAAATAGTCGAGAACTATTATATTAATAAAAGTGGAAAGTACATACACCCAACGACAGAAGCAATCTCTACCACGTGAGTAATAAATTATTTGAGAAAGATAAATAGTGCTCCATATAATTCACAAATATTGAAAATATCTACAACCACATTTTGCTAATTTATTAAAAACCCAGAAAAAAGTAAGGACAAGTTAAGAGCTCATTAAGGTTCCGAATAGAATACAGTACCGGCTCTGAACTGAAATTTTAAACATTACTTTGCACAAAGTACGTAGATATGGAGGAAATACTTAAAAACATTCAAGAACAGCTAAAAAACATGGATAAAAATATGGACGCCAAACTAAATGATATACACAATGAATTAAAAAGTATCAAGCATGAAAATGTACAAATGAAAAGAGAAAACCAAATGCTAAAAGAAGAACAAAAGAGACAACACACTAGAATCGAAGAAATGGAAAGAGAAATAAGGAAAAAGAACTTAATAATCTACGGGATAAAAGAAGAAAAAAACAATGCAGTAGAAGATTTAAAAGAAGTAATCAAGAACATAGTGAAAACATTAGAATTAGAAATAAATGGAGGAGATATAATTGACATCAGAAGAATAGGCAGAATTGAAGACAATAAAAATAGGCCAATCCTGGCAGAGCTAAGAAGTGGAATAATAAGAAATAACATACTAAAAGAAAGCAAAAAATTGAAAGGGATGAAAGTTTTTTTAAGCGAAGATTTCTCAAAAGATATTCAAAATCAAAGAAAAATACTAAAACAAGAAATGAAAATAGCCAGGGATATGGGACATAGAGCAAGTATAAGATATAATAAATTATATATAAACGGGAAAGAATATACGGTTGAAACCTTGGTAGAAGTGAGAAATACCCAGATAACAAATAAAACAACAGCAGATAAATCAAATGCAAGAAAATTCAGTGAAAGAACCCCAGAGCATCAAGCTGATGAAGAATCGAATAAAATAACTAAAATAAGTAATAGTATACTAGCAACGCCAAAAAACTACTAAATGAAGTAAGTAAAACCTATAAACTTGAAATCTCAATGAACCCGGCTCAACCTATAAATACACCTTTAAAATCTAATATCGAAAAATCGCTAAAATCCATTAACGTTTTATTTTGGAACTGTCAGGGAATTAATACTATAAATGAACTAGATACCGAAGAACTCAATTACCTCCTAAGTTTTCCTATTATTGGTCTGGTTGAAACTTGGGTCACTTCACCCGAACCTAAATGGCCGCAACCTCTAGTCAACTACAACACTTACATCAGTCAAGCCCTAAAGGATAAGCAGAAAGGAAGAGGAAGTGGCGGCATCTTACTCCTGGTGTCTAAAGACATTCAAGGTCTTAAAAATGTTGATATAATTGAAACCTGTAATATGTGGATGTTTGTCAGACTATGTATAAATAATATTTTTGTAATTTTAGGTATTGTTTATTTAAAACCTAAGCTGGATGATCACATCTGCATAGAATTGCTAGAAGAAGTCGTTAAAAACATATCTAATGAATATGCGAATCATTATATTTTTATATATGGGGACTTCAATGCGAGAATAGGCTGCCCGAATGAACCTGATGAATATAACTCTAGGGACCTTGATTTCCCATTAGAACCCCGAGACTCCATGGATAAAGTGAACAATTTGCGGGGAACACTACTCACAGAAGCCCTTGAAAGTTTGGGTTTATTCGTACTAAATGGCAGGTATGGCGACTATGAAGGTAATTATACATACATTGGACAGACCGGTAATAGCGTGATAGATTTAGTGTGGGCCAATTTTAATAGCAAAAATTTAATTTCAAATTTCATTGTAAATAAAACCCTCATTTCAGACCATTTAGGTTGTGTACTCAGTTTAGGTATAAACGTTGAACAAAATATATCCAATATATCCTCAAACTCATATAGTAAAGAAATTGTTAGATGGGACCCCCTAAAAATAAACTCATATAAAAACATAATCTCTCAGTATGTTATAAATCCTCATTTGAACTTACCAGAACAACTAGATAATCAGTTCAACGAAGCTATTAGATTGACATCTAAATTTCTAGGAATGGAAAAAAAGCAAACTTTTAAATGTAGCCAAAACACTAGATCAAAACCGTGGTTTGACAAAATATGCTGGGAAACTAAAAAAAGTCTGAATAAAACTAAAAAAAATCTAATTAAATCAAAATTCGAAAAAAATGCAGTTCTAAACTACAAAACTACTAAAAAAGAATATAAACAAATAATGAAGAATAAAAAATATGAGTATCAGAGGAATATAAGAAAGAAATTGGAAAGCAGTAACAGCCCTAACGAGTTTTGGAAAAACTTTAACTTAACCAAAGATAAACAACTTAGTGTAAATATTGACATGAATACAATGCTTGATTATTACAGAAATTTTTATACACCAATAACAAATCTAACCACCCTCTATATAGACAACTTACATCCTGATTTAGATTTGGATTTTTCCAATGCTGAAATTTACCAGGTTCTGAATACAGTAAAAAACAACAAAGCACCAGGAGAAGATAAAATACCAAATGAGTTTTACAAGAACTTGCCAACAGAATGGGTAATGTATTTAAAACAACTTTTTAATACAATTCTTTCACAAGAAAAGATACCCTCTACATGGACTAATACAAAAATGATCCACTTCCATAAGAAAGGCCCAACAGATGACCCAAATAACTACCGCAGCATCGCACTATTAAACCATAAGACAAAACTATTCACACAGCTCATTAACAACAGACTAACAAATTTTACAGAAAACAATGAAATGCTACCTGAATGTCAAGAAGGATTCAGAAAAAATAGAAGCTGTGAGGATAATATTTATGTCTTATCAGTAATCACAAATAACTATCTGCGTTTGCCAGGTAGAAAATTGTTTACTCTGTTTGTAGACTTCAAAAAGGCTTTCGATTCACTGAACTATGAACAAACTATTCACTAGTGGGATAAGTGCTAAAATTATTAGAATACTTAAACTAATGTATAGCTCAGCTTCTCTGTTTATTGAACAACAAGGTAACGTATCAGAAAAAATAAAAATTACGAAAGGAGTTCTACAAGGGGATACCTTAAGCCCACTCTTATTCTCTCTTTTTATCTCAGACATCAATTCGTTTTTTAAGGAACACGGTGCTAAAGGTGTCACGCTTGACGATGGTGAAAATATCCACATGCTGTTATATGCCGATGATCTGGTATTGTTTGCCGAATCCCAAATAGAACTAAGACGGAACCTGCAAATTCTTGAATCTTTCTGTTCTAACAACAAACTCGACGTTAATCCGACAAAAACAAAAATAGTTATTTTTCGCAAAAGCCCAAATATCGGGCATCAACCGGAATTCACATACAAAAATAACATTATCTGTCTTTCAAATACATATGAATATCTAGGGGTCATATTCACCTTCAATGGGCTATTTTTGAACAATTTTAAACGACGCGAACAAAAAACCCGATTCTCTCAAGGTGTTTTAATTAAAAATATAGTCTGCTCTAAAATCTCATCACTAGAGTCAATAAAACTATTGTATAATAACGTCTCAATACCTACATTCACTTATGCAAGCGGTATTTGGGGCCTCCGTCATCTAGAAGAAGCAGAAAAAATACAAAATAACTTTTGGAAACACTTATTGTTTCTGCAAAGATCAACGGCTGCATATATAATTAGGTCCGAACTGGCATTATGTAGGATAGGGTACTTCATAATAAAGCAGGCCTTAGAGCTTCTTTTACGAATTAAAAATAAAACTCCCAATCGATATGTTAGTAGGGCACTAATCCGCTCTATTAAACTACAGCAATCTACTGTTGGAAATTCAAAATATAATTGGGCTGACCAACTCTGCAAGGCTATGGTAAAGTATTGTGACATAGAACTTAATATAAATAATATTGACCTAAACACAAAAGAAACTATATTATCTCGTTACATAAATAAAACTTTTGAACAAGATCAAAATAGAATCATACTTAGCACTCATCACGCTTCATATAAATTTCTTTTACAACAAAATGAACCTAATGAAAACAATTATTTAACCTGTACAATTCCCCTACATATTAAGAGACTTATAGCTCAACTTAGGACCACAAATTCAGAAAATTTGTACATATATGTCAATAACAATTCGTATAAAATTGAAATGACCAATATTTGCTCAATATGTAACTTCTTAATGCCTGAAAATCTTGAACACATATTGCTGGTCTGTCCCATGTATAAAAGCCTAAGAGAAAATCTTATTAAGGTTCGAGGATTTTCGGATGATCTAGACTCGCTATTATCCTCAATAGATCCACCTACGCTAATGCAAATATATCGTTTCATATGTGGAGCAATGAAAATTAGATCATTCATAATAAATGAATGAGATCTCAGTAAAAGTCCCTACCAGCTCTATGCTGATGTGAGCATCTACTTTCATAGGAAATTAAAGAGAAGTATATTATCATAGTTCCCTTATACACATTATGTTTGTTCGATGTCTGAATGATATATTTTAACAATTTGTATGTATTTTAGGTTTCACAATGTACTTATTCATTGCTTTTGTCGCTCTCCTTGTTCATGTAACCTCTTTACGTGTGAACAATAAAATTATTATTATTATTATTACATAGAAATAACAGATATCTTGCAATTAGACAATATTTCATTCAATAACACACAATTAAATGCAAAAGCAATCAATTATACACAAAAACACACGAGAACATTCGATTACTCACAAAAACGACCGATAACACACATAACAACCATAATGACACACTGAAACATTCAATGAAATAAGAAATACTCAACATTCAAAAACTCTCAATTTCACTAAAAAACGCACAATAACATTCGAATACACATAAAAACAACAGAAAATGTGAAACTAGACAATGGTCGCTTTCATCTCAACAAGGTTGATCAGGCAGCGATTTTTCAAGTAATCCATCTTTTCTCAATTCTGCTGAACGTGCTAATCTTGATATAACAACATAACCTAATTTTAATTCACATATGTCTTCAATCATTATTGTTTCATCTTCGATTTCAATTTAGTTTAATAGTTCCTAGTGATGTTAATTCATTTTCAAGATACAAATGTCTAAAATGTCTTCAAACAAAAATCTGTTGCGTCATTTTATATTTTCAATAACATATTTGTCATAAATGACAGTTAATGCATCATTGATCGGTAGCGTAGCGTATTTCAATCCTGGTGATAAAAATGGCGACTACTACCACAGCGCTGACATCAATCAGTTGACAAACCAGGCGTTCAGTAGGATATTGATTATCGCTCTGGTAGCGCTACGTTGGGATGAACAGGACCAATATTAGTTTACTCGGAAGGTCATTGTTTCGAATGACAACGCGTGCATTTTTTATTTTTGGGCTTGTGCTAATTAGCCATTCAGCTAGTGACATGATGATTATTTAACGCGACTCACACGTGCTTCGAATGACTGTAAAAACATATATCGTACAACCCGAAAAAAAAATTGTTCAACAAATCTGCACGGTCTATATAGTGGCTAACGGACCAACTCGAAGTTATTCCTGGTTAAATGGGTGATTGTTTGAAAATTCTCTTTTTTCTTTTAAGCAATCCTTCCCGCACATATAAACCAACAAATCAAAATAATGTTTCACCTTTCTGATACCGCAACTTCATCTCCATTATTATTCAATATTGTCGTTGTCATATTATCGCTAACGACCCACTTCTGACTCCTCATCACCAAATTATTTGGCGGTTCATGATCTTTGTTCAAATCGGAACTCCATATCGTTACGAATCCGTTTCCTTCCAATTTCAACGACCTACAAAAACATTTTTTATTTAAAAACAAAACTTTTCTCCAAAAAAATCATTTACCTGTGGAATTTGTACATGGTTTCTTCACTTCCCGCCCGTCTAATTACTTGCCATCCGCCGAGAGGTACTTCTTGATTGCTCTTGTTATGTAACTTGACGAATTGACCATCTGGATCGACATCTACAACTTCGATGTCACCTTTCGAGGAACTGTTGACGCTGTAATCCGATAGACTGGACTCTTGGCTCTCTTCCAATAGAGTGCGCTTCCTCTTCGAACCGAATCTAACTGGAGTGCGACGTTGCGAGGAACTACGTTGACTACGATGGGTTACTTCGTGCACATCGGAACCTGAAACACAAAAAAATACTCTTAGTATTGTATAGTTTGTATAAATGTAGATACTTACCACCTGATGGTGTTATATTAAGACGAGCTTCTTCGGATTCGAGCAGTTTACGATAGGCAGCAATTTCCAAATCCAAAGAAACTTTAATGTCCATGAGATCTTGGTATTCTTGAAGCTGCGTAGCCATCTCTTCTCTGAGTCTGTTCAGTTCTCTTTCCAGCAAAGCAAGGTCTTCAACGTGACGCATGCGCTCGTTCTCCAACAGCTTTTCTAAGTCTCTAGCTCTGGCAGCCAAACCGGCATTTTGATTTTCCAGATCGGTGACTCTCGATGCTAGAGTATCGATTCTGGATCTGGTCTGTCTTAATTCGTCGAGAGCGCCTGACGAAGCTGATTGGTGTCTATCGTTGGCGGTCTGTAGGTTTTTAATTTTTTGTTCGTAAAGCAGTTCGATTTCGGCACGGTTGTTGGCCATTTGAGATTCGTATTGGTCACGGAGATCTTGCAGAGCATCTTGTAGTTTCGCTTCGTATTTTTCAGCTAGGCGGCCGTCGATTTCGCTGATTTCTACTTGGCGACGTGTACGGGTTTCGGTCAGTTGTTGCTGGAAGACCTGAAATTAATAATACTGATCATCGAAATCTAATATGGTAACAAATAATACGTTCTAAAAATTATTATCAATCTTATACACTTTTATAGCGGACAGTATCGATATGTTAGTAGTTTCTCCGAATTTTAAATCGTTTTTGCTTTAGTTAAGTTATTTATTTTCCTCAAAAACTATTTTCCAGGCAAAAATATCGTAAACTATCTCAGTTAAGTTTTTGAATTCAACCATTTAATGCTTGCTATGTAGTAAAAATCATGGTTTAAGCTCATAATACCTCTCTCACAAGAAAGCAACACCTTCGTTCTTTTTAAAACCACCTCCATTACTAGGGGCCGATATTGACATTTTATTGTATATAGTTGTGTAAAGAGTAGACAACCCACGCTGCTTGTCAATTTTGCATAAGTGAATGTGAATTGATGGTGTTTAAAGTGTTCCCAGATAGTTTTCATTCTACTTTTTCGTTTCATATTGGCAATAGAACTGTTTACAGTTTACAAGTTATTTCAACAGCTATCTCAGTGCGAGGTAGGTGCCGATACTGTCATCAATGTCAAATCAAAATTGCTTACCCTAGCAGCATTGTATTTCTTTGTGAGAAGGATATTCTATGGTACAAGTTTAATTTACTTTATGTCGACCATAAAATAGACCAGCTTTTATTACTTCATCTACTTTAAATGCATTTTAATCGATTTTTCTCTTTTTGGCAGATATACCGCTAAGTTTCATGCTTCCTTGAAGCTCCCCACTACCCTAGTGCCATGGCTGAAATGCAAATAAACTTCCCGATGTCCAAGAAGACATAGAAAATTGATGATAGCTACAGTTGTGTATATAAATAAATCAGTCATATTTGTCTGGATAGGAAAATTTTATATTCTTTTGTATTTCATTTAATGTAAATTTAAAAAAAAATAGAATATATAGAGTAATCCAATATGCTTTTCATTGTCAATATTAAGTAAAATAGATCAAGTTTTGAAAATAGGTGGTGTCTGGCTTTATATTAATTCACCCTATCCTAGTGATAATAACGAACTTTCAGGTTTGGTAGGTCACAATAAACCAGTTTTTTCAAAACCTTTTCTTGTGTAATCAATTCTAAAATGGTATGTAAATGACCAGAAAAACTCAACAAACTAGGCAAGAACACAGAGTCACTCTACTGTGGTTTCCAGGACACAAGAAAATAAAATAGTAGATGAGCTAGCAAAAAAAGGGACTGAAACACTCTTGAGGTATCAGCACTATAACATGTAACACTGAAAAAAGGGAAGAACAGACCATTTTTGGAAAAACAAGTAGTGCTAAGACAATCAATTTGCTTAAGTGGGTCCCGGGGTTCAAGGGTATTGTAGGTAGGCATTCACACTAGCAAAGCTAGGATCTGAAACTGATTTCACTGGTCCTGAACCAGCATTTGGAATATTAATAACTGCAGCATGTGGTTGTACATCTTGGTGGAATCAAACAAAACATCAGACGTACTCAAGCCATGTGCCAAAACAGGAACAAAGGAAACTCCTGGTCGGAGTTGCTGACTAATGAAATATTAAACCTCAGCAGGTGCCAGATAAGAAAAGTGACTAGATTATTCACCGGTCACTATACCCTAAGAAAACACATGCATATGAGTACAATTGTTCCCATTTAAAAAATCATATGTTTGGTTTGTAGAGGAGTTATTCAACACTCTGTACAATTTGAGATAATTTCAAAATATGGACCTTAAAGACATCTACTAATTTTTTTAATAACATTTGTTGATATCTCTTAAAATAACCCACATACCGAACTTTGTTGTAAGATTGGTACACCCTGTATAGAGATGAACCTATCTGTTGGATGAGCATGGAAGATGAGGAAACAGTCTCACACATTATCTTCGAATGTGAAGGACTGATAAGGTCTACTGGTCTCTTCACTTAAACGGTACAGCCAAGAACACAAAAAGCCTAAAGGCTGAGCTGCCGAGAACTCAAAGCCTCTGACTGGTGGTGCTGTACTAATCAAGCTAGACAATCAAATACTCCTAGGAAACTAAAGTGCATTCAAAACAATGCCCAAGCCAGAGTGAAACTGCATTGAGAGTTTTGACAGGTGTCCTAACACGATACTGCAGCCTGAAAGGGCACCTTGAAGAACTCAAACTAGTGGGGAAGCCTCCATTCATATACTTTGCAAAATGCATCACTACAGAATCACAGATACAAGCACCTGATTTTGACAACTGCTCTCCTTCGAAAATTTCTAAAATTACTTAAAATTACATTTCATACATTAGCCTCACCCTGCACCCTGTAAAAAAAATTATTTTTGATAATATTTCACCTTGACCTCACTGGAAATATATCCAAAACGTACCAGTCACATTCAGATCACTGTGTATCTATGTTATTCATATTTTATACCACCCACAAGAAAGTAAAAGTTAAAAATATAATACCTCAAGAAAATCTATAAATTCCACTCGAGTCGCGTTGTTTCCGTTTGAATTATGTCACCAAGAAAAAATATTTATTATAGTTCTATGACATAATCTATTAATTTCGGCCGAAACACAAGATATTCGCGTTAAATTGGGTTAGTGGGTCAAGCTTATCGCTGAAGTTTATAGGATTTCTTGGCTTTGGTATTTACTGCTACAAAACACGTAAACGATAGGTATATTTTTAAGATTTTAAAGGAATTTTATTGGGCGTAGACACTATCAAATATTTTTTAATAAAGAAGCAACGAAAGGAATCTACTTCATTTGAAAGATGCTTCGTAAGCTGCTGGTTCGTATAACGGGTCTTGGTTTTTTTAAGGACAGTGTACAACGATTATATACGGAAGATTTTACATGTATAGAAGGTCGTCGGCTTCAATGCAGTCTCATTAGAAAGTTGACTCAGAAAATATTATCAAATCAATTAATGCACTGAATGGCAAGATTATGTTTTTTTAAAGCAATGTTGTTTACAAGTAAAAATTTTTCTTGAGATATGGTACTAAAAAGTTAAAATGGTACACTGAAACATATCGAAAAATAGTATTTTTTGGCATTTATCTGGCATGTAGTTGAATTGGCACACAGAAAACTTGTCAAAAATACAATTTTTAGGCATTTACCACGTTGCAAGTTGAATTGGCAAACAGAAAACTTGACGACAAAAACAGAATTTCTTGGCATTTATAACACTAGAAGGTGAATTAACGACAGAAAAATAGATTGTTATGCATTTATCACGCTCGAAGTTGAATTGGCACACAGAAACTGTCAGAAATACATTTTTCTGACATTTACTATGTAGGAAGTTAAAATGGCACACTAAAAATATCGAAAAATAAAATTTTAAGGCATTTATTACACGTAAAGTTGAATTATCATACAGAAAATTCGAGAAAAATACAATTCTTATGCATTTATAACGATGAAAGGACACAGAAAACAACAAAAATACAGTTTTTCCGCATTTATCACTCAGGACGTTGAATGGGCACACAGAAAACTTGACAAAAATACAAGTTTGTCATTTATCCTGTCAAAAGTTGAAATGATACACCAAAAAATTGCCATAAAGACAATTTTTCATTGACCTTTACAAAAAATTACATTTTACCTACTAATCACAGGAGCGGCTAAATATCCTATGATACCAACGTTGCCAATACCTTTTTCAATCATTTTGATTTGGTTTGGTTAGGTTTGGTTAGGTTTGGTTAGGTTTGGTTAGGTTTGGTTAGATTATTATTACGTTTTAAAACAGATTATTGGTTAACTTATCGATAAGAGCAAGGAAAAGAATTGAAGAAGGTATTGGCAACGTTGGTATCATAGGATATTTATCCTCTCCTACTAATCACGTCAAGTACTTTTCGTCCGCAAACACTTTTCGTTCGCTGTGATCGCTATGATATGGCACGGTGCGAGAATGGCTGTGACAAACTGTCATTTGCTGTTGTCAAATTCATTATTTACGAATTCCGCTAGATTTTACGTGTGAATAAGACGAAAAAATGTAATGTGCACCTCGGCGAATAACTGTCTCTCGGCTACGCCTCGACTATCAATTTGCAAACTTGACTGTAATAGACAGTTTTTCGTCCTTGGTACATAAATAACTATTATAGACATTCATCATGAAAAAAATGTCAATTCAAAAAATTTTAAAAAAATATTTTTTTGACATTTATCATTTAAGCAGATTTTAAATAGAAATTGTGTAATCCTACAAAGTACCTATGCACGCAGCTCTTTACCGCAAACAATCGCTTTTTTTTCTCATAAAATCGAAATGGTAAATAAATCCCCTTTTTGGCTAACACGCGGCAAAAGCTATTGATCAGTTCTAAAAATAGGAATGATATCAACATAGTCGCATCTAAACTAAAATATAGATTATTTCAAACCCTTTGATAAGGGATCAAAACCGAAAAGTATAAAATTTCATAGCAAACCAAAATGAGTTAAAATATGCAGAAAAACGTCAAAACAAATGTATTAATAAAAGAAGAAAATAGCATATTTAGCATAATCTAAAAATAAATTCATCTAAAAATAGATATGATGTCTCCAAATGAAATATTTTGCCAAATAAAAATTGAAGTTATTATCAACCTGTGCTGCTAAAAATAGCACTTACGTCAAGTCTTCCATATTGTCAATATGACGTTAGATGTGACGTAATCACTACTAGATAAACTCGATATAAGATTAGAATAGTAAATAAAGTTATAATAATTTAATATTATCAATTTGAATTTTTGTGTGGAACAAAATATTCTGATTAAACGAAGTGTTTTTATATAATTGTATCCTGCTAATTAATTAATTTTTAATTTTTTGATTACACTATTTATATTTGTTGGATAAATGTAGATCATTTAATTAGAGGAATAAAAAATGAAAGTCCTATCACTGTTTGTTATATTAAATATATCATACACTGTGTTCATTTGAAAAGGACCCACCCTTAATATTTCAGAAATGCCACATATTAGAAAGAAATGCCGAAACACATCAACTTTTAACTTAAGGGGGACACTTTTTAGCTCTAATGTCATAAACGTCAGATTCACCCCCTCCCTACTGGAAATATCCCTTAATTTTTTTCAAATGGCGTTAGGTATCAAGTCATACCTCCTTTAATAGGTCTGGTAAATCTCTATTCAATCATTTTGCTTTGCCTTTTATACCATCCTTCAATTGTTATAATCATTGTTTAAAATTGGCTTTATTATTTCCTGAATGTTAAGGGTGGTCACTTTGAACAAATGATTAAATAACAATTATTTCTTGTTAACAGTTGTCTTTTTACTATTTGTAAATTTTTTATTCTTTAAAGAATTTTTCTGTCATAACATAATACGGGGGCATACGAAAAGTTGAAATAGAGCCAATTTTAAACAACAATTAAATAACAATGGAAGGCTGGTATCAAAGGCAAAACAAAATGATTGATTAGAGATTTACCAGACCTTTTAAATGAGGTATTACTTGTTACCTAACACCATTTGAAAAAATTTGATGGGGTATCTCCAGTAGGGAGGGGGTGAATCTGACGTTTATGACATTCGTGCTATAAAGTGTCCCCCTCAAGTTAAAAGTTGACGTGTTTCGGCATTTCTTTCTAATATGTCGCATTCCTGGAATATTAAGAGTGGGTCCTTTTCAAATGGACACAGTGTATATTATATACACATATACCTACCATATCATGGTGTGTATATATTTTATCATTTAGTCTACTAAAGAAGACTATGGAGGACTTGGGCATAATTATTACCCAAAAGATATTTTTATTTATGGACTGATAACTGATTACTTTAAAAAGAAACCAAAACATTTAGGTCACCTACACTTTCTTAAGGGCTGAGGTAGTTATGATTTGAGAAGATTGGAGAATATTATAAGCTTTTAGTTTAGATACAACCATTTAGTAGTTAGATTTTGAAGATGTTCTTCTGGTTCTTTTGTAAATAAAGTTATTTTATGTTATTTTTTTCACTAGAACACCTTTGTGTTTGTCATTCACCCTGTATATATTTGTTAAATAAAAAAATATTCAATATAAATATTAGGAGTGATGAAATCAAAATAAATTTACGTATAATTTTTATTCAAAAAATTTAAATACACCTACCCACATTCATAAGCATTGTTGTTGAAATTGAAAATGTGTAATTTTTTTGGTAAATATGTGTTTTGAATAAATGAAGGTAGGTATTTACATTTTTTTTCCCCCAAATACATTCGAACATTTCATTTATTTCGTCACAAAGTTCCTTGAGTTTCATTATTGGGAATTTTTACCTTGATATTAATTTTCAGAATAGTATATTAAACAGTATTTAAATCATTTTTGTAGCTCAATTTGTATGTCAAATGTCAGTTATCACACTTTTGGAGGGTTTTTGTTGAGTTTTTAGTACATCCCCAGAAAACTACGAAAAACTTGCAATTTACATAACTATAACATTCAACCCAAGAGTGTATCTCTTTGCTCTCAGCTAGGACAACCAAGTCAATTCTTTCTATACAGTTTTTCAGGAATGCAGAGGAAAAAATCAGATAAACAACAACATCTCAAAGTAATAAAATTTAAATTCCATACATCTTTTCAACACCTTTCTAAACACTATACCAAAAATTCCACACGGCAAAAAAAATCTCATAAAACACAACTAACCAAAAGATAGAGGATACACAGGTGGCTCAGGTAACTAGAGGATGCCAACGGGAAGAATCTAGTGGAGGATGGGTTATTAGAACTCCTGAAAAAGAAAGCACACAGAACCCTGGGGTATGCTGATGATTTAGTCATCATGACACAGGGAAAATACAGTAACACATTTAAAGATAGAATGCAAGAGGTTACAGACTTGTACTATATAGCAAACACCTAGCTAAGAACTTGTACAAACTGGTGCAGGGGACAGAGGTGCTGGACTGGGTGGATGACCAAAATTACAATAAGTCATTTGGCTGCAGTGTTAGCGAAGTCTTTGTCAAAAGCCAAATTAATGTAAGGGGGCACAGTAAATAGTCATAGAAACTTCTAAAGGGGATCAAAATATTTTACAGTAAAATATAGACTTTTCTATACTTCTATACAAAATATTTGTTAATTACCTTGAATTTAAAATAATCTATTCTTCTGACCTATACTATAAATTTATTCAATTGCTTTTTACCTTCACATTTTATAATATTTAAATTCCAACATAACCCTGTGAATGATAAATATTATGAAATAAGTATAAACTTAATAATTCCAAATGGTGATGTCATTGTAATTATTTGTTTGTAAAATAATCAATAATGACATAAATCATATTCATTTATCTTATCTGTTGCGTATAATTACTGGTATGAGACAAATTTGAATATGAAAAATATAAAAATAATTTTGGATTTAGTTGATCTACTTCCTGGCTATGCCTCTATATAAAAGTGTCAAACCAAGATCTTATCCATACTGACAAATTCACTGAATCAAATGTGCAGTAGAAACAATTTAAAAAGTGTTAAAACTCATTTTTGATAAATTTTATAAATTTGTTAAAATAATATCATTTAGCATAATTATCTATATTTAAAAAAAACACATGTATAAATATTTGCTTTTTTAGATTTGACCCTCATAATTTGCTGATAAAAATGATGTTTGCATGATTTCGGTAAAACACTTGATAGAATCCAATAAAATAATGTCCAGTCTCAAAATTAGGGGATACAATGGAAGCTATGTATCTACATAAATTTGTATTGATGGCATTTTTTTACTAACCCCGATTTAATGTGATTCTACAATATTAATGTTTATACCTGAAAATGATCATTTAAATTCAAGGTGAACTGTTACCAAATATCTTGTTCATAGATTGGTGCAAAGACTTCTAATTCATTCATTTTTATTTATAAATATGATGTCAACATTTACATATGTTAATAAAGTGGATTTCAACAATTAAAAAAAATAAAGAAGACAGTTTTACAAGTAGATACAATGAGGTTCAAGAAAATTAGTTTTTAATATGTCTAGTTATTAAATTAACAATAAGCGAATAGATGTTGTTTACTATAAAAACCATAAAAAAATTAACTGATATCATTTAATATCAACTTTGGTACTTTCAGCATAAAAATACACAATTGATTATAATCTCTTTATTGTAGAGTAGATACACAAAAATTAATTGTAAGGTGTTCCAATAAAACACGATGAACATAAGCAGGAATAGAAAGAAATATTTCCAGAAAGAAGTCACTAATACAGTACCAACAATTTTAAGATTTAACTATAGAAGTTTGAACTGAGGTTCCTCGAAAGTCAAAGTGAATTACATGTATTTTGTAAATAACAATGTATTCTACTAGGAACTGTGCCAAGTGAAGTCTTACATCATCAGCTATGGTTTGAGCTATGTAAACAAATGTGGCTAACTTGACAACTTCCAGTACAGGAAATGAGATAAACAAGCAGTGAACAAAACTGATCATTTTTGAGAGTATAGATTTCAGACCAGAAAATATGAATCAAGAGACCTACCATCACATGTACTTTCTAATTATAGTAAAATTTGATGTTTTTATTTTTTGTCTTGTGGTTCGATTTCTTATATGTATTAGTACCTTGTATCACTAGTACATATTACCTTGTAAACAAAATAGTAATAGATACATACACTGTCTAATCAAGTGAATAAGGCATTCCACACAAAACATGTACATGATACAAAAATAAAAATTACTTACTTGATCCTTGAAAGATAGTTCTTCTCTAAGACTTTGGTTAGCATTTTCAACTTCTACCCTAGCCAAAGATTCTTCTTCCAATTGTTTACGGTGGGCATCAAGTAGCTTCCTCAATTTATCTCTTTCTTTTTCAAGTTCCTTGGCATCAGCAATTGCTTTTTTAGCATCTGCAGCCGCTTGGTTAGCTTTTAGTTGTAATTCATTACATCTTGTTTCATAAATTCTAGCAGAATTTTCGGCCAACGCCAAGTCCTTGTTCCTTTTAGCTAAATCTGCTTTAAGCTCGTCATTTTCTTCCAATAAACGTTTTACATCTATTTCTAAGCGAGCTTTTTCACGATGTGTCTCATCTAACAATTTTCTTGCATCTGATAACTCATGATCATACATAGATTTAATATTAGAGACCTCTCGAGTAACAGTCTCTTGTGTTGATTGAATTTCTCTCGATAATCTATTATTTTCAGTTTCTAAATACCTGACACGATCTATATATCCCGCCAAACGGTCATTAAGATTCTGAAGTTCTTGTTTTTCTAATAACCTGGAATGCCTTGTGGGACTTAAAGGACTCGCCGGTCGCTGCGGTGCCACCGGTGTGGATCCTTTCTTGGACTTTGATGCCATTTTTACAATTTTTAACACTTAGATCACACAAACTGTTCACTAAAATGTCTACAACAAGCTCTCTACTCTACTAGTTAACGCGACCAACACGACAGCTCCACGAAAATCGGTCGAGGTCTCCTCGAGGTAACCAAACTATTTTTGGAGATGATATGATGGGAGCGGCGATTAACGGTTTTCAAGCTTACGTTGGTCAAAGTGAAATAAATTTTATGTAGGTGGGGCAAATTTACAGATTTTTATTGTCGTCAACTTCAGTTTGGCTACTACCACATAGATGTCAGAAGAATGAATTTTTTATATAAAATTCCAATTTAATTCAATATCTTGTATGTCTAATAAACCAAAACGTAAAATAATATTTATAAATTATCTTGAGATAAATTTAAGATTGAAATCTTTCAATTCTGATTTTCGTAATGATAATGTCGAATATGACACTTTTATGTTAGATGATTGACCATGAAGACTTTATTGACATTGAATAATAATTTAAAATAGACTTTAAGCATAATCCATGGAATTAGTTTTATGAAAAAATTACACAATAAATGGTTAATGTTTTCAGGGCATTAAATATTGTTACCAGAGTTTAAAATTTGGAAAAATAATGCCTTTCTGTATCGTTTCATTTGAGTTGGTATTCCTTATACACTGACGGAGTGAAGTAGGAGTGGATATATATCATATATCATACGAAATTCCGACGTTGCCAAATTCCAAAAAAGTGACATTTAAAAAATGTGGAGAATAAAATGAAGTGTTTATTTTTTCGTTTTATATATTAGCTCCTCGCGGTTCTTACTTTTTCGTTTGAAGAAGGGGAAGGAAAAATAACCATTCCATTAACCTTTCAAAATTAGCAAAACCTCGGATCGTTAATTGATATTCGATATTCTACTATATCGATACTTTACGTTCCGATCCGTATCGATACCTAATATCGATACTTTGTAGTGTATCGCGCAACCCTACAGCGCGCTCACAAATTATAGACAGCTCATAACAGTTGGCAACTCTGATTTGCAACAGAATTTAGGTCATTTTGTAAACAACAAATCTAAAGAACGCAGTAAAATTAAGTGTTGAAATTTTAACACAATATAACTTGGACCTTTGTCTTGGGGATCAGGTATTTTGGTTAAGTTTTATATTGTTGTAAAAAAGATATTAGCCATTAAGTGATGCTATGTTTTTGACAATTTGTGGTCAGCAATTTGAACGCCAAGATCTGATCCCCAGAAGAAAGCCTAGAGAATTCCATTCTGAAAATATGAAATCTCAAATCATTATAATTTTTGAGATTTGTTGCATACAAAATTTTGGAAACGAACAACTTTCTGCATTAGTTCAGCCGTTCCACCGTCTTGATGGATGGCGCTGTATGGAACTTCAATGACAGATGACGACGGTGATGTGTCCATAAAATTATTTCAAATTAGGGCTGCGCGATACACTAGAAAGTATCGATATTAGGTATCGATACGGATCGGAACGTTAACTACTTTTTTAAATTAAAGTAACTGTTTATAATTAATTCCACTATTTATTGAAAAAAACATTAGTAGCATACATTTTGCGGCGATACTTCATTTGTTAATAATTTTCCAATTATGATGGGAAAGTTAAAATTTAGAACAATTAACTTATGTATGCCGAAGAGAGTTTAGATTTTGCTATCTTAGTAGATGTTAAAAACATTAGTAGCATACATTTTGCGGCGATACTTCATTTGTTAATAATTTTCCAATTAAGATGTGAAAGTTAAAATTTAGAACAATTAACTTATGTATGCCGAAGAGAGTTTAGATTTTGCTATCTTAGTAGATGCTGAAAACATTAGTAGCATACATTTTGCGGCGATACTTCATTTGTTAATAATTTTCCAATTATGATGTGAAAGTTATAATTAAGAACAATTAACGATTATCGAGTTTGGGTCTTGGGGAATATCCTTATTCTACTTGGTGAAAACGGCTTCCATTTGAAATAATGAGGCCTACATGTGTCATGGGCTACAGGTCTATTAAAGAATTTATCGCAAGTCATTACGTGAGAGATAACTTTCGTTAAGTCTGCCAGTTTTTTGCAGTTGTAGTATTAAAAACAGTTAGTCTCCAGACATTTCGCATATCATTGAAGAAAAAGTTGTTAAAAGTTTAAGAGTGCACGTTATTCTATAGACGACAATAAAAAATTCCATTCAACGACTTTAAACTGCTCATGAAAATTTTGTATGCTATATCTGCAAAAAGAAAGGAAAGAAACTGAAT
The DNA here is from genome assembly GCA_947563755.1 of Lochmaea crataegi. NCBI lineage: Eukaryota > Metazoa > Arthropoda > Insecta > Coleoptera > Chrysomelidae > Lochmaea > Lochmaea crataegi. Next base: position 118,755,187 of record OX387422.1, on the reverse strand, counting down.
GCCATTGAAATGACGTCTGGAAAAATGTATTTCCATGATTTTACAGCACAATACTTTGCAATTGTTATTTTCAATATGAGATGAAAAAACTATTAATAATTAACGTTGAGCGCTTATGATGGCAATAAATAAATGCGGGTTTGTAGAAAACAATTTATCACAGCAGGGTTATTGAGTGAGCCAAGTTTCATTGAATAATTATGGATAGTTTCCACGTAGTAAGGGTATAAACAATTACTTTGTTAGCAAAATATCGTTAACTAATTGGCAATTTTCGGTATAAAATATTCACCATAGTTCTCGTTAATTATAAAAAACAATATGAGACCTATAAATTTCCCATACAAAAAGCATATTATTAAAACAAACAAATAAGATAAAATCATACCCAATTGGGAATAACGTTTTTACGGTGCTTTCCTGTGTATCTTGCGAGAACGCTTTTAGCATACACTTAAAACTTCAAGAGATATGTTTTTAGAAGAGACACACGAGGAAAATGGAGACTTACTTGTATAAGTAGGAAAAAGTGAAAACTTAGTCAGTCGTAATCTTCTTGGATTGACGTATACTTAGGTGAAAAGGTACAAACGGAACAGAATAAAAAATCCTAAACCCCTCATGATCTTTCGTTTCAGAAGTTATTAACTTTTCCAATATATACTTGATGCAATCTTTACCTCGCATACACATATATATCTATCCTCGGTAAATCCAATTTTTTTATATTTCGTCGAAATAGGATTTCTAGCATGCCTCACAACTGTGACCCTAAATATATACATATTGGGCAGGTTTCTAAAAGAAATAATACGATGTGAAATATATCAGGTGCCAAAAATCGCTTTTTTATACACTGTGTCCGTAAAGTATGGAACAAATTCATTTTTAGCTAAACAGACCATTTTAAGAAATAATCCTGAAACACGTCGATTTTTGATTTTAATTTACCGTACTTTAAAATAATAATCTAATATACAGGGTGAATTACTTTCGAGTAATGACGTCACCGTCATTTTTTTTTAAATGGAACACCCCCATTTTGTCCCAATTTTCGGATTACACTAGCTGAGCTGATTCCAAAAATGTATCACATGTTGATTTCAATTGGTACAGGGTGGACAAAAATACAATAGTTTTGTGTGTGCTCATAAAGTAACGCGTAACATTCTTTATTAGTTAAATTAACAATATTATCAAAAATACTTATTGTCTAGCGGCAATTAGTTTAAATAAGTATTTTTGATAATATTGCTAATTTAACTAATAAAGAATGTTACGCGTTACTTTATGAGCACACACAAAACTATTGTATTTTTGTCCACCCTGTACCAATTGAAATCAACATGTGATACATTTTTGGAATCAGCTAGGCTAGAGTAATCCGAAAATTGAGACAAAATGGGGGTGTTCCATTTAAAAAAAATGACGGTGACGTCATTACTCGAAAGTAATTCACCCTGTATATTAGATTATTATTTTAAAATACGGTAAATTAAAATCAAAAATCGACGTGTTTCAGGATTATTCCTTAAAATGGTCTGTTTAGCTAAAAATGAATTTGTTCCATACTTTACGGACACAGTGTATAAACGGAAGACAAACGAGAGGTTTAAAATGAATGTCTTTGTAGTTTTCTTTGAAGTTCTTCAACTAAATGGAATGGCATCAGATATTATTCTGTAATAAATCACCATCGCGAGACCTTATTTTTAAATTCATCTTCAAATAATTTTTGACAAACATAAAAACAAACAAATTTTAAATTGATAAATAAAAACGACTGTTCGTGCTTCTCCCGAACCGTCTAGATTTTATTGGTTTTGGTTATGCTGTTTGGTAATGTTGTCAAAACACACGCGCCAAAAAATGTCAACTTCATATTATGTCGAATTCGCGTATCAGAAGAGACCTTTTGATTGACGTTTTTGAACGAATAATCGGCTCGACAGTTGCTAGGACCAATAGATGAGATTTAAGCATGTGATTAGTTGCCAAGCAACTGGACGTTTTTGGTGATGATGGCCTGTACTGTTCTCTATTTGCTATAACTATACCGAAGTCCATCGACAGCAACTTATTTGATTGTAGCGCCTCTATTGATTGCATTGTATAGAAATAGAACTAGTAGGATAACTCGAGGCGGCTCCTTTAAGTTTTGTCAGACGGATCGGATGATTTGTTGAATTTATAGGTAATAGACGAAGGTGTTGTAATGAATATTTCCGATTTATAGAAAGTTTTTTATTTTTATAAAATAAATATGTTGAATCGATGACAGCTACTTAAAATCTCTAATATCTAATTGTCAAAAATATATGGATTCTTTACGTTCACTTCTGTCTTCACTTTCAATCTAAACTGCCAACTACCCCCCTTGGCAGAGAATTTTGCTACAAATTCAAAGTTTTTCGAAATCTAACTCTTCTGGGAGCAGGAATAGGTTCTTCAGGTACAGGTTCAACATCAGGCGTGAAAACAGGAACATGTTTTGGAACACGGGTGTTAAAACTTCATCTTGTAAAGGTTTCACTCGATCGATAGACACTTTCGTAGGTTTATTAAATACCAAGAGTGTCATCATCTTTTCATCTCGATCAATTATGTCGAATGGACCAGTGAAAGGTGGTTGTAGTGCTTTTAGAAAGGGTCCTTCTTTCAAAAAAACATGACTGCATTTCGAGAGTTCCCTGAAAACAAAAACGCCAGGTTGACAATATCTTCTTTTAAGCATGATAACATGAGGAGTAAATTGTGCTCCACGATCTGAGGTTATAGTTTGAGGAAAACCAAAACGAGATATCCAGCAATCCAAAAGAGCATGAATCACAGTATCTGTACTCAAGGGCGTCGCCAAGGGGGGGCAGTTGCCCCCCCCCCCTAGAGATCAAATGTAGCTAGCCGCAAAGCGACCAAAGTGCGAGCAATTGACTTCCTTACCTATTAATAAATTCCGCATCGCATGACAAAACGTAAATAAATTCACAAGGTTTAATGTATATTATAGAAAGTATTGAAATATTCAGAATAACATTAAGATTTTGACATTCGTTTTTAAAATCTCCGCCATTTTCATAACGACTATATCAGATTTGCCAAAACGCAAGGCCATTAAACAGTGGTCTTCAGTAATATCATACTTGGATTCAATTATCACCTCCCTTGAAGTACGTTTTGCTGAAGAAAACACGCCATCATTCGCATTATCTAAGTTACACCCGGCGCAGATGCAAAAGATGACAACTGAAAATCTGAAACAAACTTGTGAATCTATTGCCCAGTTTTATGATTTACCGAACATAAAGAATGAAATCGAAGTTTGGCAGCAATTGTGGCACGATAGGCTTAATCTAACAAATCTAACAGTTGTTGATGTCCTAAAAGAAACAAATTCCTTCTTTCCCGAAACGGAAAAAGCATTGAAAATTTTGATCGCTTTACCATGCACGACCTGTACAGTAGAGCGATCCTTTAAATACATTATTTTGAGTATATTAAGGATTAAATAATAATCTAGGTTGTCACCAAGTGAGAGGCATTTTAAAAGATTGGGAATGTGGTACATGCTTTCAATCAAAATTTTTTTGAAAATTAGCGGATTTTTTTTGAGGTAACTAAATCACAAAGTGGATGAGTTGTTTACTTGGATTTTAATAAACACTTTTCTATTTACAACAGTAGATCTTCAGAAAGTCGGTAAATGTGGAAACTTGCGCGAAAATTAAAAAAAATACCAAAACAAATTTTTGCTCTCATCTCGTATTTGACCTTTTTTAGTTGTATATTGCAGGGGGTCGATTGGCCCGGTTGGCATTACCTAACTGCGACTTATACGATCTTTTGTGTATACCCTACATCTAGGTTTAGGTCCAAAAGATCTAGGCTTCCTGAAAGCCTTTTCGTTTTGGAGCCTAGGTCTGTAGCCTGATCAGGCTCTATGTAGATCTGTTGGTGAACAATTACCCTGCAATTGCAGATGTGTTCCACCGTCTCATCTAAAATATTGCAGAATCTCCATGTTCCTCCGTCCACTTTGCCCATCTTACAAAGATGGTATCCAAGTGAGCATTGTCCTGTGATTACTCTGAGATCAGACCAGTCGTTGCACTTTTTTTTTGCAACTCAGTTGTTAGTTCTTTTTATAACTATAAGTTAATTGAAGACAAAAATTAATAATTAATATTTTTGAATACATTTTTTCTGTTTGAAATATCTTATTTTTGATTTGGGAACATTTCTATTTAACAGAGACACATTTGAAGGATGTCCTTTCCCGAGATTTGCCCAACATATTTCATCATCCATGTTCAGTATTATTTAAAACCAAAATTTGCCAAAATAGTATAATAAAAAAAAGACAAATAAAAAAATTTGTAGATTGATTTTTCCAGAACAAGAAGAATGATCCCGCATTGCCAATACCTAGATTGTTTTTTAATCCAAATTGACGAGATTGGTAGGTTTCATATTTTCCATATTTATTGTTTGAATGCGATTTTTAATTATTTGTGATGTGTGATATTTGAATTTAGAGAATTATGAATGGCAGAATGTGTAAGCCTTAAGATATATTCAAAACTATTTAACTAAGGATTATTTTATGAAACATTTTTCACTGTATGTAGTAATTTTTAAGTGTCGCTAAAATAAATCAAACTTTATTAAACTGTATTTTTATTTGTTATCTTATTCTATAAAAGATTATCAAGAGTCATATACAAGAAACCAGGGATGATAAAAAACACGTTTTTTTCAAAAAAAACAAAACATGCTGTTTTTTTTGTTTAAAACCGTTTTTTTTTGTTTAAAACAGTTTCAAACACCTTGCAAAAAAACATGTTTAAAACAGTTTTAAACAACTACTGTTTTAAACATAAAAGAAAGCGCGAAGGCAGATACCTCAAAACATTTTAATACCCAGACTCCAGTCACCGATTGATATTGATGAAGTATGTTTTGATTTTGAATAGTTTTCTTGTTCGTATGTTGCATAATATATCTATATTATTTTTATATTATTTTTGAAAGAATATTTTTATTTTTGTTAAGCACTTTACTAGGTGTCAGTTACAGTTACAAATATGTATTAATAAAAAGCTGAGTTGTATTGAAAAGTTTTTTTAAAGTAATAAAAAAATTAATTTAAGATTAACAAATGTTTGACATGTTAAAAAAAACATGTTTTAAACAGTTTAAAACATGTTTAAACAGTTTAAAACATGTTTAAACAGTTTAAAACATGTTTAAACAGTTTAAAACAGCCTTGTTTAAAACATGTCTTTTTCTCAGGTGTTTTAAACATGTTTTAAACGCTTGTTTTAAACATCACAACCCTGCAATAAGCCATACAACACCTCATTGTGGAGTACATTTGAGTTTTTTAATGTGTAAATCAAAAATCTAATACAATTAAACAGCTATGATATATAAAATAATGATTACTTGTATACATTATCATTTCCGAGAAACTTTTATACATATACTATTCTGATAAAGCTTAAAAATTTTCTACGGAAGTGTATATATTTATTTAGGCAAATGTAAAATGTGGCTTAATAAATATACAGAAACCAAAAGTACCACTTATATAAAAAAAAATAGTAAATTGTGTTCATTCTGACATTGGTTCAGGACTGTTTGTATTAACATCATCCAATGAGCTGTTGATTTCCACAGTTTCAGTATCTTCATTTAAATAAACTAGTAATTGATTTGCGGATGTAGACAATACATAGAACTGTTTTTTTTTCCATCTAATTGGTGTACCAATCGTCGTTTTTCAGGGTTGTGATGTTTAAAACAAAATGTTTAAAACAAGCGTTTAAAACACCTGAGAAAAAAACATGTTTTAAACAAGGCTGTTTTAAACTGTTTAAAACATGTTTTTTTTTAACATGTCAAACATTTGTTAATCTTAAATTAATTTTTTTATTACTTTAAAAAAACTTTTCAATACAACTCAGCTTTTTATTAATACATATTTGTAACTGTAACTGACACCTAGTAAAGTGCTTAACAAAAATAAAAATATTCTTTCAAAAATAATATAGATATATTATGCAACATACGAACAAGAAAACTATTCAAAATCAAAACATACTTCATCAATATCAATCGGTGACTGGAGTCTGGGTATTAAAATGTTTTGAGGTATCTGCCTTCGCGCTTTCTTTTATGTTTAAAACAGTAGTTGTTTAAAACTGTTTTAAACATGTTTTTTGCAAGGTGTTTGAAACTGTTTTAAACAAAAAAAAACGGTTTTAAACAAAAAAAACAGCATGTTTTTTTTTTTTGAAAAAAACGTGTTTTTTATCATCCCTGGTTTCTTGTATATGACTCTTGATAATCTTTTATAGAATAAGATAACAAATAAAAATACAGTTTAATAAAGTTTGATTCATAAAATAATCCTTAGTTAAATAGTTTTGAATATATCTTAAGGCTTACACATTCTGCCATTCATAATTCTCTAAATTCAAATATCACACATCACAAATAATTAAAAATCGCATTCAAACAATAAATATGGAAAATATGAAACCTACCAATCTCGTCAATTTGGATTAAAAAACAATCTAGGTATTGGCAATGCGGGATCATTCTTCTTGTTCTGGAAAAATCAATCTACAAATTTTTTTATTTGTCTTTTTTTTTATTATACTATTTTGGCAAATTTTTATGATGGTTTTAAATAATACTGAACATGGATGATGAAATATGTAGTGTTGGTCGATATATCGGTAACCACGATATTTCACCGGTGAATGTAAAATCACTGGCGCTACCGGTGATTCACTTCTGGCAGATGCGGTGATTCTGTTTCAACAACAGTCGACACTAGCATTGGTTGGTTGGAAGATTGCGCCGATCCAATATCGATATAAAATATCATTATTTACAAATATTATGTGAAGGAAAAACGGTGATTTAAGCCGATAGGTACATGAGTATATGATGTTATTATAGATAATACGATCGGTGGTGGACTGGTGGCGGCTGGTGGGCACCAACAAGTTATTGTTTTAGAATAAACCGATATGAGATGCTTGAATAATAAATAATATATTCGTATTCGTCGCCAGTCACCGCGCGCTGGTCTTATATTTTGATTTGTCTGTGCTATTTATACTTAGTCACTGCGGTGATTGAAATCACCATTTAGAATCACGGTGATTTAGAAATCACTGTCGCCGCTTGACCGGTTACCGGAAGATCACCGTATTTCCCAACACTAGAAATATGTTGGGCAAATCTCGGGAAAGGACATCCTTCAAATGTGTCTCTGTTAAATAGAAATGATCCCAAATCAAAAATAAGATATTTCAAACAGAAAAAATTTATTCAAAAATATTAATTATTCATTTTTGTCTTCAATTAACTTATAGTTATAACAAGAACTAACAACTGAGTTGAAAAAAAAAGTGCAACGACTGGTCTGATCTCAGAGTAATCACAGGACAATGCTCACTTGGATACCATCTTTGTAAGATGGGCAAAGTGGACGGAGGAACATGGAGATTCTGCAATATTTTAGATGAGACGGTTTTTGAAAAAAACGTGTTTTTTATCATCCCTGTCGTTTTTCTTCACCTAAATCTTTAAGTTGTTTTTGAAGAGCTACCAGATTGTTTATTCATTTCAGTTCTGGCTGGTTCGGCGTCTATCCTAGAACAAAAAATTTTTGGTGTTTTAACCCTACAATGGGCAATGTGTTAAATTTGAGACAACCCATTATTTTCTTTATTTAACCACTTGCAAGCTTGTTATAAGTGAATAAAATATTTTGTATCAAATTTGTTTACCGTATTTATGGCACAATATCCAATGCGTCATTTTAGTTTCGGTAAATATGTTCGAAAATATTATCGTTTAGCGCCTGTGTGTGTTAGGTTAAAAGCATATAATTGTGAATTTATTCGTGTTTCCTTGCAAATATTAGTGGTATATCAGGATTTTTGTTTTAGTAAAGGTGAGATTTTTGCAATAAAATAGCATGCCATTGTTTACTTCTTTTATCTTTTTTATATAAATAGATTTATATTTGGATGTACTAAATTTGAGACATAGCGGTTTTTACTGACATATGGGTTCTATTTTGGATGTTATCAGATTTGCTAAAAATATATTATCTTTTACTCTATTATTTTTGATTTTGGTTTCAGAAAATGCCTTGGTCATGGAAAAGCCTAACCCAAGCCGAATTAGAGCAATGCATTGAACACTTGTCAGAGAGTGAAGACGAATTTGACTCTGATTTGGAAGAAAATGAAGAGGAATCCGTTCTAGAAGATGCAAATGAATTTGAAATCCAGGTTCTTCCTATCGAGTTTGATGATGGATTTTTATTGGAAAGTGAACAAACAGAAACCAATGATGAAGATGCAAACAACGATGAAGCTGAGATTGGCGCAGACAACAAAAAATTTGAAGGAGAAGAGTATGCAGTTCAAACTAATAATGTTGATACTGAAACCAATGATGTGAAAGAAATACAGAAAAATAATTAAAAAAAACTTTCCAACGTTAGGTGGAGAAAAGGAAATTTATTTTTGGATGACGATGCTAAAGCTTTCAAAGGCAGTGAATCACTTGGTAGTAGTATTATGGAGCTTGGAACACCTTTTGCCTTTTTCAAATACTTTTTCACCGATCAATTGTTGCAAAAAATTATTGATGATTCAAATTTGTACTTGGTTCAAAAGGATCCCAATAAGACCACAACAATCACAATTACTGACCTTCAGAAGTATTTAGGCATATGTATCTATATGAAACCATCGTACATATGCCTAACGTAAGATCATTTTGGAGTCCTCGATTGGGATTCTCTCAAATAAAAGAAGCAATGAGTCAAAAGCGTTTTGAAGCAATACGAACGGCAATACACTTTAACGACAATTTGAATTTGTTGCCCAGAAGTAATGATTACCATGACAGGCTTTATAAATTGATACCTGTTATTGACGCACTTTGCTCAAAATTTCAAAGTATTCCATTGGAACAGCAATTGTCAGTAGACGAACAATTATGTGCAACAAAGGCTAGGCATCACTTGAAGCAATACATGCCCGCAAAACCTCATAAGTGGGGGTACAAACTGTTTGTTCTGTGTGGAGTTAGTGGGTTCTCCTATAACTTTAAAATATATACAGGCTCAGAAAATCTACCGCAATTTAGATTACCTGATGAACCAGATTTAGGAGCTGCGTCAAATACTGTTGTACGTTTATGTAGGGTTGTTCCAAATAACCTAAATTATGTTGTTTACTTTGATAACTACTACACTGCCGTCCCAAGGAGGACCACCGCTTCTGCACAATATACAATAATGAGTAAATCATGCTCAAAGTTTACACAAATTTTAAAATGTTCCTAAATTCCTATTTCGCTGCTAATGAAAATAATATCACTTCATGTGAATGAATCTGGAAAAAAATTAATTTGCTTTTTAGGAAAAAATGTATTTTGTGACCTTATTTCAACCAAAAATTTAAATACAGGGAAAAAGAATAAAATTTTTACGAAAAAATGCTAAGAAAAAATACAGAGTAGTAGAATTCACAACACAATTACCATACACGATAACATCATTGATACGTACATAACAAAATTAAATAAACCTAAAAATAACAACCGCCAAGAATTACTCAATAAACTAAAGAAAAGATTTATTGACTTGTATAGAATAGATACGATTGCAATTTTTACAGGAAACCGAATCTAGATTTTTATGATCGATATGGAAGACAGCGAAACAACCCCGACACAACCCATTGAAGGTCAGCAATGTTAAACCCTAGAAAGAAAAAACAGATTAGCAACTTCTTAACAAATTCAGATTTTATCAAAATTCAAACACCCCCAACTTACATAATGGCTAATAATTCCGAGTACCACTCCAGACTTTCTGTTCTGTACTAAAAATATACAAAATAACATCGTCCAGGTAGATGCAATACCGGATCTTTGTTCAGACCACCAAGCATTGGAACTAACATTAAAATTGGATATACAACCAGTAGATATCGAACCGCAATTATGTTCTCAGTAAATGCAACATGCAAAAAGTAGATGACTGTTTGGAAACACACATAAATTCATATCCAGATATTGACAAACATGAAATAACGCTATTTCTAAATAAAGTTCAAGAATCAGTTTTATCTCATACACCTACGAAAACTAAGTCATATTTTAAATACGAATTGCCTCCCTTCATATTAAAGCTAATAAAAACTAAAAGACAGCTCCAACGAGAAATTATGCAGTTTGATCAACCTGAACTAAAAAGAAAATTTAACAACCTCAACAAAGATATACAAAAACTAGTAGCTCAGTATAAAACACATAAATGGTTAGAATCATGCAAAAAGATTAATGAAGCTGTCTTGACCAATCGATAGAGGGGACAATTTTACAAGGGTAAAATATATTGGCAAGAAATTAGAAAGTTATCACGCTACAAACAACAACCAAGGGTAAGCAATATAGAAGAAAATGGTCAATACTTCTCAACAGACAAAGAAATAGCAGAAATATTTGCAAATCATTTTAAAAACATCTTCAATATTACCGAATGCAGTAATTTTGACTATAACCATCAGCAAGCTGTAAACGAGTGGTATGAAGGAAAATTTTCAACTCCACCCACCATAAACAAAGAAGAAATCCCCCAAATAGAGGAAGATGGATATTTTGAGGTTCTATCACAAGGAAAAAAAACAGCACCAGGTCACGACAATGTTTCACGAAATATACTAAGGACTTTAACAATGCCAGTTCACAACCAATTAGGAAAATATTTAATTTCTGTACTACTAATCAATACTTTCCTAACGAGTGGAAAAAGGGAGTGACAATTACAATACCAAAGCCCAACACGGACCACACCAAAGCCACGAACTATCGTCCGATCACATTACTGCCAGTTCTAGGGAAAATGTTCGAAAAGTCAACTCAGTGCTAGGTGCATATATTCCGAAACAACAATTTGGATTCAAAAGCAAGTGTTCAACCATACATCCACTCACAATCCTCACATCAAACATGCAAACATCCAATATCGAAGGAAAAAAATCCGTGGCGGTATTTTTGGATATAAGCAAAGCATTTGATAGCGTTTGGCATGCAGGTCTTCTCTATAAATTATACTCAGCTAACTGTCCATCATACCTACTACACTTAATAAAAGAATTTCTAGAAAATCGTCAGCTCTGTATAAAAATCAATAACTGTCACTCTCATTACTTTTCTATGCAGCAAGGCGTTCCACAAGGTTCACCTCTCTCTCCATACCTCTACAATTTTTTCTGTCATGACCTTAATATTCCAACCTTCAACAAGCAAACCTACATTCTCCAATTTGCCGATGATACTGCCGCCATTGCCCATAACAAAACTCTGCCACAAACTGTTGATGCTTTACAAAATATATGCAACAGCATAGTTTCATTTTCTAACAAATGGAGAATTCAAATAAACCCTACAAAAACTAACTTTATTATCTTCAACCACATAGCCTACCAAAATGTTTATACAATAAATATCCAAAATCACATAATTCAGCCTTCACAACACTGTAAATACCTTGGTATAAACCTCGACCATAAACTAAATTTCAACTACCACACAAAGGAAGTTAAGAAAAAAGCCATTGCAAGAGCTAAACATTTTAGAGCTTTGACTTACAAAAACGAAGGGATCAGCAGAAAAGTAGCAAGTGAGATATACCAAATGATATGTAGACCACTTCTGGAATATGGCTCTATATTATTTCAAACCTGATCGAAACCAGCCCTGAACAATCTACAAGTAGCAGAAACAACCTGCATCAGAAGCATAACCAAATTAAGACACCCCCAGAACCCTATACACTGTCCATTAAACCAAATGCTATATAATACTGTCAACATCACACCTATCTTGGAAAGAATGGAGGAGCTAAGCAAGAAGTTCGCAGAAAACCTAAACATTGAAATGCTTCAAGATATGGTCATAGCCCGGGATCCGAATATACCACCAAAAAGGAAAATTCCAGAAAAGTTTCTATTAAGTGTTCCAATTACATCTTACATATATACTTATATAATTGTTATCTATTTTCACTAATTTTTTTTTTGCATTTTAATTATATCTATATAAAAAAAAAATTTTTTATACAAGTAAATTGTAAAAATCTGTGGCAGAAAGACCTCGGTCGTTAGCCATTTGGGTAACCAATAAAGATAATCTCCTCCTCCCTTGATGGTGTGGATATAACCTCCGTCGCTTGGAAAGACAATAAAAACGTTTCCTTGTTGTCTACCTTTACTGGAGAGCTCCCGAAAGGAACAGTAAAGCGTTTCGACAAAAAACAAAAAAGGCAGTTGAGGTTCAATGTCCAAACCTTGTTTTTGAATACAATAGGCACATGGGAGGTGTGGACCTATTGGACAGCCTTATTGGTCGGTATAAAATTGTCATGCATACCAAAAAAGGTACATGAGGCTCTTCTATCATTTGCTAGATATGACTTTGGTAAATGCTTGGCTGCTTTATAAAAGAGCAGCGACTCAAAGGAATGAAAAGAAAATACTAAAGTTAGCGGAATTTAGGGCCGAAATTGCCGACTGCCTTTGCAGAATTGGTACAGAACGGACGTTAAAAAGGGGAAGGCCATCCGATGTAGAAAACAAAATTGGACAAAAAAAGAAACGCTCTGCTACAACTTCCTACATTCCACCGAAGGACGTTAGAATGGATAGGCAATCTCATTGGCCTATGTATACCGAAGCCAGGCAGCAGACAACAATTGTTTTGTACAATTTCATAAAAATTAATATATTATATAATTCAATTAGTATCTAAAGAACACACTTTGTCTCAAATTTAATACAACAGGTTTTTCTTAAACAACAAAAAAGTGATTTAGAATTTTTTCATACTAGAATACAAAATTAAAAAGAATATGGCAAGAATTTGTATTCAAAATTTAACAAAAGGGAAAATTTGTTTTTCTGAATTTCAATAGATACCTGCTTTGTCTTCTAATTTTAGCTATTTCCAACCGAATTGTCTGTTCAAATATTTGATCTTTGATTTCTTCAATTTTCTTCTGATAATGTCCACGTAGTTGCTGATATTTAAGTAGTTGTTGAACGTTAGATTCTGTTATTAATTCTGATCTACTACGTGAACGTTCAATCATACACAATTCATTTAAAATTTTGTCGTAACGTTGTTTACAGTCTTCTGGAGAAATATCGACTGAGTTTATTAAGTTTGCGATCATTTTAAGCATTGCATTTATACGTCTATCGTCTCCAGTACCATCGCCGTCAAAAATGAGTCTTCTTTTAATTATTTCTTCTGTAAATCATACTTTTATTGTATCACAGTATTTGGTATATTTCATAAATACTTACCATCGGACATTATAAGAACATTCACATAAAAACGATACGGAAATCTTCGGTTGTTTTAATAACAAGTTGTTGCTTGGACTGGAAAATTAAACATAACCACAGCCATAGGTAAACCACAGCAGGGGGAGTGTGCTGTGAACTAGTGTTGGTCGATATATCGGTAACCACGATATTTCACCGGTGCATGTAAAATCACTGGCGCTACCGGTGATTCACTTCTGGCAGATGCGGTGATTCTGTTTCAACAACAGTCGACACTAGCATTGGTTGGTTGGAAGATTGCGCCGATCCAATATCGATATAAAATATCATTATTTACAAATATTATGTGAAGGAAAAACGGTGATTTAAGCCGATAGGTACATGAGTATATGATGTTATTATAGATAATACGATCGGTGGTGGACTGGTGGCGGCTGGTGGGCACCAACAAGTTATTGTTTTAGAATAAACCGATATGAGATGCTTGAATAATAAATAATATATTCGTATTCGTCGCCAGTCACCGCGCGCTGGTCTTATATTTTGATTTGTCTGTGCTATTTATACTTAGTCACTGCGGTGATTGAAATCACCATTTAGAATCACGGTGATTTAGAAATCACTGTCGCCGCTTGACCGGTTACCGGAAGATCACCATATTTCCCAACACTACTGTGAACATAACCTTTAATTTTACTTTATTCTTCTTTTTTGGGAACCTGAAAACTACGAAACATACTCAGACACTACTTTTTTAAATTAAAGTAACTGTTTATAATTAATTCCACTATTTATTGAAAAAACCAATGAAAACTCTAAAATATCATTTATAATTATTTCGATATTTGCATAACATCAAGGAATACACCAGCTAACGAGTTTGCCATGCAATGCAGTGGTCTGTGGTTGCAAGAGGTTAGTTGTCTGTGGAGTAGGCTATCTATGTTCTGTGGGTGGCTCAGAGTGTGCTCAGAAGGGTTGCGCGATATACTAGAAAGTATCGATATTAGGTATCGATACGGATCGGAACGTAAAGTATCGATAAGGTAGAATATCGAATATCAATTTATCGATACTCGAAGTATCGATACGTTAACGATCCGAGATTTTGCTAATTTTGACGTTTTTTCGGTAAAAAACACCTTTTTGGGGGGTGGGAAAAGGCATTATTGCAATTTCCGGCCAAAGTTTAGGTTCTAGAATAAAAAGTTGATTATAAAAATTGTAGATCTTGGAAAAATCTACAACTTTTACATCAGTGACTTTTCCACATAACCTCAAAATTGGCTCGAAAAACGCAAAAAACTGCATTTTTCGTTTTTTATTTTTGGTTTCGTTAAAAAATGTTCGATTTTGATGAAAATGTAAATTTAGTAGAAGGTAGCATTGATAGTCACAAACCATGAAAAAAAATTTCAAATTAAAATATTGGAAATTTTTTCGAGTTATGACGTTTTTTCGGTAAAAAACACTTTTTTGGGGGGGGGGGGGGTTGAATAAGACATTATAGCGATTTCCGGCCAAAGTTGAGTTCCTAGAATAAAAAGTTGATCATAAAAGTTGTATATCTTGAGAAAATCTACAACTTTTTCATTAGTGACTTTTCCACATAACCTCAAAATTAGCTCGAAAAACGCAAAAAACTGCGTTTTTCGTTTTTTATTTTTGGTTTCCTTAAAAAATGTTTGATTTTGATGAAAATTTAGTAGAAGGTAGCTTTGATAGTCACAAACCATGAAAAAAAATTTCAGTTTAAAATAATAACGTTTTTTCAGTAAAAAACACTTTTTTGGGTGGGTGGAAAAAAACAGTATTGCGATTTCCGTCCAAAGTTGAGTTCCTAGAATAAAAAGTTGATTATAGAAGTTGTAGATCTTGAGAAAATCTACAACTTTTTTGGTAAAACACACTTTTTTGGGGGATGGAAAAAGACATTATTGCGATTTCCGATCAAAGTTGAGTTTCTAGAATAAAAAGTTGATTATAAAAGTTCAAGATCTTGAGAAAATCTACAACCTTTTCATTAGTGACTTTTTCACATAACCTCAAAATTAGCTCGAAAAACGCAAAAAACTGCATTTTTCGTTTTTTATTATTATATACGCTGAAGCTTTTCCATCACGTGACTGATACGTCAGCAATATTGTTCATATGAATTAAATCAAAACTTGTGTCAACTCAATAGGAATAATCGTTATGACTAATATTCCAAAGGTCGGCATTTTACGAATTGGTAATTAAACAAGAAATTCAACTTTTTTAATTGTATTTATTTTATTTATATGGTTAACATCGACATATTTATTAAAACTATCGATATACTGGGCGAATAAGTTACAAAATCCAAAATTAATATTAACCATGCTGGCTTATTAGTGGAGAGCTGATTTTTTGTAGGATATCTTGTATTTTATATAAGTACATACAATTTATGAAGTTCATGAAACTGACGTAATGTTTAGTCTACTGACATGGTGTCCTCAAAAACTTTTAAAATAACACTTTCTAAACTGATTATATTAGAACAATTTTTTTGGATGGGCTATAGATTGTAAATAGAATAAGATTCCCACACAGCTTGAAGGTGGACGTTTCGATAAATATATTACCATCATCAGGGCAACACATCAAATGGAAACCCTCATATTAAAAGTAAAAAAACAGAAATATCCGCAAGACATCAAAAATAAAATGTAAACACATATAGGTACTAGAAACGAAAAAACACATCAAATATGACAAATCTTGCTTTATAGTTCATCCATTTCGGAATCTGAGCTGTCTTCACCAGTATTTATTATCACTGGTTCAATATGTATGTTCACCAAATTTCGTTCTCGAGTAAACCAGTCTTCGATTATTTTTTCGGTATGCCTAACACAATTATCCCAAACATTTGCACTACAATTTTCCAATGCTTCTTTCCACATACTCAAGACCCTTTCATCGCCGTATCCGTCTCTGCCAATATACTTATTATAATATGTTTTGCAGTGGGCCCAAATAAGCTCAATGGCATTAAATTCGCAATGGTAGGGCGGTAGCCTTAAGACTTCATGACCATGTTTTCGGAACAATTTATCAACAACATATACATTTTCTTTCCGGTTCATTTTAGCAATTTGTAATAGTTCAGGTCTTGAGAGGTTTTCATTAAAGTCAATATTGTTGGCTTTTAACCAAGTGATAATTTCATCTTTTTTTGACGAAGTGGAAGGTTGCTTTTCTGCTAGTATACTATGATAAGGCGCATTGTCCATTACCACTAACGACGGTTCTTCTAAATTCGGAATTAACTGTGTCGTAACCCACTTTGTAAATATTTTACCGTTCATTTCACCGTGGTAATCTGATGTCGATGATTTAGAGGAAAACACTAAGCTGGCATCTTCCACAAATCCTTTTGATGAACCAGCGTGAACAATAATAAAACGTTTAGCGTCATAACCTCCTGGTTTACGTATACTTTTAACATTACTGTCCTGCCAAGAACTTAATTTAGTTCCTTTTGCATATATCCATGTTTCATCTAAAAATATAATTTGTCTTGAAAAAACACTATCACTATTTTCTCTATATTTTCGAAGGAAGCATGCTCTTTGGCTAGCAATATTTGTTCGTTCTATTAATGCTCTTCTGTTATCTTCCTTTTTATATTTAAATCCCAAATGTTTCAATAATACCAATAAAGAGGTATTTCCAACAGAAAGAATTTCCTTATTTTTTAGTTCATCATTTATGGTTTTAACAGTAACATGTTTCCCTGAAAAAATAAGAAAATTTAAATTATCATTATCTCAAACAAAAAAAAGATTTTTTCATATTTACTTCATACTAAACTTGAACACAAATTTTTGATATTCAGATTTTTTTATTATTTGTACCAAATAATGTATAGAACAACTCCGTATGTGACATCAAAAAATTTAAATTAGAAAACTAAATTGTGAAACACAATCTACACTCAGAACATTCAAATTGGTAAACATTTATGGACAGTACTCAACTTAGAAATCAGCACATGTAGAAACACATTCAAATTAAAAATATGCACAACTTTCTGTATTCTAAAGCTTTCATTACTCATAACTTCTATAATCGAACTTACGTTAAATTACCTACTAGTTTTCTAAGATTTTCATATACCACACTATAAGCTGCTGGTGAAAAATCTCACTAAATGGATAATACTACATGCACTATGATGTGTAATCTTAATTATTAAGGTACTATCATTTCACTTCTCTTTTATTTAAAGTGTAAGCTGACTGTAATGTAAGGCTTAAGAACTCCCATGTTCTTGTATTATTGTTTCACATCATTGTTTACTTACTTTGTTCATACATATTATATAAGGTATTCCGTACTGCCATTTTGGTTCCCTCGGGTAAATCCTCTGTTTTTAGTTTTAATCGAGGTGTTTGACTGAGTGACGTTGGGAAAGTTGGAATATTTTCCTTACTTTTTTTAAGGGAACATACCGTTTTCACAGATATTTTCAATGCAGTTGCCACTCTCTGAAATATAATATTAAATAGAAATGCCCTTAAATAGATGTTAACTTTAGTATAATACCTCCTGAACAGATGAAATAGGTTGAAAGGGTCCGCCGTTGTTTTTTTCCATCTCAAAATATTCAATCAAGTTCATAACAAACTCCTGTGCTCGTGAATTAAGCCACTTTCCAGGCATTTTCTGAAAATAACTGTTGGTTAATTTACCGTTACAAGTACAATCAGACACTTGATTCATGCAAATTTGAAAATTCTGCATAGATTTACAAATTGTAGAGAATTATAAATACTATTTACCACCAATAAGTAGTAAAATAAGCATTGTAATATTCCCGTCTCACGGCATTTTAGGTGTTATGAAATGTCAAAAGTTTACAAGTTGTTAAAGTAATAAATTAGTACTTACCAATGTTAAATGGAATAAAAAGTCAAATTAGTTCTTACAAGAACTGATTTTAACAATTGATACACTTTGAATCCAAAAAATCGCTAAAAACAAGACAGTAAACTAATCTCGCATAACCTCAAATATGGTAGTGTCAAATTCAACTTTTAGTACGATCAGTTATTCACGTTACGTCAATTATATCGTTGTCTCTTTTTACGATTACTACGGCAAATTTATAGAAACTATTACGTATGTCCTGTAGTTGGTCTTGTGTAGAAGACAATCGATCGAACGTTCTTATGTTTGATTTATATTGATAGAAGAAGATAGAATGTAGAAAATATGTGTTGCATAAATCGTAGATTGGATCACGTGATGGAAAAGCTTCAGCGTTTCTACTGTAGTTTCCTTAAAAAATGTTCGATATTGATGAAAATTTGGTAAAAGGTAGTTTTCATAGTCTCAAACCACGAAAAAAAATTTCAATTAAAATATTGGAAATTTTTCGAATTTTGACGTTTTTTCGGTTTGGGACGGGGCGGGGGCGGGGGTAAAAAAAGACATTATTGCGATTTCCGGCCAAAGTTGAGTTCCTAGAATAAAAAGTTGATTATAAAAGTTGTAGATCTTGAGAAAATCTACAACTTTTTCATTAGTGACTTTTCCACATAACCTCAAAATTAGCTCGAAAAACGCAAAAAACTGCACATTTTTCGTTTTTTATTTTTAGTTTCGTTAAAAAAAGCACGACATCATTTCACAACGTGATTAAAAAATCACGATATCGCTCATCACTATATATAACGCCACTTACCGCTACCACTAAAAATCCCGTATCGCAACGTATCGATACACTACAATTTCATCGATACTTGGAATGAATTGAAAAGCATAGTATCGATACAAAATATCGAGTATCGGAAGTAAAAGTATCGATAAACTGGAATATCGGATAGTATCGCGCATCCCTATTTCAAATTATTTATTATTGTTTATAGCATAGGTTGCATTAGTATTTGTAAGTGGCTATAATAAAATAATCTTCATGCTGAAAAAGCAAATTTGTGCTTCGTAAATGCTCTTTATATTTACTCCACATGTGCTCCATTACAAAAGTAACGTGTTTAGTGCCTATAGGAGTAAAATAAACCACAAATATTTTTATCTATTGCTAGTGATCCCACAAAAAGTGCCCTATATTTATTGATCCCCATATCGGGACCTTTTGGTTCCTCCGGGGACCTGTACACAACCATAGACTTCATCATCATATACATCGGCCACCCGAGTTAGTGAGAAAAATAGTAATAAATGCATTTTACTAATTGATCAAAATAGACATTTCGTACTCTATTCTATACTGTTGTAATCTTTTATTTTCGAAACACAGGAATAAAAATGTTATATTTTTGATCTTCAATTTTTCCAGGTGATGTATCGAAATGTTATTATAAATACTTTTTGCAGTTTTCCTCCAGTTTGTAATGAACGGACATGCCTGTTTTTCCATTGACTCTTCTTAATCTTATTCAAGTAAATTATAGCAAAAATGTCTTCTTTTATTGAAAACAGAAACTAATCATTTAGGCAATCTGTTTGTTTAATTGTAGTACTTATTACAAATTTGAAGTACAGAGTAAGTGAGTATAAGTAAATGAATATTTAAGGGTACTCCTCACAAACGTCAGTTTTTATGTAATACATTTGACGGTATAGATAGATGATTAGTATATTCATCGGTAGTCCAGTGGTAAGTATCTCAGCCTCTCACGCGGTAGATCAGAGTTCGATTTCCCGTTGGGAAATTTTTTTTAAATTTTAATTTTATTTCTAAATAATAATAAAATAATAATAATAATAGTAAAATTATTAAAAATTTTTAATTTGAAGTTATATTATAGTTTAATAAAATTAATGTTATAAATGAAACTAACTGTTTCTAATTAATTCCACTATTTAATTGAAAGATTTATGAAAATTATTAAAGGATATTGATAATTATTTCGATATTGACATATCATCGTCAGAATGACAGAAGTTACATTTTATGTGATACCTACTTGATGTTTAATATTTTGGCTAGACCAAATAGTAAGTGACCTATCTTGTGATTGACTTAATATATATGAATAGAGAAAAGAAGAAGATATGATTTTACAAATATTAAAGCTTAGGTATTATTAGCCCTATGGGGATATCCTGGATATCTTTTTCCCATTTAAGATCAGTATAACTGTGCAATGATATAGAAAACCAAGGAAAACTATATCTGCTGATCTTTACAATAGTTACTTAAGAAGACAATTTATTAGTGGAGAGCTCCCTAGATTTATCTGTTCATTGACAACTTCATATTGTGGGTCTCTTAAGTGTCTTCTTATTTCTAGTTCTTCAAGGAAATCTAGTTCTTGTTTCTTATCACAAATATGCAGTACTTCTAGTTCTGTGTTAGGTGTTAATGAATGTTTTGTGTCAAGAAGGTGTTTTGCGTAATGTGATTTATCTGGCTGTTTTAATCTGTATGCTCGTGAGTGTTCATTGTATCTAATTTCAAAATTTCGAATTGTTTGACCAATATAGACAGCATTACATTCTGGACATTTAAGTTTATATACTCCAGACTTTTTTAATGGGGGTATTTTTGTTTTTACATTTAACAATTTTTTACTTACATTGTTTTCTGTTTTAAAAGAAATTGCTGTATTTGTTGAACAAGATATTATCTTTGAAATATTATTAGAAATATTACCAGCATATGTGATGGTTTTGTAATTTTGTATTTCCCTAGTATTTTCAGGAAATATTAATTGTAATGCCACTTTTTCCTCTTTTTTATTAATTAATTTATTTATTATATGTAATGGATAACCGTTGGATGTGGCTATTTGCTTAATTATATTAATTTCTCTATCAAAATTATATTTGTTCATAGGAACTGAAAATGCTCTATGTATCATTGAATTATATGCTGCTAATTTATGTGACATGGGATGATTGGAACTATATGGTATAGTCACATCAGTATGTGATGGTTTTCTGTAAATTGAAAAATCAAGTATATTATTGACTCTTTGAATTTTAATATCAAGAAAATTGATTGAGTTATTTTCTTCAACTTCTAATGTAAATTTAATTTTCGGATGTAAATTAAACCTTTCAGACACTAATTTCACAAATAGTGAGATAGAATTTTTAAATAAAGGCTTAAAATACAGCATACCACCAAAATTCACAAATAGTATTAAAGAAATTTTAGCTACAGAGTCAGAAATAGCTTTAAAATCTCAGTCAAATAGTTTTCTTTATGAAAAATTACAAATTGCAAATTTGATTAAAAATATGAAACCTTCAAAGGTTAAACGTCAAACAAAAAATGATATTTCAGCAATAAATTCAATTAAACAAAAAGTAGAAGATTATAACCTCACAATAACAAAATCTGACAAAGGAAATGCCACTGTCATTTTAAAATCCGAAGAATATAAATCTAAAGTTAATAATTTTATAGAATCTTCTGATGTAAAAATTCTAAGGGCTGACCCAACAAAAAAGTTTTCTAATAATGTTAGAGAGATTGTCAATAGTTCAAATTATATTTTCAATGATTATGAGAAAAAATACATGATTAATAAAAATCCTCAGTCTCCACAATTATATGGAACTGTTAAATTACATAAAGTATCGAAACCAATTAGACCTGTAGTTTCTTACGTTAATACTCCTAATAATAAGTTAGCTAAAAAACTAAACAATATACTTAATAGCTATGGAGGTATATCTAAATACTCAATTGAAAATTCAATAGAACTAATCAAAAAATTAAAAACATACAAATTACAAGATAACTCTAAACTTATTTCATTTGATGTTACCAATATGTTCTCTAAAATTCCTCCTAAAGAATGCATAACACTTGTTAAAAAATTACTAGAGGATAAAAATATCAATCCAGGAATAATATCAGATATACTTAATTTGTTTGATGTATGTATTAATCAGAATTATTTTACTTTTGATAATAAGGTATATATTCAAAATGAAGGTTTACCAATGGGAAGCCCTATATCACCAATTTTAGCAAACATTTTTATGGACAGTTTAGAAAGAAAAATCTTTGAATGTAACATTTCAAAAAATATATTATTTTGGTATAGGTATGTAGATGACATATTAGCTTGTTTTGTAGGTAGTGAACGACAATTAGATATATTGTTCAATCATATTAATAATTTACATCCGAAAATTAAATTTACATTAGAAGTTGAAGAAAATAACTCAATCAATTTTCTTGATATTAAAATTCAAAGAGTCAATAATATACTTGATTTTTCAATTTACAGAAAACCATCACATACTGATGTGACTATACCATATAGTTCCAATCATCCCATGTCACATAAATTAGCAGCATATAATTCAATGATACATAGAGCATTTTCAGTTCCTATGAACAAATATAATTTTGATAGAGAAATTAATATAATTAAGCAAATAGCCACATCCAACGGTTATCCATTACATATAATAAATAAATTAATTAATAAAAAAGAGGAAAAAGTGGCATTACAATTAATATTTCCTGAAAATACTAGGGAAATACAAAATTACAAAACCATCACATATGCTGGTAATATTTCTAATAATATTTCAAAGATAATATCTTGTTCAACAAATACAGCAATTTCTTTTAAAACAGAAAACAATGTAAGTAAAAAATTGTTAAATGTAAAAACAAAAATACCCCCATTAAAAAAGTCTGGAGTATATAAACTTAAATGTCCAGAATGTAATGCTGTCTATATTGGTCAAACAATTCGAAATTTTGAAATTAGATACAATGAACACTCACGAGCATACAGATTAAAACAGCCAGATAAATCACATTACGCAAAACACCTTCTTGACACAAAACATTCATTAACACCTAACACAGAACTAGAAGTACTGCATATTTGTGATAAGAAACAAGAACTAGATTTCCTTGAAGAACTAGAAATAAGAAGACACTTAAGAGACCCACAATATGAAGTTGTCAATGAACAGATAAATCTAGGGAGCTCTCCACTAATAAATTGTCTTCTTAAGTAACTATTGTAAAGATCAGCAGATATAGTTTTCCTTGGTTTTCTATATCATTGCACAGTTATACTGATCTTAAATGGGAAAAAGATATCCAGGATATCCCCATAGGGCTAATAATACCTAAGCTTTAATATTTGTAAAATCATATCTTCTTCTTTTCTCTATTCATATATATTAAGTCAATCACAAGATAGGTCACTTACTATTTGGTCTAGCCAAAATATTAAACATCAAGTAGGTATCACATAAAATGTAACTTCTGTCATTCTGACGATGATATGTCAATATCGAAATAATTATCAATATCCTTTAATAATTTTCATAAATCTTTCAATTAAATAGTGGAATTAATTAGAAACAGTTAGTTTCATTTATAACATTAATATGAGTAGATTCCACAAAGTAAGGGTCCAAACAGTAAATTCAGTTTAATAAAATATTTATTTTATAGATTTTTTCTTAAGTGGGTCGTAGAAAAAATTTACTGTTCGACTCGTGTGGATTGTCCATATCGCTCTCGGACGATTGAGCACTCCGCCTACGGCGTCGTGCTCAAACTTCGTCCTCGTGCGATATGGCCATCATATCCACACTAGTTGCACAAACTACATAGCAATAGACAGACATGTCTGCTTTTTCAATAAACCGTTATTAATTATTCAAAAAAATCACAGCAAAAATTGGTGTAGGTATGTTTTTATTGAAAAGAAACAAATCAAAAATATTCTGTAAAAATAAATAACATTATTATTACATTATGTTTAATGTATTTGTCTTCATATTTATTAGTAAATAGCAACCGAAGTTCATCTTCCATTTTTCTCTACCATTTCTCCTCAGAACAAAAAGAAAATAAAAAGTTTATAATATTATCCATTTTTTACGATTCTACACTCACAAAGGGGTGGTGACACCCATCGACTACTGGTCTTGATCCATATAGTTATAGAGACTGAAAAAAAAAACAATTTAATTCTAAATATTTTTACCAACAAAATTATTTCAATCTCATTTCAGCAAAAGTTTTAAATAATCCATTTTATCTTGGAATCCATTTTATCAGAACTGTAAATGAAATAAAAAGATTAGATGTTTCTTCTAAATAGGTGTTGACATTTTTCTACTTACTGAATAGTTATAGCGAACACTGCTATATGGAAAATTATTCGGACCTGTGTCAGTTGTCTGTTCTGTAAATGAAAAGAAATTAGATTTTTGTAAATAAGTCTTGTAGGTGTTTCTATTCTTACGGAATAGTATCAGGAATCTCTGTTTAATGAAAGATTAATGGACCTGAGGGGCAGTTGCAGCAGGTTCCATATTAGTGAAATTGTCAGTTCTGAGAATGAAAAGTAATTAGATTTTTGTAAATAAGGTTTGTTAGTGTTTTTACTTAGGCATTAGTATTGGCATCCATATCTTTGCCCTAATTATCTGGATTCTGTCTTGCGAGACTTTTCTTTTTCTTATATTCTGATATGTCAATGCATTTCTGTCCTTTTCTTATTTGATTTCTGATTATTTCAGGAGCTATACATTCTGTATAGAATTGCTTCAGTTCCGGAAGCATTTTTTCGGCCCATATTTTTCTATTTATCTCAATTTCATCTATATTATCGCGGACATAAACAACAAAGTAACATCTGCTCCTATTACTTATTCAATTGTCCCTAGATCTAAAAACATATTTATGGTGTTCTTTTCACCTTATAGGCAATATAAAACTAGGAACTAGATAGCACAACCTAAAAAAGCAGCTTGGAACAATTGCAATATCAAACAATGAAATGAATTGGACTGGTCAGTGCCTCCTCCCAATGCCCTTATCAGGGTATGCGGGTATGGGTACCACATGGGCACCTGTGGTTCTTATTTGCTACCCCTACCCACCCAGTCGAATTTGTTTGTTTTTTGCACAATTTTGCACAATGTTTGCACAATGTTTAGAATTTACATAGTTGCCACAACTATAAAAATAATGCTTAGTTTACTTACCTAGTTATTGTAACGAGAAAATAATAATGGAACACCTACAATTATCTGAAATGAAACAATAACAAAATATAAGCACATACTTACCTGATATATTTCTATTTTGGAAACCCAAAAATTAATCGCAATTTGCCTTATGACTAATACACAAATACATTCTACGAAGTCGAATATCGAATTTTGAAAACATAAGATATACAGGTAAAATGGTCACTATATAGATATTGCAAATTGCAAGTACCTAAATATATCCAGAGATATGAATATACCTAATAATCTTATGACGTGCATGGTTTTTTGTTTTTTCTCCTTGTTTGAGGATTTTCGTATAACATGGCAACATCGGTTGTAAATGCAGTATTCTGTATTTAAAGGTGGATTCATGCAAACAGAAATTAAAACTTAGATTAATTTAAAACTAATACTAAGAACATAAAACCATGTAATGTAATGTAGATGTCCATGCAAGAAACTAAGAAATTAAGATTTAAATTAAAACTAAGAAAGATGGCCAACTTTCAACTAAGAAAATAAACAGCTGAATATTCTTAGTTCAAATTTAATCTTAATCTTAAATTAGTTTAGTTGATATTGCATGAATCCACCTTTACTTGGCACTTTTGGCATTTTATACAATGCTTTTGGATTCTAAAGCTTCGATGCCAAATGTACAAATTATCCCTAGAAATCCTTACAATTTATATAATCCTCTCATTATGACGATAAAAAGAGATGAGGATGGTTATCTAGTTTTTAGCTTGCCATAGGTAATAATAATTGTTGAATAAAATTAATGAATGAGGTAGATAACATTACATTTTAAGAAATTTCGAAGCATAAATGTTTTGTAGGTAACTTTGTTTTGTCAATATAGTCGAAATTACTTTGCAAATTAATTGATTAATGAAAGAAAATAAGAACCCAACTAATTATTATTAAAGGATAACTTAGTAATAGTGTTAGTTGTTGATATTAAAAAATATTGCAAAACAAACGAAGACTAAAAAATTAATTTCGTCTACCTACTCTAGAAATGGCAATAGCGCTTCTTCGTCATAGACTTGGTAGAGTTGAAATATCTGAGCTTTATTTATTTTTCCCTTCAATCTGTTTTCTTATCTTATCAGTAGGTACTAGTTTATTTTTGGAATGAGGATAGGTCCGTAAAATGGGTTATTTTTAATTCTAAACATCTTTTCTTTATAATAATTTTTGAAATTGTCCAAAATAAATGTACCTACCTACCTATAGGTACTTGAGACTCTTGAGCAAAAATCACATCTAATTTAAATTTTGATATCTAATATAGGTATATATTATACCTAGTTTATTTCGTATTCAATAAATTATTTAAAAAAAAAAGAAAAATGTTGAGTAATAATTAATAATGGGTTGTAACTTGTGCTGTAAATATTATATCTATAGGTTATGTCCTGTGTATATTATTTTTGGGTTATGTTACCTGAAAATATTCACAAGATTAGCTTTTTACGGTGTTTTTGCATTTAGATAATCTCAATGGATTTTTGTTAGATTGTCGGCTTTGTTTGCTTTGTATTTTATCATTAGGTACCTCTACTTCTCAATAAATGGAAATTATAAATCTCGATATATAAAACTTCAAAATATAGAGAAACGACGATAATGATTGAAATATTATTTTAATTTCAAAATTAACCTATAACTACAGAAAAAAATAAAGAAGAAAAGAGAATACTAGCTGTTAAGTAAAAATAGCAAATAGGTAAATGAAATCATAATTTACCTATTGTGATTGAAAATAAAAATATTTGCTGGCAGAAATAGACCGTTTTAACGAAAGACATCTTGGGGTAGCGGCGACTGTTGTCCACCTATAGATTTATATAGTAATTAATAGAGGCTAACTGTAATTTTAAAGGAAACTGTACCCAAAAAACTGGTAGATTAACAAGATTACGTTATGAGTGTCACTGTTATCTCGACGAGTCCCTAAAAAAAGTGAAGAAATATATCGTTCCCGTAATCTTAGATACTTCTGTCCAAGATCTAAGTTACAGTCTCCTTTTAGAATTACCAGTGGTGGATTTACCACCAGGCTGAGTAGGCTGAAGCCTAGGGCGGCAAATTTGGAACCAACATTTTTTATGTCTCACAAAAAAAATGTTGTTAGGTCCACACAAACAAATCAATATGTAGGGAAGCGTGGGGCACGGACTAGTGATGAGCAAATTCCGTCTTGGTCTTGCGATTTTGCATTACCAAGACCAAGATCATACATACACTAGCAAGACCAAGACCGAATGAACAAGAACAAGACCAAAACCAAGACAGAGAATGCAAGACCAAGACCAAAGTGCAAGACTGAACCAAGGGCGTCGCCAGCTTATGACTAAGGGGGGGGGCAATGGGAAAATATTATGGAGGATAAAAAATATGAACGCCGAGAGCATGAAGCGTTACACTTTGGAAGTCTTTGCCTCCATGACGATTGTAATTAGAACGGTTCTAATATCAATGTATAAAATTTCACAAGCCCTCGACAGCACAATAACTAAATCAAACTTTTAAACACAGTAATAATTATTTATTTTGACAAAAATAATATTTAATTAAAACATAACCTGCGGGGATTTTTTGCAAAACATTCAACCACTTTATCATTAAAATTATTTAGGTTTTTATTTATTATAGCTCTGTGTACACTCATCATGGCCAGACCATTAAGGCGATCTTCTGCCATGGTGCTTCTTAGCCATGTTTTTAGTCTTCTGAGGCTGCTAAAGGATCGCTCTACTGTACAGGTCGTGCATGGTAAAGCGATCAAAATTTTCAATGCTTTTTCCGTTTCGGGAAAGAAGGAATTTGTTTCTTTTAGGACATCAACAACTGTTAGATTTGTTAGATTAAGCCTATCGTGCCACAATTGCTGCCAAACTTCGATTTCATTCTTTATGTTCGGTAAATCATAAAACTGGGCAATAGATTCACAAGTTTGTTTCAGATTTTCAGTTGTCATCTTTTGCATCTGCGCCGGGTGTAACTTAG
Source organism: Lochmaea crataegi (assembly GCA_947563755.1). Taxonomy (NCBI): domain Eukaryota; kingdom Metazoa; phylum Arthropoda; class Insecta; order Coleoptera; family Chrysomelidae; genus Lochmaea; species Lochmaea crataegi. Next base: position 118,726,799 of record OX387422.1, on the reverse strand, counting down.
ATAATGCGAATGATGGCGTGTTTTCTTCAGCAAAACGTACTTCAAGGGAGGTGATAATTGAATCCAAGTATGGTATTACTGAAGACCACTGTTTAATGGCCTTGCGTTTTGGCAAATCTGATATAGTCGTGATGAAAATGGCGGAGATTTTAAAAACGGATGTCAAAATCTTAATGTTATTCTGAATATTTCAATACTTTCTATAATATACATTAAACCTTGTGAATTTATTTACGTTTTGTCATGCGATGCGGAATTTATTAATAGGTAGGCTCGCACTTTGGTCGCTTTGCGGCTAGCTACATTTGATCTCTAGGGGGGGGGCAACTGCCCCCCCCCTGTCCCCCTGCCCCCCTTGGCGACGCCCTTGGACTGAACTAAAAATTACAGCTTTCGTTTTAAATAGGATATATGAGAATATTTTTCTCAGCTTTAATATATGTTTGCGACGAAAGAAAACATTTTGTGTGTTTAAGATTTTGTAACGGTAAATGCTGTACCTCACAGGGCACCAGCTCGAAGGGCTCCGGCTAGAGACTCCTCTCAAGGGTGATTCGACCCCAAGTTTATGCTGCACAAGGATAACAGAAGGGTTGTAAAAGTTGAGGCCACTACCTTTTTGGCGATAAAAAGGACTAAGAAAACTAAGGCGGAAAAGGTAGAAACGCCTTGTAAAATTGAAATAAGTTAATAATAAAAACTACTAAAAATTACCCCGGGCGATATCTCCCTCAACTTTTATAGTTGGGGATTTAGAAAAAAAATAAAAATAGAATCAACACAAATTTACAATTTATTCTGCCACAGGAAATGAACAGGAATTTGTACTTTTATAGGTACTTAGCTTATATGGAGTTGTTTCCTGAAGAAGAAGTCAGGTCTTGATCTGAACTGATGAGTTCTGTTCTAGGACGGTATTTTGAGGTTCTATCCTTGGCTTTTTATCCTCGGGTTGTATCCTAGCCTAGGGTTATATTCTTGGGTTTATATCCTCGGCGTTATATTCTAGCCTAGGGTTATATTCTCGGCGTTAAATTCTTGGGTTATATCCTAGCCTAGGGTTATATTCTAGCCTAGGGTTATATTCTTGGCTTATATTCTCGCCTAGGGGCTGTGCTTACCTAGAAGTACAAGTGGATCAGGGATATGTAGGAACTTGAATGTAATGGCACATTATGTTGGTCAGCTTTTCAGGTTAAAGAAAAGGAAGGCAGTTATTTGAAAGTCAAAAAAATTGAATTAATTTACTGAAAGCTTTCCAACATTATATGTTCCATGTTAAAACAGTAAAAATAGCAATTATCGACTAAATTAAAAAAATATACTAATGATCCGAAAGAAACTAATAATAGCAAAAAGTTATTTATTTAGTTATATGAAAAAATATCGTGCTTAGGAAATATATGAAACCGGCACTGGCGTTACGAAAGAATATTTTATAGGTTAACAGATTATAAAAATGTTATATTTCGCATAAGAAAATGCTTGAAAATGTTTGTATAAAAGTAAAACAGTGAATTATAAAAGAATATTTGGCTTAAAACTACCATATTAGTATAAAAGAACAGTTTATGACCACGTGTTGAATTTAATTTCGTCTATCTCTGTAAAAAAATAAAGAATGCATACGAAAATTATATCAGACAGTACTTTAGAAGAAGCTTATTAATTATGAATTATGATTTTGAACTTACCACAGCAAAATTCCTAAGATAGATACTTAAGATATGAAAGATAGCGAAAGATGATCTGCCCTCTTAGGCGGTCGATAACAAAAAGGGGTGTTTCACGTGGCGGTGTGCAAAAAAATGGAAGCGACCCTTGGCAGACGCCAATTGTCTTACGTTCAGGGTAGAAGAGTTTGGGATCACAGAACTATAATTGAATGTGGCTAGTGACGACGAGCGCTAATTAAAAGGATTTATTCTGTAAAATCGAAACAGGTCGATAGACATGTTACAATTTCTAGATATGAATTGTTGATCATCTATAATTTATACCTATCAAAAGACTCGAAAATGTTCCAAAACGACGTAAGTAGTAAGTAACAAACTATTTGCGCAAAACCAAGACCAAGACTGAGTACGCAAGACCAAGATTGCAAGTATTTTAGCAAGTCCAAGACCGAGACCAAGTTTAAATATGCAAGACTAAGACCGGACAAACAAGACCTAGACCATTACCAAGACTGTCTTGGTTCTTGCTTTGCTCATCGCTAAGCACGGATGACTTCATAAATATGTCTTTGCTACTCCCATTCTTCAATGCAATCATTATAAATGCAAGACTCGTATCCATTACGGCATTCACCAATTTTGATAAACCGGAATCTGGATCATTGAAAATATCTTCGTTCCTGTGGAAACAGAATTTGCAAAACGTTTATGCTAACTTGTATTTAGCTGTTCGCATATAGCTCTATGTTCACCAGCAACGGCAGTTGAGAACAGTTTTATTTGCTGGAAACGAGTGAGAAATTGTCTAAGATCTACCTTAAGCCAAGAAAACCAAAACGTCTTGGCTTTTGTTGTACAAAATGGTATTGTGAAACTTTTATACCTGCTGTGATGTAATCTGATCGACATTATCAGCCGGATTCTTACTAGATAATCAAATATATTGCTTTTAAACTTTAAGTAAGCATTGTAGAGGTCGGTAGGGGCGGCAAAATTTGAATAGCCTACTGGCGGCAAATGTGTAAATCCGCCACTGAGAATTACAGTTAACTTCTATTAATTACTATATAAATCTATAGGTGGACAACGATCGCCGCTACCACAAGATGTCTTTCGTTAAAACGGTCTATTGTGTTTGTTTGAAACCAAACCATCGAAACAGCTGATCCGGAGAGAAGTTTGTCTAAATCGTCAAGAGCATAGATAAATACTTTATACCTATACAGTCAAGAGTGGAAAGACAAAAAGAGAGAGAGAAACAGCGTGACCATAATTTTTGGAACGAATCTACCACGAGACTGAGTAGAAATCTACCAAAAACTACCAACTCAACTTTAGATATCTACCACAAATCTACTTACGCGTAAATGTCATAGTTACAGATTTCTATGTAATAACTATATTAAAAAACGTAAGAGGGCGACACTCGATAACTGAATAATTAGTATAAAAAATACCTCTTTCAATACCATTTTCATCATCTTTATCTTTGGATTTAGTAACCCAATATGAAAATTCAGGATGTTCCCATGCTGCTCTGTATTTTCCTTTTATTTTTTTAATAAAAGACACAACTGCACGACTATAAGGATGTAGGAAAATAATTAAGAATTCATAACCTAACTAGTTAATCCCAGATCATTCCCAGATGCCCCCCAGGATCCCACAGACATCCACTGCCGGCAGTCCGGCCTGCCCGCTAGCCCTAAGTGTCCCATGCGTGATTGAGAGGAAGAACACTGCATGCGTTTTACATTGGTTGTACGATTAGCCGTTAGATAGAAAGACTGTTATTACAGAAATCGCCGAAAGATGTCAGAATCGACCAAAATCTACCACAGATTTCTTTCCTACCAAAACATTCTGGAAAATGCCGAAAATCTACCACGTATGGTCACGTTGGAGAGAAAATAACATGGAGGCAACAATGTTACCTATGAGGCAACAGTGTATCGTCGGCCTTGGTCATCATTTTATTTTTCGAAATTCGACGATAAAGAAAACTTCACATTTAGTAGGGAACTTTTCAAAAATAATTTAGTTATTGAAAATAGTGCAGTTTATTTCAGAGGGCAGTAAGTTACGGGTCATTTTTATGAAGAAAGAGCGTAAAAGTAACTAGATGGCGTGCAAAATTGCCTCAAACGGTTTTAACATTGTTACTGTCTTACTATGCCTATCTTTATACAATGGTAGAACCCATTGTCTAAAAAAGAAAATAATAATGTTATCAGCAAAAGTAAAGTAAGTATAGTGAAAAAACTCTGGTTTACTTAAATTAAATTCAATTCACGTCTTCCTTTTAAATAATCTGCACTACCAACCACTATTGCAATAAATTTCAACAATATTATCAATTTTTAACAATTTTAATTTTCTAGTTTTTATAATTCAAGTAATGTTTACTATTTGCCTACTGTCAAATTGGTAAAATATAAAAAGTAAGGTTATTGTCGTGACAGTTTTAAAATGGTATCTTAGGTACAATGCGCGACGCCGCGGTGAAAAAACAAACTGCTTAGATTGACGATTTTGAGGACACTTTTTGTCAATTTTCCCGTATGAGTTCGATCTCCTTGTATAGCCTCCATGGAAAATAAGTTGCATAAATAAAAGCCAATTCAGTACTACTAGCGACATCTATCGTAAATATTTTGAACCAAAAAATTACTAGATAAGTAACAAGTTTTTTGTAAGTTTTAAGGTTTATTGACCTGCGCTGACGCTCCTTCTTAAACGATCCGACTAGACGCAAGTAATTTATGAATGGCAGATGATAACAGCGTTGCCACATTTCTTTAAGCATTTACCAAGGACATTTTTTACATCTAAATAATCTGGTGTCTGAGATTTCTGATTTTGTTTATTATTGTTACGCGAGCTACTGCATTAATATGCTCACTTAGTGCCCCCAGTGAAATCCCCGTATGAGACGACTATGGCTCCTCCGCCCAATCTTCGAGAACCATCCAAAATACGAAACATCCAGAATACCCAGAGCATCCGCCAGAACGCCGAGAGATTTCTAGAACAACGACGCGCGAGTATAAATAGGCCACGAGCATCGCTGCAGGCAATTAGTCAATTAGTCAGTGTCGATACCGAAGGAAAGTAATCGCTCCTCGATAAAGTGTTCATTAAGTGATTAAATAAGGACCATATTACATATAAATCTATAAATATAAATTAATTATAAATATAAATTAGAATAATCGTTACATTATATTGTTCTTTTTGCTAATAAAAAGGGTTTTTAGGTTTCATTCCTCAATTGTATATATGAATTTAAATGGGTGCTGGTGGGAACTTTTCTTATTACTTGTTTAATAGACTACGACTTTACAATAAATCAAGCTAATTATTTAAACTCCTTGTGTTTTCTGCTAATAAAAACGTTGACGTTTTTTCTTTGTATCTTGTATACAGCGTGGGCCACAGAAAACAGTCCACTCCGATATTTGACAGTATTCCTTAGATTTTAAGTATGGAGGGTAGAAGGAAGGAGCACCATCTGAATGTATTAAAAAGTGTCCATCGAAAGGAAGCAAATTAAGATGGCGCCATAGTAGCAAGTGGAAGGATTTTAACAACAGCGCCATGAATTATTAGAGTAAGAGATTTTAAATACTGCATATTTCTCAACTACACGTCAGAAAAATACTAAATTTTTCAACCCAGCACACTTCACTCGGTTTATAACCCTAAATTCACATCATTTCCATTAGCTACACGAGCGCCATTTCGGTGAATCTTCGAATTATAATTTGCTGTTTACAGGTGGACACTTTTTCAACTTGTCACCCATACAAGATGGTGCTCCTTCCTTCTACCCTCCATAATTTTAAGGAAATAGGGCATGTCCACCAACTGACAGTTGACAGTCGCCCGAAGGTAAAACAATAAACAATTATTTGGTTAGATTTGTATTTTTGTTGTTTTGTAGTGTTTTAATGATCTTTTTTATTATAAACAGTCACATATAGCTTTTAAAATACCTAAGCAATTAAAACAATGTCGAACAACGCACCAACTCAAAATTAAATTAACTCAAACACGATAGAAATAACCTATAAGAACACCACGTGTTGTGCTTAGAACATAGAGAAATAGCATAGAACGCTTGTTCCAACTTCAGATTCATCCGGGCGTGACGTCACGTGGACTTGCCCTATAGAGGAGTTCAGTTTAAGGTCAATGTGACCAACAAAAAGTGGTTTTTATGACAAGAATGACAGTTAATGTCTACCATTCAAAACATAAGATTTTTGCAGGTTTTTTATCATTACGAACATCTATATTGCTTTATTAAAACAATGAATACACCCTTGAAGCGTAAATCTTTAAATTTAAAATGACGTTTTAGCTGAATTCTCAATGCATCGGTGGTCAGTAATTCTAGGAGCATTTGTCAAATCATCAATTCTCTTCTGTCATTATGTCACTAGTTATGTCAGATGAAGGAATTGTTAATTTTCGAAATGGAAAAGCGAGGTGTTATATACGTTAAACGTCTCACTGCATACAAAAACTCAAATACACGAGAAGATACGTGGAAAGAAGTGTCTCATGAATTAAAACTAGGTAAGTATAAAATACACACTGAATTATTATTATCATCAAACTGCTTTTATTGATTTATTGTTGATTTGGATGGCGGTCTGAAATCGATTAATCGAAGAATCGATTCCTCGGACCAAATAAATCGATTTTTTAAATCGATATGTTGTACTGAATCGATTCAGTGAATCGATATTTCACCCTTGAAAATCGACATACGATTTTTTCTGGTTTGGTTTTGGGAACTATAAGCTATATTATCTGTTTCTTAACTGTTTAATGTAACAAATACATTTAGAAAATAAATGTCTTCTTTTATATCTGATCTGATACTTTGATATGGTAATAAAAATAATTTTTATTATCGAATTCCCTGAACTAAAAAATCCCTGATTTCACTGATAAGAGATCCCAGATTTCACTGATAAGAGAGAGATCCCAGAGATTGTTTATTATGATGTATTTCTTGTTTTTCATAAAATGGATTTATAAAGTTCATTTACGATAAGTTTGCAATAACAAAACATGACAGATGTTTTACATCGTTGCCACGTTGTAATTTTTTTCCATTTGTTGGCATAAAATTATGTTGGTAAGTTGTCTATTGCCTAAGATTACATTCAACTTAGGCATTGCGACGCAGTGTTCGATACTCTTTTTTAAATAGTTATGAAAATAACTGGTTATATCTTACACAGTAAATAACAAACTATAAAATGCGAATGAAAACGACAAACCAAAACAAGAAATTGATAAAATTGTCTGATTTTGACAACATAAGTCTTTTAACCCCGAACACGGCAGCCAATTTTTGGACCGTAATTTCCCCCGTTATATATATAATTATTCCATTTACACTTTGGATATCTAAATTTTATTCAGTGGCTGCAATTGTTACTACAAATGTCAAAATTGCAAACTTATCGAAAATGAACTATATTTACATTGTAAATACAAATTTGAAAAAAATCGATTTTTTAGAAATCGATTTTTTTATGAATCGATTCATCAGGTTACGATTCGAATCGATTTAAAAATCGATCTTTTTTGGAAAGAATCGCCATCCCTACAACTAACGCGACGTTCTTGGTGGAAAGACTCGTATGTTGTTCGACGTATACCGTCGCCTGCCGTATTTGTCGTACGTCAACGTGTCGCACGCCGCCGGACTAGGTGGAATTTCGCCTTTATAGTCCTTTATCGCAGCGACATCATACCTTAACTCGGAAAACGCTGTGCATTAACCCTTCAACATTTGTATTTATGTTAAAGTGGGTGGTAATCACCCTGTACCATTTAAAGTCTTTTGGCTCTATAGTATGTTTTTTCTATCTGTAAAAATAAAAGTGTTGAGGTGATTTACCACCCTGTATAATTTAAAGTCATGGCCCTAGTACTTTTTATACACACTCGCAATAATAGCTATTTATGATATTAGTGTTAATCAAAGAATACACAACAAGAAGTGAAGCCCGGCGAAAATCCTTTGATGTTGGAGGGGCAAAAATAAATAACCTTGAAGGTGACAACTATCTTTGGCATACACTGAGAACTATAATAAATGCTTACAGCTTTTCTCGAATCACACTGAGAAAAAGTATTTTAGCATAAAGTTATGTTTTATCAAATGTATTATATAGATATTTGTCGATATTTTCCCATCAGTAACTATTTCTGCACTTTTCGTGACAATATAAACGTGAAATAGATCATTTAAGACAATAATTTCAACCTACAAGCAAACTCTATTCTAATTTGGGTCTGTAAAGACCATAAGCAAGAGGCCTAAATGTGATCGCATGACATATGACGACTAATTTAAAACATGGCGTCTGTGAACTCGTTTTTATCCGAAGTTTCGCTTCTTGTTAGTTGGGTATTCCTTGGTGTTAATAGTAACATTTCGTGAAATTGCTCCACTCGCTTCTCTCGATTCGCCAACTTTTTCTCCCACAAAATAAAATTTACTTTTAACACAAATATCATACATAGTTTTTTGTACAACTCCTATTTTGATAATAAAATAAAAGTAATTCAAGAATATCACATTTTGACGTCTATTGTCAGTTAATTATTTTTTTGACGTTTTAACAATCATTCTCGTAATGGTTAGGTCTCTTAACACGCTACTTTGTAAACGTCTTCTTTTAACACGTTTGACAGGGATTAAAAATGTCACTTTTAATGGCAGTTATGAAAAAAATTGTTTACAAATTTTAGTATTAATATTCAAATAAAATATAATTTTAAATGACCCGCCAAACCGGTCTATATAACAGACCAGAAGAGCCTGGCAACTGGCAACTCTGTACTCATTTGAGCTACAATTAGGTGGAACTAGTGCTAGTAATTTTGTCTCGTCATTATTTAAAAAAATGGCTACAACAGTGGTGCAACAATCTAATGTTAATGATTATTTATCAAAAAAACAACAAGAAAGTCCAAAAGAGTTGGGTTCTGAATGGGCCGAGTTAGAGGAACTTCATAATAAAAAGTAATTATTTCAAATTCTAAATAAGTATATATTACTAACTGTACTATATTTTGCAGATTATGGCATCAAATAACACTTAAATTATTCACGTTTATAAAGAAGCCTGAACTACAGAAGAACGATAATCTAATTCAACTTTATACGAATTTTATTCAAAGTTTTGAAAATAAGTAAGTCATCTTAAAACAACATAACCTTAAGGTAAACCTTAGCCTTATTATTGTTTAATATATATAATTTTTTAGAATCAATCCACTTTCTCTGGTTGAAATTGTAGCTATTGTTGTACAACAATTCAAAGAACCTAAAGATGCAGTGGCTTTCCTTCAAAAGACTGAACCTAAAGTAAAAATAAATCCAGATGCACAAAATCTTTGTAAAGTATTAGCAGGTCAAATATACATTGAAAAACTTAATGACCTAGATGCCACCAAAAAAATTATTGAAGAAGTTGAAGCTACGTTGGATAATGCAGATGGTGTAACTCCCGTACATGGAAGGTTCTTTTTACTTGCGTCCCAATATTATAGGTTGGTATGGTGTGTATATTATCAATTTATTTATTGTAAGATTATTTATTCAATTTTAGAATACAAGGAGATCATGCTCAATATTATCGCACAGCATTAAGGTATTTAGGTTGCATAGAATTAGAAACATTAACAACAGAAGCAAAAGTACAGCATGCTTTCTTTTTGGGACTAGCAGCTTTGTTAGGTGAAGGAGTTTATAATTTAGGAGAATTACTAGCTCATCCAGTTTTGGAAACCCTCAAATCAACTGAAAATGCTTGGTTAGTGGATCTTCTGCATGCATTTAATTCAGGTAACATCAACAAATTTGAAAGTATGAAACCACAATGGGGAGCGATAGCAGACCTAGCTGCAGAAGAGCTGTTTTTAAGACAGAAAATATCATTGTTGTGTCTTATGGAGGTAGGAATAGATATTTTAATTGAAATTTATAAATTACTATTTATATTTCACAGATGACGTTTAATAGACCTTCACATAATAGACAGTTAACATTCGATGAAATTTCAAAGGAAACAAAATTACCATTAAATGAAATAGAACTTTTGGTCATGAAAGCACTGTCCCAAGGACTTGTTAAAGGAGCCATTGATCAGGTAATTTTAATATTTAAAGGTATGAAATATTCAATTGAGTGGTTTCTATTGTTTGATTAGGTTGCTAATACTGTAAACATGACCTGGGTTCAACCCCGAGTTTTAAATCGTACGCAGATATCCAGCATGGTAACAAGGCTGAATGATTGGTGCAAACAAGTAAATTCTATGGAAACGATGTTGGAAGAAAAAGCAAGTGAAATATTAACTTTGTAATAAGTATAAAATAAGTATAAATGGATTATTATGAGTATCCTCATAATTTTTTTTTAATAAACAAGTTCTACTAAGTAATTATACACCATTTATATTTTTTATTTGTTGAAAGCTCCAAGTTGGTGGATAGAAGTGTGATAAAAGTGACAAGCATGAACCAGAGGGATATTATAGGTACTTTAAAACAGTTGATATTGCTGGAATTTCTGACTTTTTAATTCAGTTTGGGATTTAATGCTTCTATCAGTCCCAAGATTATATAATCAATATTTTATATCCAGCCATTGAATTCTTTGTCCCACCTCAAAAATGTTTGGGCATCAAGTCCAATCATGAGTTTAGTAATTTGAGGTTATTTAGGAGGGAGTGTTACAATAATTTTGTTGCTAAATTAGTAATAATCATAATTATATTATATCTCAAGACATGAAATTAATCAATTAATCTGTCGAAATATTTTGAGTATGATTTTGCTTGGCAAATAGTTGAATGCACAGTAAACTGATAAAAACCCGAGACAAGGGTTTTTATCAATTTATTGTGCATGAAAATATTCGGCAAGAAGCAAAATCATGCAAAAAATATTTTGTCAGTTTAATCGATTTAAATTTAGAGGACAGGGGTAGGTATATGGTTAGATTATTTCCTGAATAACTTATATTGAAACCAACAACAAATAATTCTGTTGATAATAAAATTTTATAATTTGTAACATTTTTTCAATGAACAATAAATTTTAAATTTAATATTTTTGGCTACAAGTAGGAGAAATAGAGAAAATAATCATTTTTGCTTTGTATCCGTACAATTGTAATAAAAATATTTTCATAGACTGTTGTCAATATAGTAAAAATCAGTAATAATCGACAAAACGAAAAACAATAAGGAGGACAAAAATGTATCCACGGTTAGGTGCATTTCCATACTACCAGCGCTCTGGGCGAAATTTCTACGGCGCCCCCCAACTGCAATTTAAACCCATCCTAAAAAAGGGAAAGGATATAATGAAATAACTATTTATTAAAAAATAACCGTTTATTAGAAAAAAACTATAAAATTTTACTTTTCTGGCCTTTCTATCAGCGAACTCTTTTATAAGGTTATTGAAGTCGATGTTTTCAGTAATTTCGTTTTTAAGTTGACAAAGCTGCTAAGTTTGTCAATCTAGATTGAGATATTGTTGATCGAAGATATGTTTTTATCAGCTTCAGCTTTGAAAAACTCCTCTCCCCACTAGCAACCGTTACAGGTATAGTTAATAATATTCGCAATGCTAACCATACATTTGGATACAGTTCTTGTAAGTTGCGTTCTTTGATGAAATTTGAAACAAAAATAGGAGTAACCCCGTTCTGATCAGGCAAAAACGATATCAGACTTACGAGTTCATCACACAACATACAACCATATATGTCTGATTTAGAGTCTACAGTTAATTTTAACGGACGACTTAGCGGCATCGCATAGTACTAGATTGTAGCTATGAGAGCCACACGGTACATAAACGGCTAAGGGGTTTATGTTGAGAATTCTCCTTTGAACCCCAATATTTTTTCCTTTCATATTCGCCCCTTTGTCATAACCCTGTCCCCTACAATCGTTCAATTCCAATCCGTGTTTATTTAAAACATTAATAATAACTCCAGTCAGTCTTTCACCAGTTGACTCATTGACAGGTATTCCAAGAAATGCTCTTTTACTGATATTTTATTTTCCGATAAATCATCAAATCGTAATTACAGCGAAAGTTGTTCTACATGACTAATATCTGGAGTACAGTCAGCTATAATAGAATAGTATTTTGATTTCTTTGCGTGTGATATGATTTCTGACTTCACTTTTTCACCCATCAGCTCTATTAATTCATTTTGAATGTCTTTTCCACAGTAGTGGTCTGAAATATCACCCTTCATAGCTAATCGCAAGTGCTCCTGCATGACTAGATCAAATTTGGCTAGTAGTTGTACTAAGCCTAAGAACTTTCTGTTATTTGGCGTATATAGTTTGTCGAAACTACCTCTGAACGCCATATTGTTTTCAGCTAAATAAAGTGTAATATGCATCAATCTAGACAAAACATTATTCCATTTTGTAGTTTCCTTTCTAATCAAATGTTGCTCTTGGTAATCTATTGTTTTTCCTGTTTCAAACGTAGTTCAGCATCAATCCATGAAAGGTAAAACTTCTTATGAGAAGTGCTATTTTCATGAATTTCTAACATTCCAGACAAGTGTTTCCAGTTGTTATGCCCTTCAGATACTAAGTTCGACGTTGAGCCACTATCAAATAATAATAATAATCTTTATTCAGCTCAAGTTATACACATATATACAATACATACAGATCTTGTTGTACAATATTATTTAAGGAAGAATAATGTAATACGTATACGGCCTGGTAGCCTATTTATGACCTCTCGGTTGCGATTAGGCTGCTGAATTACTTATTTTTACTAAAAATGATTTAATTATATAATGTATTAAATTGATTCTCCAAAATACACAAAACAATATTTTACTTAATTTATAAACAATAGTAGGATAACAATTACATATACATACACAGACACACATATATACATATACACATATATACACATACATATATATATACATACACATACATACATATACATACATACATATACACATAGATATATACACATTGTATAAGAAAACCATTGAATTACGTACTTCTAAATTTCATAGTTTTATCACATTTTACCAAAAGCTTTCCACACCCTATTCAATCAACGCTCTCAACGTTTTCCAGTCACCATTTACAATATATTTTTTCATTAATATTTTAATTAATTGAGGTGAGTTTACGGAATACAAATAAATCCTATACATTTCCGGAAGGTGATTAAATATTTTTCCACTTAGATACATATAATATCTTTGTGATACTGATTTACTCACAAGCTGAGTATATACTGTGCCCTTTTCTTTACCTCTTGTTTGATAGTTATATGTCTTTTTTTGTAATATATCTTTATGTTTGTAAGTGTACATTAAAATTGCCTGAACATACAACTGTCTGACATCCATAATCTTGGTTTGATCATACAATAAATCCGTTGGATACCTAATTTTTCTATTGAAGATTATTTTCAGTACTCTCTTTTGTAATATTTCCAGTTTATTTAAATGGTTCTTTGTGGTAGCCCCCCAGCAGATAATGGAGTATTGGAGACTAGTTTGAACAAGTGCATAGTAAATAGTTTTAAGGTAAATAACGTTCAATGTTTTTTTTAGAAATTTAAATTTAAAAAGCAACATCCTTAAGGTGTTGGTTAAATTATCTATATGCTTATCCCACCGTAAGTGAGAGTCGAGAGTAATACCCAAGTATTTAATATAATTTTGTCTTTGAAGGGTAATTTCCTGATTGTTATAAGTGACATTAAGCTCATTAAAATCTGGTAATCTGTTAATATAGCTTGCAAAAGGCAAAAAAAATGATTTATTATAGTTTATAGTAAGTTTTTTATGATTACACCAATCTATAATTTTTTTTAGGTCATTTTCTGTTTTGTATTTTAGTTCATCCCACGTATCTGCTTCATAGAAAATAGCCGTGTCATCAGCAAAACTCACAATTTGGCCCGTAGTCGGTTGATTATACAAACTATTGACGTAAATTGAAAATAGTATAGGACCAAGGACTGTCCCTTGTGGTACACCAGTTGTAATTAGTTTGGTTTTGCTAAGCTGATCTTTTATTTTCACTTGGTTTTTGAGGTAGTCTCCGAAAAGTTTTAATGCCATTCCTCGTATTCCTGCATCCTCCAAAGCCAGCAATAACTGCTCGTGATGTACAGTATCGAAGGCCTTAGCCAGATCCAGGAAAACAGTTAAGTATGGCTTATTAAGGTCCACCGAGTGATAAATTCTTTTGGTTAATTCTAGAATTGCATCAGTTGTAGAGAGTCCCTCTCTAAATCCAAATTGTTTTGTAGAAATTATATCATATTTATTAAGATACTCTTGTAATCTTAAGTTTAGAGCCTTCTCTACCACTTTTGCGAAAGTTGTGATTAAGGATATCGGTCTATAATTCGTCACCATTGTCTTATTGCCTTTTTTAAATATTGGTATCACTAAAGATCTCTTGAGTTCCGTAGGATATTCTCCATGCAGAAATATTTCATTAACTAAGTGGGTCAACAGTGGAGTAAATATTTCTGAATTTTCTTTTATTAATTCTGTTTGTATATTATCTACTCCGGGTGATTTCTTGTTTGTTAGTGAGTTTATTATGTTTTTAATTTCTATATTTGTTAAAGGCAACAGAACAATTTAATTTTTCTGAACATTTCTCCTAGGTTGAGGCGTGTTTGGTGGGCTTATGGTTTTTGCAAGTGTGATGCCTACTTCAGTTAAGTAATTGTTAAATGTTTCTGCTAAATCTTTAGCCTCTGTTACTATATGACCATCATCAGTATGGATTTCTTTTATTTCATCGTTATTGCTTTTTGCCTTATTTTGTATTTGATTGATAATTTTCCATAGTCCTTTTGAATTTTCTGCATTTTCATTTATTTGTTTGGTATAATATTCTTTTTTAGCTTTTCTTAAAACTCTATCAGTTAATGCTCTATATTTTAAATACGCTTCCTTTTTTTCTATGTTTTCCAAATCTTTTTTATGAACATGATGAAGTCTGTTTCTTTCTCTAATTGAATTAATGATACCTTTGGTCACCCATTGTTGCCTCTTAATAAATTGCTTATTTCCTTTAACAACTTTGGTATTTTTAATTATATATTTGTTTATCATATTTATTAAATAGCTAACTTTTCCGTTCAAGTTATTTATGTTATAAAAGTCTTCCCATCTATGACTCTGAATATCTTCTTGTAGCATTTTATTATCGACCTGTTTGAAAAATAGCTTTTTTACGGTTGTCTCAGCTTGTAAAGGAAGATATGCCATTGTAGCCTTGTGGTCTGTAATATTGGTATCATATGTAGCTGCTATTTATTCATCTATCGTGTTTGAACTATAAAATATATGATCTATGCAACTTTTAGATGTTCCCTGAATTCTTGTATGTATGTTTATTAACCATAAGAAGTTATATTCACTAAGTATATCTAGATAAGCAGAAACTAGATCAGTTTGATGTTTAATATTTATATTAAAATCTCCTATAATCAAGTGTTTAGAAATGTTTAAATTGTTTTTAGTGTCTTGAAGATATGTCCACAAATCATCCACAAATGCTTCTTCCTTTATCGGTGGTGGTTTGTATAGAGATGTAATTAAAAGTTTATTTTTACTAGATAACTTAATTATAGTTTGTACTGCTTTGCACAATCCTATTTGTACTATATTATATTCATAAATTATGTTACTTTTCATAAAAATTACAACTCCATCATTACGGTTAATATCACCCTCACTGTAAATTATATCATAATCAGGTAATTGGAACAAACTTAAATCAGGTATATTTAGTGTTTCTGTAAGGACAATAAATTCAAATGTGTGATTCAACTGTGATAAAAATATTTTTAATTCTTCAATGTTCTTATTAATACTACTAATACTAATAGTCGACAACAAAAACAATAAACTCGATCCTTAGAAACGGAGTAAATTAACCAACGACGCTGAATTGTTTCATTGTTTGCAAGTTTTTTTGTGAAATGAGAATTAGAGAATTGTCGGCCTGTATCATTCTTCGGATAATTATCAATGTGAGTTTATTGCACTGGGCCACTAGTAATTATATAATATTGCTATTTCAAGTTGCTGGATCTGATATATTCGGGACAACAGTACAAACGTCATCTAGAATTTGTATTTGTTGTACATCACCAATGGAGTCATCCTGAGCAGCTTTTGTAATTGTATCACAACTTTTCACCTAACTTTGAGAAACTTTGTCCACAATCTCTAATCATCTGATCTGACTTATCAGATAGAGGCTCCGCTATCGATACATTCATTTCCATTCCAGATGTAGATGGCATATTCAGATCTTCATTTTTTGTTGTGATATATTTATCTATTTGTAATAATAGTTTGAATAAAGACAAAGGACCTATACCTTATAGTCCGTTGTATAATTTATTAGGAAAAAAACAATTGTAAACATTTTTTCGCGCCAGAATGGTTTGTTCCCACGGATTAACTAGTTTGGCGAGGTAAAAGATTAGTATATATGGATGACGAAGCACCCTAGTGTTAGTTTACCTTCAGTTTCTGAAGAAGATAACTTGGTTATCGAAACGCGCGTAAGATAGTGTAAAGTGTTATTTTAGTGGTAGTGTAAACAGTGTTCAGTGTCAAGTATCGCCAACGGTTCCAGAATTCCCAACTTAGGAGTTACTCTTTGATTATTAATGTTCATATGGTCGAATTAAATTGTCTCAAAATACAAAAGTTACTCGAGATGAATTAAAGAAAATAATAGTCTCTATTTGTCATGGTCGAGTGATATTCAGGAAGATTATTTTATGAACAGCATAAAATGATTCCTATATACTATACGTTTCTACATTTATTTATCTTACGTTGATGTTTATTGAAGCATCCTGGATAGTTTTCGCAGTAGAATTCCACATCGATTTGACTGTGTACTCTTTATATTCTTCGCCACTTTCTTTGCGCATATTCCATGCCCAATCTTTGAGGATTTCAGCAATAACGATAGTAGGGGTAGTCTCATATAATTCATATTTCTTCTGCTGTCAAAAAGATATAAATTGTCTCCATACTGACTCCTTACTCCTCTTTGTATTCACTGATATGGATTTGCTCACATAATCATTAATTTCCTTAGTGGAAGATAAACCAAAACGAGACATTTTAAAATTTCGCTGTTTGATTACGATTAAAAGCAACGAACAGTTTGCTGTTGACTTACCGATGATTTTTTAAGGGAATTTTAATTCCATGTTCGGCTTCAGACTCCATAAAAGTTGCAACGTTTTCAAGAATTTGTCGGCCTTGACTGTAGATAAGTCCGGTTGGTTTATTAATTTATATTGCATGAACAGCAGAATAATCTTAGTTTAAATTTAATCTTGAATTTGTTTTAGTTTAGTTGAGGTTGCATGAATCCACCTTAAAATAGATTTCGTTCAAAGATATTTCAAGATAAGGGAAATAATAAATTAAAAGGATTTGGAACTTTCTTAACTCCAAAAGAGGAAATATAAGGATATCAAGTAAGGTCTAATTTAATGTAATCATTTCTTGATCTGGGTAAGATATATACGAGGATTGTCTCAAGTGTTGCATATAACAACATAGATGGCGCCTGTAAACAATTATCAAATGTCAAAATTAACTATCATGTTTAGTTAACTCAACGCCAAAGTTTGAGACCGCTTCGTTTAAAGCTGTAAACTGGATCTCAAGGAATCGACTTTTAATTTCCGAAGTCGATCAAGAATCGATTGCTAACATTCGATTTTACGGTTAAGTGACTGGTTTCAAGTTCTACATACGATCACAACAAACCTTGCGATAAAAAGTTACTAAATATTATTTATCTACGACCACCATTAAAATTAAGCATTTACAAACTCATATAAATACGTGAAATTACATTTTATACAGACGTCTAAAGCGTGCGAAAAAGAAGAATGCTTTTTAAATGGGATAATCATTATAACACTCTTTTTTATTTGTATATTTATTAAGTTAAAGTGTGAAACGTGAATGGTTAATAATTGTCAGAATCTGTCAAAAATGGTCAAATGTTTCTAAAAATTGTTAAATTTAAAAAAAAATGGTCAAAAATAGTCAAGAATTGTCAAAATTTTTGAAAGTTGTCAAAAATGGTCAATAATTATCAGAAACTGTCAAAAATGGTCAATAATTGTTAAAATTTTGAAAAATGGTCAAAAACTGTCAAAATTTTGAAATAATGGTCAATAATTATAAAAAACTGTCAAAAATGGTCAATAATTGTTGAAATTTGGAAAAATTGTCAAAATTTTGAAAAAATGGTCAATAATTATCAGAAACTGTCAAAAATGGTCAATAATTGTTAAAATTTTGAAAAATGGTCAAAAACTGTTGAAACTTTGAAAAAATGGTCAATAATTATAAAAAAAACTGTCAAAAATGGTCAATAATTGTTGAAATTTGGAAAAATTGTCGAAATTTAGAAAAAATGGTCAATAATTATAAAAAACTGTCAAAAATGGTCAATAATTGTTAAAATTTTGAAAAATGGTCAAAAACTGTTGAAACTTTGAAAAAATGTTCAATAATAATAAAAAAAACTGTCAAAAATGGTCAATAATTGTTAAAATTTTGAAAAATGGTCAAAAACTGTTAAAACTTTGAAAAAATGGTCAATAATTATTAAAAAAACTGTCAAAATTGGTCAATAATTGTTGAAAATTGACAAAATTTTCGAAAAATGGTCAAAATTTATGAAAAATTGTCAAAAATGTTCAATCTTTGTCAGAAACTGTCAAAAATGGTAGATAATTGTTAAAATTTTGAAAAATGGTCAAAAACTGTTAAAACTTTGAAAAAATGGTCAATAATTATAAAAAAAACTGTCAATAATTGTTGAAATTTGGAAAAATTGTCAAAATTTTGAAAAAATGTTCAATAATTATAAAAAACTGTCAAAAATGGTCAATAATTGTTAAAATTTTGAAAAATGGTCAAAAACTGTTAGAACTTTGAAAAAATGGACAATAATTATAAAAAAAACTGTCAAAAATGGTCAATAATTGAGATGCTTAAACTGATAACTGAATTTTTAAAGTTAATCAGTCAGTCGAAAAATGTAATTGAACCGAGAAAATTTTCGCGCAATAATTTTTTACAATTTTCGAAGACACTTGTCTCAACAAGCATGCCTTGCGAGGTGGTTTCTGTTTTCGGCAATGAACACCAAATCGACAATTTCTCGTTGGTATGGAGAATTTAAACATGGTGATTCATGGTGTAATAGAGAACAAAGAGTGTTACCGCGCACGACCTATCAAAAAAAACTTCCAAAATGCCGCTATATTGAAAAATCAGCCAATCGGAAAATAATGCGCGAAATCAAACTCTTAATGTTCTCACTAAATTCAATGTTCAGAGTTCACAATTTATTAGAAAAATGAACGATTACAGTAGGATTTGGTTATGTAGGTTATGACATTCATTCAAAACCAAACATATGATTGACAATATGGCGGCGTTTTGGAAGGTGCGCAGACCGTAGTTAGTTGTATCACTTTATTTTTCTGATTGCTTTTTCCACTGACATCTGACATAACTAGTGACATAATGACAGATGAGAATTGGTGATTTGCCGAAAGTTCATAGAATTACTGGCCACCGATGCATTGAGAATTCAGCTAAAACGTCATTTAAAATTTTAAGATTTACGCTTCGGGGGTGTATTCATTGTTTTAATAAAGCAATATAGATGTTCGTAATGATAAAAATCCTGCAAAAATCTTATGTTTTGAATGGTAGACATTAACTGTCATTCTTGTCATAAGAACCACTTTTTGTTGGTCACGCCGTATCTGTTGACGGAAGAACAGAAAGCAATTAGAGTCAATTGGTGTAAAAAAAATCTTTTCAACTTTAATGCAGGATACTCAAAAAATATATACAGTATTGTCAGTGGTGATGAATCCTGGATTTATTACTATTATTAACCCGAAAATAAACGTCAGTCGGCTGTTTGGGTGTTCCAAAACCGTCGAAAGTTATCCGTTCTCTCGAAGTGTTTCCAAAAAGGTGGTGGTGACATTTGTCTCAAAAGGTCATGTAGCAACAATTCCTCTGCAAGATCAAAGAATTGTTACTGCTACCAGAAGATGCAGTCAACGCCTTCAAAAACTCCATTTTGAATGTACCAACAAGCGAGTGGAATAACTGTTTCCAGAATTGGTTCCAAAGGATGCAAAAATCTATTTCTCTTCGTGGGGAATACTTTAAAAGTTAACTTCTCTTTTTTTCTAGCTTTATATGCAAAATATAAAAGACAACCCTCGTAAATGAGGCAAATGCTCCATAAATCTACAGTTAATAGATATCCTAGTTTGACCAACATATTTCATTTCGTTTATTTCCAAAATTTTGCATTTCTAGTGAAAAATAGTAAACAACCAATTGTTTGCTAAAAGTATTCAATGAAATAGGAATAAAGGTCCTGATTTCAATCAACTTTAATATATGCCTTGAAACTAGTTTAAAAAGTAATGATACAAAGATTTAATTCAAGTACTTGGGCTAAATAATTAAATGAAACAAACTACGGCAATTGTAAATAAATAGTATATTAATTTAGTTGCATATAATTTCACTCCAATATAATATAAAACTAGTTAAAAAAAATTAATCAAAATCAATGCGCATAAAAGTAGGTACCTATATATAGGACATATATAAATATCTAACAGCTTTCAACAATAATTTCAGCCACATTTATTGCTTACGGGATTAAACAGCTAACAAAAAATTTGGCACTATTGCACTTAATTTTCTAGTAGTCGATACCCAAAAAAAAATTACACATTTCAGTCATTTGTACTGTATTTATCCAAAAACTTGAAACACCCTGTATAATCACCCGTCACCACACATATTTGCCTTGATCAATAAGTGTCAACGTTAAACCTGAAGTATAAATCCACATAATTTTATGCTTGTCTGTCGGAGCCGGTGACGTCACATCATTGGAATCGCTGGGACGGAATCTGACGATTTTCTAACTAATATTTTGGCCGATTCTCATTTGATTGGGATAATTTTTTTTCGCTCAAATTGAAATTACCGTAATGCTTATAAATAATTTATGAGGATCTAATAACAGAAATACTGACTGGTAACTGTCTTGCGACATAAAAATGAAAGATGACAAGTTTCAATTCTATTGAAGCTCCTCAGGCAAGATTTCACCTAACGTTCATATTGCACGTCGATTCCGATTTAGAGTCAGATTTAGAAATTCTGCAACCGGAATAGACAGTTCAGTTCCTTGGGGATAGTCACCATCGCGTCGGCTTTCAGTCGCCACTGTCCTGAGTATTTTTGGTTTAAGAGACTTAAGAAAGAACCAATGATCAAGATAGGGATGTGGCTATCAAAGTTGAGTTTCACATAAACTTGGATATTAAATTTTTTTCGCTGTGTAAATGTTAAAATGTGTAATTTTTTGGGGGAAAAACATTATACGATAAATTCTATAAGTACAACATTATAAAAAATAACTATTTCTTGGCAAGGCAGCTGCTACATCACTTTGTGTATTTATCTACACTGATTTCGTGCAATATTACCATTCATCTATCAACTATAATATTAAAGTTTATAAATAATTATCGATTGTCAATTTGGAAATAGTTAAGACAAAAAATCGAATCTTGGAAAAATCTAAAAAATATCAAAATTTCGTTATTAAATGTAAGGCTTACGTGATCTTTTCAGTTTTTTTGTTTTTGTCCAATAGGGTGTTCAACTAAAAATAGATTATTGTCAATGATTAGCAGATCGTTAATTCTAAGAGAACAAATTACGTCGCACCGTATTTTATCAAATTCAATAATGTTGTTTTGTTTTTATTCCCATTTAGAAAATTCTATTTTAAAAATTTCTTAAAATCCGCCTGTTAGATTTTGACGTCACTATTATAAGTTGAAGTTAGTCACATATTTTGACATGGGACAAAATAATCATGAGAGAGGGTAGTTATCCAAATTGAAGAAGAAAAGAAGTAGTTTAGGTTAGAGTGAAAGTGAGTTGTTTGCATTCGCATATGGTTTCATCTTGGTTTAAATTTTTAATTAGTTCGAGTTTAAGCTTTATACCTTTCATTAATGAAATGCTTTAAATTCAAATTGAACACGGTAAACAGAGTAATAGATGTCAGATAAGCTTACACATACCAATGAAGGAAAAAGAAGAAGCTGAAACATGGAACAGCAAAGGAAGACTATCGACAACTTCACATTTAAACAAGTGACGTATCTGCATTATAAGTTGCATAGTTTTAGTAAATTTTTGTTTTCCTTTTTTTTCTGTTAATCTAAAGACTATGAATATCCCATTTGTCACTTATTAATATTACCTAATAAAATATAGGGTCAAAATTTGAAGTTGAACACCCTCGAACTGTCATTAGAACACTTTTAACTTTAAACACCCTGTATACGTCGATTGAATTTCAAAGTACTAAGCGTAATTCTTTATACAATTTTTATAAAACACTTTTTCATTGTAAATTCATTGTATTGTTATCACTTTTCAATCTGTCATTACTTTCGATTTTTTGTCCAGGTACTGTATATTGCTTGATCAATATTAAAACTTAAATAGATAATTTTGAACATCCCTGCTGTAGTTTCAGTATCCTATAGGACGTTTTAAATGCCGGGAGAAAAACATCTTCACATTTATGCACCCTGTATGTTTTCAAATTAAAGTCTACATCAAAATTTCAATCATCGAATTGCTACAGACTTACAATTCACAAGAAAATCATCAAAATCAAAAAAGTGGTTCGAGTGATAACCAATCTTGAAAATGTTTCAAATTTTAGGTTTTTTAGACAGTACATCACTTGTGTACGATTTGAACATTATTTTAATAACCATTCCAAGGTTGGTACTAACGACACAGTTGAAAAAACTTCAACTCTTCCATTCTGCTTATTTATTTTATGCACCTCGTATTTTGAATTTAGTTTTTATAAATCATCTGTCCTGATAATGTAGAGAGAGCAATTGATAGTTTTACATACTTCCATCTTGCGGTGGATCGTATAGTGGTACCATTTTGTGGTGGATCGTATAGTTGTGCGATCTAGAGGCGCATGTCGAAAGTAGGTATGGGGAAAAAAAGTAGGTAACCAGAAACTCTAATTTGTGTGCAGCCATCTACATTTCGCTCAATTATGTCGATGTTGTCATGTTTCAATTTCAATATCATTAATTATTTGCTTGAAATTAGTTTTTAATGTCGATCAAACAATTTCATACGAATTAATTTTGTTATTTAAAAATAAATAAAATGATTTTATTGGTTATTTTGAATCGATCTCTGATTATTTAGTTTGGTAAGTCACGAACACTGAATTAATAAATATAAAGTGCGTCCAAAATAACGCATAAATTCATTTTCACCCAAAATAAAATGGGAGGATATTTTTTAAAATACACCCTGTATATACAGCCTAGATCGAAAAAGTCAGCTCATGTATCGTTTAAATTTATAATAGTTCGTACAAAATTATACAGGATGTCCTTTTTTGGAAAAATTGCATGGTACCAAAATTATGGTACTTAAATTGAAATAAAAAATATACTTGTATTAGTAAATTTGTTGATTTAGCCAAAAAAAATGAATCTATACGGACTAAATGGACGCACTGAACAGAAAATTCGATAACGGCAATTTTTATTGGCAGCACTGTATTTATCAAGTAAGCGTTTGAAAAAAACTACCAGATGGTGACCAAAAAATGGAGAATTTTTGGGAAAACGAACAACTGAGCTAATTTGACATGTAATTCATGGTTTTACATACCTCCATGTTGCGGTGGATCGTACAGTGGTACGATCTAGCGGCGCGTGTCGGAATTAGGTACGAGGTAAAAAAGTAGGTAACTAGGAAGTGTAATTATCTACCATCTACATTTCACTCACTTAATAATGTCAATGTTCAATAAATATAAACCAGATATCTAGTTTATAATAGAAACATATCAGCATTGACATTATTAAGTGAGTGAAATGTATAGTAAAATTAATACCTATTTAGAGGTACCAGCCGTTTTAGTAACTTAACGTATGCGGCTTCTTGAACCATCTGACATTAACATGAAATCAAAATTTGACGTAACTTCAAAAACGTGACATCTAATAAATTAGTTACGACGTTCATTTTTGTTTCAACCGATTTATTAATAATAAATAAGGATGGTCTTATTCTAAATGGGTATAAAATTTACTATAGATTGCGACACGCTAATTACACTTTCTGGTTACCTACTTTTTTACCTCAGACCTACTTTTGACACTCGCCATTAGATCGCACTATAGTACGATCCACTGCAACATGGAGGTATGGAAAACCATCAATTTAAAAACTGCCGTAAAAGAATTTACCTCTATTGCAAAATATTAACGAGACATCTGTTTTATAACAAATATTAAAAAAAAAAGTATCTTTTCAGACTTTGGCATTAAATATTCGAGACCTACACTGTTTTTCAATAGTTCAACAAATATAAAAACTCTATAAGTCTAGTTAGGAATTTATATGTTTAAAAACAAATGTCTCCACCGAGTATGTGTACCAATTATTTGACAGCTTAAAACTTCTTAAGCATACGCGTACCACGGTTGTTTTCGCACCCATCTCAATTTTCCGTGGGTTTGGGCGTGAATCTTGACACTAGCACTCTCGGCTGCTCTTACAGTTTCCTTTACGCTCTGCATAAGATTCTGGGCGTTACCTTCCAACATTTCGGTAGCTTCTCGGTCTTCTTCGGATCCTGAAAATATATTTGTCAAACGGTAATTTCCAATTCCACTGGTCCAACAAAAAAATAGATATATATTTAAAATCTTATTTTCCTACCTTTATATCGTTTCCCATAATCTGGTTAGGAAGCAAATATACAGCAAAATGTAATTATTATTATTAATAATAAACAATGTTTTCAAAATAAATCAATATGACAGTAGAAATAATCTAATATGGAAGAAAATTACCTTGAGACCCCAACATAGTGGCTTTGACAGTGCTAAGTATCTTCAGCTGCGTAGCTATAGTTGGTATTCTCTCGCAAACTTGCAGCAAGTTGGTTCTAATTCTCTTGTCTGTACATTCTCTAGCGAGCTGTTTAGCTATTCTAGTAACATCTGCGCTAGCATCTGCGATGGCTTTAGCCGTTGCTATCAATTCCCTTTTCGAACCTTTATCGTCGTTATGAACAAGTTCTGACAAACGAGCCATGAGCTTAGCCATTCGCTGGGCTGCGGCAATGAGATCATTGTCCTTGGCAGACCACTGTCTCACTTCTCTGTGTAAATTGTGAGCGGCAACCTGTAGAGAAAAGTAATTAGTACAATTTTGGAAAGATAATAACAAATTTAGGTCCATTGTCCAAAGTGGATTAGTAGAAGTGGTTGTGTTGCATGGCCAGCAACGTCCCACGGTTATAATTAGTGATGTAACGGAG
Organism: Lochmaea crataegi; assembly: GCA_947563755.1. Lineage (NCBI taxonomy): Eukaryota > Metazoa > Arthropoda > Insecta > Coleoptera > Chrysomelidae > Lochmaea > Lochmaea crataegi. The sequence goes on along the minus strand of OX387422.1, from coordinate 118,701,562 downwards.
GTCCGGCTCACCTACTGACTCCGGCCTGAAGCCGGAGTTCCCGACTTCGGCATTATTGGCACCGGAGATAGGCCGGAGGAATTATTTTTTAAACTTGAATAAAAAATAAGAAAAAATGTAAAAAAAAAACGTTTTATTTTAAATCTGATTCAAAAAATGACAAAACTAAAATAGGTATATTCTCTAGTACTCAAAATTTAGACGGGGAAGATTATGGTGAATAAACAATAATTTCTCAGCATTTCGTGGAGTAAGTCTACTACGTTTATCTTCATATATGTTTCCCGCTTCCGAAAAACTTCGTTCTGAGTAAATACTGCTAGGTGGAGAGGATAAATATTTTATTGCCAATTTCACCAAATCAGGAAAAGCATGTTGGTTATCTTTCCAAAATGAAATGGGATTCGATTGTCTATCATTGAGTGGGAGTAATAGATAGGCAGAAATTTGCTTTGACAGATCCTTGTTTTTCTTTAACCTAGTTGTGGCTGCGCTTATATTGGTTTTGATTTTGATATTCGATGCAGATTGGGCAATTTCTTTGTAACAGTCAAAAATTGAATCACGTTTCCGCTTTGAAGAAGGGGGAGAATCCCCAATGCTGAGGCTGTTACTGGAAGATTCACTTGAATATCCATCATTATTAGATATTTCATCTTGTTGAAGTTTAAGTGCCTCCACTAATAACAACCGTTTAACATTTTCACCTCTTTCATCATCAGCACTATCTGCAGTAGAAAAAAAGGCCACTTTGTAGCGCGGATCTAAAATTGTTGCCAACGAACAGTTTTCGTTTTTCTCGTATTCTCCAAACCTTTTGTGAATTTCTTCCACTGAAGTTTGTAGTAAAGTGCCCAGACCAAATGGGTGAACTTTTGATAAATATTTATTGAGCATTACAATAGAAGGAATCACATCAGATAAATATGAGTCTGTACTGCTAAGTTCCTCGAATGATGCTAACAAAGTTAGCAGAGAACCAATTAAATCCCTTTGTGTTTTGGTCAAATTACCAATGTTATTTTCATTAGCATAAATTGATAAGCATCTTTTTTGTTCATAAAGGCGCTCTAGCATATAGAATGATGAATTCCATCTGGTTTGGACGTCTTGAATTAATTTTTTATTTGGTAGGTTAAGGTCATTTTGAATTTGTTTAAGTTTGTCACAGGCTAAAGACGAATGACAAAAATGACCCACAATTTTTCTAGCCACTGCCAACGTGTCAATGACTGCTCTTTGCGATTTTAAGGATGATATAACCACTAATTGTAAGGAATGTATAAAACATGAAAAATTTTCAACTCCTAATTCATTGCAACCTTTAACCATATTGGATCCCCCATCTCTAATTATAAGATGTATCTGAGACTTTGTTAAATTCCATGATCCTAGCAAATTTTCAAATTTGGCACAAATATTTACACCTGTGTGGGATCCAGAAAAATGTTCGCAATTCAAAACAGCATTGTATTTTATGAAGGAAATTGGATCTATCCAGTGACCAGTCAAACTTATAAAGCTTTCATTGTTTTCTTGGCAAGTCCAAATATCCGAGGTTAATGAAATGTGCTCAGCTTTTTCTAACAGTACACTTATTTTATTTCTCAAGCGGCCATAAATATCGGGAATTATGTTGTTGGAAAAATAAATTCTTGAAGGAAGGTTATACTGTGGTAAAGCATGAGACATTAGTCTTGTAAAACCCTCATTAGTAACAATTGAGTAGGGTTGATTATCTAAACATATCATTTCAGCTATTTTATAATGAACTTTAACTGCACGACTGTCCATAATGTCCCATATTTTTTTTTTATCTATTAATTTTTCTTATGATAATTGAATTTTGCTTCCTTGTTGTTCATTGTTTTCAGTTTCTTTAACTTTGTCTTTTTCTTCAGTTAGATAAGTTAGATTATTAAATTCCTCTTGATTTAAATGTCCAAAAAGAGGTGTAGTAGAAGCTGCTTTGCCACTACCACCTCTTGAAATTAACTTTTTGCAATAATTGCACTCTGCTTTAGTTTTATCACTTTCACTGATTTTGAAATGTTTCCAGATCACACTATGTTTTTGTTTCGAGCGTTTCAACATTTTTAATCACTATTTTTACTAATTTTTAGTATTGTTATGTTATAGTTTTTTTATGTAAAAAATGTACTAATCTAATAAGCTAACAACACCGAAGTTTCAAACAAACAATATTAATTTGAACTTTTAAGGTTATGTTATTCACAGGGATGCAAGATGCAAGTTTGTTTTGCGCATGTTTTGTGATTTTTTGACAATTGACAACCTCCGGCTGACCTCCGGCAGTAACTCCGGCTAAATATTGCCGAAGTTACTGACTTCGGCCTTCGGCAAAATCTTACCTCCGTTACATCACTAGTTATAATACGCTAGATTTCTATTTTTGTGGTACTAGAAAGAAAAAAAATGTACGTATAATGTTGAAAAAAAAGGCTGACTTAAAGATGATTCACGATACATCGTGACGGTATACAGTGAAGGCACAGCCAATCATTGTCAAGGGTTATTTGCACATTCACATTCATTTTGCGAGCACGATCTGAGCTTGGGCTGAATGCGTCCGCGCTCTGTCAAAGAAATGTTGGTGTACATTGTTTTCTCCATCCGTCAAGTTGCGGCAAGTATGAGCGTGCTCGCCCGGCATCCCGATTGCAGTTGGTAGTGACATGTTTCGTGCTAAATATTTGCCGAGTCAATAGAGCGTTTCCAAGTGACGTCATCCCGCGCCATGTGTCAGCTGATCACGGACAACCTTCAGAAAGATGGATGGAAATAGAATTTTTTACTGATTTAAATATGAATCGAGAACAAAAGTCAATTGGTTTTGGTAAATTTGAGTACTACTGTGTATTAGTTGGATACTATAATTATTTAAAAGTGTAAAAAAGCAATTGTTATGAGTTTTATCGTGTTGCATTATTCGGTTTGAAGTTATATTAGAATTCAGTGTGAAGGTTGTCCAGTAACAGAAATTCGTCACGATGTTTTACATGGAAAAGGTCAATAGAGTTGGACTGTGTTCCGGAATATATTTGGCATCGACGCGATCCTACTTGACAACTCGGTGTTGCCTACTTTGTGGAGCGTTCTCGGTTCGGACACGGAATAGTGTACCTTGAAACATCCTTATGCACAGTGATAAAGGTAGGTAATACTTTATACTAATATTTACCATGATTGGTTGACTTGGAAGCGGGGCTGTTTTGAAAACTTCATCTTCATCGTCAGTTTCTGGTGGTGGTGGTCTGACTGGAGCTCCATCGTATGGTAGCGGAGGACGTGGTGGTGCTTGATCTAAACAACGAAACAAGTCAATCGATTGTAAACAATTTTATTTTTTAGAAGTAGAATCTGTTTACCAAAATTAACTAAAACGTTTCTAATGGAAATAAAAGAATAAAATTGGAATAATAGGCTAGAAAAAATGGCTAAAAAAAAGCTAAACGGCGGATAGGATGTGAGAAATGGATAGGGAAGGGAGTTCAATATTGATAAAAGATATAGAGAGCAAAAAATTAGCATCATGTCGGATAGTCAATTAGCCAATAAAAAGCACTGAGTTCTTGCGTTATCAGTTCTAAAATGGTATGGGAATGCCTAGGCAAACTCAATGAACTAGGCGAGAACAATACAGTCACCTTACTGTGGATTGCAGGACACACTGGAATAGGGGAAATGAACTAGCAAAGAGAGGGGCTGAAACACTTTCCTCAGGAACTAAGTAGAACAGAGAGGGCACAATAGATATTTTAGGTCTCAGTGAATGTCACCCTAATATACATATGGTACCGGCAAGTCCGTTATGCAGTCAAATCTAGATTTGCCTAGACAAAGTCCGCATTGCCGGGCCACTCATGGTATATTCCCCTTTTTGGAAAACTTCATGTAGAATACAAATTATATATTTTTTCGAGAAGGGGAAGGGATACCATGAGTGGTCCGGCAATGCGGACTTTGCCTAGGCAAACCTAGGTATGACTACCTAACGCACTTTGCCGGTAACACATACATATAGATCGTTAAAAAATCTACAACTTTTGTATGGAGTTTTTTTCATAAACTCAAAATTGTCGTGTAAATTGCTAAAACACGACAATTTTTTTATGTAAAAAGAATGTTTATACAAAAGTTGTAGATTTTCAGTTATCTACAACTTTTACTTTCAATATTTTCAACAAAAAACAGTATTTTTATTTTCATCCTACACCCCATCTCGACTGCATGCATTGAGAATCTGAATTTTTTCCCAACCTTCTCCAACTTCGTTCACCCAATTAGGAATTTTTCTGTCAAAATATGGTAATTTGCTTGGGTTATAAGGGGATAGTTTGGATCGATTTAATTAGAAAGAAGGAAATTTTACTCTTCCATTTTCATATTGTGGGTACGTCACTGATTAAAAGAAACTTTTACAAAGTCAATCTATTGAGGTGAACATTTTTTTAGTTTCTAAAAGTAATGAATTCCACAAAGCTTGAAAAGACAAAAACAAGTCGCGTTTGTATGGAAAATATAATAAGATTTTTAGCCAAAAGTGTGTAAAATTTAAAATTTTAAAAATGACATCGATATTGGTAAAGAGTTTCTACAAACAAAACCTTTTGTATATCCTTCAAAAGCAATCACAAGGCAAACAACACATAACAAATTACATTACCATCTTCTATAACATAATCAGGAATAAAACTGGACCTTCCTGTATGCATGCAAGAAATCAAAACAAAACGTTCACGGAAAAATTGTGGATCTAATTGAATTTTACAAGCATAACAGTGAAAATCAAAATGGCTGAACAATAATCCACTTATCAATAATACTATTAAAGATAAGAGCTGTAAAATATCACTGTCTTCATTAAAAGAACTTTAACTCAGCTAATCTTAAAATATATAGGATACCAAGAAGGACTGCACCCTCCCGGCAACTTCTCCAACTACCGGAAAACCATAAGCCACTTTTCCAGAATATTCAAAAAGGAACAACAAATTTATAGGTACAATAAGTTTATAAATGGAAATTGTTCAGCTAAAACTATTACTACAACAACTAGCACATTTAGCCAAGCTTCATGCCCCCTTCCAATGACTTATTTTAAGGATTAAATTTATACACCAACTGTTCATAGTATTTATACAGCAATTATACGATATAGTGCGCCCTCTAGTGAATTTCGATAATGAATGATTTTTAAATTTGAGTCAAATGTCAACGTCTTTTACATTAGATATAATGTGGTTAGAGTTAGAAGCATGAATCGCATGCGCTGTAATTTACTTTTTGACGTTTTATTTATAATTTTACGTTCTTTTGATGATTTTAAGTGATTTTAAATATCAATATTAAATTATCGGGTGAAATGGAGTCTATGAATTGAATTTTTTCGAATTTTTGGTGTTATTATCATGATGTAAAGTCGAGGAATATATGAAGATGCTTCGTAAACTCCCAAAATAAGCTTGCCTGGATAAAACTTTGTACAAAGCCATACATTTTATACCGAAATTGTTCCAAGTATTTGGTTTAAAGTTGCTATTATTTAGAGTGAGCGAAATATAATGAATTTTGCGCACAGAGAAGAAATCGATAGAAATTTGAAAATCAGCTTCGATTTCAAAACAAAACAGTAACTAGATTTTCAATACAATATCCAAAGAGTGAAAAGGATCAAGCTAAACGAGATCGTGCTCATTTTTTTCTAAATAACAACAACTTTATATGAGTTTTTTTTCTAAAAAGCTCAACATGCTTGCCTGCATATCCGTCACCATAGAAGTACTAATTTGTAAAGGCACAGTTTTGAAAGCTCATTCTTGGAAAGCGTGCGACTGGAACATAAAATGGAAAGTTACCTGTTTCATTATAGTTTGGAGCTAGTTCTTGACAGAGTAAATCAGAATTGTCGCCTAAAAGACGGACAACGGAAATATTAGTTTCCAACCGAAGGGTTAAAAAGAGGAATAGAATGAAAGAATACCCTCAATTTTCATCTTAACTTAAAACGCGGGCATCCAAATATCAAATTGCTGGTGGAAAGTAACTTATTTCCAATTATTTGTACATTTTTCAAAGTTTGTTGATAATCCGCAACACTCGATAACCGTACGCACCTCTGACGAATTCTAATCTCTCAAATATTGACAGTCACGTCATTCTACCCTCGTTCTCCTTATTATAATTTTAATATCTTCTGAATACGGAACAATATCAATACTACAGCGCCACGATGGTGAAATCTAGGACTGTAGAGTACGGTATTATCGGTGGGACACAAAACGTTTATGGTTTTGATTTTTTTAATAAATGATGATACCGTTCAGTAATCACTTTTCTACCGCTAGGAGTTGCGCGAATATCGTTCATTACTGTTTGACGATGAATTTGATATTTTGATGACTTGTTATTGGTTTTCGAATAAAAATTGAGTGTTTTTATTTAGAGGAAAAAGTACCAAAAGCGAAAATCAAGAGGGAATAAAGTAAAACACTAAAAAAGCTGTAATACCTCTTGCCCATTTCGGCAAGGGACTAATACGTCCCTGCTGTTGGTGTGTGGGACTAAGTGTCCCAAGTTCTCTGCTAGGTGTTGGTGTATTTCGCAACGGTTCGCCAACTACAAATTGTGCATTAAAAAGGCGTTAAAACTACTGAGCAAAAAAAACAGTTATGTACAGTTAAATTTTCAATAAAAGCATTGTAGGAATGAAAATATCGGAAGAAAACCGTAAATGGACCTACATTTTTAATTGTTCTATGATATTTTTATGTACAGAATTAAATTCTTTTATATATACAGTTAACCGGAGGTAAATAATTGAAAATATTAATACAATGCTTTTTTGAAAGAAAATTCTATAAAGCACCCAAAATATACCTTTCTCGATAAAGTAACGGTTTGGTGTTGTTTCTGAAAGAAAAAATCTATTATTAGCAGTTGACGTAAGTAATATTAAACTACCTATTAAGCAGGTTACTTTAAATTATTGTTACTGTCATTATATTACAATAAAAAAATACTTTGATACATAAAAAGGTAAAGTTTTATTTTTCTATACTTACCTAAATTCAAAGTATTAATATCGGGCAATGGTGGAAGATCTGGATTAATTTGAACTGCTTGACGAACTTGTCCAACTGCGTTCAACAACTACAGAGAAAAAAAAAAAGGTACAAGGTTGAAGAAATCGAAGAATCGAAAATAGGAGAAAATACAAAAAAGAAAAAATAATAAGCTGATATAAAATTAAAGGTGTTTACGAGGAGTCATCTTAGGTATAAACTTGATGGTGTTTCATCAAGTACTAATTTTTGACAAACTCTGTATATAAATATTTTGCTATAAATGGTCCGGATAAAGCATTTCAACGAGAAAAATCTAGTTTTTCAGAACTGTAAAAGTGTTGATACCAGCGCCGGATTAACCACAGGGCACAATGGGCACTGCCCAGGGGCGAAAAAATTTCATGATTATTAAAATCATACTTAAATTAATGTTATAAATGAAAGTGTTTCTAATTAATTCCACTATTTAATGAAAAAATTATGAAAATTATGAACCGATTTCAGTTGATAGTCAAAATAGTGAAAATCCAGGCACATGTGTGGACCCGGTGGACCGGCATGTTCAACCAAAATCGGACGAGCACATTATTGATAATAATGATAATGAAGGTGATTGTGAAGTTCTGAATCTTAGTGCTGAAATGAAACATTTTTGTATGGATCCTGCTACTTGGAAAATCAATGATCTCTTGATAGATGCGGTCTTGAAATCTGCATTAGTTCAAAACTTGGATGAGATCAATTTTGAAAACACGAAGTGAGTGTATGGAAATGTCGCGAGATACGGATCGAAGAAAATGTTTTATACTCAGCAGGCTAATGGACAAAATATTCGTCGTGAGTGGCTCATATATTCTGATTCTACTTACAAATTATACTGCATACAATGTAAATTATTCAGCAATATTAATAACCGTTCATCTTTTGTGAGTGGTTTTAACGATTGGAAACATGGAAAAAATATCTGAACATGAGCGTTCTCTGGAACATCGAGAAAATATCAAAACTTTCATTTTGCGCTCAAAAATTGAAGGTAAAATTGATTCTTCTTTACAAAATGACTTATTGGAGAGAAGTTTTGAAAAGGATACTAGCTGCAATTAAGTTTTTAGCAAAACAGGGTCTAGCATTTCGCGGAAGTTTTGAGCATGTTGGACAAGATAATTCGGGAAATTATCTAGAAACTCTCATTCTAATAGCCAGGTTTGATCCTTTCCTTAAAAATCATTTTGAAAGAAAAGCAGATAAAGGTAAGGGTCAAGTCTCATATCTTTCTAAAACAATATGTAATGAATTCATAGGAAGTATTGCAGAACTGGTCAGAAACAAAATAGTCCAAGAATTGAAAATATCAAAATATTATTCCATAAGTTTAGATTCGACTCCTGACGTTTCCCATATAGATCAACTTACTTTTATATTTCGTTATATACTACCAGATGGTAGTATTATTAAACGCTTTTTTAAATTCATGAGTAAAGTTGGACATAAAGCTTCCGATATGGAAGAGGCTGTAATAAAAACAGTGAATGATTTAAAATTAGATATTAATAATTGCAGGGGGCAATCATACGATAATGCCAGCAATATGTCTGGGGCATATTCAGGTCTACAACAGCGAATCAAAGCACGGGATAATTTAGCATTCTACATCCCGTGTGCAGCTCATTCGCTCAATTTAGTTGGTAATTGTGCTGCAGAGTGTTGTCTTGCTGCAACAAAATTTTTCATGTTTCTCAACGATTTATATACATTTTTTTCTGCATCCACACATCGTTGGGAATTCTAGTTTCTCTTTCAAAACTGAAATCCAAGCTTTGTCCAAAAAGAGTGTCTACTACTCGATGGTCGGCAAGAGCAGATGCTGTTAAAGCCTTGTATAATGGATAAGACTGTTTTGAAAATTGCTTAGAGCAAATTATTAATGACAAAAACCAGGGAGCAGCTGCTAAAATTCATGCCAGTGGTTTACTTAAAACTATGGAGAAATAAGAGACTGGTGTATTATTGGCAGTGTGGAATGACATTCTATCTAAATTTAATAAAACAAATAAACGCATTCAAAACGTAACGACGGACGTACTTCTCGTCATTAGAAATAATTTCCAGAATTACGAAACAATTGGTAGGAACTTGTCAAAATGCTCAATTTATCAAGTCGAAACTAAAAGAAGAAAAATTATGAAACCTGTCAGTGGAGAATCAAGGGAAAATGCCGTCGAATTTATTGAAGGTTCAAATAATATGAAAATCAATGTATTTTACGTCATTATTGATACAATGGTAGCGGAGTTGAACAGAAGAAAATGTTCGTATGAAAAAATATCAGAAAAATTTGGATTCTTGACTAATTTAATAACAGCTACTGACAACGAAATAATCTCTAGTGCTCAAAAACTTTATAGCGACGATTTGAGTCCCGATTTTCCAGAAGAGTGCGTTCAGTTCAAATATTTCATTAGTAGTTTCCAACATGAGCTGGCAAGTTCCAAAGATACTGAATCTGATGATGAAACCAACACGGAATCGGAAAGCCAAAATGTAAAACTACACGAAATTTTAAAGATGAAAAATTAGTTTCAACCTTTCCGAACGTTGAAACAATTTTGGGAATATTTTTATGCATGCCCTCAACTAATGCTTCGGGAGAAAGGTCCTTCTCAACCCTAAAAAGAGTGAAAAATTATCTGAGAAACTCTATTGGGGATGAGAGATTGAGCGACCTTTCTCTTTTGAACATTGAACACGAGCTGATGGATACGCTTGATGATCATTTCAAAATTTTTTTTATTTTTCATTTTTTTATTTATTCCAGAAAATTTTTACAATGTTGGTACATTATAAAACCTATAGAGGTAAACAAAAATTACCTATACATAGGCCTGGATATACTTAACATCTAACTTAAAAACTACACTTAGACAATGTATTTTGTGTGAAGAGCCAAAAATCAGAGAGAAAAGAGATTTATTAAAATATGAAAAATAGGACAGAGTTAATTTAAACCCGTTAATGCTCATTTATGAGCTAGTGTAATTACATTTAACCCACTTTTTCAATTTTTGCTTAATAGTATTTTCACTGTATATTAATGATTTACATTCTATTGGTAACTTATTGTAAGTTTTAATAGCTGTTAGCCAGCTACTTTTATTAAGTAAGGTTAGGTTTATTCTAGGTAATAATATCGATTTATTTCTAGTGACACTGTTAGACTGCATAAATGCCTTCTTAAGATCATTGTAGTGAAAAATAAGAGATTCAAATATGAAAGCCTGATTTAAGTTTAGTGGTGAGGGGAGAGTGTTGGTTCCTTTAAATACTATTTTTAATATTCTTTTTTGAAGATTTGACAATATACATTTAACATTATTATACGCACCTCCCCAAGCTATTATTCCATACATACATACATACATATACTATGAAAAAAAGCATAATAAATTGACAGTAAAGATTTAGAATGTAATAATTTAGCTAGTTTTGTGAATATGAATAGTAAATACTTAGCGATAACTGATTTAAAGCCAACCATGTGCTGACAATGTTAAGAGAATTATTCATTTTTTCTTCTACCTTATACCATGAATCGTCGTTGCATAAAACAACAGTATCGTCAGCATATGATACTATAGTTTCAGATGGCAACTGATGCAGCAAATCATTGATATATAGAATAAACAACAATTGCCCGAGAATAGTGCCTTGAGGTACCCCATGAGTAATTAACATAGAATTACTACAAAAATTACCCAATTTTACGGTTTGCTGTCTATCAAAAAGATAACTTTCAAATAATTTTAAAGCAATTCCCCTGACACCATAATTATTCAATTTTTCCAAAAGTATATCATGATTTCCTGCATTGAATGCTTTTGCGAGATCTAAGAAAGTTGCAAGTACAGGTTTACTCTGATCTGGACATTTGTAAACAATATCCAATACATAGTTTAAGGCCTCTTTTGTTCCTCTACCTTTAATAAAACCAAACTGCTTATCGGACAAAAGTTAACATTTAGATACAAAACTAAATAACCTAGTGTGAATTATTTTCTCTAAGACTTTGGCAATACTAGAGATATTGGTCTATAATTAGTATCACAGTGCTTATCACCTGCCTTATAAATAGGAACAATTACAGCCGATTTTAAACTATTAGGCCAAATACCTGTCTCAATGCATTTATTAAAAATATGTTCTAATGGCTTAGAAATAAATTCCTTAAGTATTTTTATAGTTCTAACATTTATTCCATCCCCTCCCCCACATTTGTCTTTCAACTGGGATATAGTTGTTTTAATTTCAACACTATTGGTTGGATGAATATAGAAAGTTTTGTCGTTTGTTGGAATTTTTATTAATTTAGGATTATTGGGTTTTATAATTTTTTTGGCTAAAGTTGGACCGACATTACAAAAAAAATTATTAAAGTGATTAGCTATATCTTCCTTTGTAACCAGTTTTTTACCCTCATGTATCAAATATTCTATTCCGTTATTGTTTACCTTATTATTTTTGTTAATTTTACTTTTAATATAATTCCACAAATGTTTAGTATTTTTACAGTTTTGCTCTACAACTTTTCTTTCATAATTATATTTTGCATGTTTAATTACTTTGCTTAAGACTTTTGCATATTGGTTATATTCGTGCTTTAGTTGGATACTTTTCGGATTTTTTTCCATAGTTTATATAACAATTCTTTAGTTTGATAAGACTTGATGATACCCCTTATTATCCATTTGTTTTTTACAGTGTTTTTATTTTTACAAAAGCTTATATCTACAGTAGATTTACTTATAGCTGTTTTTATTAATTTTAATAGTTTTTCAGTTGCGACATTGGAGTCAGGAATGCTAACAATAATATCCCAGTCAATTTTACAGGCTTCTACTTCTAATTTCTTATAATTAATAAAAGAGTTTAAACTATTATTAATAGGAATACTTACTTTATTTTCTATTTGTACAAACAGCGGATAGTCATCGTTAAAGATATCAGTAACTTTATACGAATTAATATTTAAGATACTTGTTTTTATAAAAATATTATGGATGCAAGAACCTTGGTCTGTATTGTCAGCCGAAGGTCTAGTGATACCATTAAAATAAGGTAAGTATTCTGATTCTATCAGGTTATTTAGAAAATCTTGACTAATATTATCAGTTTTTAGTAAGTCTATATTGAAATCACCTAGTATACAGTGATTATCAAGTTTTTTGTTGTTGACCAAAAAACGCCCCACATCAACAAGAATATCTAGTTTTTCAAAATCGTGACATCTGTATATTGCTGATACTTTTATAGTAATATTGTCTCTCAGGGTAATAGTCGAACTTAGGATACGTAATTTACCAAATTCTTCTATTTCAGTATATTCAACTAAACTATTTTTTATATACATAACAACACCATCAGATTTGTTTATTTGGCTGCTGTTATAAAACACTTTATAGTCAGTTAGAGAAAAATACTGAATATATGCTATATTCCAAGCTTCTGAGCAGGCAATTACGTCAGGTTTAATTTGAAGACTCTCTATGTATACTTCTAGATTTTCAAAATTAGCATTTAGGCTTCGAATATTTACATAGAGGATTGTGAAGTCATTAATGGCTAAAAGTTCATTTATTCCATTCACGTCTTCTACTTCTTTTTCTATTGGCTCAATCTCACTTAAAACGATGTCTAAATCCATTAAATGAAAGTCTTTTTGTTCTCCATTGGGTTGTAAGGATAATCAGTGGCATCAATTTTCCTTGATAAAAAATATTTGTGTGTGTCACATACTTTGGAGTTGTTAGCTGCATGGTTAAATGCCGTTTTCATTGTGTTATGCTTTTTACTATAATTAAAACAATTTATACACTTCACTTCCTCCTTTTTATTGCACTGTTTATAAGAGTGGTTGCCTGCACAGTATAGACAACAACTATTATTCCTACATTTCCTTTCATTATGGCCATACAAGCAACAATTATAGCAAATGTTTACATTGAAATCATCAAAGACTATGCATCTTTGACAACCTATATATAATTTTCTTTCCTTCATAATCAAAGAGTATGCACTTTGATTTAATTCTAAAATTATTGCCCAAGAGTCAATTTTTTTGTTAACGTATTTATGCACAACTCTTAAAGTTTCGTTCTGGGATAACATATTTCTTACTCGAATGTCCTCTTCGATATCTCTATTACTTTTACTTTGTATATGACTATCGATTCCAGTTATCTTGATCTTTGGATTTTGTTTTGTTTCGATCTTAATTTCTGTACCCTCTGTTAAATCTTCTTTCAGTTTTTTTTCTACCTTAACAACATCACTGATGTTTTTACACTTTGTCCTTAACCGAAAACATGTCAACGGGCATACTAGTACAGTCACACATAACTTTTTTACTTTCCTTTTCCAGTTCTTTGAAATTTTTATTATTCTGAGGTTTGATTATAATATTTGGTATACTATTTTTCAAGCTTGTGTTACCAAAAGCAGTTCCATGTGCATAATTAGGAATCTGCTGTGGTTGTGTGTTTATTTTGTCCTTTAAGAGACTATTATTTTTCTTTAATTCTGCATTAAGTTCCTTGAGAATACCGTTTTTGTCTTGCAGTTCACTATTTAATAACTTGAGACTACTATTATCACTTTTTAGTTCTTCCAGTTGTTTAACAATTTCTTCTTTTTTACCAATATTATTATCTGGCTCGGTTTGTTTACCTACCAATTTGTTGGTCTTTTTTATTCGTTAACAACTCTTCGTATTTTTCCTTAAGACAGCTGTACTGGGTTTTAATGTTTGAATATTTCATGTTGATGTTATAACAATCTTCCTTTGCTTTAGCTATTAATGCTTTGGGATCATCCATACTTGTAGAAGTTAGGTCTATATCTTTATGATCATCACAGATTACGAGTGATGGTGATACATATTTCGAGTGTTGGTGATACATATTTCACGCCTTTTTTCCTATTAAAATCACTTTTGTGAAAGGCACTAACACACAAAATACAAACTACTATAGAATTCACTTGTTTACTATGACATTTTAGGAAAATATCAGGAGGAATTGCCTCAGGCGGCATCTTGTATATGTAATTCGTCATTGAGAAATTTATATCTCTGAAAGCTAGAAAGAAAGTTCAGTGAAAAGCTTATGAGTTTCAGAGATATAAAAATGTCGTATTGAACTATTGATCATCAAGAGTATTGAGTATTCATTAGCAATGCTTACATATTGATATTTCTAAATTCTTATATGTTTTATTATTCTATAGTGTTAGAATGTTTGTCTCCTTGACCTCACTCTCATAGCTTTCTCGTAATCGTTTTTTTCTATATGTGTTCTTTTTAATTAATTTTTTCTTGATATATTTATTTTCAATAATAAATAAAACGTTATTATGACTATTTTTTCTTGTGTAAATACATATATAGTAAATTTTATACCCATTTAGAATAAGACCATCCTTATTTATTATTAATAAATCGGTTGAAACAAAAAATTACCAACAAAAATGAACGTCGTAACTAATTTATTAGATGTCACGTTTTTGAAGTTTCGTCAAATTTTGATTTCATGTTAATGTCTGATGGTTCAAGAAGCCGCATACGTTAAGTTACTAAAACGGCTGGTACCTCTAAATAGGTATTAATTTTACTATAGTAAATTTTATACCCATTTAGAATAAGACCATCCTTATTTATTATTAATAAATCGGTTGAAACAAAAAATTACCAACAAAAATGAACGTCGTAACTAATTTATTAGATGTCACGTTTTTGAAGTTACGTCAAATTTTGATTTCATGTTAATGTCATAACGCAAAATAAGATATAGAAATGCGATATTCTGATGAATCCAAAAAACTTATGCTTAATGTAGTAAACTATTTTCAAAACGATTTAGGATCTCGATTTAAGGCAATTCAAAAAGCGTCCGAAGCACTAAAAGTTCCAGAAAGCACATTATATAATCTTGAAAAACCAAACAGAGCTACAAATTTCGAATTTAGAAGAAATATGTCTGCAAGCGTTTCCCGGAGCAAAACCCGAATTACAAAAAATACCCTGCATTGTTTGAGGGAAGTAATTTATAAAATGTATGCGCGAAAGGATAAAATCACAGTAGAAACTATTTTATGGCAATTTATCGAAGAGTCTCCAGAAACTAAGATTTCCAAAGGTTCGTTATATTTGGGAATTAAAAAAATGGGTTTTCATTTCAAAAAACAGGATGGAAGAAAACATTTATTGGAAATGCCTGCAGTCAGATTAAAAAGAATATTATTTTTGAACAAATACCATGCTGCTAAAAGCGAAAAGCTCTTTACACCTGTTTTTCTGGATGAGACATGGGTTTTTAGTAAAAGCGGGGACAGAAGAATGTGGCAAGATGGTACTAAACACAGTGATTTAAAAATAACTGGAAGTGGGACACGATATGTAATTGTTCATGCCGGTAATAAAAAAGGTTTTGTGGCAAATGCATCGCTTATTTTTAAATGCAATAAAAAAAACAGGCGATTACCATGATAACATGAACACCGAAAATTTTGAAAATTGGTTTAAACAGCAACTAATTGTAAACTTGGAAGAACCATCGTTAATTATAACGGATAACGCAACGTATCACAGTCGCCTGGATGAAGAAATCCCAAGAAATAGTTGGAGTAAAACACGCATGTTAAAATGGCGCAAAAAAAAGAATATTCCTTTTCCAGATCACATTTTAAAGGATGCTGTTTGGAATATAATTGAAAAGCAAGTTTTGCCAGAAAAAAATTATCATTTAGACAAATACGCTGCCGAGCATGGTCATTGTGTTCTCAGGCTACCACCCTATCATTGCCATTTTAATGCCATCGAAATGGTATGGTCAGAAACTAAAAGGCATTATGACCAAGCTATTACGAAAACTGCAAGGTCACCTACTGAAGTCTTAAAAGTATGGAATGACGTTGTAAAAAATGTACCGGAGCAACACTGGCAGAATTACATAAATCATACAGAGAAAATTATTTCTGAAGCTTGGGAAGTAGAAAACAAACTGGACCTACTAAACATCGAACCTATGGTGATCTCTGTATCCAATGAATCCGATGATGAACTATCACTTTCCGAAAGTTATTCTGATTTAGAAACTAATTAAACTTTGCCTTGAAGATCACGTTGTCATTTTTTTAAAATCTAGAATTTGTACTTAATCGAACTCTGAATTGCCATATTTTTTTAAGAAAACTATGTATCTAGTTAATAAAACAATGTTTTTAAAATTAGTGCGCTTCTTTTATATTCTTTTATTATGTCAACATCTTTAGAATTTTATGAATTTCATAAAACTAATTTGTATTATTACAAACCGCCACTGATAATCTGAAATTTCAAGTCACTACGCCAATGCAATAAGAAATATGTCAAGCATTTGACATGACAAAGGTCATAACCTAATTTTTTTCATGCGGGTTCAGATGGTTCAAGAAGCCGCATACGTTAAGTTACTAAAACGGCTGGTACCTCTAAATAGGTATTAATTTTACTATACCTTTTACGTATGTCATATGTGCTGTCTGAAATACGAGGAGAGGAAATAGATGGAAGGGGCGAACAAAAATTATTTGCCCAGGGCGCAAAATATCATTAATCCGGCGCTGGTTGTTACAATGATACTGAGTTTGTCAAAATCCTATTTTTATGTAAATCGAATTTTCTCAAAATAGGTATTCAGATGCGGATTTGCCTTTTTTTTAATTCCTCTTTCAAGTACATGATTAAAAAATATTTGAAGATCCCCAAAAAAAGTTGAAAACAAAACAATTGTTCAATCACCGCCACCAAGTGACCGTTAAAACCACTGGAATGAGACGATGATATAATACTTCATTAGACATTGAATACCCTTTCAAATGATACCAAGTTTGTCAAAATCCATACAGCGGAACCAAAGTTATAACAGTTTTATTGAGTTTGCTTTCCCACTCACTCTTACCAGTTATTTTACAAGATAGAGGAAAAAGTACTGGAGCAAACTTACGTAAAATGATCTAATGATTACGAATATTGAACCCTTCGTCGGGCGCATATAATCTCAAAGATTCATACCAATGAAATTTTAATGTATACGCAGGCTAGTGGGCAGTACGGCGGCGCAACTTATCCTAACGTTGCGTGCATTCAACAGTCGCTATCGTGCTGTTCTATTGTAAAGGTGCACTTTGCAGTAAGTGTTTTAATCTCACAGATTCATTGCGCCCGTTCGGTATATTGTCTGCATGAAGTAGAAATATAATACATAGTGTATCCATTTTTATTATCCAAATGTAGCAATTATATTATATTATGAATTTGAAAGTATGATTGGGCCCACTTATGGTGTTTTTTGTTCCTGACTAGAAACCTTGTGCAAGAATGGAGAGACGTCACTTTCTCGTATGCGAGTTTGTAATACAGATTTTTTTCCCCAAACTGTACGATAAATTGTTTCCGAGATACAGCGGGTTACCTCTCTTAATCAGACAAATCGATGTAAAATATATTTATAACTAATTTCTTACCGCTTTATTCGAATCTCTCCATCTTGAAGCCGCAGTAGAATCAGCTGGATTGACAGCTACCAATTTAGCATCTTGTACCATAGGTGGAACAGCTAAGAATAAAATATTTTATCACTTTATCATTTTTATATCAAATACTCATCAAGTAAATATTTAAAATCCACCTTTTTATCCTGACACGGGCCCAATCATGAGCCATACCGAAACTGACAGTGAAATAGACAAACTTACCACTTTGTAGTATATCAGAAGCGTTGTTAACGTTATCTATGAAACTAGGATCTTCCGAATTGTCACTTTCTTGTTTGGCCACCAAAAGCACTCTATTGGCCAACCTAGCTATTGCTGAAGTATTGTCCACCATCTTTTGCGGCTGTCTATTCTTAATAGCTTCTTCGCATAAGAAAGTGTGTTTCTTCATTTGCTCCTCTGTAAAAAAAAAACAACATTAAAAAGTGAAACAAGTTTGAGAAAACATTTGTCTTACCAGAAGCTTTAACAAAGTCAGCCGAATCGGTTGCTTCATCGCATAAATTACGCACTTTCGTTAAAGTGTCCGCGTACTGCTGTCTCAAGTTTTCAAAATGTTCATCGGCTGCTTTCGATGTTGGATAATTCAAACGAATGCTTCCGGCCGATATCAATTGCGGAGCTAAGCTATCCACTTGATTAGCCGCAGATTGAAGAGCTTCGGCTAATTTTTTATTACCGGAGCTTCCGCCTGCTGCTACCATTTTAGCGGTTTTCACTGCTCTATTAGAGAATTGTTGTAAGTTGGCGGCTTTGTCGGAGAAATTTTGATCCCGATTCGGCGTACCTTCCGGCGCTAAAGCGGCTTCGGTGAATTGTTTTAACGGTGTTACGATATCGATAAAATCTTCAACTACTCTGTTTACGACGGCTTGGTTTATTTTTTCTTTTAGTTCGTGTAGTTTTTGAGAAAGGCGTCTAGCAACTTCTTGAGCTTGCGGGGAATTACCCAAGCCTTGATGACATAAATCGGATAAGTGATGGGATAGAGAGTCGACTTCGTCGCAAACTTGAAGGATTTCTGATTTTTGTACTCCTGGTAGACCGTCAGCTACCTATTATTGGAAAATTAAAAAGAGAAACGTAGTTTTTATGGTTAAAAAATACTTACTTTTCGTCCTTCCTCTACAATTGCACTTATAGCTCTTTGACCAAGGCCTTTGTCATCATGTCCTGGGTTTGATAACCATTTTCTTGCTTGCTCCAACCTAAAAATATTAAAATTGCTACCTGGTGTGTGCTACTTTTAAAATCTCCCTCGTATTACTCTTTAACAATGTCAAAAGGGTACCAAATTACAAACAAGTAAGAAAATCACATTGTACATGAAAAGCAGAAAAAAAAAACAAAAACCAAGTAAAACCTCTGTCGGGACTTCGGACTTATATACAGTGTGTATTGAATATTTCCATGCTTCGTATGCTGTACGGTGCGGAGGTGTGGGGTGAAAGAGTAGGGATGAATGCGAGGGTTAGACCACTCTTGCGGGTGCAGAGAGAGATACTCCTGAGGGTAATAATGCAGCAGTTCAACCCTCGATTTTCAATGGCGATATTTTCGAAGCTTGCTTGTTATTGCACGACATAGGACTTTTGAGAAGGCTAGTGAACTCGTAAAACGTGTAACCATTACGAAAAGTCCGTCACGCAACAGTGTTGCCATATTTCTGAAAAGGCTAGTGAACTCGTGAAACGTGTAATGTTACGAAAAAGCGAATAAGGGTTCATCACGCAACGTGTTGCCAGATTTCTGAATAATCCACTAATCCAATAAAATTTGCTTCTTATTGCACGACATAGGACTTTTGGGAAGGCTAGTGAACTCGTGAAACGTGTGATGTTACGAAAAAGCGTTCGTCACGCGATAACTCATTCAAGCGACTGTGCGCAATCTCTCTTGCCGCACTGAGCTCGCACACCTATAGGTGTGAAAAATTGTCAAAAATGGTCAAAATTTTGAAAAAAATGGTTAATAATTGCCAAATATGTTAAAATTTTTGAAAAATTGTCAAAAATGGTCAATAATTGTCAAAACCAATCAAAATTCGTCAAAAATTGTCCAAAAGGATCAATAATTGCTAAAATTTTGAAAAATGGTCAAAAATTGTCCAAATTTTGAAAAAATGGTCAATAATTGCAAGATATGTTAAAATTTTTGAAAAATTGTCAAAAATGGTCAATAATTGTCAAAATTCGGCAAAAACTGTCAAAAATGGTCAATAATTGTTAAAATTTTGGAAAATGGTCAAAAATTGTCAAAATTTAGAAAAAATGGTCAATAATTACCAAATATGTTAAAATTTTTGAAAAATTGTCAAGAAATTTTAAATATGGTCAAGAAATTTTAAATATGGTCAAAAATTGTCAAAATTCGGCAAAAACTGTCAAAAATTGTCAAAATTTTGAAAAAATGGTTAATAATTGCCAAATATTTTGAAAAATTGTCAAAAATGGTCAATAATTGTCAAAAATTTTGAAAAATGTTTAAAATTTTTGAAAAATTGTCAAAAATGGTCAATAATTGTCAAAGACGGTCAATAACTGCCAATAATTGTTAAAATTTTGAAAAATGGTCAAAAATCGTCAAAGACGGTCAATAATTGTCAAAATTCGGCAAAAACTGTCAAAAATGGTCAATAATTGTTAAAATTTTTGAAAAATTGTCAAAAATTTTTAAATATGGTCAAAAATTGTCAAGAATTTGGAAAAATCGTCAAAAATTGTCAAAATTTTGAAAAAATGGTTAATAATTGCCAAATATTTTCAAAAATTGTCAAAAATTTGGAAAAATGGTCAATAATTGTCAAAATTTTTGAAAAATGGTCAAATTTTTCGAAAAATTGTCAAAAATTGTCAAAATTTTGAAAAAATGGTCAATTATTATAAAAAACTGTCAAAAATGGTCAATAATTTTAAAAAATTGTCAAAATTATTGAAAAATTGTCAATAATTGTCAGAACCTGTCAAAAATGCTCAAAAATTGTCAATAATTGTTAAAATTTGGATAAATGGTCTAAAATGGTCAAAATTTTTGAAAAATTGTCAAAAATGATCAATCATTGTCAAAATTGGTCAATAATCGTCAAAAATGGTCAATAATTATTAAAATTTGAAAAAATTGTCAATAATTGCCAAATATGTTAAAATTTTTGAAAAATTGTCAAAAATGGTCAATAATTGTCAAAGACGGTCAATAACTGTCAAAATTCGTCAAAAACTGTCAAAAAGTGTCAAAATTTTTGAAAAATGGTGAAAGCTTCTGTCGGCGGTCCGACGACCGCTCACTTTTTTTTGAAAATTTTGTTGGATATTTATGACAGTTTCTAACGTCAAACTAAAAACCAATAGGCAAGAAATACTTAGATTACTTTTAAAAGTGGATAAATACTATGTTAAAATAAAAAACAACTTCCGCGTTTTTTTTCCACCCTGCACCAATTTGAATTAGCTTGTGATACATTTTTGGATTCAGCGAATTTACTTTATAAACGCACTGTATAATGTTTTATTGAATTTTGGGGTCGTCAATAACATATAATAAAGGCTGTCTTGATATAACTTTGTTGTACAGGGTGGTCCAAATAAAAAATATGTATGAATTTTAAAATTTACCTTCCTTGGACGGTATGTGCAGTCTGTTGAAGCCCGGTTTTATCCACTGCCACTACAGCATTCAACACTGTCTGTTGCAGATCCCCTAATTTTTCTCGGATTCCTCTAGCCAAAGATTCAGCTTGCGGCGTAGAGCCTTTTCCATCTTGTCTCAATTCACATAAAGCATCTGTCATTGTTGTTAGATCGGAACAAATCTTTTTAATAACATGTGCATCTTGAGGAAGACATCTAAAATGTTATTTCTATAATAAAAATCTACATATCATTCTTAGATGGAAAGTTTTTTACCTGTCGGCTACTTTTTGAGCAGCATCAATGATCTGCCTCAAAGATTTTTCACCTACTCCTCCTCTGACAGCATTAGGATCCTGGAAAGGAATTTTTTAACGACAAATTTCACTAATTTCGACGATCAGAAGAATGAGTACTAGGTTTATCAAGATATAGGAAGAGGTTGGGAAGGAAAGGTTCAGAATGATTTTGTGGTCTCGAAGGGTATGGTAACGTGTGACAATGGATCCGAAGGAACTTCCTTCTTAGATAAAAACTTTCATGGAACGCTTACTTGAAAAAAGTTATCTTCAGGGCCAGACTCTTCTTATGAATATGTTAAAGGATCTGTGGAAAATCTTGGGACCAAAATAAGTTTATTGGAAATATGTGATGATTGTTAGTCCAATAATAAAATATGGAGCTTTTGCTTGGTGGTCAACGAATGGTGGAAACAAAGCCCTCTGGTATACAGAGACAGTTTAACCTGGCAATACTGACACCACTCCGTTCCATCTGGAGCTACCTCCTCTCAATATATTTCTGGAAAGAGATGCTAGATGGACAACATATAGAAACGCGCATATTTCCAAATGCACAAAACAGGCTTATACAAAGCGTAGCAGATTGCTCATGGACACTGAAAGTTACAGTATTCTGATAATGACCTCTCGACATAATGCTTTCAACAGTAACCTGCGACCTGTCTTAAACCGTCCCAATTCCAAATAGGTATGACTGGATCCTACCTAAGGAGAAACTACTACGAGGAAATGGCTCAGGCTCTGGTGCAAGTGTAAACCACAATAGACTGTTGAGAGTTGCAGAGGAGGGACCAATAGCCCCCATTGGGATTTATATTGTATCAGGTATACATATACTTACAAACAACCAATCATTAGCTGCGTTCATTTTATTCACAATGGCGTTTTGCAGCTTCTTCAACACAGTAAGATTGTCCAAATCTGATTGTTCTTCATCATAGCTCGTCAACTGTAAAACTCTGATGATTTCATTAATTTCGTCAGTCATTCTTTGGCATAAATAGTTTCTATTTTCGGCAGCTTCTTCTGCGCCTTTTCCACCTTGTGATACTATGTGAATGTAAATCTTCATCGAACAGATCAAAATAGGCGCCAACGTTTTTATTTGTTCCAAACATCTTACGAGAATTTCCGAATGTACCTTTAAACAAAAAAAATAGTTTATTTGATAAAAAAAAAGAATATGAAACATACCTGGTGGGTCAATTCTTTTTCTCTAGCACTGACTTCTCTAGTTACTTTACTTAGACAAGGACTCAAATCTCTTAAAAATTGAACGAGTTCATCTAAAGTTTCAATGACTTCAGCAACTGCTAAGTAATCCAGAACCCTGTGACATTCTTTGATAATTTTTCGCACTTCAGATTCGTCAAAACATAACAATAAAGCTGAAGTAGCCTAAAATTTAACCAAAGTTAATAGAGTACAATAACTAAGATGGAATATAGGTTACTTGTAAGATTCCACCGCTTCCTTCTATTAATCGTTTTCTTGCTGGGGACGAAAAAGGATCTTGTTTAAGCATATCACTTGCCTCTTCCAATAGTTTGGAAGAACGCTCGACTCTGACAAGAGCTCCTGGCATGTCTTGACGTAAAATTGCATCATCAGAACTATTAATCGTTTCTCGACCAACCTAAAAAAATTTTCCAAATTCATATTTTTATTGTTTCGTCATTTAGACTGTAATCGCCCGTACTAATAATTAGGTTTTGACGAGAGCTTATTTTCCCAACCGGCACATCCCACTATTTAGAATTTCTGTCTTGGTTAAAACATATCATTGATTAATTTATCGAGAAGGGCAGGGAATAGTATATTTCATTACGAGTCTAGAAAATAGGCTTTTCCCGTGTGCGCGCGACGGGACGGGACGGGAAGTCGTGCAAGCACGGGAAAAGCATTTATGGATGAGTAATGAACGATACTTTTCATTATACCTTTCTGAAACCAAAAACTAGTAAGTATTTACTATACTATACTATAATTCAAGACACTGACATCTGCTTTCATAATACAATTGTTGTTTAGTGCTGCCAAGGGAACTGAACAATAACGCATCTTGGCGCACAGGAAAACTTTTTTCCGCCTACCTCTATCCAAAGTACACATTTCCTGGCCTCATTGTAGGGAGAAAAGTCGTACTTTTCCTCCCTAGGGAGGAAAAATAAAAGTGAGGTTATGGTACGTGATCAATGAAATAACTTATACGGCATTGACAACTAGGGTTGTGAGAAAGTTTTTCTGAAATGTCACGTCACGGTCATAATGAAAATGACAGTCACGTCAGATATTTTTATGACACCCTTGTCATTTATTTTTTATCAATTTTGATTTAAAAAAATATTTGACCGTCATTTAAATATATGGCAGTAATAAACACTATAACTGACTGTCATTAAACTATATTACAGTCACAAAATATTCGGGAACATTCGCTTCAAACAAGATACAACACGCAAAATTCAGAGCACGCGTTTAGAGTTGGAGTTAGAGTTTGGAGTTGCATGATGGCTTTACTTATAATACTTATATAAATATAATATCCTACAATTAAGGTAAAGCAATTAAAATAATGATAAATGACCATAAATGACGTATAAATGACTCGTCACGAGTCACGTAAATAAATGACCGTCATTTTACATCCCTATTGACAACCTAAACTATATTCTATTATATAAGTATAAATTTTACCGTTTAATTAAAGAACACCCTGTATTTTGCAAAATGGTAGAAATCAGTAAATTGTTATTTTAATGTAACGATTTTTACATTAACTTTAAATAACATGGGAGTAAAGTGCCTTTTCCTCCCTTGAATGATTACTGGCCTCCGCTACGCGTCGGGCAGTAACTCCATCCTCGGGAGGAAAAGTAGCACTTTCCTCCCTTGTTATAAAAATAGCTATTCCCGTGCGCTCGCACGGGAAAAGGTCATTTTCGGTACTCTTAATAGGCATGTTAAGATAGGGTTTTCAGTAAGGTATAATGAAAAAGCCATTTTTTCAACACTGTAGAGCTTCTTCAATCATTTTCCTTGCTCTTTTCGATAAATTAACCAATGGATCTGTTTTAACCAAGAAAAAATAAGGTTATGACTTTGAAAAACAGGCGGAAATTCTAAATAGTGGGGGGTGTCGGTTGGGGAAATAAGGTCTCGTTAGGTATATTGTAGGTTATCTGTGGGTATTTTCAGTTACTATAACTATGGGTATATTCTCTGAATTCATGTCTATTGATGATTCAAAATTATCAGTTATCGTACCACATCCGCTTCCTTTTTTGATTAGACATTTTAGAGTAGTCGATGTTGACAAAACGAAAATTTACTCCAGATTTACATTTTTTCTGGATTCATAAACTCTGTGATTCCCGTTGTTCGTTGCTCGTCGTGATTTCCACGTTGCGGGCGATTCGTTATTCACAGTTGTTCCCGAGTCGACTAATTTATATTGGTTTTTCGTTGTTGGCGAAGTTGAAATTTGATTGGTCACAAAGATGACGCATGTCTTACGACAGAAAAAATGACGAGACATATTATTAATGTTTTATTATTGTTTCTCGTTTTTGTATCAATATATCAAGAAAGTATGATAGTAATGAGTTCTTCAACAGAAAATTTATTATCAAAATAAGTGGAGTTTGACACAATTGGTAGATATCAAGTCACGTGGCACTAACTTCGGCTTTCATTGGTGGAACTGCGTATCACGAATAACAAGATACAAAATTTGGTTAGGTATATGAGAGCAACGATGAACGACGTAGAAATGGTGGAAGCGACGAACAACACGACAACAAGGGTTTATATATGATGTCAATGTTTTATTTTTGAGCAGGGAGAATCACGAATAACAGAGTTTATAAATCAAGCACTTCTTGGTGGCAGAGACCGTAAAGCGTGACTATACCTTCATTGGGAAGAAGTAGATTTTTCAAAATGGTCGTTCAAAACAAAAGTAGTTAGTACAACAAGTGCGCAAAGCGTCATTTTTCCCACGAGCGCAGAAATTTGTGCAATTTGCGCAAATCTAGCGAGTGGGAAAAGTGCTTAGCGTACAAGTTGTACACAATATTTTTTCTACAACCACATTTATTAATGAAAGAAAAACAGTAATTTATATAAGTAGATATTTTCTGAAAATGATTTAATGTTGTTTATTTCTCTCCAGTTCATAAATTTGTTATATTGTTTTTGTTATTCCTCTTTCAAAACCTCAGGTATATTTTCGGTTGCATTTCGAGCCTTTTCGATAATATCTGGAGGAGTATTTTCAGTGTCGGAATTAGACAACTCAAAAGATTTATTTTAATCTTGGTTCATAATTCCTAAAATAATCCTTAATAGGTTAATTTTTTTATAATTAATAAATTAAAATAAATAATCAAATAAATAGTTTACTTACTTTTGGTTTAAATTTAAAATTTGTACACCCAGAAAATCACTATAATAAATATGTTGAATTGTCAAAAAAGTTTACAGGTCATAGGTAGCTATGTTTGACATTTCGGTGCGGAAAAGTGCCATAGCGTGTATATACTTTTCGCATTACTTTACCAACGGTTATCAGAGAAATTAAGAAAAGGCCTGCTTTGCATATAAAAATTTGTGTAGAAAAGCGTGTTTTGCATAGTGGTTGTAGGAAATTTTTTTTTTTCGAATTTACTTGTAATCAAAACAATTTTGTACAAATAAAGCAATTATCGTTTGCGTTTTTAAAATCTCCTATCCTATTATTCTTAATTTAAAGGTAAGGTGGTCCTTGAATAATTGTATATAGAAGTACAGTAGATTATCCATTAAAATAGGTATTACCATTTGAACCAACTTACTTTTTGCAGTTGTAAACATAAGTTATACAGGGTGTTTCATCTGCATGTTCCACTGTCTACTTTGCCCATCTTACAAAGATGGTATCTGAGAGAATTCTCAGATATCAGATTTGTGAACCTCCAAGAACAAAGATGTGGTGGTGGCCTCTTAGATTTGATGAGGTGGCTAATCGGCCTATTACATTGCGACCTTTTCAGATCTATTGTGGTGGCCTCTTGGAAATAGATTCAAATTTTTATGTAAAAATATCCAAAAACGTTGAAGTTATTGCAAAAAAACAAAATTTTTAATGTCACCTTCAACTTACTCTGATTACCTATCAACATTTTATTGAAGCAAGTTGGTAAAAATAGTAATATTTTAAAGTGGTTAATAACCATGTACGGTGTATAATTATTTTTTATTATTGATGAAGAAGCTAAACAGGTTTTTTTTAATTACGTAACTGATAACACTAATGTATTAATCGAATAATAAAAATTTGTGTTTACATTTAAAAATCTATAATAAATGATAATTTTTTTTCTTACCTTGACCAAATTGAACACAGCGTTACTGACTGATCTGACTGGTTGTTGGAGGTCAGGCATAGGTATGCCATCTTCAGCTTCTTCATGAAGAATAACTAGCTTTGAAACCTGAAATAAAATTGGAAAAATGCAGTATGATTTAATTTTAAACTGTACTATATTTCGGTATACTTTTAACCACCCACTAAATAAATTGATTCAATAATGTTTTTCGTAAAAATCGAAACCTGAAAAATATGACATGATTTAATATTGCATCATTTTAACCGCATAACCTTTTAATATATCAAAAGTCTCGTTCTGTATCGATTCAAGACTGTCACAACGATAAAAGGTTGGATAATTAAAGTGGTATCAAGTAAAGGAGTGGCTGATTGCGAAGAAGTCGGCAAAAATAGTGATATTTACAATGAATATTGAACAAAAAAAATTTGTTCTAACTAAACTTTTCATTATTTTTCCCAAACCTCATATAGGTTGTACCTACAGAAGTTTAAAATTATTTATATAGAAGTCTGCAGCTATCGTTTTTTATTAGAAAATTTAATATCATATCTCGAAAAGTATTTATTTCAAATATAGGATATTCGAAAGAAAGTTACTCTAAAAATATAAGTAAAATTTCTACATATGTCCCAAAACATAAAAATCAAGCGGGTAATACTCAGGACTTCTTGGTGTCCGTTCAAAATCACTTTCTCTGCCAATCCATCGATGAGTAAATATGTCACTCAGATGATTTCTAACAACTAATGGGAAATGAGGTGGAGCTCCATCCTGCATAAGCCAAATTTTCTTTCTTACAGCTAGTGACAGATTATACAAAATATCACTAAAAGTATTTTGCCAAAAAATATCAATAAGAATCTCATGCTGAAAATGTCTTTCTCTAAGAGCTCTTGCATGCTTTTTTCGAAATTCTAATAATAGACGACTGACTTACTCCTGTTGCTGCTGACAGATGATGTAAACTTAATGCAGGATTTTTATCTACTTAAACCAAAATTTCATCTTCTTGAATAGGTGTGATTTGTTTCGAACAACCACCTTGATTTTTATTGTGAAATGACTTGGTTTCACCCAAACGATGAAATAGTTTTGTGATTTGGTTTCCTTCTGCCTGGATATAACAATTCATACCTTGTGGCTCCAGAGCGATATACACAAATCATATCAGGCATTTCTCCATTCGTTAAATGATTATGATGAGGCGTTTCAATCGAAAAAGTATATGGCAGCTTTGAAAAAATGTGACAATAGACTATCCAAGAGCAAAAATAATACACTGATGAAATATTTACCAGGAATAATTATATTATGACAGTGGGGTTTTTCAGGTAACCATTTTTGACAAGTCTATTTTGCTGTGTTAAATGAAAAGGGCCATATTTGCAATTTTGGCTTTTTTCAGCTTTCGCGCCAAGCCTATTGGACCTACATACTCATATTTACCTTATTGTTAAGAAAGGAACAGCATATCTACCAAAATAAGCTTTAAAAACGGTAAAATTTATAGGCCTATGTACATCAGTAGTGTGAATTATTACTTTCAAAGGACTTATTTAATTTTGATTTGGTACTTTCTTCGACATTGTTTCAATTGCTCAGGTATTTTAAAAGCTATAAAAAGGACCATTAAATCAATACAAAACAACCAAATTAGAAATCTAAAATCTATCCAAATAATTGTTTATCCTTTTAGGGCGACTGTCATTAATTCGGTATTGCCATTACAAAATGTTCGGGTCTAAAACTACTGACATTTTCTAAGCCTTTTTGGGCACGATTCAAAGTCGAGAAAGAAACAATTTTTGATTTCAAAGATTTCTAGATGTTCCCGAATATCTGAACCGGACTATTAATGTTGATACTGAAAAAGATCAAATAACCTAGGAGACACTTGCGTCTAGCGCCACCGTTTAATTTTCTAGCCCGCAGGCATAGATTTTCTTCTTAACGGGAAGTTAAAAAGTAATATGAGTAGATTCCACAAAGTAAGGGGTCCAAACAGTAAATTCTATTAAAAATATATTGAAAATTCTTGATGATGCAATTTTGTATGAATTAATTTGGTGAAAAGTTTTGTTTAACATGTTTATATATTTTTTGGGTTAGTTGAAAATGAATTCATAGAGAAAACAAAAAGATCAAACTAGATTTAATTAAGTACCTATATGCTCTTCCTGTACTATTTGTTCCAAATCTGTCAGACCTAACTAAAAACTCTTATTGACATAAAAAAGGCTTACTATACGTTCATACAGGCCCTTTCGACTGTTGTTTTGTAGATAAATGTTAGCTTAAAAGGGCCT
This sequence comes from Lochmaea crataegi, assembly GCA_947563755.1. Classification (NCBI taxonomy): domain Eukaryota; kingdom Metazoa; phylum Arthropoda; class Insecta; order Coleoptera; family Chrysomelidae; genus Lochmaea; species Lochmaea crataegi. Next base: position 118,672,284 of record OX387422.1, on the reverse strand, counting down.
ATTTGTCAAAAGTCGAATTTGCTAATATCATACCTAAATTTCGATTAATGTAACAATATTCAATTGTAAATGAAAATTGTTAGCTAAAATATGGTACAGTTCCATAAATTAACAAGGATGGGCAGTAAAAAAAACTAACCTCTGTTTTCTCGAAAGTACGTTTTTGCAGATAGGGCCCATTCAGTGGCGTAGCGTGGAGGGGGCAGCAGGGGCCATGGCCCCGGGCGGCAAATCGCACCCGCAATGGTATTTGCCAAGCGAAACCGCAAGAGTGCGAAAGAGAGGAGGGTAGATGAAGTTGTACTGCCGAAGTGCTAGTGACCAGTGACAACTGCCTAGCGCCGAGTTTTCCTGAACGCGAACAAACTGTGGGTTCCTTTCTTCCCATATATGTATGTTCCTTCCAAAGCAGTGATAGTTTAAATTGTTTTTTAATAACTTGTACGTTGAATAAAATATTTAAACTTTAAACTAAAAACTAATCATTAAAATAAGGGGGGCGGCGAATTTCCGGTCAACCCCGGACGGCAAAAATCCACGCTACGCCACTGAGCCCATTTCATTTAATATGGCAGTATTGTATTCAGAAATTGTGGATTCCTGAGATTAAATACTACTGAATTTGACATTAATTAGATGTAAACTGCCCAGAATTCACTATTTGCCTATTTATTTAGGTAAGAAAAATACTTTCATGAATTATATGAACTGTAATAGTATATTACATACCTAGCGGGGAAGTAGATCATTACAGCCCAGGCTTTGTTAGAGCTGTGGCTGGAATCCTGTGGTTATTCACAATCGCTTAGTTACAAGTTTTTAAAAACATTAATTTAAAAAAAAATGTTATCATTTAATATTCTTTCCGTTACGAGATTTTAATGTTTTTGCTTAAACAAGTACATAATGTCTGATTTTGAATTAATCTCTGTAGTCCTCCGGAAGTCCGAGAAGCTGCGGACATTGTGGTTTATGGAATAATTCAACTTCCGAAACCCAATACAATGTTAAGCAACAACATGGACTTATATTAACAGTTCACAGTAATGAGAATTCAAATGTTACAATTAATATTTACAATAAATCAAATTAATTTTGGTTCTTAATATTTTTCTTTGTTATAATTTAATAAAATAAATACCCGTTGTTTGTATTAACTTATTTTTTTAAAACCAGCTTAACATGATCTGTATCTGTAGAGTAGGGAGGGTGAGTTTAGGCCCACAGCACTTAGGCCACATGTGACCCATTGTACATCCTCCCGAGTAGTTGTTCTCCTAGGTCATCGTCCATCCTGTCCTTTCCAAGAGGGTGGACAGGTGCATAGAGGTGTGTCCACTAGCCCCATTGTATGGAGGTGTTTCCTTAGCTGACAGAGGCCAGTCAGAAATCCTGCTGTTAAACGTAGATTTTTCCTGGTCATCGCCAAATATTTCTTCGACGCCAGCTTAACATGATATTGCTATACTTCGGAAAAGTGACATGCTTCTAGTCGGAAAAGTACTTTTCCGGCTAGCGTGGAAGTGAAGGTATATAGATAGATCGATAAATATGGGGCTTAAGTGCTTCTAAGAGCCTTTCCACTACGACCTTTGCAGATCTACTGTGTATGCCCTCCTGTTATTCTAGAGTTCCTTGTCTAGACCCGTTCTTATTACTATACGGATGGCAAACCTCAGGTGCTCCATATATTGGGAAGGTTGTGGTTTTTCCTCCCCTATCATTGAAAACCTCAGCCTGGTCAGGCCTTCGCAGTAGCACAGTATGTGTACTGGGGTTTCCTTATCTTTTTGGCAAAACCTACATATGGTTGTTTCTGCCAATCAGATGTTATTCATATGTTTGTTAAGTCTACAATGCCCTGTCAGGAGCCCAACCAGGATCCTGATTGTTTTCCTATTCTGGCTCAGTAGATACTCCTTGGGTTCCTTGATGAACTCTTTGGTCTGCCTCATTTTTGGTGCCTTGTTCCACCATTTTCGAGACTGATTTTTTATCCAAGTGCTGCTATTTGTTTTCTGCAGCGCCTTTAGCGTGGAAGTGAAGTTAAGTAATGAGTCACTTCCCTACCGTTTTAAAGGTAAGAAATATCTATATTACTAACCGATTGTGAATAAAAGTAATTTTTTATAATTTTGACAATTGAAGTTATCAAATTTCTTACTTATATTACCAAAAAATGTATGCTTTGTATTGATAAATTTGTCAATTTTATTGAATTTGGAGATGATAATAAAATTCGAAGACCAGTTAGGTCATTAAAAATACAAGTTTGATAATGAGAAACATTTTTAAGTCAATTGTAATGTAATATATTAAAAATATTAACATCAATTTTTATGTAAATATCAAAATTAAATCTTAAATTATATAAATAATGGATAGGTATATAATAGAACAAATATATTGAATATATCGTAGACAAATGTAATATCGTACAAATGGTAATATGTATTCATAATCTGGCTAAAATACATTTCAACAGTTTTCCTTATTCCATATTTACTCCAGTAACATTACAATTGTTTATTCAAAATGTATTTTATTTCAGTTTAGTATTTTTATTGAGCATCCTATATTTGAACAGTTCCCTACTTTTGTGTAACTGAATATAAGTCTTAATAAATTTTCACACACTGTTTCAAATTTGATGAAAGTAGGTATTCATGTAGGTGTCTCAATGGTGAGCATATTACCATAATTGTGGGTTTAAATATTTCATTAACAATCATTTATTATAAACAATCTAGAAAAGGATTCCTGACCTTATTTGGTTTGGTGAAAATGTACCTAATACAAATCAGATCAACATTATTTACAAGCAAATTGTAATCAATATGAGTGATGGTTAAAAATAATGTTTTATATTCAAGATCATGACCGTTAAGTAAATTAAATTGGCCTCGCACCATGCATAAACAATGTTTTTGGAACTTGGGCAACGCCTACATCGGTCATTTAAAAGATACTATTAAGAAATAAATATATTTTCAATGTATTGAAACTTTCTTTATATGTGATGAAGATTGCTAGAGTAGCTGGAAGACACAGGCAATAACTTTTAATTATAAATCAGGACAAGGATAAAAAAAAACAGTAAACATTAGATTACTTGTATGACTAATATCTCTAAAAATACGCAACGTTAATAATTCTTGGCAGAAAATTTGTTAGGTGTAAGGGTCCTTACCTGTTGTGCAACTGGATCTAAAATAGATTCTATTGTTTTTGTGTGAAATACTGGCATTTTGAATTTTTTTATGCAGAAAATAAACTAACATATAAAAATTACACTACTATAACGAAAATATAAATTTTTATATAAACTTAACTCTCGCGAACTTTTAAGGAGAGATTAGATATGTCTCATGTCTCAAGACTGTGATAATAAACATAAGAAAATGAAAGAAGTTATTAATAGATATTATAACCCTACCTTAGTTTAGCGCCATCTACTCAAAAAATATGAAATTATACATTGAACCATGGAATTCATGAAAAAGTACGAAATCTATACACTGCAACTTGATACTTATATTCAAGGTGTCGCTAGTAGTATAATTTAACAAAAACCATTACATTTTTTAAAACTATTCAAAAATCTGTAATGTAAAGAAGTCTGTCTATTTGTATCATAAACTTTGAACAAATTTAGATACCCAAGCAAGTGATCAAGTGCATAATGCATTGTATTCATAAATCTTCCATAAATAAAGCCTCCACTCATTTTATATTTTTAAACGACGAAATATCAATTTTAATCAGCTTATCAACACTACCACCCACAACTGCAATGAAATTCCTTTTTGATATTTTCTGTTCTTATCCGGCATGGTCAAATAATCTGATAAATTTACAAATTGCTGTGAACCATGACTGATATTTACGATGGTGTTTTCAAAAGTGTCTTTGAACGAGTTACAGTTTAAAAACTTGGTGTGGTCATTCTTTAAGTAGACCTACTTATACAATGGTGTGGTCCCGTGTTCATTGAGTTTTCGAGGACTTGCTACGGCTTGTCCAATATTTCAACTCACTGTGCATTGCCCTGTTACATAGGAGGGTGATGGGTTGAGCTACCCATCGGGAGCGTCCCCAGGTTGCGGATAGGGGAGGCCAGGGACGTCATGCAAATGAAAGAACTGGTCTGTTGGTGAATAAGGAATGATGAGGGCTATAAACGCCCAACATTGCCAACCGAATACCCAATCGCTGACAAGCTCGTGACGCATACCGCAAACTACATAGCAGAGCAACTACCCCCTTACTAGGGTAAGGCCTGTGAGGGGCATGCCGAACTATGTGGATCGAAGGATTTGGCTTGATTGCCTGGCCTGTGTGGATGAGGACCACTATAATAACCTTCCAAATCCTAACGTTAAGTGGTCGCTGAAGGGATGGATGGCCGTGGGTTATTCGGCCACGAGACCACTAACCTTGGGGCACCTGGCGCACCCTGTTGCATTTAGCCTTGTACCTATACAAGGAGCTCTGCAGGTACCGACCTTCTTTCTCCTATACTCGTGGGAACAAATATGGACCAAGAGATACAAAAAATTATTACGGAGCCTATAGAGACTCCTAGTAAAAGGGATTTGGAAGATCCGGCGGCAATGGAGACAGAAGTGTCTCCAACGCAGCCAGACACTTCTGGAGCCCAAGATCAAACCACGCCACCAGGAGACGTTATAGCGAATCCTGTGGCAAGCAAAGCTTCGATCGGGAAACTTTCAGGTGCCCAGCGTAATAAGCTGAAAAAAATGAGGGAACGAGGTATTGATACCAAAAATGTGGTGCTGCCGACTCCCTCAACATCAAAACAGGGTGTAAACCAGCAGACTAAGGGCGTTAAGCGAACTGTGTCAGCCAGGAGCACTCCTGAGGAAAAGAAAGATAAGAGGGCCAAACGTACCACTGGTACCGGTATTAAAACTGGTATTAAATACAGCGTGGCCCTCAAAGGGATCAAGGCAGCTGTGGTTCCAAAAAATTTCCCAGAGACAGTGGTCTCTGAAGATCAGGTGGGGTCTATCAAAGAGAACCTAACTAACATGATTGACGAGGTGCAGAAGGCTCCTAGGTTTGAAGCCAGTCGATACATGGACGGCTACTAGTGGCTAATCTGTGACAATGAGGAGTCCTTCATTATAACGAGGGACTATTTGTCACAGAAAACCAACTGGAAGCTCATCAAGAGTGATGAACTTCCAAAGCAGCAACGAGTCCTCGCCCTACTTCCTGAGACTAAGAAAGAGGATCTGAAAGTGGGGTTGAGGAGGCTCGAGAAACAGAATCCAGGGCTGAAGGTTGATCGCTGGATGATCCTCGGCTCCAAGTCATCCGACAGGGGACTGCATGTGAGTCTCCGGATTGACGAGGAGTCCATGAAAGGACTGGTGCGGGCTCAATGGAGACCGTACTATCTATTCCAGCGGGCCAGCTTTAAAACCCTGGAAAACTCGACCGAGGAGGAAACAGGGACTGATCGAGAACCTGTACCATCAACCTCAAAGGACCTTCAAGGTGCTACAAGTTAACTTGCAGCACAAAAAGACAGCCACCGCTGTCCTACAACAAAGAGTGGTGGCTGAAAACATAGACATCGTTCTAATTCAAGAACCTTGGATAAACAAAGGTAAGATACTGGGGCTTAATATTAGGGGAATGGGACTGATAATGGGAACTGATCGTACTAAAATAAGAACTTGTATTTGCTATAGATCCGAATACAACTTGATGCCGATTATGGAACTATGTACGGGTGACATGGAGGCAGCAAAGATTATACTCGAAAAAGATGGGGTAGTACTAGAGACAATAATAGTGTATCTGTATCTTCCCATCGATTCAGAAGAACCACTACCGGGGACTAACATGGAGAACCTGATGGAATACTCAAGGAGACATAATCTGGATGTCATTGTAGGGGCTGATACCAACGCACACCATAGCAGTTGGGGCAGCAAAGACAACAACACCAAAGGTAAGAAACTATTTGACTATCTATGTACTACTGAACTTGATATTGCGAATGTGGGTAATACGCCTACATTTAGAACATCAAGGGGGGAATCATTGATAGATGTTACTCTTTGCACTTTACGTGTCAGGGAAATGATTCGCAAGTGGCATGTATCGGATGAACCATCTTTATCTGATCATGCCCAAATATACTATGAAATTAACGTAGAAAAATCGGTTATTAGAACATACAGGGATCCTAAGAGCACTGACTGGGTATCTTATAAAGAGAACCTGCTTTCTAAAATCCGTTCACACCTAGGCAGACCAAAAACTGCTGAGGACTTAGAGGGAGCAGCCGTATGGCTGCAACAGTGTACACTGACCTCTTATCATAACAACTGTCCGATAAAGGAGAGTCGCTCTTCTAGACAAGCCATCTGGTGGAATAAAGAGCTGACATCGCTAAGGAGAGAAACAAGACGCTTTTTCAACAAAGCGAAAAAAACGGGTAACTGGGAAGCGTATAAAGCTAAACTAGGTACATACAATACAAAAATAAAAGAATCCAAGGAGAAGTCCTGGAGAGAATTCTGTGAGGACATGCAAGGTGTCCCTGACAGCGTCAGAATCAACAGGATCCTCAAAAGGGATACTTCTAACAAACTTGGTTCTATTCAGTTACCGAGCGGAAAGTTTTTAAATACTGAGGCAGAGGCTCTAGAGCATCTCCTCAGTGTGCACTTTCCAGGTTCGGTAAAGATAGAGTAAAGCTATGACAACAGGCCGTTTGCCAAAACAAAGGCAACCAAAGAGGACTGGGAACTCACGGATAAGATATTCAGACCCCATCTTATTAGATGGGCTGTAAACTCATTTGACTCCTACAAAACTCCAGGACCGAATGGCATATTCCCCAAGCTTCTGCAAGAGGGACTAGACATCATAATGGGTCCTTTAGTTCTGATACTTCGAAGCAGCCATGCTCTAGGGTATATACCAAATGCATGGAGAGAGTCTAAGGTGGTGTTTATTCCTAAACCAGGAAAAGAAACGTACACCCAAGCTAAATCCTACCGACCAATCAGTCTGACATCATTCATGGTGAAAACTATGGAAAAAGTATTACATATGTATTTACAAGAAGGACGCTTAAGAGCATCCCTCTACATAGACTACAATGTGCTTATCAAGCAGGGAAATCAGGTGAAGCTGCCCTGCATAATTTGGTCTCAGGTCTCGAAAGGAGCCTGAATCATAAGGAAGTAGCCCTTGCAGCATTTCTGGACATCGAAGGTGCTTTTGACAACACATCGATGTCATCAATTAACAGATCCCTTAAAAACAGAGGGATTAACAGTAACACATGCAAATGGATAGGATCCATGCTTGAGCATAGGAGAATAACAGCACATATGCATGATAAAACATACACCGTTAAGACAACTAAAGGATGTCCTCAAGGTGGAGTACTTTCACCACTTTTGTGGAACCTAGTTTTGGATGACTTGATATGTAGGTTGAATGATCAAGGCATATGGACGCAGGGTTTTGCGGACGACATAGTGATTGTCACCAATACGAAATTCCCGGAGGTGGTTATGAATGTCCTACAGGAAGCACTGCGAATTGTGGAGGAATGGTGCCTTACAGAGGACCTTTCAGTTAATCCAAAAAAAACCAAACTAGTTGCTTTCACGAATAGAAGAGTTCTCCCGCAGGGTAGAGTACTGTTGTTCGGAGAAGAACTAGAAATATCCAAAGAAGTCAAATATCTGAGAGTGACCTTTGATTCCAAACTGAATTGGAAGGCACACCTGGAAAAAATTACTACCAGGGCGACTAGGCTTATCTGGCAATGCAGAAAAGTTATGGGCAAAACCTGGGGAATACGACCTGAGGTGGTTCACTGGCTCTACACAACTGTGATAAGGCCAACGATCATCTATGGAACAATAGTCTGGTGGAGGAGGACAGAAGTGACCTCTGCAGTTAATATGTTAACTGCAATCCAAAGACAAGCTCTTCTTGGTATTACCGGGGCAATGAACAGCACAGGGACGGCATCAATGGAAGCCCTTATTGGACTTTCTCCTCTAGAACTTTTTATAAGGGCGGAGGCAATGATGGCAATTCTTAGGCTGAAATCGGGAGACTTATGGTCCCCGAACAATGTTCGAGAAGGACACACTGATACAGCTGGGACATTACTAGACGAACCCATATTTCACATGAGTTTTGATAGCATGACACCAGAGAATATATTCACTGAGCGAGTGAATATCATCATCCCATCTAGGGAACAGGTGATGCACCCAAATAATTCTGGAGAAATCATCTGGTTCACCGTTGGCTCCAAAACAACCCATGGCACTGGGGCTGGTATAAAAGGACCTAGAAAGAGAATGTTCTTTAGCCTTGGTCGATATACGACTGTGTTTCAAGCAGAGACGATTGCCGCTATAGCCTGTATTGATGAAAACATCAGTAGAGGATATACCGGACAAAAAATTGAAATACTCACTGACAGCCAGGCTCTGCTTAAGGCTATCAGTAATCCAACAACTAAGTCTAGACTGGTGAAAAACTGCAAAGAATCCCTCAACAGGCTGGCAAGAGACAACAAAGTGTCTCTAATATGGGTGCCGGCACATGAGGGGATTGCAGGTAATGAAATGGCGGACCAGTTAGCTAAAGAAGGCTCTAAAGGAGACTTCATAGGTCCGGAACCGTTTTGTGGAATCACAAAAAATTGCATAAGAGGGGAAATCGGGAACTGGCTAGATAGGGAACACCAATTCAAATGGAGGGTTACACAAGGGCACCTTCATACCAAGAGTTTACTGAACAAGGTAGACAAGGAACTTTCAACCAGGCTACTGAAACTGGGTAAGAGACATTTGAAGACAATTATACCGACCTGCACCTTGAGGAAACATCTGTACAATGTGGGCAAAGTTAGTGAACCTATGTGCAGAAAATGTGAACTTGATGATGAAACACCTACCCACATACTCTGCTTCAGTGAGGACTTACAAGAACTTAGACGGAAGCACTTTGGAGAGGAATTTATACAACCATCACAACTACTGAAAATCCCTCTAGTCAAACTAGTGGCCTTTATAGAAGACACGAAGCTTCTGGAATGGAAGTAGATAACATGGGAAATGGTACAAAGATTCAGTTCAAGTGCCTGGGCTGATGAGCACAACCCAAATATATGAATGAATGAATGAATGGTGTGGTGTATGTGTGTATGTATGTATGTAAATTGGGGTGACATTCACTGAGACCTAAAAAATCTATTGTGCCCCCTTACTTCTACTTAGTTCCTGAGGAAAGTCTCGGAGACTAGTAGCTCCTTTAGTCCTTTTTCCCGGAGGAATTTCAGGATATCTGTAGGCTTTGGCTTAGGTAAATGTCCATCTTCTATCCAGTAATCTCCAAGGTGTTGTGCACTAGGATTCTGAATTGCTGTGCAATTCGCAAGTATGTGGATAGAGGTTTCTTCTTCCATACCACAGAATCTACATTCTTTTTTCTCCACTATTTTGAGCTTTTTCAGGAGCCCATTCAGGTAACAATGTCCCATGAGGATGCCTGTTAAAACTCTTAGTGCAGTTTTACTTATGCATTCATTTGATCTCAACAGGTTGTAATCACCCAGAAGAATATTTGATTGTCTAAGTTCTACTAGATCTTTCCAATGGTCAGATCTTCTCTTTTCTTCGGCTTTGCCTATTTCTTGCAATATTACATTGGAGCTGATATCGCAAAAGGGTGTTCCAGTCCCACTCTTTGCTAGTTCATCTGCTATTTCATTTCCTTCTATTTATGTGTGTCCTGGAATCCACAGTAAGGTGACTAAATTGTTCTCGCCTAGTTCATTTAGTTTGCCTAGGCATTCCCAGACCATTTTGGAACTGACAAGAGCTCAATGCTTTAATGGCTGCTTGAATATCCGACATTATGATCATCCTTTGCCTTCTATATCCTTTATCACTATTGAACTGGGCACACTTTCTTATGGCGTGAATTTCCGCTTGAAAGATACTCGGGGTTTTTCCCAAGCTTTCAGAGTGTTTGGTTCATATCCAGTTGGTGTGGTGTAAATATATAGAATCCAAAAGGAAAATGATCTCTCATCAAAAGACTTGCTGGAAAAAAATGCCACACACTCTGAGTTAAGAAATTGTCCTCTCTGCTACCTCAATGAAACTATTAAAAGCACCCTCGTATAAAAATAGCTTTTTGCGTATGTTTACTTAGGCCTTAATTTAACTTTACCAAGAATCGATAACTTTTCCTTAGCAAAATAGGCGTAGCATCATGTTATAAACTTGTAATGCATATTTTCAAAAGATAAAATCATTCTCTTTCCGCTTTTATCATGCTGGAACATCCGTGTTGTATTGATATAGAAATTCCCATAAATTTTAGTTATAAACAAGGCCTTCAATGACCAATACGAATAAAAATTTCAACCATCCAACTACGTTACTTTACAATGGCTGGGAGTTTTATAAGTTTATGTTTATATTTAGTACTAATTTGTGAAATATTCTTAGTTCCAATTGCATTAAGTTTATCAAGTAAGTGGGTGTCATTTAATACAATTAAATGCAGGTCAATTACGCCCATGCCCTATGCGATCACTTTTTTCACATTTTCTTAAGTACAGTTTGACAATCAGAATTAAAAAACAGACACTGCGAATTGCTTGTTATAAATTTATAACTGTTTACAGCGTGTCCGAGAATTCAATTAGAAAACGGAACGGTGAAAAGACGAGGCAAAGGAAAAGTTGTACGGTTTTTTTGTTTACGTGGATTTTTACTAGCTGGAGAAAGGTACGCTACGTGTATCCATGGAAAATGGGATCCAGAACTTCCTAGATGCGTTCGTAAGTATATTTTTCATTTACTGTACAGTTTTCAAGACTAATTATCTTTAAATGAAAGGTCCAACTTGCAAGGCCGTCAACCAAAAACCAGGCATCGAGAATCTTTTAGTTTATCCTACCCATATGGGTGCCGTCCAACACTTTTTTTGTAAACCCGGAAACGTCTTACATGGAGCTGCAGATGTCTACTGCAACGGTTCTAAATGGAGTGACAATATGCCTACATGCTTAGGTGAGTGTATGCTGTATACTGTAACATCAAAGATTACAAAAAATATATAAGATTGTTCACTCGTACGAATTCTATCGATCAAAGGATTCATACCGCTGGTTACTGTCTGGTGACTTATCGGTTGGCGCCATGCTACAGTATGTCGCTAAATCCTTACTTGCATTCAATTTTGCATATTATACGGGTTGTCGCCTATCGAGCGCTGGTATTTTAGAATTCGTGTTTATGTTTTATAGATATTTTAAATTTATTAATTAATTATTGCAATAAGGAAAAAATAATATTCATATTTTCCTCTTCAATAGCAAAACTTATAAAATAAATATTTTGTGATATTTGTTAATAGTCTTAGTTGTATACATAATAAATGGTAGTTTATCACTTTCCCACGAATTCTGAATGCAGTCTTGATTTTAAGTACTTATAATGTAAACAATGATAAAAATATAGAGAAGCAATTAAGGGCCAGAAATGTGCCTACAATCGCTAGGAACTTTGTATAAGTATTTCATTTAGTCTTTCGGGAAACGTTCCGGAAGTAAAATTTCTTGTTCGCATTATTTTAACTCCTGTCTTCCAAAAGTAACATTAATAATATTATAATTGTGGTTTTAAAATGCCTGTATGTTGTGCTGTGATCGGTTGTTCCAGCAAGGTGGGAAAACCAGAAATACCCTTTTATCTTTGTCCCAAAGACGTTTAGAGGTGGGTATTAAATTAGTTATTATCAAATACGGAATTCAACTTTTTCAAAACTATTGTAACAAAGATATTTGTTAGTTATTTAGTACTTATAGGTACTGGGTATTCATAGAAATTTGAAAATTCACATATCTAATTTATTAATAAATATATTGTAACGTTTATTCTAATTTATATTTACAACTAATTTATATTTACAGATTTATATGTAATACGGTCCTTATTTAATAATTTATGTAATACACTAAACACACTAATTATAATTTATATGAGAGTCACTTAATAAACACTTTATCGCGGCGCGATTACTTTCCTTCGGTATCAACACTGACTGATTGACTAATTGCCTGCAGCGAAGCTGGTGGCCTATTTATACTCGCACGCCGTAATTCTCGAAATTTCTCGACGTTTTGGCGGATGCACCGGGTGCGGTGGGTATTCTCGATGTTTCTCGAAAATTGGGCGGAGGAACCATAGTCGTCTCATATGGGGATTTCACTGGGGGCACTGAGTGAGCATATTAATGCAGTAGCTCGCGTAACAATATCCTGCAGCTGCATAATATGTTTTTACTGTTTTAACCTTGTGAATCTAAAAAATACGGAGTGTCTAATTTAAAGATCAAAATTGTTTTAGTGGTCCTATTATTCTGGTGGCCAATAAGTATGTATAATTTAATTTGTGATATTCTGTATAAATAACCGCTAGATCATCAATAAGCATCACAAAATTACTAAAATGTTGAATAAAATCTGTCAATTGATTCATTTTAAAAATTTTAATGTATTTTTTACTTATACCTAAACTTTCCTTTTCAAATTCATATCCTGAACTCTTTTCGAAATAATTAACATTTAAAAACATTATATAAAAAACCTTTAATAAATCATCCCATTACTTTGAATATATATTTCTCAAGTTACCCCTGTATAGCTTGGAATAAAATATACTTTTCTAATGCCCTGGTACCTAGCGGTGTCGTTATTTACAACAAAAGGGAGCTGTAAATATGATTTATGAGTGCGGCGATCGTTTAAAACACTAAGAAGAATCAGACCGCCTTCAAGTGAACTATCTTATATATATTTTGTAATCTTTGGTAACATACCCTCTCTATATTGTATCTATGGTTTTTAGCTACAAATGAGAAACCAAAATCAAGTTGCGACTTTGAGAAACCTGATTTATGTGGATGGACTCATGACTTAAATCATGATTTTGATTGGCGAAGAGAAAATTTCAAGACTCCCAGTGGGTCGATTGGTACAGGACCAAGCTTCGATCATACGAAAGGATTAGGACAAAATGGTAAAAATGTAAATAAAAGTAATGGATGGAAATAATGTTATTCCTTACAGGTTACTACATGTATATAGAATCGTCATCTAGGAGGGAAAATGATACAGCAAGATTGATTTCTCCTATATATGATAAGACAACTGAGGATGTATGCTTCAAATTCTATTATCACATGTTTGGAGCAACTATTGGTACGTTACGGGTGTTTTTAAAAACCATAAATCAAACTTGGGATTTACCACCGAATTCGGCGTTTTTCGTTAAAAAAGGCAACCAAGGAGATAGATGGTATCGAAGTTACCATAATTTAGGAATTATCAAAAATGATTTTCAGGTTAATAAATACAAATTTTTATAAAAAAAAATTTTCACATCTATAAAGTTATTTTTTTGGTTTAGATTATCATAGAAGGAGTTAGAGGAAATGGTTATGTAAGTGATATAGCAATAGACGACGTTGAAATTTCAAATTGTATAAATGAGGATGAGGCAACTACAACAATGTAAGTAAAAACTCTTTTCTTTTTAAAAATTGAATAGATGAGGCTTTTACTTGATGAACATCCATACTACTGATGAAATAAAACAAATTAATTTGTTTAAATCTTCATTATTTATTTTTAACTGACGGTCAAATTAAAATTAGTGACGCGTTTCGCTACACAGTAGCTTTTTCAAACTAGTGAAGTTACAATGAAAAACTTTTAATTTATATAGTGCCTTAATACGGAATTCTAAGATATTGACAAAAGTATTAAAAATGGGGATAAGTACAAAAAGTGCCTAAATACGGAATTCTAAGAAAGTTACAAAGGTATTGAAAAAAGGTACCTGGGAAATTGATCAACAACTATCACATTTTCTAGGTAAAAAGGTTTAATAAGGGAGAATGATTGATATCTATTTGGTCGTTAAGCAGATTACCGGAATATTTGTTTTTGTTAATCTCGAGGGCTTCTAAAAGATTTAATTTAAAGGATTTGGGTTCTACATGCAAAATTTCAAAATTTGAGTCGAAAGTGTGTTGGTTTGTTAATAGATGATTTGAATAGTTGGAATCTAATTTGTTATTGTCATAGCTGCGTTTGTGTTCTGAAATTCTAGTTTTAAAGTTCCTAAAAGTTCTACCGATATAAATTTTGTCACAGTTGTCGTTACCACATTTTAATTTATAAACACCTGATTTGTTTAATTTTGAGGATTTAGATTTGTTATTTTTAATGAATTTAGATAGATTGTAGTCGGTTTTAAAGCAAATATTCATATTTAAAGATTCTAAAAATGATTTGATTTTTAAGGATGGTGTTCCAAAACTTATACAATTTTCCAAATAATTCCAATCTAAAACATAAAGCTTCCGATATTATTAAAAAAGAATTCGTCAATTTTAACAAACCAAACTTTGAATTATCAGTCGCGAAATCTATTCAACAAAAATCAAAGTCAAATAGTCTTATTTTTACTAAAGCAGATAAAGGAAATACAGTAATAGCATTACATAAAGATGATTATATATTAAAAACTAACGATTTTATACAGACAGGCAATTTTGAGATTCTTAAAAAAGACCCAACTAGTAAATTTCAGAAAGAAATAAAATTAGCAGTAGATAACGCGAAATCAATAATTAGCGACAAAGAAAAATATAAATTAATTTTACCCAATCCTCAACACCCTGAACTTTATTCTTTAATGAAACTCCATAAAGAGGGGTACCCTATTAGACCGGTCGTTTCTTTTTTCACAGCACCTTCATTTAAAGTTTCAAAGATTCTCATAGATATAATTTCTAAATATTGTTCTTTCAAACCTCGATTTTCTATTAAAAACTCAACGGAATTAATTAATAATATTCAAGATATAAAATTACCTCACAATTCTAAATTCATATCGTTCGATATAACTAATCTATTCCCTAGTATACCTCCTAAAGAAACTTTAACTCTTGTTGATAATTTGCTCACGTATAATAATGTTAACCCTATAATTCATTCTGATATAATAAATTTATTAAAAGTGTGCTTAAACCAAAATTATTTTCATTTCAATGGAGAGATTTATAGTAGTAAAGATGGTTTGATTATGGGCAACCCCCTCAGTCCCCTATTAGCTGAAATTTTCATGGATAATATAGAAAAAATAATTCATTAACACCCCCTTAGTAAAAAATTTATGTACTGGCACCGTTATGTAGATGACATTTTAGCGAGCTTCACTGGCACTACTAGACAACTAGATAGCTTCATTACTTATATTAACTCAATTCATAGCAATATAAAAAATTTACCGTAGAACATGAAGAAAATAAGTCTATAAACTTTTTAGACCTTACAATTTCAAATATAAACAATAAACATGATTTTTCTATATTTTACAAACCATCACATATACAGACATTACAATTCATAATAGTTCGGTCCACCCATTCAGTCATAAATTAGCAGCCTTCAATAGTATGATACACAGACTTTTAACAGTCCCATTAAACACTAATAATTTCAACAAAGAACTAAATATCATTAAGCAAATAGCAGTTAATAATAATTACGATCCAAACTTAATTGACAATATCATAAATAAAAAGATAAAGAAACGCACTTTAGAACAAGTATATCCTTCAGATAAAAATAAAAATAATCAATTTAAAAGCTTAACATACTTTGGAACACCATCCTTAAAAATCAAATCATGTTTAGAATCTTTAAATATGAATATTTGCTTTAAAACCGACTACAATCTATCTAAATTCATTAAAAATAACAAATCTAAATCCTCAAAATTAAACAAATCAGGTGTTTATAAATTAAAATGTGGTAACGACAACTGTGACAAAATTTATATCGGTAGAACTTTTAGGAACTTTAAAATTAGAATTTCAGAACACAAACGCAGCTATGACAACAACAAATTAGATTCCAACTATTCAAATCATCTATTAACAAACCAACACACTTTCGACTCAAATTTTGAAATTTTGCATGTAGAACCCAAATCCTTTAAATTAAATCTTTTAGAAGCCCTCGAGATTAACAAAAACAAATATTCAGGTAATCTGCTTAACGACCAAATAGATATCAATCATTCTCCCTTATTAAACCTTTTTACCTAGAAAATGTGATAGTTGTTGATCAATTTCCCAGGTACCTTTTTTCAATACCTTTGTAACTTTATTAGAATCCCGTATTTAGACACTTTTTGTACTTATACCTATTTAAATATATTATAATATTTTTGTCAATATCTTAGAATTCCGCAAATTAAAAGTTTTTCATTGTAACTTCACTAGTTTGAAAAAGCTACTGTGTAGCGAAACGCGTCACTAATTTTAATTTGAACGTCAGTTCAAAATAAATAATGAAGATTTAAACAAATTAATTTGTTTTATTTCATCAGTCTTTTCTTTTTCCATTTATACGATTTTAGGCAACCAGTACTACACAAACGAATATACAAGAGCAAAAAAGCGCAGTCCAGTCATGGGACTGCCGACAGAAGTGAATCCCTTTTAAAAATTTTATCTTAAATGGAATTTTTTACAAAAAAGTACACATACATAGTTCATTTGAAAAGGACCCACCCTTAATATTTCAAAAATGGGACATATTAGAAAGAAATGCCGAAATACGTCAACTTTTAACTTGAGGGGGACACTTTTTGGCGCTAATGTCATAAACGTCAGATTCACCCCCTTCCTACTGGAGACACCCCTTACATTTTTCAAATGGCGTTAGGTATCAAGTCATACCTCATTTAAAAGGTCTGGGAAATCTCTATTCAATCATTTTGTTTTGCCTTTGATACGAGCCTTCCATTGTCATTTAATCGTTGTTTAAAATTGGCTCTTTTTCAACTTTTACTGCATGAATGTTAACGGTGGTCACTTTGAACGCATGATTAAATAGCAGTTTTTCCGTGTTAACAGTTGTCTTTTTACTATTTGTAAATTTTTTATTCTTTAAAGAGTCTTTCTATCATAACACAATACGGGGGCATACGAAAAGTTGAAAAAGAGCCAATTTTAAACAACGATTAAATAACAATGGAAGGCTGGTATCAAAGGCAAAACAAAATGATTGAATAGAGATTTACCAGACCTTTTAAATGAGGTGTGACTTGATACCTAATGCCATTTGAAAAATGTAAGGGGTGTCTTCAGTAGGTGGGGGTCAATCTGACGTTTATGACATTAGCGATAAAAAGTGTCCCCCTCAAGTTAATAGTTGACGTGTTTCGGCATTTCTTTCTAATATGTCCCATTTTTGAAATATTAAGGGTGGGTCTTTTTCAAATGAACACAGTGTATATACACAGTATACATTGTAACGGTAAAAGTGTGCTTTTAGTTGGGCGCCAATTTGTAACGGTAAATGCTGTACCTCACAGGGCACCAGCTCGAAGGGCTCCGGCTAGAGACTCCTCTCAAGGGTGATTCGACCCCAAGTTTATGTCACACAAGGATAACAGAAGGGTTGTAAAAATTGAGGGCGCCACTACCTTTTTAACGATGAAAACTACAAAAAACTAAGGCGGAAAAGGTAGAAACGCCTTGTAAAATTTAAATAAGTTAATAATTAAAGTGACCCCGGGCGGATCTCCCTCAACTTTTATAGTTGAGGATTTTAATAAAAAAAAAAGAATTAAAAACAAATTTTTAATTTATTCTACCACAGGAAATGAATAACGGAATTTAATAGAGGAATTTGTACTTTTATAGGTACTTAGCTATTAGATGAAGTGGTTTCCTGGAGAAGAAGTCAGGTCTTGATCTGAACTGATGAGTTCTGTTCTAGGGCGGTATTTTGAGCTAGGGCTGTATCCTTGGCTATATTCTTGGGGTTATATTCTCGGGGTTATATTCTCCGGTTATATCCTAGCCTAGGGTTATATCCTAGCCTAGGGGCTGTGCTTACCTAGAAGTACGGGTGGATCAGGGATATGTAGGAACTTGAATGTAATGGCACATTATGTTGGTCAGCTTTTCAGGTTAAAGAAAAGGAAGGCAGTTATTTGAGTCAAAAAATTTATTTAATTTACTGAAAGCTTTCCAACATTATATGTTCCATGTTAGAACAGTAAAAATAGCAATTATCGGCTAAATAAAAAAAAAATACTAATGATCCGAAAGAAACTAATCATAGCAAAAAGTTATTTATTTAGTTATATGAAAAAATATCGTGCTTAGGAAATATATGAAACCGGCACTGGCGTTACGAAAGAACATTTTATAGGTTAACGGTTTATAAAAGTGTTATTTTATAATTAAAAGAGCTATTTCGCAACTGAAAAAGCTTGAAAATGTCTGTATAAAAGTAAAACAGTGAATTATAAAAGAATATTTCGCTTAAAACTACCATATTAGTATAAAAGAACAGTTTATGACCACGTGTTGAATTTAATTTCGTCTATCTCTGTAAAAAAATAAAGAATGCATACGAAAATTATATCAGACAGTACTTTAGAAGAAGCTTATTAATTATAAATTATGATTTTGAACTTACCACAGCAAAATTCATAAGATAGGTACTTAAGATATGAAAGATAGCGAAAGATGATCTGTCCCTTTCGGCGGTCGATAACAGAAAGGGGTGTTTCACGTGGCGTTGGAAAAAATGGAAGCCTCCGTTGGCAGACGTCAATTGTCTTACGGTCAGGGTAGAAGAGTTTGGGATCACAGAACTATAATTGGATGTGGCTAGTGACGACGAGCGCTAATTAAAAGGATTTATTCTGTAAAATCGAAACAGGTCGATAGACATGTTACAACATATAGCTCATGGATGATTTATGTAACACTATATTCGCTTCATTGTTAATTGTGTTGCATAACCAAAAGTATTGTGTGTTACATAAAAGTGTGACGATGACGAAAAATCCATGTTTTTTCTTCACCCAAAAAAGTTTTCACTTCAATAATCTATCAATTTAATTTGCTATTTTTAGGGATAGCAGTACTTACAACGAAATGTTTCCAATAATTGAAAGTTGTGAGAATCGCTGCGACCAAACAGAAAATGAAACTAGTAATAAATATTATTTGAGGTGTGATTGTGATCAGGACTGTGTGGATGACAGCAGATGTTGTCCAGACTTCTTCTATTATTGCACAGGTAATAACCAACATATTAATAGTAGTTTGTGCAACAAGTGCGCAAAGTGATATTTTTCTCACTGAACTCAAGTAAATCAAGCGAGTGGGAAAAGTACTTTGCGCACATGTTGCATGTTACTTTTTTTACGATCACGATTTTCAAATAAAAATAAGAAATATTTTATTAATAATATATTTTGGGAATGTAATAAACATTTGTTTAATTGAAATTATAATTTATGGTAAAATTTGAACAATTTTGAAGTGTTATTCCAGGCGAATCTGTATTTTTTTCCAAAATTTCTGGAGGTGTGTTTTCCATATATTCAACATCTGAATCTGAAGTATTGTCAATTCCTTCCATCTTGAATTTTTATTCTAATAATGTGCACTAAAGGATACGTCGTTATCAAGTATTCAAATCAAAAGCTAATAAGTACCTATTAATCTATAATTTTTAGGTATATAAACGTCAAACTACCTGTCAACAAACGCAGCATCATAAAGCTTAATACGAAATTCGCGTTTTTTTGACATAATGTGTCAAATCCATATTTATATTCGCGGCGGCAAATTTTAACTTTTCTGCGATTTTTATAAGTATCATTTGTCATAAATGAAGGGAAATAACATAACCTACAATTTTTATTATTATTTGTTGGTGTTGGTGCAATTTTTATAAAAAGAAAATAGTTCTATTTATACAGAAAAACAAAATAAAATAAGTCACTCGTAGTGTATTATGTACACAAATCAAAATATGTCATGCACAAACCATCAGAAAATGACAGTAATGACAGAAATTCGCAAAATAGTTAAAATCATTTAAACTTTTTTTCGATTTATCCGCACTTTCGCGTAGGCGAATTTCGCATTAGTGAGTATGGATGAAATACGCGAATGTGCGACAACAATCTGGATTTGACACATTATGTCAAAAAAACGCGAATTTCGCCAAGTGAGTATTAAGCTTAAGATAGATGTGTAGAGAGACAGTATAATCGTTCTCTGCTGTCTTTTACGCATGTGCAGTGTGCGGTACAGAAAATTCCCGAATCACATTCTCGCTCCCTAGGGAATTAGTAACTTTGAAAACAAGTAAGCCGTGTATTTGTATACTTTTCATAGTGATCGTAGAAAAAGTTATTTTTTCGACTCTCAAAATACGTGACTTGAATGATTTTAGCCACTCAATTTTCATTAGTAAACGAAAGTAGGTCTAAAGTAGAAACTTACTGATAAACAGCTGAGTGTCCATATTATCTAAAGTTTCATCATTATTTGGACTATGGATTTTTGTATCCTTTCCTTCCTGAATTATAATAGTATATTCTGTAACAAGGTTAGAATGAAAATTCGATGCGAGTGGAAGTTCCGAGCGCGAGCCGAAGGCGAGCATGAGGAACCACGAGCATCACGAATTTTCATTCTAACCGAGTAGCCGACCATACTTTCTCCACGATCAAATATTTTAAATGGAAATGAGCAAATATTTATATTATAGAACTCAATCACAATTATATTAGGTAAACACACTTTACGAAAATTTCACGAGTGCGTAATGGGATTACAACTCGTGTAACGTACTATACTTTTTCTACGCCCATCTATTTTCTTCTTGTGTCGCCAATCAATAAGTTTTTGATAGGTAATTTCTTTGGATTTTAGCGGTAACATATTATGTGTGGCAGCTTGAGTTTTTTCTAATATCTCGTTCGGATACTATATTTTGTTACAAAAATTGAGAGCATAAATGATATGACGTTTATTTCCATATCATGCTAAGAAAACGCGACTTATTTTTTGAGAAATTGTATAATGTGTTGCCGACATTTAGGGGCATTACTCTTTTAATCTAAAATGTATTTCACTAATGCTAAAAGCTTTTATGTTTTCCAATTGACTAAATTTATGTAAATAGACCAAATAAAGTAGTACGCAGATAAAAATTTGATTGCAATTTGATTGAACAAAGAAATTTAAGTTTTCTTATCTAAATGTATGTTATGAGATCACATTACGTGCATGTTATTGTTAAATGTCACTTACAAGGAATGTCAACAGTGCGATTTTTGACGATTACAGACATGGGCGTAGAAAATAGTATATTACGTAACAAGAGTTGTAAGTAACCCATTACGCACGAAGTGAAAAAGTTTAATGGGATAACAACTCGTGTAACGTACTATACTTTTTCTACGCCCATCTATTTTCTTCTATGAAATAAAGGAAATCGCAATTATTTAAACTTTATTATAATAGTTGTTTATAACAATTGCACAATGATTGTAAGTCCTTGGTGCCTTATTACTTGACGGTGATGAACGGTTATCTATAACTGTAGTACTGCACGATACATCAGAAGATGAAGATTGATACTTGGTAATCGCTTCCGATATTCGTAAAGCGTTGCCATTTTTTATATTTTTATGAGAGTGATTCACATAGCCTCCCGCCACTGTAGAATATACTATATTTTGTTACAAAAATTGACAGCATAAATGACATGACGTTTATTTCCATATCATGCTAAAAAAACGTGACTTATTTTTTGAGAAATTGTATAATGTGTTGCCGACATTTAGGGGCATCACTCTTTTAATCTAAAATGCATTTCACTAATGCTAAAAGCTTTTATGTTCTCCAATTGACTAAATTTATGTAAATAGACCTACGTAGATGAAAATTTGATTGCAATTTGATTAAACAAAGAAATTTAAGTTTTCTTATCCAAACGCACGTGTATGTTATGAGATCTTATTACGTGCATGTTATTGTTAAATGTCACTTACAAGGAATGTCGATAGTGCGATTTTTGACGTTTACGGACATGGGCGTAGAAAAATACATTTAAATTACATGGGGGCAGAGGTGTTGCAGAATATTTCTTCAATCTCAAGAGAGAGAATTCCAGCATTCTGTTGTCAAATTTGATTTCAGAATTGGCAAATTCTGTGATGATCGTGGAGAAAACATTTTCTATTGCTTGTGATCATTAGAATCATTTAGGAGGTGTTATCCTGACACCTACTTTTGGCACTCACCGCTAGGTCGCGCCACGATATGCTTTCCCGCAAAAGAGTTGCCTTAAACACCATCAACCTTTGTAATACTTGTACTTTTTTTAATACAAGTGTACTTGAAACTAATACATTTTTTATTAATTTTAGGAGAAACCTCAACTGTGGATTCCACCGATTCGTATACTACCAAAGGTATAATAGACAAGGCTTTCACAAAATGGCCATTTTATGGAAAATTGGGCACAACTAAATACATATTACCTAAAGCTATCACAGAAGTAACTAAACCCAACTTTACAACCATTTCTAATAGGCTTACAGCTAAAGTTACAAAACCTGTGATATATTTAAAAACTCAACCTGTAACTCCAGTAATATTCAGAAAAATAATTTCAACAACGCCAAAATTAACCACAACAACGAGAAAAATTGAGGTTACAGCAACGAAAGCTAGTTTTACCTCTAAAGTCGCAAAGCCTATGACTTCTACTAAGCAACCAGTGACTTTAGGTATTATAGATGAATTAGAAACTGAATTGATCGATGATGTAATCGCAGTGCCAAAACCGACGAACAACGACGAACCTCTTTACGGTGATATAAGCGTGTCTAAAGAAAACTGGTCGGACGAATTTGAAAACAGCGTTGATTTTCCTTACACGAGGAATTTTAGTGAAAGTAACAAACTTTTTAGCCAAGTACAAGAAACACAGCCGAAATCTCATTTCGCGGTCATTTCTATTGGCATTTGTGTTGCTGTAATTTCAATTAGCGTGATAGTTTTCGTAGTTGTTAAAAGATATCGCTTCTCTAAAAGAAAAATACATTCGTCTAACGGTGAAAGTCAGAGTGACGTTCGATATTTGACAAGTGATGACATTCTTGATTTGTCTATAGCCAATAACTATGATGAATTATTATTATAATTCATATTTATATATATATCTGGTGCAGCCCCGCCATCAGACATTTGGGAACTTGGGGCAAACACTTAGTTGAGACCCCCCTACATTTAATGCATTATCCTACTTACGGTCCCCCCTCAAAATGGCCTCAATGGTCAACTACAAAACAATTTAATTTGTATTAGTTTCTTTTCGCTTGGAGGATCGTACAATTTGTAGACCAGGAGCAAAATACCCCAACTGCCCTTCCCTGGTGACGGCCCTGATCGTACCTATGTGTTGTAAAAGCAAAAACATGTTTGTACACATACATTATTTTTTTATTAGAAATTTAAATGTACAATATATAGGATAGGAATTGTATTTTTGTTAATTTGTTCATTAAAATATTTCAAATTAAATTGGTTTTTGCTTTATAAATGATTTTAAAAATGGAAGGTATTCGTCTACGACCTCTACTAACTACTTTTGGAACTACATGCATATTGATTACCACTTCCTAGGTTTTCCGGATTGTATCTTTGGTGGTGTGACTACCTACGTACAGATGTCACGATTATCGGTGCTGCTGATTTTTTGTTGACAATTGAATTTGACAGAATACATTAGTGTTACGTCATGCTGTAAATATGGACGACGTGTAACTTTTATGATTTTGGTATTATCTTTATAATAGTAGTGTAAAATTGGAATGAAAATGAGTGACAGTGCGAATATCAAATCAAATTCTGCTCAAAATGAACCAGCCATGAAGGGATGGTTGTTTAAATGGACTAATTACTTGAAAGGTTATCAAAGAAGGTGGTTTGTGCTACAAAATGGACTTCTATCTTATTACAGGTTTGTTTATTAAATTAAAATATTAGATACTTTCTGGAAATGTTAATACATACATACATATTGTTGCATACTAGTTACCTTATCCTAGCGTTTCGCTAATTGATTGCTATTGTATTAAACAGGAAATACAAACACAATGGTAGGTATTGATAATATTCAGATATAATCAAATGGAATCAATCAACTACTTTTTTTTCGTGTTTCTATGATTAATAATTAGATAATTAATTTCCATTTACTTTCATAAGTTTCACTCTACTTAAGATTTCTTTACAATTTCTTAAAATAAAGGAAAGTCAGGTATTTTACAAATAATGTTATTAGAATGGATTGATGACATCAAGTGTTTGTAAATATTTTCTAATTATACCTGTTTATGAAAGTTCCAGAAAAATAAGATGTTTGTAATATTAATTTAATAGTTTTATTTTGTTAATTTTGTTTATCTTAACATAATGAATGACTCCTTAATATACTTAAAAGTCTAGATTAGATGTGTAGGTAATGTTGAAAATTGGTGGTTTATAAAAGGAAACTTGTGTAAAATTCAATTATTACATTTTATTATCTAAATAATATTAATTACTATGTTTTAAGGTTAAGATAATGCAGTTAACTAGAAAAATAAGTAACTGATTACATTTGATAAATAAAAAACACCAATCGTTTATAATGGGGTCAATATTTTTAAATAAATTATCAGTCGAGTACATTCAACACATTTGTTGTAAAAAGTTTGTTCTCTTGAACCAAAAATATGCAATATTTGTAGTTATTCTTAGGAAACTTTTTGTTCACATAGGACTGTCCCGAAAGGGATCATTTGAGAAGGGATTCTTACATGTTGAGTTTTTTAAATTTGTCTAGTCATAACTCTCAAAGTTTCTCCTCTTCCACAGTTTAATTGAATTTTTGAAATTGTTTTGTACCATTATTTGGTAGACTCAACAATTTCGGAAACAAAATGCTTTGTTTGGCTTTACTAATGTAGACGAAAATGTACTTCAACAATGTAGAGTTAGCCATATATGTAATGGTTTATCTTGAAAAGTTCCAAAACATAATATGGACATGACATGTATATAAAAATATAAAGGTCAGTCTCAAATAAATATAAATTTTCATTATAGTGTCCTTACGAAAAAATCATTACTTACACTTCATCATTAACTATAATTTATCAAATGCCTATTTGTATGTTTCCTGATGTTAAACACTAGATATTAGTAATTAATTGCAGTTATTATCAGTGCATACGTAAGTTCCCTAATATACTTTTCATGTTCATTTTGTAATACTGATAATTTGTTGAACATCAATTAGAAGCGATTGTTCTAGCATTGCATCCCATTTTATTCATCACTTTGTATAATTATTTGACAAAAAAGTTGTAGTGTTATTAAGTAAGGTATTTTTAACGACTTTTGAAAATATTGGACACTGTCCATAAACAGAGAACTATCTAGAAATTGGCCAAATATTTTTTGGGTTTATTTATAAAACTCATTATATTATGTAGATTTTCGTTGTAACATTTTTTTATTACATTTGGCAATTCTTTTTAAAGACATTTCATGCCAAAAAACAGGGTTAGACTTCCAAATTTCTATTCAATTTCACAAAATAGTTGATTTATGCATGAAGAATGAATTTTCACTAGTAATACCACTAGAGGTCAAAAAATTTCCGGATTTAATTTGACCTCGTGTGGTATTCGGTAAGAAAATTCCACACCAAATTGTGTTAGAAATAATTAAAATTTATTTTTCGATTTCCAACAATGTCAATTTTCGCCAGGAGATCAAGCAGTTGACACCCATGAATACTAGGAAATCGAAGTCAAGTGTATGGGAGCAGTTTACAAACTTTCTACTGATTTTAGTAGCTCAAAAGTGCCATTTTAGGACCTAAAATATTATATTTTTTCATTTTATAGTTACTTGGTCTTACTACAAGTGGTAGAAAATCATAATTTAAAAGATTTTTCGGAACGCTGCATGAACAGATTTACAGCGCGTCACAGTTTTGGCAGCAATTTAGACCTTTAAATTGATGATTTCTACTCATTGTAGTTGCACGACAATACCATCTCAAGACACAACACAGTATATTCTTTAATTTTACATAAGTTTTGAGTAACTACAAGTGGTAGAAAATTGCCTTTTTGCAAATAAAAACCAGACTGGCAAAAAAATATTCTGACATTATAAACGTCAAAAAATCTCCAGGGGTAATACCACGAGTGCTTAAAAATTACTGATAATTTCCATGAAAGCTTGTTGTTAATAATTCCACGAGTGGAATTAGACAACAAGCTTTCATGGAAATTATCAAAGGTAATACCACGAGTGCTTCAAATTTTATCGATAATATTTGCTTTTCTATGAAAACTTGTTTATTTGGCAAAAATATGAAAACAAACTGATTGATAAAATCACGAGTCCGTCAGGACGAGTGATTTTATCTAAATTCGGTTTGTTTGAATGTTTTTGCCTCAAATAAACAAGTTTGAGTGATGAAAATAAAAAATTATGTGATAAAATTTGAAGAACGAGTTGTATTTGGGAAGATTATTTTTTTCAACAATTTAAAAGGATTTTGCTTTATTTTTTCATTTTATTATTTTATTGAATACAAAGAATACATAAGCTAACTGGAAATATAATCATTATATTGAATTCTAGGTAGTATTTTTCCTGTATCAACTTGGCTGTTACATTCCATATGGTTTTCAAAGTATATTCTTTGTAATCTTCACCGTTACATTTTTTCATATTTGCTGCCCAGTCTTCTAGAATTTTTGCAATTTCTTGAATACTCGTATTTTTTTGTAGTTGGTAGTTTCTGATTCTGCAAAATGCTTCAAACTGATTCCATATACATTTTTTGGATTTTATTGTGTTTTGTGGAGTGGAATTTTGTATTAAATGTTCAATATTTTCTTGGGTGATGGCACTGAATCGGTTTGTGTTCATTTTTCAATAAACTTCGAAGCACTTTTAGTTGTCAATAATGACAAATTCAAAGTAAAATTCTGACGTTTCAATGTAAACAAGGTATTATCGATGAGGAAGCAGTTTTATCAGTATAATACCGAATGATTGGCTAGAATAATGTATTGCTATTGGTTAAAACCACCAAAATGTCAGATTTTGACAAGTGAAAAAAATAATCAAAGGTAATACCACGAGTGCTTCAAATTTTATCGATAATTTTTTCTTTTCCACGAAAACTTGTTTATTTGGCAAAAATATGAAAACAAACCGATTGATAAAATCACGAGTCCGTTAGGACGGACTCGTGATTTTATCTAAATTCGGTTTGTTTGAGTGTTTTTGCCTCAAATAAACAAGTTTGAGTGATGAAAATAAAAAATTATGTGATAAAATTTGAAGAACGAGTTGTATTTGGGAAGATTATTTTTTTCAACAATTTAAAAGGATTTTGTATTAAATGTTCAATATTCTCTTGGGTGATGGCACTGAATCGGTTTTGTTCATTTTTCAATAAACTTCGAAGCACTTTTAGTTGTCAATAATGACAAATTCAAAGTAAAATTTTGACGTTTCAATGTAAACAAGGTATTATCGATGAGGAAGCAGTTTTATCAGTATAATACCGAATGATTGGCTAGAATAATGTATTGCTATTGGTTGAAACCACCAAAATGTCAGATTTTGACAAGTGAAAAAAATAATCCGGTTAATTTTTAAGCACAAGCAGTATTTAAGGAGGATATTTCTCGAATAAAAATACAAATTACTGTATATCTCCACTATATTGAATTTGTTCTTTTTTTTGTCGCAAAATAACACTACTCTTACTCTTTTCCGTTTTTTTGGGTACACTTTTAATGACATTTTGTCAATTTCCCGTTCTGTTATATCTACGAATCGATTCATAACCTCTAAGAAACTCTCCTTTGACGTTTCACGTTTATTATTTTAACGTTGTTTGACAAGGGTTGTCATGGCAACGTGGAATTTCCGCCGAATTTCCATTTAATAATTTAGCATTCGTTGCTTTGATACAACATTTATGAGTGAAATATACAGTATAATTCGCTGTTGTGTACCCATGAGGAAAAAATTTCCACTAAAATTCATCCGTTGCCATGGTGATCTGTCACAAAAACACGTTTTGATTGGTTAAAAATTACAGGTGTGGAATTGTCTTTAAAATAATTCGTGTCTTTGACTGTAGGGTGCGTGTATATAAGCTTGACGTTTGACAAATGTCAAGGTAAATGTTCCGCCCATGCGCATTACAAATTTCATGTCGTCAATCGAGGTGTTATCCGGTAGCGAAGCGGCGAGACGCGGCTCGTTTCGTTTGGACCGACCTTGAGATTCTAAATTTTTTCAAATTATTGATCGATGCCGATCAATAATGTTATTAAATCAAGATGAACTGTGTTCTTAATTTTACAAAGTACACAACCCGGTAAAATATTATTCATAATATTTTAACAAATTGTTTATATGTTGTGCAGGGCCGAAAACAATGGCGGTGTCCCTACTTTGACAATAAGAAGACGTAGAAGATTTCGACAGGGGTAAGTAAGACATAATAAGGCCCTGCACAACATTACACCTTTTGTCAGAGTGCTTGCTTGGAGGTGTTGGTTTTAGTTGTTTTTTTTTACTTTATTTCTTATCAAAAAAAGAGCTACGCATAACTAACTCATACGGTTTGGTTCTATTCAGCTTCTAATCTGGTTTGTATTGCCCAGAAGCTGAATAACATCGGAGTAGGTCTGTATGGAGGTCTCCGAAGTACTAAAGAACATTGAATAATTTCCTTAGTACTTTGTGTTTTTTCCATATAGTTGACGTAAAAATTGAAAGTTTTTATTTTTGCAGGAATCAAGCTGAAATGGCCCATACATGTCGCGGTAGTATATCTCTTCACGGTGCCTTGATTTATACAGTAGATGCCTGTACATTTGTCATTTCGAATGGAGGAACCCAAACGTTTCATATAAAAGCAGCTTCGGAAGTAGAACGGCAGCAATGGGTGACTGCTTTGGAATTGGCGAAAGCCAAAGCTATGTAAGTATAGCTGACAGTTTGTTGTGTCTTATCAACCATATTGGATCACTTTGTTTGGAATGTGTTAACTACTGTAGAATATCATTATTCAACTCGTTAATTAAGAAAGAATATATTAATTACAAAAGTACAAAAATGAGTGACAACTCTCGAAATTATCTTGACAAAAACTCACTGACATTTTTTGACCTTAATCTCTTATCCTAGTTAGTAGTAGTCTACAACATCTTCCCCTTTTAAGTAGGTTATTTTATTTTGCTAGGTAAAATCGTAATCTGCAAGTCTTTGAGGCATTTTTCTACTACGTGTAGGTCTACTGGAGATTGGTTGACTTCCAGTTTGAAGAGACTGAGTTTCTTCAGATAGATCTGGACGTGAACCAATGACCATTAGTTTTGGAAGAATGAACGAGACTGAACGTATCCAGCAGTATATGGAGTGGTAAATTTGTTTCAAGTCTGTTTTCCTCTTCTTTATTGACATCGTATCTTGATTTCAATTGATTGGTATGAACTCTAATTAACTTGTGAGGTTGACTAAGTAATAATTTGTACATTACCTTGCCAATGTTTTCAATTACCTTTCCTTCTGTCCAATCATTTGAGTAGTTCATTTTTACATATACCGCTTGTCCTGGTTGAAAACGTCGAATTTTCGCACCGTTTTTTTGTAAATTGTTCTTCCAATTTCGTGTTTCTTCTAATTCCTCTGTGATTGTCCGATGGAAGTAGTAGGTCTAATAAAATTCTTGGTTTTCTACCAAACAGAGAATTTCCTCCAGGGACGTTTCTGTTTGGGGTAGTCCGGTATGTTTGTAAAAATGTGGTAATAATTTCTTCTGTAGTCTGTCCTCGCATTTTCTTCAATGCTCTTTTAAATGAATCAACAAAACGTTCGGCTTGACCATTAGATTGTGGATGGTATGGAGGAGATCGTATATGTTCGATTCCATTATTTTGACAAACGTCACTGAATGTACTGCTGGTGAATTGTGTTCCATTATCAGATACTTCAGTTTTTGGTATGCCAAAAGTTGCAAATAAAGAATTCAATTCTTTAATTGTAGATTACGACGTAATAGAATTCATTTTAATAACTTCAGGCAATTTAGTACAAGCATCTACAACTATTAAAAAGTTTTGTCCTTCAACAGGTCCTGCAAAGTCTATATGAATTCTTTCCCGAGGCATTTCCGGAATAGGCCAGGATGCAAGCACCATTTTGGTTGGGAATTTCGAAGCTTGTAAACAATTTACGCATTTATGTACATATTCTTCGATTTCTTTATCTATTCCAGGCCAGTATACGTAATTTCTTGCTAGTGCCTTCATTCTTTCTTTACCTGGATGTCCTTTGTGTAGTTGTTTGAGAATTCTAGCCTGGTATTTTTTTGGAATGACTATGCGATGACTAAAAAATATACAGTCTTCAACTATAGAAAGTGAATCCATTCGATTTGAGAATTGTTGAAGCTGAAAATCTGTTACCTTATTAGGCCATTTATTAGAGACGTAGTATTAAACTTGCTTTTGAAGATTCCGAAGCTACCATTTTGGCTGTGACTGGTAAATGTTCCAAAGCATCGTTTAAAATTTGTTTTACGCTCGTTTCTAAGTGTACTGCTGCTATAACAAACTCTTCATCTGGTTTAGATTTTCGGTCCATTAATCTTGACAGGAAATCTGCGTGACCAAAAGATGTGGTTGATGTGTGCTGAATCTCAAAATCGTATGATAAAAGCATTAAACCCCATCTTTGAATACGATTGGCTGTGTAAACAGGTAAACCTTTTCTTGATCCAAAAATAGCCAAGAGTGGTTTATGATCGGTTTGTAAAGTGAACCTTCTACCAATGCTTGTTCTGCTGAAGTGAGTGAACGGGAGGCATGGTAAATAGCTTTTTCAGAGCCATCAGGAAATTTATGAAGAATACATGCACCAAGACCATAGGAACTTGAGTCGGCAGCTACAATGATTGGTAAATCTGGTTTGTAGTGCGTCAATAGTAAGTCTGAAGACAGAGTTTTCTTAATGTTGTCAAAGGATTTTTGGCATTCAGTTGTCCAACTGAAATTGGTGTTCTTCTTCAACATATTATCTAACGGACATCGTAAATTCTTCAGATTTTTGACAAATTTGCCGTAATAATTTACTGCTCCTAAGAATGATCTAAGAGTTGTAATATCAGAAGGTGGTTGCATTTTCTGAATTACTTCAATGCGCGAATTATCTGGTTTTATTCCTTCTTTGCTTAAAATGTTACCTAAATATTTGATTTGTTGCATAGAAATTCTGCATTTGTCGGATTTAAGTCTAAGACCATAATTGTGAATTCGTTTAAGTACAGAATAAAGATTTCCATTGTGTTCTTCCACTGTTCTTCCTGATATGATAATGTCATCAAGATATGCAACAACCATATCCATGCCAGCGAGCATTGTATCGATGAGTTGTTGGAATGCTCCAGGTGCCGTTTTGACTCCGTATGACAGGAGATTAAAAATATACAATCTCTTGTGAGTAGTGATAGTTAAAAGTTTCTTGGATTCATCGTCTAATTCCACTTGAAGGTAGGCATCAGACAAATCTAAGTTACTGAAGATTATACCGTGTGATATTTTAGAAAATATATCTTCAGGAACAGGTAACGGATAACAATGTGGTTCTAGAGATTCGTTGAGACCAGTGGAGTAGTCTGCACATATTCGTAGTTTTCCCGTAGGCTTCTTAACTACAACAATTGGTGCAGTCCAATTAGAAAAATCGACAGGTGTGGTTGCTCCTTGTTCTTCCAATCGGCATAACTCCTCCTCAACTGCTTGTCTGAGGTTGAATGCTACAGGACGCTTTGGACAAAACACTGGCTTGGAGTCTGGCTTAAGGTAGAGTTTAACTTTATGTCTTGTGCAACGACCCAGTCCTTCTTTAAAAACTTCATTAAAATCACTTTTAAGTTTTTCCATTGTAATAAAAGTTTCAATTTTTGAACAAAGTTTGTTAATGGGTACTTCGTCTAACTTAAATTGATATATCCAATCCAAACCAAGTATATTGAAATTTCTGATTGAAGTGACGTAGCAATTTGCAGTTTGAATAATTGAATCTCTATCCATCCGGACTTGGCATTCAATTTCACCCATGAGATCTACTGTTTTTCCACAAGCGTTAAATGCAACATTTGACGTATTTGAAATAATCGGTTCTCCAATTTTTTTCCATATTTCGGTGTCTATGATGGTAATGTCTGAGGCAGTGTCAAATTGAAGAGATACTTGTTGACCATTCACAGATACTGTTATGTACTTACGAGGAGTATTGATTTGGTTTACGAAAATTGTCTTTAACTGCTTCTTTTGAAACTTTTTTTTCTTTTTGTTCTGAGTGGACGTCGTACTTTGATTGTCTGTAGATTCTCTGGTTTTGATTGATTTCTTTTCAAAACATGAACAGTAACCTTCCCAGTGTCCAATTTTGGAACATACTTTGCATGTGTGTTGCGAATATTGGCAAAATTTCTTGAAATGCATGCCTCCGCATTGCCAACAAGGTGTTCTTGGCTTCTCATGCTCCGTATGCTTTTTATCTGAAATCTTGTGAACCGTTGGATTGTTTTTGTTTTCGACGAGAGCTGTATCACTTTTAAGATTGAGTATTCTTTGGCATTCATCCACTAGTGTTTGTAAAGATAAGTCATCTTCGGTAATTTTAGACAGTAACCTTGTAGTAATATCGGAATAACGTGATGATTTTAGACCAATTATAAATATGAGGCATTTAAACTGATTCTCGCTCAGCTTTTTCAAATCAAAAGCTTCACAATGTTTGTTCACGTAACCTGCGTAAGTCAAAAAATCGTCGGTAATATTTTTCTCTGTCTGTAAGCATTTATAGCGTATGCTAAAAATAGATTCTGGTTTTCCAAAAATTCTTTTCAAAATCTTTATGGTAGTCTCAAAATTGTTGTCTCGTGGATGTTTTGGATGATTAAAATTTGTGTATCTTTCGTGTGCTTGTATATTCAATTTTCTAATAATGAGTCTGACCTTAGCTGCATCATCTAATCTTGAAGCGTCTTTGAGGAATAAGTCTTCGTATCTGTTGAACCAAGATTCGAATGTTATGATGTTTTCTGGGTCTGGTACGAATTCTGTAAGATTCCTTCCCAACGATTCAATAAGTAATTCGGTGCTGTTTGTGTCCGAATCACGATTTGCACCCGAGCTAGATGAGTTTGCTGCCAGCATTTCCAGAATTTTCATCTGCTGCTCCAGCATTCTTTGTAATAGTTCTGGTTCCATGATCCTCGTCGCCAAACTGTTAACTACTGTAGAATATCATTATTCAACTCGTTAATTAAGAAAGAATATATTAATTACAAAAGTACAAAAAATGGGTGGCAACTCTCGAAATTATCTTGTCAAAAACTCACTGACATTTATTGACCTTAATCTCTTATCCTAGTTAGTAGTAGTCTACAACAGAATGTCTAATGCTAATGTGAAATTTGACGTTTTTTGACATAAATTATATGAATAAAACGATGGACTACTTAAAATACCAATGTGGAAAAATGGATTATTCTTTTTGGTAATTATTTTGGGAATCAAACCATAATATTTTTTATATTTTTTAAATTCAACTAGACTAGACTAGTTGTCGAATTTTTTTGTCAGAAAGGGACCAGGATTTAAAAAATGTTTGGTTCCCAAAATAATTAACAAAAAGAATAATAAATACACTTCTAGGAATATACAGAAGACATTGGGGAAATTTAGTCAACAAATATTGTTGAAATTAACTGAAAAAATGTAAGTTTGCGTATGACATAAGGATTATTATTTGTTTTTTCTTTGCAGAAGAAATATGGAATCGGAAGAGGACGAAGAGATAGACGATTCTAGTGATTTCGAAGACTGGTCGGGTGTAGTTAGAAAATTAGAATCGCAATTGAACGATTTACAAACTTGTAGTGACGTATTAGCTAAACATTGGAAAAATTTGGCCAAATCTTTAGGTGAAATGGAAACGAATCCCGATCCGGAATCGTTGCAAGGAAAAAGTAAAGAAGTTTGTGAAAGAGCCACTTTGTTTAGGATCGCCTCGAATGCTATGGTCAATGTAAGTGTTATCATCAAACAACGAAATAAACATACTTTCATTCTTTTTTTTAAGTCCTGCGCCGATTATTTAAAATCATCTCAAAACCACGGACACAAACTAATGAGAGCATTACAACACGAAAAAGAACAAAGAATCCGTTTGCAAGAAATGGTAGAAACTCTTGCGCAACAACATTCTAAATTAGAACGAGCGGCCAATGCCCATTCACAACTTCCAGCTAGTAAGTACAATTTTCAATCTTCCTTATCCGCTTCGGACATTGTTTAATCCACATACAGGGTGTACCAATCTTACGACAAACTTCGGTATATGGGTTATTTTAAGAGATATCAAAAAATGTTATTAACAAAAATAGTAGATGTCTTCAAGGTGCATACTTTGAAATTATCTCGTACTATAGAAAGTGTTGCATATGATTTTTTAAATGAGAACCCCTGTATATTATACCGAATTCGGATTGCTCGCATTATTTTGAAGCATTTGATATAAGGTTTTGCTACGTTATACAGAGTTCTTCAAAAGGTATGGACACGTTTATGTGAAAATCGTAGGTAAATCAACGCTCTGTAGCTTATAGTCCACGTAATATAGAGTTGGGAGCATTGTTTCGATCAAAGTGGATGATTGTGAGTGAATAGAGGGCAAAATTGATGTAGAATAAGATGCACTTTTCCCGATCTTCGAAATCGTTTGGCAAAAAAATTTTCTGGGGTGAGTATGGTGCGATTTGAGTAAAAATAACGTTTTTCTTGTATATCTTTTCACCCCTCAATTTTACAATAAAAACGTTAAGAACTTTTCTTTTCCTCTTCAAAAGATCTACAAAACTAGACTTTGCACGTCAAAAAATATTAATTAGGTCCGAAGTTATGAGCAAATAAACATTAATTTCAATATTATTAATAAACAAATTAAAAAACCCGATATTATTATCATGACGTCTTTATATTACACCTAATTATGCCCTCGCATGTACAAATAACGTGTACAAAATCTGGAATCTGTAACTTGATTAGTTTGCAAATTATTTTGTTATAAACAAATTTATTTATTCTAGCCCTGTACAACATTGCCCATCACCCGTATTTATGCGGTTTGCTTTGTTGGCAGATGTCACTGTGATAAGTCATGTGTCGTTATTATTTTTCAAAAATATGCAATTCCGCGGCCGTGGGAATGATTATTTAAAACGACCTTAGTTGCAAAATGCAATATACCGCGTGCTCAACGAATTTTGCAATATATTATTACGTACATTGATAGAGCATAAAAAAAGATTCGTTTAGATTGCTTGAAAAACAACGGAGTAACAAACCGTCAAAGTTAAAGGCTCATTGTACAACAATTTCGAGGTGCAGCGAAAAAAAAATATATTCATGGTCGGAAAACGGACTACTTTCAATGTGCAAAATATTTATTCAAAGGGGAACAGATAACTAAGCCAAAAGCCATTTCCAAAGTTCACGCGACGCTATCATTTTTGCTATCTGGCTCGTGACGACGGAATGTGGGGAGCCGACTCGGACTCGACTCACTCGAGAAAATTTCTCGCTGCGCGACTTTAAAATCGACCACCGAGCTGCATTGGCACTTTTCTCGGGAACTATCCAAGATAAATTAATGATTTTTTTTTAATTTCATACTACTCGACGAGAGGAATCTATTTTTATTATCTGCAATTATCAAATTTCACATCCCGAGTCGTTAATGTCGCTTTTATGAAATGTCTGAAGTTTGCGGTATTTTTTTTGGCTGACATTAATAATATTCATTTGGAATAATTGTATTGTAATAACATGAAAATGTAACTCATTAGCAACTATCCTTTTATTTCATATATAATAATTGAGTATTTTCATTAAATTATTTCAATTGTTCAAAAATTGTTATTCACGTTATGTATTTTGTACTTATTTCTCAAAAGTACAGTTAATCTGCGTTAACGTCTTCTGTTGCGTCAGCTCTCTGTATTTATAATGTGTAATATATTATTAAAAAAAATTAATAAATATAATGTTTCATACGTTTGTCTTACATTACCTATTACTATCCTAAATTTGAAACAAATTATGTTGTAAAAAATTCCAAAAAATTTACTGTACAAATAACTTTTTTCACAACTTATCATAATTTTTAATAATTGCTATACATGAAATAGACAGTTTTATTAATGTCAGCCGAAAAAAATACCGCAAACTTCAGACATTTCATAAAAGCGACATTAACGACTTGGGATGTGAAATTTGATAATTGCAGATAATAAAAATAGATTCCTCTCGTCGAGTAGTATGAAATTAAAAAAAAAATCATTAATTTATCTTGGATAGTTCCCGAGAAAAGTGCCAATGCAGCTCGGTGGTCGATTTTGAAGTCGCGCAGCGAGAAATTTTCTCGAGTGAGTCGAGTTCGAGTCGGCTCCCCACACTCCGTCGTCACGAGCCAGATAGCAAAAATGATAGCGTCGCGTGAACTTTGGAAATGGCTTTTGGCTTAGTTATCTGTTCCCCTTTGAATAAATATTTTGCACATTGAAAGTAGTCCGTTTTCCGACCATGAATATATTTTTTTTTTTTCGCTGCACCTCGAAATTGTTGTACAATGAGCCTTTAACTTTGACGGTTTGTTACTCCGTTGTTTTTCAAGCAATCTAAACGAATCTTTTTTTATGCTCTATCAATGTACGTAATAATATATTGCAAAATTCGTTGAGCACGCGGTATATTGCATTTTGCAACTAAGGCCGTTTTAAATAATCATTCCCACGGCCGCGGAATTGCATATTTTTGAAAAATAATAACGACACATGACTTATCACAGTGACATCTGCCAACAAAGCAAACCGCATAAATACGGGTGATGGGCAATGTTGTACAGGGCTAGAATAAATAAATTTGTTTATAACAACATAATTTGCAAACTAATCAAGTTACAGATTCCAGATTTTGTACACGTTATTTGTACATGTGAGGGCATAATTAGGTGTAATATAAAGACGTCATGATAATAATATCGGGTTTTTAATTTGTTTATTAATAATATTGTAATTAATGGTTATTTGCTCATAACTTCGGACCTAATTAATATTTTTTAACGTGCAAAGTCTAGTTTTGTGGATCTTTTGAAGAGGAAAAGAAAAGTTCTTAACGTTTTTATTGTAAAATTGAGGGGTGAAAAGATATACAAGAAAAACGTTATTTTTACTCAAATCGCACCATACTCACCCCAGAAAATTTTTTTGCCAAACGATTTCGAAGATCGGGAAAAGTGCATCTTATTCTACATCAATTTTGCCCTCTATTCACTCACAATCATCCACTTTGATGGAAACAATGCAAAATGGTTATTTTCAGGCTATATTTCCTGGACTATATTGTACGTTGAAGAAAAAAAAATTATTTTGCCCAACAGAGTTTCGTAATATGATGCAATATCTCCGAATTCTATTAAATTTTAATTATTTTCCCTTTTGTATACAGGGTGGACGGAAACTCCAACCTTTCATTTTCTCTCTTCTTTCAAATGGAACACCCTGAATTTTTTAGCGCAAATAGAATCTTCGATTATGTAACTTTAATTTTTGTTAAGTATTCCCTATACCCAAAGTTGACCAAAACAGAGTTATTTTGAAATATCTATTGTAAACCATAATTATTAAACTATTATGTGAAAGCAATAAACGTTGAATGTAACGAAATATCCTAAATAATAAATTTTAATAAATTATTTATTCTAAACAAAACAAGTCACCAAAAGTATAATCCTAACCGTAATATTAAACTAAATGGTCAAAGTGTTCACCGTTAACATCAATGCAATGCTGTAAACCATTACATTTTCTCAGTAAGCGTTGACAAAATTTGACATAAACGTCAGTCGTTATATTTTATTTCTTAAAAATAGCAGTAATTAAGTGTGGCCTGCATTTTATAGTTTTCCTAAATAAAATAACAATTCTTGAGGATGAATAGTGTACATTTTTCTACTAAAGAAATGGTGGACATGATTTGGGTATTAGGTGAATGTAACAAAAATTGTTTGCTTGCATCTAAAGTTTATCGTCAAAGATTTCCAGACCGGAAGGCACCCAACAAAAGAGCATTTGAAAAACTAATGGATCGTTTCAATCGCACTGGTGAAGTAAAATACGAAAAAAAAGACGTAGCGAAAATAGCCTTAACTGAGGAAAATGAAATGAAAGTACTGCTAAGTATTGCAGAGGATCCACATACAAGTGTGAGAAATATTTCACAACAGCAAGACATAAGTCATGGCACGGTGTAAAGAATCCTTGAAAAAAATTAAAATGCATACCTATCATATCCAACTCCATCAAGAGTTACTTGACCGTGATTTCCAAAGAAGAGTAACCTTTTTGTGAATGGGTCCAATTTAATATCAATCGCCAGAGAAATTTTTTTGATTTTGTGCTTTTTGCAGATGAGGCGACTTTTCATAAAAATGGATGTGTAAATCGACATAATTTTCATTATTATGCAACTTCTAATCCAAATGTCGTCTCAACTCGTAATAGCCAATGGAGGTGGTCATTAAATGTTTGGGGTGGAATTGTAGGTGATCATGTGATAGAACCATACTTTTTTGAAGAGAGAGTAACTGGTGCGGTTTATTTGAATTTTCATCAGAATCACCTGCCAGTTTTATTAGAAGAAGTGCCACTCAATATTCGGCGACAAATGTGGTATTTGCATGATGTTGCGTCTGTTCATAATACTGCGCCTATACGAGATCATCTCAATACTGAATTCCAAAACAGATGGAACTGATTGGCCAGCTAGGTCTCCCGATTTAACAAAATTGGATTTCTTTTTTGGGGTTTTATAAAAAATGAGGTTTATAAAACTCCCCCGAGAGAGGACACGAAAGAGAGAATCAGAGCGGCATTTCGATCTGTTAACGTTGATATGCTGAGAAATGTTAGTAAATCATTTGAACTTAGACTGCAGTATTGCATTGATGTTAACAATTACTATAAAAATACGGTTAGGATTATACTTTTGATGACTTATTTTGTTAAGAATAGATGGTTTATTAAAATTTATTATTATTTAGGATTTTTTGTTACATTCAACGTTTATTGCTTTCACATAATAGGTTAATGATTATGGTTTACAATAGATATTACAAAATAACCCTGTTTTTATAAACTTTGGGTATAGGGAATTAGTTAACAAAAATTAAAGTTACATGATCGAAGATTCTGTTTGCGCTAAAAAATACAGGGTGTTCCATTTGAAAGAAGAGAGAAAATGGAAGGTTCGAGTTTCCGTCCACCCTGTATACAAAAGGGAAAATAATTAAAATTTAATAGAATACGGAGATATTGCATCATATTACGAAACTCTGTTGGGCAAAATAAATTTTTTTTCTTCAACGTACAAAAAGCTACAGAGCGTTGATTTACCTACGATTTTAACATAAACGTGTCCATACCCTCTGAAGGACTCTGTATAACGTAGCAAAACCTTATATCAAATGCTCCAAAAAAATGTGAGAAATCTGAATTCGGTATAATATACAGGGGTTCTCATTTAAAAAATCATATGTTTAGTTTGTAACGGTGTCGATAATTTCAAAATATGCACCTTAAAGACATCTACTATTTTTGTTGATAACATTTTTTGATATCTTTTAAAATAACCCATATACCGAAGTTTGTCGTAAGATTGGTACACCCTGTATAACACATATTTGACACAAAAATTGTTTATTTTGTAAAGGACCCCGCAAAACTGTTTTCCTAATATAAATAATACCAACGAATATAGACGCTTATAGAAGCGCAGGTCTTATGGGAGGTCAGTTGAGGGGTTGACTAACAGATCCTTTATGCATGGCACCACCGTCGCTGACTAACAAACTCAAAATCCGAGATGAGGGCTTGTTCGCTTGCCGATCCCACGTGCTCCGCCCCTATTTTTCAGCCACGCGCTTTCTCTTTTCACTCCCCCTGCTACAAAACGTCTTTCTCGTCCATCTGAGCGCCATCCCAGGGTAGTTCGAAACCTCTCGGTCTTAGACATTGGCTTGCTCTTCTATAAGCGTCCATATACTTTTGAAATACCGATACTTTCCAACTTTTTTGTATCTCAAAAACTAGTATTAGGACTGAAATATGTCGATGTTCATTTTTTTCAGGGGATCAAACTACAACACATCCCAATTTCAAAAAAGTTCATCCATTTTGCATAAGAGAAGTGCGTGGTCCTTTTTTGAAAATTCCCATTCTTTATACTAATTATACGTTTTATTTAATTAATGGCCGCATGCACCGTTTACACTTGAACTCGGTTAAGAATTATTATTATTATTATTTCCAACTCAAGTGTACTCTTGCTCAGCTCTTGCTGGTAATGTTCACCTATCCCGAGCGTTTGTAAACGCAAGTGGGATTAGGCAGAGCAGTTACATATTTAGAAATTTACGGACAGTGTGACAAGTATTCAAAATTGCAGCCTTCTGCAGATCGATATATGTGTTTTTGTGAAGACCTAGTTTGGTGAGGCTGTCTTGTAGAGTTTTAGGGATCAGTCCCGTAGATGAAACGATGACCGGCACCACCTCTACTTTCTCTGCATGCCACATCTGTCCTACATCAATTGCAAGATCGGTGTATTTTGCAATTTTCTCGTTGTATTTGTCTAAAATATTATTGTTATTGGGTACAGCAACATCCACCAGGAGAACCGAGTTAGCTTTTTTATCCACAACCACAATATCAGGCCGGTTATTCGTCACCCGTCTATCGGTGATAATTGACCTATCGTAGTATAGTCTAAAATCAGCATTCTCTAGAACTGCATGCGGATGGTACTTGTAATAAGGCGTGTAGGTGTTAACTAATCCAAATTTGTTGGCCAACTTCTGATGGATGATGTTGCAAAGTTGATTGTGTCTGCGTAGGTAATCAATGTTAGCTATGGCTGAACATCCCGACGTAATGTGTTGTATCGTCTCTGTTGTTTGTTGACACCTTCTGCACTTGTCCAACAAGATGTTTGGATCTCTTATAACAAATTTTTTGTAATTATTGGTATTAATTACTTGGTTTTGGATCGCCATCATAAATCCTTCTGTTTCTGGAAACAATGTTGTTCCATCAGACAGCCACTTATTTTATGCTTCCTTGTCGATATATGGTTGATTGAGGTCGTGATGATGTCGACCATGGAGCGCTTTCTGGGCCCACTCTGCCTGTTTGTCAGAGTCTGTAACGATTTCAAGTTTATTATCAGGGTTTACAAGATCTAAGGGGGAATAGTTTTTATCTGCTTTCGCGACCAGCTCATGCAATTTAGATGTTTGAGCCTTGCCAATGAAGAATTTTTGAAGTTGGGATATTTGTTTGTAATGTAAATTAACTATGTCCGTTAGAGCTCTCCCTCCCTCTCTTCTTGGCAGTGTGGTCCTAATAACTGATGATGTCGGGTGGTGACATTTGTGTTTGGTCATCATGGTTCGCGTTGTTTTTTGAATATCTTCCAGTTCTGTTTTTGTCCACTTCAGAATTCCAAATGAGTATGTCAGGACCGGAATGGCGTAGGTGTTAATTGCTTTGGCAAGATTTCCTGCGTTCAACTGGGATTTCAATAAAGCAGTTATCCTTTGAGTGAACTGTCCTCGAATTTTGGTTTTTGCTTGCTTCTGGTCTAGTAGCTTAGCTTGCTGAAATCCTAGATATTTGTAGGTTTCACCATTTTGCATGGCATTTATAATGTTCCCATTAGGTAGTAACACATCTCCGTTAACGATTTTACCCTTCTCGATATTCAAGGTTTTGCACTTGTCTAATCCAAATCCCATTTGTATATCACTGGAAAATTTTTCAGTGATATTAAGTAAATGTTGAATTTGACGCTGGTTTGATGCGTATATTTTGATGTCATCCATGTATAAAAGGTGGGAAACAGTGCAGCTAGTGTTCCTGTTGGCTTTGATTTTAAAGCCGTA
Organism: Lochmaea crataegi; assembly: GCA_947563755.1. Taxonomy (NCBI): domain Eukaryota; kingdom Metazoa; phylum Arthropoda; class Insecta; order Coleoptera; family Chrysomelidae; genus Lochmaea; species Lochmaea crataegi. Next base: position 118,630,191 of record OX387422.1, on the reverse strand, counting down.
ATCCGTATCGTTAAGTAGCTTGGAAAGTGGATTCATTGCCAAACAAAACCAAAGTGGACTCAGGGAGTCGCCCTGGAAGATCCCCCTACGGATAGAAATTTCATCAGTTTCGAGGTATTGACCATTTATTTGTAAATGAAGGTTCGTTCGCCAGTGCTTCATCGATGATTCAAGAAAAGTAACAAGAATGGGGTGTACTTTGTAAATTTGCAAAACTTTAACAAGCCAGGAATGTGGAACGCTATCAAATGCTTTCCTATAATCTACGAAAGACGTGTAGATGTTGCGCTGTTCCTTCTGCGCCTGTTTTAGTATTACCGAATCGATGATGAGTTGTTCTTTGCAGCCTTGGTGATCTCGTCTGCACCCTTTCTGTTCTTCCGACAAGATGTTGCTTTGATCCGCATGTCTGTAAATACGGTTAGTAATGCAAGACGTTAATATTTTATATATAGTTGGAAGGCATGTTATAGGTCTATACTGCGTAGGATCGTCAGTTTGATGCGTTTTGGGAAGCAAGTGAGTCGAACCCAGTGTCAGAAATGGTGGTGTATCTTCTGGGTGTTGCAGAATATGTGTAAATGATCTTGCTATTGCTTCATGCAGACTGTCAAACTTCTTATACCAGAAGTTTTGGACATGGTCAACTCCTGGTGTCTTCCAACTACTGGTGCTCTTTATAGCTTCGGTTACCTCGCTTGTTGTCAAGTTAACGAAAGGCATTGGTTCAATGTTTATTTTTTCCTCCTCAGTTCTTATCCAGTGAGCGTTGGATTTATGCTCGATAGGGTTCGACCATAAAGAAGACCAGTACTCCGTTAGCTCATCTTTATTTGGAAGACTTTGGTTGTGATTGTTTACTGTACCGCTTAGTTGCCTGTAAAATAACTTCTGATTGTTATTGAATAAGTAGTTTTGTTGTTTCCTTTTCGTGCACTTGACATATCGTGACAAACGTTTGGATTTTGCCTTTAACTTTTGCCTGAGTAAATCCATATATTCACATACATGTTGTTTATGTTGTGGGTGACCTGTAAAAGTTTTGATTTTTCGATAGATCTTTCTTACTCTGTTTGTTAAGCGCCTAGACGGTTTCAAGTTGTTTTTAAACTCTGTTAGCTGCCCCAATTCCCTTCTGATGTCATCAATGGACTTTTCCAGCCGGCGTTGCCACCAAGGCTTGAGCTGTTTGTAGTATATTATTATTATTATTATTTCCAACTCAAGTGTACTCTTGCTCAGCTCTTGCTGGTAATGTTCACCTATCCCGTGCGTGTGTAAACGCAAATGGGATTAGGCACAGCAGTTACATATTTAGAAATTTACGGACAGTGTGACAAGTATTCAAAATTGCAGCCTTCTGCAGATCGATGTATGTGTTTTTGTGAAGACCTAGTTTGGTGAGGCTGTCTTGTAGAGTTTTGGGGATTAGTCCCGTAGATGAAACGATGACCGGCACCACCTCTACTTTCTCTGCATGCCACATTTGTCCTACCTCAATTGCAAGATCGGTGTATTTTGCAATTTTCTCGTTGTATTTGTCTAAAATATTATTGTTATTGGGTACAGCAACATCCACCAGGAGAACCGAGTTAGCTTTTTTATCCACAACCACAATATCAGGCCGGTTATTCGTCACCCGTCTATCGGTGATAATTGACCTATCGTAGTATAGTCTAAAATCAGCATTCTCTAGAACTGCATGCGGATGGTACTTGTAATAAGGCGTGTAGGTGTTAACTAATCCAAATTTGTTGGCCAACTTCTGATGGATGATGTTGCAAAGTTGATTGTGTCTGCGTAGGTAATCAATGTTAGCTATGGCTGAACATCCCGACGTAATGTGTTGTATCGTCTCTGTTGTTTGTTGACACCTTCTGCACTTGTCCAACAAGATGTTTGGATCTCTTATAACAAATTTCTTGTAATTATTGGTATTAATTACTTGGTTTTGGATCGCCATCATAAATCCTTCTGTTTCTGGAAACAATGTTGTTCCATCAGACAGCCACTTATTTTATGCTTCCTTGTCGATATATGGTTGATTGAGGTCGTGATGATGTCGACCATGGAGCGCTTTCTGGGCCCACTCTGCCTGTTTGTCAGAGTCTGTAACGATTTCAAGTTTATTATCAGGGTTTACAAGATCTAAGGGGGAATAGTTTTTATCTGCTTTCGCGACCAGCTCATGCAATTTAGATGTTTGAGCCTTGCCAATGAAGAACTTCTGGAGTTTAGATATTTGATTATAATGTAAATTAACTATGTCCGTTAAAGCTCTCCCTCCCTCTTTTCTTGGTAATGTGGTCCTAATAACTGATGATGTCGGGTGGTGACATTTGTGTTTGGTCATCATGGTTCGCGTTGTTCTTTGAATATCTTCCAGTTCTGTTTTTGTCCACTTCAGAATTCCAAATGAGTATGTCAGGATCGGTATGGCGTAGGTGTTAATTGCTTTGGCGAGATTTCCTGCGTTCAACTGGGATTTCAATAAAGCAGTTATCCTTTGAGTGAACTGTACTCGAATTTTGGTTTTTGCTTGCTTCTGGTCAAGTAGCTTAGCTTGCTGAAATCCTAGATATTTGTAGGTTTCACCATTTTGCATGGCATTTATAATGTTCCCATTAGGTAGTAATACATCTCCGTTAACGATTTTACCCTTCTCGATCTTTAAGGTTTTGCACTTGTCTAATCCAAATCCCATTTGTATATCACTGGAAAATTTTTCAGTGATATTAAGTAAATGTTGAATTTGACGCTGGTTTGATGCGTATATTTTGATGTCATCCATGTATAAGAGGTGGGAAACAGTGCAGCTAGTGTTTCTGTTGGCCTTGATTTTAAAGCCGTAATCCGTATCGTTAAGTAGAATGGAGAGTGGATTCATTGCCAAACAAAACCAAAGTGGACTCAGGGAGTCGCCTTGGAAGATCCCCCTACGGATAGAAATTTCATCAGTTTCGAGGTATTGTCCATTTATTTGTAAATGAAGGTTCGTTCGCCAGTGCTTCATCGATGACTCAAGAAAAGTAACAAGAGTGTGGTGTACTTTGTAAATTTGCAAAACTTTAACAAGCCAGGAATGTGGAACGCTATCAAATGCTTTCCTATAATCTACGAAAGCCGTGTAGATGTTGCGCTGTTCCTTCTGCGCCTGTTTTAGTATTACCGAATCGATGATGAGTTGCTCTTTGCAGCCTTGGTGATCTCGTCTGCACCCTTTTTGTTCTTCCGACAAGATGTTGTTTTGATCGGCATGTCTGTAAATACGGTTAGTAATACAAGACGTTAATATTTTATATATAGTTGGAAGGCATGTTATAGGTCTATACTGCGTAGGATCGTGAGTTTGATGCGTTTTGGGTAGCAAGTGGGTCGAACCCAGTGTCAGAAATGGTGGTGTATCTTCTGGATGCTGCAGAATATGTGTAAATGATCTTGCCATTGCTTCATGCAGACTGTCAAACTTCTTATACCAGAAGTTTTGGACATGGTCAACTCCTGGTGTCTTCCAATTACTGGTGCTCTTTATAGCTTCGGTTACCTCGCTTGTTGACAAGTTAACGAAAGGCATTGGTTCAATGTTAATTTTTTCCTCCTCAGTTCTTATCCAGTGAGCGTTGGATTTATGTTCGATAGGGTTCGACCATAAAGAAGACCAGTACTCCGTTAGCTCATCTTTATCTGGGAGACTTTGGTTGTGATTGTTTACAGTACCGCTTAGTTGCCTGTAAAATAACTTCTGATTGTTATTGAATAAGTAGTTTTGTTGTTTCCTTTTCGTGCACTTGACATATCGTGACAAACGTTTGGATTTTGCCTTTAACTTTTGCCTGAGTAAATCCATATATTCACATACATGTTGTTTATGTTGTGGGTGACCTGTAAAAGTTTTGATTTTTCGATAGATCTTTCTTACTCTGTTTGTTAAGCGCCTAGACGGTTTCAAGTTGTTTTTAAACTCTGTTAGCTGCCCCAATTCCCTTCTGATGTCATCAATGGACTTTTCCAGCCGGCGTTGCCACCAAGGCTTGAGCTGTTTGTAGTATATTATTATTATTATTATATTTAGACAAGGGCAGAGGGACAGGTCCCTATTGTGCCCAAAAAAAAAGATAATTACATGTGTAACCTACTAGTAGGTGAAGAAAAGAAAAAATAACTGCAATATATACAAATATACCAAAAAAAAAAAAAAGAAACTATAGGTGCTCTAAAAGCGTTCGATCAAGTCTGTTTTTAAACGAGTTGGTTGATGGTGCAGAAACTGTGGATACATCAAGGTTATTCCAGCTGTCGAAAACCCTGTTTGGTAAGAAGTTTTGTCTTGATCTGACGGTGAAGTTTTCTTTTTTTAGTTTAAAAAGGTGTCCTCTAAGGCGGTCATCTGGATTTAAGGTGAACATCATATCAAGATTACCAAAATTAAATTTTTATATTTTAAAAGTGGTATTGAGGTCTCTGCGGTTTCTGCGAAGTTCAAAGGAAGTTAGGTTGGCCATGGAGAGTCTTTCTTCGCGGTCCCAGAGACAGTCGAGTGGCTTTTCTTTGATCATTTTCCAAAAGATTTTTATCACGAACTAGGTCAGGGTACCACGTTGGACCGGCGTACTCGAAAATTGGTCGGACATAGATAGTATACAGTTTACAAAACGACTGAAACGAAACACTCGAAAAGCACTTGCGAATGAGATACAGTCTGGTGTTCGCGCGCTTACAGACTGAAGTTATATGATCAGACCAAGTTAGGTTGCTATTTACGATAACTCCGAGGTCGTTATAGGAAAACACAGAATTTAATGGTCGGCCGTCTACGAAGTACGGTAGTGGTGGGTTATTTTTACCTAATCGGAGCACTACACATTTTTCAGTGTTCAACGGAAGTAGCCACTGGGAACACCAGATGAAGATGGAGTTTAAGTCCAACTGGAGGGTTTGTTGGTTGGTGATTGGATTTGTATATATCTTTGTGTCGTCAGCGTAGAAAGATATTTTGTTAGTTACGTGATAAGAGAGATCACTGGTGTAAACCGTAAAAAGCAGAGGACCAAGAACAGAACCCTGTGGTACTCCACTTTCCACCAGTCTATCCCTTGAGAAAACTTCGCCAACTCTTACTCTGAAATGTCTGTCTGTTAGGAAGTCGTCAATCCAGCTAAGTAAAGAGCCGCGAATGCCGAAGTGTTCCAGCTTGTGTAGAAGTCTGCGCTTGGGAACACGATCAAAGGCTTTGGAGAAGTCCAGATAGACAACATCAACTGGCTGCCGATTGTTAAGGGATGATGTCCAGTCGTTAACACAGTGTAGCAAGTTGGTTAGGGTGGAACGGCCGGAGACAAATCCGTGTTGTTGCGTTGGAATCACATTTTCCAGGAGAAGAAATTTGGTCATCTCCTCTGAAATAATGGCTTCCATGACTTTACTGACTACTGGCAGCAGACTAATCGGGCGGTAGTTATTGGAATCAAGTTTGTTACCTTTTTTGAATATGGGTGTGACAGATGCTAATTTCCAACTGGGGGGTATGGAACTTTGGGTAAAGGACGTCTGCATAATTAACGACAGGGGTGTTGCAAGCGAGTTTGCGCAGCTTTTTAGGAGTTTTGGACTTAGACCATCTAAACCAGGTGATGCGTTAGTGCGAAGTTTCAGTAAGTGCTGTTTTATACGGTCTGGTGTAAATACTACAAGTTCTAAAGATGCTTTGAGGCGGGGACAGTTAATTAATGGGAGGTTGTCATTATTGGGTTCTTGAGTGAAAACTTGTGAGAAAGTTAAAGAGAGCGTCTCAGAAGACTCTTTATTAGAAGAGCATACGGTATGGTCTGGTTTTTGAAGTAGAGGAATGGAAACTTTTGATGATAGGGAAGATCGTATATATTTGAAAACCTTTTTACTGTTACCACTGGCAATGATGTTTTCTTCAAAATTTTGTCTTAAAGTTTTGAGAGATAGTTGTAGAGTATTAGAAAATCTGCGGTGGTTCAGGAAATCACTCGGAAGCTGTGTGCGCTGATATTTACGCCAGAGGCGCCGTTTGTGCTTAATACGTTGTAGTGCTGCGTGGTTTATCCAGGGTTTGAGATTGTTTTTATAAATCTCGCGGACAGTAGTATGTGCAGAGATTATCCTGAGAGTAGTATCATGAAATGCGTTCCACATTAACGAGGGATCGGGTAACTTTGTGAAAATTAAGTCCCAATCAGTCGGGAAAGCTGTGAATCAACTTCAGAAAAATCAGTAGTAGCATAAGTTGTGATTTTATTGATTGAATTGAACTAGTTTATAATTTTGAGTTGTTGTGTTTTTATTGTACGAACGTTTGGTGATTCGTAATAATGGAAACAAATATAAACCCTGAAGAATTGATCACATTAGTTCAGAAAGGGGAATCCTTTGGTACAAAACTCGTTCCCACTTGTCGGATCCGTATATTAATCGGATGTCGGCGCCTTTCGGTTAATAATCGGTAATCGGTTGTCGGCCATGGTCGAAACTGGTGCCAATTTTTAGCACTCTGCGCGAGGGGCGTTGAGAAAGTTCTTTCTTTTTCGTCCAAATTGACAAAATCAAGTATGAGTAGGCAGCAAACTTCCCGCCAAGTAGATATTTTCAGTTGCTTATCTTTATATTCATTTAGAGTTTTGTCCCAAAGGACACCTCTTTCCTGAACTAATGTTTATATTTGCTTCCATTATTACGAATCGAGCTATCGCACAGACGGAACAAGGAGAAGCGGGGAGAGGGTTGTCGTCTCCGACATCTGACAAATGTGAACACCGCCATTCTTACTCATAAACGAGCGAGATCCGACACGATTTTTTTCCGGGCGTAGAGGGACGGCAAAACAACCGACATTTCCTATCGGCGCCGACACAAAATCAGTTTCCGACAAGTGTGAATAGCTTCATTAATATGCTTTGCCACTGGAACCTCCAATTTATATACGGATCCGACACCCGACAAGTGGGAACGAGCTCTAAATTAATATAAGCAACTGAAAATATCTACTTGGCGGGAAGTTTGCTGCCTACTCATTCCCGATTTTTTCAATTTGGACGAAAAAGAAAGAACTTCGTCGACGTCGCACAATCGCCTCGAGTAGAGTGCTAAAAATTGTCACCTAATAAGTGTGAACAAGGGCGCTGACATCCGATTAATATACGGATCCGACACCCGACAAGTGGAAACGAGCTCTAAGGGCCTTTAACTATTTAAACGGGTTTAGTACTATGAACGGCCATTAAATTGAAGATACACAAATTAATTTAAACATATTCATACATACAGTGTGGAAACCACTTATGGAATAAAATTCTTTTTCTACTTCTATACTATAAGTTGTTAATTAAATACCAATTTTCAGTTTCATAATGATACTCATTATAACACTGGTTTTCATTATGAAACTGAAAAATTGACCAATAGAAATCTATATTTTTAAATAACCAAGTAGGCGGACCCAATATTTTCTGTAGAATGTTTGACAGTTTCTAAGAGATTCGTGTTTTATGACAGTTTCAATCTTTCGCGTTAGTCACCTTCTGTGTTATTTAAATATGTTGCTTTCTTTTATGTAGGTTGCAATTATTGGATGCCTTTCAATTATTACGATGAACCAGGATTATTTAGGTTACCATCGAAATATGTAGTCATTAAAACCATCTTTATTTAGTACTGTCAACTGTCATGTCAAAATGTCAGTGTTCAAATTACATACAGTAGTTACATTTGACATACAGGATACATCTAACACATTCCACTTTTTAAAAGAAATGTCGAGCGACGAAGAGTTTTCATACACACCACTTGAAATCGCTGAAAAGGCGAAAAATGTATCCAATAGTTTATTACCTGCAAAATCAAAAAAGTTATATATAAATTTTATGGTCAATTTATGGATTGGAGGGTAGCAAGAGAAGTATAAAAAAAGCAATGTTAAATTCAAATAAAAATTTCTGGTTCGTAGAAAAAATAGTGTATGCAACTCTCATGTAATGGTTATTAATACACTCGCATTAACCATACGAAACTCGCCTTCGGCTCGTTTCCTATCCCGGTTAATGCTTGTGTATTAATAACCATCATTACATGATCGTTGCATAATATACTATTATGTCATTATTTTAGAAAATTATAAAAAATGCCGAGACACGTCAACTTTTGAATTGAGTTGTGCGTTAATGAAACACCCTGTATATTTGCATATTTTTGAAATCCTCTTAATGAACCGATTCCAACAAAATGAATAATGTATGGTCAATTATGAATTATACAGGGTGAAATTTTAAAATTAATAATTTATTACACTTGAAATATTGGTACTTTTTTAAATTAGCTAAATATGGATTTATCAAAAATCTAAACTAACTAATTATTAGACGTATTTGTATATTAAACAAAACCTGCTACGCCCATGAATTTTATCATAAATACCTAAAAATTGCCTAAAAACGCCAATAATTAGACAAAATCGGTAAATAATGTGGATTGTTTTCTATTCTGTCAGTTGTTGATGTGTTGACAGTTTATACTGAAAAAGTAAAATCTTTGTCAAACACTCTTTCCTTGTCGACATAACAATGAAATATTTAACTGAGACTCACCGAATTGAGATTTTAATGATGATCGGGTACGGGGATAACTGCAGAAGTCAAGTTGAAGTGGCACACTTATTTAATCACAGGTACCCCGAATTGCCTAATATTTCACAAAGTACTGTGTCTAAAATTCATGCACAATTCAGAGAACTTGGACATGTCAAATCATTGAAAAGAAAACCACACTTCGTTGAAGATGATGTGAAAGTGGATATTTTGTTAAGTGTCGAAGAGAATCCAACTTCAAGTACACGTCAAATTGCCCGCGAAAATAATGTTAGTCATACAACTGTTCTAAGATGTCTTCATAAAGAAAAACTTCATCCCTACAAATTAACTTTTGTGCAGGAGTTAACAGAAGACGATCCAGATCGTAGAATGGATTTCTGCGAAAGATTGATGAATAAGCTGAACAGAAATGAGAAAGATCTTGGTGCCATTCTTTTTTCTGACGAATCAACCTTCACATTGAATGGAGAGGTAAACCGACAGAACTGTAGATATTGGTCAGCAGAGAATCCTAATTGGATGCGTGAGACACATACTCAGTACCCTCAAAAGGTGAACGTTTGGGCCGGTATCATAGGCGACCATATTATTGGTCCTATATTTATAGATGGAAATTTGACAGCTGAAAAATATTTAAATATGCTTAGAAATGAAGTTATTCCTCCGTTGGCAAACTTTTATCCCAACGCAATAGATCCTAGCTTACCGAATGAAAATGTTTGGTTCCAGCAAGACGGGGCAACACCCCATTATGCTTTAATGGTAAGAACTTATTTAGATGAAATCTTCCCCAATAAATGGATTGGACGAAGAGGTACTATTGAGTGGCCAGCTAGATCGCCAGACCTTACGCCGTTAGATTTTTTTCTGTGGGGTTATCTCAAGAACAAAGTATATGCAACACAACCAACTATAGTAAATTTTATACCCATTTAGAATAAGACCATCCTTATTTATTATTAATAAATCGGTTGAAACAAAAAATTACCAACAAAAATGAACGTCGTAACTAATTTATTAGATGTCACGTTTTTGAAGTTACGTCAAATTTTGATTTCATGTTAATGTCATAACGCAAAATAAGATATAAAAATGCGATATTCTGATGAATCCAAAAAACTTATGCTTAATGTAGTAAACTATTTTCAAAACGATTTAGGATCTCGATTTAAGGCAATTCAAAAAGCGTCCGAAGCACTAAAAGTTCCAGAAAGCACATTATATAATCTTGAAAAACCAAACAGAGCTACAGATTTCGAATTTAGAAGAAATATGTCTGCAAGCGTTTCCCGGAGCAAAACCCGAATTACAAAAAATACCCTGCATTGTTTGAGGGAAGTAATTTATAAAATGTATGCGCGAAAGGATAAAATCACAGTAGAAACTATTTTACGGCAATTTATCGAAGAGTCTCCAGAAACTAAGATTTCCAAAGGTTCGTTATATTTGGGAATTAAAAAAATGGGTTTTCATTTCAAAAAACAGGATCGAAGAAAACATTTATTGGAAATGCCTGCAGTGAGATTAAAAAGAATATTATTTTTGAACAAATACCATGCTGCTAAAAGCGAAAAGCTCTTTACACCTGTTTTTCTGGATGAGACATGGGTTTTTAGTAAAAGCGGGGACAGAAGAATGTGGCAAGATGGTACTAAACACAGTGATTCAAAAATAACTGGAAGTAAAAATTCTAGATTTAAAAAAAATGACAACGTGATCTTCAAGGCAAAGTTTAATTAGTTTCTAAATCAGAATAACTTTCGGAAAGTGATAGTTCATCATCGGATTCATTGGATACAGAGATCACCATAGGTTCGATGTTTAGTAGGTCCAGTTCGTTTTCTACTTCCCATGCTTCAGAAATAATTTTCTCTGTATGATTTATGTAATTCTGCCAGTGTTGCTCCGGTACATTTTTTACAACGTCATTCCATACTTTTAAGACTTCAGTAGGTGACCTTGCAGTTTTCGTAATAGCTTGGTCATAATGCCTTTTAGTTTCTGACCATACCATTTCGATGGCATTAAAATGGCAATGATAGGGTGGTAGCCTGAGAACGTAATGACCATGCTCGGCAGCGTATTTGTCTAAATGATAATTTTTTTCTGGCAAAACTTGCTTTTCAATTATATTCCAAACAGCATCCTTTAAAATGTGATCTGGAAAAGGGATATTCTTTTTTTTGAGCCATTCTAACATGCGTGTTTTACTCCAACTTTTTCTTGGGATTTCTTCATCCAGGCGACTGTGATACGTTGCGTTATCCATTATAATTAACGATGGTTTTTCCAAGTTTACAATTAGTTGCTGTTTAAACCAATTATCAAAATTTTCGGTGTTCATGTTATCATGGTAATCGCCTGTTTTTTTATTGCATTTAAAAATAAGCGATGCATTTGCCACAAAACCTTTTTTATTACCGGCATGAACAATTACATATCGTGTCCCACTTCCAGTTATTTTTAAATCACTGTGTTTAGTACCATCTTGCCACATTCTTCTGTCCCCGCTTCTACTAAAAACCCATGTCTCATCCAGAAAAACAGGTGTAAAGAGCTTTTCGCTTTTAGCAGCATGGTATTTGTTCAAAAATAATATTCTTTTTAATCTGACTGCAGGCATTTCCAATAAATGTTTTCTTCCATCCTGTTTTTTGAAATGAAAACCCATTTTTTTAATTCCCAAATATAACGAACCTTTGGAAATCTTAGTTTCTGGAGACTCTTCGATAAATTGCCGTAAAATAGTTTCTACTGTGATTTTATCCTTTCGCGCATACATTTTATAAATTACTTCCCTCAAACAATGCAGGGTATTTTTTGTAATTCGGGTTTTGCTCCGGGAAACGCTTGCAGACATATTTCTTTTAAATTCGAAATCTGTAGCTCTGTTTGGTTTTTCAAGATTATATAATGTGCTTTCTGGAACTTTTAGTGCTTCGGACGCTTTTTGAATTGCCTTAAATCGAGATCCTAAATCGTTTTGAAAATAGTTTACTACATTAAGCATAAGTTTTTTGGATTCATCAGAATATCGCATTTTTATATCTTATTTTGCGTTATGACATTAACATGAAATCAAAATTTGACGTAACTTCAAAAACGTGACATCTAATAAATTAGTTACGACGTTCATTTTTGTTGGTAATTTTTTGTTTCAAACGATTTATTAATAATAAATAAGGATGGTCTTATTCTAAATGGGTATAAAATTTACTATACATTTTAACGCTACTCGTGAAAATTTGGCAGTTTTTAAAATAATAATTTCACTTAACCTTTAACGCACGTCAGTCGTAGTAGTAGCCACTGCCAAAATTAAAAACTTATTATGGAAGTTTGTATGTATAAAATTTTGGTTTGTATTTATCACTTTACATTCCAAACTAAACAAAATAAAGCACATTTTTCCTATTAAATATATAAACGTACACTTTCGCAATTAGACTTCTACCAAGATTAATTTCCTATTGACCTTGTTAATGGATGGTATTGCGTAAGCGCTATTCGGTTAATAGAATTTACAGGGATACCTTACAAAATTTTATTGCTTATCGTTATCGCAGCACAAGCATATGGCGTGTTTTCCGTCCCGTGAGTTATTGAAAAAAAAAATGTGGAAAGATGTTCTTTACACTGGGAATCGTTTATCATCTATCATGTATAATAATGAGAATCCGATGATTTGATGGTTAGTTCGCGAGTTGATAATATTTTGTCAGTACGTGAGGATATTACCATGCTGTAATCTATTAGGTTTAAAGTATAGAATACTTCCGGGAAATAAGATGAAAAAACTATTAAAACGGTATGAACGTGAAATAATCAGTAAGTTTTATAAGGTTCAATCTATAAACAAAATTCTAACCTCAAAATAGTTAATGTTAATTATCGCAGGAATCTGTGAGTTTAATTTTCAATTTGACAGTTTCATAACCTAAATTTTCTATCAAAATTTCTAGTTATTCTTAATTTAAAGAAAATAAATCTTTGTTCCAGTAAATGCAAATAATAATGAAGACGAAGACGATAATGAATTTTATGATGCTTTAGCCGAGGGTGGTGGTACACCAGGACAAGTTACAGATAATGATGAACATTTTACTTTAAATATTCGAACTGGTACTGGTCACAGGCGTAACAGTTCTGATAGTTCTAGTGAGACTGAAGAGACTCACACTAAACAAGTAAGGTTTTATATACATTGGAATTAATTTAATTGAAAATTCTATTAGTTTTAGGTGTAGCATTATTCATAATGATTACACAATATTTTAATAACTATTTTGTGTTTTTTGACCCATTAGTGAATCATAATTGATAAAAGTAAACCATAACTTGAGATTAAGTAGTGGTAAATGATATAGATTTTTATAAACTGTTATTTGAAGACAATAATATCAATTTATTATTTAATAAAATTTTGATTTATTTCAGGTGGTAGTAGTAACTGGTAAACACAACAACATACGACGACCGGAGACGCCTAGCGGATCTTCTGCAAATGCTTCTCCAAAATCAAACAGTAGTAAACGTCAAAGACGAGTTCGAATTCCAGATAAGCCAAATTATCCTCTAAATTTATGGAGCATCATGAAAAATTGCATAGGAAAGGATTTATCCAAAATACCGATGCCTGTGAATTTTAACGAACCACTTTCTATGATGCAACGTATTACTGAAGATTTTGAATATGCAGATATACTTGACGTTGCAGCTAAGTAAGTTCTCATTTTATATTAATTTTCTACCTAATATCGAACCTTTTGGCATTCATATTACTTGTTAAGGTAGCCTTATCTCGATTTTTACTTTTACTTCCATAGATTATATCTAAACATATGGGTGGAGAACTGTTACTGCTTAACCCATTAACTTTTGAATAACTAGACAAATTGTAATGTTTAAGTGCATTTTCGATATTTACATTGTTTACGTTTTATATAATGTAACTAAATTTTATTATATTTAGACAGTTGTCTATATGTATATAGTTGAATTAGATTAAAGTTATTTCAGTTATTTTAATGGCTGTAAATATTTATGAAATGTGTAAATATAATAAACCATTTTTTTGTATATTCATTAAATGAGATTGTTAATGTTTTGACCTTCTTGATACAGGAAGTTTGTGATAAAACTGATTAATCCTGGCCCAACTTCAGCTTCTAGCAAATTGCGATCAAATTCTATTTATTATCAGAATGTTCGAGGTTTGAGGACCAAACTAAACAAGCTATCATTAAACGCAGCTACTAATTCCTATGATATAATTGTTTTGACTGAAACTTGGCTATCGGATAATTTCGGAGATGCTGAAGTTGGATTAGATAATTATAATATTTATCGGCGAGATAGATCTGCACTCACTAATCCTGCAACTAGAGGTGGTGGAGCTCTTATAGCAGTGGCTAGAAATATAACTAGTAGCCTGCTGCAGTCATCGGAAGAAATTGAACATGTTTTTGTTCTAGTTGGAAACACTAGGAACAAATGTATAATTGGAGCCGTCTACTTTCCCCCACTTTCCCCGATTGAAGATTATTTATCCTTTATTGAGAACCTAGACGCCATTTCTGAAAAGTATCCTGATGCTAAGATCTGCATTCTGGGTGATTTCAACTTACCTAAAGCAGTATGGTCTGACTTAAATATTTGTTCAGAAGCTATTTCACCCTCTGGTACCAGAGCTGATGAAGTGAATGCTACTTATACCGTTTCTAATATGTGTGCCTACCATAATCTGTTTCAAATTAACTCTGTTCATAATGAATTTAACTCACTTTTGGATTTAGTTTTTAGTCATGATCGTTTAACTACATGTATTACAGCAACCGATCCTCTGATTGATGTAGATGTTTACCACCCTCCTTTAGTAACTGAATTGAACTTGAGCTTGGACCATTGTAATTATTCTCCTGTTGCTGATGAGTTTTATTATGACTACAAATCAGCTGATTTTCACTCTATTGAATATCATCTGGGACTTATTCGGTGGGATCCTTTGTTATTGAATAGATCATTAGATGATATGTTAAATATTTTCTATGATATTTTGTATACCGTGATTCACCTGTTTGTACCTGTTAAGAAAGTTTCATCCAGAAAATTCCCCAGATGGTTCTCATCAGAACTAAAACATCTCATATATTTAAAGAAGCAAGCTCACTTGAAATTCAAACTAACAGGATCTCCTGTTGATTATTTGGAATTCTCTCAGCTGCGTTCTCGGTGTAAGCTCAGGTCTAAAACTGACTATAACGATTATATTAGGTTTACTGAATGTTCTGTTGGTGTTAATTTAAAATCGTTTTGGAACTTTGTAAACTCCAGAAGAAGATGTAATACAATTCCTGATGAAATGTACCTCAATAATGTCAAATATCCTGTGGGAATCGATTTAGCTAACCTGTTTCAAGATTATTTTAGCTCTGTTTACTCTGATAAGACCTGTCCTAGCTATGGTTATATATCTTCTACTCCTTTGAATGCTTCTGAGTATTGTGTGTCTATCTCTGAAATATATGAACATGTTTGTGGTTTGAATGTATATAAAGGTCCTGGGCCGGATGGCATCCCTCCTTCTATTTTAAAATATTGTAGTTTTGTATTGTCTCGCCCCTTACATATCATTTTTAACTACTCCCTTAAACTTGGTATCTTTCCAGATTTCTGGAAATCTAGTTTCGTCGTTCCTATTTACAAAACAGGTGAAAAATCAAACATATCCAATTATAGGCCGATATGTATTCAGAGCGTAATTCCTAAATTATTAGATAATATTGTTACTAAAATCCTTACCAAACTTTTGGATCCTTATATCATTAACCAGCAGTTTGGCTTCCGTTCAGGGAAGTCAACTTAGCTTAATCTCCTTACATATGTGGACTATCTTTCAAGTGCCTTGGACTCTGGTTATCAAGTTCACTTTTTGTACACAGACTTCTCCAAGGCATTTGATAAAGTTAATCATGGCCTTCTGATTCAAAAAATAAATAATATGGGTGTTAATGGTAGTCTCCTAAACTGGGTTCAAAGTTACCTTACTGGCCGTATACAAATAGTCCGTGTGTGTGGCTTCTTATCATCTGGCTTTGTAGTTCCTTCAGGTGTTCCCCAAGGATCACACATAGGACCACTTTTGTTTAACATTTTCGTCAACGACATCCAGAACTGTTTTATAAACTCTCAATTCTTATGTTTTGCTGATGATCTAAAATTGTATTTGACTGTACGTTCATTAGAGGATTGTCAGAATCTTCAAGCAGATTTAGGTAATTTATCTCGGTGGTGTACTGCCAATGGCATGGAACTGAATCCAGCAAAATGTCAGTTTATTAATTTTAGTAGAAAGCGTCACCCTATTGTTTTTATCTATAACATTAACCAAACACCTCTTATTAATGTGTCAGAAGTTAAAGATCTTGGTGTTGTGATTGACTCTACCATGTCTTTTCGGCCCCATATATATGTTTCAATTAATAAGGCATTAAGGATGCTTGGTTTTATCAGAAGGATAACTTGTGACTTTCGAAACGTGCAATGTCTTAGAATACTTTACTTTTCCCTTGTTAGACCTCTTATTGAATATGCATCTTCTGTTTGGAATCCCTTCTATACGAACCATATTCACAACATTGAACAAATACAAAGAAAATTTCTAAGACTCATTGCCTATAAATCTGGAATTCATCCTGTTAACACCTACCACCTAAATTACCATGATTTGCATTCCCAGTTTATGTTGGAGCCTCTTCGTTACAGAAGGAATTGCAAGGATCTTTTCATTCTATTCAACATAGTCAATTCTACTCTCGATTGTCCTACTCTTTTGTTGAATATTGGTTTTTCCGCAACAACTAGATCTACTAGAAATAGTGTTACTTTTTCACAACCACACTACTATACTAATTATCGCAATAATTCGTTCATCCCCAGGTCCACAAGATTGGCCAATCGATTGAATCTTGATTTCTTTACATCTTCTTCTGAGTTTCGCCGACAACTCCAAATTTGTAATTTTTAAAAAATATTTTTAGTTATTGTAAGTGATATGTGCTTTATCTTATGTGTTAATTAATGTATCTATAAGTTTATGGTTTTTTCTATTTATATATATATTTTTTTCTTCTTTTTTTTTAAATTCTGTATATCAATTATTGTACTCTATTGTATTTAATGGGTTCTAGCCCGTCAATAAATAAATAAATAAATAAATAAATAAAACCATAAAAAATAGGTTTCGTGTAAGCCCATTAACTTGAAAGTAATACATTTTTTTAAATCACATACTTATCTAATTTAAGGTTTATGTATGCATGTTTTGGGGGGGGGGGGGTGTGAACATTCTAGTGGATCATCTATTTTCCCTCTCCTACTCAGTTCCTGGGGGAATTCTCAGAGGTTACTAATTCTATTTGAGATTGATATTATTAAAGGACTGTAATACATATTTGTCTTCCCAGTACTCAGCCAAATCTTTGTTTCTTCCTATATTTATTCCTCGAAGAGCTACCTTATCTTCTACTTTACTTGTAACTTCATTAATTATTTTTGAACTAGAACCTAAACCTCAAACCCCTTCCAGCAAATTGACTATTGAAAGATATTTTTTGGTAGAAAAAGTAAGTTTTTGCAATTCTGCATAAAATTTTGCTTAGAGACATTTGACAGGTTTCGAACTAGAACCTAAACCTCAAACTCCATCTAGCAAATTGACTATTCAAGGACATTTTTTGGTAAAAATATTAAATTTTTGCAATTCTGGATAAAATTTTGCTTAGAGACATTTGACGGTTTCGAACCAGAACCTAAACCTCAAACTCCTTCTAGCAAATTGACTATTCAAAGACATTTTTTGGTAAAAATATTAAATTTTTGCAATTCTGGATAAAATTTTGCTTAGAGACATTTGACGGTTTCGAACTAGAACCTAAACCTCAAACTCCATCTAGCAAATTGACTATTCAAAGACATTTTTTGGTAAAAATATTAAATTTTTGCAATTCTGGATAAAATTTTGCTTAGAGACATTTGACGGTTTCGAACCAGAACCTAAACCTCAAACTCCTAGCAAATTGACTATTCAAAGACATTTTTTGGTAAAAATATTAAATTTTTGCAATTCTGGATAAAATTTTGCTTAGAGACATTTGACGGTTTCGAACTAGAACCTAAACCTCAAACTCCATCTAGCAAATTGACTATTCAAAGACATTTTTTGGTAAAAATATTAAATTTTTGCAATTCTGGATAAAATTTTGCTTAGAGACATTTGACGGTTTCGAACCAGAACCTAAACCTCAAACTCCTTCTAGCAAATTGACTATTCAAAGATATTTTTTGGTAGAAAAAGTAAGTTTCTGCAATTCTGGATAAAAATTTTCTTAGAGACATTTGACAGGTTTCGAACTAGAACCTAAACCTCAAACTCCTTCCAACAAATTGAGTATTCAAAGATATTTTTTGGTAGAAAAAGTAAGTCTCTGCAATTCTGGATAAAATTTTTCTTAGGGACATTTGAAGGTTTGAACTAAAACCTAACCACAAACTTCTTCCAGCAAATTGAATATTCAAAGATATTTTTTGGAAAAGAAGTAAATGTTTGCAATTCTAGATAAAAGATACATTTAATGTGCAAAAGGAGTTTTAACTCAAATATTTCTACAATTTATCCCTGCTCTTTTTAGGCTCGTTCCATCTGGCGATAGAACCGTTTTAGGTATCGTTCGCGAAAGTGCTGTATTTCTTTTGCGTTCCAACATATTATAGTATCGTTCTTGGGACGGTACAAAAACTACCTTCTGGAAAGGGGTGATAAAGTTGATGTGGCCATCCCTAATTCGAGTTAAAGTACTATACAGTACTCGATACGATTTCAGAACGGTTCATAATTGCCGAGTCGCCAATTGAAATAATCATTTTTTTTGTGTAAAACAGTTAATAATTCAATAATTTCCCTATAGATGTACAGATCCTTGCGAGCAACTAGCATACATAGCAGCTTTTACAATTTCCGCGTATGCTACAACGAGCATAAGAACCGGAAAACCGTTCAATCCGTTATTGGGAGAAACCTATGAATGTGATAGAACAGACGATTTAGGTTGGCGTATTATAAACGAGCAAGTTTCTCATCATCCGCCAATGGTAGCACAATATTGCGAAGGAAAAAATTGGGTGTGTTTTCAAGAGTTTACCATGACTTCGAAGTTTAGGGGGAAATATTTACAAGTGAGTGGTGGAAATTTAAATAATCGGACCTTGTATAACGATTTTTTTTAGATTATTCCGTTGGGAACCGCACAGTTAGAATTCAAGGATAATAATAAGTATTCGTGGAGGAAAGTTACGACTACGATCCATAATATTATAGTCGGGAAATTGTGGGTCGACCAACATGGTAAGATTTTTTTTTTAAATATTTAATAATTCTTTTTTGAAGTGCTTGGTAACTTTTTAAATCTCCCCAGAAGTCCCAATTGTGAATTTTAACATTGCAAGTAACTTTTTTTTGTTATAAGGCCAAAATGTTAGTGTACAGGGGTGAGCTATAAAAATTTGACGATTTCTAAAGGGGATGAAGTCGTTAAATTGACAATGTATTGTAAAATTATTGAAATTTCACTATATAGTAATTATAACGATCCAAAGTAAGGGTCTTACTAGATATAGAGTGTTAGTAATGAAAATGAATTGAACTTAAAAAATTTTTTTTAAGTGACGGCCGTGCGTGCAACCTATCAATGGCGCGCGGAGGGCTATTTTCAGCGTTAAATTGAAATTATAAATAATGGAGGTACAGTTCCGGGAGTTGGTACTTTTTTACTGAATTTCCTCCTCTTTAAGGATCTTGTTTTTCAAATTTCGAAAATATTTATAATTTACGAACAATAAGCTACAAACCAAACACTATTTTTTGAAGGTGTTTAATTGTTTATAACTTTTGGAATTATTTATGGGCTAATTTAATTATTTGGCACAATGATCTAGACATTATTCCGGATCGAATGAGCTAAACCAAATAATTTTAATAAAAGTATGTAGAATTAACACCATTTTAATTTTATAGACTAGACTAAGTGTAAAATCGGGTAAAATGGCTTCTTTTATGGCTTTACCTGTTGGTATAACAGTAAATTTTATACGGAGTGGTTGAAAAAAATGCAGATATCTGCTATCCTATGATATTTTCGATTTACATGGCGCAGTTGTTTAAAAAGTTTCCAAATATTAAAACCGGTCTTTTTGTATAAATTGAACGAAAATCAATCATTTTTGCACTAATGTTATACAGGGCGGTAAAAAAGCCTATTTATGCTAATCTGATTAAAACTTTACTTTGACAGGAACATGAAAGTCGAGAGGCTTTCTACACCTTTTTTTTGACGAAAATCGAACTGAAATTTTAAAATTTTGCTACCATCCACAATAATTTTTGTTCAATTCATGTAAAAATTGGAAAAAATGGAACGTTTTGTCTGAATTTTATAATTAAGTGAATTGAAACCAAAATTTTCGATCTAATGTATAGGGTGGTCCAAAAAAGCAATTTATTTCAATTCTGTATCAAACTTTACTTCGAGACATTGGATAGGAACGAAGAAAGTCGAAAGGCTTTCTACAACTTTTTTTCAAAAATTGAACTGAAATTTTAAAATCTTACACCACAATTTTTGTTCAATTGATCTTAAAATTGGAGAAAATAGAACATACAGTTGATCCGGTGAATCTTTTCCCATGCGTCATCATTCATATACAAACGCAATAAATCAATACATTAAGTAACACGTAGGTCGTAGATTGATGGTTTAATTAGGATGTGGCTAAAATGACGGTGAACGTTATTTATTATTGTATTGAAGCTGGTGTAATAGATATTTGTAAATATTTTACAGCCACTTAGCAATATGCTACCTAATCATTTAGTTTGAAAAAAACTGTTAGTATTCCAGAGTTTTATGGGGCTATTCTGCAAACTTGCTTTTAAGCAAATTTACTTGCATAAGAGTTAGTATTAATAACAACTTCCTCAGTAGAAACTTTGCAAATCAGTATTGCCCTGTTAGGGTTATGGCTGGCAACCATTACTATTGTGCCGTCCCACCCATACAGTTCAACAATGAAAAATAAAAATCTTTTGGGTTGTAAAAATAAATAATTAATATTTCAAATATGTATATTTAAGACTCATATATATACAATAGATTTAATTTAATTTTCCTCATAGTCAGAATCAGAGTTATCACCAGTATTTATATCTATTGTAATTGGTTGAATGCTAATATCAACTATATTCTGCTCTCGGGCATACCACTTTTGAATAATTTCATGGGTATGCCTAACACATTTTTCCCAAATTTTTTGATTACATTGTCCCAGAACTATCTGAATACCCATCTTTACCAATATATTTATTATAATATGACTTACAATTTGCCCAAATTAATTCAATAGCGTTGAATTGACAATGATATGGCGATAGTCTCAGCACTTCATGACCATGTTCTCGTAGTAACTCATCAATTATATACACGTTTTCTTTTCTATTCATTTTTGCAATTTGTAGCAATTCAGGTTTTGTAAGTTTTGTATCAAACTTAATGTTGTTTGTTATCAACCATGTAACAATCTCATTTTTTGTCGAATTAGTAGAAGATTGCTTTTCTAAAAGAACACTATGATATGGAGCATTATCCATAACAATAAGAGATGGCTCTTTTAAGTTGGGAATTAATTGAGTACTTATCCATTTCATAAATATTTCATTGTTCATTTCTCCATGGTAATAAGCTACTTTAGATTTTGAACAGAATAATAAACTTGCTTCAGAGACAAATCCTTCGGTAGAACCAGCATGGACAATTATAAAATGTTTAACATCATAACCATCTGGTTTACGTACACTTTAGTGCTGTTGTCTTGCCAAGATTTTGTTTTATTTCCCTTTGAATAGATCCATGTTTCATCCAAAAATACAAGTTCTCTTGGGTGAGTACTTGAAAGGTTTTCCATATATTTACGCAGAAAATTGGCTTTCAAGGCTGCAATACTAGTCCGCTCCATTAAAGCTCTCCGATTGTCATCTTTGTTATATTTGAATCCCAATGTTTTTAACAAAGTGCTCAGATATGTTTTGCCAATAGATACAATTTCGCTTTCCCTCAATTTACAATTTAAGGTAGTCAAAGTAACATGCTTCTCTAAAACAAAAACAAAAATTATAGTACGGATTCAATTTGAACAAATACTATATTTTTAATGATATTATGTTTGTTCATTTCATTAATGTTTTAACCTTGACTGTTCAAAAATAAGGTAAATTCAATAGTTGAATTAAATTGTAATGTAGTCACAAAACTACTAAAATCTATATAAATACCTTCCTAAATTTTTCTTGAATATACCATGATTTGAATACTCGTTACAAAATACCTACACCTACATTTTACCAAAAAATTCTAATTAAATAGTTTGATATTTACTTTGTTGGTACATATCATATAATGTGTTCTGTACTGCCATCTTAGCTCCCTCGGGTAGATCAGTTGTTTTAGTTTTAGAACGAGTTCTGCTTTTGCCTGGGCTTGAAAGAATTGGATTATTTTCTTTTCTTTTTTTAGAGCATTGTTCGTCGAGATATTTTCAAAGCAGCAGCTACCCTCTAACATAAAAAAAATTGATTAATAATAAGTATATTGCTAAACAAGCACGCACTTGAATTTACTTAATTACAGTTAACTGTAAATAATTGTCATATTAGTAAAGCGTGATATATAGACGTCAAAAAATAATAGTTCAATACCAACCCCGTTTACTTTAGAAGTGTAATTCAATGTCTGTCGGGGCATATAGCTCGAGAAGTAGTTGTTGCTTCTTAGTAGACGGTCTGCTCTTTGGAAATTAATTTTTCTAATTTTGTAAAGCGTTTAATAGTATTGAACTATTATTTTTTGACGTCTATGCACTTAAATATTTATGTTACCTCTTGAACACATGAATGTGGTTCCAAAGGTCCTCCATTTCTTTTTTCTAACTCAAAATACTCCAACACGTTCAGGACCAGCTCCTGTGCTTGCGAATTCAACGTTTTTCCAGGCATATTCTAAAAATAAAAACCATTCATAAATAGTTCTGGTCTTTTGGAAAATGAGGTCAATATTTTCTACATTGGTGGCAGCAAAATATGTTTCATATATTTCAGTTTGATGGAGTTCTATCCAGAATCATAATGAAATGTCAATTTAAGGTTAGTTTTCATTACGAAGTAAATAAATAAAAAGTAGATAAATAATATTTACTTACCACAATAATTCGAACACTCAGGTATAAGTTAGTCGTTATAACAACTGTTTTTGAAATAAATGTATATGCAAGGGACAAAAAAATGGATAAAAATGTAAAATAAAAATGTAAACAAAGTCTTTGGTCTGTCAATATACAAATTCGCGGTTAAACCACAGAACTTCTGTTGTGTGGGTTACACCTATCATTCATCATATGGCTATCTCTGTTTGTTATATTATGTTCTAATGGAACAAACGGTTTCATTTCGGGGGTTTAGATTCTGTGAGTAGAAAAGAGACGTACTACAAAAAGTAGTATGTGAATAATTTCATACATGGAAAATATTCAGCGGACCAACTGTAAGTAGAACATTTTGTTGTTAACAATTTTTTAAGAAATTGAAAAAAAACAAAAAAATGTTGCACGAATGTTTTACAGGGTGATCAAAAAAACAAATTTTTGCAATTCTGTTTGAAACTTTGCTGTAAGACATTGAACAGGAACAAAATAAGTCTAGCGGCTTTCTATCAATTTTTTTTCGAAAATTGAACTGAAATTTTGAAATTCTACATAAAACTGCCTTGAGATATTTTTGTGGAAAAGGGGGATAGTTAAACTTTCCCCAAAATCAATAAACTGGAAGAAAGTAAAATAGAATTTTTCAAAATTAATAAAAATTTTTAGCACATATCCTTTTATTTTAAAAAATGAAACGAACAGCAACCCAAAGTTACTAATTCTTATTGTAAAATGGCTAAAACTCACAATTGTGGATTCCCGACGATTTCTTAGGTATAGACACAATTTTTTATCATTCAGGTGATATGGAAATAATCGGAAAAGGCGCCGCGGAAGGTATAAAATGCGTATTGAAGTATATTCCATATTCTTACTTCTCAAGAGATTCTCAAAGACGCGTCAAAGGTGTCGTAATGGATGCCGATTCTAACGTCAAATGGATGGTTAACGGTACTTGGGACGATCAAGTAGAAATTGCACCGGTTATAGGTAATACCGGTACTAACGGAAATCCGGTATACGAAACCGGTCCGTCGGTCGTTGCTTGGAAACGGAGACAGCCACCACCGGATTCTGAAAAGTAAGTTGAAATGTGTCTTAAAATAATTTTTACCATTTGTTCTCTTATATTTTGAATTAAAGCTGAACTCCGAAATCCTTATTTTCCTATCACCCTGTAGCTTTATAATTTTTTAGCATTGTGGTTTTTGATTCGCATTTTTTAATCTTAAAATGGTGTTAAAACTCGTATAAGGAAAATAACAAGTTTAAGAGCGCGCTCCTAAATTAGACAGCTCAAAACAGTTGGCACCCCTGACTTGCAACAAAATTTAGGTCATTTTGTAAACAACAAATCTAAAGAACGCAGTAAAATTAAGTACGGAAATTTTAACACAATATAACTTGGACCTTTGTCTTGGGGATCAGGTATTTTGGTTAAGTTTTATATTGTTTTAAAAAAGATATTAGCCATTATGTGATGGTATGTTTTTGATAGTTTTGACAATTTGTGGTCACCAATTTGAACGCCAAGATCTGATCCCCAAAAGCCTAGAGAATTCCATTCTGAAAATATGAAATCTCAAATCATTGTATTTTTTGAGATTTGTTGCATACAAAATTTTTGAAACGAACATTAGTTCAGACGTTCCACCGTCTTGATGGATGGCGCTGTATGGAACTTCAATGACAGATGATGACGGTTTTGTGTCCATAAAAATATTTCAAATTATTTATTATTGTTTATAGCATAGCTTGTCAGTATTTGTAAGTGGTTATAATAAAGTAATCTTCATGCTGAAAAAGTAAATTTGTGCTTCGTAAATGCTCTTTATATTTACTCCACATGTGCTCCATCACAAGTAACGTGTTTAGTGCCTATAGGTGTGAAATAAACCACAAATATTTTTAGCTAAGTACTGCTAGTGATCCCACAAAAAAGTGCCCTATATTTATTGATCCCCATATCGGGGCCTTTTGGTTCCTCCGGGGACCTGTACACAACCATAGACTTCATCAGCATACATACATCGGCCACCCGAGTTAGTGAGAAAAACTACATTGCTAATATTAGTAATAAATGACTTCTACTAATTGACCAAAATAGACATTTCGAATTCTATTCTATACTGTTGTAATCTTTTATTTTCGAAACACAGGAATAAAAATGTTATATATATTTGATCTTCAATTTTTCCAGGTGATGTATCGAAAAGTTATTATAAATACTTTTTGCAGTTTTCCTCCAGTTTGTAATGAACGGACATGCCTGTTTTTCCATTGACTCTTCTTAATCCTAATTATTCCAGTAAATTATACCAAAAATGTCTTCTTTTATTGAAAACAAAAACAAATTATTTAGGCAATCTTTTTGTTTAATTGTAGTATTACAAATTTGAAGTATAGAGTAAGTAGGCAGTTTTTATATTAATTATAATACAGAAAGAAATGCTAATTAATTAGGTAAACTATAAAAATGTTTATTATAGCAATAAACAGACATGTCTGCTTTTTCAATGATCCTTATTAATTATTCAAAAAAAATCACAGCAAAAATAGGTGTATGTATGTTTTTGTTGAAAAGAAACAAATCAAAAATATTCTTTAAAAATAAATAAAATTATTATTACATTATGTTTAATGTATTTGTCTTCATATTTATTAGTACATAGCAACTGAAGTTCATCTTCCATTTTTCTCTACCATTTCTCCTCAGAACAAAAAGAAAATTAAAAGTTTATAAAATTATCCATTTTTTACGATTCTACACTCACAAAGGGGTGGTGACACCCATCGACATACTGAAGTCTTGATCCATATAGTTATAAAGACTGAAAAAAAAAACAATTTAATTCTAAATACTCTAAATAAATATTTTTACTAACAAAATTATTTCAAACTCATTTCAGCAAAAGTTTTAAACAATCCATTTTATCAGAACTGTAAATGAAATAAAAAATTAGATGTTTCTTCTAAATAGGTGTTGACATTTTTTTACTTACTGAATAGTTATAGCGAACACTGCTATATGGAATATTATTTGGACCTGTGCTGGCAGTTACATCAGGCTTCATTTTAAAATGTCTTGTTAGTGTTTTTACTTACGCATTAGTATCGGCATCCATATATTTGCCCTAATTATCTGGATTCTGTCTAACCAGACTTCTTTTTCTCATATTCTGATATTGCTTGCTTGATATAAGGGAGGTCAATGTATTTCTGTCCTTTTCCTATTTGATTTCTGATTATTTCAGGAGCTATACATTCTGTATAGAATTGCTTCAGTTTCAGACGCATTTTTTCGGCCCATATTTTTCTATCTATCTCAATTTCCTCTATATATAGATCTATATTATCGCAGATATACACAACAAAGTAACATCTGCTACTATTAGCACAACACAACCCCGTTGTGTTGTGACTATTAGTTATTTTGGTGTATTCTTTGGTTATATTCTGGTTATATTCAATTGCCCGCCGATTGCCCCTGGATCTAAAAACACACGCTACCCCTACCCAGTCGAATTTGTTCGTTTTTTGCACAATAAAACGTAAATGTTTAGAATTTACATAGTTGTCACAACTATAAAAATAATGTTGAATTTACTTACCTAGATATTGTAACGAGAAAATAATAATGAAAAACCTACAATTATCTGAAATGAAACAATAACAAAATATAAGCACATACTTACCTGATATATTTCTATTTTGGAAACCCAAAAATTAATCACAATTTGCCTTATGACTAATACACTCTAGGTACGAAGTCGAATTTTGAAAACATAAGAAACCTAACATATAGGTCAAATGGTCACTATATAGATATTGCAAGTTCCTAAAAATATACCTAATATTTTTTATGACGTGCATAGATTTTCTTGTTAAAAAAAAATTTCTCCTTGTTTGAGGATTTTCGTATAACATGGCAACATCGGTTGTGAATGCAGCATTCTGTATTTTACGATTTTACTTGGCTCTTTTGGATTTTAAAGCTTCGATGCCAAATGTAAAAATTATCCCTAGAAATCCTTAGATACAATTTAATAATCCTCTCCATTACGACGATAAAAAGAGATGAGGATGGTTATCTAGTTTTTAGCTTGCCATAGGTAAGTAATAATTGTTGAATAAAATTAATGAATGAGGTAGGTAACATTACATTTTAAAAAATTTCGAAGCATAAATGTTTTTTGTAGGTAACTTTGTCTTGTCAATATGCCTAGTCGAAATTACCTTGCAAATTAATTGATTATATAAGCATTTAAAACAATGAAAGAAAATAAGAACCCAAATAATAATTATTAAAGGATGACGTAGTAATAGTGTTAGTTGTTGATTAGAAAAATATTGTAAAACAAAGGAAGACTAAAAAATTAATTTCGTCTACCTACTCTAGAAATGGCAATAGCGCTTCTTCGACTTGGTAGAGTTGAAATATCTGAGCTTTATTTATGTTTCCCTTCAATCTGTTTTCTTATCTTATCAGTAGGTACAAAGTTATGTGGCTTCAAATATTTTTGAAATGACGGTAGGTCCGTAAAATGGGTAAAAAAAACTGAAGTTTCTAAAATGTTTTAGCGAAAAGCTCGGTCAAATTCAGTTCCTTTTTGTATAAATATATTTTAAAATAAGTAATCTTTTAAAAACGAAAAGATGTTTAGAATTAAAAATAACTTTCAAATAGGTATTCAATATTGTTTATTTAGATCAAAAAAATAATTTTTTCGATATTTTCTGTGAAATAAAAACATTTTTGATGTAAAACAATGTGTTAAATATTTGGAAGCTATTTTTAATTCTAAACATCTTTTCTTTATAATTTTTGAAATTGTCCAAAATAAATGTACCTACCTACCTACTTGAGACTCTTGAGCAAAAATCACATCTAATTTAAATTTTGATATCTAATGTATATATTATACCTACCTAGTTTATTTCGTATTCAATAAATTATTTGAAAAAAATGAAAAATGTTGATGTAATGATTGAAATTTTGGTTTAGAATTTAATTGAAGATATACGAGGGTGTTAAAATAACTTGTTGTTTTTTCTTCATTTTTGTATCACCCTGTAGATTGTAATAACAATTATAACGGTTTTTAATTGAAATCAAACTGTAGCTTCATAATTTTTGAGGGTTTTAGTTTTTTATCCTCGTTTTTTAATCTTGAAATGGCGTGAAAACTCGTTTATGAAAATTAACAAGTTTTAACATGAATTTTTCGTAAACCGTTCATAAAAATGTGATAAATTTTCCTTAAATTGAAGATTTTTTCTTTCAATGTTGATGTAATTATTGAATTTTTTTTAGAATTCAATTAATCAATTATTTTTATATCACCTTGTAGGTTGTAATAACAATTATAGTGGTTTTTAATTGAAATGAAATTGTAGCCTTGAAATTTTTGAGGGCTTTAGTTTTTTATCCTCGTTTTTTAATCTTAAAATGGTATTCAAACTCTTACGTATACGAGGGTGTTAAGATGAGTTGTTGTTTTTTTCTTATTTTTGTATAACCCTGTAGGTTGTAATAACAATTATATTGGTTTTTAATTGTAATGAATTTGTAGCCTTGAAATTTTGGGGGGTTTAGTTTTGGTATAAAAACTTGTCTATGAAAATTAACAAGTTTAAACATGAATTCTTTTGAACTGCTCTAATAAATCCCATTTTTTTTGTCTTGATTTAAAGATTTTTTTCGTCAATGTTGAAAAGATGATTGTTTACAATTTATTTAAATTTCTACAGGGGCGCTAGAATGAGTTGTTGTTTTTTCCTTATTCTTGTATCACCCTGTAGTTTGTAATTAAAATGAAATTGAACTGTAACTTTATAATTTTTGAACCTTTTGGTTTTTCATTCTCGTTTTTTAATCTTGGAATTGCGTGAAAACTAATATCTGATAATTAGCAAGCTTAAACCTGAATTTCTCTCAAAAGCTGTTATACA
Source organism: Lochmaea crataegi (assembly GCA_947563755.1). Taxonomy (NCBI): domain Eukaryota; kingdom Metazoa; phylum Arthropoda; class Insecta; order Coleoptera; family Chrysomelidae; genus Lochmaea; species Lochmaea crataegi. The sequence continues at coordinate 118,601,326 of OX387422.1, read as the reverse complement.
AATTTCCTTGGATTAAAGATTGTGTTGATATAATTCAAATTATTGCTTAGAATTCAATTAGAGCGCCTACGAGGACGTTGGAATGAGTTATTATTGTTCCCTTATTTTTGTATCACCATGTGTTGTAATCATTTCTTTTTATTTCAGGTTTTACAATTTTACCCTTCTGGCGGCTCAGTTAAATGAACCGGAAGAAGGTGTGGCGCCGACCGATTCTAGAGTAAGACCTGATCAGAGACTCATGGAAGAAGGTCGATGGGAAGAATCTAACAAAGAAAAAATTCGTTTGGAAGAAAAACAAAGAGCGGCGAGAAGAGAACGAGAATCAGAAGCTGAATTAGCAGCTGCCGAAGGTAAATTATCAAATAATTCATATACCGTGCGTCCTAGAAATATCTTACCCGTTATAACTGTAATTGAATCGCTTATTTGAGAAAGGGCTTAACTTGTTAACTTGTTACTTTTAAGAAAATTAACAAAAACTTATTGGTAGTTTAAAAAAAATATGATAACGATATTTTTTGGCATAATTTAGTTTAAGGCCCAGTAGCTTAGATGGTTTCAATATTAAAATGAGTATTTTTTTGATAATGAGGGGAAAAATGGAATTAGAAAAAAATGCAGACGGTACCTTTTTCAAATTAATTTTTTTTTTTCCAAGAAACCACTTGAATTTATTTTTGAAACATCAAATAAGAGTTGTTTTTCTAAGAATCACCTAAATAACAACAATAATAATATTTTAAGCATTAAATATTTATTTAAAAATTTAACAAAATTAAACCTGCCTCTTTTTGGAAATTTTTTTTGGCCAAGCCAAAATTTCTTGATAGAATGGGTGATACGCCTCTGGAACGTAGGACATCGCTTTACCGATATCTGTTATTTTTGTTTCCAATACTGGTACTTTTTCTTGACGAGGCTTTTTTTCAGGCATTCTAAGAGCAACTCTTCTTGGCATATGGATTTGAAAAGTATGTCTGGTCAAACCTCGAATGTACTCTGAGCACACAACATATTCAGGTGATTCTGAGTTATGTATCATTTGGTAAAATTGGGATATAGAAAAGGCTTGCTTTTGTGCTCTGGGAATTTTTTTGTGTGAAGTCTCCATAGATATGACATTTTTTTTATAAAATTTTGGCCACCAATTTTTAAAATTTTATATATTTTTTGCATTATGCGCTACAAAAAAACAAGATAGGCAGTAATGTTTTTCGCAATTAGAGCACTTCAATGAACTTTGGGGAGTTTTTCTTGAGGCTTCCTTTGATCCAGATTGTTCAGAGATCTTCGCATAACAAATAACACAACGTCTTCTGTTAGCTCGACCAACATCTTCCAGTATATGTGAGGCTTACTCGGACTCTACATTATTTGGGATGATAACTTCATTTTGTCTCAATAGTCCTTTTACAACTTCTTCTCTGAATTTAGTAATTGACATATTCTCATTAGCTATCTGCTGATGAGCGACATAAGCATTTACAAGACACGTTCCTGTTAAAAGTTCCAATGCCAGCTTTCTGTACCACTTCAAGCTTCGCCTTAGAGATGTATTATAGGCTTTCACTTGGTCGGATAGATCAATAAATGCCTTACATTTATTATAATCCATAATAATTTTTGGCTTCAAAATGTCTTGTCCTCTTTTCTGCACTCGAACCATCCCATCCGTGTGCTTAGTACTTAGACACAGAACATCGCGCTTATCGCGCCATTTTTGTACCACAATTCCTTCCTTACATTCAGCAGCAACTGTTTCGTCTTTTTTGAGTTTTTTCTGAACAACGTCTTTTGGGTTGAATTTTCGGTTTACACGCAATGTTCCCACAAGATGGGTATTTTGCTTCAATAACTCAGTTGCTAAACTGCAAGAAGTGTACCAATTATCAGTGTAAAGCGTGCGTCCTTTACCTAAGAGGTTCCCCATTAGATCCAAGTCAATTTTGGATGGAACTCACATTTGCTCGTCTTTGGATTTTCCACAATATACACTAAAATTGTAGGTATAACCCTTTTCAAGGCATAACTTGAACAACTTGATGCCGAACTTGTGGCATTTATTTTTTATGTACTGTAAAAACTTTAGTCGTCCTCGAAACGGAACTAAAGTTTCGTCGATACATAAGTTTTCAGAAGGTAAAATCGGGTTTTGAAATAAAGTGATCAATTTTTCTAGTAGCGGCCTCAGTTTCTGCAACCTGTCGTTTGACAAAATTCTATTATCGCTGAAATGGAGCATCTTGAGTAAAAGTTGGAACCTGTTGCAAGACATAACTTTGCAGATATAATTAGTATATATTTCGTCTCGGGACCAGTAGCTCTGCACTTGAGGAAGAGGACATAAACCCATCCAAAGGATAATTCCGAAGAATTTTTCCATCTCATCGGAATCAGTTTGTTTCCAAGACTTCACGCGAGCATTACAATGAACGGTTTTCTCAATGCATTGGTCAGCATAGCGATTTGTTTCAGTCACCTAAAAGTAGGAAAATAATGAAAAAAGCCAAAAAGAAGTATTTTTACCTTTACCATTAAGTTTATGATATCGTCGTTTACAAACAATTTGTAAAAATCATAGGGAGTTTTATTGTACATTGTTTCATACAATTCCGCTGTAAATCCAGTACCATTTTCGGTTTCCAAAAAATTAAATTTCTTCAGGTAACTGCCAGTCACTGGTTCCCATACATATGTACCATTAGTCACTTGTTGATCCTCTTCTTCGTCACCAGATGAAGAAACCTGCATTTGTCGAATAACATCTTCAATAGTATCTGATATATTATGTTGTGGTTTACTGGCTGATTGGGTAATCTCACTAGACGTCGATGCTCCTAAATTCACTTGTTGTGAATTGGCAGTGCGTTTTGAGCCACTTATTTTTGTCAAAACTTTCTTCTTTTTGCGCGGTTTATATTCTATTGAATCAGAGTCAGACTCGTTATCTGATTCGGGTTCAAATTCATCTGACGTTCCGTCGGGTTCAAAATCGTTCATATCCTCTTCATCGGAAAAACATTCTTGCAATAACTTTTGTAAATTTCGCTGTTCTTCCTCGTAACGAGACATGTTTACGTGCCGAAAGTGCAAAAACAACTGAATTGATATTGTAAACAAAGTGCGAGCGACCACATCTGCCTCTACTCACATGTCGAGACCTGTGAAAACATGAAATCGGCATGGTGACACATTGGTCTCATATGGCCCGAGGGCAAAAATTGCAACTCATTGGCCGCATGAGACCAATGTGTCACCATTTTTGTTTTTCTGTTTAAATTTCCAAATGTTTTTCTTTTAGCTTCTAGTAGCAAAATGAGTTATTTATGGTTATTTTCCTTTGAAGAGAAGCGAAAAAAAAATTTGGCCTAAAGGACCAATTTTTTTTTGTCCACGGTGGCATTCAACGTGTTAATGACACCAAAATCTCGGTAATTAGGCAAGAAGGAATGCCCTCTGATAGGAAAAAATTGTTCAATTTTTTTTTAATCTTTTCGTCTCATACCATGGTATGATTTTTACCATGGTATGTTTTTGTTCTTGTACATTTTCTGGAATTTCTCGTTGAATGTAATCCCACAGAAACGAGCATACTTCGTTGGGTCCCTTACTGGCAATATCTTCATGGTAAACATAAAAGAATGCCTTGTCTGTCTTACTTTTGTGTATACCAAAAATATTGACCATTAGCTGTGTTAAATAAAATAAGTCTTGGACTGGAACTTCAGGTAAGTGTAAATACTGCATATAGTCAAAAGTTATTACTGCCAAGTCGTCACGAATCTTGCACTCTTCAAGAGATTCCTTTAGTGACCAATAAAACTTTTTTGCTCTTCGTTTATGAACGGCTAGTTCGGCAGCTGCTACTTTTTTAGATGCATCTCCAAGCGAAGGACTTTTTATTTTAAGATCAAGTTCTTCACTGACTGCAAACTTACCGACATCCGTCTCCAAGCTGTCTTGCTGCTACAGCATTTCCCTTGTAATTAACGTAAGCATGTGAATTGCTCAGAGCTAGCCTTGCTCTAGGGCATATTCCAAGAACTTGGCAACGCATCAGAGCTACATTTATACCAAAACCTGGAAAATCTGGACAGGACACGGCTAAAGCTCTGAGAGCAATCAGTCTGATGTCATTTATGCTTAAGACTCTTGAAAAACTTCTTGATAGACATATCAGAGACGGTATACTGGCTACAAGACCACTACACCAAGATCAATATGCATACAGAGAGGGAAAATCAACTGAAACATTACATCAACTCGTCAAAAGGGCTGAATACGTGCTGGAAAATAAAGAGGTGCTGCTCGCAGCCTTTCTAGATATAGAAGGAGCTTTTGACAACACCTCCTACGAATCCATAGCCAAGGCAACGAGGAAAATTGGGATCGATGCCACGAGCTGCAAATGGATAGACTGCATGCTCAGAAGCAGGATAATAGAAACAACTCTTATGGGGTAGACAATGGCCGTGCGTGCAGCCAGGGGCTGTCCACAGGGGGGAGTACTTTCCCCGCTGCTGTGGAACCTGGTTATGGACGGGCTCATTAGAACCATACACAGAGAAGGATTTAACACCATAGGATATGCAGATGACCTGGTAATTCTATCCCAAGGTAAATTCAACAGTACAACCAGAGACAGACTCCAGATGGCTTTAAATGTAGTAACAGGCTGGACTGTAGAAGAAGGGCTACGCATAAGTCCCTCAAAAACACAGATAATTGCGTTTACCAGAAGAAGGAAAAGGGAAGGACTTGGCCCTCTGACGCTTCAAGGTGAACCTATACGATTGTCGGATGAAGTAAAATATCTTGGGGTTATCCTAGACCCAGGTTTAACTTGGAACCGACACCTGCAGCACGTGGTCAAGAAGGCAGAGGTAATCTTCATGGTTGCCAGACGCACTTACGGCACTAAATGGGGACTTAGACCAAGCATGGTACACTGGTTGTACAAAATGGTTGTCATCCCCAGGATTACATATGCATCTCTGGTCTGGTGGCCAAAGATCAGACAAACATCTGCAATGCTAAAACTAAGCAAGGTCCAAAGACTTGCATGCATTGGCATTACAGGGGCAATGAGGACTACTCCTACAGCGGCGCTGGAGACAATGCTAGATCTTCCTCCGCTACATTGTGTCATAATGTGCGAAGCAAGGGCAGCTCTAACCCGACTGGAGAAAGCATCAGACCATGACGTGGCACATGGGAGAGGACACACAGAAATAAGGCATGTGTATGACGACATCTTTAAAATGCCAACAGACCACATGACCACCAGATATATCTTTCGCAAGAACTTCGAGATTGTCATCAAAGATCGAAAGGAGCTTGAGGAAGAGAATGCACCACCACTCAGTAGAGCAAATGAACTGATCTGGTACACAGACGGATCAAAGAATGAGCTCGGCACCGGAGCGGGCATATAGTAAATTTTATACCCATTTAGAATAAGACCATCCTTATTTATTATTAATAAATCGGTTGAAACAAAAAATTACCAACAAAAATGAACGTCGTAACTAATTTATTAGATGTCACGTTTTTGAAGTTACGTCAAATTTTGATTTCATGTTAATGTCAGATGGTTCAAGAAGCCGCATACGTTAAGTTACTAAAACGGCTGGTACCTCTAAATAGGTATTAATTTTACTATATACAGCAAGTCGAGCAAATATGAAGGAATCGTCTCGCTTGGAAAATACGCCTCGGTATTTCAAGCAGAGGCAAATAACATGAGAGCCTACAACAACAGGCAGATCAGGATCTACAGTGACAGTCAAGCTGCCCTTAAAGCACTTCAGAGCTCTAAGGTAACATCTCGGCTGGTATGGGAATGCGGCGAAGAACTTAGAAGACTGGCGACTCGGAACAGTGTAACACTGGAGTGGGTCCCAGGTCACAAAGGAATCCCTGGCAATGAAAAGGCTGACGAACTCGCAAGAGCAGGATCGTCAACCCTGATGAACGGACCCGAACCAGCTGTGGGCATTCCCAGATGCTCAACTAGGTCATGGTTAAAAGGGTGGGTAAAAGAACAACACAATAAACACTGGAAGAATACGCCCAGGCAAATACATGGGAAGAAATTCATAAAAGAACCATCAGAAAAAGTTGCGAAAGAACTGCTCTCAATGAGCAGGAACAAACTACGCACCATAACGGGGCTACTTACGGGACATTTTCCCACAAAGGAGCACCTGAATAAAATAGGGCTGTATAACGGAGACCTTACATGCAGAAGATGCAAAAAGGATACCGAAACAGCTCTGCATATACTATGCAACTGTGAGACTCTGGACCACAAGAGGCAGAAACTGTATGGTATACCCAAAATGACTCCAGAAGACTTCTACAACCAACCAGCAAAGAACCTGTATGAGCTAATACAGGGAACGGATTTGCTGAATAGGCTGTAGTCATAATACTAGGAGTATCCACAATAAGCCCAGGAGGCTCAGGTGGCGCCGGCGAAGGGACGGCTCCTTAAAAAAAAAGTAAGCCTTCCCCTGTAATCTGGACTTCCTAATAACATTCCTTTGGCAATTTTCGTCATTTCTAACACCTCTTTTCCTTTTCCTTGTAGCCTCTTCTACTGAGCTTTCTGACTGGCTGTTGTCGGTATCGCTCATGATTATTATTTATTTAATAAATAAAACCACTTTACAATATACGCTTTGAAACAACAATATTATGACAAAGGTTCGATATAAACTGATGTCACTTGGTACCTTTCCCAAATAAACGCCGAGAACTAGATCGAATTTACGGACATTGTACTTATGGAAGATGGTTCTTTTCTGCATTAAAAGATGCGTTTACCTTATAAAAATACGATTAGCTAAAAATCTCAAAATGACCGAAAATGTTAGTTAGTCCCTTTCTCAAATAAGCGATTCAATTATATTCGAATTTGCAATAAATAAAGTTCTATACAGTCTTGGAATTAATTATTTTTTTATATCGTCGATTTCTTTTATGTAACACCCGGTATATTTTAATCTTATATTAAAGCTGAACTCTTCCTCTTTCCGAAAATGTACAATTTGTTTCACTTTACCTAAAAATTGAGCGAGTTATTCCATTTTATTAAAATTGCGTTTACGGGGGGTTATGCTGAAAGTATATTTTGAAACCTTTTAAAAACCAAATAACTTATTTTTTTGAGTAAACTGCAACAATTTATACATCTTAGGAAAGGTAAATATTTCAGCTTCCACACAATATTAAAATAGACAGGGTTTAATCAAAATAATCGATATATTCACTTAATATATCTTGGATATATTTGCAGTTGAAATTTTATAAAAAATATTTTTAAAAACGATAAAATTTTGTTTAATATTTTAGGTCGTCCGTATAGCCCTTATAAACCAGTTTGGTTCGAGCAAACACAAGAAGACGATTCCGGTGTAATTCACCACATATATAAAGGAACCTATTGGGATTGTAAAACCAAGCAAGACTGGTCAACGTGTCCCAACATATTTTAGTGAATACCTTACCGCCATTCCTATTTAAGCGTTTTATTTTTATTTTTTTTCTCTCCTTTCTGTTTAGTGTAAGAAAGGTACAGGTAACGGTCATTGAAGTGGTTTGTTAACGCGGTGTACTAATACCAGAATTATCATGTATTTTTATGTAAATACGTATTTTTCTTTCATTTTTCTCTATTTTTTTTTGTATATAAATATCGAGAGAAAAACATCTTCTGAATTTACAGCTTTTCCTAATATGTGATAATGTAAATATATTTGCTTATACAGTTGAAAATATTTGTTTGATTTCTTACATTTTTTCAGTTTTAATGAAATATACTTGAAAAATGGATCGTTTTGATTCACCCTGTATACTAGAAGTGCTCCTAAACGGGGGGGAGGTTTTAAAACTGATTTTCTCCACGATCATCACAGAATTTGCCAATTCTGAAATCAAATTAGATTACAGAATGCTGGAATTCTCTCTCTTGAGATTGAAGAAATATTCTGCAACACCTCTGCCCCCATGCAATTTAAATGAATTTACATTCTCTCTCTAGTGATAGAATAATATTCTCACACTGGTTAGCAATAATAACATTAGCCTTGACGCAGTTGATTGTCATCGTAGTGGCAAAACTTGAGTAAGTGTCAAAATTATTGCTGTCACACCTAATATAATTGTGATTGAGTTCTGTAATATAAATTATCTTTTGTTCATTTCCACTTAAAATATTTGATCGTGGAGAAAGTATGGTCTGCTACTCGGTTAGAATGAAAATTCGTGATTCTCGTGGTTCATCACGCTCGCCTTCGGCTCGCGCTCGGAACTTTTCACTCGCATCGAATTTTCATTCTAACCTTGTTACAGAATATACTATTCGTATATTATGGAATTGGAGTTGAAATTTAGAGTTTCAAAACCAAAAATCCCCCATTTTTTCAAAAAAATATCAATTCTGAGATTACAGTCAAATTGTCATTTTAACTTTTTATCGCCATATTTCAAGAAAACAAGAAACTACATGTAAAAGCTGCATGGGAAATCTTAGCTAACACTTGGCTCACATGGCTAAAATTGGGGGAATTTTGAAAAAAATTCGATTCATTTAAAAAAAAATCCGAAATGTCTTATTTTCAAACGGTAAGTAAAGTTGGATACAGTGAATGTTGGATAATGTCGAAATTTTGACATCTAGTAAAAATAGCGGTTGAAACGGAAATGTTTTGAACCACAGACATTTTCATTGTCATAACTGTCAAATCGATATAACGCTTGAAAGAATTATCTGATTTTGACGTTTGAGGTACCTTTGGAAATGTCTTGATCTCCAAATTAATAATAATTTGGTTTGCATGTTAATATTTTTCGTAGTAAATTAAAAAAAAAACAAAAAAGGTGTAGTTTTTCCTAAAAAATGGCAATTTTGAAGGATCTCATTTAACAATTTTCAAATTTTGAACTTGAGATACTACGATACAATAAGACCTTCTTACTGCCATCTATATATCGTCCCCTTAATACTACAACTAGATAACTTGAATTTTTGACATTTTGAGATATTTACATATATCCAAACAACTTTAGACGCTTTTGCTGATGCTACAACTAGATAAGTTCCATTGGAAATTATAAAGAAGTCAAATCATGTGGCACGTTACAGATAAGTCCCAAGTCGGAAAGAAATCTGATGCAATAACTGTTCAAGTTGAGTTATTTATTTTTATTTCAACTTGAGATGCCTAGTTGTGCGTCTGACTAATAAGTCAACTTATTGGCTACCACGTCTAAGTCAGTCGCGAGATATCTATAGTAAAATTAATACCTATTTAGAGGTACCAGCCGTTTTAGTAACTTAACGAATGCGGCTTCTTGAACCATCTGAACCCGCATGAAAAAAATTAGGTTATGACCTTTGTCATGTCAAATGCTTGACATATTTCTTATTGCACTGGCGTAGTGACTTGAAATTTCATATTATCAGTGGCGGTTTGTAATAATACAAATTAATTTTATGAAATTCATAAAATTCTAAAGATGTTGACATAATAAAAGAATATAAAAGAAGCGCACTAATTTTAAAAACATTGTTTTATTAACTAGATACATAGTTTTTTTAAAAAAATATGGCAATTCAGATTCGATTCGATTAAGTACAAATTCTAGATTTTAAAAAAATGACAACGTGATCTTCAAGGCAAAGTTTAATTAGTTTCTAAATCAGAATAACTTTCGGAAAGTGATAGTTCATCATCGGATTCATTGGATACAGAGATCACCATAGGTTCGATGTTTAGTAGGTCCAGTTTGTTTTCTACTTCCCATGCTTCAGAAATAATTTTCTCTGTATGATTTATGTAATTCTGCCAGTGTTGCTCCGGTACATTTTTTACAACGTCATTCCATACTTTTAAGACTTCAGTAGGTGACCTTGCAGTTTTCGTAATAGCTTGGTCATAATGCCTTTTAGTTTCTGACCATACCATTTCGATGGCATTAAAATGGCAATGATAGGGTGGTAGCCTGAGAACACAATGACCATGCTCGGCAGCGTATTTGTCTAAATGATAATTTTTTTCTGGCAAAACTTGCTTTTCAATTATATTCCAAACAGCATCCTTTAAAATGTGATCTGGAAAAGGAATATTCTTTTTTTTGAGCCATTCTAACATGCGTGTTTTACTCCAACTTTTTCTTGGGATTTCTTCATCCAGGCGACTGTGATACGTTGCGTTATCCATTATAATTAACGATGGTTCTTCCAAGTTTACAATTAGTTGCTGTAAACCAATTTTCAAAATTTTCGGTGTTCATGTTATCATGGTAATTGCCTGTTTTTTTATTGCATTTAAAAATAAGCGATGCATTTGCCACAAAATCTTTTTTATTACCGGCATGAACAATTACATATCGTGTCCCACTTCCAGTTATTTTTAAATCACTGTGTTTAGTACCATCTTGCCACATTCTTCTGTCCCCGCTTTTACTAAAAACCCATGTCTCATCCAGAAAAACAGGTGTAAAGAGCTTTTCGCTTTTAGCAGCATAGTATTTGTTCAAAAATAATATTCTTTCTAATCTGACTGCAGGCATTTCCAATAAATGTTTTCTTCCATCCTGTTTTTTGAAATGAAAACCCATTTTTTTAATTCCCAAATATAACGAACCTTTGGAAATCTTAGTTTCTGGAGACTCTTCGATAAATTGCCGTAAAATAGTTTCTACTGTGATTTTATCCTTTCGCGCATACATTTTATAAATTACTTCCCTCAAACAATGCAGGGTATTTTTTGTAATTCGGGTTTTGCTCCGGGAAACGCTTGCAGACATATTTCTTCTAAATTCGAAATCTGTAGCTCTGTTTGGTTTTTCAAGATTATATAATGTGCTTTCTGGAACTTTTAGTGCTTCGGACGCTTTTTGAATTGCCTTAAATCGAGATCCTAAATCGTTTTGGAAATAGTTTACTACATTAAGCATAAGTTTTTTGGATTCATCAGAATATCGCATTTTTATATCTTATTTTGCGTTATGACATTAACATGAAATCAAAATTTGACGTAACTTCAAAAACGTGACATCTAATAAATTAGTTACGACATTCATTTTTGTTGGTAATTTTTTGTTTCAACCGATTTATTAATAATAAATAAGGATGGTCTTATTCTAAATGGGTATAAAATTTACTATAATTGTGTGTCTTTTTTGTTGAAGATTTACTGTTTTTGTATTAAATAAATAACAAAAATGTCTGCAAGAGGGAAAACAATTGTAGATTTAGCACGTGCTCAAGCAACAGAAACAATAGGTAAGTCTATTTAAACGTGTTATTAGAAAATATTTAAAAAATTTAAGGTAGGCATTGAAATATTATAGATTATGTATTCAATTGATGTGATCTACATAACATTTACTAAGAAAAATTATTTGTACTTTGTTAAAAACTATAATATTTTTACTTCCAGAAAGTTCCACCAGTACAGCATTCCAGGAAATTCAAGTTGAATGTAATCAAACCAATCCACTAAAATCTACTTTCAAGGATAATGTATTTAAAGGTAAACATGCTGCATTTGCTATGTCTATGTTGTTGAACGGGTTTTTTTACAATGTCTTTAAAAATGATGAGGATTTTTTCTATTTCATGTTAATCTAGTTTTTTCAGTTTATAATAATATAATATTGCAAAAAAAATTTGGACTTGGTTCATTTTTCCTCTTTTTTTTGTAGATCAAATTACTTTTATCCGAGATGAAAGTAAACTTAACATGCCGGAAGCCAGACCAGGTTGTTCTTACCAATTGCAGGATTTAGATTCTGATGATGAATCTTATTCTTCAGAACACTCTGAGTATATGCCACAGTCTGATGGTTCTTCTGATAGTGACGTTGGTCCCCCGAATTCTTCTTCTAACCATAATAACAAGGATCTGCAAGACATGGAAGAATTTACCTGTACGGACAAATAAATCGAGAAGAAAAAGAAATGAATCAGAATGGAAAAGAAATATAGCGAAGGTAAAACACGGCAACTTGGTGAAGCTTACATTTCATCTTGAGGTAAGCATATACCAGGAACAGCAATGAACGATGCATGTCCAGCTACTTATAGACGAAAATGTGGTGAAAAATTTCTCACAATGAGAGATTGTCAATTTTCCGACGATATTACCAGTTAACTTCTTACGAAAGAAAACGTGACTATTATTTATGGTCATACTAAAAAGACAAATAAAAAATGGCAAACCACCGAACATTCCAAACGCCAGAACACCATTTCATTCTTTCTTCCGAAAAACACGGAAAAGATTCAGCTATGTAAAACCATGTTCATCAATACTCTGGGAATTCGAAAAGGTGTTGTGGATATTGCAATGCAAAAGAGAACAAATGAAAATACAAGTTTAGAAGACAATCGCCGAAAACATAAGAAAAAGGTCACGTCATCTGAGATCCTTACAAGTGTAAGGAACCATATTGAAAGGTTTCCCATAGTTTCTTCTCATTACTCATCAAGGACTCAGAGAAAATATCTATCCTCATAACTCATCAACATAACGCTAATGTATTCCTTATTCAAGAAAGATTGCATAGAAAAGAAACAAATATGCATACCTACGAGGCCACTTAAAGAAAGATGTTCTCAGAGGAATATAACCTTGGCTTTCATCACCCATGAAAAGATCAATGTAAAGTTTGTATGGGTTACAATTGCCATTCAAGCGATAAACAATCTATGGAAACTGACTATTTAGCTCACATAACAGCTGAGGATTGAGCCCGAGAATAAAAACGGTAAAGTAAACAGCTGGCAGAAGGCTCTAATGGAGAAATAGTTAGTTGCAATTTCGATTTCCAACAAGTTCTGCTGCTACCAACAATGCTTTATTTTATAAACAGCATTTTAAAGTATTCAACTTCACAATTCATAACACGGTTTCCAAACAAGGTGATTGCTTCATGTAGTCCGAAGTTGAGGGAAAACGCGGCAGTTGTGAAATTGCTACTTGTCTTTACAACTATTTTCAGTGAATGCCTGATACAGTGAGACAAATTCAGTGTTTCAGCGATAGATGCGGGGGACAAAATTTGAACAAATATGTGTTTGACAGCTGTTCAAGAAATTCCACATTTGGAAAGCATAGAACTTATGTTTTTAGTAGTGGGACATAGCGAAATGGAGTGCGACTCTATGCACTCAGCCATTTCTACTGAATTTAAAAGAGTGGGTAAAGCATATTCGCCCCAAGATTGGAAGAAGATTGCAAGGTATGCAAGGCGAAAGGGCGATAAGCTGTATATTGTTCATGACATAAATCATGAGCAAATACTTACGCAGATAAAAATTTAATTTTTTGAAACAAAGCCGCAAATCACTATAGCTTGGCAGAGAATGTGCTGTATGAGTTTCTTGAAGTCAAAACCACTCATTTTGAGATTCAAGGAAACCTTTGATGAAGATTTCAGAATTCTAAATTGTAACAGAAAAACAAAATGAGAGCAAGTGCGCTAAAGGGCGTGTATCCTACTAGATTACCCATTAAAAAGGAAAAGTACAATGATCTCTTGTCCTTGTTTAAAAGCAATCCTCCTGCAATACCTATTGAAAACAAAGCCTATTTCGAGCACCTGCCATTTCAAGAAACTGGTTCTAAAGGAAATGTACCTTTATTCGAGTCCGAAATAAGTGAGAGCGAATAAGCAACACAAAATTATGTGACTTTTTACTTTTTGGTATTTTGTAAACCCATTCGAGAAATAAATACTCATTTTGTTATTTAAGATAAATCTATTTTATGTCAGTACAAAAACTGTTTAAATTAAAATTTCATTGCTAAAAGTAGGTATCTTTTTTTGAAAAAAAAACACCCAAAAATATAGTTTTGAAATGTCTAGGAATAAGTCGGTCTTTGATTCCCTTAATAAGTTGACACCTATCATAAAAAGAGTTGCATTTGATATCGTTTGAAATTATTTTTTCAGTCTGCAAACTTAGATCTGCTCTCCTGAAAAATCAACAATTTCAAGTTACCCAGTTGTAGTATTAAGGGGACGATATTATCTCTACAAATCATCAGAAACCAAAAAAAAACATTCAATACACATGCTTCATTAAGTGACAGATGGTTAGACAAAAATGCTTTCAAACCGAATTTTGACATAAAATACTGCTTGGATTTGTTTTTTTTTTGTTTTGTCTGTTTTGTATGTCTGACAAAGCCGAAAAAAAGAGAAGATCTGACCATTGGAAATATCTAGTAGGGCTTAGACAATCAAAGATACCTACTTCTGGGTGACTACAACTTGTTGAGATCAAATTGTCGCCTGAATGGGTACCTAAAAAAGCTCAAAATAGTGGAGGAAGAAGAAACCTCCATCCTCATACTTGCGAATTGCACAGCAATTCAGAATCCTAGGGCACAACACCTTGGAGATTACTGGATAGAAGAGGGACATTTACCTAAGTTAAAGCCTGCAGATATCCTAAAATTCCTCCGGGAAATAGGACTAAAGAAGCTACTAGTCTCCGAGACTTTCCTCAGGAACTAAGTAGAAGTAAGGTAGCACAATAGATTTTTTAGGTCTCAGTGAATGTCACACCAATATACATACATACATGTCTGGCGTTAAAAATATTGGACAAAAAATTGAGAAAACGATTTGAATCACATTTCTTGAAATGGTCCATGTTCTCTTATTATTTCATCTATAACATAAACATTTTGCTTTCTATACATCTTCGCTATCTTCTGGTTTTGTCATTTTTTGATCAAAATTAATTAATCTTATTTTCTTTCAGCCAACTGACAATTTCCGCTTTTTTATGGATGTTGATGGCTGTTTGTTCAAAATTTCACTGTGGTATGGTGCATTGTCCATTATTGTGAGTGATGGTTCCTCTAAATTAGGCAGTACATGTGTAAATAATATACTATTCATTTCTCCATGATAATCCAGAGTTAAAGATTTTGAACAGAAAACCAAACTTGCTTCTGGAACAAAGCCTTTTGAACAATAATACATCTTTTTCCATCAATTCCTTCAGGTTTACGCACACTTTTAATATTATCATCTTGCCAACTTCTTATTTCACTTCCTTTGGAATAAATCCATGTTTCATCTAAGAATATTAGTTCTCTTGGATAAGCACTCGTTAAATTATCCATATATTTTCGCAGGACTCTTCTGTTGTAAAAAAAAAACGTAGAATCCAGTCATGGGACTGCCGACAGAAGTGAAAACACCAATAAATGAATCCCTTTTAGTTATATAATAATAAAAATAATGTTATAGTAGCATACAGGGAGAAACGGTTTTCATTTATAAATTGAGAAAGCGTAACTTTTTACAATAAGTATATATTAATAAATATGTTTACTCATAAGATTCCTGAAATATCTGATTCTGAATCCGAGGTACATTCATCAGTCTCGCACTCACTGCCACTATTAGATCCATCATTCACAATATCGAAAGCTGGTTCCTTTGCCATATAATTTTGTTCTATTTTTTTACATGTTCACATCGAGTTTTCCATTGAACATCCGACAATGAATTAAAAAATTCTTCACAAATTAAAAGTGACATTTTTTCAGCGACATACTGCTTCATAGAAGCCCACACTAACTCTATGGGATTTAAGTCCGGATGATAGGGAGGCAATCGTAAAGCCGAATATCGTTTATCCGCAAGTATTTTGTCGATTTCGTAAGTTTTGAACTGAGGTTTGTTTAACCTTATAAGGGGTATAAGTTGGCTTTGCACATATCATCTGTAAATCCAATATTTCTGCATTTCTGCTTTTCTCAAAGCCGTAGTAGGCACCTTCAACATTATGATACGACCCATTGTCGATAACTAAAACACTATTTGGTGGTAAGTTTGGTATCAGCATATCCTGAAGCCACTTTTTATAGTTTTCGTAGTTCATGGCATCATGATTGTTTTGCGAATGTCTGGTTTTACACCATACTATATTACTCCTATGAATCTAACGCTTGTCTCTTATGGTAATTTTAAGGTCAAACCTTTAGGTGAAATTCTATTGGAATGTTCATACAAAAATAGTACTTTAAAAATAAAATTTGTAATTGTTGATAGTAATAGTCAACCTTTGTTAGGTCTAGATGATTGTCTAAAGTTTGGTTTGGTACAAAGAGTTAATAATATTGAAACTTCACCAAAGAAAGAATAGATTTATGAATTGTTTAAAAATGTTTTTGAAGGTATAGGTAAAATCCCAGGATTATGCTCTATTAGATTGACCGATGATGCTAAACCAGTTATACAGTGTCAGAGAAAAGTTTCTTTATCTTTACATGATAAATTGAAACAAACTTTGGACAATCTTGTACACAAAAAAATTATTCAAAAAGTGGATTATCCTACAAATTGGGTCAACAGTCTTATGATTGTAGAAAAAGACTTTGTATTGATCCAAAGCCGCTTAACAAATATATACGTAGGGAACATTTTCCAATACCAAGGGCTAATGATATCATTTCTAGGCTTACAGGAAAAACCCTATTTAGCGTAATTGACATGAAAGATGGGTTCTGGCAGCTCCAGCTTGATAATGAGAGTGCGTATTTAATACCCCCTTTGGGCGGTACCGTTTTAACCGGGTACCATTCGGGATTTCAAGCGCCCCAGAAATCTTTCAAAAAAAGAACTTTGAGATATTCGGAGATATCCCTGGAGTAGAGATACCTATACTTTGATGATATCGTCGAGGTAACATCTGGCGGGAAGGTATTATAAATGTCTAGGCCTTCATCACCAATGCAGTTCAGAAGAATTGCTATTTTGATATCTTCTGCTACGGCTTCCTTACCAGCAGCTTTTAGGTAAATTTTGAACTTTTGTTTCCACAAGGTCCAATTTTTGATATCATAGTCCGTTAAAGAACTGGGTGGTTTAAAGACATCCATACTCACAAGTAAATGTCGATTACTATTCCAAAATTAACGGTTTAGAAATTTTTTGTGGTACTACCAACACTATGTACTTTTCACGCACTTTTCTCTAGTCTAGCAAACTTTGCAGGTGGCAAATCCAGCAGCCACACCTGACACCATGTCTTGCGAATGTCTGCTTTATTTACACCGTCTTTAGAGATTACCTGACCTAGAAATACTACCTGACTCAGTTTATACTGAAATTTCTGAAAATTAAACTTAACTTTGTATTTACATTCGCAATATTGAAACTATTCAAGCTATAAAAAGTCCTAAAAACAAGTCTGAAGTCTTGAGAGTCCTCGGCTTACTTAATTTTTTTTCTAAATTTATACCGAACTTGTCTCAGCTAACCTCAAATATGCGTAATCTTACCAAAAATAATGTGCCTTTTGTTTGGACCGGTGACCATGAAAAAGAATTAGAACTTTTAAAAAGTTGATTCCAAAAGAGCGTGTTTTGCAAATCTTTTACCCATACATGCCGATTTTGATACAAACCAATGCCTCAAGTGAAGCTTTTGGGTGTTGCTTATTACAAAATGCACACCCAGTGGTCTTTGCTTCTGGGAGTTTATCAAATTGGCCCAAATTGAAAAGGAATTGGGTGCAATTGTTTTTGCATGTGAAAAACTCCATTATTTTATCTATGGCTATGGAGTAACTATTCAAACTGATCACAAAGCCTCTTATAAATATTTTTGACAAGGAACTCGACAAAGTTTCTGCAAGACTCCAAGGTTTGCTCTTAAAATTGTTGAAGTATAATATTAAAATTACGTATTTACCTGGGAAAGAATTGGTAATTGCGGATACCTTGTCTAGATCATATATAGATGAACCTGTTGCAGATGACCCAGAGATGACATATATTGTTCATACCGTGAGTAACAATATTCCCATGTCGGAGGAAAAGAAAGAGCTTTTTAGAAAAGAAATTATTTCTGATCCTATCTTGTCAAGAATTAAAAAATTTTGTAACTCTTCATGGCCTAACGAAAATAAAAAAAATTGTCCTGAAATGAAACAGTATTTTAAAATTAAAAATAATATTTATTTATCTAATGATCTCTTGTTCCTAGATAAAAAAATAATAGTTCCTCAGTCTTTGAGAAATAATTAATATGCTTAAACTCATCCACGAAGCACATTTTGGTGTAGAAAAGTCAAAATTAAGAGCTCGTCAGATATTTTATTGGCCAAATATTTCTAAAGATATAGAGAATTTTATTCAAAATTGTGAAATGTGTCAACTTCACAAAAAATCACTTCCAAAAGAGACATTAATATCTCACGACATTCCTTCTCGTGCATGGCAATATGTTCATTCCGATTTTTTTGAATTTAAAGGTAAAAACTTTCTTTTGATGGTTGATGCTTACTCAAAGTGGGTTGAAGTAATTCACACAAAAACTGCCGATGAGCTAATATTAGTTTGCAAAAATAAATTTCAACAATTTGGAATACCAGATACATTTTTCGCCGATAATAACCCTTATAATTCTCATAAATTTAAATCTTTTGCAAAAAATTGGAACTTTCAAGTTGTTTTTAGCAGTCCTTATCATCATCAGTTAAACGGACTAGCTGAACGTTATGTTGGTATAGTGAAGGAAATGTTAAAAAAAGCTAATAACGAAAATGATCTGCCACTTTTACTTTTAGAATATAACAGCACCCCTTTGCCCTCATTTAATTATTCGCCTAGTCAGTTATTTTTAAATCGTACCCTTAAAACCAAAATACCTATTTCTGGAAAATCGCTAGAACCCGTCTTGATTGACAGTGATAAAGTACAACAAATGTTAAAGAATAAGCAAGACACCCTAAAATATTTTTATGATAAAACAGCAAAGGATTTGCCTAAACTAGAACTAGGTGAGACAATCCTAATTCAGGAGGAAAAAGGATGGAAAAAAGGAAAAGTATTAGAAATTGTCAATAGTAGGTCTTACATTGCTGTAGATGAATATGGTAATAAGTATAGAAGGAATAGAAGGTATTTAAATAAAACTAATTTAATCTTTCAAAATAAAAGCGATTTTAATTTACTGTACGATTCTGATGATTATTTTCCTATAAAACAAGCAAATCAAAATAACATTATTGTGCCTAATACCTCTCCTACTCCTTCTAGTATTCAACAGACACCAAACCAGTCAATTATTCAGGAGCCACAGAGTCCTGATATTTTAAATAACGACAACAGTATAAGTTCTACTAAATCAGATCACTCTCAAATTGTTAATAATAGTTATGATTCTAGTAGTGATAGTTTTGATAGTGCTCCCGAGTTTGACATTAATCCAAATGTGACAATACAACGTAAACGTATACCAAGAATACCTAAACGGTTTGAAGACTATATTATGAAAAGAAAAAGAAAGAGCATGCCTGGTTTGCTCTAGCCGTATTACTGAACGCGGCCTATACGCCATTGTATTGCGGAACGCACCACATGGCTGCCTGATTAAACTTATAGAGGTTGACGTTTGACAGTCATATATTAGGGCTTGGCGCCTTTCATTGTATATGCTCGGTCTTATGTAAAATCCGATGTTAAATGTTTAATTATACTTAATAAAGAGTTACATTTAGCTTAAATGTGTTATTAAAGAACCCGCAAAACAATGATAATCTCCCGATTTTACAGATGGCTTATAGCGAAAGTAAGCATTTTTGACGAAACCATGTTCACCGCCAGCATTCACTATTATTAGCATAATGTCCTTTTGACAGTGGTTTATGCAGTCCTTCGTTTGAACTATCAGCCCAACCCGTCTGGTTTGTATGGCATGAATGGATGTATGTTTCGTCCATATATATATAATTGGGCGATTTTCGTTTCTATAACGTTTCAGGTTTTTCCATCAATAACTTTCTGTTGGTTCTGGTTTTTCTCCAACGGAATCCTATCTTTTTCATAATTTTTCGTAGGCTTTCTCAGGAACCTGTATAATTGTATTCCTCTGTAAATTTTTTATGTATACGTCTCAAAGTTGGAACTTGTTTTTCAGTTATATAAAAATTTGTAATGTATTGTCTAAGACGTCCTATATCGAAATCGTCCAAATTAGTTTTTGCAGCACTTGTTTTTATCTTTTTGTTTGGTGTTACGGATTATGCACATTCACCGTCTTCAATCAACTTCATTTCATGAGCAATTTTTTGAACACTGCTTAAACTGACACCCTATACGACACGCTCCTGAACTTTTTTAAAGTCTTTTAATGGTTGATTACTTACAGCCTCTTTTCTCATAAAATGAATAACATTAGCTATAACTTCCCGTGTTTGACTATTTAAAATTTTGCCTTTGAGACTTGATTGAAACTCCATTATTTTATTAATAATTTTCCCTAGACTGTACATAGATGTTTATTCGCTGAATTTCTCACAGCAACTGACTGCTCCTGGACAGTATGTCTGCACTACGAATGCGCATCTGGGCTTGAACGTTTTCAAACTTTCAGGTGCTTGTGTCCTACTGTATATATTTATGTAACACTATATAGGCTTTATTGTTAATTGTGTTGCATAACCAAAAGTATTGTGTGTTGCATAAAAGCGTTGCGAATGACCAAAAGTATCCATGTTTTTTTCTTCACCCAAAAAAAGTGCTCAACACGCCGAAAGAAGTTTTCACTTCAAAAACCTAGGATTATTTTCCTTCTTCTTTCTGATAGCATAAACTGTTTTTTTGGATATTTTCAATAGTGCTGCTACTCTCTACAATAAAATTACCTTAAAAACATATATATGATGTGTATAAGAAGTTAGATTTTACCTCTTGTAGGTTCGAAATATCAAAAGGCCCTCCATTCAGTTTTTCCATTTCAAAATACTCACACAAGTTTAAAACAAGTTGTTAAGCTTGTGATTTCAATATTTTTCCTGGCATGTTCTAAAACAAAGTGAAATATTGTTTAATTTGCTTAAAAGCATACACAATTGTCATAATCTGTAAGAATTCAGTTTACAGAATTAAGAAAGATGAATGTATGTTAACACCACTACCTTTATAAACCTTTTTATAGAAGGCTATAAGTGTTTACATGCATTTATTTTTCTTACTTCTTGGTTGTTAACGTCATTCTTACTTTAGTTGACTTTATAAATCTACCATAAATGTTCCCGTTACACGAAAGTTTAGCCACCGTCTAAGAAGTAAGGTTATATTAAAAACATTTATTAAATGCAAAACAGGAAATTTTTGTACTTACCCTAATATAAAAATAGTAAATTAGAGGTTTTGAGAAAAAACGATTTTATAGAATGTATCTGAATGCAAATCATAAACGCTTTGAACAAAACTCGAAGTATCAAAATAATGACAGTTGTCATAAGAGGTCAAAATAAATTCTTATGATTACAATCGATTACTCGTTTTGGGCGCTATCTCTTTTCTACATTAGTAGTTATATGATCTGTGATTAGGAGGTCATAATTAGAGATACAAAATAACGTATGTCAATGCTTGAAAGACAAGTGTATATATTCTATGATGTGTTTCTACTGTCAGTAGAAAAGGATGAGGTATATAAAGTTTGTGTTTACTACTGTTCTGTTCATTGTTAGTGACGTCAGGGTAGAGGTAATTTTTTTTTACCTTAGACTTGTTAAAGTATGTCATGGAAAACAATCTTGTTTATAAAATAATGAAATTATTTATCATTATCAATTAATCAAAAGTTTTCATACTTGTCTAAAGTTTCACAAATTTTTATAGAATTTATAAAAAATTAGTGAAACCTGTATCACATTTAAATTTACGCGCTTCTTTTGACGTAAAACGGGAAATCCCGAGACAAGAGTTTTCGATCATCGTCGGCGATTCCAGTGTGTGGCGGGCGCAGCCATATTCATAGTACTGAAGGTGTAAAGTATAAGAATTTGTGCTGTAGTGCTGTGAAAATAAATCTTAAATCATCCCAAAATGTCCGAAAGAGAGGATAATGTATACAAGGCAAAGTTAGCCGAACAGGCAGAAAGATACGATGGTATGTATATTTTTGTAATATTATAATATTGCTGGTATTATACCGCTAAATTATCCTTCAAAAGACGCTCCCCCGATCTCCATTCTGACATATTTGACAGTTACCAAAAAACTAATTATTTCGTTTCATTATATTTCTCATAAACCCTATTATAAGTATTTACATTCATAAAACATTTCGGCTGTTTCCTGTTTCAATAGCTGAAATGTTAGAAAGCGGTATCGATTTTTGCAACATCAGTTATTAGTTATTAAATGTAACCAGATATGCAATGCTACAAATTCTTTTGGAATGAATCATAACGCATATCTTTAAAATCTAAATTTTGACACTCATGAATACGTTAATTTCATATTTTCACCCCAAAATAATTCCCAATTTCAGTGATCGATTCCAAGTTGAACTAGACGTTTTACTTTTCTTTTATAAATTGTAAATGTCATCTACCAAGATCTTGCAATAATTTTTAGTTTTAAAAACAGGAATCAATTATTCATTCCTTTATCTACCAACGTAGGTATCTATATTAAAAGGCGTAGGTATTCGCCGATGTGTTGTATATAGTTACCTTAAAAGGTTTATGATTTATTATATGACCAAATCGAGATACTTCCTGTCATTTTTATTCAGGTTGGGCCTTAGTTAGTGCTAATTCCTGTAGTAAACTTGAATAATGAATAGATAACCCAAAACTATTGTTAGAAAAATCCTTTTGTACTAATTTAATCACAAAGTCACTGCATTTCCATTGGTGAGTCATCAATAATAAAGTCTGTAGGAAGGTATAAATATGCAATGATAATATTCAATTTTATCAGTAACTAAAACAGGAAATTGATCACTCTTATCCAAACATTATAGTTGTTGATAGTCCACTAAATCAGTTTCTATTAAGTTATATATTGAATTAATTATTGGATTATAATCGTAATATAAAAATGTTGAGATAAGCTTTAGGTTATGAGTAGATAAAAGACAAGTGGGTTTTCAAAATACCTTTAAATTGATGTTTAGCTAATTCTTGTTAAAATTTTCTGTTGCTATGAAATTTATTCTTGAAAACCTAATCTTTTCGAGGCACCAAATGCAATTCTATAGAAAATAAAGATAAGTTACGGAAGTCCTGTCTTTTCTAGCTTAAATTAGTTCATCTGTTTCTCATGAAAATTTGCAATCTTAATTTTTAGAAATGGTGGAAGCAATGAAAAAGGTAGCAAAGCTGGATGTAGAATTGACTGTAGAAGAAAGGAATCTTCTTTCAGTAGCTTATAAAAATGTCATTGGAGCCAGAAGAGCATCATGGCGTATAATATCCTCCATAGAACAAAAAGAAGAAGCTAAAGGAACTGATGATAAACTTGAAATGATACGTCAATATCGTTCACAAGTAGAAAAAGAACTTAGAGATATTTGCTCAGATATTCTTGGTGTATTAGACAAGCACTTGATACCAGCTGCTTCCTCGGGTGAATCCAAAGTGTTTTACTATAAAATGAAGGTAAGAATCAATATTTACTTTTAATTATTTTGGTTCGTAACAAATTAGGTGTCATTAAGAAGCTGGGTATGAAAGAATTTACTCTCAGTATTCTAAATATATTTTTTAAATTGTTCTTTTTGATTCCTTCAACTTATTCATAATTGAAATTATTAATTCTCTATATACAGAGTGCTCTACTGAAGTGTGTTAAGAATATTTATTTCTATCTATTCATTTTGATAAGGGAATTCAGGATAGTTATTTTATTCGATTGAATAATTTTTACCAAAATTTCCACCAGTTTATTGGATAAATTTATGACATCCACCTTATCTTATCAATCCACAATAATTGTTTATTTAATTAATATTCATATTATACAGGTATTTACGTCATTACTTATCAATATTGATGGTCTCTTATGTAAAAGGATGTGGATTTTAAATAACCAGGAATTTTTTATAATCTGGGTTCCAACCAAAACCAACATTGTTCTTTAATAATAATTTTCATTCATTTTGGTTTGTTACAGGGTGATTATCATCGATATTTAGCAGAATTTGCAACAGGTAATGACCGTAAAGACGCAGCTGAACATTCTTTGGTAGCTTATAAATCTGCTAGCGATATTGCCATGACAGAGCTGCCACCTACACATCCAATTCGGCTTGGACTCGCACTGAATTTCTCAGTTTTCTACTACGAGATCCTTAATAGTCCCGATAGAGCATGCAGATTGGCAAAGGCCGCTTTTGACGATGCTATCGCCGAACTGGACACCCTTTCCGAAGAGAGTTATAAGGATAGTACATTGATTATGCAACTTTTGAGGGACAACCTTACCCTTTGGACTAGTGATATGCAGGGAGATGGTAAGTTGTTTGAGATTGTTTGACTTTAGTTCAAGTGATTTTACTTTGGTTTGGTTTATTTGTTAAAATTTTTCACTGGGACGAAATTTCTTTTATTTTTCCACTCTAATATTCCATGCATCCATTTTATTACTAAATTTGAATTTTTTTGTGACTTACTCAATTGGGAGGCATTATTTTGAATCATGATTCTAAAAAATACTGATTCATTTACATAAATTCTTGAGAACGAAGTTTGAATGAATCAATTTAATTAATTTTTCAGGCCTATCTAGACCAATTCAATCGAACCCACAAAATAATCTTATTTTTTACCACAGATCTCAACTGTACAGAGTGATTCATTAGTGCGATAAAGTCCAATATCTTCTAAATCCTCGAAGATATTCGAATAAAATTGTGACCGGTTGTAGCCAGCCTAAAGGCCCATATTTTAAAAGATCGCAGATCAAAGTTATATTTTTTAAATGGGACACCCTGTATTTTACTTCATATTCGAATTCTGCTGCTTGACTTCTTTATTGCAGTGATATAAGGTTGTAGTAGGCTATACAGTGTATTTTAAAAGTTCTGACTACTGTTCCTGAAAATCGTCATACTTAATTACTAAGAATGATAATAATGATATGGTTCTAATTTAACTATTTAGAAAAACTACATCAAGAAATCTGTACCTTATACACATGTGGCCCTGTTATTGACATTTTAAAATTTTTCTAAAATAACACACTTTCCTAACTCGTTGATTGTCGTGAATTAATTTTATATAGCTGCTTTTTATTGATTTTTTGTTGGAAATAAAATTCTTAATCATACAATTGAAATATCACAAACACCATTCAGTTTGGGTATAGGGAATACTTGATCAAATTTGAAGTATAGTAAAGTAACTTTCATTTACCGATATTAAATAAAGGGTGATCTATTTAAAAACATTGTGAGACCGATGTTTGGACTCGCCCTGTATACGGATTTCTAGATATGGAAGCAGGTCTAGTGAATTATGATACTAGAAGACCATCACACACGTATGGCTGTAGCAGATTAATTTCAAATTGTGCAGTTAAAAGTATACATGGTGTTGAACTCATTACGATTTTCAGGAACAGAATTCGAATTTAAAGTAAAATACAGGGTGTTCCATTAAAAAATATATAGCTTCAATCTAGTACGGCGTTCTGGAACAATTGCGACTAATTTTAAAATATGGGCATTTAGGCTGGCTACAACCGATCACAATCTTATTTGAATATCTGAGGGTTTAGAAGATATTGGACTTTATCGCACTTATTAATCACCCTGTATATACTTTTTAAATATAATTTTTTGTATGGAACTAATAATTTTGTTACTTATCTTTGATAACCAAAGCCACTAAATTAGAATTTTCCATCTTGAAACAATTTGGTTCTAAAAAAATTTTTTGTTGAATATTGTGTATACGAGGATGCTTCCATATACAGGGTGTTTCTAAATTCATGCGACAAAATTCAGGGGGTGAATGCTTGTATGAAATTAAGATGGGTCTTTCCTATAACAAAATTTCCTCAGCCCACCCCTTTCCGAGATATCACCCTTAAAAGGTGGTGACTAAAATTGAGTTTTTATTTTTTTTCTAAAATTTCAGTAAAGCTAGAAACTTGAAATTCTGTCATTTCCAGCATTTATTATGAATCGTATTACATTTTACATCTTCACTGTTTTCCACTCAATTTATTAAAAAAATTATAAATTATGGTGTTTATTTTTTTTCTCTGCAGCTTTTGGTTTTGGGAAAAAAAATTAGAGATAAAAAAAGTTTTTAAATAAAACAAGGATTTTAAGTTAAATTTTATTTCATAAAACTTCCATCTCGAAAAAAAGTTTTGAAATGAAATAAAGTAAGGGTTGCTAATTTCACCCCCGTATAATGTAACAGGAATATTGAAAAAATACCTGTGGTTAGTCCTTTGCGAGTGCACGAAAACTACAGAATTTCAAGTTTCTAGCTTCACTGAAATTTTAGAAAAAAAAATAAAAACTCAATTTTAGTCACCACCTTTTAAGGGTGATATCTCGGAAAGGGGTGGGCTGAGGAAATTTTGTTATAGGAAAGACCCATCTTAATTTCATACGAGCAATCACCTCCTGAATTTTGTCGCATGAATTTAGAAATACCCTGTATTGTTGAAATAAACATAAATTTTTTACAAACCAGAGACAGTGTAAAATTTTGAAGGTTATTCCTGTAGGATTTCTGATATTTATCCCATTTCTTTAAATTTTACAAAAGCGCAACTGCAAAAGATGTTATCTTCATACAGGGTGGCCACTATTTTAAGTTTCCTTATTATCCCATAAACAGTAAATGGGAAAAAAGTTGTTTATTTTCAGGGGTAATTAAGTGACATTTAAAAATGTTCAATAACTGGGAGGTTCCAGGAATATTTGCAAAAATTTAAATTTGTCAATATCTATTTTTCACCAGGACCTATTTTATTTTGGGAAATACAAAAAATGTTTCTTACACTTCTACATACCAAAACGTTTAATCACTTACATAATTTTGAAGTTATTGGCGAAGGTAAATCAACGAAAAAAGTTTCCTCTCCAACTTCTTCAGCACTTCCTCGTTTCCCCAGCATCTAAACACATACCCCACATCATCCTCCACTTCACACCTCTCGCACACTCCAGTCTATATTTTCCCTATCTTGTGGAGGTACCCCACTCTCAACCCATGTCCAGTGAACTCCTGTGTCAAGAAGTAGTTCACCTCCCCGAATTTCCGGTCCATCCAATCTCCTATTCCCAATCGCTCCTTTTAGCGCGCCCTCATACTCCTCCCACCTTCTCTCCATTACCTCCTCCATCCATTCCTGTACTTCCTCTCTGGTCGCACCCCTCCAGCGTTTGTTCCTGGCTCTAGCCATCACGCCCAATGGGTAGGACCTTGCCAGCTCCGCTGCTGCCAGTCCATCCACTGTCTTGTTCCCTGCACCACCCTCAGCAGTATCCTTCTCTGCACCCGCAGGAGTGGTCTAGCCCTCGCATTCACTCCCGCTCTTTCACCCCACACCTCCGCACCGTACAGCGTACTCTGCTCTACCGTCCTACCAATTACCCTCCTCTTCAACTCTCCCGGCCCTTTCACATTACACATCAATCTCCCCAGCCATGCTGCCCTCACTTTCTCCTTCTCTGCCGCCTTTAACTTGTGTGTTCAGAAGGATAATTGACTATCCAACCACACCTCTATGTATTTCACACACTCCTCCATCTGAATTCTCCTTCCCTTCACCATCACCACCACTTCCCTCGTCTTGCTCCGTCCCTTCACTAGCAACCCCACCGTCTTATTTTCCACCACTTCTAGTCCGCACCGCTCTATCTTCTCCACAATCTTCCTACACATTCTCTGTTCCTTTCTTTCTATCTCCGCCTCTCCTTTTGCCGTACATACCAGACACACATTGTCCGCATACACCGTAAACTCACATCCCTTTTCTTTTCACCTACTATCCCACAAACCTCATCAAACACACTCTTCCGTAGCGTCGGTCAAAGAACCGAGCCCTGAGGCACTCGTTCCTCTAGTGTCTAATATCACACGTCCCGTCAGGTAGTTCTCCACCAGGTTAACCAAACCGTCCCCCACTCCAAGCCTCAGCAACGTGCTCAACACTGCCTCCACAGCTCCTCTATTTCCTCATTCCACCAGTAATCAGCCCTCCGCTCACGCCTATTGCCCTTCTTTCCCTCTCTTTTCCAGCCCTGTATCACATTGTACAATTCGTCTACATCATGTCCAAGTCCCCTTTTTATCTCTTCTCTTACTTTCTTCCTCATACTCCCTGCCTCTGCCTTAGTCCACCTCCATCTCCACGCTCCCTTTCTCCCTTTCCTTATATCCGTCTCCACATACCTATGTAAGCTCAAGTTTTCCTCATCCTCAGGCATCCTCCAACTACTCACTCTTTCCCCCAGCCATTCATCGCATGCTGTTATATCAATGAATGACGAACTCCCGTCACCCCTCTCAAAGGTGGGCAGTAGTCCATCTTTTAGCACCGCCAGCCCATTGGAATCCAATGTTGACATCCAATGATTGGATATGTCAACACTTCCTCCAGGATTTCCCCTCTCTTGTCCGTATTCTCCCCCCCCCCCATACAGTATTCTTAGCATTGAAGTCCCTTGTCACCATTCTCCTGATGATTATTTTCCCTTTTGACACCCTCAGATCGTCCTCCAATCCTGTCATGCTCCTCTCATATTCTTCCAGGCTGACATTTGGGCTTATATACACACACTGTACACCACCATGTCCCCCATTCGCACTACCACCCGTTTCCTTTCCTCACTTCATCCGCCCTCAGTCCATCTCCCACCACTCTTATTCCTGCCTCTCCTGTTTCATCCATAATCCATCCCTGCTTTTCCACATATCTAGCATTTACCTCAGATCCACACACCACATCCACTTCCCTCCTGAAAATCACTTCATCCAATATATCATGCGCTATCCTGCATTTCCCAAAATTTTTCTGTAACACCCTCCATCCATCCCCTACATTCCTTCTTCCCGCGCACTGCTCTCCTCTTCCTCCTTTTTGACCATACTCGTCCTTCCCATTTTTTCCTTCCCGTTTTCCATCGTCTTCATCTACTCCCTTCCTTCCCCTACTACATTCTATCTCCCCTGGCTTGTGTCCCCTTTCCCCACATACCCTACCGTATCCCTGCCAAATATACTTGTTTCTTTTAACGTATTATTTCTTATGACATGTTTTACTTCCATGTGACCTGATTTATTATAAGACTTCTTCTCCGTAATACTTCTTTGTCGCACACATCTAAGTGAGATTTGTATGCTGCTTTTTGTCTTTTTTTATTTGGCGTTGAAAAAACTTGTGGAGGCGCCTTCTACAACAGATTTTACTTCACATTAAATTGTGGACAAACTTACACCAGTTGCCATGGCTGAACGTTCTTACAGCTTTTTTAAAGTATTTAATTTTCTTGTTATCTTTTTCCTCCCGTTGCATAAAAATATAACGTTCTCCACGAATTCCTCAATTTGTCTGGTTAAAACTCTTACTTTAATAAATGAAATTTAAAAATTTTTAATTTACCATGTTTTTAAAACGAACTTGGAAGTAAAAAATAATAATAATTAATAAAAACGTGGTAAAATTGAGAGCCATTATTAATAATTATTAACTTAATATTGATAAAACACAATTTAACTCAACTGTATGTTCACTCTGCAATCTTTACTCATCTATACCTCTAACAACTGATTAATTCAGCCGCTGGCCCCTTGCGCCTTAGGAGGAGGACCCATATTCAAAAACTCGTCTCTTCCTACGTTTGACAGGCTGTAAATCAAATTCGCTGCCATCTATGCGTGAATATTATGTAAAGAGAAAATTTTTGTGTTGCAGGTGAGGCGGACCAAAAAGAGCAGCTCCAAGATGTAGAAGACCAAGACGTATCATAACTTGGGAATGCTGCTTGAGGCAATACATTGAACTGTTGAGTGCTGTGTAGTGCAGGGCATTGCCCAGACATTGTGAAAGGAGGGCGGGGCTTGTCCCCCAACCTTCCTGTTACATACTGTATTATTATTATTACTAGCTGTAACAATATATTCTGTAATTGTTTTGTCTCTCCCAAATTGAATGCGACTGAGTGTATGGATGAACCCTGACGAGATTTTCGAGCGACTTTAAAACAATATACATTCAATATCATAATTTTCTCTATATTGAGACGGACGCTCGAATTTTCGTATAAGGGAAATACGCGAATGTGCTAGAACTTACGCTTTAGGTATTTAATGTTGGATTTCTTACTTTTTTTGTATTTTTATCTTACAATAAAAATTTGTCAACAATTTATACTGATGGTGTGTTGGATCGGAGTTTGCGTACCCTCAGCGATTTTTTTACTTGTCCTTGAGCGCAATATCTATTTTGGCAGCACAAAATTTTTGCTTCAGCTTCGTAAAAAATTGATTTTTTTTCGGTTTTTTATGCTGCAACTCTTTGTTCAGAGTCTATACTGTTAACTGTTTAATACGTAAAATGAAACTATCGCGCATCAAAATGGGTCTCGTCATATACGAGGTTCGTCGAAAAATTAACTTTTTACAATATCCAGAATTAGCAGAATTGAAACTAAAATCAGTTATTTTACGTATTTCACAGCAAAAATAAAATAATATTTATATACTTTTTTATCAAATTTTGAACTTTATATCATTTTTTTAACATTTTTGATCGATTTAATGCTATAAATGTAAAAATAAAATATACATGGCGAATCGGACCAAAAATATGAACGTTCCTTTTTTAATTGCACCACCCCGTATATTTTTTATTAGATTTTAAAACACTAAACGAAAAAATTTCTCAAATTTCATAGTAACGAATACATCGCCACATGGATCTTGTCGTATACGAGGTTCGTCAAAGAATTTGTCACTTTTATTTATGACAATATAAAAAAAATTTAATCAGGTATTTTACTGCAAAAATTAAATCAAAATTCCGATTGAAAAATTTTATTTCGGATTTTATTTAAAAAAAATCAATTTTTCAACAAATTCCATTTGCAACGAGAACTATTCTCTTAATAAATACAACAAATTTTGATATAAATTTCATATTTCATGATTTTTTTAATACGTATATTCCAGGTGAGCAAAATAAATTATTTTCTACTATTCACTCGTTATTATTTCCAAAACAATTAATGGCTATTTATTTTGTGTGGAAAAACACAGATAAGTGATAAGTTTTTTATTAAAAAATAAAAAAAACAAGCAATAATTGTTCTTCAGCTAACGTTCTTCAATTTAAAAAAATCCTATTGAAGTTGGATTTTTTTTTGGCTTACCCAGTACGAGATTTCCAGTTATAGCAAACAAAATCTTCATAAACATCTCTATACTGTTGAATACGTACAATGAAACGATTGTGCATCAAAATGAATCTTGTATACAGGGTTCTTGAAAAATTGTGTTATTTTTATTATTGATAATATCCAAAATTTTGACAAATTTGAAAATTGAAATTTTCATGCCGAATTAATTCCAAAGACCTTCTATATCACGCTTTCAATCAGCGAGGGTAAAATTTGAGTGTAACGACCAACAGTATTTTTTTTTATCTTCCGACCAATAAAGTAACAATTAAAAAATGTATTTGATTTTCATTTTAGTGATTACGCTTAGAGATGAATCTTTCGCCTTCGTGCTACTCTTGTAGAGTTAGAACATTGTATATTTCATATTTTGTTAATATAAGTATGGATACAATTTTTTTTAAAACACGCATACGAAAAAAAATCCGTACAAATAGCATTCCGTTTACGCATTTTAAAATAAAAATCTATTAACATAGGTGTTGATTTGCATGTCTAAGAGCAATAATACCGATTGTGTATGTTTGTGCAGGATATAATCATATTAGAGATCAAATTTCATCTCTGTATCGATTTACAGTGAGTACAATTTTTTTATTCAATCATCATGTTATATCCTGCATAATATAATTAGTCATTGGACAATCTATTTCAGGTTTAGATGTGCAACTTTTGAATCGACGCGATTAAAATCAGTCTTTAGAAAACTGGCAAAAAGTACTTAATATATTTTTGGTTATTTCAAAATTAGATAACTACCGTAAATCTTCCAAAAAAAAACGTGGAAATCTAGTTTTTGAAATGATTTGAAAATGTTGTGGTTACTTAATAAATTAAGTTCGAGATGGAATAGATGCTGGTTTTTTTTGTTTCAAAGACGAATCTTCATTTTTATGTATGTCTCCTCTGAAAATGTACTTGCATTTTTTATTAAGCGTATGAATGTAAAACAAAGCTGTGTAGATTGATATAAAACCATTTGATGTAATTTTGCGTTTTATTTAATATCCATATCCATAACTAAATAAATTTCTCTATGTGTGATTAAGAACAAGCAAACTATCAGTCGTGAAAAAAAGATTTTTATTGCTTTAGATCAGACTCCTATTCAAAGAAAACTGTTAGAGTCTGTCCGGTCTGAACTCTTAACTCGTCAAAATGCAGGTGAACAAAACTTGTCCATTAAATATTTCAATAACGTACCAAAAATTGTTCAAAAAAACTACTAAACTCTTCTGACATGGGCAAGTTTTCTATATATTACCAGAATGTCAGAGGACTCCGAACAAAACTTACTGATTTGAGCCTCAGTGTTCTTAATTGTACCTATGACATCATCATTCTTACGGAATCTTGGCTCAATAACAACATCAATAATGCTGAACTTGGACTAGTCAATTACAACATTTATAGACAGGATCGTTCACCTGAATCTAGTGCATCGGCTAGAGGAGGCGGCGTATTGACTGCTATATTGAAAAAAATTTCATCATCTCTCATCCACTCTGATCCATCGATTGAACAGCTTTTCGTGAAATTAGATAGCAAATATATATTTGGAGCTCTATACGTTCCACCTAAGTCTCCAGCTAGCATTTATCAGTTACACTCAGACCAGCTTATGATCTTAAGTGAACAATTTCCTGCCTTAAAATTTTTCTTGTTTGGTGATTATAATCTCCCGTCAGCTATTTGGGAAGTTGAAGATTACTGTTCTTCTGCAACTGTGCAGCCTCCTGCACAGTTAGCAGAAGTGGATGCTGTTGATGTTGTTTCCAATTTATGTGCCTATCACAATTTGTTCCAATGCAATTATGTGGTTAATAGTAGGAATGTTATTCTTGACCTTATCCTTGCTCCGGAAGAACTTATTATTTCTAAAGCAAACGATGTCTTAATTTCACCTGACCCTCATCATCCTCCTTTGGTAACTACCATAAAGCTAAACGTTGATAAAAAGTCAGTTTTTGGCGAAGAATTTTATTACAACTTCAATAATGCAAATTTTCCAGCCATTTATCAGAGTTTAGAACTTATAGAATGGGATAGTCTTCTCCATGATAGGGATCTTTCCGACATGATTGGCATTTTTTATTATATCATTTACTCGGTTATTGAACAGTTTGTTCCAGTATCACGCATCATAGATTCGAAATTTCCCTGTTGGTACTCCTCAGACCTCAAACAATTAGTACAGGACAATATTAGAGTTCACAAAATATATAAAACTGTTAAGACTCGTTCGAGTTATGCGGAATTTTGTCGACTTAGAACAGAATGTAAACAACTGACAAAGCATTGCTATGATAATTACATTCGTCTCACTGAAATTTCAATCACAAATAATGCAAAGTCGTTTTGGAAATTTGTAACTAGTAAACGTGAAAATAACACTATACCTGACTTAATGACTTTTAATACCTTGGTAGGTACTTGTGGAGTTGACATTGCTAACTTGTTTGCAAATCACTTTTCATCGGTGTACACTAATCTAACCTTAAACTGTAATGTTGACCACATCCAATCTAAACTGAATATATCTTCATATCATATTCATATTTCAAAAATATATGAAAAACTTTCATCATTAGATGTCAATAAAGGACATGGGCTAGATGGAATCTCGCTTCTATTTCTTAGGGAATTCAGTTTTATACTTTCGCGACCACTTTTTCATATTTTTAATAAATCACTAAGCATAGGCTGTTTCCCTGAGTTTTGGAAACTTTCCTATGTCACACCAATATATAAATCTGGTGACAAATCTGACATTAAGAACTACCGCCCCATATCCATCCTCAGTACTATTCCAAAGGTTTTTGAAAGTATTATTACTGATTTTCTCGCTTATGATTGTTCTGGGATCCTAAATTCCCAGCAATTTGGTTTTACTTCAGGTAAATCGGCAGAATTGAGTTTGTTAACTTATGTTGATTTTCTATCTGAAGCCTTGGAAAAGGGATTACAAGTTGATTCAATTTACACCGACTTTTCCAAGGCGTTTGACAGAGTTAACCATGAGCTTTTGGTCCAGAAACTTAATTCATATGGCATATGTGGTTCCATGTTGAAGTGGTTTAATAGCTACTTAATTGACAGAACTCAACAGGTACGAGTAAACCATTTCTATTCTCATGCCTTTTCTGTTACTTCGGGAGTACCCCAGGGGTCTCACTTGGGTCCATTACTTTTTAATCTTTTTATCAATGATATTACTTACTGTTTTCATGAGAGCAGCGCCCTTCTATTTGCAGATGACTTGAAATGTTTTAAAATAATTAACAATTGTGTAGATGCCTCATTGTTGCAAGTAGAACTAACTAACCTGTCTTCTTGGTGCTCATGTAATGGCATGGATCTTAATACCAGTAAGTGTCATGTAATTAGCTTTCATCGCACACATCATACAATACCATTTAATTATCACATTAATGGTCAGTTGCTAGATTCTGTCAATCAGATTAGGGATTTAGGAATTACTCTCGATTACTCTCTTAGTTTCAATTGTCACATCACTAATGCCATACAAAAATCAATGAAAATGTTGGGTTTTGTAAAAAGAACAACTCGTGATTTTACCAACATAAATTCTATAAGAGTTCTTTACTTTTCCTTAGTTAGGTCCCATCTTGATTATTGCTCATCTGTTTGGTCTCCTCACTACTTAACTCACATTACGAAGATTGAACAAGTTCAAAATTTTTTTTTTCGCTATATAGCATTTAAGCTTAATAGTTATCAGGATTACAACACATGGCAGCATCAATTGGGCATCTCTTCTCTCGTGAGCCGTAGAAAACAAAAAGACCTTTTATTGCTATTTAACATCTTAAATGGTATTTGTAACTGTCCTCAGCTTCTTAATAAGATCTGCCTGTCCGTGCCACCTCGTTTAACTAGGCAGGTAAGAACATTTAATGTGCCTTTCCATCGATACAATTATGCTTTCCACTCGTTTTTGCCCAGGGCCATGAGACTAGCTAATTCCCTTAATAGTTTACAGATTTTCAGTAATTCTATTAATCAATTTAAGAACCACCTGTCTCAACTAAACGTTTGAATTTATCGGATGTAATTTCCATAGTTTTGTTTTTGTTTTGTACTATATACTTAGTAGTAATGTTTTTTGTTACGCTTTTAAAATTCTTATATATTTTTTTTTGTTTTTGTTTTGTTTTGTTTATTTTACCATTTTTACTAAATTGTCCTTTTATTTCTGTATTCATTTTTATCATTGTATTGTATTTTTTTTTATCATCGTATTGTATTTTTTTTATCATTAATTGTATTTTTTGTATTACTGTATTTTATACTGCATTTGTAGGTATTTCAATTATAAAACAAAATTTTTCATGTTCACTTATTTTTTATATGTAATTGGGCTTGCCCGTAAATAAATAAATAAATAAATAAATAAATAAATACCGTACATAAACAGACTAGTAGAACAACTCACCCTTCGGCTCTTTCATGTCTATGTTATAAAGTAAAGCTGCTGTCGCAAGTGTGAAAATCGCAGATAAGTACGTGAATCCTATTTACGAGGGTCGTACATTCATAGGTTGTTGATTTATAGATTGAGTGTTTGTTCCGGAGGCCGGTAAAAACGTACCTTGTTAGAGAACAATTTTTTTTTAAATACATGTTTTCTTTTGGTGAGTAGCCACCGAATATTAACTACTACACTAGAAGTTTAACTAGTACTGAGTCTAGATTCCTTGAAAAACAACGGAGTGGAAAAACCGTCAGTTTAAGGTTCATTGTTCAACAATTTCAGGCTGCAGCGAAAAAGAAAGATGATCGGAACACTGTTTAAAATATTTATTCTAAGGGGAACATAACTAAGCTAAAAGCCATTTCCAAAGTTCACGCTATCATTTTTACTATCTGGCTCCTGGGGGAGCCGATCGAGACTCACTCGAGAAAATTTCTCGCTGCGCGCCTTCAAACTCGACCCCGGAACTGCCTTGGTACTTTTCTCGGGAACTATCCGAGATAAATTGTGAGCCTTAAACTTTGACGGTTTGTCACTCCATTGTTTTCCAAGGAATTTAGACGAATCTTTTTTTAGATTATAGCTTTTTTCATGGTCTATCAATGTACAATACCTACGTAATAAATATATTGCAAAATTGATTGAGTATGTATGTATATAAATTGGGGTGACATTCACTGAGACCTAAAAGATCTATTGTGTCCCTTACTTCTACTTTGTTCCTGAGGAAGGTCTTGGAGACTTGTAGCTCCTTTAGTCCTATTTCCCGGAGGAATTTTAGGATATCTGCAGGCTTTAACTTAGGTAAAAACAGCATAAGTAAGGGTGATGCGCAATGTAGTACAGGGCGAGAAACAATTAATTTGTTTATAACGTCATAATTTGCAAACTAATTAAGTTACAGATTCCAGATTTCGTGCACATTATTTGTGAATTTGAAGGCATTCTTAATTAGGTGTAATATAAAGCCGTTAAAATAATAACATCGGGTTTTAAATTTGTTTATTAATAATAATGTTTTTTTGCTCATAACTTCGGAACTTATCGATATTTTTTTACGTGCAAAGTCTAGTTTTGTAGATCTTTTGAGGAGACAAAAAAGGTCAACGTTTTTTCTGTAAAATTGAAGTGTAAAAAGATATG
Organism: Lochmaea crataegi; assembly: GCA_947563755.1. NCBI lineage: Eukaryota > Metazoa > Arthropoda > Insecta > Coleoptera > Chrysomelidae > Lochmaea > Lochmaea crataegi. The sequence continues at coordinate 118,564,482 of OX387422.1, read as the reverse complement.
CACGAAAAACGTTATTTTCACTGAAATCACACCCTTCTTACCTCGTTAAACAATTTTCAGGAACGACTTTAGAGATCGGGGTGAGTGCATCTTATTCTACATCAATTTTGCCCTCTTGTCAAGCAAAATCAGCCACCAGGAGGGAAACAATGTAAAATGATAATTTTCAGGCTATATTTCCTGGACTAAATACAAGAAGTAGCAGGATAATAAGCATTTAATAAACATAATAATAAGTCAACAGACAATTTTTTTAATATTGACAACTTTATATGAGGTTTATTTGTTTTGTTTCTTTTAAGATCGCGATTTATACATTTTATTGTAAAATAAATACGTACTCTAGTATAAAACGATAACAAATAACTTTTTGGGAATTTTGTGCAGGGGTGGTTGAAAGGTACATCTCTAGATTTTTTCCTATGCGTTTCTGTCAGCCATTTTATTAAAATTACCCATTTTCGCTTTAGTGAAGATCGTTGCTCTTCTATCCAATAAGTTTTGTTTGTTAAATTCTTCACAAATTGGACAAGAAAATGCAACAAACATTTTTTCAAAAGATACCCACTAACCTAAACTATTGCATTACCTTATGGACTAGTAATATTTCGATAGTCACAAGTAAAAACTTTTAAAGGTGTTTTTGGAGTAGAAAAGGGGAAAATAAAAAGTATTAACTTCGACTTCATTAAAATATTTCAGAGCCAACAATTTTTTAAACGCTCTACAAAATTGTATGGGAGTTTTGGGTTTCTAGAATTGCCACAACAATTTCTAATTTGGCCAAAGAAATTTTCAACGCAGTCCTGATTAAGATTTTTGATCAACAAAAATGTATATTGCTTTTTGTTTTCAAAATATTCCAAAGAGCTTTTAATGATTTTATGGTTAACTTCCATCCAGATATTAATTTCATTCGGTTTGTAACGCATTTACCCTCGTAATTAATTATCTATAAATATTGCAGCAAAATTTCAATTTCCTCCAAAAATTTAATTTGTTTTTGGTTTATTTAAATGGGAAGAGTTCAGTAAATCAAAGAGGTAAGTAAGTTGCTGTTATTTTCGCCTCTATTGGTAATATATTAAAATCAATGTAGGTATGCAAAGCAACAGATACAGAACGGCTAAGTACTTGAGACGCAAATTTCACATTCATTTTTTGAAAGTTGTTTGGATATAATATACACTGTGTTCATTTGAAAAGGACCCATTCTTAATATATTTCAAAAATGGGACATATTAGAAAGAAATGACGAAACACGTCCACTTTCAACATGAGGGGAACACTTTTTGGCGCTAATATCATAAACGTCAGATTCACCCCCTCCCTACTGGAGGCACCCCTTACATTTTTTCAAATGGCATTAGGTATCAAGTCACACCTCATTTAAAAGGTCTGGTAAATCTCTATTCAATTATTTTGTTTTGCCTTTGATACCAGCCTTCCATTGTTATTTAATCGTTGTTTAAAATTGGCTGTTTTTCAACTTTTATTGCCTGAATGTTAACGGTGGTCACTTTGAGGACATGATTAAATAGCAGTTTTTTCTTGTTAACAGTTGTCTTTTTACTATCTGTAAATTTTTTATTCTTTAAAGAGTCTTTCTATCATAACACAATACGGGGGCATACGAAAAATTGAAAGAGAGCCAATTTTAAACAACGATTAAATAACAATGGAAGGCTGGTATCAAAGGCAAAACAAAATGATTGAATAGAGATTTGCCAGACCTTTTAAATGAGGTGTGACTTGATACCTAATGCCATTTGAAAAAATGTAAGAGGTATCTCCAGTAGGGAGGGGGTGAATCTAACGTTTATGACATTAGCGCCAAAAAGTGCCCCCCTCAAGTTAAAAGTGGACGTGTTTCGTCATTTCTTTCTAATATGTCCCATTTTTGAAATATTAAGGGTGGGTCCTTTTCAAATGAACACAGTGTATATGCTCATCAGTTAATTTATGATAAAGTCTATTTTCTTTTGTCTTGTCATTATTATAGAATGTTTCTAAATGACTCTTCAGACTAATAATTTAAACAAAATCATTTCAAATGTTCAAAATGCCGTTCACCTTCTGACAATCTGCTAGCCCATAAACAAATTCTTGAGTCACTCTTTCCAAGACTTCTCCACGTATTAGTTCACATTCATCAATAATTCTTTGTCTCAACTCCTGAAAGCGATTTTAGATAACCCCAAAGAAAAAATCTAACGGATCAAGATCCGGATTTATTCATATATTTGGGTTGTGCTCATCAGCCCAGGCACTTGAACCGAACCTTTGTACCATTTACCATGTTATCTACTTCCATTCCAGAAGCTTCGTGTCTTCTATATAAAGGCCACTAGTTTGACTGGAGGGATTTTCAGTAGTTGTGATGGTTGTATTAATTCCTCTCCAAAGTGCTTCCGTCTAAGTTCTTGTAAGTTCTCGCGGAAGCAGAGTATGTGAGTAGGTGTTTCATCATCAAGTTCACATTTTCTGCACATAGGTTCACTATCTTTGCCCATATTGTACAGATGTTTTCTCAAGGTGCAGTGTCCAGTCACCAGGTCGGTAACTGTCTTCAAATGTCTCTTACCCAGTTTCAGTAGCCTGGTTGAGAGTTCCTTGTCTACCTTGTTCAGTAAACTCTTTGTAAGAAGGTGCCCTTTGTGTCACCCTCCATTTGAATTGGTGTTCCCTATATAGCCAGTTCCCGATTTCCCATCTTATGCAATATTTTGTGATTCCACAAAGCGGTTCCGGACCTATGAAGTCTCCTTTAGAGCCTTCTTTAGCTAACTGGTCCGCCATTTCATTACCTGTAATCCCCTCATGTGCCGGCACCCATATTAGAGTCACTTTGTTGTCTCTTGCCAGTCTTTTGAGGGATTCCTTGCAGTTTTTCACCAGTCTATACCTAGTTGTTGGATTACTGATAGCTTTAAGCATAGTCTGGCTATCAGTGAACGAATGAACAGGCCACTCTATGAATCCTCTACGTCCAATCCATCGATTTGGAAAATTCGCTTCCAGAAAATCCCTAAACCGTCTATCATAGTGGGGAGCTGCACCAAACCTTTTGTGGTAACTGCTCATTCAGGAATAATTTGTTTATTCAGCAAATCCAAATATCAGCCACCATTCAAGTTTCCGTCTATAAAAAATGGGCCTATAAGCTTATTTTCGATAATTCCCATCCAAACATTCAACTTCTGTTGCTGCTGGGTATGTGCTTGATGAATCCAATGAGTGTCTCAAGAATTTGTTAATAGGCTGGCATATTGTAAGGAGGTTAATATTAATATTCTCATTAGTCTGAAGTGAATAAATTCACTTATTCCACAACTAAAAGTCGAGATTCATTTATTAGCATAAATTTCCATCTACCATAGTTGTACAATCCAATTTTCATGATGGGTTCTAGGGTTCATTTAGATACTTGCAAAAATTTCCTTCTATCATAGACATATGATACAAATTTTATAAGGTATCAATTTGTAATAATTTCTATATCATATGCGTGCGATGAAACTTTTTTAAGGGATAAATTTGCAAAAATTTCCATATCCTGGACTATGATGTTAAGAGCAACAGATAGGATATTGCTTCTCCTTCCCTTAAATCGGGACCATTTCAAGGTAAATGATGCAGGTTTCGGGCTTTTGATCAGCGTTCGCCAGACGCTTTGAATTCGGTTGGCAGATGGTACATGCCATTCAAAGTTAATCAAGTTAATCGCACATATATATCACAAAATAAAATAATTATCATCGATGCCAATCAATGTTAATGCAAGAGCTAATCTTTTTTCTTTTCGTTAATAAATATCAATTTAAACAGGATGTCATTCAACAAAGAATATAATAATTATTATCGATGCCGATCAAGGTAAGTTATATATAATAGGAATTTAACAGTGTAAACAGTAATTTTTCAATTCATTTAGAGAATTGATAAGCGTGTTGATTGTTTCGTAGTAAAATATGTCATGATAAAAATTTAATCTCAATAATATGCATATGGCATGCACAACTCCACAGTAATGCGTAGCCGGGTTTTAGTACCTAAGTATGGGTATAGCACAGTCATAGGAAATTTACTTTGTTAACGTAACGCCGGCAATATTTCGAATGGATGAATGGAATAAAACTTGGGAAGCATATTAAATGAACATTTTACTAACTCTGTAATGCTGGTTGCTAACAGCTCGGAGGGAAAAACCGTGCAAACTCGCATGGTAATCGTAAATGGCAGACTTAGGTGTGTAAAGTCATAGCAACGAATACAGATGCTTATAGAAGAGCAGGCCAATGTGAAAGACCGAGAGGTTTCGAACTGACCGTGGGATGGCGCGCAGATGGACGAGAAAGACGTTTTGTAGACGGGGGAGTGAAAAGAGAAAGCGCGTGGCTGGAAAATAGAGGCGGAGCACGTGGGATCGGCGAGCGAACAAGCCCTCAACTCGGATTTTGAGTTTGTCAGTCACCGACGGTAGCGCCATGCGGTGGCTGCCTAACAAAACTAAAGGATCTGTTAGTCAGCCCCTCAACTGACCTTCCATAAAACTGTACTTCTATAAGGGTCTTTATTCGCTGGTCATAGTGTAAACATACCCAGTTTTTGTATAGATTGTTTTTTACTTGCCATTCGTCTTAAGATATTTTTCTTGACTTACACCCATGGGTATAATCGACAATTCTACTCAAAGTTTCAATAGAGACCGGTTACACCCATGGGAGTATTTTTCGTAATAACCAAGATAATTGACTGATAGCAGTGAACGTGTTAAATACAAAAAACCAAACTGCATTAACATTTGAAAAGCGAAAAATAGTGCATGCGAGGATTTCCCGGTGTGTTAAAGTTATTCTTGTTTTTTCGCTTGTGAATAAAAAATGTAGTCAGGATTCTTTTATCAATTTGGTTTATTAATAAAAATATTTGACTCCCTCAATAAATTTAACAGTTTTTTGAGGTTCTTTTAAGTTCTGGACTTGGACAGGGTTCTATTAGAAAGTCTGAGATTACCAAGAAGATTAAATTCACAATAATAAGGGAGTTCTACTAGAAGTATCTTTAAGAAAGTGATGGGGTTGAATGGGGCAATATACCGAGATGAAATTTTAAATATCGAAATCAGATTTTTAATCCACCTAGTAATTCCCAAAAGTTAAATTGGATGCGTTTTGGGAGTTGTAAAATTTCATCGGTATACATTCTATGTGCATGTTATATTAAAAGATATTTCGGAATAAATCAATTAATGCAGTTGGGTGGAGTTTTACATAAATGACGAACTTTTTTTAAAAAAATAGTGAGTCGTAGAGATGAACGGGAGATTCGTCTACAGTGTTTTGAGAAATTGAAGAGAAAACACTTCTAGAATTCAAGAATATTTCGCGAAAATATCAGAGACACACTTCATTTCTCTGGAAGATATCTTTAGCAGAGGTAGGTATTGTTTTTGTATGCTCTATGCCCCACGATTTTTTATTAAATAACATTCTCTCCTCAAAAATGGGATTCCATTTTTAGAGAATGTGTCAAAACAATGTGAAAAAAATAAAGAGGCCGTAGCAAGATATCTTAGTTGAAGTAAATTGCTAAAAATAGTGTGGATCACCTGGAAACTTGGTTCACAATACTTCTACAAGTTCTAGAATTCAAGAATATTCCAGTGAGGTAATTACTTTCAAAAGACAATTGATCGAATATACAAGGGAATGCCTAAACTTACTACAAGTAGATATTAATAATTTTTTAAATGAAATTTTTAATTTAAAAAACGCATTAGACGAAAATTGAAATTATTACAAATTTGATTTATTGTTTTTTCCTATAAATCTCAATTATTCTACATCTGATTATACTTTGAACGTCGTAACAACCTTGTATGAACAAACCAGTTTACTAGAACAAAAAAATTTACTATAAAAATATGTAATTTTATATTTGATTTATTTCAAGAACGTGAGTTAAAATGGGTCGACTTTAAATAAGTTTTGTTTTTCATTTCAACTTAGACTTTTTTTAACGAATATATGGAAAATGTTGAGATTAAATTTGAAAAAATCGTAACCTTATCAAGAGTAATTGACGTTAGATTAAAGGTCGTCGTTCGTTTAACACGAACGATAATTTTTCTTTGAAGGCTATTTGATAATTGTTGAGAACTCGGTTGAGGGTCACAAAAGTATAATAGACAAATTTCATTTTATTTAATCATAAATTAAACATACCCCTTTAAAATATATAAGTATGCAACTAACGTAACACTTTTAATGCTGAAGGACCAAGTAAAGTATCTACGACCAGAAATCTAAGAAGGTCGTAAATAAATTTAAGCCGTCATTATTACCTATTGTTCGAAGTATAGATAAGCAATAAAAAAAACATTCCTAGATCCGGATTAAAATATCTCATGAAATTATTTGGCATTTTAATAATAGTAAGTTCTCCATTATTTTTGGCAACGGCTTAAAAAGAATGAAACTGGTATCCAGTTTATCCACTTTAAGGAAGTCTCTTTTACAAAACGGATTTAGATTTAAAAAACTCACTAGTAGCAGAAAAATCATAATGGAATCTGTGGTAGTGGACATGCGGTGCTCATACTTCCTCCTTATCACTGTATGTTTAACCCAATTGAACATATATGGCATCAGCTTAAGTCAGGAATTCGAAGAAATAATACTTCTCCAGCCTTAAGTTCAACTGTGGTAGCTCTTATTTAAACAGAAACTGCAAACATTCCTAATAGCAGCTGCGACAAGTGTGTTTTCCATATTAAAAGGGTGGAAAAGTCATAGAGGCCATCCCTAAATTACGTCACACGTATTTTAGGACTTTTCAACCCCTTTTCAACCCCCACCGTCCTTGTCTCAGGTTGTCTTATTTTTAGAACCCCCTCTCCTCTGATGTGACGTCATAAATTTTTCAATTTTATGCGTGTATTTAAAAATAATCAAAAGAAAATAGTTATTTGTGTATTTAGAGCGTAAAGTAACAGATTGCCGCATGAGAAAGAAAGCAGCAATTTTACTTTACAGTCGCCCTATTATTAATTAAAACAGTTTTTTATATTATCTTAGGTTATTATAGGAGTGGATTATAATTTAAGATAGTACTCTGACATTTTAGTTGTCATATTATTTATTAATGTTTAATATGAAAGTACAATTGTTACAATTATTTATTGCAATTTTTGATTCAGAAGAAATTTCTTCCATTACTGAAGATTGAAAATGAAATTCACAAATGATATAAAAAACGTGTAATAACCTTTTTGTGTTTTTCTGGTTTATTATCTATTTAAGTACCTACCTATTTCAATTTGAGTATTTGAATGCTTTCTCTTTATGGCGTTAAAAAGATCTACTGAATTGTTCAGACTTGTCAGAATCTGCAGAGCGCTTATACCCCCCTCCCCTGTCGACATTTGATTCGCCGTCGCTCTAGGTAGAGGCGTGCCCGAGATATCAACAATAACAATGACTTTTGAAATTCACCTTTTAATTTCTTTTGAATTATTATATAAATTGTTATAAAAATTATTATAATGTTGTGAGAAATTAATGAAGCCAATTAAAATGGTTGATAAAGTAGGTAGTATAGTATTATCTGGTAACTTGACGTTCATTTATTGTTTTTCGTCGTCATGGCTAATTCCACCAAATTTGATGAAATAAGCGAGCGAAAAAGATTTTTTGCACTAGAGCGTAAAGTGACAGTCCTCGGCATTTGTCGACTTTACGATTTCATTTGAATATAGTAATTAGTCATTTTACGCGCGACTGTAGGAAAAAGTTATTTTCATTTTTTTCTTATTTTTATTAAATAACTTTTAATAAAATAAATATAAAGTCAAATGTTTGAGATAACAGAGAAAACAAACGACTAGTTAGGAAACAATAAACGCTAAAGTAATAATAAATATGGATCGAGTTCGTGAATTTTTAAATTTTTTTATTCATTTATAAATTTCGCGTTTTAGTATTTCAAATTTTAACATGTGACGTCACAAAGCTTTTGACCCCCGTACCTCTTGTCACACAATGTCATATTCCGCTGATACCCTCCCCATTTTAACGTGTGACGTAATTTATGGATAACCCCATATATGGATATAGAAAAAATTCCCAAAGAAAAGTTTATTATCAATTTGGATGACGACAGTGAAAGTGAAACTGATCTTCGTGAATAATTTTGTTTATAAATACCTACCTTTAACTTATATACACTGTGTTTATTTGAAAAGGATCCACCCTTAATATTTCAGAAATGCGACATATTAGAAAGACAGGGGGACACTTTTTAGCGCTAACGCCATAAACATCAGATTCACCCCCTCCTTACTGGAGATACCCCTTACCTCTTTTCAAATATTAAGGGTGGGTCCTTTTCAAATGAACACAGTGTATATATACTTATATGCAAAAAACAGCAACTTTACAAGTGTGTGTATAATAAATTTAATTCTAAGTAACTTGAATTTTATAAACTTTCTGAACTATAAACGCATTAATTATCATGATTTTTATAAATGTTTTTGTGCTATATAAACAGAAACAATTATCAATTATATTCAAACGATTTTTCTTAATAATTATCTTAACCCAATATCATTATACCTACCTATAAAACAAAATTTAATGGCTAGGGCAGGTATAACTCTGCGTAGAATCGAGTACTGGGTGATTTCTGACCTTCTTAGATCTCTGGTCGTACTTTAACATAAATATATACAGTATTCTCAATGGTGATGAAACCTGGATTTAATCTTATGAACCCGAAAATAAACGTGAGTCAGCTGTTTGGGTGTTCCAAGGTGAACCAAAACCGACGAAAGTTATCCGTTTTCCGTGTTTCCAAAAAGATGGTGGCGACATTTGTCTGATTTCTCTTCGTGGAGTTCTCAATTTTAATTTTTTTGGTTCTTGAGAATCAGGCCCCTAACGATTCTGACGACACTGATCCAAGCCTCATGTGCCTGTGCGGTGATCCGCCACTGCTTACCTACTACCAGGGCTTCTTTTACGCCTCAGACTGATCAATTTCATAAAGTCAGAGAGGAAAAAAACCGCATTTAAATGTATCAAATTCTAAAGGTACGTTTACATTCACTTCCAATTTAAATTGGAAGTGAAAATTTGGAGCTTGACAAATGACAAACTCGATTGTCGTTTATTTTGAAATTTATTTTCAAGGTCACGCTCACTTTCAAATCAAATTGGTGCAAGCAGCTTAACATGGTCAAGAAAAAATTCGTAAAATTCATAAATTTGACATTTAAAGGTTAGTTTTCTGTTTTGTTGTAGTGTAAATTGAAAGTAAATAATCAAAAGTTGAAATACTCATCCTAGTAAAATTAAAAAATAGTTCAGGATCACTTCTTCGAATTTCAGCTACTAAATTATTTATTTATTTATTTAATTACAATATCCTCGGGCAAGCCCAATTACAGGATAAGGACAAACACAGGACAATAAAGACAGAAGAGAAAAAAAAATAATACAAAGCAGTATTTGCAATAAAGCTATTCATGAATGCCCACTACTGGCGTTCACAAAAAAGAAACTTACACAAGCATTATATGCAAAGTGAAGTCTTTCCTATGAATTACCCCGGAGAAAGATTTGTTTTATTTGTCTATTATTTGTGCAGAAAATATCTATGTTTGACTCAATCGAGGAGTACTCAATGATAAGCTGGTTTAATGGTGAAAATTTGTAAACGTTTGTCCTATGTGGTAATTCATAGAAAAGGCTATTGGTTCTAGAATTTGTTCTAGGAACTCTGAAGTTCAGTAACGATACAATATTATCACATTTAAAAATATAATTAACAATTTTATATAAAAACATAACTGAATGCATTGAGCGACGACGAAGTAAACTACTGCTATTAAAACGAGAATAAAAGTATTCTTGAGGTGTGCCTCTAACAGAATAAAGACCGTCCAAGATATAAGAAGCCGACTTAAAGTATCTTCTTTGTACTCGTTCCAAAGCGGAAATATGAATATTATAATTCGGGCTCCAAATAACACATGCCTACTCCAGTTGCGATCTTACAAATGCCGAGAACAAAATATTCAATGTGTTAATATTTTTGAAACATTTCGCATTTCTAACGATGAAACCCAGCGACCGATATGCTGCAGAGACCGTTTTTTGTATATGTGAAACAAAAGACAACCTTTGATCAAAATAAACACCCAGAACTTTAAGGACATCTGGTCTGTCGAGGACAATGTTGCAAAAGGTGTAATCAAATTGGATATTTGTTTCTTTTCGACAAAAGGACATTACGTTACATTTATTTGGGTTCATAGGGAGCTTGTTTCTGATACACCAATCATTGACCAAATTAAGGTTTCTCTGTAGTTTTAAGCAGTCATTAACGGAGTTTATTTCACAGTATAGTTTCATATCATCAGCATATATGTCTTTATCAATGTCAACATCCAGATCTTCGGTAATGTCATTTATAAAAATGTTGAAAAGTAAGGGACCCAATATAGAGCCCTGTGGGACACCGGAAGTTTGAAGAAAAGGTTGAGATTTGTATCCTAAAGTTTGAACATATTGAGTGCGATCATGAAGATAAGAACTAAGTATAGCAATTAACATGTCATCTACACCAAATAAATTAAGTTTATGTAAAAGTAGGCCATGGTCAATTTTGTCAAAAGCTTTAGAAAAGTCAGTGTTGATAGTATCAACTTGACTTTTCTTCTCCAGCACTTCACAAATCAATTGGGTTACGCAAAATAGATTCGTAACTGTGGACCTACCAGATATGAAACCATGTTGTTTAGGTATGATGATATTACTGACATGAAACGCAAGGTGATTATGGACGACTATTTCGAACACTTTGGTGAAATTGTTTAGAATAGCTACTGGACGATAATTACTTATGTCATTCTTTAAGCCTTTTTTAAATATGGGGCAAATCCTAGAAACCTTCCAACAATCGGGAAACTTCCTAAGATTGAGAATGAGATTAAAAATTCTATAGAGAGGTTTGCACAAAGTATACGCACAGTCCTTGACTAAGAAGGCCGGAATTAAATCGGGTCCATTTGTCTGTTTGGGCTTAAGTTTCTTAGCAGCCACTAAGATTTCGTTTTCAGAAAATTCTCTGATACTTAAGATATTTTGACTGTTATTATGACTGTCGTGATGAGAGAAGGTGCCCGACGGAGTAAAATTATTGGAGAAAAATGAAGCAAATCCATCAACCACCTCCTGTGGGCCATTATATTCAAAATTTCCATATACCATTTGAGCAGGAATAGAGGAACTACTCCTTGCGGAATTAACAAACGACCAAAACCGATTAGGATTGTTATTAATGTCGGATTCAAGATTTTTGGTAAAATTGTTATAAGCTATCTTAGTAGTTGATCTAATATTACTAAAGGATAAATAATCAATATCAGAACGACTCTTGCGGTATTTTTTCCAAGCCTTAGATTTTGCTGAAACAAGGTTGATTAGACGTTTGTCAAACCAAAGAGGATAGCTCCTATTATTTAGAATTTTTGGTGGAACAGTTTTATCAAAAATGTCATTTAAAATATAGTAAAATATATCAACTGCGCTATTGACATCATTGCAACCATCAAGCGGAGACCAATCAGCAGAGGCAATACTGTGATAAAGAGAGTGAAGATTGCACCTTTTAAAATTGTAGCCACCTGAGGACTTCGCGACTATAGTTGAAACATAATTATCAAGTTTGAATTCTATAGATATTGCTGGATGGTGCTTGTCCTCGGGCAATAGCGGATCAACCGATTTAGAGACATTGCATTCAATATTGGATAAGACTAAATCAAGTACTTTATTATAACTATTCAGAATGTAATTGTATTGTTTAAAGTCAAAGAAGTTCATAAAGTTAATTAGTGAAGGAATATATTTTCCTGGCATAGCACCATTTGAAAGATAATTGGCATATTCTGTGATATTGAAGTCACTAAAGATAATAATGTTTTCGTTGAATATAGCATACAAAGACTCGATTGCGTCATATAAGTTATCATAGACATCTGAGTTCATTTGTGGGGGAATGTAAATGTTAAATATAAATAAGTTCTTTGAGCCTGCCTTAATCTTTACTGCAATGATATCTATAGCTGGTATGACTTGAAAAGCATCCACAAATGAACTATGGTCAAATAATGTAGCATTAAGCAATTTATTCACAGCCAACAAAGCACCACCACCTCTTGTGTTATTTAAGAGCTCATATTTCCTGTCAGAACGAAATATGTCAAACTTATTAGTATAAAAAAACTCGCTGTTGTAAAAATTATCGTTTAACCAAGTTTCAGTAAATGCGAGTACATCAAAAGGACAAGCAATTGAAGCATTAAGAAGTAAATTATTAGTTTTAGTGCGAATACCCCGTAAGTTTTGATAATAGCAAATAAGGGTTGTTGATTTATTTTTGGCTGAAGTATTAACTTTGCCGGAAAATTCGGTTGATTCGGTTGATTGCTATGGCGATATTATATTTGATCTCAACTTTTGAAGTGCTAAAAATCCAAACTGGTGTCATTTTAAATAAATGTCTTTTACCCAAACTCGTCTATTGCGGATGAAATTTTTTGAATTTTCCTTTTTTTTTAATCTAAATCGCATAACACCAAATACAGCACTAAGAGCCCCTAATATACAAACTTTAAAAGTATCTCTAGTATCAATTTTTACAAAACTTTAAAAATAATTATATTTTTATTTTGTTTACATTTTCATTGATAGGTAACCTAAAAAACAATTCAATTTTCAATGTAAACGGTCAATCATTTAGCTGTCAAAAATTTCCAATTGCAATTCAAATTGGAAGTGAATGTAAACGTACCTTAAGAATTGGGCAATTTCTTAAATCCCAAATTGTATAGTAAAGGAGACTTTTGTGGCCTCCAAGTAGCAAGAAAAAGCAGTGCGAAATAAACTAGAAAATTAAAACATGAATGTTTTTGTAATTTTTTTGTTTTATTGCCCTTCATTTGCATCAACTAAACAAATTGTTTCGGAAAGCACCTCGTTTAACTTTTAATCGCTGGTTTAAGCTTCGATACACAGGTAACAACCGGTGGGAGAAAAACAAAAAGAAACATCGAATCTTTTCTTGGATACCATTCAAATTCGCTGCTTGCAGAAGTAGGTTACGTTTCACGCAACTCGAAGCGTTTCAGTTCCATTTGGTACTACCTATAACTTTTCGCGTTCATAACGTTTAAATTTCTTGTTTGTTTTGATTTTGTGCTCGAACATGAAGTTTGTAATTGGCAGTGTTTTGTTTGTTTTTATTTTCCATGAAGGTAAGTTTAATAAATTGGTTTTAATAATTAATAATGAATAAAGGAAATATTTAGAATTTACTTTCACCAGTTTATACACTTTTTTTTGTTAATTATTTCAAATGCGTTGGGCGTGTACCTACACGTAAAAGTTCTTTTTGAAAAGAATATGATCTAGAAATGAATTTCTCTTTACTGCATCTAATAAAAATAAGAATAGACGTTGTCCTTACTTTTCAAGGCAAAAAAATTATTCTTAGTGAAACTACTGAAGCTTAAAACTATTGAAAATTATTTTATTGTTTATTCAGTATTCCGGAATATCCAAATTTATTTTTAAATCTCTGATAGTTTTATATTTTGAATTACGTCGTAACCTATTCACTTGAAATAATTGAAAAGTATATTATAATAAATTTGAAAAACAATTCCCCAGTTGATTACAGAAAACACTATACCTACAGGGTGAACCAATATTACGACAAAGTTCAGTATATGGGTTATTTTCAGAGATATCAAAAAATGTTATCAAGGTCCATCTCGAATTATACAGTGTTGAATAACTCTGTTACAAACCAAACATGATTTTTTAAATGGAATCCCCTGTATATTATACTGAAATATCTTGATATAAGGCTCTTACCCCCCCATGCTTACGTAAACATCGGTATATGCATTTTTCTTTTAATGTATTCTGTTTTTTTTATTGATTCATGAGCAGCAGATATAATTCTAGAAATAAAAAAATAGGCTTAGGATAGAGGATTTTAACGCACATAATATTCATTTAAACAAACTTTATTATAATCTTAAGTAATATTACGAACAAAACAAACTTCTTTCAAATTTTTGGTATACATATTAATTCCAATTAACAGTCTTTAGCCCATGACACCCGAATCCATGATTCTAAATTTTCAATGACATTGGATGTTTGCTGCTCAATATTGTGAGTCTGCTCATTTTCGTCCGATTCTGGAACGTCGTTCTCATCGAGTCATTCCACATCTTGGTGCTCTAAATTTTGAATAACGCACATCAGTTCATTAGCACGAAAAGCCACTCTTATAGGCCTAACTTTTACATCAGTGTGCGTGTTTACTTTTTTATGGATCTTCTCGTTGTGATGATTTAGTGAATTGACGAAAGCATGTTGAAGACCACACGTTTTGCATGTTCGACTTGATAACTTCAATTTGACCGTCGAACAAAAAGACAAAAATATTCGTATATAGGGCATTTGCAGGAAATCTTTGAGTGAAGAATTTAAGCGTAGAGCTAAATTGACTGGAACATTGAGAAATTGTCCTCCATCATCCAAGTCATCAACTGTTTGTTTTACTTTTACTGGTGGTGGAAGAAATCTGTTGCTTAGTTTTCTTGGAGCAGCATTCTATGTTTCTACATTTTACAATTTGAATTAAGTATTGGGTTTCACGCACATGTTTTGAATACCATTTAATGTCCGGAAAATCAGGAAGATCTTGGTCACCCGGCCAACATATTTTGCAGTAATATGATAGCCATCAATTTCCATTGAACTCCATACCTCAGCTAACACATTTCCTGTAAACTCGAAATTGGATCTTTCTAAATGTTCATCAATTGTAACGCCAAAATGAGACCCACAATGGTCATGAGGCAATATCAAACCAGTCAGTTCTTGACTAAGAGGAGCCATTCTGCGCTCTACTCTGTTACGCACTTCTGCCAAGAGCATTGGTAGCTAAAAACAATCATGTCGCTTAAAGTGTTGTATAGCAAACCCTATAACTTTTTGATAACGCGGATTTTCATCTGGCCCTCCATCAACCGTCATGATTACCATTGGTTTTACCAATCCATGGACAGTTTTAGCTAATGCTTGAAACTCTTCAAGTTCGAGATGCGCCTCGAAATCCTAAGCAGAGTATTAGCAGTAGATGAACTATGCTTTCCACTTCAAATAGCGATGTATGTTGGTCCAGTATATCCAACGGCTTGCGGTTGTGCTGGCATACTAGAAGTGATTTTGATACCAGCATAAACTGATGGTATTAATTTATGCCGCTCAGCGATTACCCAGTCGTGATCAGGCAATTTGATTCTATATTCCATGTGCATTAGAAGGGGTGCTTGCTTATTTGCCGCAGTCACACCAATCTTTATCATCTTGAGATATGAAAAATACTTGATCTGGTCCAAGTATAAATAATGGAATGATGTTTCAGCGAAATTGCTATCTAAGTAGCTATTGTGGTGATCACCTTGAGCCCGAGTGTCGATACGTGTCTTAGTTTTCAAGCATAGACAATGTGTGGGTTGCCATATGTGTAAAAAAGTAAAAAACTACTGCTGACGTAATCACCATCTAGCTCCCCCCACCCCCATGTCATCAAAAATAAGCAAAGCAAAGACCCCCCGCCCCCCTATAGTGCTTACGTAATACTAGAAGTAGACAAAATTTGACATAAACGTTTGGAATATGGAGGGTAGAAGGAAGGAGCACCATCTGAATGTATTAAAAAGTGACCATCGAAAGGGAGCAAATTAAGGTGGCGCCATAGTAGCAAGTGGAAAGATTTTAAAAACAGTGCCATGAATCATCAGAGTAAGATACAAAATTAAAAAAGGAAAGAAATACTTCAGGTTTATTACAGCGCGTATTTTCAAATTATTATATCATAGACAAACGTAGATATGAAATATAATTCTAAATTCACATTCACATGCTAAATTCACATCATCTCCATTAGCTTCACCAGCGCCATTTCGGCGAATCTTCGAATTATAATTTGCTGGACACTTTTTCAACTTGTCTCCCATATAAGATGGTGCTCCTTCCTTCTACCCTCCATAGTTTGGAAGCAGTGTTATTCCACTCGCTTGTTGGTACATTCAAAATGGAGTTTTTGAATGCGTTGACTGCATCACCACTGACAATACTTTATATATTTTTTGAGTTTCCTGCGTTAAACCGGTTTAGAGTTTTTGACACCAATTGACTCTAAATTGTTTTCTGTTCTTCCGTCAACAGATGTTGTATCCAACGAGTAACTAATTTTTGTACAGATAATTCTTCATGTAACATTTTTTGAATTGTGGTCTTTGAAATGCCCAATGATGCTCCAATTTCACGCGTTTTCCCGGGCGACTGACGTTGTTGGTGGACCTGTTCTTAGATCGTCGTTAAGATTAATCCGTCCACGATTAAATTCTCCATAACAATGAGGAATTGTCGACTGATGAGGTGCTTCATTGCCGAAAACAGAAACCAACTCGGCAAGGCATTCTTGTTGAGACAACTGTTTTCGAAAATTGTAAAAAATGATTGCGCGAAAATTTTCTCGGCTTAATTCCATTTTTCGATTGACTCATAATCTTTAAAAAATCAGTTTAGGTACAGCTTTAAACTGAGCGGTCTGAAACTTCGGCGTTAAGTTAACTAAAAATGACAGTTAAGGCAAGAGCGCTGACAGTTTTAGTTTTTTATGTACTGAAAATTATTTATTATTATTATTATTTATTTATTGACGGGCTAGAACCCATTAAATACAATAGAGTACAATAATTGATACACAGAAAAATAGAATTTAAAAAAAAAAGAAAAAAAATATATATATATATAAATAGAAAAACCATAAACTTATAGATACATTAATTAACACATAAGATAGAGCACATATCACTTACAATAACAACTAAAAATATTTTTTAAAAATTACAAATTTGGAGTTGTCGGCGAAACTCAGAAGAAGATGGAAAGAAATCAAGATTCAATCGATTGGCCAATCTTGTGGACCTGGGGATGAACGAATTATTGCGATAATTAGTATAGTAGTGTGGTTGTGAAAAAGTAACACTATTTCTAGTAGATCTAGTTGGTGCGTAAAAACCAATATTCAACAAAAGAGTAGGACAATCGAGAGTAGAATTGACTATGTTGAATAGAATGAAAAGATTCTTGCAATTCCTTCTGTAACGAAGAGGCTCCAACATAAACTGGGAATGCAAATCATGGTAATTTAGGTGATAGGTGTTAACAGGATGAATTCCAGATTTATAGGCAATGAGTCTTAGAAATTTTCTTTGTATTTGTTCAATGTTGTGAATATGGTTCGTATAGAAGGGATTCCAAACAGAAGATGCATATTCAATAAGAGGTCTAACAAGGGAGAAGTAAAGTATTCTAAGACATTGCACGTTTCGAAAGTCACAAGTTATCCTTCTGATAAAACCAAGCATCCTTAATGCCTTATTAATTGAAACATATATATGGGGCCGAAAAGACATGGTAGAGTCAATCACAACACCAAGATCTTTAACTTCTGACACATTAATAAGAGGTGTTTGGTTACTGTTATAGATAAAAACAATAGGGTGACGCTTTCTACTAAAATTAATAAAATGACATTTTGCTGGATTCAGTTCCATGCCATTGGCAGTACACCACCGAGATAAATTATCTAAATCTGCTTGAAGATTCTGACAATCCTTTAATGAACGTACAGTCAAATACAATTTTAGATCATCAGCAAAACATAAGAATTGAGAGTTTATAAAACAGTTCTGGATGTCGTTGACGAAAATGTTAAACAAAAGTGGTCCTATGTGTGATCCTTGGGGAACACCTGAAGGAACTACAAAGCCAGATGATAAGAAGCCACACACACGGACTATTTGAATACGGCCAGTAAGGTAACTTTGAACCCAGTTTAGGAGACTACCATTAACACCCATATTATTTATTTTTTGAATCAGAAGGCCATGATTAACTTTATCAAATGCCTTGGAGAAGTCTGTGTACAAAGAGTGAACTTGATAACCAGAGTCCAAGGCACTTGAAAGATAGTCCACATATGTAAGGAGATTAAGCTCAGTTGACTTCCCTGAACGGAAGCCAAACTGCTGGTTAATGATATAAGGATCCAAAAGTTTGGTAAGGATTTTAGTAACAATATTATCTAATAATTTAGGAATTACGCTCTGAATACATATCGGCCTATAATTGGATATGTTTGATTTTTCACCTGTTTTGTAAATAGGAACGACGAAACTAGATTTCCAGAAATCTGGAAAGATACCAAGTTTAAGGGAGTAGTTAAAAATGATATGCAAAGGGCGAGACAATACAAAACTACAATATTTTAAAATAGAAGGAGGGATGCCATCCGGCCCAGGACCTTTATATACATTCAAACCACAAAGATGTTCATATATTTCAGAGATAGACACACAATACTCAGAAGCATTCAAAGGAGTAGAAGATATATAACCATAGCTAGGACAGGTCTTATCAGAATAAACAGAGCTAAAATAATCTTGAAACAGGTTAGCTAAATCGATTCCCACGGGATATTTGACATTGTTGAGGTACATTTCATCAGGAATTGTATTACATCTTCTTCTGGAGTTTACAAAGTTCCAAAACGATTTTAAATTACCACCAACAGAACATTCAGTAAACCTAATATAATCGTTATAGTCAGTTTTAGACCTGAGCTTACACCGAGAACGCAGCTGAGAGAATTCCAAATAATCAACAGGAGATCCTGTTAGTTTGAATTTCAAGTGAGCTTGCTTTTAATATAATAAAAATCGAGGTAGAAAATTGGCTATTTTGAAAGAAAACTATATTCTGGAAGGAAAATAAAACACATAAACCTTTGATTGTACTTATTAAATAAATTAAAAGCAGTAATTGTTCATGAAATTACATAAATTGAAGTAATTATGCCAACCTTGGCCATGTATGTAGCGTGTATGTATTGTGCAACAGCATTTTCTGCCTTTTAAACACACCTTATTTAAAAAAACTCGTTTTGGTGTTAAATAAAAGCATCCTCTAATGATCTATCAGTTAAATCCCTTGTATTATACTAAATGGAATGAATTAATTCAAGTAAAAGTGGAGAATAAAATGAATTTTAATTAGTACCGGCAAGAATATTTTGCATATCAACTCATTTATATTGAAAATAATTTTTTTTGGGGTTGGAACGGATATGTAAAAAAAATTATAATTTTCGTGAGAATTATAATGCAAGGTAATTTTTTTTGGTAAATCATTGTATGCAAAATCTGTGGGTGAGAGATTTTTTCAACTCACAAATATTGTGAGTGTACTCAGCTTTGGATGAGAGGTCGTTGGAACCGGTTCTAGTGGAAATACCTGACTATGTTCGCGAATAAAATATTCATTAAATCTCATCCCGCAATTAAGAGCGTTCGGTAATATAGTCCGGAGAAGTAAGAATATTGAATGGAAAAGTCTGGATTTGGTTTTTTTAAACGAAAGTATAGACTACTTTCCTAAATTCTTGAGATGATCCCGCTGATGCTTGCGACGCAGCTTGCAAGCACAGCTTGGAGCACGTGAAATGCAACAGTTTTCCGTCTAAAACTTTTTTTATATTTGATCGCACGAAAAAATTGTGGCTATCAAATATCAATACAGTATGTAACAGGAAGGTTGGGGGACAAGCCCCGCCCTCCTTTCACAATGTCTGGGCAATGCCCTGCACTACACAGCACTCAACAGTTCAATGTATTGCCTCAAGCAGCATTCCCAAGTTATGATACGTCTTGGTCTTCTACATCTTGGAGCTGCTCTTTTTGTTCCGCCTCACCTGCAACACAAAAATTTTCTCTTTACATAATATTCACGCATAGATGGCAGCGAATTTGATTTACAGCCTGTCAAACGTAGGAAGAGACGAGTTTTTGAATATGGGTCCTCCTCCTAAGGCGCAAGGGGCCAGCGGCTGAATTAATCAGTTGTTAGAGGTATAGATGAGTAAAGATTGCAGAGTGAACATATAGTTGAGTTAAATTGTGTTTTATCAATATTAAGTTAATAATTATTAATAATGGCTCTCAATTTTACCACGTTTTTATTAATTATTATTATTTTTTACTTCCAAGTTCGTTTTAAAAACATGGTAAATTAAAAATTTTTAAATTTCATTTATTAAAGTAAGAGTTTTAACCAGACAAATTGAGGAATTCGTGGAGAACGTTATATTTTTATGCAACGGGAGGAAAAAGATAACAAGAAAATTAAATACTTTAAAAAAGCTGTAAGAACGTTCAGCCATGGCAACTGGTGTAAGTTTGTCCACAATTTAATGTGAAGTAAAATCTGTTGTAGAAGGCGCCTCCACAAGTTTTTTCAACGCCAAATAAAAAAAGACAAAAAGCAGCATACAAATCTCACTTAGATGTGTGCGACAAAGAAGTATTACGGAGAAGAAGTCTTATAATAAATCAGGTCACATGGAAGTAAAACATGTCATAAGAAATAATATGTTAAAAGAAACAAGTATATTTGGCAGGGATACGGTAGGGTATGTGGGGAAAGGGGACACAAGCCAGGGGAGATAGAATGTAGTAGTGGAAGGAAGGGAGTAGATGAAGACGATGGAAAACAGGAAGGAAAAAATGGGAAGGACGAGTATGGTCAAAAAGGAGGAAGAGGAGAGCAGTGCGCGGGAAGAAGGAATGTAGGGGATGGATGGAGGGTGTTACAGATAAATTTTGGGAAATGCAGGATAGCGCATGATATATTGGATGAAGTGATTTTCAGGAGGGAAGTGGATGCGGTGTGTGGATCTGAGGTAAATGCTAGATATGTGGAAAAGCAGGGATGGATTATGGATGAAACAGGAGAGGCAGGAATAAGAGTGGTGGGAGATGGACTGAGGGCGGATGAAGTGAGGAAAGGAAAAGGGTGGTAGAGTGCGAATGGGGGACATGGTGGTGTACAGTGTGTGTATATAAGCCCAAATGTCAGCCTGGAAGAATATGAGAGGAGCATGACAGGATTGGAGGACGATCTCAGGGTGTCAAAAGGGAAAAGAATCATCAGGAGAATGGTGACAAGGGACCTCAATGCTAAGAATACTGTATGAGGGGGGGGGGAAGAATACGGACAAGCGAGGGGAAATCCTGGAGGAAGTGTTGACATATCCAATCATTGGATGTCAACATTGGATTCCAATGGGCTGGCGGTGCTAAAAGACGGACTACTGCCCACCTTTGAGAGGGGTGACGGGAGTTCGTCATTCATTGATATAACAGCATGCGATGAATGGCTGGGGGAAAGAGTGAGTAGTTGGAGGGTGCCTGAGAATGAGGAAAACTTGAGCTTACATAGGTATGTGGAGACGGATATAAGGAAAGGGAGAAAGGGAGAGTGGAGATGGAGGTGGACTAAGGCAGAGGCAGGGAGTATGAGGAAGAAAGTAAGAGAAGAGATAAAAAGGGGACTTGGACATGATGTAGACGAATTGTACAATGTGATACAGGGCTGGAAAAGAGAGGGAAAGAAGGGCAATAGGCGTGAGCGGAGGGCTGATTACTGGTGGAATGAGGAAATAGAGGAGCTGTGGAGGCAGTGTTGAGCGCGTTGCTGAGGCTTGGAGTGGGGGACGGTTTGGTTAACCTGGTGGAGGACTACCTGACGGGACGTGTGGCCACCCTGTATGAAGATAACATCTTTTGCAGTTGCGCTTTTGTAAAATTTAAAGAAATGGGATAAATATCAGAAATCCTACAGGAATAACCTTCAAAATTTTACACTGTCTCTGGTTTGTAAAAAATTTATGTTTATTTCAACAATACAGGGTATTTCTAAATTCATGCGACAAAATTCAGGAGGTGATTGCTCGTATGAAATTAAGATGGGTCTTTCCTATAACAAAATTTCCTCAGCCCACCCCTTTCCGAGATATCACCCTTAAAAGGTGGTGACTAAAATTGAGTTTTTATTTTTTTTTTCTAAAATTTCAATAAAGCTAGAAACTTGAAATTCTGTAGTTTTCGTGCACTCGCAAAGGACTAACCACAGGTATTTTTTCAATATTTCTGTTACATTATACGGGGGTGAAATTAGCAACCCTTACTTTATTTCATATCAAAACTTTTTTTCGAGATGAAGTTTCATGAAATAAAATTTAACTTAAAATCCTTGTTTTATTTAAAAACTTTTTTATTCCTAATTTTTTTTCCCAAAACCAAAAGCTGCAGAGAAAAAAAATAAACACCATAATTTATAATTTTTTTAATAAATTGAGTGGAAAACAGTGAAGATGTAAAATGTAATACGATTCATAATAAATGCTGGAAATGACAGAATTTCAAGTTTCTAGCTTTACTGAAATTTTAGAAAAAAAATAAAAACTCAATTTTAGTCACCACCTTTTAAGGGTGATATCTCGGAAAGGGGTGGGCTGAGGGAATTTTGTTATAGGAAAGACCCATCTTAATTTCGTACGAGCATTCACCTCCTGAATTTTGTCGCATGAATTTAGAAACACCCTGTATATATATATTTTTTTCATTTAATGAACATTGACGCTATCGATACGCGGTTTGTTGCCATCGATAGATAGTAAGTTGTAGTTTTATAAACAATAAGAAGAAAATTAAAAAAAAAGTTACATTGTTTTCTCCGAGTTTTACTGAAATTTTTTTTTCTCTATTTTTATTAAATTTGACGTTGAAAACTTAGTTGATGGATTCATTAATGTTTTGAAAATGTAGGTCTTCAAAAACCACGTATTTAAAAAAAAATGTCCAGATTTTGAATGATTTTGTCACAGAGGCTACCGAACTTTGGATACTGTTTTCTCCGCTTCTAATGGTCAAATCTGGAATTTTTTTTTCAAAATACGTGGTTTTTGAATACCAACATTTTCAAAATATTAATAAATCCATCAATTATATTTTTCAACGTCAAATTTAATAAAAATAGAGAAACATTTTTTTTCCAATTTTCTTATTGTTTATAAAACTACAACTTATCTATCAATTGCCGTATCGATAGCGTTATGCTCATTAAATGAGGTGAGGTTGAAAAAATATATATATTGAAATTTTGTGTGGCCGCCATTGTGAATTTGTGAAATCTGAACACCAACCAACCAACGTTTCCAGGGGCCGGACTACTACATTTTCCTATATTATGAAGCCGTTATTATTATTTTAATTATGTTAGTCGTTTAAGAAACCATTTTGCAATTTTTTTTCAATTTTTCGAAAATTAAGGGTTGAAAAAATGTTTTTTCAAAATATTGCATAATGTCTTCTTATAGGGTATAAAATTCCCTACAATTTTGATGCACACAATTTTTTCGTGCAATCAAATATAAAAAAGTTATAGAAGGAAGAATTGAGGAAAGTAGTTTATACTTTATACATTTTCGTTTAAAAAAATAAAATCTAGATACCCAAGCTTTTCAATTTCACTACAGCTTTCGGCATAACTTCCCCTGACTAAATATTTAAAGCTCGTGTAACAAAGTGGAAATTTGATAGAAAAAATTATAATTAAACAAGTTTTATCCCAATCGCGTGCTATAAATATTGTATAATATATTTTTATCATATTGATAGCACGATTTCAGGTAAGTGACACTATACCATAGGCGGACATTGGAATTTAGGCAGGATAAAAAAAAGGTGAGCGGTCGTCGGACCGCCGACAGAAGCTTGCTTCTTATGCACAATAGAATGACCATTTTTCGTGAATTTTTCACCATTTTCCAAAAAATTTGACAATTTTTGACCATTTTTGACAGTTTTTGACAGTTTTTGGCGAATTTTGACAATTATTGACCATCTTTGACAATAATTGACCATCTTTGACAATAATTGACCATTTTCGACAATTTTTCAAAAATTTTAACTTACTTGGCAATTATTGACCATTTTTTCCAAATTTTGACAATTTTTTCAAATTTCAACAATTATTGACCATTTTTGACAATTATTGACCAATTTTGACAATTATTGATCATTTTTGACGATTTTTCAATAATTTTGACCATTTTAGACCATTTTCCAAATTTTAACAATTATTGACCATTTTTGACAATTTTTGACAGGATCTGACAATTATTGACCATTTATGACAATTTTTCAAAAATTTTGACAATTTCTAATAATTATTGACCATTTTTGACCGTTTTTTATAATTATTGACCATTTTTGACAATTTTTCGAAAAATTTGACCATTTTTCAAAAATTTTGACAATTTTTGACAATTATTGACCATTTTTCTAAATTTTTGACAATTTTTGAAAATATTTGGAAATTATTAAACATTTTTTCAAAATTTTGACAGTTTTTGACAATTTTTGACGATTTTTCCAAATTCTTGACAATTTTTGACCATATTTAAAAATTTTTGACAATTTTTCAAAATTTTTAACAATTATTGACCATTAGACGAATTTTGACAATTATTGACCGTCTTTGAAAATTATTGACCATTTTTGACAATTTTTCAAAAATTTTAACATATTTGGCAATTATTGACCATTTTTTCAAAATTTTGACCATTTTTCAAAATTTTTACAATTATGGATCATTTTTGACCATTATTATAGATCATTTTTGAAAATTTTTGACGAATTTTGATTGGTTTTGAGAATTATTGACCATTTTTGATAATTTTTCAAAATTTTTGACAATTATTGACCATTTTTGACTGTTTTTGACAATTTTTGACAATTTTTGAAAATATTTGGCAATTATTAACCATATTTGAAAATTTTTGACAATTTTTCAAAAATTTTAACATTTTTTGCAATTATTAACCATTTTTTCAGAATTTTGACCATTTTTGACAATTTTTCACACCTATAGGTGTGCGAGCTCAGTGCGGCAAGAGAGATTGCGCACAGTCGCTTGAATGAGTTATCGCATGTCGAACGCTTTTTCGTAACATCACACGTTTCACGAGATCACTAGCCTTTTCAGAAATATGGCAAGACTGTTGCGTGACGGACTTTTCGTAACGGTTACACGTTTTACGAGTTCACTAGCCTTCAATAAATCAATTGTATCTCAATTCTCCAAAAGCGAATAAATATGGTACATCATCTGCAAGTTTTTAACAAATCAGCCCTTTTTAGGGCTACAAATCATTCTTATATGTAGAACTTACTAATCAATTAATTAAATTGAATAATCTAGGATTTCCGTTTCTATTGTTATCACTACCTGGAGTTCACTAAATAGCGTAAATACACGTCGAAAGTTATTAATTAAATATCTGTGCTACTTATATAAATGAAATAAATATTGTAATAAAATACCTAATAGGATCTTATTCTTACCCAACTATACTGCACTGTCACGGTGAATTTATCACTTCTAAATATATTTGAATGGTAATGGTATTAGGGTTCTATTGTCTTCGCTACATGCGGTTCACTATAGAGGAAGAATCTAGCGAAAGTTACTAACTGAACATTTATTTACATGAAGAAGCGCTTACAATTCTGTTTAATTCTTTGAATCATCCTGAGGTGTTCCAGACACGTTTTTGAATTTATAATGAGCTCTTCAGCTATCAATATGATAAAAATACACTATAGATTCATATTCGTAGCCAAAACAAGTGAAATAAACCATCTATATTTTTATTTCAATAAAAATAATATCGAATATGTTGAGATCAATTGTTTTCTCCTTGAGGAAATCCACTTGGGAAATTAATGCATATTGACTCATTCGTGACTTGTTTTTATCAAATAACGAATTTTACCATTATAATTTCAATTAATAGTGTACTATTTAATTAAATTCCAACCTATATTTCCATGTTAACGATAATGAAAAAATTTAATTCCTTGAATTTTTACTTAAGGCCCCTTGACATGGAGCAATACAATTTACAAGAAATTGCGGCAAGTTCTTGCAGATAATGAATCAGCACGCTGTTTGACATACTGTCATTGCAACCAAGAGTAAAAAGAAAAAAGTAGATATTAACCTCAAAAAATAATTTATTCAAACACAATATATTGATATGGAAAGTGGAATCATACAACACATACACCAAACAAGGGTTATTTCAGTATAAAATCTAAATAAAATATAAACAAATCACCTGACAAATATTTACAACCCAAACTTTAAACGGGAATCTTTATAACTCTTCTCTAATTTATTGAAATCCTATCACATAGTTTCAGAATTTTCAAAAGCTTTGCAAAAGTTTCTTGGCTCATCATAAATCTAAAAAGAAAGAACCTGAAAATTAAAAATTATTAGTTAGGTTATAAAATCTGACACTGGTAAAAATAGAAAAAGTACATTTATGAACATATTTAACAAGGTGTGAATCTAGATTTGTCAACTCGAACGGAAGAAAGGACATGGCAACTGAAATTAAAACAGATGTCAAATAATTTTAAAATTTTTTAACTAAAAGATAAAAACAATAATAAATTATTTGGAGACATTAAAAATCAACTTTCATATCAGAAAAAGATCAAATTATAAAATAATCAAGTCAAATAACAGAAATCAAAAATTATTAAATGAATTTGATTGGTCAGCAAATATAGAAAAACTTAAAAATAAAGAGACATATGGTTGTTGAATATGAAAAAGTTGATACGTTGCTATTGATTAGAAACGGGTAGTTACGAAAAAAGATACAGAATTGAGAAGTATAAGCTTTTTCATGTTACAAAATTGAGTTAAAATTAGGCTATGTTATGTTAAAAGGTGAAACTATAAAGTGAATTTGTGTTACTAACCTTCCTTACAAGTGCCTGTTAAAAACAGAGGTTAAATAACCTCTGTAAATATTAAATTCCTCAAATAAACCAGTGAAAACTCCGAGAGGTAAGCAGAACTGAAAATTTTCGAAAGCCGACCCCGAAGCCATATCGAAGCCACTTCTACGAGGGACTCCAAGGACCAGAAAGGTCTAAAACACAGAAAAGAAGTAATTATCCAATCTTCAAAAAGTAATACAAGATAAAAGGTATTCCATAAACTATAAATTAAATCATCAAACTTACGTGTGTGTGAATAAATCCAGAACTTGATATTTATTCCTCTTCGTTACGATTACAATATCGTCCATTTTGTATATAAAATCTGTCAGAAACAGATGTTCTATTTTGTCTTTGGTTTTTAGTCGTACATGTAAAAAGAGTTGCATAATTTCATATATTTATTAGATATAAAAACTTCATTTAGTGAGAATGTTTTGAGCGAAAGATCATTTAAATAAGTGTTTTAAATTGTTCCTTATGTCCTTATTTATCAATTCTGTATAAATACACCGCACAATAGAGAATAAATTAAAAAATATTTTTCATAAATTTCAAATATAAAGAGTTTTCTTCCTATAAAGTTGGCAAAACTGCTTCACAATTAGATAGTTCCTATTATTCAAGGGCAAGGACACAGGACCGGCCTGAGGATATGTTAAATATAAATCAATAAAAAGAAACTAAGTGAGCATTAGGCCCATGAACCCAACCTGAGGTGAAGAGTCATCATAAAAGGTGAGTGATGTATGATATCACTAAAATTTAAATTAAAATTCATATTAATTGGCGCCCAAATAAATATATTACAAAAAATAAATTAGAATACATATCAACACTATAAATTAAAAATTCATATCAATATACAGTTATTATTATTTAAAATGAAGATAGCGAAAGTGAGAAAAGCTGAGAGAAAATAAGTGAGTACATCACTGTCCAATCAGCTGATAGGTATCATTCGATTGGAAACAGTTAGTTGGTTGGTAACTCAAAATAAACTAGATTTCTCCCTAGAATTGTGCCCTAGGCTATACAATCAGCAATTATATGAACGGAGGTTTCTTCTTCCATCTTACATAATCTACATTTTTCATCCACTAGTTTGAGTTTTTTAAGTAGCCTATTCAGGCGACAGTATCCTGTCAGGATACAGGTGCACGCTCACTTAGGCGGCGCGACACTACATTATCGGTGAATCCGCACACTTAAGCGGCACGAAGCGGTGCGTTCTTTTTGAGTTTTCAGTTACATTCGAACCAGCAAAATGTCAAGTAGTTCATCCGACGAAGATTTTTTCGTTTTTTCCGCATTGCTAAGTGCAGAAGAGCAGGAAAAAAAATCAAAAAGGTCTTGTTGGGTCCATAAAATCAACAAAAGGAGGGGCTTGGGGAATTCCACCACCTATTTTCAGATTTGAAGCGGGATAAAAAATGTCTGAAGAAAAGATGAATACATACTAACACATGGACGCTCTCAGGTGCCTCTTCGTACATAACCGGAGGTTCCGAAATATTCCGAAGATGAATTTTGCTGCCTCGTCGCGCTGTCTGAATGCTTCGGAGGAGATGCAAGCGACAATGCATCTTGTCGCGCCGCGCCGCTTCGCTTAAGTGTGTGGACTCTCCTTTAAATACATGTAAACTATACTGTGGCTACAAAATTCGCGTCGCGCCGCCTAAGTGAGCGTGCACCTTACCTGTTAAAACTCTTAGTGCATCTTAGGCATTCATATCTTTTCACTTGGTTGTAGTTTCCCAAGAGTATCTTTGATTGTTTAAGTCTTACTTGATCTTTCCAATCTTCTCTTCTTTTCGGCGTTTCATATTTATTCCAATATTACATTGGAGCAGATACCGTAAAAGGTTGTTTCAGCCCCTCTTTTTGCTAGTTCATCTGCTATTTCATTTCCTTCAATTCCAATATCTCCGGAACTAGAAAAGCTTAGGCTCGCTTTTTACAACTGTAATGTCTTCGGCACTGTATATTGCATGAATTGGAGCAAACTCTTGATCAGTTAGCATCTAACCCAAGTCCAAAGGGGTACTTTCAAATCCTAGCTACTTTGGAACTGCGCAGTAGTACGATAAGAGTGAAATCCAGAAGTGTTTTGGGCAATGCAAAATAAAAGGCTGTAGAATAATATTAAGTTTACCAACACAAGACGCTGTCTGATTTCACTCATATCGTTCATACACAGTTCAAAAGCGATTAGGATCTGAGATTAAACCTTTGGACTGGGGTTAGATGCGCACTTATTAAGGGTTTGCTCTAATTCATGCAAATAAAGACCCTGTATATCAGGAGTGGCCAACGCAAAGGTTTTGAAAGTAGCCCGCGAAGTTGCTTTTATTCAAATTAATGTTTGAAAATTTCAATTCTACCATAATATTCTTACAATAATAGTCTGTCTGTGTGACGTATGACGTACCCATGCTGTTTGTATTTATACCGATGAACAAAGCATTCAAATCTGCAATAATACAATGATATAATGTGATAAGTATTTGGAAGTCATTTAAAGATAAACTAAATATGTTTGCAATGCAACTAAAACGTCGTGAAAATAAAAATAATTTGATAGAAAATTCCACACCTGTAATTTTTAACCAACCAAAACGTGTTTTTTTGACAGATCACCATGGCAACGGATGAATTTTAGTGGAAATTTTTTCCTCGTGGGTACCCAACAGCGAATTATACTGGAAATTTTTTTGACGTTTATAATGTCAGAATATTTTTTTGACAGGCTGGTTTTTATTTGCCAAAAAGCAATTTTCTACCACTTCTAGTTACTCAAAAGTTATGTTAAATTAAAGAATATATACTGTGTTGTGTCTTGAGATGGTATTTTCTACAACGAGTAGAAATCAACTATTTAAAGGTCTAAATTGCTACCAAATAATTTTTTTATGTCATACTAGTTCATTATTGTGTTTTTATTGCTTAGTTACCAACTATCTAATGTCGTTAGAAATAATTCTAACTTTGACACATATAAAAATTATTGTGATTTTATGACATTTACGTTTGTCAATATTCACCTAGCAGCGATAGTGTCTACTATGATAAAATGGCACTGTTATTAATTCAAACCTGATTTGTATTGAGATTGGATTGCAATAACGAACTAGTATGACATAAAAGTTTGTATGTACCGCGGGCATAAACAGATGTGTGTACCCTCGGTCGACTCACAAACCCTCGGGCCGGAGGCCCTTGGGTTCGTAAGATGTCGCCCTCAGGGCATAAACATCTATTTATACCCTTGGTACATAAATAACTATTACGTCGCGCCGCTTGACAGCTTCAAAACTGAAATAATTTTTAGGTTAGGGTTTCACTAGTTGCCATGGTAACTAAATAATCAAGTCGACCAAACCTCAAACGTCAAAAATTGACGTTGTTGGAAATCGAAAAATAAATTTTATTTATTTGATTTTCAAACACAATTTGGTGTGGAATTTTCTCACCGAATACCACACGAGGTCAAATTAAATCCGGAAATTTTTTTTCGTTCATGAATATTTTTAGAAAATTATCCCGAGTCGAAGACTCGGGATAATTTTCAAAATATTCATGAGCACAAAGAAATTTCCGGAAATAATTTGACCTCTAGTGGTATTACCAGAGACAAGGGATGTCCCTGGTATTACTAGTGAAAATTTACATAATAGTCTAATCAACAAGTTGAAAAGGGTGCAAAATAGAGATACTGCTCCTAAAAATATGTGTGATAGCTCATTAGATTCGTCAAAAGCAGACAGGTCACATTAAATAATTTTTTTAAGGTATTAATTGTTAATTTAGAAATTTTAAAAAATTATGGTGTATTCTGAAAACTTTAAAGAATTAATTGCCGTTGGAAAAAAAATTAATTTTTAATCAAGTTATGCAATTATTAATTAACAAAATGTTCTTGAACTTCCTTCTTTATTGGAAACTGAAAAAATGTTTAAAAATAATTGTCGTAAAAAATTTTCGCCTCGTGGAGCCATTTAATGACAATATATATTATGTTGAAAGTTTAGCTCTGAAACTAAACAACTTCCTCGGTACCTACTACAAATTTAGAAGGTTTTGAAGAAGAAATAAAACATGCGACATTCATCATAAGTCACTGGTTTCAAATTGTAATTTTTTGAAACCAGATAAATATCGAAATATTTGAATTTACTGTTTGGACCCTAACT
Organism: Lochmaea crataegi; assembly: GCA_947563755.1. Taxonomy (NCBI): domain Eukaryota; kingdom Metazoa; phylum Arthropoda; class Insecta; order Coleoptera; family Chrysomelidae; genus Lochmaea; species Lochmaea crataegi. The sequence continues at coordinate 118,533,432 of OX387422.1, read as the reverse complement.
TTGTGGAATCCACTCATATAACTATTTTAAATGAAACTAGAACTAGAATATGATACCAAAATTGAAAATTGATTCGTACAATTATTTCACCCCCCCCCATTACCTAAGGGCGGGGGTGGGGTAATTAAAGTAGATCAAAATCAAAGATAATCAGCCCAAAATACAGCCCTATGAAATTTTTTTTTACTCAATTTGGACCTATACGGAGACGAAAGTCTAACTGGAACAAATTCTGTAACTTGATAAATAAAGGTTTATCGCAAAATTCCTGAAACACGTCAATTTTTATTTTCCATGGGACATATCACAAAGAGATTTGTTTATCTTTTTAATTATCTGGGGGGTTGCAGACACACCCAACTTTTTTTTTTAAATGGAAGGGTAGGTTGATTAATTTTTTATTTGAAAGCTTTTTCAATTGCAAATACAATTCCATTTTTTTTGTTACTTTTTATAAGCAATGTGTCGGAAAAAAATGAAATAAGGAAATATTTACTGAAAATACTTTAATGCAATAAATGTTCAAAGTGCTCTCCACCTTGTTGCTGACAATATCCTAATCGATTATAAACAGTATTCTTAACATTTTGCAACACTTCCGGCGTTACTTGCCTATTTTCGTCCCTGATTCTTTGTTGAAGCTCGGCGATGTCGTTAGGTTTAGTGGCATAAACCTTGCTCTTTAGATATTCCCATAAAAAAATCTAATGGAGTAAGATCGGGTGATCTTGCTGCCCACTCAATTGGGCCCCTTCTTCCAATCCACCTAATTGGAAACACTTCGTTAAGATAGGTCCGTACATTTTTAGCAAAATGTGGTGGTGCCCCATCTTGTTGAAATCACATCCGTTGGTCAATTAAGTTGGGATCCAAATTATTGGGACATAAATTTACTAAAGTAGGAATCAGTTCTTCTTAGAGCATTTTAAGGTTACGTTTTCATTGAAAAAGGACCTACTATGCGATCCCCAATAATACCATCCCAGAAGTTTGTTTTTTGAGGCCTTTGGGTATGGCAGTTCTGTCAATTGACGTGCCCATGTAATGTGAACGTAGCCTCATCAGAAAACAGCACCAATTCCAAAGCAATTTGTCCACCATCGATAGAAGCCATAATTCGTTCGCAAAATTCGAGTCTACGATCAGGATCATCTTCGTTAAGCTCCTGCAGGTTTTGCATCTTATATGGGTGCTATTTGGCTTCTTTAAGAATTTTTAAATCGCTTGTGTGACTGACACCATGAACGCGAGCTATTTGCCTAGGTGGAGTAACAGGAATTTCTTCAACTTCCAACAATATTTTCAACTGGGCTTCTTCGTCGAGTTTTAAAAGCTTTTGTCGAGGAGGTTTCAATGTTGCTAATCGTACTTCGATTACTTGAAGGTAATTCTGGATGAACTTCACTAAACAAACGAGCGACTTCAGCTTGTGTTCGACTTCTGTCCCCATATCCGATCATCTTTAAAATTTCGATTCGATGCGTCTCGGTTAAATGGGGCATTTTCTTATTTTTAGTTTTTGATTTACACGTTGAAATGCAAGCAAGTACTAACAAATCAATCACATTCAGTTCAAATTGACCGAAAAACTATCGAGCAGGTTTTTTATTGGGCTTATCAAGTAAGAAAAAATGTACCTATACAATATACTAATTTCAGTAAATATCTCCTTATTTAATTTTTTCCGACACATTGCTTATGAAAAGTAACAAAAAATGGAATTGTATTTGCAATTGAAAAAGCTTTCAAATAAAAAATTAATCAACCTACCCTTCCATTTAAAAAAGAAGTTGGGGGTGTCTGCTACCCCCCAGATAATTAAAAAGATAAACAAATACAATTGGATAAAATATGGCGACGATCACTCATGGTAGAGCTGCAAACACAGTCGCCATCTATCGCTGTACTCCATTTTCATCAAATTTATGCCCCGTAAGCTTGACTAATTATCTCTAGGTATATTATTAAACAATTGTAGTACTAATAGTACCTACAACACAAACATAATGTATAAATTGACTAGACTAATTTTTTACACAGTTAAATCCAGTTTTTCTACGATTTGTAATAAACACATTTTTTGTAGAATGAGCATACTTTTGACTCTGCAAATAAACCCATTTCGTATCAAAGGATCTTTAGTGAAAAAAAAATTAACACTTTTATAACAATAGTCGTAGTGTATATTACACGTAGTGGTTTAAATTGGTATGACTAACATAAATTTATGTGTTTATTCTTGAAACAATAATAATAACATCGTAGTTATATAATAATCGTCAACACAATCAAGGTCGAGCACGGAGACTTTTTAGTTTTTATTTGTTTCGGTAAAAGTGTGTGTGAAAATATATTTTTTCGTCGATCTTTACAAAAAATGACATTTAACGTACTAATTTCTGAATGAACAATCGATTATTTTGGAAGGCAAGTATTTTTCGTCCGCAGACATTTTTCGTCCGCAAACTCTTTTCTTCCGTTAAAATGTTAACATATCCAAATATCCGAAACTTCTTGCATTTTTGAAAAAACAAAGCATTGGGTACAAAGCGAAAAAATCTAGAGTATTTCGTCGAGATAAAATAAACAGATTTCTTCGTGATGCCCCAGATGAAACTTATCTTTTGCACAGCGGACGAAAAATACTTGCCTTCAAAAATAGTCGATTTTTCATTCGGAAATTAGTAATTTTTTGTAAAGGTCGCCGAAAAAATGTAATATGCACCTCGGCGAAGAACTGTCTAGTGTCTCGCCTGCTTGCTAGCCTCGGCTATCAATTTGCAGGCTCGACTATAATAGACAGTTTTCAGTCCTTGGTACATAAATAACTATTCTTCAATGTATCTTCTATATATTTGTCGGTTTATTTGGTAAGGAATAAAATATAAGCGAACAATTTCAATTCAACTGGGAAATAGTAGTGCAGAATATTGTATTGTATTGTTAGTTTTTTTGGGGTGGAAATTTACTCAGACCTAAAAGATCTATTGTGCTCCATACTTCTACTCAGTTCCTGAGGAAAGTCTCAGAGATCAGCTATTTATTTAGACAAATTCTTTGAAGGAATTCTAGGATATATGCAGCCTTCAGTTTAGGGTTATTCTATACAGTAGTCTCCCAGGTGTTGGTTCCTGGAATTCTGTAGTGCTATGCATTATGCAAGTATTTGGATAGAGGCTGCCTTTTCTTCCATTCCACACAATTAACATTCTTCCTTCCCCGCTACTTTACACTATCTCTCTTGTAGATCTTCTTCAGTGTGATGTATTGATTGGTACTATCTTTGGTACCTACTTATAAACGACAAACTAATTTTTATAAAGTTTTTTATTTGAAAAACAAAGAGAGCTGAAAAACAAAAAGAATTGGAATACAATAACACTTTTACTACAGTTGATGCTCAAATTGATGTCCACCTTCATTAATGCAGCATTCATATCTTCTGAGTAAATTTCTTGTCAATGCTGCTTCAATAATTTCTGGTGTAACAGATTGGCAAGCTGCTCTGATTCTGTTTTTTAAATCATCTACATCATCAGGAGCTGTAACATAAACTAATCCTTTTAAATATCCCCAAAGAAAAAAATCTAACGGGGTTATATCTGGTGAACGAGCCGGCCAATGTATTGTACCATTTCTCCCAATCCATCTGTCTTGGAAATACACATTCAGATGTGACGTTACTCGCTGAGCAAAATGAGGAATTGCACCATCCTGTTGCCACCACATAGTCGCTCTCTCATTTAGTGGAATGTCCTCAAGCAAATGGGGAAGATTATTCTGGAGAAAATCTAAATACCTTTCGCCTGTCAAAGTCCCTTCATAAAAATATGGCCCAATCAAGCGGCCATTAAACAAACCGCACCACACATTTATCCCCCAAATAGTTTGGAAATGCGTTTCTCGCGTCCACTTGGGATTTTCAGCCGACCAGTAGTGACAATTATGTCTATTTACTATACCGTTGTTGTGAAAACGGCTTTCGTCGCCCCACAATATTTTATTTAAGAAAAATGGGTCCTCTACGATTTTCATTGACATTTCAGCAATGAAATCGAGTTTTCTTTGTGGATCTGCAGGAGTTAGACCTTGCGTTGAATCTATTTTGAAAGGATGATATTTGTATTGCTTTAACACTCTCTGAATAGTAGATTCACTTATTCCTAATTCTTGTTGCAGACATCGAGTTGAAATGTGGGGATTGACTTGGATATAACCAAGAATATTAATAATATTATCTTCCGTCTTACGTCGAGAATTTTGATGTTTTCCGGTTGGAAAAGAACCATGTCTTAACTTTTGTTCTACATAAGTAATAGTATATTGTCGTGTGTTTGCGGCATTCGCCCTTTGGGCTCGTGCCACAAACTTCCACACTCGTGAGAAAAGTTGAACTTTCCCCACATGTTGCACACTATACTTTTTCTACAACTGCACAAATTTAAAGAATACAAGTAAAGTAACTTAATATTTATTTTTATGGTTAGTAAAACAAAAAGAAAAGGTGAGCGGTCGTCGGACCGCCGATAGAAGCTTGCTTCTTATACTCAATAGAATGACCATTTTTGACCATTTTTCGTAAATTTTTGACCATTTTTCAAAAATTTTGATAATTTTTGACAATTATTGACCATTTTTCCAAATTTTAACAATTATTGACTATTTTTGAGCATTTTTGACAGGTTCTGACAATTATTGACCATTTTTGACAATTTTTCAAAAATTTTGACAATTTTTAACAATTATTGACCATTTTGACATTTTTTTATAATTATTGACCATTTTTTCAAAATTTTGACAATTTTTGACCATTTTTGCGAAAATTTTGACAATTTTTGACAATTGACCATTTTCTCAAATTTCAACAACTATTGACCATTTTTGACAATTATTGATCAATTTTGACAATTTTTCAAAATTTTTACCATTTTAGACCATTTTTCCAAATTTTAACAATTATTGACCAATTTTGAGCATATTTGACAGGTTCTGACAATTATTGACCATTTTTACAACTTTTCAAAAATTTTGACATTTTTTTATATTTATTGACTATTTTTTCAAAATTTTCGACCATTTTTCAAAATTTTAACAATTATTGACCATTTTTGACAATTTTTGACAATTATTGACCATTTTTGACAACTTTCAAAAATTTTGACAGTTTTTGATCATTTTTCAAAATTTTAACAATTATTGACTTTTTTTGACCGTTTCTCAAAATATTTGACCATTTTTGACAGATTCTGACAATTATTGGCCATTTTTGACAATTTTTCCAAATCTTTAACAATTTTTAACAATAATTGACAGTCTTTTATAATTATTGACCATTTTTTCAAAATTTTGAGAGTTTTTGACAATTATTAACCATTTTTCCAAATTTTTGACCATTTTTCCAAGTTTTAACAATTATTGACCATTTTTGACAGGTTCTGACAATTATTGACCACTTTTGATAATTTTTGACAGGTTCTGACAATTATTGACCACTTTTGACAATTTTTGAAAATTTTTCAAAAATGTTGGCAATTTTTTCAAAATTTTGACAATTTTTGACCATTTATCAAAATTTCAACAAATTATTGACCATTTTTGACAGTTTCTGATAATTATTGACCATTTTTGACAATTTTTCAAAAATTTTGACAATTTTTGACTATTTTTTCAAATTTTAACAATTATTGACCAATTTTGACAGTTTTGACAATTATTGATCATTTTTGACAATTATTGATCCTTTTTGACAATTTTTCAAAAATTTTGACCATTTTTCAAATTTTAACAATTATTGACCATTTTTGAGCATTTTTGACAGGTTCTGACAATTATTGACCATTTTTGACAATTTTTCAAAAATTTTGACAATTTTTAACAATTATTGACCATTTTGACAGTTTTTTATAATTATTGACCATTTTTTCAAAATTTTGACAATTTTTGACCATTTTTGCGAAAATTTTGACAATTTTTGACAATTGACCATTTTTTCAAATTTCAATAACTATTGACCATTTTTGACAATTATTGATCAATTTTGACAATCTTTCAAAAATTTTCACCATTTTAGACCATTTTTCCAAATTTTAACAATTATTGACCATTTTTGACAACTTTTCAAAAATTTTGACAATTTTCAACAATTATTGACCATTTTTTTATATTTATTGACAAAATTTTAACAATTTTCGACCATTTTTCAAAATTTTAACAATTATTGACCATTTTTGACAGTTTCTGACAATTATTGATCATTTTTGACAATTATTGATCGTTTTTGACAATTTTTCAAAAATTTTGACCATTTTTCCAAATTTTAACAATTATTGACTTTTTTTGACCATTTTTTAAAATATTTGACCATTTTTGACAGATTCTGACAATTATTGACCATTTTTGACAATTTTTCCAAATCTTTGACAATTTTTAACAATTATTGACAGTCTTTTATAATTATTGACCATTTTTTCAAAATTTTGAGAGTTTTTGACAATTTTTGACAATTATTAACCATTTTTCCAAATTTTTGACAGTTTTTGACAATTATTGACAATTTTTCCAAATTTTTTGACCATATTTCAAAATTTTTGACAATTTTTTACATATTCTCTAATATAATCTGACAGATTTGTGACAACTAAGTAGGTATTTAAAGATGACAGTAGCCTACTAAGTGTTTGTCGATTTTATTTGATTCTCCATATATAGTAGTTTGTGTGGATATGATGGCCATATCGCACGAGGACGAAGATTGAGCACGACTCCGTAGGCGGAGTGCTCAATCGTCCGAGAGCGATATGGACAATCCACACGAGTCCAACAGTATATTTTTTCTACGACCCACTTAAGAAAAAATCTAGAAAATAAACATTTTATTAAACTATAATATAACTTCAAATTAAAAATTTTTAATAATTTCACTATTATTATTATTTTATTATTATTTAGAAATAAAATTAAAATTAAAAAAAATTTCCCAACGGGGAATCGAACTCTGATCTACCGCGTGAGAGGCTGGGATACTTACCACTGGACTACCGATGAATATACTAATCATCTATCTATAACGTCAAATGTATTACATAAAAACTGACGTTTGTCAGGGGTACCCTTAAATATTCAATTCATTCTGTTTCTATACGTTATACGTCTCCTTTGCGGCTAAGCGAATATCTGGTGGAAAATTATTTATTGATTCATCACTGGAATCACTCATTTTTACTAATATTTTTTTTTAAAACTATAGAAATATTTTGACAAGTTATTTTGACGTTTCTATGAAATTGAAAAAAGATTAGTTGGCGGGTACTAAACGCAAATGCTGATTGGTGGATTTCATATACGTTATAGGATGTATATGAAATCATATCCGTTCAGTTAACCGGAATGGCCTACATTTACATTCTGTAAATTGTGCAGAAAATGGATAATATACATGTGGGTGTAGAAAAAGTATTTTTACCAGGAGTTGTTCGGTCGGGGAAGCGATTTCTATATAAATCTCTAGCACGTCTTGTATTTTTTCCACATTCTCCATAGATGATCAGCATATCGACATTCTCGTCATAAGTGAAATGTAAAGGCATGATAAGTTTCAAGTCACAAAACTTTTAATAACAATAATACAGTGAACGATTTTTCACTGATACTGACAGCTTTTGACAACTAGAATAGCTGTAACTATAATATGTTTTTTGTTTCTCAGCTCTCTTTGTTTTTTAAATAAAAAACTTTATAAAAATTAGTTTGTCGTTTCTAAGTACCTAACACAAAAAAAATAGGTATCGCCGAATTAGTATAAGAGAGACCTTTAGAGTAGTGGAACAATATACAGGTTGTCTCATTGCTTAAAATGTGTAATACTACCTACGGTTTATAACTGCCAAATTTCAATATTGTAGTTCATATAGTTTTCCAGATATATACTGTCCAAAACCTCGTGGGACACCCTGTATATATATATATATATATATATATATATATATAATTTCTACAGTCTGTTTCTCTCAGTGTCTCCTATCTTGTAAAATCTTACAATGTGTTGATTTATGATGATGATGATTACTCAGATAATTTAAATGACATTGTTCGACTGATTCATACGTTGTTTTTTTTTGGGAATGGTCGTTAGGTGCGTCACTTTACAGAGAGTTAGGTCATCAGATATCATTATGGGTCAATTTAAAAAATGAATAATTTGTTTATTAACTTCTTTTTAATATCAAGTTTCATGTCTGCCTGAATTCACATAATAAGTAGTTCATACAAATTAAACTGTTTTTTGATAATAAATTATTTGCAATAATTTGATGACCTTGGTTTTACCATCATTAAAATGGATGAAATAAATTGTATCTAAACTTCATTTTTGGTATAATATTGAGATACAAAGAAAATTGCTATTCATTTTTTGCTTTACAATGAATTTAAACATGTTTCAATAAAGTACATACAGTGTCTGCCCATACTACTTTCTGGGTAGGTATACTAAATTACATATTTTGTTTCAATGTAAGAGGGAGGATTTTAAATATTTACTTAATGAGATTTATTGTAACAATTAACATAAAGATTGTATATATACAGGGTGTCACAAAATAACTATTCCTAATTTTCAGAAATGACAGAGGGCACTTGAATAAACATTTTTTATTAATTACCTAGTATCCGGAAATTCTTCAATATCGAGATAAAGTGAAACAAAATGAATCATAGCAACCTTTGAAGAAAAACAAAACTATTTTCGTACTTGTCATTTCACGTGTCACAAATTATTTCTTATTAGATAAATGTGTTTAATTATCATTTTACGTGTCACAAATTAGTCTTTATTAGATAAATTAGTGTTTGTTTGAAAATGTATCGTTTTATAAATATTATGGCCTACGGAGCAGCTTACGGTAATGCTAACGAAGCAAGGCGAATTTATTCCACGAGCATCCGTATAGTTTGACAAACCTATCTGTCATAAACGTACCAGTGGCTTACTACTTACTCCCTTACCTATAAACATTAGCAATCACTTCTCTAGTTTGGCTATGAAGTGTCTTTCCACGAGTATATTGATTCATTTTTGGAAAATGAACAAACACAAAACACTACACTATTCAAAATCACAAAAAAGTTTATTAATACTAAACACAAAGTACAAAAGTTCAAGATACCAAATAAAACTGAAAATACGAAGGTAAACACTGACAATACCAACGCCACTGGATAATCAATATCAGTCACTTGTCAAAGTGAGAGGGAAGAACGCAAGCACGCTGGTGGCGGATTTACCACTAGGCTGAGTAGGCTGGAGCCTAGGGCGGCAGATTTTACGGGCGGCAAATTTGGAGCCAACATTTTAATGTCTCACAAAAATAAATGAAAAATCATATTTATATACCTTAATGTTGTTAGGTCCACACAAACAATTCAATATGTAGGGAAGCGTGGGCACGGACTAGTGATGAGCAAAATCTGTATTGGTCTTACGATTTTCCAATACCAAGACCAAGATCATACATACACTAGCAAGACCCAGACCAAGACCGAATGAACCAGAACTAAGACAGAGAATGCAAGACCAAGACCAAAGTTCAAAACTAAACTAAAAATTACAACTTTCGTTTTAAATAGGATATATGAGAATATTTTTCTTAACTTGAATATATTTTTGCGTCGAAACAAAACATTTTGTGTGTTTAAGATTTCTAGATATGAATTGTTGATCATTTATAATTTATACCTATCAAAACGACGTAAGTAGTAAGTAACAAACTATTTGAGCAAGACCAAGACCAATACTGAGTACGCAAGACCAAGACTACAAGTATTTTAGCAAGACCAAGACCGGACAAGCAAGACGAGACCGTTACCAAGTCTGTCTATCAAAGCTACCTTCTACTAAATTTTCATCAAAATCGAACATTTTTCAACCAAACCAAAAATAAAAAACGAAAAATGCAGTTATTTGCGTTTTTCGAGCTAATTTTCAGGTTATGTGAAAAGTCACTAATGAAAAAGTTGTAGATTTTCTCAAGTTCTACATTTTTTATGATCAACTTTTTATTCTAGGAACTCAACTTTGGCCGGAAATCGCATTAATTTCTTTTTCCACCCCCCCAAAAAAGTGTGTTTTACTGAAAAAACGTTATAACTCGAAAAATTTCCAAATATTTTAATTTGAAATTTTTTTTCATGGTTTGTGACTATCAAAGCTACCTTCTACTGAATTTTCATCAAAATCGAACATTTTTGAAGGAAACCAAAAATAAAAAAACGAAAAATGCAGTTATTTGCGTTTTTCGAGCTAATTTTTAGGTTATGTGGAAAAGTGACGGATGTAAAAGTTGTAGATTTTCCCAAGATCTACAACTTTGATCATCAACTTTTTATTCTAGGAACTCAACTTTGGCCGGAAATCGCAATAATGTCTTTTTCCACCCCCCCAAAAAAGTGTGTTTTACCGAAAAAACGCCATAACTCGAAAAATTTCCAATATTTTAATTTGAAATTTTTTTTCATGGTTTGTGACTATCAAAGCTACCTTCTACTAAATTTTCATCAAAATCGAACATTTTTTAACCAAACCAAAAATAAAAAACGAAAAATGCAGTTTTTTGCGTTTTTCGAGCTAATTTTGAGGTTATGTGAAAAAGTCACTAATGAAAAAGTTGTAGATTTTCTCAAGATCTACATTTTTTATAATCAACTTTTTATTCTAGGAACTCAACTTTGGCCGGAAATCGCATTAATTTCTTTTTCCACCCCCCCCAAAAAAGTGTTTTACCGAAAAAACGTTATAACTCGAAAAATTTCCAATATTTTAATTTGAAAATTTTTTTCATGGTTTGTGACTATCAAAGCTACCTTTTACTAAATTTTCATCAAAATCGAACATTTTTGAAGGAAACCAAAAATAAAAAACGAAAAATGCAGTTTTTTGCGTTTTTCGAGCTAATTTTGAGGTTATGTGGAAAAGTCACTAATGAAAAAGTTGTAGATTTTCTCAAGATCTACAACTTTTATAATCAACTTTTTATTCTAGGAACTCAACTTTGGCCGGAAATCGCAATGATGTCTTTTACCACCCCCCCCCCCCCCAAAAGTGTGTTTTACCGAAAAAACGTCATAACTCGAAAAATTCCCAATATTTTAATTTGAAATTTTTTTTCATGGTTTGTGACTATCAAAGCTACCTGCTACTAAATTTTCATCAAAATCGAACATTTTTTAACCAAACCAAAAATAAAAAACGAAAAATGCAGCTTTTTGCGTTTTTCGAGCTAATTTTGAGGTTATGTGAAAAAGTCACTAATGAAAAAGTTGTAGATTTTCTCAAGATCTACAACTTTTATGATCAACTTTTTATTCTAGGAACTCAACTTTGGCCAGAAATCGCATTAATTTCTTTTTCCACCCCCCAAAAAAAGTGTGTTTTACCGAATAAACGTTATAACTCAAAGATTTTCCTATATTTTAATTTGAAATTTTTTTTCATGGTTTGTGACTATCAAAGCTACTTTCTACCAAATTTTTATCAAAATCGAACATTTTTGAAGGAAACCAAAAATAAAAAACGAAAAATGCAGTTTTTTGCGTTTTTCGAGCTAATTTTGAGGTTATGTGGAAAAGTCACTGATGTAAAAGTTGTAGATTTTCTCAAGATCTACAACTTTTATAATCAACTTTTTATTCTAGGAACTCAACTTTGGCCGGAAATCGCAATAATGTCTTTTCCCCCCCTCCAAAAAAGTGTGTTTTACCGAAAAACGTTATAACTCGAAAAATTTCCAATATTTTAATTTGAAATTTTTTTTCATGGTTTGTGACTATCAAAGCTACCTGCTACTAAATTTTCATCAAAATCGAACATTTTTTAACCAAACCAAAAATAAAAAACGAAAAATGCAGCTTTTTGCGTTTTTCGAGCTAATTTTGAGGTTATGTGAAAAAGTCACTAATGAAAAAGTTGTAGATTTTCTCAAGATCTACAACTTTTATGATCAACTTTTTATTCTAGGAACTCAACTTTGGCCAGAAATCGCATTAATTTCTTTTTCCACCCCCCAAAAAAAGTGTGTTTTACCGAATAAACGTTATAACTCAAAGATTTTCCTATATTTTAATTTGAAATTTTTTTTCATGGTTTGTGACTATCAAAGCTACTTTCTACTAAATTTTCATCAAAATCGAACATTTTTTAACCAAACCAAAAATAAAAAACGAAAAATGCAGTTTTTTGCGTTTTTCGAGCTAATTTTGAGGTTATGTGGAACAGTCACTGATGTAAAAGTTGTAGATTTTCTCAAGATCTACAACTTTTATAATAAACTTTTTATTCTAGGAACTCAACTTTGGACGGAAATCGCAATAATGTCTTTTTCCACCCCCCCAAAAAGGTGTTTTTTTTTACCGAAAAAACGTCAAAATTAGCAAAATCTCGGATCGTTAACGTATCGATACTTCGAGTATCGATAAATTAATATTCGATATTCTACTGTATCGATACTTTATATTCCGATCCGTATCGATACCTAATATCGATACTTTCTAGTGTATCGCGCATCCCTATTTCAGGGAAAGAATAAAATCTGTTACGAATGTTGTTTACTTAACATTATACAAAAGGCGGCATTGGAAAGTCATTATGCCGGCTCTTGGAAAAAATTATTATTTATTGTTTCGAAAAGTTTTTTAGGACGGGAGAAAAAGGGTATTAGAAATATTATTTTGGTCTAAGAGGTCTTAGGAAAAGGGTTTAAAAGAAATGATTGAAATTTCCTAATAAAAGATAATGTTAAACAAAAATATTCCAACTTCGTGAAAACAGTACATCAATCGACTTGAGTTGAAAACCATAAAAATATCTATTTTTGGTATTACGCAGGATTTTATCGTTTTCGAAGTACCATCAACAAGGTTAATTATTTGTTTGTGCTATGCGGAATTTAAAAACTTTTTTTATGTATGTCAACTTCAATATCTACTCGATAAGAAACGAGGAAATAATAATTTATGTATATTCTTTCCATTATTAAATATTTATAATATTCTATATAGCCCCCCATTATTATTATAGTCACTGTCTTCCAAAAACGGATCGTCCTTGAAAATAATTACCCCACATCCATATAAATACTTAATCTTTTGCTTACACACCGTAATAGGCACTGTTAACATCTTTGTTTGTTTCAGCTATTTCCTTACAATGCTGGAAATGTTCTAGCGACATAGATCACACGTGTTCAGATCCTTTTACAGAGGGTGCTTATAGAGGAAGATCAAGTTCGTACGACACACAATCTTACAATCAAAGACCAAACGGGAATAATTACAACAGACAATACGATCCCAATTATAATAGACAGTACGATCAAAACTATAATAGACAGTACGATCAAAATTACAACAACCGACAATACGATCAGAATCCAGGCTACAACAACGGATTGAGGAGTGGATATAACAACAATCCACCTACTTTGGAAGTGTGCGACGAAAACGATGCTAGGAATAGAAGGATGAAGAATGTTTGTTTGAAGGAAATTGTTCGAGGTAATATTCAAGTTTTTTTTTCTGTGATTAATCATGTGTGAAATCGGATTTTTTTTTCTTTATATTTATCAATGATGTTATTATGTTTTGCAATAAGTTATTAAATTGGATGAAGATGCAACTTTTTTTATAGAAACAAATCAAGGATCAGGAAATGCAGTCGATTAGAATAAAATTACAGCGGAATTGTGGTGGAATACTATACTGCACGGTATTCTTTAAGTGACATGTCACTTTAGATTAGTTTTGATGAGGTAGGAGATATTTTCAGATCTCTAAATCTAATATATTTACATTCTCCTTTCCGGCTCTGTTTATGTTGACGGAATCTTTCATGTAGTTTCTTACCGGTGGCTGCTCATCGCCTAATACAAGTATGTATGTATGTATGTAAATTGGGGTGACATTCACTGAGACCTAAAAGATCTATTGTGCCCCCTTACTTCTACTTAGTTCCTGAGGAAAGTCTCAGAGACTAGTAGCTCCTTTAGTCCTATTTCCCGGAGGAATTTTAGGATATCTGCAGGCTTCAACTTAGGTAAATGTCCCTCTTCTATCCAAGTAACCGCAGTCGCACTGGCATATGATGTGTTCTGCAGTTTCCTCCTATAGATGACAGTATCTGCACATGGTTTCATCTGTCAATCCTATTACCTTTGTGTGCCTATTATTATCTCCTACAGCTTTGACAGTTTTCCTATCTTTGCTAATTAGGTCTGCCGTAAACGTTGGCGTCCTCTAATGAACTGCATCGCATCAGTGTTGGTGAGATTTCTTGAGACCATATTTATTGTCGATTTTGCGACGCTGCAGAAGGGTTCCGGTCCGATGAATAGAATTGATGACTTTGATCAGTCTTGTCTGGCCATTTCATCCGCCTTTTCGTTGCCTTATGACCCTGGTAAAGTTTGCCCAAAATCAGTTGCAGAAGCGAGGTACACTCTGTAATTTTTGGTAAGTTGGTTCTGCTACCACACCTGTTTCATTATTTCCAAATGAGCTCTCTTTTGTCAGTAGATTATCCGTATTCTTACCAACTTTACAGTTCTAGAATGGTATGGGAATGCCTAGGAAAACTCCATGAACTAGGTGAGAACATCATCGTCACTTTACTGTTGGTTCATGGATATATTTTAATATAAAGAAATGAAATTGCAGCTAAACTAGCAAAGACAGAGGCTGAAACACCATTTCAGGGGCCGGAACCCTTTTGCGGTATTAGCTTTAATATAGTATATGGTAAGAAATAAGCAACATCGAATAAAAGAGGTCTGACCATTTAGTTTTATTTGTAGACTCTCTGGTTTGCCAAATGACTTATCAAGTAAATGTATTTTACATAATTGTAGTCAATTTTCTTTAAAATAATATGCTAATTGCAGATAGCTGACAGTATAGTGTGTCCTACATAGTTTCATTGTTTAAAATAATCTCTATGAACCTAAACATTAACATTTATTAACGAAGTAAATTTTATATTTACTATCCACGTAAAGTGAAAGTAAATTCATAGTTTGACCTCCATTCATGCACAGTGTGTAGTTGTTGATATTTATAAATAACGGTAAATACCAAATGAGTATTCTATTCATTTTATGCTTAGGCATTGACCTGTATCTTGTTCATCCTATAAAGGTTTATTAGATATACAGGGTGTCAATTTTAAAACTAACAATGGGCTGTACCTCGTGAACGAAAAGAGATTTCAAAAAAAATTTCATAACCGTTTGTAGGGTAGACAGGGGGAACTAAAACGACATGAGAGAGCACTCACCCCCATCAACCCCCTATGCCCCACCTACCCCAATGCTTTCCAACAGTCTAAGTAATAATTATACAGGGTGTAACAATAAAGCAGAAACATTTATTTGACAACAAAAATAACAATTGATTGTGGAACGATACTTCGCTTTGAAAGTACAAGTACGGTCCCTATTTAAGTATTAAATGTTCTATTAATTGTATTTCAAAAAATAAACTTGTTTGCTTTGCAGTTTTTAAACAACACATTTTGTTCTGCAATTCCTTTCTGTACCAAAATTATTGGTTTATTTGATACTTAATTTAATGTCATTGCCATTTGCGATAGATTCATTATTTGTACGTTTGGTCTGAAAATATTTTGGTACGTTTTGTACGTTAATTTAACTACAATAATACGGTTTACAGTATACCTGAACGCGTGGAGATAATTTTAATATTTGGCTCCCAGAACGAAAGTTATTTGCAGACAGCTAACGTGTTTAATGAAAGACATCCTGAAAAACATGTAAGTCACGTGTATATCCGTGATTTAGTCGCAAAATTTAGAGAGACGGGTTCAGTGGCAAATAGAAGAAGGAATGCCGCAAGAGTACTCGATGAAGCAACTCAAATTGAAGTCCTTGTAGACCTTGGAATAGATCCTACTTTATCAACTCGTCTCTGCAATAACAGGACTATCACATGAGTCGGTACGAAAAGTTTTGAAGCTTCAAAATTTCACCCCTATAAAATGCAATGTCCTATGACGATCCAGACCGAAGAATTCAGTTTTGTGAAATTTAAACAGTAAAATGTACCTCGATATGCTGGAGAACTATAGAGCCCTTAATTGTTCATGAATTAGAGAACAAACAGGACGGCGATGGCAATCCAGCTCTAGATGAAAATTTGTTGCACTTCCAGCAAGACGGAGCACTTCCCCATTACGCAGTAGCAGTTATACAATAATTATCCAAATAGATGGATTGGAAGGTGAGGTCCCATTGAGGGGCCACCTAGGTCACCAGACTTACCGCCACCTGTTTTTTATCTGTGGGGTCACCTTAAGTCGTTTGTTTATAAAACTAAACCAACCTCAATCGACGATTTACGACGAAGTATTAATCAAGCACGTCGTAATATTACTAAAGCAACATTTGCCAACGTTCGTATGGAGTTTGAAAATAGGTTGTACTATTGTTTACTAAACAATGGAAACCATTTTGAACATTTACTAAATTAATTAACATTTTTGTACTTCGACATTTAACACTTTTTCATTTTGTTGTCAAATACATTTTTCTGCTTTATTGTTTCACCCTGTATAATTATGACTCAGACCGTTGGAAATCAACGGGATTTCTAACGACGTATCACAAGTAGAGGATTACCAATTAAATTTTTGTAGGCGGGGTAAGCGGGGCATAGGGGGTTGATGGGGGTGCGTTCTCTCTTATGTCGTTTTAGTTCCCCATGTCTACCCTAGAAACGGTTCAAATATTTTTTTGAAATCTCTTTTCGTTCACGAGGTACAGCCCATTGTAAATTTTAAAATTGACACCCTGTATATTTTTATAGGAAATATATTATATAGGCGATTCAACACACAACAGCGTACTATTTTATTTTTTTTACGAGATTTTATTGGAAAATATTCAAAATTTCAACATTAATACCAAATTATTAATAGGAAAGGGATATTTTAGGATAAAATAGTATTATTAAGATAGTAAATTTATATAGAGACCCCTAACTTTGAGGAGGTACTTAGTCCTTGAAACGAAAAAAATTCTGGTACCTCCTTTATTTATAGATATTTTGATGTATTGCAAGTTTTGATACTATTTGGATCAATTTTACTTGCTTGAGGTAATTTTAAAACATTTTCTTGAAATTTTAACACTATTAGGTATGCAATCAGACATACCTCCACTTGATGTAAAATAAAGTTGGTTACACTGGGTAAAGTAGTTCTGGGTCCAGTGTTCCCAACTCTCAAAAATTTTTCTCCCCAAAGCTTATATAAAAAACCCCTAAAATCATAACATTTACATGAAAATACACCTAAAAAAATCATGAATAATAAATTAATAATACTGAAAATTTTTTCCAGCAAATTAATTGTTATTAAGAAATTTTTAAAAAATGGCATATATATTTCAGCGTTAACCCGCTAGGTAAACAAATAAATGTGATTAGCTTGATTAAATTACTCCAGGACATGCCCTAATTTTTGTACCTTTATTTTTCTTAATAAAAAAAATAAGAAAATTAAAAATGTAAGAAGTCAAGTAAAAATACACTGGTAGTATCATTTGATCAATTCAAATTTTTTTATAAACTTTTATTGAATACAAGTAGGTATGGAGTATGGAGAGTAGTGCAATTAAAAAACAAAAAATTAAAATTTGATCTCTAAAAATAACCCCAAAAAACTTCCTGTATAGATTTTTTCTCCCTAAATCTAGGGAACCCTCTAAGTTGGCATCACTCTGGGTCCGAATTTAAGATAACATGAATTTGACGTCTTGTTCTGGACACAGAATAACCCTCTCCACTGAAAAGACACCTTTTGACATTTCCTAAGAAATACATTCCTATGGTTTATTTGCGATCAAAAGACGATGACGCTGAAAATCAAAATTTTGTGATGTTGCCAGCATGTAGATTTTTTCTTTATTCAAAGGAAACTGGAAAAGTCAATGTTACAGTTCTTTTTTACACGCCTGTACTTCGTAAGGCATAAATCGAATGTGTTTGTTTACAAATAAAAGGCTTATATAATAGTCTCAGATTTATTTAATATGAGTATATATTTATGTGAAAAGGGTGAATAAAATACACGAAACAGTAACAAATCATTCTATGTCTTAAAAACATTTGATTATTCATTATTTTACATTACACTTGAATAATAAAATATCAAGTCAAAGTTTCATTTATTTATTAGAGTTTTCTACAACTGGAATGACCTGCCCGAAGAAATAGTCGTCACTCTTTTTGTTTATATATTCAAGACTCTGTTGGACAATTACGTTCAGTTACTACTTACCTGATTTTATATTGTATTTTAAGATTTCTGTAGGATTTATTCCTTAAATCCTGTCTATGTTAATAATAATAACAAGAATAACATGTTGAGAACAATATCGCACCTTGTTCAGTTTCTAAAGAGTAGAGAAGAAGATGGGAAAAATAATGAATTGTTCAATAATCCTATCATTTATGATGAACTAATGATTGCTCTTAAAAATACAAATAACACATCACCTGGATTAGATCAAATAACATATGATATGATATGGAATTTAGCCTGTAACGCAAAATTATTTTTAGTAGAAAATATAATGATGTCTGGATACATAAAAAGATCGTTAGAGTTTGGAAAAAATCATTAATAGTACCAATATATAAACATATAACTCAGCAAATTCATATCGACCTATAAGTTTACATATCTGCTAAATCAATATTTCCATCTAGTTAATATGGTTTTAAAAGAGGATATAGCACCAATGACGAGGTCATAAAGTTAGTGAAGGACACAAAAATATGTTTTTCAAAAAATCATTACCTATAGATATGGTTACTATTGAAAAAATTTATTAGGTTTGTGATCCCGACAGGAATTTGTAATATATTGTGGAACCTGTTTATTGATAGGAAAGTTTATGTCAGATCCATAAACAATTCACTCACAACTCCACGGAATACTTCCATAGGACTACCTCAAGGAGCAGTGTTTTCTCCATTACTCTTTAATATATTCACCGCAAGTCTACATGAAGAAAGCAATTACATTTTAATCCAATATGGTTATTTACAACCCTTTCTACTACCGCATTGATTTTTTTTCGTTATTACCGTTATATATTTTAGTATAAGTCCGAGTTACGCAAATCCAAATTCTACCATACACAATTTATTCATTTCTGATATTAAAATTTTTCAACTGAAGGGACGCCCGGTTTATACACCATTTTAATTAAAACCGAAGCCGTCCAGTATAGGTACAACTTTTTGTTGTAAGTAGATAAATTTCACGTTTAATTCCCTTACCACGAAAAAGGCCAAAAAGTTTAGGTAGGATTTTGGGTATAAAAGCTTAAATAAAAAACCCCTAAAATCATAACATTTACATGAAAATACACCTAAAAAAATCATGAATAATAAATTAATAATACTGAAAATTTTTAGAATTTTGTCCAGCAAATTAATTGTTATTAAGGAATTTAAAAAAAATGGCATATATATTTCAGCGTTGACCCGCTAGGTAAACAAATAAATGTGATTAGCTTGATTAAATTACTCCAGGACATTCCCTGATTTTTGTACCTTTATTTTTCTTAATAAAAAAAATAAGAAAATAAAAAATGTAAGAAGTCAAGAAATCCCTAAAAATACACTGGTAGTATCATTTGATCAATTCCAATTTTTTTATAAACTTTTATTGAATACAAGTAGGTATGGAGTATGGAGAGTAGTGCAATTAAAAAACACAAAATTAAAATTTTATCTCTAAAAATAACCCCAAAAACTCCCTGTATAGATTTTTTCTCCCTAAATTTAGGGAACCCTCTAAGTTGGCATCACTCTGGGTCCGAATTTAAGATAACTTGAATTTGACGTCTTGGTCTGGACACAGAATAACCCTCTCCACTGAAAAGACATTTTTTGACATTTCCTAAGAAATACATTGTTTCTATGGTTTATTTGCGATCAAAAGACGATGACGTTGCAAATCAAAATTTTGTGATGTTGCCAGCATGTAGATTTTTTCTTTATTCAAAGGAAACTGGAAAAGTCAATGTTACAGTTCTTTTTTACACGCCTGTACTTCGTAAGGCATAAATCGAATGTGTTTGTTTACAAATAAAAGGCTTATATAATAGTCTCAGATTTATTTAATATGAGTATATATTTATGTGAAAAGGGTGAATAAAATACACGAAACAGTAACCAATCATTCTATGTCTTAATTAACATTTGATTATTCATTATTTTACATTACACTTGAATAATAAAATATCAAGTCAAATTTTTATTTATTTATTAGTTTTCTACAACTGGAATGACCTGCCCGAAGAAATAGCCTTCACTCTTTTTGTTTATATATTCAAGACTCTGTTGGACAATTACGTTCAGTTACTACTTACCTGATTTTATATTGTATTTTAAGATTTCTGTAGGACTTATTCCTTAACATAGACAGGGTGTCTATGTTAATAATAATAACAAGAATAACATGTTGTGAACAATATCGCACCTTGTTCAGATTCTAAAGAGTAGAGAAAAAGATGGGACATTTTTTAGAAGACGCATAAGATCCAAACTTTTTCAATTACACTGAGGAAAGAAAATAAATAATAGAGAATTATAAACATTTTATTTATTGAACAATATAATGTACTTAATGATATTTGCAATGTCAATATTAATTTATTAATTATTTGCAAAAATTAATGTTGATTGTACCTAAAAATAAAACAAATAATTTCAGAAAATTCAAAATTTAAGGTTATGCTAAATCATCGAAGAACTGTCAACTGTCAACATTGAAGTGGCTAGAGTCACATTTAAGGAAGTTAAAGTTGTCTACTCCAGAGCGTCCCGAAAGTGTTTTGCAGTACGGAACTGTCACTTTCACTACATGGAACACTCAAAACGCAACTTTCGGTATGTAAAAGAATACAGAACGAGCAACTTCCAGATAGCGTCGTCTAAAAAATAAATGTAGTTGAGTCGAACCTGTGCGACAGTTGCAATTGTATATGTGATTTGGATCACATTTTCTTGGCGTGCGAAAAATATACACAGCATAGAGAAGAAATGTATGGGGTACTAATAAAAATCAATATTCTCCCTCCCTGCTAGCATTAAGCAAGCTGCCTGTATAAAACTTGTTACTAGTATTTATCAAAGCGTGTAATTTAAAACTGTAGTATTAGCTAAATGTGATTCCTCTCTTACTTAACCCTAAGTTAATAATTCCTAACTCACCTTGGTCTACCTTTTCTGTGAGTTAGGTTAGGTTACGTTAGATTTGTGGTGAGTGGGTCTATAAGACGCTCCTCTGCGACTCGCAAAAGAGTCTGTTGTGGCTCATACCTATTCAGATTTCACCAAACAAATTCAGCTTCTTAACAAAGCCGATTAGTTTGTTTGATGAATGGTATTTCAGGTCCGAGGGCGAGAGATAGACCCTGCCATTGGTTTGCTCCAATCTCTCCACACATGACGAAATGGCGTCAATTTCCTGTGAGTTAGCCACCCTGAAAGACCCGTGGGTGTGAAATGTACACCCTCGTCCTATCCATCCTCATCCTAATACTAGAGCTACTGGAACTGCCATCGAAAAGTCGAGAACTGTCTGGAACATGTGAAATGTATTAAAAGTAGGAGAATTTAATATTAGCCTCAATTGTGTCAAAACTGCTGAATTTTTCGAAATGATCTGACAACGTCTTGAAGTTTTGCCAACACGTAAGCTATAAATTGCCCTGGCCGTTAAGCATGAATTGTATTTACGGCTGGTAAATTTATCATTATTCTGATAAGCAGGAAAGTAACTAAAAAAGACGTCATCGTCTTTTTATCGTAAATAAACTATAATAAGCGATTTTAATTTGAAACTGATGACAGTAACGTTTGGCAAGTGATGTCTATTTGTCTATTTTCACACCGCAATCATGAGCAATATAATGACAGTAATGGCACCAAATAATGGAGGCTGTTTTTAATGAAAACGATTGTGTCGCTTCTGTGTGAGTGGGTTATTCTGTGATCTGGGACTTGACTCATGAATCGAAGAGTCACCATACAACACTTATAAACAAATACCTGTTATACTACTTTTAAATATATCAAACAACGTATTCTTTAAAATATACATACCTCAATTGATTTTTATTTTTTGTTTTCAGGCAGTAACTATGTTAGTGTAGTTCGACGTTGCGAAGCCATTCCCTACGAACAAACAGTAGGAACTTGTTCACAAGGTGTCAGTCGAGGACTCACTTTAGATTTCTGCCAATATTGCGATTACGATGGCTGCAATTCCGCCGACGGACTCAAAACAAACGTGCTTATAGCTACAGCCATAGCTTCGATTATCTTATTTTTACATTTTTAAATATTTGGCTACCATAAATAATTCTATTTTTAGGGTTAATGAGTGTACATCACATATCTCTGTAAGATATAACTTGGGGGTATTATAACACAGCAGGTTGAACCATTGGGTTACTCCAATAAAGTGAGTTATGGAACATCAGGAAATCCGGAGCATATTTTCTTATAATCCACCTCATATTTCTCACAATACCCTTGCTCTACCCCAATTTCCTTGGAACACTCCACCACTTGTTCTACAAGTTGAAAATTGTCTATATATCAATTTGTTAGTTGTAAGCACTGTACTGTAAGGATTAAGGCCGAAACTCACTTATCAGCACCTCATAGGAACAGCGACTGATCATCACCAGCAGATTTTATTTCTTATGTGTGTTTAAATCTAAGCGCGCCTACCTAACAACATCAGCACAGCACCGAAAAGGCACGTCAACGCCTCAACCACAACACATTTCTCAGAGAGAATATTTTGCGGACGAAAGTGAGGCCTATTGCGGCGGTGTTGATCACGTGTCGATGCGTTAAGTGAACCCATACATAACCGTCAAGTTGACCACTCGACGGTGCTGTGACGATGCTTGTCAGGTGCTGTGCTGTTAAGTGAGTTTCATATTTCCTAGAAAAGAAGGATTTTTTTCAAAAATCTTTTGTCCTTTTTCCTCTTCCCCTGGAACTGCTTTTTTACTTATTCCACTAAGTAGGAAGAATAATTTTAGATAAATTGAAGAATTGAAAACAAAATCTCTCAGAATGAAGTTTATGTAGAATAGGTGTTATAGGGACGAAAGCTGAAGTAGAAATGGTTAATTCGTTTTTAATTCTTGATATAACGACAACCAGTGGATTAGCCTGCTGTTTTTATAATCTAATTAATTATTTTAAAAGTATGTGTAATTTAAAGTTGTCAATTTGGCAAAACTATGATATTAAACTACCCTACTAAGCAATAAACAATTTTGATAAAAAGAGTTTTTGAAGGTGCTGAAGAATTCTTTTAATTTCAAATACTTATTTTTAATTTTCTCTTAGTTTTCCTGTGTACAAAGTAGTTTAAGATGTTTAATAATGTGTACTTAGAAATAAACTTTTAAATACCTATATTTTTTTTAATTCTTGAACTGCTATACCATTGAAACTTCTAGGACTCACCAGATATGACTAGTAGCGATAGGAAGAAGGTGTTTATAGATAAAAAAAACTGCTACAGTGAGAAAGCTAAGGAGAAATCATCAGCTGATGAGTCGCAGCTCTATCTTGTACTCACAGCTCACCACTTTCGTATATTTTTCTTTGTTAAATATATTAAAAAGCTTCCAGAATCTAACATACTGTTACGTCGGACCTGGGGCCTATTCCTCCATACGACTCTGCAACTCTGCAGTCTGCACTTTTCAGCAGAGTGCAGAGTTCCACCAATATTTTAAGCAACTCTTCAAATTGCTCTAATTTTTGCAGAGTTGCAGAGTGACAGTTAACCGCAAACTTTGTTTTCAGTCAAAACTATCAAATATAGGCTAGTTCTAGTTTGTGTTAATGTTTCAGTAATTATGAGTGTTAGTAAGCGCAAAGTAAGTATTTCAAAAAAGCTAGCTGTGCTAGAGGTGATTAGGGAACAAAAATATGTACTTTTTCTGCAAATGTTTCCCATAAGATTAATGAAGGCTGGCAGAAAATTGCCAAATCAACTGGGCTTGTTACAGAAAACCATTTAAAGTATGTTTACCATGTCTGTTTACGTACTGCGCCTTTTGCACAGAAGGATATTTATCATAGTTCCATTCACAGCCACAGACAGAAGGAAAACCTCCTTTTCGAAAAAACTGAAGAGCTATATATCGTGTGTGTCTTCTGGCCATCATACGGTGATTTGGAACATTCTCGCAATTATAGCATAGGTAACTTACTTGATTGTCCTGTAGATAGTAGACTTTGATGGACCATGGTTAGCTGCAGTTGCGTGATACTGTGACCCATTTCCAAGCCAACGAAGACACTTTATTAATTTTTGTTCGGCATTTAATTGCTTACTTCGGTTAGTAGATGGTACCAGTAGACTAGCGATTGTTGACAAAACAAATTCTGCCTGTGTTAGATTTAATTTAAAAGCTTCTTGGAATGCAAAGTCACCAACAATGCAGAAATTAGACCTTTCCTTATAAATTCTCCTGTTACCACTTTCATCTCCACTGGAATCATTACTAGAAAATATTAGGGGGTGAATTAAATCTATTATTGCTCAATATACTTACTTAACAATTATTAATCACTTGCTGCACAATAACTGAATTAATTAATTTAAGGTTATAAGCTAAGCATAGCAGTTTGGAAGAGTGAAAATTTTCTTTGTATAAATTTTGCAGACTGCAATATTTTGAACTCTTCATTAAGTGCAATAATATTGGTGGAACAAAACATGACAAATTACACTGAAAACTTTGCACTCTGCACTTCACTCTGCCTCTGCACAAAATTACAGATATGGTGGAACAGGAATTTCTTTGAAAAGTGCGGAGTGTAGAGTGAAGAGTTGCAGAGTGGTATGGAGGAATAGGCCCCTGTACTGAGGATATGTAGAGGTCCATAAAGAAAAAGGCATACATCTGGAATCATCTGGAACTGCCATCGAAAAATCTAGAAATGTCATCGAAAAGTTGAGAAATGTCTGGAACATGTGAAATGTATTAAAAGCAGGAGAATTTAATATTAGTTAGTTAGTTTTGAGTTATTAGAGACTGGAGTTCTGTGTAAGACGAGTTTGGTATTGTGTTGTAAGTAGATTAGTGTTAGATTAGTGTTAAAGTAGGGTAATTTGGATATATCTGTATCTTTGTATCTGTAGGTCATCGTCCATCCTGTCCTTTCCAGGAAGGTGGACAGGTCACTAGGAGACATCTCCTTTATATCGGCAGATGTAGGCCAAGATTTACCGAACACACAATCTCACATACCTGACAGTTTCGTCTTCCTGTTCACACATCCTGCATAGGGGTGTGTCCACTAGCCCAATTGTATGGAGGTGTTTCCTTAGCTTACAGTTGCCAGTCAATAATCCTTCTGTTAAACGTAGGTTTTTTCTGGTCATCGCCAAATATTTCTTCGACGCTAGCTTTCTTCGACGCAAGGTCACCCAGGGTGATCCTGGCAGGACTTAATCCCTTAATTCCATTCCATCTCTTTAGGGATTGAGCATGGGTGTGATGTTTAGCTAGTTCCGCAATTACCGAAGTCGTTAGGCCGTAGGTGTCGCTGGGTCCTAAAAGTCTTAGTCCAACCACTTTCCTGGCTAAAGAATCGGCAATGGTGTTACCTTTACTCCTGTCGTGACCTTTAACCCACCTCAGAATAATATTGTTATCTATCGAGGCGTTAGCTAAATCTTGATGGCACTCTAATACTAGCCCTGATGTAACAAGTTGTCTGTTCAATGCTAATAGTAGTCTGCTATCAGTGCAGAATATTAAGTTTATGCCAGAAATTCCATTTCTGGTTAGTTCTTTTGTGGCAATTGAGATTCCAGCCAGTTCTGTTTGAACCACGCTGGTATTTTTTCCCATTCCCCACTTAATTCTTAGGCTTAGTGATCTGGAGTAGACTCCGCATCCTGAGCCTTCTTTGGTTTTTGAGCCGTCTGTGTATATGCATATAGCATTTGCAGCATCTGACTCCGTATTTTGTTTCATTTGTATTTTGTAGGGTTTGTTAAACACAAAATTGGGTTCAATTGCATCACTGACCGCCTGCAGCAGAGGTAGTGCAGTAAGCGCTTCTCGCCACTGGCTTAGTCTCAATTGACCCACTCATACCTCGGGGTGCAATCGTAACATGGCCATCAACGTAACCTCTTTGACGTACAAGTCCAGAGGGGTCAAACCAGTAATTAATTCCATTGCCGTGGTTGGTGTTGTTCTCATGGCTCCTGTGATGTTTAAACAAGCCATTCGCTGTATTTGATATAATTTTTGGATGGCCGTTGCTTGTAGAACCTTCGATCCCCATGCAATGGCTCCGTACGTTAACATAGGTCTTATGATTGCAGTGTAGATCCAGGTGACCACGAGGGGTGAAAGACCCCATGTGCGTCCCACTGTCATCCGACATTGCTCATAAGCCACATATGCTCTCTTTGCTCTGCTTTGAAGGTGAGAGTTTCATGTTAGCTTCCTGTCGAGGGTAACGCCAAGGTATTTCACCTCTTCAGAGAAGTTTAATCTACTTTTGAAGATTTCGGGGGTTTTAAGCCTGGTGAAAAGGATCATCTCACTCTTCTTGGGATTGATAGTAAGTGTTTTTTACATCATGTTTCTATTAATATTAATTTGAGCCCATCCTGCGCTCCATCGCATAGTGTGTTCTCAAATTTGCCGGTCCGCAAGATAACTATGTCATCTGCGTATGCAATTGCATAGAATCCATTATTGTTGAGGTGATTAATCAGGGAATCCAGGACTCTGTTCCAAAGAAGGGGTGATAAGACCCCTCCTCGTGGACACTTTCTGAGAATATTTGGATATATAAATACTTTTAAACTCATTCCACATTTTTTTTATTTTTCTGATAGTCCTTGACTATCATTAGCACTGCGTATATTTCCAAAAGCACAAAACAGGTTACTCGGAGCATAGAAGACACTGCTGGTGGATACTGAAGGTCACAGTATTCTGGGATTGACCTCTATTGGTAAACAGATGGCTCCAAGACACTCCCACGCTCTGGTGCAGGTATGTAAGGTTGCAGACCTAGGACATAAATATCAACCAATCCAATTGTAATTCAGGCGGATATTTACGCAATTGATTACTGTGAGGAGATATTGGAGGAAACCAACCTGGTACATAAAACTGAAACTTTAAATTTCGAAAAAAGAGGGAAGTTCCTATCACTTCTCTCGTCACTTAGCGCCTTCCAACCTTTGACAATATAAATCACGATCTCTACTGCAAAAATTGGGATCTTTAATAAAAAACAACTTTTGTTCAATTATTTATTACAAGTAAAGTTACCAAAATCATAGACTCTTAACAACAAAAACTTAAAACAAAAAAGTTATTCTCTTAAACGTACAAAATAAAAACAAGTGTTACACAAGCTTCTACATTAAGGTATATGTCATTTTCTTGACAAACGACACTAAGTTTAGTTTTTTTTTCGAGATTCAAATTACACATTTACCGAAACATTACAATTTTTAAATATATTCTAAATTTATTCCATCGAAGCACACGTAAAAACTTGAAAAATTTAATAAATTACAATAAGTATTTTTGGCCTAAAAAGGCTAATAGAACTCCAGCTAGAGCAGTTACACTAAAGTTGATAGATGTTGCTGAGTTGCATAAGTCTGTTTTGCAAACAAGACATTTTGGATCGGTGGATCCACTTGGTAAGGCTGGGCAAGGAGCTTCTCCGGTCTTAGGAGCAATGATGCATAATCTTTGTACAATCTCTTTGTTATCCTTATCTAAAAAATAGAAATTCTTTTCAATTTTACCTCTAAGGCCCGGTACTTTAAATATATATAAATGTCCACTATCTAGCAAACAATAAACTGTCAGATAATTAAATCTTCATTTGCAATTTGGAGGAGGTTATCCGACAGATAACAACCAAATGATTGTAGCACTAGACACTCCAATACGCAAGATCTGCCAACCTCAAAATATAAAAAGAACTATATAGGCATCTCAAAAATGTGAGACAGAAATAATAGCTATTTGTATAACAAGGGAGGAAAGTGCTACTTTTCCTCCCGAGGATGAAAGTGCTACTTTTCCTCCCGAGGATGAAGTTTACTGCCCGACGCGTAGCGGAGGGCAGTAATCATTCAAGTGAGGAAAAGGCACTTTACTCCCATGTTATACATATGATTTTTCCGCCTCCCTCAAATAACAGGACATTTTTAAATAATTTATTTATGAAAGAATTAAAAAAAAAAGAAAAAAATTGTCCTCGCCGGAATTCGATCCATCACCTACAGGTCTATCACGAACAGTGAGCTGTGCTCCAACGCGTTGCGCTACCGAGACTCGTAGGCAAGTTTTGCGGAATCATGAACATAACGTATTGCTGAAGTCAAATTATTAATGTGAAAATCGTTAAATTGAAATAACAATTTACTGATTTCTACCATTTTGCAAAATACACGGGTTCTTTAATTAAACGGTAAAATTTATACTTATATAATAGAATATAGATTAGGTCGTCAATGCCGTATAAGTTATTTCATTGATGACGTACCATAACCTCGCTTTTACTTTTCCACCCTAGGGAGGAAAAGTGCGACTTTGCTCCCTACAATGAGGCCAGGAAATGTATACTTTGGATAGAGGTGGGCGGAAAAACTTTTTTTACGACTAGCATAGCGTCAGATGAAATTTTAAGAGGTGACGTTTTTATTTTGATGGTGATTATATATTTTGTAATAAATACTTCATTTATGTGTGTTTTTAGTTTCCGTCTAATAAAATGGGACCATCATTACTAGTATTTTATAGCTCTTTTCAAGATATATTTATTAATATTTAGATGTGTAAGTTGTTGCGTTACAGGGGTGGTAGGGAAAGTTGATTTTTAGAAGCAGAAGCAAAGGAAGAAATCCTTTCTATCTTTTATGTTCTAAAATCATCGAGAGTTTGTAAAAAATAGTAAGAAGGTATTGTATGAACAGAGAGGGTCTAGCTAAAAGTTTTATGGAATTTAATTGGTGTAAAATTTTATATACATCACTAAAGTGCGAACGTGGGAGATATGATATTAGTAAGTCTAAATTACTACCGGCCGATTTACAGCAAATTGAAACAGCATGGCGGGTTTATTTATAATTTGTAATAATGCAAAAACTTATTCAATTCAAGGTAGAAACTTTAGTGCTGATTAAAATGAATTAAAAGTAACGCTTCTTGCTTGTCTATATTAAGATATTATTTATTAAATTTCCATGACTTACCTTTGTATGTGACTTTTTGACAGGCAGGTTCTTTGCTTTGATCAGCACTTGGTCCACATGGAAGTTTACCCCATTGTTTCATATCTTTTTTGCACGTTTCATTGTCACAACTGTAACATTCCAAAGCGCTTACTGAAATTAAAATAAAAAAATTAGAAAAAATGTAATGTCATTATTATATACCTACTCCATTTCACTTCTTTTTGCATCTCAATAGGCAGTGTATATGTTACGCCGAATTTGCGTAATTGCCGAATTTGCGTAATTGCCGAATTCGTGTATTGGGCACCTATTTTGCCTATTACGTGAAATAAGCAACTATGGCTTATTCAATGATTTTCCTTCCCTTCTCGATAAAAACTACAACTATAAAATCTCCTGACGGTTAAAAACAATGTAATTCAGCTTGTCATGCTGGTTAAAACAGATCATTGATTAATTTATCGAGAAGGATAAGGAAAATCATTGAATTGCCTATTACATGGAATAAGAAAATCTGCTGCTTATTTTGCGAATTCGGCAAAAATCTGCCCAATACACGAAATCGGCAATTACGCAAATTCGGCGTAATATATTTAAGTACTTATTAACGCATGGAAATAATTATCAATAATTTGTTAGAATTTTAATTAATTTTTTCATTAAATAGTGGAATTAATTAGAAACAATTAGTTTCATTTAAAATAGTAATATGGGTAGATTCCGCAAAGTAAAGGTATAAATTATTTTGAAACGTTCAAGCAAACTGCATTGCCACTATTTCCGAAAGATTAGGCAATTTGTGGACTACTTATTGTAAAAGAGGTTTAATTTTGGATAACATTTAATTAAAATAACACTCAGGGCACAGAAATAGAATGGAGTTCAAATTTGAATTTAAATAAATAAATTCGAATGAATTATTACAGTTTCCTGTAAAATTGTCGTATAATATATATTTATTCTTTGATATCTGTTGGTAACACGCTTTACTAAATACGACAATTTTACAGGAAACTGTAATAATTCATTATTGTTTCAAGCTAACGGGCTTGTTGTCAAAGTTCGAATTTTAGTTTGTGGTTTGGAGGTGAAGATGTCGCTATTATCACAACTTTTACATCTCCGTTACTGGAAGACATGTATTGTTGGTGATTTTAGAGATATAGTCAGTCCGGGATTAACTCTCGGACGATTATATACCTTGTACTGATGAGGCGCAAATACGCCGAAACTGGTCTACAAGTTATGTTGTCCCTTCTAATTACAAACCAGAATGGTTGGTTCCATCTTGCAGATTTACCAACCCCGTTTGACTTAGAAGTGTAATTCAATGTCTGTCGGGGCATGTAGCCCGGGATGTAGTTGCTTCTTCTTAGTTGAACGGTCACTGTTTTTGAAAAATATTTTTCAAAACTTAGTTGTAAAGCGTAGAATAATATATATTTAATCTTTGATATCTGTAAATAAATTTGACATGATTGTAGGTAATGTTCCCATTGGTACGCCTATGTAAGTTAAAGAGAACTTGGAATGATTTATTACTATTTAGTCAGCTGGAACTATTTCAAAATCTCGTCTTTCCTTTCCCTTTTTTAAAAACTACTATGAGAGAACTGAGAGGAGTGACATTTTTCATGTTACCAATACCAGATGACTAAATTAGAAGCAGTGTCGAAAATTTGGTAGATTTTCTGCAAGTACAACTCTGTACAACTAAGGAATGTTATGCGTCATAGTTGCTTGCGAAAATTAATTTTCCGTAGTTTCTGGAAAATTATTATGATCTAAATAACGTAGGGTTGTTCTAAATCGGGTCGTTAACCGTGCGGAGCTTTATAGCATATTATTCCGGCGTGTCCCCAATTCGCATGGTTAGGGTATGAAATAAATAGGCCATCCCCGATCCATGTTTGGACTTCGTGGCGCCAAAATGCCCATTTTCATATATTATTGATTTCTAGCTAGGGGAGATTTTTCTTTGTTTTCTTTTTGTGAAAATAGAAGTGTAGGAAAATTTCACGCCCACGTTTCAAAAGTTTCACAATTTAGCGAATTTTTTGTTATTTTTATTCTTTTCTAGACCATGTTTTACTAGTGATAGTTAGTATCATTAATAAGTTTTTTCTTTTTCTATCTCAAATTATATCCATTTCTTGCGACTGTCAGTTTTTTTATGTTTAGTGACTTTATAAAGTCATTTTTGAATCTATTAAAATGATTTTAACTGCTTTTACCAATTGAGTATATGTTGTTTGTTTTTCAACAACTAATAGAACGGGTTTTTTAGAAAATATAATTTATTTACTCAAGGTTATTTTTATAATATTGTGTTGGTTATCATTCCTCTAAATCAACCTTGAATAATATTAAAGAATAGACAACGTGGGATGTCTAAAAAACATTGGCGTTGTATTTATAAAGTAAATTGAAGTAGATTTGTTACAACTTGATGGTGGTTATTTTTATAACTACACTGGTTGTATTGGATGTTTGAGCACTTCAATCCATGTATTTTGAGGATTTTTATGGTGTTTTATCGCCAAATGTCGAATATGCTGAGTATTAGGTTTGTTCCAACAAGGTGTTTACGTATAGTTCCCGAATTGGTTACGAACTATTTCATGCCCAGGCGTTAGCAAATCCTAGTTAGGGACTGGTTCTGTATTCCAGCTCTATTCATTTGGGTAATTTCTCCGCATGCGCTTAATAGTCCCAACTGTCTTACAGGACACGGAATTTCTTTCACAGTTCTTGAAATGGTTCTGGTATAGTACTTTTATTTGTTGGAACGATTTACGGATTAGTTCAGAATTAATTCTTGACTTGCTGGAACGCTACTTTCAATCTACGCAAACTCCGTCCAATTTTGAACTAATTCTCAAGCTTGTTGGAGCAAACCTATTAAGCTATAAATGTCAAATTTTACAATAGAACCGTCAACTTTAACTTCGTTATCCAATTCATGAAGATTCCACGGACTTAATATCTGCGAAACAGGATTTCGAATTCACGTTAGGCGTGCAGCTTGTTCAGTGATATTATGAAAAAACTTCGTTTGCAAGTGGAACATTCGAGATTTCGAAGATACTTCTCGAACATAACAAATCTGGGTGGGTCTAGCTCATGTCCATCAATGGAAGAAGACGACAAGAGCGACGAACACGTTTTTTCGCTTCTGCAGTTGATTTTGGACAAACTTTTCACGAAAACATGTTTCTGCTTCAGATTTTAAACTTTTGTCTCAACAGAAACATGAAAAAATATTCTTGCGGAGCGAAAAAGTAATTTTTATCACAAAAATATGACAAAGGCAGTAGTTTAATGCACATAATTTCTATGTAGGTATATTAAAATTTTGATAAAAAATTATAAAAGAGCGGAAATAATAAATTGGTGATTAACTTAACTATTATTTGTAATTTCCGTTGTTTGTCCACTTCGTTTTACATTACGACATTATAATTACTAAGAATGTTTTTAACATCATTTTAAATTGGATATTCTGGAAAAACTATATGCTGGAAGGAAACAAAAGATAAGTTTTCGTATACATTATGTTATAAATATAGTTTTCTGCAAGGTAAAGGGGTAGTATACAGATACATTCAAACACAAACGGAACATAGGGATTTTAAGCATTGTATCAGAACTGCTTTTGAACTAGTCGACCAACATCCAGCTTCAACAGATTAAAAACACGATTATTACAATCGTTTATTTGGACACCTATAACATATCGTACAATTCCCACCACTCCCTATTCTCAACTGTGGGCGGTCCTTAATTAGCGTCAGACAGTCAGTCGATCGGTGTGTGTTCAAGCCCATAATTTTGTTTCAATTTAAAGAATCCTATTTTGTTTTATTTACGAATGTATTTTTATTTTGCAAGCCGTTATGGCCAAAAAATGTTTACTAACCCCATCAAATAATTATTCAATACTAAATCGCAGGTCGCACTTCGGACACACCTCGCACATAACTAACAAATTTTGGTAAGTGAAGGGGCGGGCTTTTCTACAGTGATTCTGAATCCAGCTGTCCAGATCAATACTTGATATTCATTGAAGTGAACTTATAGAAATGTTTTGTTGGTGGACTATTTAGATCGGACAGTACACTAAACCCCTATGTTCCGTTTTTATTTGAACTGTGGGACAAATAATGACTAGCAAATGAACTTGTAGGAATGGATTTTTTATAGTGAAATCCCATTTTATTGGGCATTTGAATATTTATTTACAGGAACAGAGTAGACAAAAGGGGCACAATAAAATTTGCATCTACAACAAGGTAACAGAAAGGAAGGGTAATAGAAAGAATATTTTTCCTTCCACTTTTTGCAAGGAAGATATTAAACACGTGCAAAAAACTTGAGTTTTAAAACAGGGTCTGAAAACTTTAATAACAGAAATATGGTAGTGATATGGCAACGTTGAACTCCTGATTACAGTGCTGATACAAAAAAAAGGGCTTCACACGAGACGAGAGTGGGCGAGAGTACCAAAAATCTCGTCTCGATCTCGTCAATTCCGAAGAAATTGAGTCTCGTTCAAGTCTCGGTCTCGTCTCGTTACCGGTTGTCTCGTCTCCTTTAAGTCTCGGCCTCTTCTCGCTACCGGTTGTCTCGTCTCGCTTAATTCTAAATATTGATGATAAAATCCATAAATAATTTTTTAAAACTATATTTATAACTACCACACTCGTTGATATTTTAATGTAACTGAAGTCCAAAAATCAAAGCAAACGAGTGAAGGTATAATGAAAATTTTTTAATTTATACAGTGCATAAATACGGAATTTTAATAAAATTGACAAAATTATTGAACAAGTTTACCTGGAAATTCATCACAACAATTACTCCTGACCTATCTTCTTGGTCGTTAAGAAGATTACCAGATCTTTTTAATTTATTTATTTATCTCAAGAGCTTCTAAAAGATTTAATCTAAAGGCTTATCATATTAACGAAACCTTAACCATTCTGCTGAATTTTACGACCCTATTGTATTTGAGGCGATACAGGACGTGTCGATTTAATTTTGGTAAAACCGACCTGTTTTATCATTTTATTCCACATAGAAAAAAGAAAGACTCACCACTTTAAATTTACAATAAAATATTTTACAGATGGTCACCAGATTTTATACATCGTAAAATGTATTGTTCTCTATGTAATCCGTTTCTAATAAAAACTTCATAAAAAAAATTACGAGACTCTTGGGTTGCGCTGTATGCGGTCTCGGTATCGCCCATAATATTTTCAAAAATGTCTCGTCTCGCTTTTTCGATACGAGAACGAGACGAGATAAATCTCGCTCTCGTGTGAAGCCCTAGTCTCGTCTCGCTTCTTCGAGACGAGAACAAGACGAGACGAGAAAAATCTCGCTCTTGTGTGAAGCCTTATCAAAAAAATGTTTATAAAAAACTTAAACTAACGTCATGACTTTCTGTGACCGTCCTCGTAAGTCGCAATGTGAAATTGTTCCACTCTGTATGTTTTTTACCTTTACTTGATATTGATTTAGAATTGATTTGTCAGTTTAATATATACTTGTCAATAAAATTGTGAAAAGACTAAAATTGGATTATATTGGAAAACATTTGCGACTAAATATCAAAGGTTTTAACATTGGTGACCCCGACGTGATTACGATACGGAGAAACCGACATCCCAAAGAGAATATGCAGGATTGAAACCCAATCTCTCAGAAGATTACGTATGGACAAAAAACTTTGGTAATCCTGCTAATAATAAATTAGCTGAAGGCGAACTGGAAAACGCATCCACTTCGAGACATGATGATACGAGATCGATTGTTTCCAAAAAGACTAGTTATTCCCACCACAGCAGTTTAAATTTGAAAAAGATAAGATTACAACAGAAAGACGAAGACAAGAGTTTGGATAAAACACTCACAGCAAAAGAGTTTTTCAAAAGAGCTTCTCCCTCTGCCGAGCGGCAAATATTTAAGTGGGCACAATCTATGTCCAGAGTTGAAAGAAGGTATTATGGTACTCGGTGGAAGAACAAAATTTGCTTCCTGTATGGGAGAAGAAACATGGCATCCAACAATTTTGAGTCCGAAACATGAGTTCATTATTACTAAGAAAAATTCCATAATCGAGGAGTAGAATTGGTAATAAATGAACTCAGACAGAAATA
The DNA here is from genome assembly GCA_947563755.1 of Lochmaea crataegi. Lineage (NCBI taxonomy): Eukaryota > Metazoa > Arthropoda > Insecta > Coleoptera > Chrysomelidae > Lochmaea > Lochmaea crataegi. Next base: position 118,497,924 of record OX387422.1, on the reverse strand, counting down.
CTGGGTGATTAACAATCGAGCTGCAGTAAAATCTGTGTTCACCAAATGCTTGAAATGCAAAATCGAAAGGAGCAAACCATCACCTCCCCTATTGGGCCAATTACCAGAAGAAAGACTGAAGAGAAATTAGACCATTTGTTAAAATAGGAATGGACTATTTTGGTCCTATTATGGTAAAGGTTGTCTTGCCATAAGCATTGCACATACTCTTAGCAGCGATTCAACTATCCAGGCAATAGTGAGAATGCCGGCAAGAAGGGGCCAGCCTTATGTGATTAACTGTGACAATGGCACGAATCTTAGAGGAGCTGCCAATGAAATTACCAAAGCTTTTAAAGAAATGGATCAATCTGTTATAGTCGATTCAATGACCTCTCGTGGAATTTATTCCACCGTCTGCGCCCCACATGGGAGGAGCCTGGGAGAGATTAATTAGTTCAGTGAAAAAAGTTATTGGTAAAGTCCTCCATGATCAGTCTTTAAGGGATGAAACTTTGCAAACTTTTTTTGCTGAAGCGGAGAATATTATCAATTATATGCCTTTGACGAGGGTGTCAACCGTTCCTTTAGATAATTAATCACTCACTCCAAACCACTTCTTGATTGGTTCATCCAATGGTGAAGGTGATTTAGTTACCATAGACCCAGGAGCAGATGCATTGAGACGAGAATGAAAGATATCGCGCATGAGCAGATTCATTTTGAAATCGGTGGATTAGGGAATATCTACCAACATTGTCGAAACGATATAAATGGAGAAATGACCATAAACTTGTATCTGTTGACGACGTGGTTATTTTGTTAGACGATCAAGCAACCAGGTATAATTGGAAATTGGGCAAAGTATCGGCCATCGGACAGGATGGCCGAATACGAGTAGTTCAACCTCCGATACGATAATTAGTAAATTAGAACTGGAGGAATAATAAATTCTCTAACGTATATTTCTTTCCTTTGATATTAATTTAGAATTAGATAGAATTGATTTGTCAGTTTAATATACTTGTCGATAAGATTGTAAAAAGACTAAAACTGGATTTTATTGGCAAACCTTTGCGACTAAATATCAAAGGTTTTAACACGCAATTAATCTTTTGGCAGTGAATTTTTTCCCCAAAAAAAACATCCACATACATTGTATTTACATACGGGGGGTGGTCTCGAAGTGTATTATTCTAATTACTAGTAATTAGTAATTTTGCTCAATATCAAATGTGTTGAAACCCGCATTGAAGCAGTTCTAATGATAGACGACAAATCTCATGACTGTAAATATAAAATTACTAGAATCGACAATTAAGCCTTCGATTTCGCCGGATATTACGTCATTGCAGTCACCAATAGATGTGAATTGCCTGTTAATTTAATGTTAAGCTAGTAACAAACATGTTTGTTATTTTAAATAGTAACGCTAATATGGTTGGCACCACATATAGAGTGATTCCGTAAAATATATTTTTTAATATCAAAGGACAAACAGTCAAGGACATGATATTAGAAATAAGTTAGTAAAAAACAGGATATTTAACAAAAATAACCTTGGATTCCAGTTATAGGTGGTTGTTGCCACTGTATCATATCATATTTATAACGTATTTTCTTACTAAATGATCGATTATAGTTAAATGTTCAAAATATTGAAACAATGTGTCTTGTATCATATTTTCCCGACCTAGTACTTAATTATAAACGATTTACATTATGTAATTTAAGTTTTTGACGGTTCTAATTTATGCTTCAAAAGTTATAAGAAGACATATTTATTTTTGTCTATAAAGTTCTATACATCCGGTATATCCCTCGATAATTGTGTAAAAAGTTCACGTACACAACAATAAAATACCTACTGAAATTTAGTTTCTAAAATAGTTTCTAAATACATGAGAGAAGTGACCTAGAAGTAGGACAGATTATCCAATTTGTTGCAAAACTATTAAACGTATATAAATCTATAAATATTTTTTCAAATTATCAAAAACCTTGTGGTCGGTCTCGTTTGTGTTTTCTAAATATAACGAAGCTATTATAGAATCGTTCGACACTAATTGAAACAATAACAATTTAATAATAAAAAAATAACTTACCAGCACTAAAAACTGCGAAACACGCAAACAAAATCACCAATTTCGCCATTTTATTTACTTTGTTGAAGGTACGGAGTTTTTTTTCTGAATTCTAAAAATGGAATGAACAGTTAACTATTTCGAATTTAGATGCCAAGCGGAGGCGATACAAAAATATAAAACTGGTTAACGAAACACTACGAACGAGATGTATTATCGTCGTTGTGGTGGGTGGGATTTGAAATTCTCTTCTTCTGTGCGCAGTAAACGCTAAAAGACAACGACGAAAAGTCACAGACATATAAATTTTATATGTCTGTACGAAGAGTGAATAAAATATACAGAGTGCAAAAGCTGCAGCTGAAAGTATTGAAATATTAGTTAATTGATTTAACATTCAGTATATATTTGATAAAAATAATTGTCAAATAAATATTAAAAATCGAATGTCAAGTGATTAATTTTATTTTACCGAAATAAGTTATAGAATACATTAATAGACTCCGTTTCACATAAGAAGAAGCCACTTGAAGTTGCAGTCGTCTGCGCGAACTTGTTGGAGATCTGTGGTCGAAACCAGCGCCATATTGTAAAATTTTAAAACAGTAGCGTAACGTTTTCAAATTTTTTAGGTTAACACAAAATTGGAATATTAAAAATGTATTTTTGTACAACTGCCATTAAAAGTGACATTTTTAATGCCTGTCAAACGTGTTAAAAGAAGACGTTTACAAAGTAGCGTTTAAAAATTAAAATACTTTTAACACTAGTGTTAAAAGAGACATAATCATTGAGAATTATTGTTAAAACGTCAAAAAAATAATTAACTGACAATAGTCGTCAAAATGTGATTTTCTTGAAATACTTGTATTTTATAATCAAAATAGGAGTTGTACAAAAAACTATGTATGATATTTGTGTTAAAAAATGTTACTTTTAACACTAATATCATAAATAGTTATTTTCTACAAACGTCAGGAAAAGTATAATTTTTAAGGCATGCTGTCAGTGTCTAAAATGCCATTTTATGACACTGGTGTTAAAAGTAAAATACTTTAAGCACTAGTGCTAAAAGTGACATTTTACTTAGCGTTTTGTCTTCATGACAAACGTAAACATTCAAATCGACGCCATTTTTAGTCCATTTAGACTCATGGAATTGAAGCATTCGCCTGCGGCTCATGCGTCAACTTTTCCACTCGTGAAAAAAAGCACCACTTTATGCACTAGTTGCACAAATAACTATTATCATATATGTATAGTTTAAATAAAACATATTTGGGAATTCTTTGAAGCTTTTCGAGATATTTTCACATACAAAAAGATTGGCGATGTTCGATGAAATCGGCCAAAAATTAAGTATCAATTACGTTCTTATATTATTAAAGAAGGTAAAAATAACACAAAATAGGAACTTGAAAAAAATTTATTTATGAAAAATAGTGGTGACATCTTGGTTATATGGTTGACTCAAATAACTATACTGCATTATACTGTCATTGCTTCGTACAGTTGCAAACATCATTGAAGTGCTGAAACTCGAATAGATACTTATATTTAAATAAATATGAAGTAATATCCTATCCAAATAAAAAAATATTAGTAAATTTAAATACACCCATTTCCACACCACCCAAGAGGTAGAGTTAGCAGCGCGCTTTTTTTATAGTGGTTTCCCCAAGAGGCCTAATCCACTTAAGTAATCATGAATTAAATAGCAGTACGAACACTAGTCTCTAAATTAATGAAAACGGTTCATTATTTCGCCTACTTTCGTTAAACAGTTCTAACATGAAAGTGCTGGATAGTAGCAGCACGAACACTGGTCTCTAAATTAATAAAGACGGTTCATTATGTCACCCTAAATAGAAAATGTACTCCACTTTTGATCCTTTACATCTAGTTTTTGGGCAAACAGGTTTCACTTGTTGGGATTTGGCTCAAATGACTGATTTTGAAATTGATATATCACTAAAGGGAGCGAACCATCAAATTAGAAATGTCCACATGATATTCTTTTATTAACTAGCAACTAACATTTAGAATGTTTTGTGTTTTAACTACAAATAGTATTGTTATAATTTTTGAAAAGCACAGTAATGAAATAAAAATCCTTAAAACTTTCACATCTAAAAACTTAACCAAACCTGTAGTATATAATAGTCAACCGAATGAGAAATATATTTTAATCCAATTTGTAGATAAACACATTGATGGGATTTTGAATGTTAGTTAATAATTACTGATAAAAAAAGTATATCATGTGGAAATTTAATATTTTTCAACACGGACTTTTGGATATATATCAATATTAATCAGCAATTTGAACCATCTCACAATATTTGAAATATTTTTGCCTAGAATCTATGTGTGCTGAAAAAAAATTGAGGTAATCTCTTCTAGCAGACTTGTGCTATTAATTGCTTTCAGAGTCACTACTCCTACTGTTGCCACTGCTATAGTCATCCTCTGAAGTAGTTTCATCGGACGATCCTGTATTCACATTAAACTTGAGAGAATCTACAACATCATCAAAAATGTGTTCTTAATCCATTCTGATTCGCATTTCTTTACATGTTCACAAATAGAACACCATTCCTGAACAGATACCTCAGAAAATTTCTTCCTGGCTAAATTCTCCACATCATCCAGTTTGAATGTGGTATTATGCACTGCCACCCAGTTCTTAACCAGTGCCCAGATTTTTTCTATTGGATTGAATTCCGAATGATAAGGTGGCAACCGTAAAACTTTATGCCCATGTTCCTCCAATAAACAGTCCAATTTATAGGAAACAGGAATACCTAAGCGAAATGTTTTTATTGCTTCATATAAAACGGGTTTTGTTTTACTGGCATCATGGACAACATTGTGGACCCTAAGCCATTCTAACATTTCTGTTTTGCTAGATGCTGTTGTAATATTTTTTTCAGCTTTCACATTATGGTAAGAAGCATTATCCACAACCAGAACTGATTTCTGAGGCATATTGGGTAATAGTTGTTCCTGAACCCACCTCATAAAGTTTGAATGGTTCATTTCATCATGGTAATCTCCACTTTTAGAACCTAAAAAAAAAATAATAAATTTCATCGAGGCTTACGTTAACAATATGTCCTATGAGAAATAGTTAATTGTGTTTGTCTTATTTGACTGTTGGAATTATTTTTTGTTAGATATTGTTTTAAAACCCAATGATACACTACTTGTTTGTAAGTGACAATAGTATAAATTTCCTTTTATAGAATTAAGATCACCACGTTTAAAAATTATATTTCTCTAAATTTAGTTGAAACAGGTTATATCTGATATAAGTGAAGTCTTTACAAATATATGGGACAACAGTTACTTACAAAATATCACTTTTCGATAAGTATATATAATTAATACAAACCTGAACGAAAAATTAATAGGGCATTAGGAATAAATCCCTTTTCTCCACCTGCATGCACAATCACAAGTCTCCTCCCTTTTGAGATTGGCTTTTTCAAACCTTTCTCTGATATATCGTACCATCCCTTGGATTGCACATGGGAGCTGTGAATGTATGTTTCATCGGTATACACAATATTCCATCCTTCGGTTCTATATTTAATAATATTTTCTAAGAAAGTAATTCTCTTATGGCGATTATCATGCGATTCCATAATCACCTTCCTGTTATCTTTTGTGCACTGCCATCTACAACAGATACAATATTTTCAAATAAATAGTTATGCATGTTACCTTTTAATATTTTCAATTTTACCATGCCTATTGTAGCTTTATTTTCATTTTTGTTCTGAATTTGTTCTACCCATTTCACAGTTTTCCTCATTCTCAACATTATTTTCCCTTCAAATACTCCAATAACTAATAAAAACTACTTACCTAAAGCCCATACTTTTTAACAGCCGCCACAAAGAAGTTTTACTTATAGTGAACTCAGGTAAAACAATGTGAACTTTCTGCAAAATGCCTAGAAAAAATGAATATATTTTAATAAAAAATTATGTATCTATTAAGCTATTAAAAATAATTCTAGCCCTAGCGTAAAAACTATAACGCTATAGAGTAAAATTCAATAGGTTAAGGGCCCAGGTATGGCTTGCGCTAATAACAGTTTAGATTTCGGTAGTCAAATCAAACTGGATGGAAATGGCTCTATCACTCTATCGCCAGTTGGAACGAGCCTATTATATACACTGCTACCGGGAGATGATAAATAAATCTTAGCAAATTGTGAAAGGGTTGTATATTGTTTGGCGTTTGCTCACCACCACTTGTAAGGGCCTGCTGTCCAAACTAGGCGAACAGATGCCATGTAAAAATCAAGTTCATTTGCAACTAAACTTTTCTGTTCCACACCTTCATCTGAACGTACATTTTCTCAAAACAATTCCAGAAACTATCATGTATCTCAATGGTTTTGTCATTTTCATTGACATTCCTTTTCTTTCGAAGTGGAGATGAATCATCATCGGTGCTACTAGATTCATCATTACTTTTTTTCAGAGTAACTAAAAGAATTTTTTGTTTTGCTGTTTGTGTTTCAACTACTACCAAGAAACTTTTAAAACGGGGGTCAAGAAAAGTAGCAAGCAAATATTTATTATTATCATTGAAGTTGAAACCCGCGGAAAGGACTGTTGCGAGGTCACCAACTCAAAGCCGGCCCTGTCTCTCGACTATAAATTTTGGCGAATGCGCTTCTTTCGAGAGCATTCTGGAAGATGCTTTGTTTACGCTTAGGTCGAGCGCGGAGAATACAAGAACTTTCCAGAATTGATCAATACTATATTAACGCGGGTTTTTGAGTGAGTTGACAATTAGTGAAACGAAGACAAAGAGTTAGTTCACAGACAGTTTACAGAACTTCTTAGTAATCGGACAGTGAATGAAATAGTGAAGATAAATAGTGTAATATTCAAGTGGTAAAAATAAATTAGAACTATTATTCCGAGTGTAAATAAATTAGTAGACATTCAGTAAAATGTGTATATAAATTAAATTTAATATAGTGTGTGTTTCTATAAATAAAAAAATTAGTGCGTGCAGTCCCTCCGCGCGGAAGAAGTTATACTTCGTAATGTGGAAATGAAAATAGGAAAGGGTAGAAATTGATTTTTAGTGAAATCATATTGTTTCTTACAATTCACAATTCATCGTCGCTGCATAGCAAGAATACCACGCGCTTGTGCTTGGGATCTACCGACTCACTCTCTTTCTCTCTCCTACTTTCTACCTTTGTGTATTTTTCTTTCTCTCTTTAACGTTTAACGCGACCTTGTTGGAAGTCGCATTAGAAGTATCCCTTGAAAAGAATACGTACACTGCCATCTGTCATTGAATGCCGAAGGTTTTGGTCATATGAAGAAAATTCCAGAAACAGAATTTTTTAGTGAATTAAATTTTAAAAGTTAACTTATTTAATAAAAAAAGTGTACTTACACTATCTTTTTTTGATGAATGCCGAAGATTTTGGTCATTTGGAGGAAATTTCAAAATTGCAGCTTCTGAATAAATTACTTTTTAAAAATAATACTTACACTGCCATCTGTCATTGAATGCCGAAGGTTTTGGTCATATGAAGAAAATTCCAAAAAAGGAAGTTTTTCTGAATTACATTTTAAAAGTTACTTTATTTAAGGAAAAGAGTATACTTACACTATCATTTGTTGATAAATGCTGAAGATTTTGGTCATGTGAAGGAAATTTCAAAATTACAATCTCTTAATAAATTACTTTTTAAATAATAAAAAGAGTACTTACACTGCCATCTGTTATCGAATACCGAAGGACTCACTCTCTCTCTCTCTCTCTCTCTCTCCTACTTTCTACCTTTGTGTAACTTTCTTATTCTTGCGATAAACATTTAACGCAACCTTGTTGGACATCACCGTTAAGTAATAAGGCACCAACGACTTACAATCATTGTTCAATTGTTATAAACAACTATTATAATAAAGTTTAAATAATTGCGATTTCCTATATTTCATAAAAGAAAATAGATGGGCTTAGAAAAAGTATAGTACGTTACACGAGTTGTAATCCCATTACGCACTCGTGAAATTTACTTTTTCACTTCGTGCATAATGGATACTTACAACTCTTGTTACGTAATATACTATTAAATAAATAACAAAAACATTACAGTGCTAAGTGTTGCCGAATGTTCGGCGCTTCGGCCACGAGCCTCGCCGAATATTCGTTATTCGGCCAAATAACTATTCGTGGCATCTCTAATTTTAAGCTAACAATAGACCAAGGATTATCAGCCTAATACAGTCTCTTGAGCTAAAATAATTGGTGAATCGGAATGAAACGGATTCAGTCAAATATTTGTTTGCTTTATTTTGTCTTAGATAGTTTTTTACACGTTAAATCGTTAGTGCAAGGTCAATAGAGGATTAATTATTCGTTAAATATTAGTTAATTAACTATCTAATACACTATAATCTTAAATATTACCTATAAATTAAATAGTCATTCAATATTATTTACCATTTTCATATATAGATAATGAAGTAGGTATAATCAAGTAAATTATTTTAAATATATTCTTAATAGGATAATTATTGTATTTGAAGTAAGAAATCCATTGAGGAGAATATTCTTTATCAAACATATGCAGTGTGACCAGAAACTCTCCTGTCAAACACAAACCACTGATAGCTAGCGCCCTTTATTTATTTATCACTGCAGGGTTATATAATGTACCAAGTTTGTAGCTCCCTTGGGAGAAACTTAAGGTGGCTCAAAAATGTCAGAGTCTTTATTATCATACTCCTCCATTATGGCAGAGCGGTCTGCATTCTTCGCACTCTATCTCAAAAACGATTAAGCGCATAAAAAATTTTTTAAGACAAAATTTGTAGAGAATTTCAAAATCTACAACTTTTATAATCAATGCAATTACGATTTGAAGCGAAGGAAGCGAGATAATTACAAACACGTGACCTTATAAGACTTTTGAGACATCATATAGAATACTAAAATGATGTGAAACCCAAAGGTGACTTGACTAACCCTGACACTTTTGTTAAAGCTTAGTAACTCGATACTCTACCACAGTAATTTTAGCATATTTAACAATAATTTTTTACATAACCACTCAAGTATGACCTTTAAACTGTTTATCGTTGAAATTCTTTAAAAATAATAATAAAGTGATTCACGATAACCACAAAGTTGGTAATTCTTGAAATTTTATTGTTGTTTATAGACTGGATAACAAATATTAGTCATAGAATTGTTACTAAGTGAATTGTTCGATGAATATGATTGTTATTGAAATATGTTGATCAAATCATAACATAACATGGATCAATAAACGAATATAAAAATTGCATACGCTTGCGTCTTGAGTCAAGTTTCGAAGCACTCTTATGTGAATAATGTATCACTTTTTTCTATATACTTAATTACAGTTTCCTGTAAAATTGTTGTATTTAGTAAAGCGTTATCACGTTTTTAACATTTCCTTTACTTAAGGATATGTATTGATGTGATTTCAGTCCAGGATTATGCTCTCATAGCTTCTTGACTAATAGCATCTACCTTGTACTGATGAGGCGCAAATACGCCGAAACCGGTCCACAAGTTATTTTGTTCCTTCTAATTACAAACCAGAATGGTTGGTTTAAATCTTGTAGATTTACCAACCCCGTTTAACTTATAAGTGTAATTTAATGTCTGTCCATATAGCCCGAGAAGTAGTTGTTTCATCCAAGTTGAACAGTTATTGTTTTTTGAAAAATATTTTTCAAAAACTTTGTAAGGAGTTATATAGGAAAATATAAAGGTAACTTTTTTATTTATGAAAATATGGAAAAATACCTAAATTCATAATTGAAGTATAGGTCGAGACCTACATATAGACTATATAAAATATATAGGTAATACGATTAAAAATTCGAGAAAAATTGAAAAACGTTTATTAAAAAATTAAAGATATTTTTTAAGAAAATTTTCATTATGCCCACGAAAATTTGCGGGTTCGAATCTATGGGAATTGATTTAATAAAAAATTAAAAGTCGATATAGAGGGCGCCACAGATGGCGCCAAATTTTGAGGTTAGGTCACTATTTTCACTAATTTCGTAATATACCATAATAAACGATGCCTAAAAACACCATACGCGGTTTCCAACATCAATTCGAGGCCATGGTTGGGGGGTATTTGGAATGGGTCAATTTCGAAAAAAAAAATTTTTGCATTATAAGCACCCCAAATGAGGAAGATTGCCCGAATATTATTGTTCCGAGTTGATATTTTGGCGGGTCTTGTACCCCAAAAAAGGGAGGGTAGGGGGGTGAAAATTTAGGGGCAAAGAAAGTTCGATAACTTCTTCCGCCCGGAGGTATTAAAAAAATTTTCAGGAAATTTTTTTTTTAACTCTCACATATTTTCGACTTTACCGGTATATATTTTCAGGTTGACCCCCCCCTTTTTGGGGTTCTATAGATTTTTACAAATCGAATGGTTTTTGTTTCAATTCGATAGCTCAAATAATAAAAAAGTACGTTCCGCTTGGATGATGAGTCTTTTAAGGGGGGGGCGTATTTTTTTTTGGCAGCCGAAATACTTTTATGCGATCCATTTTGGGGTCTCAAATTTATAGCTCTGATAGTGTCTCAGAAAGCTATGTGGTCCGAGAATGTACGCCGGGGGGCGTAAAAACCCATGTCTTGACTTTGTGTTCAAAAAAATTTTCCCTACACGTTAGTCCAATTTTGATTTCCAGGGTAGCTCACGTTCCCTGTTGACGAGAGGTTTATTAAAAAAAAAACGGAGTCTAAAGTACGACCAGAGATCTAAAAAGGTCGTAACTTTCGTCAGTACGACCAGAGATTTAAGAAGATCGTAACTTTCGTCATTGATATCGGTGCCACTCAGTCTTTCAACTGGGATTCTGAATCGGAAGCTACAACCTGCTGGAAGAAGCTTAGTTGTGGAAACAGCTGCAGGTCACAATGTTACAGATTGGTAATACTCTGCTAAAACATTTATTTCTGGTAGCCCATATTAAAGATCCTTGGTATGGACATTGTGCAAAATAAATTTATAATAGACCTTCAATATAAAATTTTAGTAATTGAAAATGAAGAGATAATCCTAAATTCGGAAGAAGAAACTTCTCAGATAAAGGTTATAGTGGACAAAGATACAGAAGTTCCCGAAAATTCTAAAGGAATCGTCTTCGCGAGACTTAGCCAAAAACCGAAAGATGTACATTTGGGAATTGTGGAAAGTGAGGAACTAGTGAATGGAGAAATTGTTGTAGCTTGATGTCTCGTCAATGTAGATCAGCCAATTCCCGTTAGAGTTGCTAATTTATCGATCAAACCTTCCAAATTAAAGAAAGAACAAAAGATAGGGCTTTGCACACCGGTGAAAAGCATATTCGAGGGCAAAAATAGTTCCTAAGAAAAAACCACCATAACTAACTCGGTTAACGCCAGCCTCATGAAAGGAATAGTTAAAAATTATGATCTCCTAGAAACTGTAAAATTGAACAATATTAACAACTTTATCAATGACAACTGCGACATTTTTGAGACGGGAAAATCTACAGGACGTACTAGTCTAGTCAACATGTGCTTTTTAGGTCAAAATTTTTAGCTCGCCTTGGAAAATTATGATCGAGGTGTCATTCGATTCGTCATCGCATCTAGAAACTTTTTGAAAAATTTGGAGTTTTGCTTGCAAAAATTACAAAAATTATAAACAATTTAGTAAAAAAACGGGGGGTTTTGTTTTTTGCGAATATCTCAAAAGTATTCAAAATTTTCGAAATTTGAAAAAAGATCCAAAAAGAGGAAGAAATTTCCTAAAAAAAAGTTCTACCTCCCGGAACTCTAGGACCAATATTTATAATTTTTCTAGAGGGTTGAAAATATGGACGAAAACGGGAACTCTCGCTTGCGTAAGCTCCGCCCACTTCGGACCTTTACTGAGAAAATATTATTTAAACTTATTAAATATGAAAATTAAGAAATGAAAAAATTCAGGCACCTACAGGATAGATCAATGAACAATAATCCGGCGATCAAAAATTTTTATCGCGATTTTTTAATTAATTATCTATTAATTAATTAACAATTTTTTGTAGCACGAACATCAACATTGAAAGTGCGATAATTGTTAAATTATTAATCTGGGATTGTTTTCCTTTTATGGAGCTATTTTACAAAGGCTATAGAATAGATTCCTGTTGGAAAAATTAAAAAATTGTTAATTTTCACTTTGATATTAACAATTTACTTAAGTTAAAAATTATCAACCTCGATTAAACATTGAAAAAAATATTTTTTTCATAATATTGCTATTGGTCCGTTTTCTTATGATCATAAGCTACTTAAAAATGATTTTTAATAATTTTTATCCCATATTGTTTAAAAAATTGTTATAAACAAATGCGTTGTTTATAAGATAATCAAAAAATTTTTTTTGATAACATAATCTTTGATGAAAATTATGATTTAAAAAAAACCGTTTATTAAAAGAAATTTTCATTGCTTAAAAACGCATTTGTTAATTAACTATTTTTTTTACCACTTGTTATGAAAATTAAGGAACCATTTTTTTTTAAATCATTATTCATCTTGCTACAGCAAAAACAGCCCAGTATCCGTTTTTGGGAAAAAATTGATTTTTCGATTTTTTATTTAATTTGAAGTTCTCTCGTATATTCAAACTTACCTTTCGCGCCTGCTTTTCTTTATTTATTATTAATAGTACTTATAAACTATTGCAGATACAACCACCACCTCAGAAATGTGCAAAGAAATCCAAAAATGACGAAAAAATGAAAATATTGTATGTTTATCGGTGTAAAATTTTTTTAATTCAATAAAATAAATAAATTTAAAATAATATCTTGATTATTTTTAGCTCTTAGAAAAATACAACTAATAAATCTAAAAAAATTATTTATTATTCTGACACATTTTTTCATAATTTATAAGATTATACAGTTACAGCCTCAGATAGGAGCACAATTTGTTCATTAACTAAAGTAGAATGAAAAAGATATTAGTAACTTTTGTCGTATCTGTTATAGTTAATGAGATATATCGATCTTAGAAGCAAAAAAAAATTTTTATTTTAATTTTTATAAATAATCGCAAAAAAATTATTTAAATGATAAAGTTTGAGCTTATAAATTTGTTGACTAACTAATTTAGAAAAAAAAAGTTTAGATGAATTTGTTGTATCTGCAACAGTTTATAAGTACTATTAATAATAAATAAAGAAAAGCAGGCGCGAAAGGTAAGTTTGAATATACGAGAGAACTTCAAATTAAATAAAAAATCGAAAAATCAATTTTTTCCCAAAAACGGATACTGGGCTGTTTTAGCTGTATTTTTTTAGAGTAAAAAGAATATAAAAAAAATTCAATTGTTTATAACAAATTGTTTATTGCATAAACAATTAAAATTTGAATAAAAATAATTTTTTTTTTCAGATATCGAAGAGCAAGATGAATAATGATAAAAAAAAAATGGTTCCTTAATTTTCATAACAAGTGGTAAAAAAAATAGTTAATTAACAGATGCGTTTTTAAGCAATTAAAATTTTTTTTAATAAACGGTTTTTTTTAAATCATAATTTTCATCAAAGATTATGTTATAAAAAAAATTTTTTTGATTATCTTATAAACAACGCATTTGTTTATAACAATTTTTTAAACAATATGGGATAAAAATCATTTTTAAGTAGCTTATGATCATAAGAAAACGGACCAATAGCAATATTATAAAAAAAATATTTTTTTAAATGTTTAATCAAGGTTGACAATTTTTAACTTAAGTAAATTGTTAATAACAAAGTGAAAATTAACATTTTTAAAATTTTTCCAAAGGGAATCTATTCTATAGCCTTTGTAAAATAGCTCCATAAAAGGAAAACAATCCCAGATTAATAGTTTAACAATAATCGCACTTTCAATGTTGATGTTCGTGCTACAAAAAATTGTTAAATAATTAATGGATAATTAATTGAAAAATCGCGATAAAAATTGTTGATCGCCGGATTATTGATCATTGATCTATCCTGTAGGTGCCTGAATATTTTCATTTCTTAATTTTCATATTTAATAAGTTTAAATTTTCTCAGTAAAGGTCCGAAGTGGGCGGAGCTTACGCAAGCGAGAGTTCCCGTTTTCGGCCGTATTTTCAACCCTCTAGAAAAATTATAAATATTGGTCCTAGAGTTCCGGGAGGTAGGACTTTTTTTAAGAAATTTCTTCCTCTTTTTGGATCTTTTTTCAAATTTCGAAAATTTTGAACACTTTTTGAGATATTCGCAAAAAACAAAACCCACCCCTTTTTTTACTAAATTGTTTATAACTTTTGTAATTTTTGCAAACAAAACTCCAAATTTTTCAAAAAGTTTCTAGATGCGATGACGAATCGAATGACACCTCGATCATAATTTTCCAAGGCGAGCTAAAAATTTTGACCTAAAAAGCACATGTTGACTAGACTAGTACCAGTCTAGTGCAGCAAGAAATTTATACAGGAGATGCCAGACTAATTCGTCAATTGCCAAAGAGATTACCATTTGCTAAACGGAAGGAAGTAGAAAATATGATAGAAGACATGATGGATGCAAATATTATTGATAAAGCTTCTGGTCCCTGGGCCGGTGTCACCTGTGGTCCTGGTAACTAAGAAAGATGGATCCACTCGGTTTTGTGTAGACTATCGAACATTGCTAGTTGATTCTAGGCGTTTGTCTTCTTCTTTTTCTTTCTAGATCTTTACATATCCTCAGTACAGGTCCAACGTAACAATATATTATATATTTTTTAATAGAATTTTTTTTTAATCTTAGAAATAGTTCGGTTCTGTCTCAATACCGTTTGTTGCGAAGCAAACAATTATCATAAAATATAAAATTGCTAGTTGGGCGATCGAGTGATACGAGTCAAAAGTTATCACTGGGGGTTTTCAAGTGATCTTCTTCTTGGGTACAGTATTCATTCATTCATTTATATATTTTGGTTGTGCTCATCAGCCCAGGCACTTGAACTGAATCTTTGTACCATTTCCCATGTTATCTACTTCCATTCCAGAAGCTTCGAGTCTTCTATAAAGGCCACTAGTTTGACTGGAGGGATTTTCAGTAGTTGTGATGGTTGTATAAATTCCTCTCCAAAGTGCTTCCGTCTAAGTTCTTGTAAGTCCTCGCAGAAGCAGGGTATGTGAGTACTGTCTTCAAATGTCTCTCACCCAGTTTCAGTAGCCTGGTTGAGAGTTCCTTGTCTACCTTGTTCAGTAAACTCTTTGTATGAAGGTGCCCTTGTGTCACCCTACATTTGAATTGGTGTTCCCTATCTAGCCAGTTCCCGTTTTCCCCTCTTATGCAATCTTTTGTGATTCCACAAAATGGTTCCGGACCTATGAGGTCTCCTTTAGAGCCTTCTTTAGCTAACTGGTCCGCCATTTCATTACCTGCAATCCCCTCATGTGCCGGCACCCATATTAGAGACACTTTGTTGTCTCTTGCCAGCCTGTCGAGGGATTTTTTCCAGTTTTCCACCAGTCCAGACCTAGTTGTTCGATTACCGATTGCCTTATGCAGAGCCTGACTGTCAGTGAATATTTCGATTTTTTGTCCGGTATATCCTCTTCTGATGTTTTCATCAATACAGGCTATAGCGGCAATCGTCTCTGCTTGAAACACAGTCGTATATCGACCAAGGCTAAAGAACATTCTCTTTCCAGGTCCTTTTATACCAGCCCCAGTGCCATGGTTTGTTTTGGAGCCATCGGTGAACCAGATGATTTCTCCAGAATTACCTGGTTGCATCACCTGTTCCCTAGATGGGATGATAATATTCACTAGCTCAGTGAATATATTCTCTGGTGTCATGCTATCAAAACTCTTGTGAAATATGGGTTCGTCTAGTAATGTCCCAGTTGTATCAGTGTGTCCTTCTCGAACATTGTTCGGGGACCATAAGTCTCCCGATTTCAACCTAAGAATTGCCATCATTGCCTCCGCCCTTATAAAAAGTTCTAGATGGGGAAGTCCAATAAGGGATTTCATTGATGCCGTCCTCATGCTGTTCATTGCCCCGGTAATACCAAGAAGGGCTTGTCTTTGGATTGCAGTTAACATATTAACTGCAAAGGACACTTTTGTCCTCCTCCACCAGACTATTGTTCCATAGGTGATCGTTGGCCTTATCACAGTTGTGTAGAGCCAGTGAACCACTTCAGGTCGAATTCCCCAGGTTTTTCCCATAACTCTTCTGCATTGCCAGAAAAGTCTAGTCGCCCTGGTAGTAATTTTTTCCAGGTGTGCCTTCCAATTCAGTTTGGAATCAAGGGTTACTCCCAGATATTTGACTTCTTTGGATATTTCTAGTTCTTCTCCGTACAGCAGTACTCTACCCTGCGGGAGAACTCTTCTATTCGTAAAAGCAACTAGTTTTTTTTTGGGTACAGTGAAATCACACACATACTATTTAAATTTATTTATTATTAACATATTTAGAAATTACAAAAAAAAATCTGTACAAATTAAAAAAAGAAATGTGCAAAACCGAAATTTATGAATCTTAAAATATACCAATATCGATTGATTGGAGTATTAAACTCCTGAAAATGTTTTCAAAAACGACATTCGAATGTGACGCTTATTATAAATTTTTGCCCACTTTACAAGTATTTGGGTAGAAAAACTGCTAATGCAATGCAAGCAAATCCCAAAAAGCTGAACTTAATAGCCGCCGCTGAGTTACAGAAATCTGTCTGACAAACTGGACATGCGGTAGGTTCTCCGTCGGAAGTTGGACAGAAAGTCAATTTTCCATTAATTTTTTCAGCCAAGGCACATGACCTTTTCTCGGTCTCTGCATAAGTTTTTCTGTCTAAAAATTAAAAATTTATGGATTAAAAAGTGTCATTCCCAGCATGCGTTACACAACATATGTTAATTTAAATAACATCGTGATAACTACCGGAAATAAATTTAAATATACTATTCCATACACAAAGAAAACACGTCGCAAAAAAATAAAATCATTATTTTGATATTTTGCCAAGCATAAAAATAGATTTTATTTCTATTCAAACAAAAACAAATTCATAAAACGATAAAAAAGTTGTGGTCACACCAACTCATCATTTCCCATTTAACGTACGATCTTTCAGCAGTTTGAGGTCGGGGGAGTCAGATCCTTTAAAGTCGTATTTTTTTTACTATTGAGTTCCATAAACATTTTTTACGGATTTTATTGAAACCCTCGTTAAAAACTCTTACCCATAATAGTTGACTACTTAGGTATTTTAAAAACAATACAGGATGTTCCACCAGGAATGGCCCTTTTGAAGTTCTGGTAAAACTATGATCATTGATTGACCATTGGCTGAAAGTATCCGCTGCACCGACATGCTATAATCACCAGGGACACATAAAAAAACGCAGTTGTTGTTGTTTACCTCTTGAAATTTCTTCAATTTCTGACGCTGTTAATAGTGCAGTCAATACTTTATTAATTATCACATTCTAAATTGATTTCTATTTATTCGTCCATTTCTTTAATAATTCGCTATAATCTTTACTTTTTGAGGTTAAGCTGTCATTTTGTAAACCACCAAATTTATCCACCACCTCGAAACAGTGGTGGAATGGTTTGCAATTTTGGTTGATGCAACAGTAATAAATGAACGCGTCATTTCTTCAATCTGAAATCCACCAATGAATATAAAAACGCAGTTGGTGAATTCGTGGATCTACCGGTGAATAAAAAAACATGCCTATTTAGTCTATAATTATTGAAACATGTCAACGTTGACATTAATAAGTGAGTGAAATGTAAATGGCAGCACACTAATTACACTTTCTGGTTACCTATTTTTTATCTCAGACCTACTTTCGACACGCGCCGGTAGATCGCACTACAATACGATCCGCCGCAACATGGACCATCAATTGAATCTTGAAAGTGACAGATGCAGATGTTTGCAAATAGTCAACAAACAGAAAAGTATTTTCCTTTTTGCTACAATATAGTAGAAGGTTCACATTTTCGTATGCTGCCAAGTTTTGTTTGATACTGTTATAATTGATCATAAAAATATTGAACCCCCCTATTATTTTTATGTATTATGGAACTAAGTCCCTTTTCCCCTCGTGTCTACGCCACTGTCCTTCAGGTCCGATGTCGGGAGTTAAACTTGTATTTTATAACGTTAAAAAGCACTTTCAGTCCGGATATCAATAAAATTTGTTAAGTAGTCTATTAAAACTCACCTTTGTATTTAACTGTTGAGCATACCCATTCTTTTCCTGGTTGATTGGTTCCTGGAGTGCTGCCGCAAAGAGTTTTTTCCCAAGAAGATGACGCCCCTTTGCAGTTGTCACATTTGTAGCATTGTAGAGCTGAAGCTGTAATATTAAAATTTTTAAATAAGTTTTGTTTTTTATTATAGCTGGATTTACATTTGAGTTAGGTTAAGTTTATGTCACTTCTATTACTCTGAACCCACAAAAAATAAAGTTTTCGTTAATGCTAAGTGAACGCGGCCAAGAACTGCTTGTCGTTAAAAATTCCAAATTCAGAAAAATAGTTCTAGTAAAATCTAGAGAAGAAACGAGGTGGATATGTTGTAACAAACAATGTGCTACAACTATTATATCGATTTTAATTTGGTCAATATTGCTAAAATTGGAACAAGCATAAAATGATAAGAAACAAGGACAAAACAAATTGGAACAAGTACAAAGTGATATGAAACAAGGACAAAACAAATTGGAACAAGGATAAACCAAGAGAGAAAAGAAATTACAGGAAATGGAGACGACATTAGAGAATAAATTTGAAGAGGGACAGAAAAAGTTGGAGAGGAATATAAAACTACAAATCATGAATAACTGTGAGCAAATTAGAGAAGCGCTAGTAAAAGGGCAAGAAAAATTTAAGATTGAAGTAATAGAAGCGATGGGTAAAGAGGTAGTTCAAAGACATAGAGAAATACAAAAGCAGATGAAAGAAATAAGAAAAGAAAATAAGGAAGAAATTAGCAAGTCAATTGATTATTGGAAGGAAAATATTAACAATATACAGAGTGAAACAAAGAAAATTGAAGAAAAGTTGGTAGAGCATACACAATTAATAATAAATAATTTTAAAACGATTATTTTACAATTTATAAAATACATTATTCAGTACTATCTCCATTAATTTCTAGACTTGTTATGTTATTTTTTTTTACATTCATAATTATGTATATCTGTACCTTTGTATAATACATGAAAATAAAATCATTATTTTACACTTTATAATAAATTTTATTTATTACTATTTATTATATATATATATATATATATATATATATATGAGCAATGTTGGAGGACAGTGGGACGCATATGGGGTCTTTCACCCCGTGTGGTCACCTGGGTCTACACTGCAATCATAAGACCTATGTTAACGTATGGAGCTATTGCATGGGTACCGAAGGTTCTACAAGCAACGGCCATCCAAAAAGTATATCAAATACAGCGAATGGCTTGTTTAAACATCTCAGGAGCCATAAGAACAACAACAACCACGGCAATGGAATTAATTACTGGTCTGACCCCTCTGGACTTGCACGTCAAAGAGGTTGCGTTAATGGCCATGTTACGATTGCTTACGGCTGGTGTAAACCCCGAAGTAGGAGTGGGTAAATTGAGGCTAAGCCTATGGCGAGAAGCGCTTACTGCGCTACCTCTGTTGCAGGCGACCAATGATGCAATTGAGCCCAAGTTTGTGTTTAATAAACCCTACAAAATACAAATAAAACAGAACACATATGCTGCAAATGCAATACGCATATATACAGACGGCTCAAAAACCAAAGAAGGCTCAGGATGTGGAGTTTACTCTAGATCACTTAGCCTAAGAATTAAGTGGGGACTGGGAAAAAATACCAGCGTGGATCAAAGAGAACTGGCTGGTATCTCAATTGCCACAAAAGAACGAACAAGAAAAGGAATTTCTGGCAAAAACATAACAATCTGCACTGACAGCAGACAAGCCCTATTAGCCTTGAACAGACAACGTGTTACATCAGGGCTATTATTAGAGTGCCACCAAGATTTTGCTAACGCCTGGTTAGATAACAATATTATTCTGAGTTGGGTTAAAAGGCACGACAGGAGTAAAGGTGATCGCATTGCCGATTCTTTAGCCAGGGAAGCGGCTGGACTAAACATTTTAGGACCCAGTGACACCTACGGCTTGACGACTTCGACAATTGTAGAACTAGCCAAGTGTTACACCCTTGCGCAATCCCCAAAGAGATGGGATGGAATCAAAGGATGCAGTCTTGCCAGGATCACCTTGGGCGACCCTGTGAAACTTGCGCCGAAGAAATATTTGGCGATGACCGGGAAAAACCTACGCTTAACAGTAGGATTTCTAACCGACCACTGTCAACTAAGGAAACACCTCGATACTATGGGGCTAGTGGACACACCTCTATGCAGAATTTGTGAACAAGAAGATGAAACTGTCAGGTATGTCTTATGTGAGTGCTCGGAGTTATCGTCAATAAGAGATTGTGTGTTCGGTGAGGCTTGGCCTACACCTGCCGATATAAAGGAGATGTCTCCTAGTGACCTGTCCACCTTCCTGAAAAGGACAGGATGGACGATGACCTAGGAGGATAACTCCTCGGGAGGATGTACAATGGGTCACATGTGTGTTAATATTATCAGATCGTCTAACTAGAAAAAACTTCCCTTCGTAATAAAATAATGACTTTGTCTAATTATAATTTTATTTCAATCAAATTGACATATTCTATATATTAACTACGTAACTCACTCATTAACTTATTTCAAATACAGGATGGTAAATTACTTAGATGTATTCTTCATTCTGCTTCAACACCTTCCCTCATTGAGTAATTTGCCAACCCCATTCCAAAAAGTAATTTTTTCAATCTGTTAGAAAACAGTGGCTTCGTCATAATATCGGCTAATTGATTTTCAGATGATACCTTTACTACTTCAAGTGATCCATCCAACACCATTTCTCTAACAAAAAAATGTCTAATATGTATATGTTTAGTCCGACGATGAAACTTGGGATTCTGCGTTAATCTTATGGCAGATTCATTGTCCACATGTAGTGTCGGAACCAAGTTAACGCCTGTTAATTCCGTAAATATTCTTTTTAACCAGACTATTTCTCGTGCAGCGTCACTTGCAGCTACTATTTCTGCCTCTGTTGTCGATATGGCTACTGATGTTTGTCGCTGACTGAACCAAGATACAGCTGCTCCAGCATAAAGACACAATACCCCAGATGTCGATCTTCCGGTAGTAATATCACCTCCATGATCAGCATCACTATAGCTTGTTAACTGAGGTTGTATTTCTGGCTTTTGCATATAAGTTAAGCGATAATTTATTGTACCATTCAAATAGCGGAATATTCTCTTAACTTTCACACAGTCGTTTTGACTTGGATTTTCTAATTTTCTGGATACAACACTAACAGCATAAGCTATATCTGGACGTGTACCCGTCATTAGGTACATAAGAGCACCCACTGCTTCGCGATATGGAAAAGAAGTATTCGATTCCGTTTCACTAGTTTCCTTCCCTAATTGGATGGCTTCTTTTACAATCGGGGTCGAGACCGGTTTGCTATTTTCCATGCCAAAACGTTCTAGCACCTTTTTTGTATAAGCTGACTGGGTAACACTTATTGAGTCGTCTTGATTTTTCTCTATTTCCAAACCTAAGAAATATGTAGCTGGTTTAACTGTTATTTTAAACTTCTCCTGAAGTTTCTTCAAAAAATCCATCTTCATTATCTCATTCGTACATGCTATTAGACCGTCGTCAACATACAGCACTAATATCAACATGTCTTTTCCTTCATTCTTAATAAATAAACATGGGTCTGCAGTACTTCGTTTAAAGCCAAGCGAATCTATAAAGTTTCCAAAACGCTTATTCCAGCACCTTGGTGCTTGCTTTAACCCATATAAACTTCTCTGAAGATGACAAACCATACCAGTACCATCATCGTAGCCTTCTGGTTGTTTCATGAACACTTCTTCGTCTAGAGTACCGTAAAGAAATGCAGTACAGACATCGAATTGTGTGAGTGACATGTTTTTACTAGCAGCTATACTTATAACGGCTCTTATCGTACCACCTTTAGCTACTGGACTAAACGTTTGTTCATAATCTTCTCCTTTTCTTTGTGAATAACCCTTCACTACCAGACGAGCTTTGTATTTATCAATTGAACCATCTGGATTGGTTTTGAGTTTATACACCCACTTACAAGGAATTGCTTTTTTGTTTTCAGGTAAATTTTTCAAAACCCATGTACAATTCTCTTGTAATGACTGCATTTCATGCTCCATTGCCAGCCTCCAGTTATTTTGTTCACAACAAACAATTGCTTCTTTGTAACTAAGTGGTTCTTTGGGGTGGTTTATTTCAGCAGCAACCATCATAACGAACTCGTCAAAGCGTGTCGGTTTCTTAATGTTTGATCTTTCTCTTAATTGTCTTCTAAATTCTATATCTTCGTCTAAACTCTCTTCTGGTTCATAACATTGGTCATCTGCTTGGTAATCTAGATCCATTTCTTCCATAACATCACTACTTACATCAACAATGTCTATTTCTTCTGTATCACAATTATTTTGAACAAGATCCAAGACATCTATTGTAGGTTGCAAACATGGAAATTGTTTGGATTCTTGTACCACACCTAGAGTTTCAAATTCATTAAAAATAACATCTCGTGAAAGTATAAGTCGATGTTGATCTTCTGACCATATCCTGTATCCATCATCATTTTCATAACCAACGAGTATACCTTTAATAGATTTCTTATCCAATTTTCTTCTGCAAACTTTAGGAACATGAGCATAACAAGTACTACCGATTACTCTTAAATGTTTAAGTTCAGGCTTCTTGTTAAACCATATTTCATGTGGTGATTTACCAGGAATACTGGATATACCAGATCTATTTAAGATATATGTAGCTGTGTTTATTAATTCAGCCCAAAATGTTTGATCAAAGATACTTTCTCTTGCATGCATTAAAGATCTTGCACATTCGACAATCGTTCTGTTATCACGCTCTGAACAGCCATTTTGTTGTGGTGTATACGGCATCACCAATCTTTGTTTTATTCCATATTTGTTTAAAATATTTGCTACTTTATGATTATCAAATTCTCCACCATGATCTGACAAAAATTCTTTAACACCATATCCTGCAGCTTTCATTTCTTTTAAAACTATATCTAATTTATCAGCTACTTCTGACTTTCGCTTTAAAAAATATACAAATCGATATCTGCTAAAATCATCTTTAAATAAAACAAAATATTTAAAACCTGATTTTGAGATCTGAAAAGGTCCACAAACATCTGAATGGATCAGTTCTCCTGGTGTTTCTGTTCTTTTTCTTATGCCAAACTTTTTCACAGAAGCCTTTCCATAGACGCAGCCCTCACATAATTCACTATCCAGCTTCACGTCAATATTAAATTCTTGCTTAATTACATTTTTAACATGTCTCTTACTTTGATGACCCAGCCTTTCGTGGTAGAGTTGCAATATATTTTCTTTAGAAGTAACCATATTGACACTCAGATGTTCAGGTTTGGTTGCCCGCATCTTCAATTTATATAGTCCACCAGACTGACATCTTGATCCAACAATTATTGTTTCGTTAAAAATTTTAAAATAGCAGCACTTAGTGGTGGAAATAAATTCACTTTCTGGATGTTTGTCCTGAGCAGACAAAGTTGAGAAAAGATTTTTCTTGATATTGGGTACATACCATACGTTGGTCAATGAAAACTCTTTCTTTTTTCCGTTTACAAAAGATTGTATTTTGATGGTACCTTGTCCTAATGCAGGAACTGCATATCCATTAGCAGTTGTTATTGTTTGCTCTTCGTTAAATGGTGTATACGATTGAAATACATCTTGTTGATTTGTTATGTGATTAGTCGCTCCGTTATCAACATACCAATTTTTAAAATCTGCTTCGCAATTCAAAACATTCGATGATACAGCAACTAATGACATCTGAATTTCTTTCGCTTTAGAATTTGTACGTTTTTTCGAATTCTCTGGCTTAGGAGGTCTTCCATCTGTTTTCCATTTATCGCATTGCTTCACTTTATGACCTTTTTGCTTACAGTAATTGCAATAATAACCATATTTATGTGCTTTGCTCTTATTCACTGTATATAAAACTTCTTGCTTGCTCTCATTTTTGCTTGTTAATGCTTTTTCATAAGAGCATAGCTGATTTGTCAAGTTATCTATTGTTCTGTCCTTATTTGATACCAGAATCCAACTAGACTTGAATGAGAAATATTCAGGTGGTAAAGTTTCTAATATTTTACAAATAAGCAAAATATCTGGCAAGTCGCACTTACAGTAATTTTCAGCAACTGCTTTATCTTTTAAAATTTCGTTTTGCAAATTATTCCAAAGGTTCTTAAGTTTTGATGTATGAGTAGCAATATCGTCATCTGATTGTCTAATATAACTAAAAAATTGCATACAGATATCATAGGTTTTATCTGTTGCACTACCATCATACAAACGATGAAGCTCCAACCAGACTTCCCTGGCGGTCGAAAATCTCATGACTTTTTCTAATGTGCTTTGAGTCATATTTATTGTAAGAACTAACAAAACACTACTATCCGTTTGATTGAAAAATGTAACATCTTTTTCATACTTGCATTTTTCTTCTTGTGTTGCTTCTTGGGGTAACGACTTCGGTGAAGTTAATCTACCTTCAAGGACGTCCATCGCGCCTTTCACACTTCTCAGAAGAATAGAAAGCTTGTATTTCCATGTAGTCCAGCTATCTTTACCTTCAAGTAATCCAATTTGCACCTTACTGGGATCCATTTTACTCTGGATTTAATTGAAAATGCGTTTTATTACTTTATGAAGATGACAGCTTTCAGAGACAGTTACAAAATCTTTTTTAATTTTTATTCTTACTTAATTTCTTGTTTCTTCTAGCATTACCATTTAGGCACTGTACGCTCTGCTACCATGTTAATATTATCAGATCGTCTAACTAGAAAAAACTTCCCTTTGTCTAATTATAATTTTATTTCAATCAAAATGACATATTCTATATATTAACTACGTAACTCACTCATTAACTTATTTCAAATACAGGATGGTAAATTACTTAGATGTATTCTTCATTCTGCTTCAACTATGTGGCCTAAGTGATGTGGGCCTAAACTCACCCTCCCCACTCTAGAGATACAGAGATTACTATCTATTATTTTGTTTAGTTATAGAACTTGCAACAAATCCTAAATTGAAATAAATATTGGCGCAATTCAGACAGATATTAGATCAAGTTCAGGTAAGAAAAATACCTGGCGCAGTTCAGGTACTTAGGGGATTATTATTTTTTTTGTAATTTGGCGCAGTTCAGTAGCACCCCTAGTAAGATAAAGAATATTTTTGAGATAGCATCGCCCTGTAAGTATGAACATACTTTACTCTCGATCATACAATTTATCCAAAAATAGACCAATCTATGAAATCAAACATATTTTGCATGTTAGAATGGTTGTGGAGTCGAAGTAAAAGTATCTTTGACCTAAATTAGAGTTATTGAACTCGTCGAATTGAAATAGAGAAACTTAAATTGTAAACATACCTACACACCTGATGACTTTATGCGCTGGACATTCTTATGAGATTAGTTTTAATTCAAGTTAATCAACATTAAGTGGTTTAAATGAAGTAAACTGTATAATTTTATATTTCTAGAAAGAATGGTCGGTAAGATACATTGTGTATTTCCCGTATTGAAATTAAAGTATTACGAAGATAAATATACACAGAGTATTTTTTGAAAATGTTTATTCTGGAACTCGAAGTTCCAATAATATTTCATTTTATATATAAATATATAAATCATTAGTTGTTTAGCCAATTTAGTATTTGGGACACTGAAATGAGTTTTGCTGATAATTTATTATCAACTATACCGATTGAGTTGACATTTAGAAGAAATGTCAATCTTTATGACCCAAACATGGACGTGCAACGTAAATAAATTAATTTTTGGAGATAGGGGTCTCTTTTGGGGGGTTAAATAAGAAAATAAACCTAAACTGATGCCCTACTAGGTTATTTATGATTAGATTATCAATTTTTTAATTTTCATGGCGTTTGAGGTATTCCCCCACCATAATATTACATTTAATAACATTATTGAGTAATAGAAAAAGCAATAGAAAAAAAATTCCATTCCAGTATGAAAATTAAAAAAAACACCTAATCCTTCACACATAACCTGTACTGTGATATCTGCATTATTTGTTATGGTAACTGTTTTTTATTATTGCTATATGGGGTTTTATGACGCCCCCCATCATAATATTATTGTAACATGCAAAGATCTACGAAATAATTTGGACCAGTTTTGAGCTGTAGCTCTGGTTCTACATATGTACCAAAATTGATACGACTCATTCATAGTAGTGTTGAAAAATATTAGAAAACCAGATGCATTTGATGAAAATATTATTCCTTTAATTATTCATTAGACCTTAGTGAGCCAGGTGGGGTATAAAACAAAATATAACTGTACTGAATATTTGACTTAAATATTGTGATTTTGTATTAAATTATTATTTTTACTTTCCTTTCTCGAAAAATATCCAATGTTACTTTTTAAAATGACATATAAGCATAATGTTATTCAAACAATGTTGCTCTCTTATTGTTTTGAGGTTATGGTACTAGTTTTTTTATTTTTAATTAAAAAAACGCTGTACTTAAACTTAAAATTTGTGCTAAAGTTAATTTTAAATAAGGTGTGAATCTGGATATTCTCGGTGTAGGCTGGGGTAAGTGCTCCAGTTAGTTTTCTGATTGTTAATTTATACCTAGAAAATTTCTAGGTTAGGTATTGAAATACATATCTGTAAGTAATGCTCAGCATGCTGAAAGTTGGTGATAGGTTTAGCTCATTCGCTGACGCAAAGAAAGCGATTGAGGAACTTGGTGAAAATACGTACCCAACATTTTGGAAACGGGATGCCCGTACTATTGCAAGCAGTAAAATTGTGAGACCAATAGAAAGCTCTTTGATATATTATCAACTTCTATATGCATGTAATCATGGTGGAAAAAAGTTTAAGAGCAGTGGGAGAAAAATTCGACAGTCTTGGACATTTAAAGAAGATTGTCCAGCACATGTGAGGTTCAAAGCAACGTCTGATGGAAAAGAACTCGAAGTAACGTCGGTCCAAACCAAAGATTACAAAATATATATAAGATTGTTCACTCGTACGAATTCTATCGATCAAAGGATTCATACCGCTGGTTACTGTCTGGTGACTTAGCGGTTGGCGCCATGCTACAGTATGTCGCTTAATCCTTACTTGCATTTAATTTTGCATATTATACGGGTCGTCGCCTATCGAGCGCTGGTATTTTAGAATTCGTTGTTCGTGTTTTATGTTTAGTTTATACTAAAACAGACGATGATTATCAGAAATACTTGGAAGCCTTAAAGAATAGTGTACCTCAAACTGTTTATGAGTATTTTATGAAAAATTGGAATAGTAGCAGAGATGAGTGGAATTTGGGAAAAAATTATTTTAAGAATAATTTTTTAAATAATACAAATAACCGCCTAGAGTCTATAAAAAAATAGTCCATTGGAACATTTACAATCATTTCAAGTCTAGAGACAGAGAGAGATCATAAAGCAGTTTATGGTATTTTAAAGTAACCCGTCGATATGTTCCAGGAAAATTCAAATGAAAAGAGATATTTTGAATTACTTACACGTGAAGCATAGAAGCACGTATTAAGAGAAATTCGTCTTTCCAAACACATTGGAAATATTACCATTTCTACAGACAGTTATTACACCATTGTTGTGATTGTCGTGGATCTGTGAAAACTACAGTTTCTTCGTGCAGCTGTGTAATATTCTCTGCAATGATTTTACCTTTCAAGCATAATGTCGAGCTCTTTGACAGAACGATTGTAGACTCAAGATGGACTATGGCGTACTACAAAGACAACCAGCGAACATTGAAGAGTTTTCTAGAAGAAACTGAACCGACCGAATGGGACTCTCCAAGTACATCTAATAATAATGTTCAGTCTATATCACTGACCTCAAAACAATTTCAACCACCAAGTACCTACACGCAAAGACAAAAAAATGTCTTTTGCTATGCACAGAACTAGCAGACTTAGCAGCTCAGCAGACGGGCATGTTGTTTGAGCAAAGGCTTAATGTATTAAAAAATCTTAAAACACTGTGGGCCAATGACACCGATGTTGCAATTGTGCCTGTAGATGAAAATCAGACCCAGTTTTTTATTGAAGGCAATGATGAGGTTGCATTTGAAAGTGAGGTGGTGAGGTGTAATGAGCTGGTTATAGAGGAGGAAATGACACCAGATCCAAGTGAAGCACATGAAATTATTTTAAATGACGTCAACAACCAGTCCCATCAAAAAGTTGAAGTCAATAACGTCGCTTTGTCAACAATTAAGATGCCTGTTTCAATAAAAAAACGAGGACGTCCGAAAGGACAGGACTTAACAGTCATAGGACTACCAAAAAAAAAGGTAGCATTTGCTAAGCAATCCTATCAAGAAAAACAAAATGTAATCCTAAAATTCTTCGTTAAGGATCGTAACATTGTTGAAGATATCATAAACGGAAAATTTCTTGAAAAATTAGACCTTAAAACGTTTCCTGAGGAAATATCACATGCCGTACTTGATGAAGCTGTTGATATCCACATGATAAGGTAAGTCAAGCGATACCTAACAATTACCAAATTAATAGCTAACAATGTTATTTCCGATTTTTAGAAGTTTTTGCACAGATGAAGCGTTTGAAACAATAGCCAATCTAGTGGAGCAGAAACAACTTCAACCACGTTGGTGTGAAGACACACAGAAATATCGGATGGCACTTTGTTGTAGTGGATGTCTTCTATGGAGACATATTCGTTGTGCAGGATTGACTAGGCGACCTAAATCGAAACTGTGGTTTTGCAG
The DNA here is from genome assembly GCA_947563755.1 of Lochmaea crataegi. Lineage (NCBI taxonomy): Eukaryota > Metazoa > Arthropoda > Insecta > Coleoptera > Chrysomelidae > Lochmaea > Lochmaea crataegi. The sequence continues at coordinate 118,468,814 of OX387422.1, read as the reverse complement.
AGAATGCTATCTGTAGCATATTTTTTAGTTGTCGGTGTATAATTTGCAATAAAAACCTGAAAATCAATGTGTAAATTTTTCCGTAAGAGACGTGGTAATTATCAAAAAATCGTGGTAGGTAATTATCCAAAAACTACTGCGGAAATTCCACGCCTAGATAACGCGGTATTTTCACCTTCTTAACCAAAAAATGTCACTGTCATTTTGACAACAGAACATTTTTTCTTTGATTTGTGAAATATTCTCCCTAAATATTATCTGGTAAATTTCAAGGGACCAGCACTTTAAAATTTACCAGATAATTTTTCACTCATGCGTGGTTTCTTTACAAATTTCATTCGTCCTTCGGACTCGTGAAGTTATTGAAAAACACGCATTCGTGTAAAATTATCGGTAATTTTGAAGCACTCGTGGTATTATCAAAGGTAATACTACGAGTGCTTCAAATTTTATCGATAATTTTTTCTTTTCCACGAAAACTTGTTTATTTGGCAAAAATATGAAAACAAACCGATTGATAAAATCACGAGTCCGTTAGGACGAGTGATTTTATCTAAATTCGGTTTGTTTGAATGTTTTTGCCTCAAATAAACAAGTTTGAGTGATGAAAATAAAAAATTATGTGATAAAATTTGAAGAACGAGTTGTATTTGGGAAGATTATTTTTTTCAACAATTTAAAAGGAATTTTGTATTAAATGTTCAATATTCTCTTGGGTGATGGCACTGAATCGGTTTGTGTTCATTTTTCAATAAACTTCGAAGCACTTTTAGTTGTCAATAATGACAAATTCAAAGTAAAATTTTGACGTTTCAATGTAAACAAGGTATTATCGATGAGGAAGCAGTTTTATCAAAGGTAATACCACGAGTGCTTCAAATTTTATCGATAATTTTTTCTTTTCCACGAAAACTTGTTTATTTGGCAAAAATATGAAAACAAACCGATTGATAAAATCACGAGTCCGTTAGGACGAGTGATTTTATCTAAATTCGGTTTGTTTGAATGTTTTTGCCTCAAATAAACAAGTTTGAGTGATGAAAATAAAAAATTATGTGATAAAATTTGAAGAACGAGTTGTATTTGGGAAGATTATTTTTTTCAACAATTTAAAAGGATTTTGTATTAAATGTTCAATATTCTCTTGGGTGATGGTACTGAATCGGTTTGTGTTCATTTTTCAATAAACTTCGAAGCACTTTTAGTTGTCAATAATGACAAATTCAAAGTAAAATTTTGACGTTTCAATGTAAACAAGGTATTATCGATGAGGAAGCAGAATTATCAGTATAATACCGAATGATTGGCTAGAATAATGTATTGCTATTGGTTAAAACCACCAAAATGTCACATTTTGACAAGTGAAAAAAATAATCATATATAATACCACGAGAGTGGAAATTTTGTCGGCAAAATTTTTCGATTGTCATGAAAGTTTCTAGCTTGGCAATTTTGCGAATGACATTTTTAACAAAACCACGAGCCGTCAGGCGAGTGGTTTTGGATTAAATGTCATGAGCAAAATTACCTAAAAGCAACAAACTTGAATACGACAAGAGAAAAATTTTACCTTACAAAATTTTTAATTGAGTGGTATTCGACATGACTATTTCACGAGAGAAAAACTAAAAAATCATATGTTTAAACGTTTTATTTATTGCAAACTTCAATTATACAAAGCCAAAAAAATAATAACATTATGAAAAAAAAATTACTTATTTATGTAAAAAGTACAATTATTATAATTGTACGTTGTAGCATTATTTTGGAGATTGTTTTGCATCATAATCTTCAAGAATTTTTGCTATAACTTGTTCAGAAGTATCCTTTTCTAACGTATAATTACGTGCGTCCAGAAACATTCTAAACTGTTCCCACTCTGACTTTTTTGTCTTCATTGTATTTCGCGGTATACTTTGCTTAATTGTACTCTCTATTTCATTTATTGAATTATTTACAAATCTTGTATTATTCATGTTAATAATACTTATTTAAATTTTTGAAACAGTTTTAATAATTTTTAGACAGTTAAATAAATAAATAAACAACTTAGTTTCCTTAGAAACCACTAACAAAGATTTTATATTGAATTTTATCACAGAGTGATAGAATTTTATACACATAGATTTGATATATTAAACGTCAAAAAATTGCCGTGACAAGACAAAAATTGCCAGTTCAAAACCTTCAAATTTTGTCAGTTGTCAATTTACTCTAGTGAAATAGTCAGTATAATACCGAATGATTGGCTAGAATAATGTATTGCTATTGGTTAAAACCACCAAAATGTCAGATTTTGACAAGTGAAAAAAATAATCCCCGAAAATAGTATTTCAAACCGACACCACAATACTCAATAATATCAGAATATAGAAAGCATAATCAATGACGTCATATCTATTAATGGCATTTTAGTAGCCTACCGTTTAACGGCAGTTTAAGTACAGCGTTTTTTAATTAAAAATAAAAAAACTAGTACCATAACCTCAAAACAATAAGAGAGCAACATTGTTAGAATAACATTATGCGTATATGTCATTTTAAAAAGTAACATTGGATATTTTTCGAGAAAGGAAAGGAAAAATACCATGATGAATATTCAATAAGGACTGTTGAATGAAAAATTAAATTGCAAATCAGGTAATTGTGCAGAACACTTTCTTCTCGATTTTGACAATGTATAGGAATTGCTTTTATAAGATAAGTTTGTCGTAAAGGCATATTTTACGGGATAGGGAGTGCTGGGTGAGGTAAAAAAATGGAAAACCCATTAAAAATGACTGTAGAATGGATTCTTTGCAAGTTTCAGTCATCGCATAGAAACTCAACTTGTTATTTGGTATTAAATTATAATATTTTTTAATAAAAAAATAAAAAATTAGTAGCATAACATCAAAATACGGAGAGAGAAAAGTATTAGAAATAAGATAATCCTGACATCGCAATTATAATATGACGTTTTAAAACAGATAATTGGTTAATTTATCGAGAGGGTCAAGGAAAATGATTGAAGAAGGTATCATCAGCGTTGATTAAAAATGTCTCGACATTTGAATTTCTAAGTAAACTTCTAATGCCCGTTGTATAAAATTGGAAGGTCAGCGACAAAAAAAATAGTACATATCAATGTTGGCATGGTAAAGAATATGGAGGTATAAAATTAGTGTTCTGCACAATGACCGCAAATTATTTAAGGAATATGAAATAGTGATAATATCATTTGTTTGCAAGGAAATCCTTAATTAGGAACCCTAAAGAAGTAATTAAAAATTGCCATTACGGAAAACTGTATAGGTACCATATCATTATACTTATTCTATATATTTTTTGTTTAATTTATTTTTCCTGACGACGAAAGAAGTATTAAGTGGTTATTTATTTATATATTACATATTACATAAAAACCTATCTATGGCTTTACAATAACATAGTTAGATTTAAAAAAAAACGTGGTAGATAACATATTCGCAAACGTTTTCATTATTTTGACTAATCTCTTTATATGGATGTGAACAAGTTGAAATCTTCAGTTTCAACATTTTTAGCGTCTTCGATCATCATCTAAAAATAGTTAAATTGGTCATGACTTTATGAGAAGTGAATTTAAGAGTTATATTTCTACCACTGGAAGAAAAATTTTATGACAACCATACCAATTTTAAGACGTAAAAATAAGTCATAGTTAATTGTTAACACCTGGCAATCTTTCAAGTTTAATTTATCGATATTTTTATACCTGTTTGTAGTTAAAGTCTCGAAAAATAATATAAAAAGGACTAAAACGATGATTCAGGTTTTGAACAAACATTAAAAAACACCAAATAAATAATCATAATGAAAAAAAAATCCCACTGCAAAAAGCAAAAATTTGAAAAAACCGGAAATAAATATGTAAAAAAAACTTACCAATTTCGAAAATTGCCAAAGTGACAAACAATAGCACCAATTTACTCATTTTAATTTTACTCGCCGAAATAAAAGTAACACTGCGTTCGAAGTAAACTTCCTTTTTGAATCAAACGAAACAAGTGCGCTTCCTTCGCGAGAGAATCTGTTCTAACAGTTGGCAATAGTCTGTCATGTGACCTATTCGACTCGCAATGAATATACCTACTAGGAGTGGCTCCAATTTTAAATATTGCTTACCCATGGACCCGTATCCTCAAAATTAATTAAATAAATGAACAAACACCGAATAAGGCGGTAACATCATTATTATTATTGATATTTTTATCTATAGCGTGTTTTTGAAAAATTCAACAAGTATTGTAAATAACCTGAAGACGTGCATTTTTTTTTGTTTGGACCTACCCGAAAATATTTCAAAGAATTTTTATAAAAATTTATTTTATTCTACAGTTATGCTTAGAACAATTTTTTTGATAGTGGAAAATATAGATTTTTAATCATATTGTTACGTCGGACCTGTACTAAGGATATGTAGAGGTCCATGAAGAAAAAGAAGAAGACATACATCTAGAATCATCTAGAACTGTCACCGATAAGTCTAGAAATGTCATCTGTGCAATCAGTGTCGGATTTACATACCAGGGGACACTAGGGCATCCAAAAATCGGGGCCCCTATGCCCCATATATTCTATATATAGCCCGTTCAGTATTAAAACCGTTGCACGTCACATCTGTCATAACTGTACTATGTTGCCAAACCCTTGAAATAATATGAGAATCTAGTATATGTCTAATGAAGTTTATCAAATATTCTAAGTTAGGTTTAGTTATTGATGGTTATTGCGTGCAAAGAAACTTCGACTTATTTCAGTTACATACAGAGATGTTACATATAAAACTGTATGTTAACCGTACAGCACTAAGAAATTCTTATTTTAAAAAGTATGGAATTATTTTTAGCACTAAAAAGGTATGTATGGAATAGTTAACACTTTTATTTGTATGTTTATACCACACACTTAATTAGTTAGTTCTAGTATTTAAAATGCATGTACATATAATATCAAGGAAAAATATTATCTAATAAAATTTTTAGGTTACAATTACCTAAGTACATGTTGTCTCTACAATATGAAATATTGATGTAAGGTTTACAGACATCCTATAAATAACAAAGTTCTGATAACCTGGATCTACCTCCTTTTTAAAGGTAGGCAATTTTATTTTATATTTTGGTGAAATAAATCTTAAAATTTTTTTAGAAAAGCCGGGAAGTGAAGCCTTAGTGTGTAGGTCATTTTCAACAAGGAAAATCATCCTGAGATATATGATCATTGATCATAGCAAAAGAAAATTCTGCAGCAAGCACCAACACAGCTAAGAAAAGAAGAGCAATCCATTCTATTCTCCGAGTGAAGGTATATGCGAATGATTGACTAAATCGTAGCAATGAAATCAATACATATTATAATTATCAGTATATTGGTGAATTATTTATCACTCCATCATCTCCTAATCAATCCAAATTTATATTTACCATTTTGTTTTAGCTCTCCAGCTTCTACCGCAACTGAAAGTATTGCTAATAAAACGATTGATCAAATGAGACGTTTCAATTCAATAAAAACTATTAAATTAATTCTTTGTAGTTTTTATAAAACTTTTTGATATACACATTTACCTTTAGAAAATACTGCCTGAATTACTTATTTTGAATATCATGATTAAAATAAAATAATAAATAATGCCACCCCAATTTTTATGGAATTGTTTTATTAAAAAGAAGCATTGCAAATTTATAAATTAGTTACTACACCGAAAAGATTGTAATACTATTTTTTTAAATAAGGTAGAACAATAATTGTCAAATAGAAATCTTTCAAATTTAAACCAATTCCAACCCGCAACTTCTGGAATGCATCTATCGGCTAGCTTGGCAGTACCAAAGATTACAAAATATATATAAGATTGTTCACTCGTACGAATTCTATCGATCAAAGGATTCATACCGCTGGTTACTCTCTGGTGACTTAGCGGTTGGCGCCATGCTACAGTATGTCGCTTTATCCTTACTTGCATTTAATTTTGCATATTATACGGGTTGTCGCCTATCGAGCGATGGTATTTTAGAATTCGTTGTTCGTGTTTTATGTTTTATAGATATTTTAAATTTATTAATTAATTATTGCAATAAGGAAAAATTAATATTCATATTTTCCTCTTCAATAGCAAAACTTATAAAATAAATATTTTGTGATATTTGTTAATAGTCTTAGTTGTATACATAATAAATGGTAGTTTATCACTTTCCCACGAATTCTGAATGCAGTCTTGATTTTAAGTACTTATAATGTAAACAATGATAAAAATATAGAGAAGCAATTAAGGGCCAGAAATGTGCCTACAATCTCTAGAAACTTTGTAGAAGTATTTCATTTAGTTTTTCGAGAAACGTTCCGGAAGTAAAATTTCTTGTTCGCATTATTTTAACTCCTGTCTTCCAAAAGTAACATTAATAATATTATAATTGTGGTTTTAAAATGCCTGTATGTTGTGCTGTGATCGGTTGTTCCAGCAAGGTGGGAAAACCAGAAATATCCTTTTATCGTTGTCCCAAAGACGTTGAGAGGTGGGTATTAAATTAGTTATTATCAAATACGGAATTAACTTTTTCAAAACTATTGTAACAAAGATATTAGATAATAATAAATTAGTTAGTTATTTAGTACTTATAGATACTGGGTATTCATAGAAATTTGAAAATTCACATATCTAATTTATTAATAAATATATCCTGCAGCTGCATAATATGTTTTTACTGTTTTAACCTTGTGAATCTAAGAAATACGGAGTGTCTAATTTAAAGATCAAAATTGTTTTAGTGGTCCTATTATTCTGGTGGCCAATAAGTATGTATAATTTAATTTGTGATATTCTGTATAAATAACCGCTAGATCTTCAATAAGCATCACAAAATTACTAAAATGTTGAATAAAATCTGTCAATTGATTCATTTTAAAAATTTTAATATATTTTTTTACTTATACCTAAACTTTCCTTTTCAAATTCATATCCTGAACTTTTTTCGAAATAATTAACATTTAAAAACATTATATAAAAAAAACCTTTAATAAATCATCCTATTTAAATATATATTTCTCAAGTTACCCCTGTATAGCTTGGAATAAAATATACTCTTCTAATTCCCTGGTACCTCGCGGTGTCGTTATTTACAACAAAAGGGAGCCGTAAATATGATTTATGAGTGCGGCGATCGTTTAAAACACTATACTCGATAGTCGAAATTCTGTAAAGTGAGTCAGAGCTATCTAATCAACACTTTGGTTAAAGCGCAGTTGCCATATGTATTCTAGAGAGAAATGCTGTATTTTATAAATACACTTCAAATCCATTGTGTCAATATTTCAGGTACAAAAGATGCAATGTAATTAAGTCAATACCAATTTAATATATTTATTTCAAATTTCAAGCAGACTAATAATAATTAGTTTACTTGAAATGTGAAATAAAGTGTTTATGTATATTTCTTGAACGCAAAGTTTGTTGTGAAAAACTCGCCGATTTGACAATGTTGGAGAGTCGCTTCAATGTTCCGGCTTTGAGAACGAGATAGATAGATCGAGCTACGCGAATGAGACAGTGATAGTAAACAGTTATGTGAGGTGTTTATTCTCTTCATGAACGTAACATCAGTATTTGTGTTGTGGTTTTGTGTGATAAATCGGTTATTATTGGTATTTATTGTAATATTTATATCGGTATATTTAGTGACAATAATGGCGGAGTGTAGCGGTGTTGGCGATAAAAAACGGCGTCGTAACAATTTAATTCGGGAAGAAAAAGTCCTCATATTAAATGTGTACGAAGGACTGCGTGCCATGGACAAACAGTTGGGTGTTAGTGACGCTGTGATTAAGTGCAGTTATTTAACTAAAGTTTCTGAGAGTACTATATACAATATTCTAAAGAAATCGCGGGACGGATCTTTGACAAGAGAACGAGGTGAAAACTGTAAACCGGAAAGTAGGGGAAGAAAGAAAATTGTTTTGGACGACCAAACACGGAATGCTATACGTAGGGAAATACATTCTTTTTATTTTAGGAATGAAATCCCCTCGGTAGCTAAATTGAGCAAGGTAATAGAAGCTGATGATACTTTACCAAACATCAGTGATAAAGTTTTGAGACGAACTTTAAAATTAATGAATTTTCGTTACCAAACAAGAAGTAGAAACAGTGCCTTAATTGAACGAAATGACATTGTGGAATGGAGGAGAAATTATTTAAAACAGATACGACAGTTTCGTAACGAAGGACGGCACATATATTATCTTGACGAAACATGGTTAAATGAAGGCCACACTGTGTCAAAAGTGTGGCAAGACATGAATATACGAAGCAATCGACAAGCCTTTATGGAGGGTTTCTCTTCCGGTTTAAAAGCTCCCTCTGGGAAAGGACGTCGACTGATTATCACTCACATTGGCAGCGAGGAAGGATTTGTAGAAGGTGGATTACTAAGTTTTCAGTCCAAAAAAACTGTCGATTACCATGAAGAGATGGATGGTAACCGGTTTGAAACATGGTTTAGATCAATTTTAACAAAGGTAACTCCTGGTTCAGTGATAGTTATGGATAATGCTTCATACCACGCTCGTCGACTGGAGCAAATACCTACTTCAGCTAGCCGCAAGAGGGTTATAATTGATTGGTTAGAGAGTAAAAGCATTCCGCACAACGAGGCAATGCTAAGAGTTGAATTATTATCTCTCGTACGGAAACATAAAAGCAGTTATATTAAGTACGTTGTCGATGAAATGGCGAAAGATTTCAACGTCTCAGTTGTTAGACTTCCTCCCTACCACTGTGAGTTAAACCCCATCGAGCTGGTTTGGGCCCAAGTGAAAAATTATGTTGCGAGAAAAAACAGTACATTCAAAATGGCTGACGTTGAGAAACTGTTTGACGAGGCGCTGCATACCGTTACTGCTGAGAGTTGGCGTAAATGTATTCAACACGTATTAAAAGAAGAAATAAAGTTTTAAGATTTAGACATACGTGTAGAAGTAATGACGGAACCACTCATTATCGATATAGGAGGAGAAAGCGATGATTCTGAGGAGTCGTCAGGGAGTGATACCGCTTCCAGTTAGTCAGACATTTTACAAGTGACCTCGCAACATACCTATACTTATCGGTAATTTATTTTGGTCTTGACAAACAACTTTCTTTTACGTAATGATAATGCCGGTTAGCAAATAAACGAAAATGTTACCTCAATTTTAGTTTTAGTAGTAGTAAGTTGGAATTGACTTTTAAACATTTTTTTATTTTGTTTTAACTTACTTATGAACAACTTGTGATAAGTTATTATTTCAAACGTTAAAAATTGAAATTCCAGATATTTCAGTATTCGCATCCTTAAACTATGATACGCTCATGGAGTTGACTTTAAATCGGTAGATAACCGATGACGTCACTTTACAGAATTTCGACTATCGACTATAAGAAGAATCAGACCGCCTTAAAGTGAACTATCTTATATATATTTTGTAATCTTTGGCAGTACCCTGTATTAACTCAATAGGCTTTTTAAAAAGATGGTAGGTAATACTTTGTGACTATACTGTTCTATCATATCCACAATGTATTTTGTTGGGGGTTTGTTTCTGAAAAAAACATTCATTGAAAGGGCAGTATTCAAATAACCAATTCGTTTCTTTTCAAATATATCTATATTATTATTTTTGTAAAAATAAAAGTAAAACAGCATTTATTGTCTATTAGGTATAATTTGAAGTAAGAATTTTAAATGTATTAAACTAGTTGTGTAGTCTTCTGAATTCTAACATATAATTTGCTATATCACTGTTCAAATACAGTTTGTATCTACTTACTAGGCTTCAATATAAATAAGCTCAGCTTCAACATTTGTTGATTGAATTCTATATTGTGTCATTAACCTAATATTATCGAAAAGCATTGTGCATAATTTATTAAAGGTTCAGAAAGATTCAATAGTAATTGGTTTTCAAACCATTTAAAAACATGTTCTTCATTCATTTCCCCATGATAATCACTCAACTGAGATTCATATAAAAATATACTTTCTGCTCCATCAATACAACCATCTTCATTCTCAGCATGTAATACAAAATATCTAGAATAAAAACAATTTTGCATTCTAAAATTTTACATAATCATTGTAACATACCTTTTCACATGAACAGCCTACAGCACCATTTTGGAAAATTCTGGATTCATTAATAAAAACAAATTTATACAGTGGTTTATTTTTGTTGAAAGTTCCATAAGTCCTCTTTGTGAATGTGTATCATATTTTAGTAAACTACTCAGGAACATTCTACATTGAATAATTATTGTTCTTCCTTCAATTACTGCAGTAACATTCCTAAAGTGACATGATTATCTGTAAATAAATGTCCATGTATAATTGCCAAGTATTAAGAATAATGTAACAGAATATAATAAATACAGTTGATTGGGTATATTATTAAACTTATACTTACTTGCTTCATAAACGCTGTAAATAGTATCAGGTGTAAATGCATTAACTATTGCAGTATTATTAAGTTTCATTTATACGTTTTTTTGGATGTGACTTTAACTTTAATAATTCATCACTACTTGTGAAAAATTACTCACAGTTCTTTGGAGTTTTTGTCACAACATAACCCCAAAAATGTCAAGACGTCAACTGAACCTGAAATAAACCATTTTAATAGCGGCAACAGCGCGCATTTTTACCAACATGAAAAGTTTTTATTAAGACTGACGTTAGTTTGAGTTTAATATTTAATTAACCTCCGAGCTGTATTTGATATGAAATTAATTACGAAACCTTTCTTTAAACATATATTTATATTTTTTAATACAATGCGACCTACAAATTTCAATATTTATTCAGTTTAGAGAGGCTTAACATAGTGATTGACAGTGGATTGACAGCAGCAATCGAATGACATGATATAAACGAACGTCTCTTTTTCGACACTTTGATGACGTGCAACGGTTTTTGTACTGAACGGGCTATAGCTGTTTTTTTATTGCTAAGAAAAAAACAAGTATAATATAACAAAAATGTATTGCAAAATAATTATTTTTTTCATAAAAACATAAACATATATATGTACCTGTTCAATTAATTGAACTGAAACGTATATATTATCACATAATTTTAAAAGTCAGTAAAATAAAATTTAATAAAAATAATTATTTTTTATCGAGCAGGCCATTTTCGTGATTTAGAATTTAAAAACTCGTTAACAATAGAATCAGTATCTATTTTTTGTATTAGCTCTTTTTCAATTGATAATAATGCAAAAGAAATTAAGTTGTTATTACCAAAAGAGTTTCTCAGGTAGGTTTTGACTAATTTTAAAATAGAAAATGATCTTTCGCCTGACGCGTTACTCACAGGTATTGTGAGAAATATGTGAAGAGCTGTGTAAATATTAGGAAAAGCTATTATTAAATCATTGGAATAAATGTAGTTAAGTAAATCAGGTGCTGAACTAACATTGATTTTCTCTTTAACTGTGTTTAAAAATGATTTAAAAATAAGACTAGTTCATCGTTAATATCATTTTTGTTGTAAGTCTTTGTTGTAAGTAGTCGTTATGAAGTTCAGTTAGTTGAGTTAAGAAAGTGAAATGTTTATCAATATTGCCAGTGAACTTTTTTCGTCCCTTGCCGGCTCTTTATCATAGATTAACGAAAATAATACATTTAACAAAAAAAATGACCAGTGTTCCGTTGCCGCTGTTTTTTCTTATTGAGTAGTTACTTGATAACTAAATATATATTAGGTAGGACCTAGGCATCAGTTATCAGTTGGAAAAGAAGAAGCAAAAAATTAAATAGTCATACATAAACTTTATTTTAATAATTTCTTGCGTTTGCTGTGGGGCCTCTGTAGCCTTTGGGGCCCTAAGGCAATTATCCTTTTTGCCCTAAGGCAAATCCGGCCCTGTGTGCAACAGTAGAAAAGGTCCTAAAACAAGAAGACGAGAAAAAATAGCACAGTATCTTTCCGGAGAGCCTTTTGATAGACTTGCAATTGATATTCTCGGTCCATTTCCTTTGACTGAAAGAGGAAACAAATACCTGATGGTTGTAATGGATTATTTTTACAAAATAGCACCTCTTCCTAATCAAGAAGCGACAGTAGCAGAGGCTTTTGTAACCAACGTTGTTGCGAGACACCGAGTCCCTCTGGAATTTCATTCTAATCAAGGACGAAATTTTGAATCCGAATTATGGCAGGAGTTGATGAAGACATTAGACATTGAGAAAATACGCACTACGCCTCTCCACCCACAGTCCGATGGAATGGTATAAAAACATCTAAGAACTATTTACCAATATCTTTCAATGTTTGCCTCTGAAAACCAAAAAGACTGGGACACTTTAGTTCCTCCATTTCTGCTAGATTATATGAACACAAATCCACCGGTTAAGTCCACCTATGCTAGTTACTGGCAGAGTAATGAAGCTTCCCCATTATCTTCTTTTCGGAAGACTTCCTCCTTATGAAGAAACAGAAGAACGTACACCTCCTATGTACATAGAAAGCTTGAAAGAAAAATTGGATAGGGTCCACAATTGTGCTCGTGAACGTTTGAAGCTCTGCAACGATAGGGTGAAGGCTAGAATTGACATGCATACTACAAACACAAGTTTCTGCCCCGTATGGCTGTTCAATCCCAAGGGCAGAAAAGGTTTGTGCCAAAAACTGCAACGAAACTGGGAAGGGGAAGGGAATCAACAGCCTAGTCTACTGCATCCAATTGTCAGCGAGGAGTAAGCCCAAGGTGATCCATTTCGAGAGGTTAGCCCCTTACCGCGGGCCCGATCCACCCTCTTGGCTTCAACCAGACCCCAGCAGTCAGATTATTCGGGACGAATAAATAGAAAACAGGGAGCAATGTTACGTCGGACCTGTACTAAGGATATGTAGAGGTTCATGGAGAAAAAGAAGAAGACATACATCTAGAATCATCTAGAACTGTCATCGAAAAGTCGTGAGGTAGTTGACATTAGTTAGTTTTTGGTTTTTAAATTTTGAAAATTTGAGTTCTGTGTTCTGATAGTAAGACGTTATTTGTATTGAATTGTGAAAGTTAAAGTCGAATAAATAAAGAAAGTTTCAGAAGTCGTAAGGAGTACCTAACAGTCTATATTTTCTAGGTACAGAAAAAATTTTAATCTTAATCCTTCCCATATTAATAGTGCTAAGTAAAAGTTGAAGTATGTAAATGACAAGAAAAAACTGCTATTTAATCATGTGTTCAAAGTGACCAACGTTAACATTCAGGCAATAAAAGTAGAAAAAGAGCCAATTTTAAACAACGATTAAATAACAATGGAAGGCTGGTATCAAAGGCAAAACAAAATGATTGAATAGAGATTTACCAGACCTTTTAAATGAAGTGTGACTTGATACCTAATGCCATTTGAAAAAATGTAAGGGGTGTCTCCAGTAGAGAGGGGGTGAATCTGACGTTTATGACATTAGCGCCAAAAAGTGTCCCCCTCAAGTTAAAAGTTGACGTGTTTCTGCATTTCCTTCTAATATGTCCCATTTTTGAAATATTAAGGGTGGGTCCTTTACAAATGAACACAGTGTATATATATATATATCCCATTTAGCTCAGAATATTCTTCTTGTTTTATTTTGAGGAATTTTTCGGTTATGAATTATAAATTAAGAACTTTAGGTAGGTATACTTTTTGTGCCCCTAATGACATTTTCTATTTCACTAAATAGAGATAAATACAATATTTAACACAAATATAGAAGTATTAATTCATATATTGACCTTTAAAATGTAGCAAAATCATTATTATGGATGTTGATGTCATACCTGCATATTAATGGAAATGTTTAAGAACTACATATAGGATGACGTAATGGAATATTAACAAACTAGAAGGTGAACTCCCAAGGTCTAAACATAATGACAACAAATAATAGTTTGTAGATAATATTATCAATATAATTTTGAAGGTAACAACAAATTGCCTAAATGTTTTGTTTTCAAATCGATAATACTTAATAATGTTTCTACATAGTTTGTTTTGGGTATAAGCATTGTCTTTTTCAGATAATGGTATAAGCAATTAATAAAGAGGCTGTAAGTTGAAGATGGAAGGTAGATGACTCTTTTTACTAGTTGATGTATGCTGGGTTGCTCCCTTATCTTGGTTTTGAGCATAGAGATAGTATTATACTATCTCCATGGCTTTGAGGCAGTAACGTGTTGGGAAAATGCAGTAGCTGCATTCATACTATGGGTGAAGTTGAAAGTGTGGGAATCTTCCTAGAAAATGATAGTTTGCTGAAGAAAACTAGGCGATTTGGGTCGTGGACTATTATATTGAGAAAAATGTTATTTTAACAAGAAAGAGTCGAGCTTGGTGTATTCAAACGCAATTTGGAAATTGGTTTATGAAATAGTTGTGTCTTTTGAAAACCCGTTTGATTTTTGAAATGAAAATTTCTTTCACCGCCTACCATAGGCATCCGATAAGATTTTTAAAGGGGTCCATTATTTGTGAAAATTTCCATTCACCATGGGCGCCTTCGACAAACATTTTTAAAAGAGTTTCATTTGTTTTTTCACTTCTGCCGGCAGCATCCATTACTGTATATTTTTTTATTTTGGAAATGAGGTTGGCAGTATAAAATTTTCAATTTTTAATCTCAAAATGACCTCAGCTTTTATCACAAGCTTGAGCTACAGTTTTCCATTTAGCTTATATCTGTAGTTTATGATTTGCTTGAGATACGACAAGGGAAAGTTAAAATAACACAATTGCCAAAAATAGCAAAACAATTGTTATAATTCATATTTCTATCGTATTATATGGGATAGGAGTGTACGGGCCAGGAACCAAACACTCTGAAAGCTTGGGAAAAACTCCGAGTATCTCTCAAGCGGAAATTCACGCCATAAGAAAGTGTGCCCAGTTCAATATTGATAAAGGATATAGAAGGCAAAGGATTATCATAATGTCGGATAGTCAAGCAGCCATTAAAGCACTGAGCTCTTGTGTTATCAGTTCCAAAATGGTGTGGGAATGCCTAGGCAAACTAAATGAACTAGGCGAAAACAATATAGTCACCTTACTGTGGATTCCAGGACACACAGGGATAGAAGGACATGAAATAGCAGATGAACTAGCAAAGAGGGGGTCTGGAACCCCCTTTTGGGGGCCGGAACCCTTTTGCGGTATCAGCTCCAATGTAATATTGGAAGAAATAGGCAAAGCCGAAGAAAAGAGAAAATCTGATCATTGGAAAGATCTAGTAGAGCTCAGACAATCAAAGATTCTTCTGGGGACTACAACCTGTTGAGATCAAATGAATGCATAAGTCAAAGTAAAACTGCACTAAGAGTTTTAACAGGCATCCTTACGGGACATTGTCGCCTGAATGGGCACCTGAAAAAGCTCAAAATAGTGGAGGAAGAAGAATGTAGATTCTGTGGTATGGAAGAAGAAACCTCCATCCACATACTTGCGAACTGCACAGCAATTCAGAATCCTAGGGCACAACACCTTGGAGATTACTGGATAGAAGAGGGACATTTACCTAAGTTGAAGCCTGCAGATATCCTAAAATTCCTCCGGGAAATAGGACTAAAGGAGCTACTAGTCTCTGAGACTTTCCTCAGGAACTAAGTAGAAGTAAGGGGGCACAATAGATGTTTTAGGTCTCAGTGAATGTCACCCCAATTTACATACATACATACATACATCGTATTATATTTATTATAACAACACAGATTACGAAATTAAAAGAACATCAATTTCAAATTCATTTCTTTTTGAACCCATTGACCAGTCGGAACTAAGAAACACAATTTATGAGCTTAAAAATAATAAGGCAGTGGGTTGTGACGATATAAAAGCAGAAAATATAAAACGAATATCAGTTCACATTCTAGATCCCCTTACTTATATCCTCAATCGATGTGTGGAGGAAGGTGTTTATCCCGCTGAATTAAATCAATTATTACTCCACTGTTTAAGAAAGGAGATACGTCTATTATTACAAATTATCTCCTTAGTTACTCATCTCTCGAAAATATTTGAAAAGATCATCAAAAAACGGCTCGCTTCTTTTCTTAATAAATAAAAATTAATCTCCAACAGTCAATTCGGATTTAGAGAAAAAATTTCAACCCAACATGCTGCACTCACTTTGACCTCAAAAGTAACTGAGGCTTTAAATAAAAACAAAACCTGTCTGTGTGTGTTCATAGGCCTTTCGAAAGCCTTTGACACCGTCAGTCATCATCTTCTTTTTCAGTCTTTGGAAGATATCGTAATACGGGGTAACACATTGAAATTATTTGAAAGCTATTTAACAGGATGGAGCCAAGCAGTTAGAATTTATGATATATTGAGCAGTTACAAAGCGATCGACTGTGAGGTACCTCAAGGATCCGTGCTGGGACCGACATTATTCAATATATATATATTAATGCATTAGACAACGGAAACATAGTCGGATTCGCAGATGACACTGCCATCTTTCATAAGGCAGATTGCTGGAATTCCCTAAAAATTAAAGTTGAAAGTGAATTCTCCCCCATTAAATTTATATCTCTTATTTATATATTATCATCGGTCCATAGTGGGAATTTTACTCTCCTGGCTGTTTTATCGTTTTGGTAGAGTGACGCCTTTGAATCTCTTGTTGGCTTTTTAATTGGTGCGGTGCGTTTCGATATTTTGGAAATTCAGGTAAGTGATCAGATGAACATTTTTATTTCCATGTTCAGATTTTTTCGAATAATCCGCCCAAATGTACCCTTTTTAACAAGAATTTTGTATGGATATCTAGGACATACATAACCTCAATATTGTCTTATTCTGTTTATACCTAGCTCTACCACTTTGATAAAATTTTTGGTCATTTGTATTTTAATGCACCATGGTCCATAGTGGGAAAAAATAAGTGGTCCATACTGGGATATGATAACATAATGCGGTCTATGCTGAAATATGCTACAACATGCTAAAAATTTTCATTCTTTGCAGAATTGAATATGCCGAGACATCCAAGATCCCAACTGTCAGCAGTTTGTGAAAAAAGCAGAGAAGATCATGAAGTATATGCAAGGTCTATGCATTCTGCAGGGAAAGATTTTGTAGAAAATCAAATGACATTGATGAGTGCATCCAAAAAGCATGGTGTAAGAAGTGAAGTGAGTGAAGAAGTTCAAATTAGCTAATGAAGAAAATAGAAATGATTTTGAATTTGGACGAAGCCATGGTTTCAAGTCAATATTTAGAAGTAGAGAGGAGCAGCTATTCATCGAGTATATAATTGAAGCTTGTGAAATGTGCAACGGCTTAACATTATTAAATACTCGTGAATTAGCTTACAAGTATGCCATTACTAATAATAAAACGGTGCCTCGAGCTTGGTGCGAGAAGAAACGAGCTGGAGTCGAATGGATGAATAATTTTAGGAAACGACACCCAACTTGAGAAATGTGATAACGAAACATAATATCCAGTCGAACCAAATATACAATTGTGATGAGACTGGTGTCACTAATGTACATAAACCCGGGAAGGTACTTGCTAAAATTAAACAAAAACAAATTGGAAAAGTGACAAGTGCTGAGCGAAGCACATTAATAACAATGTGCACCGCAATATGCGCCAACGGAACTTTTGATGCCTCCATTCTTTGTATTCCCAAGGAAAATATTTAAGCCTTTCATGCTAACTGGAGCTCCTCTAGGATCAGGTGGTGCAGCTTATCCCAATGGTTGGATGACAGGAGACATTTTTTTGAAGTATATAGAGCACTATATCAAACACAGTAAAGAATTCAAAGTTCTATTAATTCTTGACAACCACGATGTTCGTGTGCTGAATAAGTGTAAAGATAATGGGATTATTTTATTGACATTACCGCCCCACTGAAGCCATAAATTACAGTCGCTGGACGTGAGCTGCTCCTTCCCATTTAAAAGCTATTATAATCAAGGAGTTGATGACTGGATGCTAAATCATCCTGCCGTACCTATGACCATTCATGATGTTTGTAGTGTTGTTGGTACTGCCTACCCTAAAGCATTTACTCCTTCTCAACGGATTTAAAAAAACAGGCATAGCACCCCTGAATTACCAAATTTTTTCAGAGAGTGATTTTATGTCACTGAAGAAAATGGAAATGGTGGCGAAAATAAGGCTAACGACGGTGTTCAGGATGTAGAAAATAATCAGGATGTAGTATAACCACGACATGTCAGCCCACTTCCTGGTCTGTCCAATAAAGTAACCCCTCAGCAAATCAGGCCACATGCTAAAGCTGCTCCTATGAAAAACCTTAGTAAAAGCAGAAAGAAGCTACAGTCATCAATAATAACAGATACCCCCGTAAAAGATGCCATAGAGGAACAGCATAGAGCAAGATTGGCACTTTCAGTTAAAGTTAAACGTCAAGTTTTTAATGACGACATAAGTTCGTGCAGTGATGTTAGTGAAGGGATTTGCAAGGATTCTAGCGATTTAGAAAGCTTCACATCAGAATATCAAGATTTGTCTATTCAAAAGCAGGACTATTTTGTGGTAAGATACATGACAAAAAAACTGTTAAAGATTTTGTTGGTCAGGTTATTAAGATTAAGATTAAGTTAGTAGCAGAAGATATTTTACTAAAGCTGCCCTCTCCCTCCATTACTGGAAGTACAGCTGCTCGCCAGTTTAAGTTCCCTGTGAATTTTTTCCAATTAAAAAGTGTTTTTTATTAAAAATCCCACTATGGACCACTGTGATTCCCACAATGAACTATGTAGTGGTTCATAGTGGGACTAGTGGTCCATAGTGGGACTTGTTGAATAACATTTATTATAAATAAAGGACTACTTGAAATTATTATTAGTTTGCTTCCTCACATGCATGTATAGGTATGCTTATTATAATTTACAAACGCTTAATAAAGGTGCTATACATTTTTGAAAAAAACCGTCCCACTATGTACCAGTTCACCCTACTCATATTTTATAATTGTAATTTAATGAAGTATCCAGAATGAAAGAAGTACTCGTTATGCATGCTGCGAATGGAGTTATTATTATTTTCAAAATATTTATCCTTAATCTAGTGTAAAAAAATAATTTTATTGAATTTACTGTTTGGATCCTTACTTTGTGGAATCTACTCATATTACTTTTTTAAATGAAACTAACTGTTTCTAATTAATTCCACTATTTAATGAAAAAATTATGAAAACTCTAAGATATTGATAATTATTTCGATATTGACATATCATCGTCAGAATGACAGAAGTTACATTCATATCAATATCGAAATAATTATCAATATCTTAGAGTTTTCATAATTTTTTCATAAAATAGTGGAATTAATTAGAAACAGTTTCATTTAAAAAAGTAATTAATTTTATATTTAAGTGATTTTATATAATGAGTATTTACTTCCTTTTATGTATATATTTGTATTTTGTTTGATTGTTTTTCATATAATTACTGCCATATTTATATTTATTTTTTTGGTATTTTATATTATCTTTTTACGATTCAAATTTTATATATTAATTTAAATAATTTTTTGTTTACATTCAGAAATCATATTCTTTTTACTACATACAAGCAACATCTGATGCTTCTGTGGTTTTACTGTTTATTCAGTTTATGTATTATTTTAATTTATGTTTTGTGAACTGAATCTGAATAAACGTTAATATTATTACGCAAGACCCATTGGCAAAGATGACACTAAACTTTTGAACCGAGTTCTGTTTATCTCATCTCCTGTAACTTATACAAACGGCCAATGTTAAAAATGCAGACAGGATAATGTAAGGAGAGTACGCCTCTGTAGGATGGCTTACCCTTCAGATACCTACCTGCCACCCTGAGCGAGGGACGAAAAGAGACTATCCAGAGATAGTTGGGTTGTTATTGTGAAGTTGAGGGTTACATTTGTCTGTCAACTAATAAAGTGTGTATTGAAACGAATACGTTTTTTAATGTAATAAAAAGTGGGTGTAACAATAAGTTGATAGTTCTGAAAAGTGAAGTGGCCTGTTTGGAAATGGGATGATTTGGAATGTTTAGTCTATGAATAACCGTGGGATTGAAAAGAATACATTCAGATAGTTATAATATTATCGAGTTTTCTACAATTTGATCCTTTTTGAATCTTACACAATACCACTGCTGCAAATTTGACTTTTTAGTAATTTTAGAACAAAATTTGTAAGACAATTTTTTTTTCTCACCCTGTTATTCTTAAAATAGTGTTCGTTTCAAGTAAAATGGATTAAATCATGGGCATACCCTAATATTTCAGAAATCCATTTCTCGACAAAACAACCAATTGTCTGAAACAGATAAGTAAAGTACAATAATGTCACGTAGTCTTCGAGGCCACGAAAGGGGAAAGAAAATATTAAGAACGATTTGAGTTTTAGTTCCTAGAAAATAACTAAAGTGTTCACTTGAGCCAAATAAATCTATTAAAATATAGTGTGTATTGTGGTGCATATCAGTAGTTAAATAGGTGATTCTATCTCACAGAGTAATTCAGTTTTGCCTGTTATTTGATATTTGAATTTAAAAGATATTTTATCACATAGAGTATATATATTTGCTAATTATTTTTAATAATAACTTTGTTTAAAGTTCTTTAATATTCAACGTTATTAAGAACATTAATTTGTTGTTGCATTTCCTATTCATTCAATCCTACTGTACTGTGGAGAGTTTGTGCCACTTGCAGTTTAACTCACATACCTATACTGTACTGTGGAGAGTTTGCCCCACTTGCGGTTTGTCCATTCCTGATACAGGGTGACTTCTCACGTCACCTATATCTCCTTCCACCCCCCTGTATTGTGGAGAGCTTGAGCCACTTGCAGTGTAACCTTATTTAGCTGTACTGTGGAGAGTTTGTGCCACTTGCAGTGTATTATTATTTTGCTGTACTGTGGAGAGATTGTGCCACTTGCAGTGTATTATTATTTTGCTGTACTGTGGAGAGATTGTGCCACTTGCAGTGTATTATTATTTTGCTGTACTGTGGAGAGTTTGTGCCACTTACAGTAGTTATAATATTGTTTGTGGAGAGTTTGTGCCACATATTCCTTACATGCATTGGGGAGAGTTTGCGCCCCTTGCACCTTTCCTAATAACCCTAAATATTTACTATTAGGCATTTATTTTTGATCAAGTGAAGTTTTAACTTTACTTTAGTACTTATATGCATAATCACAGTTCAAACACATAAGATGCACCTTGTATATTATTAATACTTTCATTAATTTTGGGGATTTCAACTACACTAATCGTTAGTTAAATAATTAATTATTATTTATGGCAAATTGAATACTCAGAGTGTTTTTCTATCTAATTCCAGGTACGTCATCTCGGTTGTTCAACCTACTTGGACCATGTCCACATGGACTGTTCAATTAAATCCAGGCATCACGTCCAGTGTCTTGTAAATAGTTATTTTCAACATTTAGATTTGTTTTATTATCTATATTATAAAAAAAATATAATGTAAGTACACAGTGAGTAATTAAAAGTTAAATTCTAATTAAATATATCAATCTTTACAAATCACTCATTCTCCTCAAGTCAAGTTTTTCCCTCTTTATAAATGTAAATTTTTTATTCATTTCTGTCAAAGCAAATTCATCATTATACGTATTTTACAATTTTATAGGTAACATTTAACACTGTTTAGGTATATTGCAACATAAATATTAAGTAGAGTGATTATTATGAATATAATCACGATTTCTGCCTAGAAGTAGATAACACGCACAGCAAAGACGACAATTTGATACAAAGCAGAGATACAAAGTAGAAATAGTAGAATTGGCAATGATTGGCACCAGTGTTGCCAGGTATCAAAATCTAAATTTCCCTCTAAATCCTCTGAATACCCCCTTTTTAACACTAAATTTCCCTGCATTTTAAGGATTTTAAAAATAAAGTCAAGTTTTTATTATGCTTTCATTAACATAAATGTTGTATTAATATTAACAAAATAAAAATATTTCTTTTTAACAAAATAAAAATATTTCTTTTCAATAAAATAAAAATAATTCTTTTCAACAAAAATAAAAATAAATAATTATTTTCAACAAAATAAAAATAATTCTTTTTAACAAAATAAAAATATTTCTTTTTCACTACTAGCCTCTAAACCTAACTTTATTGACTTTTGTTGAGGTAGTAAAGTTGTTCATTATTGACCAAGGTAGAAAAATACAGAGCCTACTTGATTATAACTAAATCTCAATCAATTTAAGAGAATGTGAGGTTAACTTGTGCAAAGCTGTCATGTCATGTGAAACGGAAGTCGACAAACTAATATTTAAGAAAATAAAAAACCAGTAGTGAAGTAGTGAAAAAAATGCTTTATAAGCCACGGTAGAAAAGTGTATTAATTTCTAGGATCCATTAAAGACCTCTCGGTCTTTAATGGACCTCGTCAATAATACCTCACTTTTCTACCTTCGCGCATAATTACTATTTTCAACAAAATAAAAATAATTTTTTTCAACAAATCAAAAATATTTCTTTTTAACAAAATAAAAATAAATTATTCTTTTCAACAAAATAAAAATAATTCCTTTCAACAAAATAAAAATATAAATAAATATTTCTTTTTAACAAAATAAAAATAAATTATTCTTTTCAACAAAATAAAAATAATTCCTTTCAACAAAATAAAAATATTTCTTTTTAACAAAATAAAATTATTTCAATATTTTTTCCCTTTTACTACTAAATTTCCCTGCGCCGAGGGAAATTTCCCTGCACCTGGCAACACTGATTGGCACTTTACATAGTGCCGAATCCCCCTAACATCCAGTGTTGCCTAGCTTTAACACTTTCCAAAAGATTTACTGATTTTTTAACGATATTTGACCTTTTTACAAACAATTTTACATAATTTCATCGTCAATGGATTATTTTTCTTCTCAGAATTTTTTGGTTTTGAAAATACTGATAATTTTTTGTTTCGTTTATGATTTTGACCGGGATTGCCACCTGAAAGTTCAGATTACTGTTAGCATTTAAAAAGGATGGAACCACGATGCAAGTGAAACTTTTTTTCGGATTGTAGGCAATTAACCGAAAATTTTCGGAATATTATTCTATTTAGGGTATTAAAATCGCGTTTTAATCTTAACTTCTTAACTTAATAATTGGAAAAGGGGTCATCCATAAATTACGTCACACATTATAGGGTATCACCGGAATGTGAAATTGTGTGACAAGTGGCAGGGGGGGGGTCAAAAGCTTTGTGACGTCACATGTTGAAATTTAAACTGTTAAAACGTGAAATTTATATGTGAATAAAAGATGAGTCCTTTGTTTTCTCTGTTATCTAAAATATTTGATATGTATATTTTATTAAAGATTATTTAATAAAATTAAGAAGAAAATGGAAATAACTCTTTTCTTGATTATTTTTGAATACATGCATATAATTGAAAAATGTGTGACGTCACGTCAGGGGGAGGGGGTTCTAAAAAATGTGATAACCTGTGACAAGGACGGGGGAGGGGTTAAAAAGTCCTAAAATTCCTGTGACGTAATTTATGGATGGCCCCAAATGGGAATGGGAATAGGAAATCAATAGTAGACAAGATATCTAACTATAAATTTTAATTTCAATCAGCGTATTAGAATACGGAATACATAATAAATACAATCATTTAGATGATAGGTAGACGCATGTTAAAAACTGAGAACAATATTTATTTAAATCATTGAATCATTTTGAACTTCAATTATTCTATCAATAACTTCATCTTCGCCTCGAGTCTCACAGTCTATAAATGTAACAAATATTTTATGGTAAATAAAATAAGTAAACAATGACCTACATCTTAATTTTTCAATGTATCTGCATCGATCGTAGTACCATATCTCGTGGTTGGTATATTTCTATCATTTTTCATTTCAAGATTAAATACTTCTCTCAAGTATTCAGTAAGTGGAGCAGATCACTCTCTTGTCTACTATTGACTTCCCATTATCATTCCCATTTTCCAATAATTGAGTTAAGAATAAAAACGCGGGTTTAATACCCTAAATAGAATAATTTTCCGAAAATTTTCATATTGCTTTATAAGTTTGGCTTAGGATTTTATTTTTTTACTGAATGCATTGTTTTTATATGCAAATCGAATTCTAAAGTATGTTATAAAATCTGGTACTTATAATTTTCAACGATTTTAAATTGTTGTTGATGTTTTATATGTTTATATTGTAAGGTATATAGTATGTGGATTTATTTTATTCCATTTATATATATACTGTGTTCATTTGAAAAGGACCCACCCTTAATATTTCAGAAATGTGACATATTAGAAAGAAATGCCCAAACATGTCAACTTTTAACTTGAGGGGGACACTTTTTAGCGCTAATGCCATAAACGTTAGATTCACCCCCTCCCTAGTGGAGATACCCCTTGAATTTTTTCAAATAGGATTAGGTGTCAAGTCATACCTCATTTAAAAGGTCTGGTAAATCTCTATTCAATCATTTTGTTTTTCCTCCGATACCAGCCTTCCATTGTTATTTAATTGTTGTTTAAAATTGGCTCTCTTTCAACTTTTCGTATGCCCCTTATTAGGTTATGACCGAAAGACTCTGTAAAGAATAAAAAATTTACAAATAGTGAAAAGACAACTGTTAACAAGACATAACTGTTATTTAATCATGTGTTCAAAGTAACCACCGTTAACATTCAGGCAATAAAAGTTGAAAGAGAGCAATTTTTAAACAACGATTAAATAACAATGGAAGGCTGGTTCAAAGGCAAAACAAAATGATTGAATAGAGATTTACCAGACCTTTTAAATGAGGTATGACTTGATACCTAACGCCATTTGAAAAAATTCAAGGGGTATCTCCAGAAGGGAGGGGGTGAATCTGACGTTTATGGCATTAGCACCAAAAAGTGTCCCCCTCAAGTTAAAAGTTGACGTGTTTCGGCATTTCTTTCTAATATGTCGCGTTTATGAAATATTAAGGGTGGGTCCTTTTCAAATGAACACGTGTATATATTTGTACATTTTTAACGGATTACAAATATTTTATTAATTTAATGTAGTAAGTCTAATCAATGATTCTAGTTTATTTCTTATACTTTGATGTTCCCAATAAAGTACTAGAACGTACCGTACATAGCAAAAAACATAGTTTTTTGAAATATCTTTCTAACAACGTACATTTTTATCAGCCCCCTTACCAAACACTCCATCTATAATTCAAAAAGTAAAGTTTTATCAATAATTCTCCATTTTTAAAAATTATCTCCATATTCTCTTTTATTGTCATCAAATTCTCAATTATGTCTTTAACCCATCGGAAAATAAGTTTAAACTCATGTACAAAGTTCCAACCGACATAGGGCGAGTTGTACCAACAGTCGGCTAAACCTGGTTTATTTAACCATAGGGTTAAATTTAACAAACGTTTAAACCGGTGCGTGTTGTACCAGTGGTGTTTTCGTGCAGTTTTGTTAATCAATTATTTTGAAAGGTTGGTATCAATGAATGCTAGACGAATGAACTACTGTGGGGTAAATCACTTACGTTTTGCCAAATAGAAAATAAAAAAGAAGAATTTTTAATGCGATTCTAACCCTCAGTTCCTGAAGTGTTATTTGCTTTTGCATATTATTTTATTTACTGAAAATGAATAAGAATAAAAACAGGTCAGAAAACTTTACGGCCAAAGAAGAACGTAAATTTACAAGTTCATTAAAATCTTCGTCATCAATAAAATTTGGTAAAAATAAAAAAATTACAGAATCCACTGACACAAAGTTTTTAGGTTAGAAAACTAGGATTATCATTTTAACCACTCACTTTTAGGCGGTCAACAAACCTGTCGGCAAAACTCTGGTTACTCAGTGATCCAGTCTGGTACAACACCCATTTTGTTTAAACTATTAGTTATGTTTTAAACCGTGCTCGCCCATACAGGAAAGCGAGTTAATAAATACGTGTTAATAATAAAATACACAAGCACTAAGATGCACGAATGACTGAGAAAATAAATATACTACACAGTCAGCGGGTCAGCTCAGTGTAACCAACTCTCAAAAAATTTTCCCCCTAAAGCTCCAACCAAAAACCCCTACAATTACTGGGAAACTCCTCTAAAACAATATTATCAACAAGATAAATAAATGCACAAGCACAGCACAACATCCAAATGGATGTCGAAACTGCTCACCACTAGAGTAGCAGAGACGAGGACGAGCAAAGACATTGTCTCCATCTGTACAAACAGGGGATGTTCACAGGGAGGAGTAGCATCCCCATTAATGTGGAGCTTGACGGTTGACGAACTCCTGTGTGGTTTGACTGACCTCGGAATATCCTGCCAAGGATATGCTGATGATATTGTCATAACAGCCAGGGGAAATTCGAAAATACCCTTTGTGACATCGTACAAAAGGGTCTGAACTATACAAATAGCTGGTGTAGGCAAGTGGGACTTAACATCAACCCCACCAAAACCATCTTAATAGCCTTCACTAAGAAAAGAATGCTCAACCTCAAAACCATTAAACTTGATCGGAGCGAGGTTGAATGGAGACAAGAAGTCAAGTATCTAGGTTTGACTCTAGACAGTAAACTCCTGTGGAATAAACACGAAAAGAAGATTATATACAAAGCAAAAATGGCTCTAATGGTGTGCAGGTATCTGGCAGGGAGAAATTGGGGGTGCAACCCAAAAATCCTGAGCTGGATGTACACTGCCATAGTGAGACCAATTATCACTTATGGAGCCATTGCGTGGAGTAGTAGAACTAGCCTATTGACAACGAGAGAAAACCTCTCAAAAATTCAAAGACTAGCCTGTATGTGGATTTCAGGAGCAATGAGAACATGCGCAACGGCAGCCATGGAAATTATTCTCAACCTCACACCACTACATATGGTGGTGGAAAGTATTGCAGAAAGAACAAGATACAGACTAAGTAGAGAGGGAATCATTAAAAAAAACACCTCCTTAGTTCTTAGAAATCAGAAAACCTGGGACATGCCACAAGATGGTATGATGAAAAAGTATAACTTTTCAAAGAAATTCGTTACGGAATTAAGCAACAATCTCCAATCCAAATACCATTACTAGACTTGGAAAGAATGCCATTCAATGGCAATAGAAGGAACTGGGATAGGAGTGTACGGGCCAGGAACCAAACACTCTGAAAGCTTGGGAAAAACCCCGAGTATCTTTCAAGCGGAAGTTCTTGCCATAAGAAAGTGTGCCCAGTTCAATATTGATAAAGGATATAGAAGGCAAAGGATTATCATAATGTCGGATAGTCAAGCAGCCATTAAAGCACTGAGCTCTTGTGTTATCAGTTCCAAAATGGTGTGGGAATGCCTAGGCAAACTAAATGAACTAGGCGAGAACAATATAGTCACCTTACTGTGGATTCCAGGACACACAGGGATAGAAGGATATGAAATAGCAGATGAACTAGTAAAGAGGGGGACTGGGAAACCCTTTTGGGGGCCGGAACCTTTTTGCGGTATCAGCTCCAATGTAATATTGGAAGAAATAGACAAAGCCGAAGAAAAGAGAAGATCTGACCATTGGAAAGATCTAGTAGGACTTAGGCAATCAAAGATTCTTCTGGGTGACTACAACCTGTTGAGATCAAATGAATGCATAAGTCAAAGTAAAACTGCACTAAGAGTTTTAACAGGCATCCTTACGGGACATTGTCGCCTGAATGGGCACCTGAAAAAGCTCAAAATAGTGGAGGAAGAAGAATGTAGATTCTGTGGCATGGAAGAAGAAACCTCCATCCACATACTTGCGAACTGCACAGCAATTTAGAATCCTAGGGCACTACACCTTGGAGATTACTGGATAGAAGAGGTACATTTACCTAAGTTAAAGCCTGCAGATATCCTAAAATTCCTCCAGGAAATAGGACTAAAGGAGCTACTAGTCTCTGAGACTTTCCTCAGGAACTAAGTAGAAGTAAGGGGGCACAATAGATCTTTTAGGTCTCAGTAAATGTCACCCTAATTTACTTACATACATACATACATACAAGCCGCTATATCAGAACTAAAGGTGATTGGCCAAATTTGGTTATTCCTGCGCCTATAATATCACACCTTCATTTTTTTAAGTTAAAAAATAAATATTCAAAACCGTAAAAGAATCCTATTTGACTTTTTAACCCCCTAAATTTGGGGGGAAAACCCCTAAGTTGGCAGCCCTGGGTCAGCTTATGCGAGCCATGGGCGCCGCCATATTGGTCTTGCGCCTTTCTCTTTACCCCTACTCCGCGGCCGGTTGTAACGCGACATGCGATAGATGATAGATGGACGAAAATTTTTAGGCGATGTACGTGAAAAATCCAACAGGTAAAATCAAATCATCTAAATTTATTTCTAAAAAATTTCAACCACGTATTCTCCTTCAAAAAATTAATCTAGATATGTAGAATAATACATCTGGCAACGTGGCTAAGATAATCATCATTCCACCTCCAAAAAGAGTCAGGTCAGCTTCCTTCCCTTCTATTCTTATTACTTGTACTTACTCAATCTTCCGCTGTGGCGTAGCTAGCGTAAGAGTAGACATTGTGGCATTTCCAAGCATTTTAATCATTGTTATGCAGTCTTTAAACTCAATTTATTAGAAAACATTCCATATAAAATCAAAAGAGTGAAATGATGGCTTCCATTTTACCGTATTTTGCTTTATTTTTCATAATATCGGCAGGTAAGACTTCTTTCTTTGTAAATATTATTCTTTTGGGTTAAGGTCGTTCTATGAAATAAACATGTTGCCCTAGGAATAAATCGATACAATTTTAAAAAATCACCTAGTTCGGATGTGAAGACATGAAATATGTTTGGGATTGGGTCGATGTTTAATTTTGTAACGTTCTTTAAAGTGTTGACACTTCACGAGGTTTATTATTGTATACAGAAGGTATTAGATTAATAAAAAAAATGCAATTTTCTATAAGCTGGGAATGGATTTGGCTTTTAAATTAAATATTATCAATTATTTGAGATTGTGCTTGGCAGGTCTGATCTTCTAATTTTATTTTTCCTCAATTAATTTAATACACTACGTATTTTTAAAGTGAACAATGAAAAAAAAACTCTCTTGCCCTTGGAGAACATTGTATTCATAATTTAAGTAAAACTGGCCTTCAGCATTATTATTTTTCTTCATAAGTATTATAAAAACATTTCAATCACTTTAAACATACCAACACCAGCAATTTAAATCCCCATATCTCAACCCCACATTTTTTAAAAGTAGATTAATGTACCTAAGCTATTACACCCCAATCTCTTTATTCATTAATCATATTAATTCTTATATTTAATTTTTTGCCTCTTCGGCCAACATTTCATCATTTTATGTAACTTTTTTTTATGTAAAATGTTTTTCTAATTATCTTTCTTTATTTGATATTTTCTCCTTTTCACCAATTTTTTTCTTGCATTTTTCTAGACTCTATCTAAGGACTACCGACGTGAGAAAATTTTGTATCTTAGAAATCTGTTTATGGATATTTGAATGAATTTATTCCTTTATACATAAATCTTTTTTTTTTCACTATTACTTTTCTCATAAAATTTTATTTTCACATACACATTTAGTCTAGTTCACATGTACGATTTTCCTCAAAATTTTTGTATATTCACCGAAAATTACGATCAAGGTGTCATTCGATTCGGATTGTTATGTAGATAGTTTAAGGAAAGGTTCCGAAAGGGGCCGAAAAAAATTGCAAAAGTTATAAACAATATAGTAAAAAAAAAGTGGGGGTTTAGTTTTTTTTTGAATATCTCGAAAACTATTGAAGATATTCGAAATTAAAAAAAAGATCTAAAAAGATCATTGAATTTACTAAAAAAAAGTTCCGACTCCCGGAACTGTATCTCCAATATTTATATTTTTTACAGAGCCCTGAAAATAGAGCCAAAACCGGGTAGTCTGACTTTCACGCACGGTCCGTCTCACTCGGACACAGTAACTTAAAAAATTATTTAAACATATTAAATATGAATATTAAGGAATAATAAAATTCAAGTACTATTGGGATACATAAATAAACAATAATCCGCGGTTAAAAAATTTTTATCCCAATTTTTCCATTATTTATCCATTTGTTAATTAACAATTTCTTCTACATTAAATGTTAACAGAAAAACCGCGATAATTATTAAACTAAAACCTTAAGATTTTTTTTACTTTGTGGAGTTATTCTTAATAGGCCAATAAATAGATCACCGTTGGAAAAATTCAAAAATTTTGATTTTCCACTTTTTTATTAACTATTGAAAATACGTAAAAATTAAAAATTACAAAAAAGTAATTGATATCGAAGAATAAAAATATCGCTTTGACAAAGTTTTGAAAAATAATTTTTCCAAAAATAGTGACCGTTCAACGAAGAAGAAACAACTACTTCCCGGGCTACATGCCCCGACAGACATTGAATTACACTTCTAAGTCAAACAGGGTTGGTAAATCTACAACATTTAAACCAACCATTCTGGCCATTCTGGTCAGTACTGATGAGGCGCAATACGCCGAAACCGGTCTACAAGTCATGTTGTCCCTTCTAGTTGCAAACCAGAATGGTTGGTTTAAATCTTGTAGATTTACCAACCCCGTTTGACTTAGAAGTGTAATTCAATGTCTGTCGGGGCATGTAGCCCGGGAAATAGTTGTTTCTTCTTCGTTGAACGGTCACTGTTTTTCGAAAAATTATTTTTCAAAACTTTGTCAAAGCGTTGGAATAATATATTTTTATTCTTCGATATCTATTGGTAAAACGCTTTACTAAATACGACAATTTTACAGGAAACTAATAATTCAAAAAAGTAATTAATAAATTTTTTTTTTATATTTTGAATGTTTCGATTTTTAAATGTTAAAAGATACATAAAAATATTTTTTTTTCATTTTTTATCGCCATTGTTTAAAAAATTGTTATAAACAAATGCATTGTTTATGAGCTAATCAAAATTTTTTTTTGCGTAATCTATTGATTGATACAATTTATGATTTTTAGAGAAAAAACGGTTTCTTAAAAAAATTTATTTGTTGCTAAAAAATGCTTTTGTTAATTAACAATCTATTTTTGCGACTAAATATTAAAATTAAGAAACCATTTTTTCTCTAAAAGTTATAAATTCTATTGTTCTTTCGGATTATATAAAAAAAATTCTTGATTAATTTTTTATTTGTTTATTTAATAAACAATTTTTTATAAACAAATTATTTTTTCCGTATATATTTTTAAAAACCAGCACATGGCTCATAACAAAATTTAAAAAAATATATACGGAAAAAATAATTTTTATGTATCTTTTAACATTTAAAAATCGAAACATTCAAGATATAAAAAAAATATTAATTACTTTTTTGTAATTTTTAATTTTTACGTATTTTCAATAGTTAATAAAAAAGTGGAAAATCAAAATTTTTGAATTTTTCCAACGGTGATCTATTTATTAGCCTATTAAGAATAACTCCACAAAGTAAACAAAATCTTAAGGTTTTAGTTTAATAATTATCGCGGTTTTTCTGTTAACATTTAATGTAGAAAAAATTGTTAATTAACAAATGGATAAATAATGGAAAAATTGGGATAAAAATTTTTTAACCGCGGATTATTGTTTATTTATGTATCCCCATAGTACTAGAATTTTATTATTCCTTAATATTGATATTTAATATGTTTAAATAATTTTTTAAGTTACTGTGTCCGAGTGAGACGGACCGCGCGTGAAAGTCAGACTACCCGGTTTTGGCTCTATTTTCAGGGCTCTGTAAAAATTATAAATATTGGAGATAAAGTTCCGGGAGTCGGAACTTTTTCTTAGTAAATTCAATGATCTTTTTAGATCTTTTTTCTAATTTCGAAAATCTTCAATAGTTTTCGAGATATTCAAAAAAAACTAAACCCCCACTTTTTTTTACTACTTATATTGTTTATAACTTTTGCAATTTTTTTCGGAACCTTTCCTTAAACTATCCACATAACAATCCGAATCGAATGACACCTTGATCGTAATTTTCGGTGAATATACAAAAATTTTGAGGAAAATCGTACATGTGAACTAGACTAATTATTTAAAAATTTTAAAACATCAAAATACAATGTAAGGCGCATTCTTAAAGCGGCTCTTGTGTCTGTTTAGGCTATAGTAATATAGTAATGAGTTATGGTTTCCCTTGAGATAAGTTTGTTATTTAAACATCTTTTTATATTTTATATCGTCTAATAAGGCATTTATGTTTTTTAGTGTTTAAGGGTGCTTTTACAACAAATTCCTCATCTTTCTATCAAACTCTTATCTGTTGAATATTTATTTATCATCAAATTTATCATATCATCACACATTTCTTATCTTTATGCAATGCACTAGATTTTTTTTCAGTTGATAATTTCATACTTCATCGTTTTTCAGTTTTATGCATGTGCCTATTATTAAAATACTTATAAAGCAGTTTCTTGAATAAGTATGTTTTACACTCACCTACGCACAAAATAATATATTTATTTTATTGTCAAAGTAGTATCTACAGAGTGAAATTTTTACAACAAAAATTATTTTATACAAACATAAGAATACAGTGTTTTTGGTTTTTAAACAAAAATCTTATCTAACTAATTCTTAATATTTTACAGGTTAAATATAGGGTTAAGTATTAATAGTAAATTTTTTTAAGTTATAGTGACATTAAATTTAGCATTATTTCTTAATTATATGTCTCATTAATTTTAATATCGTTAATTTATGGTGACACTTCCATATTTAAAACATCCTTGGTTGTTTCTCCCTAGAAACCTTTACTCATATTTTTTTGTTGTTGTATTGAATCATCACTAACAATGTTATCAAAAATGAGAGATAGTTTTATCGACGGAAATGAAATTTTAATTTTTATATTTTAGCGATATCGTTTCCTGATATTTAAAGTGTAAGCATTAAGCGTGCAATTAAATTTCATCTCGTTGAATTTATTTTGGTTTGATGTAATATAAAGAAAAACAAACACAGTTAACTTAAAACCAAATTTAAATGTTTTATACAGTTTAAAGTCGGTGCCAAGTGAATCATAAAAATTATATACTCTGATACTACGAGTTCACATTTAAAATTACCGAGTACCGACGAAATAGCGATACATCGTGAAGGTAGACATTTACTTGGCAATGACTTCAAAATTATAAAACGTTTGTTTTTTGGTTGAAGTCGATTTTGTTTTTCTCTACAATTTTGAGTGATGGGTAGACCTAGTACCTCCTTGATCATAGCTAGGTACCTACCTTGTTTTGAAATTGTCATAAACATGTCAACACCTCAATCACTATACATACAACACTGTTACACTACCACTACACCAACACTAAGTCATCTTCTTCAGAAACTGAAGGTAAACTAACACTATGATGCTCCAAACTGGTTAATCCGCGAGAACAAAGTATCCTGGCGCGAAAAAAAAATTTTACAATTAGTTTTTTCCTTTTAAACGGACTATAAGGTATAGGTCCTTTGTCTTTATTCAAACAATTGAAGACACGAGTGGATGAAGGTGTTATGTTACAAAACTAAAATTTTGAGTTATTAAAGGTCAAATTTTTATTATGTATTTTTTGTTTGTTTACATAGTAATGTTATGTAGGACAAGAATTTTCTACAACATGAATCCCAAAGATGTAAAACCACATTTGTCTCAAGTAGAACGCCTTTGAAGTAGTTATTTTTGGGAGTGGCATTGTTTGCTTCATGTCGATTGTAATAAAAACAATATTGTCCAAAGCCTTAGCTTTCTGTCTGTCTATTTTAAGTGCCTTTATTGCTGCTGTGTAGTTTTCCTTGTGTTCTTCTTTTGCCTCGCCGGAATCACATATGCTACATGTGTCACTTTTTGGGGATCCAAATGATAGATTAAACTTTGTTACAAATAGTTTTGAATATGAACTTTTTTTTATTCTGAATTTTTCTTTGATCGCAGTCCTCTAGATAAAGCTGGTACATTTTACTTAGGTTCAATAATGGAGAAAGGAATTTTTTATTTTGATTTCGATTTCTAAAATAGTGTGACATCTCAGCAGGAAATTTATTTATATGTTGAATAAGACGTTGCTTAACCTCATCATCAATTTCATGGGGTCTATTTAAGTGTCTTCCTTTTTTGTCTGAAGGAGGTGCTGATGCTCCACTATTTACTCGACTTTTAATAATATCAATTTTTTTCCTACCTATTTGATAAAGGCTACAGATAGCTTCTTTACACACTCATTATATATTTCCATGTAATGTAACATGATATGTATATGATGCGCTATTATGTTTTCTACTTTCTTTTCTCTCCCTTTGAACACCATGTTTTTGGATCGATTTAAACAGTAAAGTGTTTTTCGAATTAATGTCAAGACTATAAAATTCCTTTAATAAAATCTTCCTGTCTTCCTTTGTGAATCGAGTGCTGCAGTTAAGCCTACACTTTTCTCGACACAGAAGTTCTTCTTTTATTTCCTTATTTGGAACAGCTGTATTTTTGTAAGACATGTAAGATTCACATTTTGATCTAGCTAGAGCAGCCTTTCCTTTCTTCCAAGAGTCTGGTTCACCTTTCCTTTTCTTTGAAATATTTTCCTTGGGTAAAAAATAATTTTGCTTTCTTTTTCTACCATTTGCTTCAGCTCCAAGATGGATTACTACTTCATTTTCAGGTGTAGCATCACTTAAATCTTCATTGAGAGATGTGGCAGGTTTATTGGTCTGTGGTCTAATTGTTGATTCTTCTATATCACTATTTAAATCTGAAGTGCTGCTGTGTTCATCATCATTGGGGATATATTCCTCTTCACTTTTTCATAAATGGTTCTGGGTCAGTTTCTAAAAAAAGGCAATTTTGATGCACTAAATACTTATTTTTTAAGACGTTTCCTAATTCCTACCAGCTCTAGAGTTTTCTGGGCTTAGACCATAATTGGTAAATCCAGTAGTGGCAATAGACAAAAATATTTTTGGAACAAACAAAATTTGGACAAAATACGCTAGATTTATTAATGATGTAATATTCTTCTTCTTCTTTTCTAGATCCTTTTGCCCTTTCAGGCGTCGGATGTGGATTGCATGTCCTGTACCCATTTCTTCCATGTCTTTCTGTCTCTTGCAAGGTTTTTCTGTTCTGCTATGGTCTTTCCTCTTTCTAAACCCATCTCTTGTATTTGGTCTAACCATTTCCTTCTAGGCCTACCCCGTTGTTTTTTGACCGGTTTCCCAATCTCCATTATTTTCTTAGTTAACCTATTTGGTTCCATTCTTACCATATGACCTTCCCTGCTAAGTTGTCTCTTTTTTATTTTACCAGTTATCATTTCCTGTTTAGTTGTCTCTCTAATGACGCCATTTCTAATCCTATCCCATTTAGTTTTCCCTGCAATTCTTCTTAGATGTTTCATTTCTATGGCGTTTACTCTAGTTTCGTCCTTTTTTCGCACAGTCCAATTTTCACTTGCATATAATATTGTAGGAACTGTTATCATATTATGAATTTTCATTTTCACTTCCAAGTCTATATCTTTATGTCCAAGAATTGTTTTATTTAGAGAGTAGTATATTTTTGTTGATTTATTTGCTCTGTTACTATACTTCCCAAATATTCAAATTCTAGCGTCTGGTTTTTGCATTTAATCTCTTTATTATTTTGATTACCTAGTTGTCTTTCATTTATTATCATCACTTTTGTTTTATTTATGTACATTTTAAATTCTTCTGACCTTTGCCCTGCAATTTGTACCTTGGCTCTAACTGTCTCGTATACACTTTTAATTATATTTATTAAGGTGGGTGGAACTTCCAATTCCCCCAGGGTTCTCCATACTTCCCTTCTATCTACTGTATCAAAGGCTGCTTTTAGATCTATAAATGTAAGGTACATTTCTTCTCCTTTTTCTATTTTTCTTTCGATTATATTCCTCAGTATATAAATATTATCATTTGTTTGTCTTCCAGGTCTAAAAGCTCCCTCTTCTCCTAATTTTGGATCTACATATTCTCTTAATCTTTTTTCTATTATTTTTGTGTATACTTTATAGCTAGTTTGGGCCAAACATATTGCTCTGTAATTCCCACATTGTGTCTGATCTCCCTTTTTAAAGATGGGCATTATTAAGTTATTTTCCCATTCCCTTGGAATTTTTTGGTGTACCCATGCTTCTTTGCATACCTTCCATATCCATTCCTTTCCTCTATCCCCCAAAGATTTAATCATCTCTGGCGCTATCTCATCTTCTCCGTTAGCCTTGCCTATTTTGATTTCTTGTATTACTTGATCTATCTCTTCTTTTTGGATTCCTTGTAGCTGGTCGATTTCCTCTTCTACTGTTGTTATATTCTCTTCCGATGTTAATGTTTGAAAATGCTCTGATTAGTATTCTTTCCATGTTTTTAATGTTTCTTCCATTTCCGTTTGTACTTGGCCGTGGCGATTTTTTATTGCTCTAATATCTTCATATATATTTTCTCTCAATCTTTTTATTCTTGTCCAAAATTTCCTGTTATCCATCTTATGTAGATCTGTTATTTCTTCTCCGAATTTCTTCCATGAGTCACGTTTTGATTTTTTGACGGCTCTTTTTACAATACTTTTCTTCCTGTCATATTCTTCTTTGTCCACATGAGATTTTGTTGTGATATATTTTTTCCACACCGTCTTCTTTTCTTTGACCGCTATTTTAACTTCGTTATTCCACCAGCTAGTCCTTTTTATATTTTTATTATATATAATTTTTCCACATGACTTCTCTGTTGCTGTTAATAGCGTTTCTTTAAAGGCGACCCATCGTTCTTCAAGTGTCCAATCTGTTTTTTCTTTCTCCAGTTTATCGAATTCTTTGTTCGTCTCATTTTGGTATTTTTTCACTAGCCAAATTGCTACTACTAATCTGTGGTTAGATCCAATTTCTGCTTCTTTCTTTGTTTCAATTTCTTGTATTACTTCTGTTAGGTTTTGTGTATATGTTATATAGTCTATCAGGCTTTTAGCGTTTCTTTCTTCTGCCACAAACGTGTATTTATCATTAAATTGTTGTTCCCACATCGTATTTCCTATTATTAGATCATTCCTTCTGCAAAAATCTATCATTTTTAGTCCGTTTCTGTTAATTGTGTCTTCTCCATGTTTTCCCATACAACCCATTCCTCTATTGTTTTTCATATTTTTCACTTATTGTATACCCCATCCGTAGACCAATGTACAATCACACATAGTTATTCCACAAAATGTATGTTTTAATAAAACAACATTTAAAACATTTTTGTGAAGTCGACATTGTTCTAAATTTGTAAACAATATCTTACTTACCACATTCATTTAAGGTATCAGATATAGTCTCTTTGAGGTTAGAATTTTCAGGAAATACACATATTTTTTCTTTAACCGTCACGAACTGCATTTTCTATTTCTTTCACTAAGGCTAGCATTAGTTTGCCCCTGGAGACCATCTTATCACACTTTTAGTAGTCGATTTCATCAAAACAATAAAACAACACTGTACGATATTTAACGTGCGTTTTATAAAATAAACTGTCAAAAATTATGGATGAAGGGGTTATGTTCACTACATATCACCTTCATCCATTTAAAAATATTTACGAATACGTTTTGATTCATGAATGAAGGTGTTACCAACCCATAACACCTTCTTCCATTTTTATTTTAAAAAAATGTTACATAACCTCTTCATTAATTGCTAAACCTCCACCAACGTCCAATATGTAGAAGTTTTAAGGTTGTTTTGTGAAAGATGAGTACATAACACCTTCATCCATCCACAAACATGGATTTTTTCAAAAATGTTACATAACACCTTCATCCACTCGTGTCTTCAATTATTACATTTAACTATTTCTATGCTTTCAAATGCATCCAACATCATATTGTTGGATACATTTTTTAACAATTTTACACTATCTAAACTTATTGAATGATTACAATCTAAAACATGTTCAGCAGCAACACTCGACTTCTCTGTACGTCCATATTTTAAATGAGCTACATGCTCTTTATAACGAACTTTTACAGACCTCTTAGTCTGCCCAACATATTTCATATCACAATCGTTACAAATAATTTCATAAATACCACTCTTCCAAATCCATTATTTTATACTTGGGGTTACCTAACAGCTGTTTTAAAGTATTGTTTGATTTGTAAACTAAATTTAATCCCGGTTTTTAAACCTTGTGTATAACAAGGGTTAAAAGGTACTGAAATGAATTTTTCTATTTTACTATTTTGGTTTTTAAAAAAAGTGTTATCATGAAGAGATTTCTTAAACCTATGGCGATTAATTAGCTTATCTAATATTTTCCTATCATACCCGTTAATAACAGCTATATCCACAATTAAATTCTTATATCTTTTATTATTAAGAGGAAAATAAGTTAGTCTATGTACTAAAAAATGAAGACTACCCACTTTATGTTGATTACAATGAGAATAGTCAACTGGGATATACCTGTGAGTAGCAGTATCTTTTCTATAAATATCAAATTCTAACTTATTTTTATTCCTATAAAAAAAGTCTATTTCAGAAAGGTATAGAGTAATAAAATGGGGAATTCCGTCCAGTTCGGCTCAATTTCGGTGTCGGCCATAGGCGTAGGTCTTGAAATAGTACTGTTTGTAATATTAAAATTTCAAGTAATTGCGTAAGAGAATTAGGAAAAGTATGTTTTCTGGCCTGAAGTGTCAATATCGAAATATTGTGTAGGGATTACTTAGGTAGTAGATTATACAGTTACGTTTTGCGTTTAACAGGTACAGTTTAACCTTCTATTAGTGCCTCTGTCTAATTCCAACCCTGTTTCAGATTCGGCTCAACCATGAGCCGCAAGCTGCCTTACCCAAAATTTTTAGACCTTTATAATGAGTATATTTGTTTAGTTTAACGCATCAGTATTTGCTGTTAAGCCGTAAATAGTGTTCACAGTATTATAAGATTAGTAATAAAATGGCGACATTTACACTAACGAAACGATGTTCCAATAATTCTCACTATCAGTGAATGAAAAACTTATTATTTTAAATGTACACGATTGCATAAAATACGATTACCCGAAATTTACTGTATAAGAAACTGTCGACCGATGTTCCCGAATGACTGGAGTTGGAAAGACCACCGTTTTTAAATTATTGCAGCAGGCCAAGTGGAGCCTCCCAAGAAAAGTCCAGGCAGACCAGTAAAAGTCCTTGATGAAGACACCTAAAGTGTAATTCGAAGAAAAGTTCACTCTTTTTATTTTAAAAAAGAAATACCTACCCTAGATAAGATTTTAATTGAGCTTGGCCAGGATGACAGTATTCCGTTGATAACTAAAAAACTTTTATGGACCACTTTGAGAAATATGGATTTTGCCTGGGAAAAGCATAACCGTAAAGCACTTTTACTGGAAAGCGATGAAATTGTTTGCTGGCGACGAAAATACTTAAGAAGTATAAAGCAGTACAGAACAGAGCAGAAGAAAATCTTTTATCTTGATGAGACGTGGATCAATGAAGGTTATACAGTACCAAAAATGTGGCAAGACAAAAATATAACCAGTGCTCGCTAAGCTTTCATGGAAGGCCTGTCAACGGGTATTAAGGTGCCTTCAGGTAAAGGGAAAAGACTAATAATCGTCCATATGGAAGCGAAGGGGGATTTTTAAAAGAAGGTTTGCTAACCTTTCAGTCGTGCCATACGGGAGATTACCACGAGGACATGGATTCGGATGTTTATGAAGACTATTTTGGTGAAATGATAAAATATCTTATGGCTGATTCAGTAGTAGTTGTGGTTAACGCGAGTTATCATTATCGACGCATAGAGAAGACTCCAACTTCATCTTGGAGAGAACAAGAAATTATTGACTGGTTAACCACCAAGTATTGAATTTGAAGATAATTTGATAAAAAAAGAACTATTAGCTATAGCAAATTTACACAAACATCGTTTTATGAAATACGTCGTGGAAGATATAGCAGAAAAACTTAGTGTAACTGTGCTGCGCACACCGCCATATCATTGTGAACTAAATCCTATAGAACTTATATGGGCGCAAGTGAAAGGATTTGTAGCAAGACACAACACGACATTCAAAATGAAAGACGTTAAGCTACTGTTTGATCAAGCCATTAAGGAGGTGACACCAGAGAACTGGCGAAAAGCAGTCCAGCATGTCATTAAAGAAGAGGAGAAAATGTGGGATCTTGACTACTTGATCGATCGGACCGTCGACCCGTTAATTATAACGTCAAAAGGAGATGACAGTTCCTCAGATGACGAAGAATATTATGATTTTTTATAATTTAATTTCTGTATAATGTAGTTTTTGTATAATGTTCAATAAAAAATAAGTGTACCTAATACTATGTACATAATGCCTAATTTTTATTCTGTTGAAATAAAATTCTTTCCTTTTTACGAGTATCCTACCGGCACGCCTTTGGCACACTATTTTCAGTGTTTGTGAATGAATAACAATAGGCTAAACCCATATATTGACCCCAACCCGGGTGGTACTACCTGCACTTGATAAAAAGAAAGAATTTTACAATGAAATCAATGCCAAACTATGAAAGTGGCTTAAATATTCGTTGGGTCACTCTGTGCTCCCTTTGCATACCTAATGAGGTTTTATTACTCTATACCTTTCTGAAATAAACTATAATTACTACTAATGTGTCTGAAAATGGTAAATGTCCATTTATTTCTAATTCATAAGTAACATTTATACTTGAAAACTAAAATGAAATCGTCAACTTTTGCTTTATTTGTATCAAATACAGCAAAAATATCATGCACATACCTATACCAAACTCTAGGAAAATACTCTAATTATTTTCTAACTTGTGTCTCAAAGCAACTCATGAATAAATTAGCCATAAACGGCGATAAGCAAATAACCCATAGCCGTTCCCTCATATTGTTTATAAAAATGGTCCCTATACTGAAAATAATTTTGATCCATGCACATCTTTACCAAACGTAAATAATCTGCAACTACTTCGTAACTCAAACTATAGGAAACAAGTAAATCCTCCAAGTAATGCAAGGTCTGTAAACTAATATCAAACGAGATCAACACTTCCCATCCAGAATTACCGTATCTTTAACTTTATTCATAATTTCGAATGAAATTTTAATAACGAAACTTATTTTTGGCTGGATCGGTAAATGTTCAAACTCCTTTGATAACCACTTAGAAATATAACTAGGTGAAGAAATAGCTGAAACAATAGGTGTCATTGCTTTCCCAGGTTTATGTATCTTAGGAAAGCAATAGAGCTTTGACATCGTAGGGTTACTAACAGGTAACTTATATTTTAAATTTCCGGTAACAACGTTGCTACAATTTTTAAGAGTTCTTTTTATTTAATGGATTTTTTATAACATTCAAATAAGGACCTGTTACAATCAAATAATCAACTCTCTCGAAATAATCCTGTTTGTCCATTATAACAACTTTGTTTCCTTTATCTGCTTTTAAATAAAAACAATCCCTTTTCCCCAAACTTTTGACAATGTTCATGTCCCTTTTAGATGGAAACCTATTTTTATTATTTGAAATATATTCTTAGATATTTGACTTCTGCAAGCCTCCCTAACAAAACCCTTAGCATCATGAGGAAGATATTAAATAGAACTTTCAATCTGCCTAATTACTTCACTAAGGTCACCAAAAGGTAACGCAAAGTTCAAACCTTTGTTTAACAATTCAATCTCTTCACTGTCAAAAGTTTGGGATAAAATGTTTTCAACGCTACCGAAACGTTGAATTTAAAAATATAAAAAAGATTGTGGTTTAATTTCCCAAAATCATCAACAAAAAGAATAAATCATTTTAATGTTTGGAATTATTTTTTCAGTTCACGGATTGAAATGTTACAGCTGTAATTCCCAAGAGAGTGTCACCTGCAAATGGGGTTTGACAGCTTTCACTTACAATACCGAAGAATGCGTTAGTGTTGGTTTGTTCGATTCGGTGTTCACACCAAAATGTTACAAGATATATGCTGAAAGTAAGTAATTTGTTTATCTCGTAATAAAAAACAATTTCCTATCTAGCTTTGTTTGATAAAAAAAATATTCAGCGGAATGTTCGATCATTTTATAACATCCTGTGAGTCATATAACATGAATAAGAACCGTGAATGGTGGATCGTTAAGAGAAATTTAAAGTACGTAGATACAATTTTTCTTTAACCTTGTTAGTTTGTCAGACAAATTCTGATATGAAATTTAAAAAAGTATATTATACCAATAAAAAGTTGAAAATCTTGAAAATGGAGCTCAAGAAATAGTACCTTTTATGTAGAAAAGTTAGTGAAGAATTACAGACAAAAGTCTATAGCTCGAAATGGTTCAAAAACATTGTACAATACAAGTTTACGACCCCCTGGTACCACTACACTGGCTTATTAAAATTTGACAAAATGGACGAGCTCTACACAATAAAGTGTAGTGAGTGAAGTTAAATAAATAATTCTGTGACATTCACCCCACCTAGGTAATATAATCGTTAAAATGCACAGGAGGGTGTTTTCCTCGTTTACTTCTTCTAATAGATTCTTAAGAAACTTCGGGAAATGGAATATGAACATCAGTGTTTCAAAATTCCGCACGTTGAGGAGGAGTTGAAGGGTTTGTTTCTAATGAAACTACATTTTCCGAGGATAATTCTGGTAAAGGTTCTTCCATTGAAGTTCCAATAGGTGCCAGATGTCGCGTGGAAACAGTTATTTCTCTACCATCAACAACTTAAAATGTGAATATTCAGGATTTCCTTCCAACAACTTCACTTCTTCAACCAAATGCTCGTACTTAGAATAGCGCACTGGTCGCTTCTGTAAGACTGTTTCCGAATTAATCAACCATGAAGGTATAGTCATTCCACTTCTTGATCTTCTGGCAAAACTGAACATTCTTTCATGAGGTGTTGCGTTGATTGACGTACATAACAAAGGACGAATAGAGAGTAAGGCTTCCTGATATACTTGTTCCCATTTATCAATTTTAATTTGATGAGTTCTCAGGGCTAATTCAATTGTCTTCCAGATAATTCCAACGTAACGTTCGCATTGTCCATTACCTTGCGGGTTGGAACCAGTAGTTCGACTTGTAGCGATACCTGCAGTACCAAGGAATAATTTAAGCTCCTGTGACATGAAGCTTGAGCCTTTGTCAGAGTGTATATAAGCATAAAACAAACAGTTCTTTAAGTTTAGATATAACAGTACTTGAAGATAGATCCTTACACGGAAAAGCAAACGGAAAACGAGAAGATTCATCAACAACAATCAAAAGGTAATGATTTTTGGAAGATGAAGGTAACAGTCCTTTAAAATATATGTTAAATCTTTC
The DNA here is from genome assembly GCA_947563755.1 of Lochmaea crataegi. Lineage (NCBI taxonomy): Eukaryota > Metazoa > Arthropoda > Insecta > Coleoptera > Chrysomelidae > Lochmaea > Lochmaea crataegi. The sequence goes on along the minus strand of OX387422.1, from coordinate 118,425,411 downwards.
TAGTAGCTGAGTAGCTTTTATAAGATGATTTTCTTTCTTATGAAACCGTTGATCGTATCTCTTCTAGCGAGAAGGAAAGGTTCTTACTTCTTACACAGTGATACAATCTTGTTTCTCCAGGGTGACATAAGGCTTCATGTAGAGAATATAGTTGCTGTCAATTTTTTGTAGTAGATGAACAGATTCGTGATAAGGTATCAGCTGAGATATTAAATTTGCCAGGTCTATAAATAATTTCATAGTTATAACTTGAAAGTTCTAATTTCCAGCGCATGATTTTCTCATTTTTAAGTTTTTTGTTAAGCATAAAAGAAACTGACCGTTGATCTGTTATAAATTGAAAATAACGGCCTATGAGGTAGTGCCTACATTTCCTCGAAGCTTCTACAATATCATATGCTTCTTTTTCTATCGAAGAGTGATGTTGTTCTGATTTAGATAGTGTTATTGAAAAGAAGGCAACTGGCCGATTATTTTGAGATAAAGTAGCTCCAATCGCAAAATCCGAGGCGTCAGTTTCTACAGTAAAGGTAGCTTGGTCATCAACAGATAAAAGAACAGCATTTTGAATATCTAGTTTCAATTTTTCGAAAGCCTTTATTGCTTGAGAATTCAAAGGAAAGGCACTCCTAGTAATTTGACTTAAGTTTCTAGCAAATCCAGGAATAAATTGAGCATAATGAGAAAACATACCAAGTACTCTCTGTAGGGAAAATGTATCATTAGGAACAATCAAATTACGGATAGGCTGGAGACGTTCAGGGTCAGGACGAATGCATTTATAGCTAATTACGTACCCCAAAAGATGGATTTATTTCATTGTGAAATTGCTCTTATTCAACGTTAGATTATATTTACAGAAACAACTTCCATAAATTGTTTCAAATTTTTATCGTGTTCATCTTGATTATGGCCACAAATTGTTATATCGTCCAAATATACTTTTATACCTTTAAGACCTTCAGTTGAGATAATTCCAGTCATAGCTCGCTGAAAAGCAGGGACTCCATTTCGAATACCAAATGGAATAAGTTTAAATTGATAAAGTTTTCCACATGCTTCGAAAACAGTATATGGCTTGTCTCATTCGACGATGGGTATTTGATAGTGAGCACTTTTGAGATCAAGATAACTGTACACTTGGTTTGAAGCAACTAGATTTACAATACTGTCTATTCTAGGTAAAGGGAAGGCATCTAAATCAGTGTATCTATTTATTGTCTGGGAATAGTCAACTATAGTAAAATTAATACCTATTTAGAGGTACCAGCCGTTTTAGTAACTTAACGTATGCGGCTTCTTGAACCATCTGAACCCGCATGAAAAAAATTAGGTTATGACCTTTGTCATGTCAAATGCTTGACATATTTCTTATTGCATTGGCGTAGTGACTTGAAATTTCATATTATCAGTGGCGGTTTGTAATAATACAAATTAGTTTTATGAAATTCATAAAATTCTAAAGATATTGACATAATAAAAGAATATAAAAGAAGCGCACTAATTTTAAAAACATTGTTTTATTAACTAGATACATAGTTTTTTTTAAAAAAATATGGCAATTCAGAGTTCGATTAAGTAAAAATTCTAGATTTAAAAAAAATGACAACGTGATCTTCAAGGCAAAGTTTAATTAGTTTCTAAATCAGAATAACTTTCGGAAAGTGATAGTTCATCATCGGATTCATTGGATACAGAGATCACCATAGGTTCGATGTTTAGTAGGTCCAGTTTGTTTTCTACTTCCCATGCTTCAGAAATAATTTTCTCTGTATGATTTATGTAATTCTGCCAGTGTTGCTCCGGTACATTTTTTACAACGTCATTCCATACTTTTAAGACTTCAGTAGGTGACCTTGCAGTTTTCGTAATAGCTTGGTCATAATGCCTTTTAGTTTCTGACCATACCATTTCGATGGCATTAAAATGGCAATGATAGGGTGGTAGCCTGAAAACACAATGACCATGCTCGGCAGCGTATTTGTCTAAATGATAATTTTTTTCTGGCAAAACTTGCTTTTCAATTATATTCCAAACAGCATCCTTTAAAATGTGATCTGGAAAAGGAATATTCTTTTTTTTGAGCCATTCTAACATGCGTGCTTTACTCCAACTTTTTCTTGGGATTTCTTCATCCAGGCGACTGTGATACGTTGCGTTATCCATTATAATTAACTATGGTTCTTCCAAGTTTACAATTAGTTGCTGTTTAAACTAATTTTCAAAATTTTCGGTGTTCATGTTATCATGGTAATCGCCTGTTTTTTTATTGCATTTAAAAATAAGCGATGCATTTGCCACAAAACCTTTTTTATTACCGGCATGAACAATTACATATCGTGTCCCACTTCCAGTTATTTTTAAATCACTGTGTTTAGTACCATCTTGCCACATTCTTCTGTCCCCGCTTTTACTAAACACCCATGTCTCATCCAGAAAAACAGGTGTAAAGAGCTTTTCGCTTTTAGCAGCATGGTATTTGTTCAAAAATAATATTCTTTCTAATCTGACTGCAGGCATTTCCAATAAATGTTTTCTTCCATCCTGTTTTTTGAAATGAAAACCCATTTTTTTAATTCCCAAATATAACGAACCTTTGGAAATCTTAGTTTCTGGAGACTCTTCGATAAATTGCCGTAAAATAGTTTCTACTGTGATTTTATCCTTTCGCGCATACATTTTATAAATTACTTCCCTCAAACAATGCAGGGTATTTTTTGTAATTCGGGTTTTGCTCCGGGAAACGCTTGCAGACATATTTCTTCTAAATTCGAAATCTGTAGCTCTGTTTGGTTTTTCAAGATTATATAATGTGCTTTCTGGAACTTTTAGTGCTTCGGACGCTTTTTGAATTGCCTTAAATCGAGATCCTAAATCGTTTTGGAAATAGTTTACTACATTAAGCATAAGTTTTTTGGATTCATCAGAATATCGCATTTTTATATCTTATTTTGCGTTATGACATTAACATGAAATCAAAATTTGACGTAACTTCAAAAACGTGACATCTAATAAATTAGTTACGACGTTCATTTTTGTTGGTAATTTTTTGTTTCAACCGATTTATTAATAATAAATAAGGATGGTCTTATTCTAAATGGGTATAAAATTTACTATACCATTCTACGACAATGATTTTTTGAAGATACTACCAAAACCTGATTGTAGATTGATAAATAAACCTTTTAAACCTTTTGCTAGGCTTTATTGTACAAAAAGAGTTACATTAAATCGGAGACAAATAATTGACAACTAACTTGTCAAAATGAGTTTTAAAAAGTTTAGGGCCGGTTCTACAATTTGAGTATAAACCTGGTATTTGCTATACGTAGGATATATATATATATATATATATATATATATATATATATATATATATATATATATATATATATATAATCTAAACCCTTTTTGTACCCGAAGGTGTAAGGGTGGAAATCTATTTCTCCTTTCCATATATAAAATTGCTCCATTGTTTCTTGTTTTTTGCCATCTTTTTGGCTTCTTCCCAACTTTTCCCTCTTTTTTCCAATATTTCAGCAACCACTTGGTTCCAAGTTTTCTTTGGCCTTCCTCTCTTCCTTTTTGTAGTTGCTCGCGCTTCCCAAACATCTTTTACTGGCCTGTTGTTCATTCTTACTAAATGACCAAACCATTTAAGTTTTTGGTTGTCTAGCAAGTCAAGAATCGATTCAATTCCAAGTTCACTTCTAACGTCCTCATTTCTAACTCTGTCTCTCCGTGTTATTCCCTTAACCCTGCGCAAGTATCTCATCTCCATTGCTTGTATTCTACTCTTCGATTTCTGCGTCAGTATCCAGCGTAGGATAACGAGTCACTATTGCGTTCTACATTAGAGGTATATCTTTATTCCAAGTATAAACCAGAGTATAAGTTATCCATTCCAATTTGAGGGTATAACCGAGGAATAAACTTATTCTGCATTTCTATTGGTTGGTTTCGCGTGAAAATACCAACAACAATAGCTGTAATGTCTCGGGTCAGAAGATAAGGAAATTGAAGATATAAAACTATACTGATCCGAAAGTATTTAAAGTTGGGTAAAGTATAGCATAAGTTGAATGAAGTTTCTAATTTGAAAAATTTGTTATCAGACAGAATTATTTTGAAGAATATGATGAACTGGAATTTCTTATGTGCTTTTGGCTGCAGAAACAGACATGCCGTCTGCAGGCCTTAATCTTCCCTGGTATTAATAACTGTGTCAGCTTTTTGCATTCTGAAATAAATTCAATGATATGAAAGTTAAATACCTACTTCAAAAATTCAACCTCTTCACCTCTTCCATTAAATAAAATAGCACATCAATTTTATTGATTAACTTCCTTTTTATTTATAACCAAAATAAGAAAAATAAACTAACATTCTGAAATCAGTGAATTCTCTTCCACTCTCTAATTTATCAAAACAATCCAAGAAATTTGAATTATGGTTAGTTAATATATCAGAAACTCCCGCTTTTCAAAGTGTCAAACGTCAAAATGTTGGTTCATTGGAACTACCTGCGAGATATTCTCGGAATAACTGTACCTGTCATAGGAATCCATTGTAGAACCGACATCCAGTTATTCTCGGTATAAATCTAGGTATAAAATATCGAAGGAATAACTATACTGACTTTAAGGGCCGGTTCTACAATTTGAGTATAAACCTGGTATTTGCTATACGTAGTATAACGAGTCACTATTGCGTTCTACATTAGAGGTATATCTTTATTCCAAGTATAAACCAGAGTATAAGTTATCTATTCCAATTTGAGGGTATATCCGAGGAATAAACTTATTCTGCATTTCTATTGGTTGGTTACGCGTGAAAATACCAACAACAATAGCTGTAATGTCTCGGGTCAGAAGATAAGGAAATTGAAGATATAAAACTATACTGATCCTAAAGTATTTAAAGTTGGGTAAAGTATATCATAAGTTGGATGAAGTTTCTAATTTGAAAAATTTGTTATCAGACAAAATTATTTTGAAGAATATGATGAATTGGAATTTCTTATGTGCTTTTGGCTGCAGAAACAGACATTTCGTCTGCAGGCCTTAATCTTCCCTAGTATTAATAACTGTGTCAGTTTTTTGCATTCTGAAATAAATTCAATGATATGAAAGTTAAATACCTACTTCAAAAATTCTACCTCTTCACCTCTTCCATTAATATCACATCAATTTTATTGATTAACTTTCTTTTTATTTATAACCAACCAGTGAACCAGTGAATTCTCTTCCACTCTCTAATTCATCAAAACAATCCAAGAAATTTGAATTATGGTTATTTAATATATCAGAATTTCCTGCTTTTCAAAGCGTCAAACGTCAAAACGTTGGTTCATTGGAACTACCTGCGAGATATTCTCGGAATAACAGTACCTGTCATAGGAATCCATTGTAGAACCGACATCCAGTTATTCTCGGTATAAATCTAGGTATAAAATATCGAAGGAATAACTATACTGACTTTTATACTGGCATTGTAGAATCGGCCCTTATACTGGCATTGTAGAATCGGCCCTTACAATGGATTCCTATGACAGGTACAGTTATTCCGAGAATATCTCGCTGGTAGTTCCAATGAACCAATGTTTTGACGTTTGACGCTTGACGCTTTGAAAAGCGGGAGATTCTGATATATTAACTAACCATAATTCAAATTTCTTGGATTGTTTTGATAAATTAGAGAGTGGAAGAGAATTCACTGATTTCAGAATGTTAGTTTATTTTTCTTATTTTGGTTATAAATAAAAAGGAAGTTAATCAATAAAATTGATGTGCTATTTTATTTAATGGAAGAGGTGAAGAGGTTGAATTTTTGAAGTAGGTATTTAACTTTCATATCATTGAATTGATTTCAGAATGCAAAAAACTGACACAGTTATTAATACTAGGGAACATTAAGGCCTGCAGACAGCATGTCTGTTTCTGTAGCCAAAAGCACATAAGAAATTCCAGTTTATCATATTCTTCAACATAATTCTGTCTGAATACAAATTTTTCAAATTAGAAACTTCATTTAACTTATGCTATACTTTACGTAACTTTAAATACTTTATGATCAGTATAGTCTTATATCTTCAATTTCCTTATCTTCTGACGCGAGACATTACAGCAATTGTTGTTGGTATTTTCACGCTAAACCAACCAATAGAAATGCAGAATAAGTTTATTCCTCGGTTATACCCTCAAATTGGAATAGATAACTTATACTCTGGTTTATACTTGGAATAAAGATATACCTCTAATGTAGAACGCATTAGTGACTCGTTATCCTACGTATAGCAAATACCAGGTTTATACTCAAATTGTAGAACCGGCCCTTAGTGAGTAAAGTTAAATAAATAATTCTATGACAAAGGCAAATGCTGCCAACATAACGAACAAAAAAATACTGAAAAAGGTTAGTCGCATAAGGAAGCGGATATATAGTAAATTTTATACCCATTTAGAATAAGACCATCCTTATTTATTATTAATAAATCGGATGAAACAAAAAATTACCAACAAAAATGAACGTCGTAACTAATTTATTAGATGTCACGTTTTTGAAGTTACGTCAAATTTTGATTTCATGTTAATGTCAGATGGTTCAAGAAGCCGCATACGTTAAGTTACTAAAACGGCTGGTACCTCTAAATAGGTATTAATTTTACTATAGTTGTTGTTATAGTTGTGTTATAGTTTTGTTGGTAATTTTTTGTTTCAACCGATTTATCAATAATAAATAAGGATGGTCTTATTCTAAATGGGTATAAAATTTACTATACCAGCCGTTTTAGTAACTTAACGTATGCGGCTTCTTGAACCATCTGACATTAACATGAAATCAAAATTTGACGTAACTTCAAAAACGTGACATCTGATAAATTAGTTACGACGTTCATTTTTGTTGGTAATTTTTTGTTTCAACCGATTTATTAATAATAAATAAGGATGGTCTTATTCTAAATGGGTATAAAATTTACTATATCTCCCAACAGATGCCTCAAATGGATTGAGTTATGTGGCAACGAAAATCTGAATTTTGCCATAATCAACAAAACCACTTATATTTATAGTGAACATTTCGATGATAATTGTATAGATTCAAAACTTTATTGTAGTGATGGGTCGGTCCACTGAAGCTGAAGTAAATGCTGAATTGTCTCAATCGAATGACAAGAACTTACTTGTCTCAGACAATCAAATAGATGTTGTCAATAATCAATTTTATGAGAGTTTTCCATCTCCACTACGAATATTTTGGAACAAAGTTATAGCTCTACCAATTTTGTAATGCAACCACAAGCTGAAAAGAAAAAGAGATTACCAAAAAAATGAAACAAAAAATATTCCAATCTTCACAGTGGACAGAAATATTCGTACAAGCAAAACTATTTTTCATACAAAAACCTAAAAAGGAAAACAATCATGTTTAAATACTTTACTGGACTTAACCCTCCACATTTTGAAGCACTATATTCATCCTTAGATGAAAATATTATGATAGACTTAAAATACCAATTTAAATATAAAAGGCAGCTAGTTAGAAATAATTTCTACTCAAAATTTTCTAATAGAGACAAGTTATGTTTGGTGAGAGTAAGATTAGGACGAGGATACACTTTACAAGAATTGACATTTTTTTGTAATACAAATAAATCGTACCTATCAGTGATATTTTTTACCTGGGTTCAATTTATGTACCACCAAATCATTGGACTAACAGTGGCAGCTAGAAATATACAGAACATTCCTTATTGTTTCTGACAGCAGAAGAAGAACGTCTGACAAAAAAAATTACCAAATCTAGAATTCATGTTGAACGTGCTATTCGTAGGATTAAATTGTACAAAATATTAAGTAACTGTTGTCCTATTACTATGTTACTAATATCATCAAATATTTGCAGTATTGTGTGCTTTCTTGTAAATTTTTAAAAAAACTTTGGTTAAATAAAATTCTTGAAAAATTGTCTGATTCCATATTTTGTAGATTGAATTAATATGTACCTATAAACTTCTTGGATAATTACCAAATTGATGAAGAATTTGATATAAATTCAATAATTGGAGGTGTAATTAAAATATATTGCTTCTGTCAACACTTTATTTTATTTACCTAGTAAAATTATAAATAGAAAAGATTAAATCTTCACCCTATAAATACATATAAAAAGTACAGAAACACAAACAAAGAATGGTGAATAACGCCTAATCCTAATACCTTAATGATACGTATATGTGTTGACAGCTGACATTAGTTTTTCGTCAACTGTAAGATGTAAAATACACAGAACTAAAAATACCTGGAAACTTTTCGGGTACAACATGGGTGGTAAAGGGACCAAAAATATATAAGAAAAACCAAAAATCGATCGGAAAACCCGCTTACTCATGCGACTAACCGTTTCAGTATTTTTTTTTGTTCGTTATGTTGGAAGCATTTTCTTTGTATAGAACTCCTCCATTAATACTGTTGATGCGTTTTGAAGAGACCATAACCTAAAAAAAATTAAATTTGTATTTCTATCCCATGAAAAGATATGCAATAAAAAGTGTATTTCATTGTCCCCTTTATCAGCCTGTATCTCACAAACTAACTAGGCTAGAGAAAAATTGTATTTAGGTATTTTAAATGTTTCGTAACGATCTACCACTACTCTGATTCACGGTACTTTTTATTTCCGGTCATTTTCAAGAGGGAAATACTTTTAAATTTTGTTATTTACAAGGGGTGATCGCCCACTGATTGAATTCATTTAAAACCAATTTTTTTTCTCCAAATTTATTCTTCTTCCACTTTCAGACAAAGAAGGATCAGAATATATGGCAAGGGGATGTATTGCACCTCCAGCTTCCTACAGTTGTAGTTCAATAGCCAAGGCAGTTGGATGGTTATCTTCTTCCTTCAGCAATGACCCCCAATCATTTAGCAACTTGAATTGTGAAACCTGCGATACCGACAAATGTAATTCGGCCACCAAACTGGCAGGATTTGCGTTCATCGGACTCCTTTTGTCCTCGATCGCTTTTCTTTTGTAAACGTAACAGTGTTTAATAATATTTACAGTAGTAGAGTGCGATGAATTCTCAATTTCTCAAAAATAGTTTACTGTAAATGTTTTTGAAACAAATTTTTTATTCTCACAAAAAAATATATGATATATTTTTTAAGTATTCACATATTTTAATGTAGCAAATGGCTAGAAATGATATTTTTGTAAAATTATCTACATTCTACTCATAAATATTTTCCTAACATTCCTTAAGCAGCTTGAAGTTAGAGCTATGAATGAGTAAACTTACGCTTAATTACCTTATTTTAAGTTAACTAGGTCTAGACATGGAGTAGAATTTACACAGAATTTTCATATTAATCCGATTTATTCGGAAGGTTATTTTGTTTTTATTAGAATCGGTCATGGATCCAGAGATACATTTCGAGTGATATTGTACAAAACTATTATATACGTTAAAATACAAAACATTCAGAACATACATTCCGGTGAAAATTCTGCTCATTATTTTTAAAAAGTGTTACCATTTAATTTTTGTTGCCAAAATTTTGTAATTATTCATAAGAATCGCAATAAATATTCTTAATGTATTGTACTGTCTTTTATTTGTGTTTACCCACCCACTTTTACTTCTGGTCAAGCATTAATTCAATAATGATCAATCTCATTATTAGTCGAGCCGTCCCGCTCATTAAGAAGCCGCGTACGGACAGACGTCATAGTCTTGATAATCTACGTAGTAGAGATGTTCGTCTATAAAAAAAGAAGAGTCCAGTCATGGGACTACCGACAGAAGTGAAAACACCAATAAATAAATCCGCTTCATTGTTAATTGTGTTGCATAACCAAAAGTATTGTGTTTTGCATAAAAGCGTGACGATGACGAAAAATCCATGTTTTTTCTTCACCCAAAAAATGTTCTCAACGCGCCTAAAGAAGTTTTCACTTCAAAAACAATAATGAGATGTGAAAACCGCTATAGTAAAAACGACCATCTCTAAACTCGATTCAAATTTCATTTAGGGGAGACTAGGGACGGTTGATCAAATCAATCCTCCCATGGTAAGGGAGCTTTGATACGGTGTAAATGAGGTTTGATACAAAATAGATAAATCATAAAATACGCCAAACCATAAAATTTATTAGACCTAAAAGTACTCATTATTAATTGACATTGTAAAATTTATTAAATTTGTCGGCAAATGATAATTTTCTTGTGGATCTGGCAGACCTACAAAATTTGGTGTCGGTAGCTTCCTAACATCTTCTTCAGAAACTAGTCCTTGGTCTTCCACATCAGGATATACGAAATGGTATCCAAGCTTCTTCCGCCGCATAAAGTTTATTAAATATTCATCTCCCACTTTTTCTATAACTTGTCCAACATAGTGCTTTATTGTCTTTTTTGTTGTAAATCTTACTAGAACATAGTCCTTCAAGTTTACTACTCCTCTAACAAAATAATCTTCTTCTTTCTCATTTTCTATTTGGTCTTCTATCTTCTATATCAGTTATTTCATCCGATGATGATGGATCGAATACAGAATTATCAGATTCAGATTCCTCTTCAATTGCTTTTTGTTTTTTCACTTTAACAACATTGTTAGTGCCCATAAGGTTTCTTTTGAATTTACCTTTTTTTTTCTCTGTTCTTGCCTTTTTTCATAGTCATTTTTTATTTCTTCCATATTTGGGGTATCAGTGAGAACTTTTGTTTTTGCAGGTTTTGTTCCTGATGTTTGTTGTTTTCTTGGTGGTGCCTGCGGCAATGGCTTGTATGAGCAGGAAGGTGCAGGCTTTGGCCTAGGAGTAGATTCTGGGGTATGTTCTCTGCCGACAGGTAATGCCAGCGTATCATTAACTGTAGCACTTTGTGACTGATAAGGATCAGGCCGGTCAGTAACCTTTGCAGTGAGGAAGTCGTGATCACTAAATTGGTGGGAATTGTATGGGTAGATACCAGTTTTAGTAAACCCTTTGCTAATATTCAGTGGAGTAAAAGCTCGCTGATATGCAGTACCAACAAGCGCGGCAATATCTTTCAAACAAATAGTTTGGCCAGGATTTCTTACCATTAAATCATCGCAAGCTTCATTGAAGTACGTTTTGAACGGACCGTATACCACAACATCAAGTGGTTGCAAGCGGTGTGGTGATATGGTTAATAAAACGATGCCATTTTCCTTGCATATATCTAGACCACCAGGGGATATGTGGCTGTTGTGATTATCCAAAATAAGTAAGGATTTTTTAACTTTGCTACATTTTGCGAATTTCATGAAATGTGACAAATATAATTCGAAATTTTCAGATGTCATCCAACTGCTTGGATGAGTAGCAGCTTTGGATCCTGGTGGTGCACCAATGGTCATATAATCCTGTTCACGAACACGCGGGAAAACAAAAAAAAGGGGGAATAGAATTCCCTATGGCACACAGGACTGTAACTGTCTGGCCTCGTTCTCCTGAAGTAACTTTTTATACTTGTTTTTGTCCTTTTTTTGAAATGATTTTGCTAGGTTTATGGACAGTCTCGTCACAGTTGTATATTGAATCTGGTTCAAATTGATCTCGGCGTAGTACTTCGCCAAGTAAATTGTAAAATTCTCCTACAGTGTGCTGGTTAAAAGCTGTTCCACGAGAAAGGCTCGTTGGTTCTGGTTTTCGAAGCGATAGTTCATTGTTTCTCTCCATAAACCCTCTAAGCCACTCATAGGAAGCCATTTCATTTTTTAGCCAATTTGAAGGGATGTTTTTTTTATTTTCCAAAGCATACAAATATGTAAATTTTCTCGTCTCTTTCGAAGTGAACCCATAATTCATTTTAGCCGCAGTTAGCAAATATTTAGCTAAACTTTTTTCTTCTTCGGAATTAAATATTTGAGAAGTCGCAAAATTTGGAAGAAACTTTGTTTCTTTTCCCTTTTCCTTGTATTTGGCAACGTATCTTCTTAGTGTCATTTTGTCTAAGAGATATTTATTAGCCGTACTTCTCCGTCTATAACTTCCTGGACGGTTTTCTCCATCCGTTCAGGTGAAGCCGGTGTTCTATTAGTTTTTTTCTTCCATTTGAAAGGCATCCTGTAATTAAAAAGAACATTTTATGTAGGTAGAATTCTGGGAGAGTGGGAGGTTGAAATGGAATGTAATAATCCTCCCGTACGTGACCTATTCTATAAAATTTGAAATATTTGTGAATAGAATCCACATTCAGGCATCTACTTAGTACCAAATTGTGTCTAAAACACCGGATTATATCATAAAAAACTTATAAATAGGTTAATCTCAACCAGTTTTTACTAAAATGCTTACACTTACCTTCCGAAACTTTGTAATTTATACAGTAAAAACAAATTTTCTGCGCTGATTTCTTAAAACCGCCTCCTAATACAGCAAACAGGCATCAAATGTGCTGATCACATGGAGACGTTCCACTGTTGCCAAATCTAGCAAGCAACAAGTGCTTTAAGCGGCAAATTTGAAAGCGTATCATCCCTCCCATAGTATCAACCCTCCCTAGACTCCCCTACGTCTGGTCAAATGGTCAAAACAATATTCCCAAATGACCACAGATCTTCTGGCAGACGTATTGGGTGGGTATTAGTGGATACAAATACTGGGGTGTTGAGTGCAACGATCGCAAAGCGTCTCTCACTAAACATGTTGTCAAGTAGTGAAAGGAGGGAAAAACTTGACTTGAGGAGAATGAGTGATTTGTAAAGATTGATATATTTAATTAGAATTTAACTTTTAATTACTTACTGTGTACTTACATTCAATTGTTTATAATATAGATAATAAAACAAATCTAAATGTTGAAAATAACTATTTACAAGACACTGGACGTGATGCCTGGATTTAATTGAACAGTCACTATGGACCTGGTCCAAGTAGGTGGAACAACCGAGATGACGTACCTGGAATTAGATAGAAAAACACTCTGAGTATTCAATTTGCCATAAATAATGATTAATTATTGACTAACGATTAGTACAGTTGAAATCCCCAAAATTAATGAAAGTATTAATAATATACAAGGTGCATCTTATGTGTTTGAACTGTGATTATGCATATCAGTACTAAAGTAAAGTTAAAACTTCACTTGATCAAAAATAAATGCCTAATAGTAAATATTTAGGGTTATTACGAAAGGTGCAAGGGGCGCAAACTCTCCCCAGTGCATGTAAGGAATATGTGGCACAAACTCTCCACAAACAATATTATAACTACTGTAAGTGGCGCAAACTCTCCACAGTACAGCAAAATAATATTACACTGCAAGTGGCACAAACTCTCCACAGTACAGCAAAATAATTATACACTGCAAGTGGCACAAACTCTCCACAGTACAGCAAAATAATAATACACTGCAAGTGGCACAAACTCTCCAGAGTACAGCAAAAATAAGGTTACACTGCAAGTGGCTCAAGCTCTCCACAATACAGGGGGGTGGAAGGAGATATGGGTGACGTGAGAAGTCACCCTGTATCAGGAATGGACAAACCGCAAGTGGCGCAAACTCTCCACAGTACAGTTTAGGTATGTGAGTTAAACTGCAAGTGGCACAAACTCTCCACAGTACAGCTAAATAAGGTTACACTGCAAGTGGCTCAAGCTCTCCACAATACAGGGGGGTGGAAGGAGATATGGGTGACGTGAGAAGTCACCCTGTATCAGGAATGGACAAACCGCAAGTGGCGCAAACTCTCCACAGTACAGTATAGGTATGTGAGTTAAACTGCAAGTGGCACAAACTCTCCACAGTACAGCTAAATAAGGTTACACTGCAAGTGGCTCAAGCTCTCCACAATACAGGGGGGTGGAAGGAGATATGGGTGACGTGAGAAGTCACCCTGTATCAGGAATGGACAAACCGCAAGTGGCGCAAACTCTCCACAGTACAGTATAGGTATGTGAGTTAAACTGCAAGTGGCACAAACTCTCCACAGTACAGCTAAATAAGGTTACACTGCAAGTGGCTCAAGCTCTCCACAATACAGGGGGGTGGAAGGAGATATGGGTGACGTGAGAAGTCACCCTGTATCAGGAATGGACAAACCGCAAGTGGCGCAAACTCTCCACAGTACAGTATAGGTATGTGAGTTAAACTGCAAGTGGCACAAACTCTCCACAGTACAGCTAAATAAGGTTACACTGCAAGTGGCTCAAGCTCTCCACAATACAGGGGGGTGGAAGGAGATATGGGTGACGTGAGAAGTCACCCTGTATCAGGAATGGACAAACCGCAAGTGGCGCAAACTCTCCACAGTACAGTATAGGTATGTGAGTCAAACTGCAAGTAGCACAAACTCTCCACAGTACAGCTAAATAAGGTAACACTGCAAGTGGGGCAAACTCTCCACAGTACAGTATAGGTATGTGAGTTAAACTGCAAGTGGCACAAACTCTCCACAGTACAGTAGGATTGGATGAATAGGAAATGCAACAACAAATTAATGTTCTTAATAACGTTGAATATTAAAGAACTTTAAACAAAGTAATTATTAAAAATAATTAGCAAATATATATACTCTATGTGATAAAATATCTTTTAAAATCAAATAACAGGCAAAACTGAATTACTCTGTGAGATAGACTCACCTATTTAACTCCTGATATGCACCACAATACACACTATATTTTAATAGATTTATTTGGCTCAAGTGAACACTTTAGTTATTTTCTAGAAACTAAAACTCAAATCGTTCTTAAAACTTTCTTTCCCCTTTCGAGGCCTCGAAGACGTTATCGCCGACGTGACATTATAAGACTTTACTTATCTGTTTCAGACAATTGGTTGTTTTGTCGAGAAATGCATTTCTGAAATATTAGGGTATACCCATGATTTAATTTATTTTACTTGAAACGAAAACTATTTTAAGAATAACAGGGTGAGAAAAAAAAATTGTCTTACAGTAGGGATATTGTTTTGACTATTTGACGAGACGTAAATGAAATTTGAATATTGAACAGAGTACAGACTATCGTCAGCTGACCTCACCAAACACATAGTCACATAGTCGTCCGTACGTGATATATTACGATATCACAAAAGAACCGTTTAGGACCCAAAAGTCTTCGTTTAAGCTTAAGCTATATAAAAAAATCGATCTATTTATTTTGTGCAAATTCTTATAGTTTTTTCTTATATCGACATTGTCAAATTGGTTGCATATACAACTGGAGTTGTTTCATATGGGCTCCTGTTAAATTTGTTGTATTGGGAGTTGTTTCATATCGATTCTTGTTAAATTGGTTGTATATACACCTGAAGCTCTTTTTATATCGGCTGTTGAATCGGTTGCATATACAGCTGGAGTTGTTTTATTTATTGTCTTGGTAATTAAGGAATTTAAAATTATAATTCTTTCGAGTCGACTATTGGAACGAAAAAGGAGTTTTAACTCAAAAAACAAAGTCTTTTCGTAGAGCTAAAATATGAAGAAAGAAATTTACCACACCTCGGAAAAATGGATCCAAAAAAAGTATTAAAAAGACAGTATAATAACATTGATTTTAACACAAAAATAGAGTGGAATTGTACATTAAATGTGTTTTATTTTTTAGACATGATAGATACATAGTAGAAGCACCGTACATTAACAAAGACTCTGTTAATGTACGGTGGTAGAAGTACTGGAAAGTTTAAAGTTAGGTTATGATGTGAAATTTCCTCAATATCAACATTTTTCAATAATTACTATCGGATAAAGATAATTAATGATAAATATAGAGGAGTATTTCTTTCTTTGGCTGTAATTATTATTTTGTGTCTTTAACCCATTTTCCAGTCGAAAGAAACGCTGATGTTAAGTTCATGTAGACAATTGAATAGTAAAGTGTACATTTAATTAATATTATATACCGACGTACTTTCACTATTAAATGCTTTCTCTACGAATAGATACTTATATGCACTTTGCGTGCTGTGACAAAAAAAATTACGCTCTCAGCCATGGAAAAAAAATAGAATATTTTATAAGCCTTCATTTTAGTTTAATTACTGTAATTTGAAATGAAATCATAAAAATGCGAATGTTGTTGAATACTTCGACCGTGATGTACGCAAAAAGAATTTCTTAGATCCTGCTAAAATTGGGTCAAGTAATAAATAGATTTGAGAAGAAAATTGTTCATTGTACAAAAATTTCGATCTTTTGTAGTCAATTGACTGAAAGTCAATAAAATTTATTAATTTTTCATCATCAATTCAATGAATTAGATGTGGTAGTACCTGCAGGTTGAATCATCAAGTCATATGGACGCAGGGCTTTGCGGACGACATAGTGATTGTCACCAATGGGAAATTCCCAGAGGTAGTTATTGATGTCCTACAAGAAGCACTACGAATTGTGAAGGAATGGTGCCTTAAAAAGGATCTTTCAGTTAATCAAAAAAAAAATTAGTTGTTTTTACGGATAAAAGAGTTCTCCCGCAGGGTATAGAGTACTGATGTTCGGAGAAGAACTAGAAATGTCCAAAGAAGTTAAATATCTGGGAGTGACCCTTGGTTCCATACTGAATTGGAAGGCACACCTGAAAAAATTACTACCAGGGCGACTCTGGCAATGCAGAAAAGTTATGGGCAAAACCTGGGGAATACGACCTGAGGTGGTTCACTGGCTCTACACAACTGTGATAAGGCCAACGATCACCTATGGAACAATTAGCTTTGACAGCATGAAACTCGAGAATATATTCACTGAGCAAGCAACATCATCATCCCATCTAGGGAACAGGTGATGCATCCAGGTAATTCTGGAGAAATCATCTTGTTCACCGATGGCTCCAAAACAAACCATGGCACTGGGACTGGTATAGAAGCACCTAGAAAGAAAATGTTCTTTAGCCTTGGTCGATATACGACTGTGTGTCAAGCAGAGACGATTGCCGCTATAGCCTGTATTGATGAAAATATCAGAAGATGATATACCGGACAAAAAATTAAAATATTCACTGACAGCCAGGCTCTGCTTAAAGCTAGCAGTAATCCAACAACTAGATCTAGACTGGTAAAAAACTGCAAAGAATCCCTTAACAGGCTGGCAAGAGACAACTAAGTGTCTTTAATATGGGAGCTGGGACATTGCAGGTACTGAAATGGCGGACCAGTTAGCTGAAGAAGGCTTTAAAGGAGGCTTCATAGGTGCGAAACTCCGGAACCGTTTTGTGAAATCACAAAAAATTGCATAAGAGGGGGAATCGGGAACTGGAAGGAGGTTGACACAAGGGCACCTGGCACCTCCATACAAAAATTTTACTGAAAAAGGTAGACAAGGAACTCTCAACCAGGCTATTGAAACAGGGTAAGAGACATTTGAAGACAGTTACCGACCTGGTGACTGGATACAGCCCACTGACGAAACATCTGCACAAAATGGGCAAAGTTAGTGAACCTATGTGCAGAAAATGTGAACTTGATGATGAAACGCTTATACTCACATACTCTGCTTCTGCGAGAACAAGTACTTAGACGGAACCACTTTGGAGAGGAATTAATACAACCATTACATCTACTAAAAATCCCCAGTCAAACTAGTGGCCTTTATAGAAAACATGAAGCTTTTGGAATGGAAGTAGATAACATGGGAAATGGTACAAATATTCAGTTCAGTGCCTGGGCTGTTGAGCATAACCCAAATGAATGAATGAATGTGGTAGTACTTTAAGATTAACCTTTGTCTATTTTGGACAATGGATTGAATAAAGAGTAGAAATTAATTTATTAAATGTTTTTCTTGAATGCACAATACAGGACGAGTTTATCAACTGTTAGCTGCTTTCTACATATCATTTGGGTTAATATTTTAGAATACACGCTCTAATTTTTGTCTTAGTATTTGTGTTATTGGATTCTGTTTGTCGTAAACAAAGGACTAAATTTGTATTCTCTAGAATTTCTTGGAAACCAGACCTGAAACTAGAGATTTCAATACGGTTCTGCTTTTTACTGATAAATAGGAAAATGTGTTCTATCCTCTAAATCTTATTGTTCAGATTTTACCAATACAATGCCTATGAAAAGCTGTATACTTTGTATTGAGACCGTTGAGATACTATAAATTCTATTTTAAGCAATTGTCCAATGGCGGCTCGTGGTTAATTTGATAGGGAATTTTTCGAAAAACCACTCTCAATTTCTGCCCAGAAGTCGTTAAAATTGTTAAAAAAGCAAAATTTGTGGAGTTTCTTTCCAAAGCCCCAGAGGCAAAAAATTTTTTGGGCCACGCTTGCTTTATATAAAAATAATACTCTCTTAAAAAACAACCATATTTTATTCATTTCTATACATATTAAATATGACAAACTTAAATTAAATGATACCTAATTAGTCTAAATCTTTTCAAAATTTAAGTGAAGCCTTCGATATTTTGTGTTTGCAACAACTTATTACGTCAAAACACAGCTCATTATTCTCATTATTTCGCTTCAAATGGTCTCCTTTAAATAAAAATATATCGCGGCCTGCCAACCCCCCTACTCATCTCTTTTCTAAGCGTGTAATAATCAGCCGACGTAAGTCGATTCATCGTCGATATTATACCGGGCTATTGACTCATCACATGTAAACTTCGGGCGTGTTTCTCTCACGCCGCGAAGATCGTCAGCGCTCGGCAAATTCCGTTCCCATATAACACCTTGAGGTCAACGGTGGACACCAGCCCGCTTTCCAATTTTGGTTTCAAACTTGATGCGGTATAACGTTTACACGGGGGTCTTGAACAACGTTAAAAACGTTTACACGGGGGTCTTGAAACGTTTTAGGTAAATTTTATTTAAGCAGAATACTATATTATATGCATAGTAAGTATATTTTATTTTTTTAAATGCTTATTTAATTATTATTTTAAATTATTTTTCAATCGGAGATCATTGACCCAATGACCTAATAAAGGAGCCGCCACTGCAATTGTCACTTAAGACAAGTGACATTTGCCAGAGGTTTAGTTTGTATTTCAGGAAATTTAAAAGTTATAGTGGTAGTCCATGACCTAGTATGTAAAATAGCAGATATTATCATAAATAACATACTTTTAAACTAAATATTAAGATATTTACTTAATTACAGTTACCTGTAAATAATTGTCATATAAGTAAAGCGTGATCTATAGACGTCAAAAAAATAATAGTTCAATACTATTAAACGCTTTACAAAATTAGAAAAATTAATTTCCAAAGAGCAGACCGTCCACTAAGAAGCAACAACTACTTCTCGTGCTATATGCCCCGACAGACATTGAATTACACTTCTAAAGTAAACGGGGTTGGTATATCTGTTAAGATAGAACCAACCATTCTGGTTTGCGATCAGAAGGAATAACATCACTTGTGGACCGGTCTGCTCTTTGGAAATTAATTTTTCTAATTTTGTAAAGCGTTTAATAGTATTGAACTATTATTTTTTTTGACGTCTAAATATTAAGAGTCATTAACACTTCCTTATTAACATTTTGGAGGATTAATCTGAAACATTTTTCGAAATCGATAAATCTAAACTAGTTTAGTAAGATGAGCAGTTAAAATTTTATGTTCGGTGACAAGGGTTTTTATTTATTATCATGTTTTTATTAGATTCACCTGCATGCAGATAACGGAATCTATAAAAGAAATGTTCATTTGCTTCAAAATATTAATTTAATAGGTATCGTTTGCGCAAGTGCTGTATTTCTTTCGCGTTCCAACTGATTATAGTATCGTTCAAAAACTGTACCAACTGGAAGGGATGATAAAGTTGATGAGTCCATCCCTAATTCGAGTCTGTGCACTATATAGAACTCGATACGCTTCCAGAACGGTTCCTAAATGCCAGTTGGAACAAACCTATAAATAGATGTCGAAGACAATAGTTTAATACTATTATAACACCTTACAAAGTTTTTGAAAAAAAAAAGGTGAGCGGTCGTCGGACCGCCGACAGAAGCTTGCTTCTTATGCACTATAGAATGCGAGGTTGGGAAAACTATCAATAAAAATACGCGCAATAGAATGCAAGAACATCATTATCTTCACTTCTAAAAGGAATGTGCAACAAAACCATTTCTCGTCGATAGTCATTGAAATTATTGGCCATATCGTAATTGCGATATCTTATGACCTTTTTTCAAATTTTAACAATTATTGACCATTTTTGACAATTATTGATAATTTTTGATAATTTTTCAAAAATGTTGACCATTTTAGACCATCTTTCCAAATTTTAACAATTATTGACCATTTTTGACAGGTTCTGACAATAATTTACCATTTTTGACAGGTTCTGACAATAATTTACCATTTTTGACAATTTTTCAAAAATTATTGACCATTTTTGACAGTTTTTTATAATTATTGACCATTTTTTCAAAATTTTTGACAATTTTTGACCATTTTTTCAAATTTTAACAATTATTTACCACTTTTGACAATTATTGATAATTTTGACAGTTTCGACAATTATTGATCATTTTTGACAATTTTTCAAAATTGTTGACCATTTTTCCAAATTTTAACAATTATTGACCATTTTTGACAGGTTCCGACAATAATTGACCATTTTTCAAAAATTTTGACAATTTCCAACAATTATTGATCATTTTTGTCAGGTTCCGACAATAATTGACCATTTTTGACCATTTTTCAAAAATTTTGACAATTTCCAACAATTATTGATCATTTTTGTCAGTTTTCTATAATTATTGACCATTTTTTCAAAAGTTTGACAGCGGCATGCCTCTCTCTCTCTGCACTGAACGTACACTATGGCCTGCGTCTCTCTCTCTCTTTTGGGCATACTTTTGTCAATATCTTAGAATTCCGTATTTAGGCACTTTTTGTACTTATCCCCATTTTTAATACTTTTGTCAATATCTTAGAATTCCGTATTAAGGCACTATATAAATTAAAAGTTTTTCATTGTAGCTTCACTAGTTTGAAAAAGCTACTGTGTAGCGAAACGCGTCACTAATTTTAATTTGAACGTCAGTTCAAAATAAATAATGAAGATTTAAACAAATTAATTTGTTTTATTTCATCAAAAAACTACTTATACATTTTTGAACATTCGATTTTTATATTTGCGAATATACTTTTAATGTCATTTAAGATACGAGATGGCCATTGGAAAATGATTCTCCAATTCATGGAGAAAAAGAGAGATTTCGCAAATGGCAGGCTCATTGGTGCCTCGGGAAGGGAAAAACAGAAAGCATTATGGGCTGAAATAAATGTCAATATAAATTCATTGGTATTTGGAGAAAAACCTGCCGATAAATGGCAAAAAGTAAGTAATTTTGCTTGCATAAATTTAAATATAGCTAGTTACTAATTGAATATAATATTATTGTTGCCAGACTTGGACCGACTTTAAATAGGTACCAAATAAAAAGGAAAGACAGTACAATTAAAACAGATCAAACTGCAACTGGAAGTGGACCATCTACTCTTGCCCCATTTAATAATTATGAATTGAAGGCACTGGATATATTACAGTATTCGCCAGCTAACTTGATGTCCTAAATGCTTTCTAGGGAGCTATTGACGCCGCCCATCCGATAACTGTAAACAGTGCCGTGCAAGTTCTGAGGATACGCTTTCTGTTACAAATTAACACAACTTGTACAATTAATAAAGTAAAGTCCGTCCGGAAATATATGATCCTAACTTATTAAATCATATTTAATTCTTTTTTATAATTATTGGTATATTGATTTTAATAGAAACGGACCTGCTTTATACCTGAATTCTGAGTACATAAATAATATTTTAACAATAAGGTACCCATTACAATAACATGTTATTTATCTAATTGAAGATTATAAAGTTAGGATCTTATATTTCCGGACGGGCTATAATTAAAATTTATTAGAAACTAAATAATTTCTTCCAGGTAGTAATGAGAATAAAAGAAACACAAGATAATGGGAAATTATTTAAGCTAGGTATATTTCTAAGAATAGGTATAAACAGTTTTTATCTGTACGAAGATTTTCACGTTTATTAAGGTATTTTCATCACTTTTTAATGTCTTAAAATAATTAAACACTCTATATATCACTTGACGAGTTTGTCCTTCAGTACATTTACGATTTTCTTCATTAACGGCTGACATTTTTACAAACACTTGTACAAAGCAGAAACAATAACTGTGTGACACTACGCTACTGAAAATCTTAACACCTGATAAGGTTCGATGCAATTGGCGTTTGTCAAAATTTTACCACCAATAGCAGCCTAGTAGGCAGGGCACTATTAGTCTGTCTCTCTTAGTTGGTAATTTCTAGGACATCAAGTTAGCTGGCGAATACTGTAGGAGGCAAACAATTTTATGCAGGAACTGGAAGTGCAGAAGTTGGTGCTCTAAGTCCCGCCGCAAAATGAGTAGCAGCTTGGTGAGGTGACGCAGCGTGAGTCACGGCGCAAAATAAAGACGCAGCAGGAGGTGAGTGTAGCAAGTCACGGCGAGACCGTACAAAAAATACGATTGAAGTTTTCACGTAGAAGCTTGGACAGTTCTGAAAAATGAAAACTGCTATTGCCCTGATTGATTCTCTATTTAGTTCTGAATCTGATTCAGAAGACGAGTTCTAGTTCGAAATGATATCCTTTATCTCCCAGATGGCTAATAAAAAGTCAGTGAGAAGCTTGTACATGAAAAAAAGAAAAATTCATGGAGAATTTGCCTAACTAAAGAATTTAGTGATGAACAGTTCACCAATTATTTTCGGCTAAACCGTGATTAATTTAAAGAAGTGCATGAGAACATCAAGAAATAAATTGACGCAGAAGGATGCAATGCCTCAAGGCCCATTAGAACTGAAGAAAAACTAGCTGTATTTCTAAGGTAAGTATTTTATTAATTTATATTAGTGAACTTTATTAACAAAATTATATGTGTGTGAAAGTATTAACATAGTTAATCAGATTATCTGAATTGGCAGCTATAGAGGAGTTTTCGTGTTCCTCAAGGGTATCAGTGGGACTCAAGAGTGAATTGTCCGAATATAAAGAGGCTGGGGTTGAATAATTGCTGCTGCTGTAGGATGGAATAGTTGCAGGAGCAGGGTGAGGCTGCTGCTGGACAGGAACGTCAAGTACGTCGGAAACCACGTTGAACACACGGTTTTTAACCATGTGCTGATATGAAGGTGACATTCTTTTAGTAGATTGGTACATTGACATAAAGAAGTGAAATAGGGGATCATTCTCTGTAGGTTTTGATTCTTGTAATATTTTGTTTCTTTCTTCCGTTCTTGTTTCAAATCTCTCTTCACGTTTTTCCATGCTTTGTTTCAGCAGGGCAGTGACATTATCTTTCTTAAATTTTTTAGCTGATTTCGAGGATGCATTTGATGTCGGGGTTTCAGCTGCCCTCGGAGGCACATTTTGTTTCTGTGGTTGGGCTTCATCCTCTATGGTTTCGTCTTGCTGCTGTATATTCACTTCTTCTACATTTCATCGTCTACCTCTGCAAATGTTACATATTCTTCAGAATCTTCCATCGTCTTCTCGAAGGTTCCCTTCTCTCGATTTATTGGCCATGTAGGGCTGCAGGAATCCCATCTGTTTCTGAAACTTCCATTCTTTGATAGCTTCCTCCGATGCTCCACTTTTGAAATAATTTTGTTGTCTCCTAAGCAATGAATGTCTTAGTTTTTCCCACAACGCCTTTGCTCCAGTTCCTACAACAATGGTTTAATTTCAGAGCCTTATCAATATAATTCTTTAAAAATTCTATCAATACCAATACATAAGAAATAATTTTATAAACCGTTTTAAAACATGCAAAAGAATAATATTTTTTAAATAATTTTTTGTAATCGAAACATTTTCCACAAACAATTCCTAATCGTCTTCAATGTATTTTTTTTATTACAGATACTTGGCCACAGGAAACAGCTACAGAATGGGTAATCGGACAGTCTCTAACATTGTGCGAGAAGAATCTCAAGCAATTTGGAAACTGATGCAACCGATATATTTACCAGAACCATCAGAAGAAAAGTGGAAATCAGTCGCAGTTGGTTTTTAAAGAAAATAGCAATTCCCGTATTGCATTGGAGCCATTGACGGTAAAAAAAACGGTTGAATGCGCTTTCGGTATACCTCGCGTTTTCGAGTTTTCCGAACACCGAACACCGATCAAAGTAGATGTCATTGATGTTGTTAAGGCAGCTTGTGTATTGCACAATTATTTAAGGCATTATTCAGTACCTCAAAGTGAAGAAGACGGAAAAGAAGATATGCCACAAGATCAGCTGCGGCCATTGCAATCAACCAATACTGCACAGAAAGCTTTTGCGATTCGTCAGAAGTTTACTAATTATTTTAACTCTGCAGGAGCCATACCTTGGCAGAGGGAAAGTCTTGCTAGAGGGAAGTACTGAGATACATATACAATGTACAATAAATAAATAAACTTACCAGTTTATATATTGATTTCTTTAGCGATTTCCTTCCTTATTTCAGTTTTTAGTTTTGTCCTCATGTAGTCTACATGACTTGTATCGTACAAAACTTGTCGAATCCGCACAGCTTCGATTAATTTTTCTTCTATGGTTTTAAAAACACACGCCGTGAGCCGTGGAGAAAAACTGCAGCAACTACACTGCGTTCCGCAGGGGCACTTTGCACCAAAACTGCGTCACGTCACGCTGCGAAGAAATATGCACTCGCCGTGACTAGCGCTGCGTCACCTCACCAAGCTGCGTCTCATTTTGTGGCGGGTCTAAGAGGCATTGAGAATATATACAAACCTGTGAGTATTTGTTAATATCATTTAGTAATAAACTGTACCGTGAAATGTAAATTAAATATTTGAGTATCATAATTCTTGTCAGTAGCGCTTGCAAAATCATTTAAATTTTGGATTTTAGAAATAATACAATTATTTTTATTTCACATTGGAATGTTTACAGGTTTACAGGGGAAAGGAACAGCCTCGAAGACAGCAAATGAAGACCAAATTTTTTTAGATGAAATCTGCACACCCACTAAAAATAAGGAGGAAAATACATGTTTGAGTCAAAATACATGTTTGAGTCGTGAAGGTACACGGAGTGGGTTTTCTAGAGCTAAAAATTCGTACAGTAGGACACAAACACCTGGAAGTTTGAAAACGTTCAAGCCCACGATGCGCATTCGTCGTGCGGACAGATTGTCCAGGAGCAGTCAGTTGCTGTGAGAAATTCAGCGAGTAAACATCTGCGTACAGCCTAGGAAAAATTATTAATAAAATAATGGAGTTTCAATCAAGTATCAAAGGCAAAATTTTAAATAGTCAAACACTGGAAGTTATAGCTAATGTTATTAATTTTATGAGAAAAGAGGCT
The DNA here is from genome assembly GCA_947563755.1 of Lochmaea crataegi. Lineage (NCBI taxonomy): Eukaryota > Metazoa > Arthropoda > Insecta > Coleoptera > Chrysomelidae > Lochmaea > Lochmaea crataegi. The sequence goes on along the minus strand of OX387422.1, from coordinate 118,400,092 downwards.
GTAAGTAATCAACCATTAAAAGACTTTAAAAAAGTTCAGGAGGAATTTGGACGATTTCGATATAGGACGTCTTAGACGATACATTTCAAATTTTTATATAACTGAAAGACAAATTCCAACTTTGAGACGTATACATACAAAATTTACAGAGGAATACAATTATACAGGTTCCCGAGAAAGCCTACGAAACATTATGAAAAAGATGGGATTCCGTTGGAGAAAAACCAGAACCAACAGAAAGTTATTGACGGAAAAGCCTGAAATCCAACACAAGAGACTCAATTTTTTACGCCAGATGAAACGTTATAGAGACGAAAATCGCCCAATTATATACAGGTTGTCCAGAAACTCTCCTGCCAAACGGAAACTACAGTTACTAGAGGTGATGTTAAGTCGATTTAGCTCAAATTACCTTAATCTCTGGTACTAAGTTATATTTTGAAAACTATATACTCAAGGAGGGAAAAGTGCACAAAAAAGTATCTGATAAAACATACAAGTGGGTCGTACCAAAAGCAAACAGGTGGCAAATTTGTAAGTTATGTCACGACGATTTGAGTCATTTCAGACAATAGCTAAGATTCAGGAAAATTATTGGTTTCCTGGCATGCGAAGATTCGTAACGAAATATGTCAAAGCTTGTTTAAATTTTGTTTTAAATTTAAATTTCAGGGAGAAAACCTGGTCAACTTCACCCCATTGATAAAGTGAGTGTACCTTTTCACACTATTCACGTTGATCATTTAGGCCCTTTTATTCGGACACATCATTGAGCCTGTTCGTAACACGCGCGCGAAGTATGTTATCAGAGTAATCCAAAATAATATAGACATTTTTGGAGTTCCAGTTCGTATTGTTTCGGATCGTGTTCACCTCAAGAAAAACAACAACATCGATTCAACTTGAAACGTGCTCGAGTAAAGCACTATAATATTGGGGACTTCGTTATGATAGCCAAAACAGATATCCCGGCAACTGGGCAGAGCAAAAAGTTGTTGCCAAAGTTTGAGGGGCCTTATAAAATTTCGGCAGTTTTACCAAATGACAGATATGTCGTTATAAGTATTTCTGGAATGCATCGTAAATGCCCTGTAGTGGTTTGCCTTGACAAAATGAAGCCATGGATAACACTGACCGAAATATTTACTTCCTTAACTTTTGTGGAGTATTTCGATAAAACAACTTGAAAAAGGGAGACATAGTGAAAATGAGATACAGTAGAAACGGTGAAGCTTTTCCATCACGTGATCCAATCTACGATTGATGCAACACATATTTTCTACATTCTATCTTCTTCTAATAATATAAATCAAACATAACAACGTTCGATCGATTGTCTTCTACACAAGACCAACTACAAGACATACGTAATAGTTTATTCAAATTTGCCGTAGTAATCGTAAAAAGAGACAACGATATAATTGACGTAACGTGAATCTGATCGTACTAAAAGTTGAATTTGACACTACCGCATTTGAGGTTAGTTTACTGTCTTTGTTTTTAGCGATTTTTTGGATTCAAAGTGTATTAATTGTTAAAATCAGTTCTTGTAAGAACTAATTTGGCTTTTTATTCCATTTAACATTGGTAAGTACTAATTTATTACATCAACAACTTGTAAACTTTTGACATTTCATAACACCTAAAATGCCGTGAGACGGGAATATTACAATGCTTATTTTACTACTTATTGGTGGTAAATAGTACTTATAATTCTCTACAATTTGTAAATCTCTGCAGAATTTTCAAATTTGCATGAATCAAGTGTCTGATTGTACTTGTAACGGTATATTAACCAACAGTTATTTCCAGAAAATGCCTGGAAAGTGGCTTAATTCACGAGCACAGGAGTTTGTTATAAACTTGATTGAATATTTTGAGATGGAAAAAAACAACGGCGGACCCTTTCAACATATTTCATCTGTTCAGGAGGTATTATACTAAAGTTAACATCTATTTAAGGACATTTCTATTTAATATTATATTTCAGAGAGTGGCAACTGCATTGAAAATATCTGTGAAAACGGTATGTTCCCTTAAAAAAAGTAAGGAAAATATTCCAACTTTCCCAACGTCACTCAGTCAAACACCTCGATTAAAACTAAAAACAGAGGATTTACCCGAGGGAACCAAAATGGCAGTACGGAATACCTTATATAACATGTATGAACAAAGTAAGTAAACAAACATGTGAAACAATAATACAAGAACATGGGAGTTCTTAAGCCTTACATTACAGCCAGCTTACACTTTAAATAAAAGAGAAGTGAAATCATAGTACCTTAATAATTAAGATTACACATCATAGTGCATGTAGTATTATCCATTCAGTGAGATTTTTCACCAGCAGCTTACAGTGTGGTATATGAAAATCTTAGAAAACTAGTAGGTAATTTAACGTAAGTTCGATTATAGAAGTTATGAGTAATGAAAGTTTTAGAATACAGAAAGTTGTGCATATTTTTAATTTGAATGTGATAAAATATAGCTTCTACATGTGCTGATTTCTAAGTTGAGTACTGTCCATAAATGTTTACCAATTTGAATGGTCTGAGTGTAGATTGTGTTTTTCACAAATTAGTTTTCTAATTTGAATTTTTTGATGTCACATACGGGGTTGTTCTATACATTATTTGGTACAAATAATAAAAAAATCTGAATATCAAAAATTTGTGTTCAAGTTTAGTATGAAGTAAATATAAAAAAATCTTTTTTTTGTTTGAGATAATGATAATTTCAATTTTTTTATTTTTTTAGGGAAACATGTTACTGTTAAAACCATAAAAGATGAACTAAAAAATTAGGAAATTCTTTCTGTTGGAAATACCTCTTTATTGGTATTATTGAAACATTTGGGATTTGAATATAAAAAGGAAGACAACAGAAGAGCATTAATAGAACGAACAAATATTGCTAGCCAAAGAGCATGCTTCCTTCGAAAATATAGAGAAAATAGTGATAGTGTTTTTTCAAGACAAATTATATTTTTAGATGAAACATGGATATATGCAAAAGGAACCAAATTAAGTTCTTGGCAGGACAGTAATGTTAAAAGTGTACGTGAACCAGGAGGTTATGACGGTAAACGTTTTATTATTATTCACGCTGGTTCATCCAAAGGATTTGTGGAAGATGCCAGCTTAGTGTTTTCCTCTAAATCATCGTCGTCAGATTACCACGGTGAAATGAACGGTGAAATATTTACAAAGTGGGTTACGACACAGTTAATTCCGAATTTAGAAGAACCGTCGTTAGTGGTAATGGACAATGCGCCTTATCATAGTATACTAGCAGAAAAGCAACCTTCCACTTCGTCAAAGAAAGATGAAATTATCACTTGATTAAAAGCCAACAATGTTGACTTTAATGAAAACCTCTCAAGACCTGAACTATTACAAATTTCTAAAATGAACCGGAAAGAAAATGTATATGTTGTTGATGAATTGTTCCGAAAACATGGTCATGAAGTCTTAAGGCTACCGCCCTACCATTGCGAATTTAATGCCATTGAGCTTATTTGGGCCCACTGCAAAACATATTATAATAAGTATATTGGCAGAGACGGATACGGTGATGAAAGGGTCTTGAGTATGTGGAAAGAAGCATTGGAAAATTGTAGTGCAAATGTTTGGGATAATTGTGTTAGGCATACCGAAAAAATAATCGAAGACTGGTTTACTCGAGAACGAAATTTGGTGAACATACATATTGAACCAGTGATAATAAATACTGGTGCAGACAGCTCAGATTCCGAAATGGATGAACTATAAAGCAAGATTTGTCATATATGATGTGTTTTTCGTTTCTAGTACATATGTGTGTTTACGTTTTATTTTTTATGTCTGTTGCGGATATTTCTGTTTTTTACTTTTAATATGACAGGGATTCCATTTGATGTGTTGCCCTGATGGTGGTAATATATTTATCGAAACGTCCACCTTCAAGCTGTGTGGAAATCTTCTATTTACAATCTATAGCCCATCCAAAAAAAATTGTTCTAATATAATCAGTTTAGAAAGTGTAATTTTAAAAGTTTTAGACAGTAGACTAAACATTACGTCAGTTTCATGAACTTCATAAATTGTATGTACTAATACAAGACATCCTACAAAAAATCAGCTCTCCACTAATAAGCCAGCATGGTTAATATTAATTTTGGATTTTGTAACCTATTCACCCAGTATATCGATAGTTTTAATAAATATGTCAATGTTAACCATATGAATGAAATAAATGCATTTTAAAAAGTTAAATTTCTTGTTTAATTACCAATTCGTAAAAGGCCGACCTTTGGAATATTAGTCATAACGATTATTCCTATTGAGTTGACACAAGTTTTGATTTAATTCATATGAACAATATTGCTGACGTAACAGTCACGTGATGGAAAAGCTTCACCGTTTCTACTGTATCTTGTCAACCTCCAGATATATAAGATCCTCAAAAATTGCCAGTTTAAATTGCAAACAATGTTTTCTGTATAAACCCAGCTTATCATCTCAGTGGTATAAATTCATCCTTTTTGGTTTTTTTTGGTGCATGTGTGGTTAAAATATTTTTTTAAACATATCTATTTATAAACAATATCCGTTTTTGTCCGTTTTCAAGGTAATCTCGAATTGCCCCGGTCAACCCCAATAGGTGTGGTTTGAAGTGGGTCTTCCGGTGAAAGGATAACTTTATCATAATAATAATTGTATTAGCAACAGCATATAAGTCGTTTCTTTAAGGTAAACTACTTCTCGTGGGCATTTTTTTTTCATTTTAGATTATGAACATGTGTAATGAGGTATATGCATTGATTATATTATTGCAGACAGGCGATATTACTTGTTTTTATGATAACTATAATAAAATATGGCGTCATCAGATGTGTAAAGTTTATATGTCACCGTAATATAAATGTAATTTTATTGGACTTTTAAAAGATATAAAAATAATAACACTGTTTATCTTCCGGCTGGAGTAATAAAAGTTGTAAGCAATCATTTTAAATTTCAGCTCGACCAAGCTTCTTTCCATACAATTTTCTCTTAAATCGTGAACATTGTTCAACAAACACTGCATATTTGTACCCGGTGGGTAAATAAATCCCAGTGCAGCTTTGCAAAAACTATAACAAAAGCGGACTCGAAAACAAGAGGTGGGGGAGAGTGGGTATATTGTTACAGACCAAGCAATAAGTGAATGTTTTTGACAGAAATCCTAGTAGAAAACGGATGGTGCCATTATATAAAAGGCATTATGTATATAGCATAGTTTTGATATGTTTTGGAAACGTAAATGTTTGTCAGTTATTTGTCATAAACAGTTGAAACGAATGACGCTGGAGCCCAATTCTTGACAAGCGAGCGAATTCGCAGAATAACGAGCAATAGTTAGCGAAGGCTCTACTACTATGCAATTCTTGGGATGATCCTTAAGCGAAATGAGAAATTTGGCAATGCCGTGAGAAAAGCGTTCGCTCTTCTTGACGTTGTCAAAATAGAGGCGGATGAATGTCACGAACAAATCCGACGTTGCCACATTTATAAAAGTATAAACTGTCATTTTCTTCAAAATCATAACCTTATATTTTCTTGATCAACAGAGATCATTGGTTAATTTATCTGGAAGGGCAAGGAAAACGATTGAAGAAGCTATGAAGTGTTGAAAAAATGGCTTCTTCAATCATTTTCCTTACCCTTCTATATTAATTAATCAATGATTTTGAAGAAATTGACAGTTTATACTTTTATAAATGTGGCAACGTCGGATTTGTTCGTGACATTCATCCGCCTCTGTCAAAATATTCCAGTTTTATGGTTATGTTTCATGTATGTTTAAAAATGTTGTAAGAAAGGGATCCAAACATTATAAATGTTGAATTACGAGGACGCGGAGAAAAAGCAAAAAAATAATGTTGGAATATTTGTAAGGGAAAGATCAAATAATTGGTGGTAAATTCACAAATAAATTCAAAAATTCCTTAAAAGAATGGACAAAATTGGTAAATATTTTAAATAATATTCCCGGCGGAGAAAATCATTCATTGTCGTGAACGGATTCGGAGGATTGCGCAAAACCCAGAAATTTTGAACTATTTCCACCTGCTCTAAATTTTCCGCTAACATTAAATTCACAAGCTCATCCATTCTCGATTACTCGAACACAATTATAATTTAAAATGTTTTCAACTATGGTCATCACGTACAAAAATGTGCTCGCTTCAAAACGAACACTATTAAGCGAATGCGCAAAGCAAAGAATAGTATTTTGACGAATTCGTTAGGAAGCGAGTAACTTTGAGTGTTGCGAACGGTCAAGAATTGGAGCCTGGATAGTAAAGGAGTAGAAGGGTAGCAAGGAGAGGCATACTATATAGATATACAAGCGCGCTAGCGCTCGGCGTAACCAGTCATTTTCGGCGATGTTCTCGGGCGGTTTTGGTCAACTTCACATCATTTGATTGCAAATCGAATATATACGTTTTATTGCTCTACATCTATACTTTTCAAAACCGTTTTCAAATTTGAACTATCAGTAACACATCCAAACACGTTGCAAAAAAAATTATAATTGCAATTGAGATAAAAGTAACCGTCGCCTGGCGTCTGCTCTTAGCACATATAAAATGCATATGCAGAACTTCTTTTGTACAAAGTTTCGGTTCATAAAATTAAGAAATGACCAAGATATGAAATTTTCCAAAAAATTATCAATTTTCCCGTTTTTCCAAATTTTCTCGTTTCCTGATAATACGATCAAGTCAATCACCCCTCATTCTGTTCGTATTTTAATTTCCTATACATACCATTGAGATTGCTTCAGTACTTTTTACGTTATATGAAAAAAACTGAGAAAAGTGCGTATATTTCGTTTTAAATTACTGAAAAATATCTGCGTGTCCTACGTAATGTCTTTTAAATGAAGGCATCCCCCGTTTTCTGCTAAAATTTTTGTCAAAAATTTCTATAGGGTATATTATGGGAAAACGCCTGTCTGGTGCTGCTTGATCTATGTTTGCAGATAAGTTGAAAATAGATCTTTTTAACCAATGTAAAGTTATATATACTGAATCCAACTCAATAAGTATAAAGTGCTCGCTAGAGGGCGCTACTTAATTTTTTTAAAATATAGTTTTCTTTGGGAAGTATTCAATGGAATTAAGCAGTTTTAATTATAGATTATGAACTAGCAACAAACTGGCGAAAATCGCAAGTCTTTTGAGTTTTTTTTAAGTGTGGATACAATTATCAAAAATTTTGTTATAAATCTTCAGTAAAGATTTAAATTTTTTCGAACCTTCTTTCTTTCTCAAATAATGTTACCTTTGAGCTGCCACCTCTCCAAAGTTCAAATTTTGTTTTTTTAAGATCCGAATTCTAAAATTTTATTAAAAAAAAAACGTTTTCACCAAAAACTACGTTTATTGGATTTACCAATTTTCCTCCAATCGTTTCTTATTCCAATTTTAATACGACCTTGAATATTTTAAAACATCAGCTTCATTCATACTCTAGATTCCCGCCCGATCACTCATTGAGATCTTTTTATTTTTTTTAAATGGTTCACGAGAAAACATGTGAAGCAGACGACACACTTTTTCTCCGACAGGTTCAACGAACACACCGGTTTGTTTCCAAAATTATATAATCCGTCCGAAATTAATAAAAAAACCACACCAAAATAAATCATACTAATCAATATATTTGGTCTTGTTATAACACAAATTAACGTCCAGTTAACTCAATCAATGTTAACTAGAGATGGAGGGTGAATTCAGAATGTTTTTTTTTAAACTAGAGTAAATTTTTTTTCCAGATTTTCTGTCAATGATTAACTTTAAGTGAATTACTGATAAACAGCGGGAACGTTGCACATTTTCACTTATTTCCAAGAAGACTTGGGAAGGCGTCTGCAGCGACTACAGCCGCGCTGATTTTGACGCGCGACTTTTAAAGTAAGCGATTGCGCGATTGTGGCTACTTTCGTTGTAATGAAACATCGCGAAATCAATTTGCAATAGATTATCATGTTCTGTATAGACATTTAAAATATGATGAAGAGGATATTACAATTTCTTGCGGAGTTTTTACGGAGGAGCCCTCATGACATTTTTTGTACCCGAAGAGAAGAAGGTTTTGGAAATATGTTTGTTTGGAGACATATTTTATAATATATCTTTAATTTGTCTACCTGATTGCTTCATAATTCCTGTAATTTCCTTCCACACATTGTCCTTTATATTTTGATGCTTATAATGTTTGTCCTTAGAATATTGATCCATTTCCAGTCTGTCGCCTGTCTGTCGCCTGACGAATAAGTGTTCATCGCTGCTGCAATTGATTTTTAACTATGTATGTTTTTGGAGTGAACGTTAACTGACACCTAAAAGATCTATTGTGTCCCATTTTTATACTCAGCTTCTGAGGAAAGTATCAAAGACTGGTAGTCCTCTATTCCTACCCCAAAAAGGAATTGTGAGATATCCTTATGCTACAGTTTAGGCAAGTCTCTCTCTTCTATTCAGTAGTCTCCCAGGTGTTGTACCCTGGCACTCTGTAGTGCCTTGCAATCTGCAACTACGTGAATAACGGTTTTTCTTCCGTTCCACATAATGTATATTCTTCGCTAGTTTGAGCTTCTTGAGGTACCCATTCCGGTAGCAGTGTCTTGATAGCACACCAGGCATAACTCTTGGTACAGTTTTAATCAGACTTATGCAATCGTTTGATCCAACTTAGTCGTAGCATCTCAGGAGGATCATTGATTGTCTTAGTTCCTCTAGATCTTTCCAATGGTTCAATCTTCTCTTTAAAAGAGATCACAGATTGTGACAAAAGCAAACCACATGGGAAGAGCATAGAAAATGAAGAATTTCAAGCGAAAGAGGGAAAAACTTTGTAACGGTAAAGGCGCCAATTTGTAACGGTAAATGTTGCTTTTAGTTGGGCGCCAATTTGTAACTGTGAATGCCTGTACCTCACAGGGCACCAGCTCGAAGGGCTCCGGCTAGAGACTCCTCTCAAGGGTGATTTGACCCCAAGTTTATGTCACACAAGGATAACAGAAGGGTTGTAAAAATTAAGGGCGCCACTACCTTTATGACGATAAAAAGGTCTAAGAAAACTAAGGCGGAAAAGGTAGAAACGCCTTGTAAAATTTAAATGAAAGTTAATAATTAAAGTGACCCCGGGCGGATCTCCCTCAACTTTTATAGTTGAGGATTTTACTAAAAAAAAGAATTAAAAACAAATTTTTAATTTATTCTGCCACAGGAAATGAATAACGGAATTTAATAGAGGAATTTGTACTTTTATAGGTACTTAGCTTAGATGAAGTGGTTTCCTGGAGAAGAAGTCAGGTCCTGATCTAAACTGATGAGTTCTGTTCTAAGGCGGTATTTTGGGGTTCTATCCTCGGGTTGTATTCTAGGCTATATTCTTGGGGTTATATTCTAGCCTAGGGTTATATTCTTCGGTTTATATCCTCGGCGTTATATTCTAGCCTAGGGTTATATTCTCGGCGTTAAATTCTTGGGTTATATCCTAGCCTAGGGTTATATTCTCGGGTTCTATCCTAGCCTAGGGGCTGTGCTTACCTAGAAGTACAGGTGGATCAGGGATATGTAGGAACTTGAATGTAATGGCACATTATGTTGGTCAGCTTTTCAGGTTAAAGAAAAGGAAGGCAGTTATTTGAGTCAAAAAATTTATTTAATTTACTGAAAGCTTTCCAACATTATATGTTCCATGTTAGAACAGTAAAAATAGAAATTATCGGCTAAATTGAAAAAAATATACTAATGATCCGAAAGAAACTAATCATAGCAAAAAGTTATTTATTTAGTTATATGAAAAAATATCGTGCTTAGGAAATATATGAAACCGGCACTGGCGTTACGAAAGAACATTTTATAGGTTAACGGTTTATAAAAGTGTTATTTTATAATTAAAAGAGTTATTTCGCAACTGAAAAAGCTTGAAAATGTCTGTATAAAAGTAAAACAGTGAATTATAAAAGAATATTTGGCTTAAAACTACCATATTAGTATAAAAGAACAGTTTATGACCACGTGTTGAATTTAATTTCGTCTATCTCTGTAAAAAAATAAAGAATGCATACGAAAATTATATCAGACAGTACTTTAGAAGAAGCTTATTAATTATAAATTATGATTTTGAACTTACCACAGCAAAATTCATAAGATAGGTACTTAAGATATGAAAGATAGCGAAAGATGATCTGTCCCTTTAGGCGGTCGATAACAGAAAGGGGTGTTTCACGTGGCGTTGGAAAAAATGGAAGCGTCCGTTGGCAGACGTCAATTGTCTAACGGTCGGGGTTGGAGAGTTTAGGATCACAGAACTATAATTGGATGTGGCTAGTGACGACGAGCGCTAATTAAAAGGATTTATTCTGTAAAATCGAAACAGGTCGATAGACATGTTACAGCTTTGAAAGAAATCCAGACTTACAGCAACTCAAAAACATAAGGAGAGTGAAAAATGTTGAAGGAATGGAACAAAACATATGGACATTTCTTTTTTACAAATTTTTGAGTAAGATTAAGCTTCAAAATGTTTAAGTGTGTTGCAGGACATAACTAGATTTGATGATTGTCCTATTCCTTTGCGACCTTTCCAGATTTATTGTGGTCCCCTGAATCTAGATTGCATTCTCCAGCTTAACTCTTTCTATGTAGATAATCAGCTTCGATACTGAACCTTTCATGTAATTTCTTGTCGGTTGTAAGAAACAAGAAACAATTCGCTAGGCAGTCGCTCTGGCATAGGATGTGTTCTGCAGTTTCCTCCACTAGATGACATAGTCTGCAACTGTCAACCTTATTAATTTTTCGTGCCTTGTTAGCATACCTACTACGGCTTTGTCCCCCACACTACTGATCCGTGGGCTATCATTGGTCCAACAATCCTTGTTGCCATTGGGTCATTTTTGAGTTGAGACTATGGAAGATAAGACAATTCAGAATAAGAAGAAAATTAATGGAGGGAAAGAAGCCGGTTCCCAATATAGAGCAGACTTTTGCTAAAGGCGATATAAAGTTGATGTAAAACTGTTGGTAATTATAGTAATAAGTGTGTATATGTGATTTAAGGTAAGAGAAAGTGAAAATGAAAAATATTTAACAGTTTAATGATCAATTAATTTATAATATTCGAACAATATTGTTATAATAGAACAGTTGAATGTTTAAAATCCACCTCTAGACCAGCTTACCTCAAAACTAGGAAGAGAAAGGTAGGTAATCGAGCAGTCCTTCAATGTTAAAAAGAAACACAACTATAAATTAAAACCGTATAAAAGAGAGAGACGAAAACTTTTAACTTTCGAATTTACTGTGCTATATGTTGTTAGTCGATAGAGACGAAGATATACAAGGAGAGCAAGTAAAACGGAGAAGTGTGTGCGTGTATTTGGAGGGGCCTATGTCGAGCGACATTCATAGCTATTCTTGATTTCTTTGAGTAGTTAGATAGCTGCAAGACAAGCCGTGAATTAATAGTTACTTAGCACGCGCTGTTATCTGTATGCTATAAATTAATCGTGTCGCGGTATATAGTGGGTGAGCCAAAAAGTAAAAATACGGATTTCAGTGTTTAGGTTAAAAGACGGAGAATTTTTACGATGGTAAGTTTAAAATTAAAAAAAAATCTAATATATTTAATTTTTTTAAATAATTTTTTTTTAATTATTATATGTATGAATAATTTGAATTTTTTGAAAATACTTAAAAATAAGAATAATATGGAATAAAACGACTTGGTACTTCTTTAAGACTTTTATGTTTCAAAAACAGCACGCTTTTTGAATGTATTTTGAAAATTTTGGTCCAATATTTGGGATTGCAGGATAATTCTAAGGCTCAGTTGGGTACAGGACAATATACCTGAGACTAGGGCCCCTGAGTCGAGGGGGGCACACCACAACGAAAAATAATATTTAAAAAATATTTTATACATTTTTGTAATTTGCGACAAATCTTGGAATTAAAAAAAGGCAAGAATCTTACAATTCGGATATTTTCCATATATTTTTACATTTTTATTTCAAAGTTTCGGTAGCGTTCCAAATGTGAGAGGAGTAAGAATATCGTTCTTGGGAAAACATATTTATTATAGTAATATTTCAGATTTTCTAAAAATTAACAACGACTTTAGGTTACGCAGTAAAACTTAAGAGTGACAATTCCCCTAAAAACGGTTGTAGTTTAAGTTGTCTAAATCTGGAACCCGACTTAAATAGTACAGTACAGAATCAACTACAAATCATTCAAAATGTACAGTCTTTATAGTTAATTATACACTAAAAGAACTACAAAACAGGTCGTATTTATAAAAATAAACTAGTAAAGGTAGAGCTCACAAGCAGAAGGTTGAAGGAAAAGGTTTTGCTTTATTTTCTATTCATAATCTTTTCCTTTTCTTTGCAAGCAAATCCTCGCAAGAAAAAGGAAAAGGTAGTCACGCTCGAGCGCAGCGATACGTTGTGCGGTGGAACAAGTTACAACTTGCAGTAGTAGCTTTGAAGCCACTATTACCTTCGGAATATTCACCATTTTCATTGAACAGACATATTTAAGAATCGGAAAACGCCGTTTCCACTGTCTAACAGCATGTTCTATAATCACTCCCTTTTTCTTTAATAGTCGATTGAAGGCAGCTTGCGCTGCGTTTTTCACGATGGAAAAGAGCTTCATCAAATTGGGCAATATACCTTAGCCACTGTCCCCCAACAATACCGTATTTGTCGTCCGCCGCATGACTTCATGAACAGAAGAATTTTTCCCAAGTACTGAACCGGGCCACCACTCATCGATATTCATGAAAACGTAACATTAACACCAGCAACATTTTTCTGGTTTACATATTCATCCCCAAATAGACGCGGCTTTCCAATTTCAACATGCGTGCAGTCGATAGCTCCTATTGCAGTCGGGAATCTCTTTTTTGCTGCCCATGTGACTTTGGCTTCCATACTTTCATTTTCGGTCGATGGGAACTTGATCCACTCATCCGCCTTGTCTATAATGAGACCGAGAGTGGTATCGTCAATTCTGGAGACTGTAGGCTGTGAACATCCTAGTTCATCACCGATACCGCTCTGGAAGCCCGGATCTGCCATGTACCGTAAAAACACTTTCATTTTTTGAACTGGCGAAAGCGCACCTCCCCTGGTTTCCAGATTCTCGCCAATGAAGTAGTCAGCTAACCAATGCACGTTTCTTTCGTCTAACCGAAATAGGATTCGGAAGTCGCACTCACGTGGAGAACGCCTTTCTTTGTACACTTTTTGTGCGCGTACGTACACCATATCCGCCACGGGAAATTAGAATTTAACAAAATCGCTAAAACTAAACACCTTTGCTCTCCAATTGCGAATAAATCAATATTTAAATATATTTTTCTTATATTTGGCAAAAATGGTATGTGGAAATGTCTTCGTGAACAAACTTGACCCATTCCTTCTTATTTCTTGCTAATATTTTTGCCTCGTCCCTTTTCTTGCCGAATTTTTCTAACGCTGCTGTGCCATGTTTCTCTCAGTCTCCCAAGTTTCCTCCTATTCGCTTTTCTTGCATCCCATACTTGCTTAACCTGTCTGGAATTTGACATTCTTTGTAGGTGTCCCCATCATCCTTATTATCTTTTTTGAATCTATCCAAGTGTCGATTTTATTTCTAGATCCTTTCTTATATTTGTATTTCTTACTTTATCTATTCTTTTGACTCCTTCAACTCTTCTGAGATATTCCATTTCTACTGCTTGTACTTTGCTCTTCTGTCTGCCTGTCAGTGTTCATGATTCACAACCAAACGTCAGAATTGGTCTATATATAATCTTAAATACATTTATTTTTGTCTTCATCTCCTTTTTTGTTTATAAAAGTCTGGTTTATTGCATAGTACAATTTTAGTGTTTTTTGCACTCTATCGTTTATTTATTTTTCAAGTCTTCCGTTCTTTTGTAGTTCTACACCTAGATATTTGAAGTTCGTTACTTGTTCAATTATAACATTGTCTACTCTTATCTGTATGTTTTTGTGTTCGCTTCCTACTGCCATAACTTTCGTATTGTTCTTATTTAATTTCATCCCATATTGTTCTACGGCATAATTCCAAATCTCCATGTTCTTTTGTAAGTCTACCTCTTTTTCGGCCAGAATGTCTATGTCATCTGCAAATGCTCCTTCTGACACTTGCACCATTTTCATATATCCTACCTCAAATTTTTTTACTTTTACTTCACATTTCTTTATTACCTCATCAATAATTGTGAACAGTGTAGGACTTAGACCTCCTCCTTGCCTAAATCCTTCTTTTGTTGTGAAAGCTTCTGAGATGCTATTTTGGTGGATAATAAAGTTAGTGTTTTCACTGTATATATTTTTTAATACTCTGATCATTAATACTTGCTACAAAAGCTTCTCGGGACTAGATGCATATTTTCTGAAGCAAATCCTTCTTTTTCAAAGCAAGCAAAAGGTAATTTTTATGAATTTCAAGAAAGTGAAACCTTTTCTTTTTAACACCTTTTGCCTCTAGCTATATCTTTTCCTTCTTTTGTTTATGAATAACATGTGAAGTAAATGCTTTGATTCCTGCAAGTAAAAGCGAGTCATTTTTCTTATTTATACGCCCTAATGTGTGGTAACTTTTACTTGAAAATTGTTATATCCAGTCGGGTTCCAGGTTTACCTGCCAGGTACTTATACATTGTTTTTAAAGTACCACTATTCGAAATTTGGTTCAAGGACATGCAAAAGTATACTGATTCTCCTCTATAATAAGTATCTTGTGATCATTTTAAAAAACATGTAGCGTAAATATTTGCCAAAAATATACTCGAAAGTAATTTCGTTCTACTTGGCATAGAAAATTTATGTTTATACAGCACCAGCATATAAACAATTTGCTGATTTGTATTCATAGTAACTACTAGGTTTTCACTTTTTTGTTTTTAATTTTAAATATCTAGGACTTATTATCGCCTGAGGATTACCACTGGTTTCCTAACATCTTTTTTACATAATATTTTACGGTAGGTAAATAATATTAAATTATACTTAAAAAATACATTAGTTACAAAGCAACCGAAATAGATGTATAATAATTTTTGTATCAAATATGAATGTCTACCGAATCTGAATCTTCTATAATTGTCGTTAAAAGTATAAAACGAAGAAGAAAATCAAGATTTTAAAATCTAGAGAAATGGTATTTAAGCAGTTTAATAGAACTTTCACAAAAGGCACCATAAAAATAAGAAGTTAAAATAAAAGGAATTATGACAGTTTTCTGTAAAATTGTCGTATTTAGTGAAGCGTGTTACCAATAGATATCGAAGAATAAAAATATATTATTCTAACGCTTACAACAATGTTTTGAAAAATATTTTTCAAAAACAGTGACCGTTTAACTAAGAAGAAACAACTATTTCCCGGGCTATATGCCCTGACAGACATTGAATTACACTTCCAAAGTAAACGGGGTTGGTAAATCTACAAGATTTAAACCAACCATTCTGGTTTGCAACTAGAAGGGAAAACATAACTTGTAGACCGGTTTCGGCGTATTGCGCCTCAACAGTACAAGCTATATGTTATCGTCCGAGTGATAATCCCGAACTGAATTTGTCTCTAAAATCACCAACTATACATACCTTCCAATGACGGAAATGTAATAGTTGCGAAAGTAGCGACACCTCCACCTTCACCAACAGAAAACTACAGCAAAAACTACAAAATACAACAAAAATACAATACAAATTTTAAAACTATAAATTTATCATTTGTTTTCAAAACAGCTCGTCATCTTTACTTCGTTCGATGCGAGTAATTTTATGGTCAAATCTCAAAAATATAGAAATTTCCTCAAAGAGAAAGCTGTAGGGAAAAAAGATCTTCGTATTGATACATCAGTTGTCCACATTTCTTTCGTAGGTTCTTTTCCACATCGAACCGCTTTTATAGGAACTCCAATGAAACAGTCCAACTCGTCTTTCTGTAGTGGTATCCATGTTTTTTTATTATCTGGATATGTTTTGTTCCATTCATCGTGACATCTCAATTCTTCTTGATTAGTATGAAGGCAAATTATTTCCTTCATATCCGTAGTAATAAATAAATTTAGCATTTCAACAAATCTCTTAGAATTTCTGCTGTATTCAGTAAAACCAGGACGAGCATTTACAAAGTTTCTACCTCTCCTTCTGGCTCTAACAAACGAACGAGCATTTCTCTCTATGCCCGATTTTGAAAGATATTTTTGACAACTTCCGTGTTCTTCTTTTGCATCCTGTAGGTTCAGCGTCTTCTTCTTCTTCGCTCTGAATTTGTAACTCGTCCTCGATTTCGGAAACACATTCATCAATACAAATTTCATTCTCATTCTCGTCAGGAAATGCACTGCCATCATACTCCAATTCGTCATCAAAACCAACCTTAACTTTCTCCAATTCTTTAGTAGTCAATGCTTTTACCTCCTTCCAATGGCTCATTTCTAAAATAAAATTAAAAAATTCAACGTAAATATATGACACCTCTTAATACCCAAACGGGGTCCCTGCACGACCCCACTTACCTAATAAAAGATAAATGTGCTCCTTTACAACGTTCACTCATCAACAAACAATACTGCACTAATGGATGTGAACCACCGTGAACCAGGTTTCGGATTTTGTGATCTGGATCTCTAGGATTCCATATGACCAGCTCCCCTTCAAAAGCCGATAAAAATTCCAACACTAGTAAGAGACCCTGCAAACATCAGATACTTGATTCGAGCTGCGACATATATAAGCTCTGATGTTTCATTATCTTCCGAACAAAAAATGCACCTGTACGAGAGCCTGAGGGTGTTTTTGAGCCATCTGGGTATATTTCGCTTTGACTTATGCCAACATAACACAGCAGGTAGTCGTTAATCCGATAACAATAGCACAGTATCGTCGTTCGAAAAGCGAAAAGATAATGCCTAATAGTATGATTATTTTACAATTGAAATGTTTGGCTTGTCAAATAATATTTGATACTAATTTTTTAAATTATTTAATTATTCTATTATTTATTTATGCTTCGGAAGATATATTTCCGAATTTTTATTTTTCTAGTTAAAAGTATTTTTCACGATAAATGGTTGACCACCTTATCTATAAATATTTTAATCTGATTGCGTGAATATAAAAAAATCTTTAATTGCTTGTTTTCCTTTGTCTGACCTGTACTGCACCTTCCTACTTTATTTCCAATGCCCTTTTTATATTTACATGAAATGATGGGATTAAAATATTTATCTACGACCACCATTAAAATTAAGCATTTACAAACTCATATAAATACGTGAAATTACATTTTATACATACGTCTAAAGCATGCGAAAAAGAACAATGCTTTTTAAATGGAAATTTCATTATAACACCTAAATAAGTGCGAAAAAGTACAATGCTTTTTAAATGGGATAATCATTATAACACTCTTTTTTATTTGTATATTTATTAAGTTACCTTCGATAATTTTGTGTTTTGTTTTCTGTCAAAGGTTCTGTAATTGTAATAATTTTGTACTGTCATTAAGAAGTGTGAATGGTCAATAATTGTCAGAATCTGTCAAAAATTGTCAAAAATTGTCAAAAATTGTCAAAAATTGTCAAAAATTGTCAAAAATTGTCAAAAATTGTCAAAAATTGTCAAAAATTGTCAAAAATTGTCAAAAATTGTCAAAAATTGTCAAAAATTGTCAAAAATTGTCAAAAATTGTCAAAAATTGTCAAAAATTGTCAAAAATTGTCAAAAATTGTCAAAAATTGTCAAAAATTGTCAAAAATTGTCAAAAATTGTCAAAAATTGTCAAAAATTGTCAAAAATTGTCAAACATTGTCAAACATTGTCAAAAATTGTCAAAAATTGTTAAATATTTTAAAAAATGGTCAATAATTATGAGAAACTGTCAAAAATGGTCAATAATTGTTAAAATTTTTAAAAATAGTCAATAATTGTTAAAATTTTGAAAAATGGTCAAAAATTGTTAAAATTTTGAAAAAATGGTTAATAATTATAAAAAACTATCAAAAATAGTCAATAATTGTTGAAAATTATCAAAATTTTTGAAAAATTGTCAAAGATGTTCAATAATTATAAGAAACTGTCAAAAATGGTCAATAATTGTTAAAAATTCTCAAATTTTTTTAAAAATGGTCAAAATTTTTGAAAAATTGTCAAAAATTATCAATAATTGTCATAACTTGTCATAAATGCTCAAAAATGGTCAATAATTGTCAGAACCTGTCATAAATGCTCAAAATTGGTCAATAATTGTCAAAAATGGTCAATAATTGTTAAAATTCGAAAAAATGGTTTAAAATGATCAAAATTTTTGAAAAATTGTCAAAAATGATCAATAATTGTCAAAACTTTTAAATTTGGTCAATAATTGTGAAAAATAGTCAATAATTGTTGAAATTTGAAGAAATGATCAATAATTGTCAAAAATGGTCAATAATTGTTAAAATTTGGAAAAATTGTCAATAATTGTCAAAAATAGTCAATAATTGTTAAAATTTGAAAAAATGGTGAAAATTTTTAAAAAATTGTCAAAAATGATCAATAGTTGTCAAAACTGTCAAAATTGGTCAATAATTGTCAAAAATGGTCTATAATTGTTAAAATTTGAAAAAATGGTCAACATTTTAGGAAAAATGGTCAATAATTGTCAGAACCTGTCAAAAATGCTCCAAAATTGTCAATAATTGTTAAAATTTGAAAAAATAGTCAAAAATGGTCAAAAATTTTGAAAAAATGGTCAATAATTGTCAATATTTTTGAAAAACGGTCAAAATTTTCGAAAAATGGTCATTTTATTGTGCATAAGATGCAAGCTTCTGTCGGCGGTCCGACGACCGCTCACCATTTTTTTGGATTGGTGTAACACTAAAGTGTGTGACGTCCTAGGGCAAAAAAGTGCATTTATCGCCGGATGAGAAGCGACTTGTTTGAATCATTGAAACATTGAGGTTATAGTATAGCCGATGAAGCAAAAGAAACATGTAAGTTGACCAAAACCCCAATATCCACAGTAAAAGAGATTATCAATAAACCAATACTCAAACAGAAAATACGAAGTAACGCTAATAAAACCAAATGTGTGGACCAAATGCAAAAGGATATAATCCGAAGAACTATATATATGCAGATACCCTGTATAGTACAAAATATTTTTAAAATGTGGCCATTATTGAACTATATCTTTTTTATTTGAAACATTTTTTTATATCATCTGCCAATTAGATGAAATAAATCAAAGCGAATACGGTGGCCCTCCGTGTATGTTTCAACAGTTTAATTTGTTGAATTCTAATTAATTAATAAAAGTTAAATTTGTTTTTAAAAATTCATAAAATAAATTTAATTTATTTAGTATATAAATTTTATCAGTTACTGTTTACTGTACAATGAGGGATTTATAAACTTTTATTATTAAATCACTAAGGCCAGACGCCGAGTCAACGAAATATTGTGAAACTTTCTTCACCAACAGTTATATGCTATTACTATATTCTTCTTAGGGAGTTTGTAAGTTACAAATGCTCCATAAAAATACAGTGGCTGCAAAGTGGGCGTCACCCAGCGAAGTCGGGGCGGGACGTTGGTTTTGTATGCAGGTGTAAATTATAGATATATTTAAGATATAGATTTAGGAAGACCGCCCTTTTATATAACTCTCCTGCATAAATTTTAAAATACTATGAATCAAATTATAGGTTTTTATGACGAAAACGAGTGTAAATTTTGTTTCTGGGTCAAATTTATTTTACAAAGTTTGGCACTTTCGTTAGTTTTTTTCTTATTTCTTCAGAAACTGGATTAATATTTTTCAAATAAACACTCTCTCTCATTTTTTTTATAAATTGGTAACATCTGTTACTTCGGATTTCTTTTATGTCAGATAAAAATTTATAATCCACTTCCGTACGTTGAGAAAAAGTTGACATTTAGATTCTGTTTGTTACCATATTTAGAAATTATGATAAATTTCCTTTTTTCTTAAACTATATGATGTTATTCTCCGCTAAATAGCCAACTTAAATTTTTTTTTATTCAGTCTGCATAAAAGCTGGCGTACCTACTCGGACATGACTTGACTACCAAAACCAGCTACTAACGCTGAATCAAAGTCAATGTTTAAATAGATGATTGTTTAGAATATTAAATTTATTTTAGGTCCATGCATGTACTTTTTTATTTACTTTTATATAATACAAGGTAGATCAAAACTTTCGCTATTTGTATCTCAGGATTGGTAATATTGGTACCTAAAATCTTGAAATCGCAGGCCGTCAGGGAATCCGGCAGATATGTGCAAGGCCGTTTTGCGCTCCTACCTGAAAACGACCGTTTTGCGCTCCTATAATTTCCCTCGAAAAGTAAACCCTACCTTTTTACCTAAGGTCGGCCGGTTTGCGCCCTGATAAGTACGTAGCTACTGGATTAGTATATTTTCGATACAATCTTTCCTTCGCACTTTCTCCAGACTTAGGACTGGCAAAGATTATACATTAGAGTGGGCCAAAAAAATCGAATGTTTTTTGTTTTGAAAGCTATATCGAGAATATTTTTTAGGATGACAAAAAAATATTTGTCATCCTAAAGAATTTTTCCTCAATGGAAAGAATAATTCATACGTTTCGTTGGTCTTAATTGGAAGCAATGCAGTTAGTACTGGAATTATGTGTTTCATTTGTGATGCTACCGATATCAGTATACAGGGTGTCCCAGACTAATTTATCCAGGCTATATCTCTTAAACGAATAGAGATTTTCGAATGGGATAAAAACTGATCTATTCCATTTCTAATACACTTTAATATGGCGTAGAAAAGATCATCCACTAAATATTCATCCCTTAGTTACAACCCCTAAGTTTAAATTTTTTAATAGCACCCTGTACATTTTTTTATAATTTTGAATGTGGTCTTCCATTCAAGAAATTTTTCAAAAATAAAATGGGCTCATAAGAAAATATCAGTTTATTTTTTATTTTTGTTAAATTAATCAAGAAAGCCTTAAAGCTTAAAGGAACAATAAAAATAAATGTAATAAAGATTACATGGCTTGAATCATTGCAGGAGTAATTTGGCGACATGCTTGTCTTATGATTTCTTTTAATTCGTCTACATTTTGCGGTTTTCATTGATAAACAATATCTTTTATCTACGACCACCATTAAAATTAAGCATTTACAAACTCATATAAATACGCGAAATTAGATTTTATACATACGTCTAAAGCGTGCGAAAAAGAACGATGCTTTTTAAATGGAAGTTTCATTATAACACCCAAAAGAGTGCGAAAAAGTACAATGCTTATCAAAAAAAAATTGTTAAATATTTTAAAAAAGAGTCAATAATTGTCAAAATTTTTGAAAGTTGTCAAAAATGGTCAATAATTATCAGAAACTGTCAAAAATGGTCAATAATTGTTAAAATTTTGAAAAATGGTCAAAAGTTGTCAAAATTTTGAAAAAATGGCCAATAATTATGAAAAACTGGCAAAAATGGTCAATAATTGTTAAAAATTGCCAAATTTTTTGAAAAATGGTCAAAATTTTTGAAAAATTGTCTAAAATGGTCAATAATTCTAAGAATCTGTCAAAAATGGTCAATAATTGTAAAAATTTGGAAAAATGGTCAAAAATAGTCAGAATTTTGAAAAAACGGTCAATAATTATGAAAAACTGTCAAAAATGGTCAATAATTGTTAAAAATTCTCAAAATTTTTGAAAAATGGTCAAAATTTTTGAAAAATTGTCGATAATTGTTAAAATTTGAAAAAATGGTCAAAATTTTTGGAAAATTGTCAAAAATGATCAATAATTGTCAAAATTTTGAAAAATGGTCAAAAATGGTCCAAAAGGATCAATAATTGTCAAAATTTTGAAAAATGGTCAAAAATTGTCAAAATTTTGGAAAAAATGGTCAAAAATTGTCAAAATTTTGAAAAAATGGTCAATAATTGCCAAATATGTTAAAATTTTTGAAAAATTGTGAAAAATGGTCAATAATTGTCAAAGACGGTCAATAATTGTCAAAATTCGGCAAAAACTGTCAAAAATGGTCAATAATTGTTAAAATTTTTGAAAAATTGTCAAAATTTTTCAAATATGGTCAAAATTTTTCAAATATGGTCAAAATTTTTGAAAAATGGTCAAAAATTGTAAAAATTTTGAAAAAATGGTCAATAATTATAAAAAACTGTCAAAAATGGTCGATAATTGTTAAAAATTGCCAAAATTTTTGGAAAATTGTCAAAAATGGTCAATAATTGTCAGAACCTTTCAAAAATCCCCACAAACTGTCAAAAATGGTCAACAATTGTTTAAATTTGGAAAAATGGTCTAAAATGGTCAAAATTTTTGAAAAATTGTCATAAATGATCAGTAATTGTCAAAACTGTCAAAATTGGTCAATGATTGTCAAAAATGGTCAATAATTGTTAATATTTGAAAAAATGGTCAAAAATTGTAAAAATTTTGAAAAAATGGTCAATAATTGTCAAAAATTGTCAAAATTTTTGAAAAATGGTCAAAATTTTCGAAAAATTGTCAAAATTTTGCAAAAATGGTCGATAATTATAAAAAACTGTCAAAAATGGTCAATCATTGTTAAAAATAGTTTAAATTTTTGAAAAATGGTCAATAATTGTCAGAACCTGTCATATATGCTCAAAAATGGTCAATAATTGTTAAAATTTGGAAAAATGGTCATTAATTGTTAAAATTTGGAAAAATGTTCTAAAATGGTCAAATTTTTTGAAAAATTGTCAAAAATGATCAATAATTGTCAAAACTGTCAAAATTGGTCAAAAATAGTCAAAAATGGTCAAAAATTTTGAAAAAATGGTCAATAATTGTTAAAAATTGTCAAAATTTTCGAAAAATGGTCAAAAATGGTCATTTTATTATGCAGAACAAGCAAGTTTCTGTCGGCGGACCGACGACCGCTCACCTTTATTTTTGGGTAGGTGTAACACTAAAAAAATTAAAAATTAGACGGAAAATGTTCTTATCGCATATTTCTCGGAAAAGTCAATGGAAATCATCAACGTTAAGGTCCCATTATTCAATGTTGAAAACTACCATAAATTTAAATTTAAGTAAGTTTCATAAACTTATTACCTTCATAAAACAACAATCAGAGAGCCATAAACCAAAAAAATCTAAAATTTTCACAAGGGAACAGATTTTGGATTTTATAATTATTGGAGCACCAGATAATGAATTTATTATGATGAAGGTAGGCACTAATTCAAACACAATTATTAAAAAGAGAGGTTATGTAATATAAAATTAAGGGAAATTATTTTTAATGTAGTCGTTGATAAAACATTGTATGATACTTATGCGTGAATTACTTTTGAGCACGAGTTGCGAAAAAAGGCACTAGCTACGCTCGTGCCTTTCATTTTCGCAACTCGTGCGCAAAAGTATCACTTCACGCACTTGCATTATAAATAACTATTATCTCTGGCCCTGGCCAGGTGAACCCTTTTCCAAAAAGGGTCAAGTACTCAAAATGTTCCTCTTACTGGATGGCAACCAACAAATAATGAACCAACATCAACAACATGTGGCACACCTCCAATGCCAAAACTTCAACGTTGGCGCTTTCAATCGTTTGAGTGCAATAAATTCCCTATAAGGGTTTGTGAAAACGGCTTCCAGGACGGAATTCTCCAACAATACGATCTCCTGTAGAACAAAATACTAAACCGTATATTCCACAACTAATTCAGAACGAGAACCTATAAAACCCAGCAGGGGATGACTTCCCATTCATTAACAAAATTCAGATTCTCGTTCGATGCACTTTTGGAAACCAATCCATCTAGTAGAAAGCACACAGCGGAAAAAAAGTGACTGACACTTCCTCAACTTCAGTACAGAATAGAGAGAGAGAATAGAGAAACCTACCCGAAACATACATCCGAACTACACTGCTCACTATACCGAGCGTGCTACGCACAGATCAAGTCATAAAGTGCTACACTCTCCTCTATGTGAGCCATGGCATGACAAACGAACACTTTTATCCAAGACACGACTGTCACGGCCAATTGTCAATGTCATCCAACAAATAATTCCACTTTGTAAACAATGGACAGAAATAATAAAGTCTGTATTAAGGATTATTCAAATAAAATTGAGCAATAGATAGTACCACAATAACTTGGGTAAATAATCATTACCTTCTCGTGCTCTTTTCCTAGCATTGAACAAACATTCTCTAACTTACACTGCTGCAATACTAGGCTTGCTTATATGTTTCCTATCATTAATTATTTTTAAATTGTTTGTTATTATACTACCCCTACATTTTCAGTTTTTTATTTAATGCATATCCAAGATATGGAACCATCTTGTACAGTTTTTTTCATTCGAAAACTGTTACCTTTATATAAAATACTCGGCTTCCCCTTTGTTGTTACAATCATTTTGTATTCTTCCATAATGAAAAATTACGCAAACACAAATTTACCGACAATAAACAATTCACCACTCCCTTTATCACAAACTAAAATTTATTTTCTCTGCTTAAATACTCAGAATATCCTATTTCTACGAAAATATACCAATTTAGTAGCTACTTACTTTACCTGCTTATCGGGGCGCAAACCGGCCGACCTCAGGTAAAAGGGTAGGGTTTATTTTGCGAGGGAAATTGTAGGAGCGCAAAACGGTCGATTTCAGGTAGGAGCGCAAAACGGCCGACACCCCGTCAGGCCGCAAACAGCAACTGTACAATCTCTGAACGGATGAACTTCCTGTAGGGATGTTAAAAAATAATCGATTTTTATATAAATCGATTATTATTTTTTTGTAATCGATTTTTAGTTATCGATTTTTATAGTAATATTAATCGATTAATAGTAAATCGATTTTATAAATTACGTGTTTAAATCGATTTTCGGAAACGGCTCGTATTATTTATTGTCCATTTCTCAAAATTTTGACAGTTATTGACCATTTCTCAAAATTTTATCAATTATTGACCATTTTCCAAAATTTTAACAATATTGACCATTTTTGACAATTATTGACCATTTTGACTGTTTTTCAAAATTAGTGACCATTTTTCCAAATGATGACAATTTTTAACCATTTTTGACAGTTTTTGACCATAATTGTCCATTTTTAACAGTTTTTAACAATAATTGACAATTTTTCAAAATTTTAGACCATTTTTCAAAATTATTGACAATTTTTCAAAAACTTCAACAATTTTTGACAATTATCAACTATTTTTCAAAATTTTGACAATTTAAAAAAATAATTGTCGATTTTTGACCATCTTTGATAGTTTTTGACAATCATTGGCCATTTTTGAGAAATTTTCAAAATTTTTGACAATTTTTCAAAAATTTTAACAATTTTTCAAAGTTTTCCACCATTTTTAGAAAATTATTGACCATTTTTGATAGTTTTTGACAATTATCGACCATTTTCCAAAATTGTTTGTTATAGTTTTCTTCGTCGATTTAAAATGATTTAACGATTAAACTAGTGCTTTATTAACAAAACTACGCAAATCAATCAAAATCACTTATCGCTTCAAATAAACCTCAAACAAATTATACACCAAACTGCAATTTTTGTAACGAGAATCATTTTATATTTTCTTGTGATAAATTCTTGCAGATTTCACCTGCAAAAAGATTTGCCGTAAGTAAAAAATTAAAATTATGCACTAATTGTTTAAGAAAGAATCATTCAGCACCCATGTGCGTTAGTCAGGGTTGTAAAATATGCAAAAAGAGACACAACACATTATTACATATAAATCAAGAAAATCAACCTTCTACAAGTGGCGTATCAGAAAGTCAATCAGAGATAAATTATACAACAGTAGCTCATTCAAGTAAGGGCAACGAAACAGTTCTTTTGTGCACAGCCATTGTACAAATTCTTGACAACAATAATAAGTTAATTAATTGTAGATGCTTAAGACAAATTGAGATAAATGTACCTTTGGTCGGTATAGGTCAAACACCTGCAAATGTCAACTCTTACATATACACAAAAATTAAATCGAATTATAATAACTTTTCAAAAAATTTAAATTTCTTAATCCTTGAAAACATCACAAGTAACTTACCACAGTTCTCCTTTCCTAATTCTGCCTTAAATATACCTAGTGGTATTACATTGGCAGACCATACCTTCAATAAATCACGAAGCATTGACCTATTATTGGGAAATTCAATTTTCTTTGAATTACTTTGCATAGGTCAAATAAAATTGGGACATCATCAACCAATTTTACAAAAATCACAGTTAGGATGGCTAATCTCAGGTCCTTTGAATTTAAAACAAGATAATAATAAAAACATATGTCTCTTCACCCATAATTCAAACTCAGAAAAATTGCAATCAGAAATTCTGGTTGTTGGAAGAAATCACAGATTCTCAAAATAAATTTACAGAAAAAGAACAATTCTGTGAAAAACATTTCTTGAAAAATCATACTCGGGATAAATATGGTAGAGTTGAAGTTTCATTACCCTTGAAGGAAAATCATATCAATCTTGAAAATAACTTTGAAATAGCAAAAAATAGATTCTTCAAAGTAGAACAAAAAATTCATTCAGATCAAAATCTATATAAACAATATGTGCAATTTATGCGGGAATATGAAAATCTCAATCATATGACAAGACTAAATGAAAGAGACGAACATGACAAATCTGAATTGGTTCATTACACACCACATCATTGTGTTTTTAAATCATCAAGTGCTACTACCAAGTTACGAGTAGTATTCGATGCCTCAGCTAAAGGCAGCAATAATTTATCTCTAAACAACGTTTCTTGTGTTGGACCAACAATACAAGATGATTTATTTTCAATATTGTGTAGATTCAGAAATCATAATTATGTAATCAAGGCAGACATAACTAAAATATATAGACAGTTAAACGTAAACGAAAAACATAAGCACCTGCAAAGAATTTTGTGGCGTGAGAATAAAAACGATCCTCTAAATCATTTTGTTCTTAATACCGTAACCTACGGTACTGCCTCAGCTTCATTTTTAGCTATTAGGAGTTTGCATCAAACAGCTATTGAAAAACAAGGTGAATACCCAAATGCTAGTAAAATCATATTACACGATTTTTATGTAGATGACCTAATAACCGGCAGCGATACAATTGAAAATACACGAAAATTAAAAAATGAAATTGAAACAATTTTACATAGCGCATGCTTCAATCTAACTCAATGGATGTCTAATGACATTAATAAACTTGACAACTTAGAGCAAAATGAGACTAAAAACTTTTATATAACTGATGACGAAACTGTGAAAACATTGGGAGTGTTTTGGA
Organism: Lochmaea crataegi; assembly: GCA_947563755.1. Lineage (NCBI taxonomy): Eukaryota > Metazoa > Arthropoda > Insecta > Coleoptera > Chrysomelidae > Lochmaea > Lochmaea crataegi. The sequence goes on along the minus strand of OX387422.1, from coordinate 118,372,713 downwards.
ATCCTTCATCTGACAATTTTCAATTTGTTGTTAATATAGACTTACCAAATCAAAAAATTACCAAAAGATCCATTCTTTCCACTATTTCCAAAATATTTGACCCTCCTGGTTTAATATCTCCGATTATCATTATAGCAAAAATCATTTTACAAAAGTTGTGGAAGATTGAAATCAATTGGGATGAATCTGTACCACAAGCTGTTTATACAGAGTTCCTCAATTTCATAAATAAACTTCCAAAATTGAATAGCATACATATACGCAGAGATTCCATATTGTTAAATCCGGCTCGAAGGACCAATGTTTGTTATAGTTTTCTTCGTCGATTCAAAATGATTTGACGATTAAACTAGTGCTTTATTAACAAAATTATGGAAATGATATAATAAAAAATGTTATATGACAAATCGCTTGACAGTAGTCAGTTGTACCGTCTTGATTCCTGTTAAATTAAAAGTCTACAAAAATATATGGTCAGGTCATTATTTCACTCGACCATCGCGAGTCGTAACAAAAATTTTAACAATTTTTGACCAATTTTGACGATAATTGTCAATTTTTTACAGTTTTTGACCGTTTTTGATAGTTTTTGACAATTATTGACCGTTTTTGAAAATTTTCTGACCATTTTTTTTACAATTTTTGAAAAAATTTGACCATTTTCCAAAATTTTTTTAAAGTTTTTGACAATTATGGTCCATTTTTGACAATTATTGACCATTTTTCAAAATTTTAACAATTATGGACAATTTTTGACAGTTTTTGACAATTTTGGATAATTATTTTGACAAAAATTGTCCATTTTTAACAGTTTTTGACAATTATTGACAATTATTGACAATTATTGACAATTATTGACAATTATTGACAATTATTGACAATTATTGACAATTATTGACAATTATTGACAATTATTGACAATTATTGACAATTATTGACAATTATTGACAATTATTGACAATTATTGACCATTTTTGACCATATTTCAAAATTTTTGACAATTTTCATATAATTTTATTTGATTTTTAATCTAATAAATTGTTAAAGAATGAATCTCTTAGGTTTATTATCGGAATATGAAAAGCATGTACTTTTTAAAATAATATAAAAAAAATCGATGTTTTCGCCGAAATCGATTTATTTTCATTAAAATCGATTTTTGACAAATCGATTAATTTTGAATAAAGAAAAATCGATTTTTATTTAATCGATTCTTTTCCATTAATCTCACATCCCTAACTTCCTGCACTGCTCTTCGATTTCTGTTCACTAGAGGAAGATTCCATACACGAGTATATTACACAAAGTTCTAATATGTTTCTATTGATGACTGTTTTAATATTCTAAACCATTTCACAAGTACAGTTTAAAACTCGGGTTAAATCAATGAATTTGATTGTATCTGAATGCCAAGTACTTATTAAGCATTGCATGAACTGTTACAGATTTTAGATAAGCCACTATCTAATTAATCTTGCAAAACTAAAATAATTACGTTGGTTACTTGGCCTTCTAAAAAATAATGTAATATATTTAATACTTATAAAAGCTTTGACAATGTCAGAACACTTGTTATAATAGTGGTACGATTGCAAAGTTTTTTGTGATGTTTCATAAAGAGAGTATTCTTCCGATTTTAGTGACATTGGATGTGTAGTTAAATAAATTGGATGTAGGTATATGAATAATCTCGGATAACCTTACAGTGTTGTTTTACTTTGACACATTCATTTATTTTTAGTTAATTATATGATGTGTTTGAAGGAAAAAATATGGAAGGTTATTTAGGTACTAATTAAAAATAAATAAATTCAGGGTGAGTAATGAGGAACTGTACATACTCCTGGTATTGAGAATACTTTGGGGGATATAAAATAACCATTAAAAACTTCCATTGCTTAATAATATACAGTGCGTAATGTGAATTTTGAATGAAATTTGTTTTGGTCATAATTTTTTAATGAAAAAAACCTGAAAAAAATTAGGTCGTTTTATTCATATAAAATATTTCACTCTGTAGGTTGATGGTTTTTGAAAATTCTGATAAAAATTTAACCCTTAACCAGTAGTATTGTTTTTTATTCTATGTGAGAAGTATGTGTCTCTCAGACACGCAATTTTAAAAAAATGGAATATGCGATACATTTAAAAAAAATATGTTATAATATTAATGTCCAAACGTTTATTAGTTATAATACAAAGGAAATAAAAATATACAAGAGTGAAAAACAAAAAAAAAACAACGTAAATGAAAATTATTGTTGATTATGTACTTAATAGACCAGGGTAGATAATTTTTGAAACAAAAAAAAATAATAGGATGCAACCCATTGGCAAAGGAGAAGAATATTATAAAAATCAAAGGAAAAATAATTTACGGGTGATCTGAGGTCGAGAAGGTAAAGGGAGTTAAAAACGGTTTATCTTGATTTCCGGCAAAACTACAAGTACTATAGAAAAAAATCAAATTTCGAAGTTGTAGGTAATAAAAAGATCTACAACTTTTGTAATTGCACTTTTTTCACATAACCTCAAAATTTATGTGAAAAATTCAAAAAACCAAGTTTTTGGTTTTTTATTTTCATCGTTTACAAAAAAATTTTTTTTTTCACGAAATTTGTTGAAGACTTACCTTTTTATGTCCCAAATACACTGCAATTTATTTGATTTGAAATATTCATTTTTTCACCTTATTTTGACTTAATATCGAAAAAGCACCCTAATTTTCAATCGAAAATTCTCCCATCAAAATATCTGCTTTTTTCAAAAAGTTGGTGTGCTTTCTGTTCGTTGAAATATCTACTTTCCGATGGTGTAAAATAAAAATATATTGCTATAGAAAATATTCTCAGAAAATGCAAAAAATCGAAAAAAACTCGAATTCGAAAATCATTATATACAATTTCATCTAAAAAATGTGACTGCTGCAATTTTTTTCAATTAAAAAGTTGATTTATTAAATTCTAATTACATTTATGCCATAGAAATTCTCATAATATATAAATATACTTGTAAACCGTACTATTGAATTTAGAAACTTTATTTTGATTACGTTATTCATTACAATATTTTTAAATGCATTAATCTTGTTATTCTTAAATACTTTATCTTGAATTCTAATCACTTATCCGTTAGTTTTTGTCTCTTTGATAGCATTTCTTCATCGTTAAATTAGGCAAACCTTTCCGATTCTAGTAAATCTTCGAAATATTCATGACCATCACCTTCTTCGTCTCCAATATTATTTCCAGTCTGTGTTGGTTCTTCATCTACAATTTCTTCTGAATCAATAATTTCCTCGTAGGTTTCTTCTTCCTTATTGGAGCATTTTTCAGGACGATGACAATTTGAGCATACATTTGTGCATCTTAAACCATGTTTTCGGCAGCCACATTTTAAACTGTTACATCCAGTTTCACAGCTGTAGCAAATAGTTTTGAGCAATATTTCCGGAATTAATTCCTTTTCTGTAAATTTGGGCATAATGCCACGTTGATGTTGCTTTCAGCCCCAATCTGTTGCTGTCAGTTCATTACCCAACCAAGTTTGAAGCTGATAATATGCCCTGTAACAATGTTGTTCTACTGCTCCTTCTGTGGGTGGGAGGTTTGCTAATATGAAAGATGTTTTAATTTTTGCTAATTGATATTTTTGAAATCTTAATTGATTCAGTGTTATTTTATCATTTTTTACATTTATAAATAGATTTGATTAATTCTAATCCATTTTTTTTCAATATCTTCTTTACTTGCATCTTTTTTATAATATTGGCCAAATTTGACAAGTTTTTATTGTCTAATAATGAATTTACGATACTCTTCTTCCATATTTGAAACTATTAGACGTGAAAAATAGATCTTTTCCATTTCCAGAATTTGGTTTGAGAAAATAAATGTCATAATTATTTGAATATAATTGACTCAGAAGGACCAAAAGATCAATATCTTGACCCACAACAACGACAGTTTTATTAGTATCTCTGGCAATTTCTATCGAGGTCTTAATTATGTCAGCTTCAGCATCTTCTTCTACTTGTTCACAGGAAAATCCTTGAGGATGTAATCTTTTCGTTTTTTTTATTCTGTCCTTGTTTTTCTCGTTAGATGAAAATTTTTCTTGCAAAAATGGTATTTTTGTATGGTTTTGATAATCGAACTCTCGAATACGACTACGTTCTCCTCTTTTAGTTGTATTAGCTGCTGGTACTGTTGTGACAGTAATTGAAGTGTAAATTTTAATAAATAGCTTAAATTTGTACATAATGATTGAAAAAAAATTCGAATTCGAGTTTTTTTCGATTTTTTGCATTTTCAGAGAACATTTACTATAGTAATATATTTTTTTTACACCATCGGAAAGTAGATATTTCAACGAACAGAAAGCACACCAACTTTTTGAAAAAAGCTGATATGACGGGAGTTTTTTCGATATTAAGTCAAAATAAGGTGAAAGAATGAATATTTCAAATTAAATAAATTACAGGGTATTTGGGACATAAAAAGGTGAGTCTTCACCAAATTTCGTGGATAAAAATTTTTTTTGTAAAAGGTGAAAATAAAAAACCAAAAACTTGGTTTTTTGAATTTTTCACATAAATTTTGAGGTTATGTGAAAAAAGTTCAAATACAAAAGTTGTAGATCTTTTTATTAACTATAACTTTTTTCCATAGGACTTGTAGCTTTGCCGGAAATCGAGATAAACCGTTTTTTACCCTTAAAAACTTCCCCTTCCCGACCTCGGATCGCCTGTAAATTATTTTTCCTTTCATTTTTATAATAATCTCCTCCTTTTCCAATGGGTTTCATCCTACTATCATTTTTTGGTCTATAATGCGAAACGTAAAATTTATAATTCTTGGCAACAGGTTACACATAACTTCCTGGAACATTCCAGGCAAATGGGTTTTTCACATTTGATACATTTATAGCCCGTATTTCGATTTTTTGTAAATGGACAAAAGAGAAAATGCACTCTTTTTTCAAGTTTATCGGTTGCAGCAGCTCTCTGAGGCGGTTCTGTGTTATCCCCAAGTACTTTTAGAATTAAAGTTTTTAGATCTAATCGTAGATTAGGAATATAAACTCTACGATTTAGATGAGGTCTAACAAAAGTCAAAGCTAAATTTTCCGTGATAGCAAACCGTGTAATGGGGAAGACATCTTTAAAGCATAAGTACAAAATGAAAGAATTTGCCACTGATATATTTACCAACATGTAAAATACTGATAATGGCCATCGTCGGCTTCTCCTGTTAGTTGAATAATTGGCACATTTGTGATCCATGGAGTCAACACCTCCTTTCGTCGTATTATAGAACGCTACAATTTCGGGTTTATTTATTTCTGCGTCCATACTTTTGGTGTGATGCATGCTTGAAACCAGCAAAACACCTTTGTTTTTCTTCGGTACGTAACTCAGCAGAGTAATATCGTTAGTGAATCCAAATAATATCTCACTTTTTTTGTAGGGTAAAAACTCTTTGGGAACTTCTCTTTTATTTTTCTTGACAGTTCCAACATACGTAAATTTTCGCTTTTGCAGCTCTTGCACTAATTCCATTGATGAAAACCAATTGTCGGCAGTAATATTTCTATTGCTTTTAATAATTGGGGAATTGGGAAGTCAATTTAAGATCAGTTTGTGTGGGAATCGACAATTTTTTTCTTCATCTGATAAACCTGAGCTATTCCTTTTCCACAATAAATATATGCGTTATACAAATAACTAGTACGGGAGTTAGTGCCAAAACTTTGGTTTTGCAGCGCCCTCGAAAAGGGATAAGTATTTCATCAAAGCAGGCATAAAACCCCAAGGATTACAGTTTCTGACAATTATTTATAAAGCGTTGAAATATACTTGTAATAGCAGCTGCTGGGTCATATTTTTTCCTTTTTTCCCTTGTAGCTTCATTGTCAAAGCGCAGAGCACCTATAAGGATCTCAAATCTTTTTTCAGACATTACTGCGCAGAAAATAGGGCGTCCCGTACATTTTGTTGAAGACAATGATCGCACGTCTTCGCGGTTAGACTTATAAATTGCTGTCAACATAAACAGACCAAAGAGCGCATTCATTTCCAATTCATCTGTCGCTCTAAAATTACTTTTCTGATCTTCGTTCATTCCTGCCCTAACAACCTCAAGTTCTACGTTGGTCCAATTTCCTGAACCATTTCTTGGTCAAATAAAAGTGACCAAATATCTTCCACTTGAGGTTTAGTGCCTAAAGCTCGTACAGTACTAGTCATTCCCAGAATGCCTCTCACAATATTATGTTGTGCTATTTTCAGACTCGTTAGTGGCTCTGTAGTACTCCATTTGAAACCATTTTTGCCCAAGAAATGAATTGGGTTTGTCTTGCGTGGCATGGGCAGGAGTTCTATTTTGATTATCAGTATCATCTGTTTCGCTATCATATCCATTTTCATCAGAGTCATCATTCCTATCGTGTATTTCTGGCTGTTCCTCGTAATCTGGATCATCGTCTATGGGTTCATCTAGTGTATAATCGTCTTCTTCCTCTAGTTCGTCTAAACACTTCATAATTTTTGCTTCAAAATTATAGTAAAAAACTTCTTCTCTATATCGCTTGGAAGCACTACGACCATCAGAGGTACTTGGAACTGATCTGTCGCCTAAGGTCACGCGAGGAGGGTACCTTGAGGGTGGGGTAGACAAATGGCTGGGTACGTTCACAATTGCAAAAATGAAAACAGTATGTGTCTGTCGGGCACATACTACTGGTTAAGGGTTAAGGAGGAAAGAATTCGCCGATTTTCATATCTACACTGACCGTCAAAAAAATTCGGCCATCCAAAATTTTACATATTTCCAATAGTGGTTATCTTATGAACTACTTATTTGATTCTGATTATTTTTGTGTGTGAATTAAGTCAATTCTTTTGTAGCAATATTGTGGTTGAAATTTTGATGTAAATTTTACATTTCGCCCTGTATATTAGTAAACAATGCAAGCAGACACATTTTTATGGTCAATTGATATTCCCCAAAGGAGTCTCATTCCGAAGTAGAATTATGTACAGTTCTTCATGACTCACTCTGTATATCTACTTTCAAAATAGATGATTCTGAAGAATATTATAAATTTTAAAGATGAGTGTGATAATGACCTCGTAGAAGGTCACGAAAAATTAATTTATGTATTAAAATTAATGTCAAATTTTACCTAATTTGTAGAAAGTATTCTACAAATTCCTTCCACGTTCTGTTAATTGTTTGTTATTGGAGTATTTTCTATTTGACGAGTTTATAATTTGATTCAAATTATTTTCTTTCACACTAAGAAGTTGATTTTATTATTGGTTATTCTTATAAAAAATTAAATACATTTTTTAGCTAAAATTATTCATTTTTATATTAAACTTAAGAGACAAATTCAAGTACCTATTGCAGAAGTGATTTAATTTTAGCTGAAATTAAATCAAAACATTGAATATTATTTATTTTATTTACTGAAAATGTGAGTTTTGGATGGAGGACGGATCCTGAAGTTAGGAGCTAGAAGCAATGTGTTAGATAAGTATGGTACTCCTAAGGTCTTCTTTGTCTTCTTAAGGTGATTAACAAATCACATGCAAACTTCAATTAATGAGTATCTTAGGTTGCATGTATATATAGTGCCCGTCTAAAGTCTCCCCCTATCTATTTCATGAACCAAAGAACTAAATCAATAATTGTTTGGAGTACAAATGCAACGTTTTTGTTAGTATTTCGTGACGCCATCATTCAAAATGGCGGACGGCCGCCATTTTGTAAGATGATTGTAAGCATATGGCAAGTAATACCTCATTTGAATGCTCGTTCCAAATCCTGTTCAACGACACCATCACGATCAAACTATTTCTACTTATTTATGAATTTCAACGCAAAAACGCCAAATTGGGAAAATTGTTACATGGTATTACTTTAAATAGTTTCTCTATGAAGAAAAGTCATTACAATACTGGCTTTAAGCATCAATTGAAGTACAGACTGAAATACCATAGTAACGCAAAAGTTAAGATACAGAAATGAATATTAATAATACAAAAAAATTAATAATTAAAACAAACAAGTTTATATAAGATATGTCCACCGTTGACTTCTTGGCAATAAAAGATTCTAGACAAAAACTCTTCCTGAACGCGTTCAAGGGTCTCTGAAGAAATCGATCTGCATTCTTCACGAATCCTTCATTTTAGATCTTCAACAGTGCCGACGTACTATAAACTTTAGTATTCAGATAACCCCATAAAAAGAAATCTAGTGGTGTCAGATCAGGAGAACGAGCAGGCAACTCTATTGAACCCCGTCGTCCTATCCACCTTCCAACGTACTGCTCGTTTAAATATCGCATTACTGGTCCATAATAGTGGGGAGGAGCACCATCCTGCTGAAAATTTATCTCCAAATCACGAAATTCATTGGGATGATCCTCAAGTATTTGAAGGATTAGGGGTTCAATAGCATTTCCAGATATATTTCTCCGGTCAAATTCGTGTTCAGAAATACAGGTCCAACAATGTAATTTCTTACAATCCCTGCCCACTCATTTACTTTTTGAGGGAACTGGGTGTGTCCTTCATGGAAAATGTGAGGAGTGGTGTCAATCCAGTATCGCACGTTCTGAGTGTTAACATTACCATTAAGAAAGAAGGCAGACTCGTCACTAAAACACACTGTTTTGAGATATTCGGGATCTTGAGATATTTTCTCGCAGAACTCAACTCTGCGATCTGGATCATCTTCTGCCAGCTGGTGGAGCATTTTCATTTTGTAAGGGTGTTTAGGTATTTCCTTGATATTGGCCGATCTGGATGCCTGTCATTGAACATTCGTTCGGTTGCGTGCAGATTACTTCTAGTTTCACCAAAAATTAATATCGCTTCCACTTTGTCCTCTAGACTACGTCTCATTTTGAAACAGTTTTAGTGTCAAACAAAAGTAAAATAACACTGAATACTTACGAAGTCTACTTTTAAATTAAAAAACACGGTAATACATTCTTACAAAAAACCTCAATTTTGACAATAGTACGATGCTAATGTCAAAAATGAACCAATTAATAGACCAATGACAGAGGAAATATCCAAGCGACCAAAGAACACGTTCTTTTTTTCTAAATGAGCAACTGGGTTGAAATTTATAAAATAGTTTGATCGTGATGGTGTCGTTGAACAGGACTTGGAACGAGCATTCAAATGAGGTATTACTTGCCATATCATCCCATTTAAAAATTATCTTACAAAATGGCGGCAAAATGACGTCACGAAATACTATCAAAAACGTTGCATTTGTACCCTATTTCAGACACCCAAACAATTATTGATTTAAGTTCTATGGTTCACGAAATAGATAGGGGGGAGACTGTAGACGGGCACTGTATATGTATTTTACCACCCTCATCCTCATCCTCATTATTCAGTTTCAGAATCAGAAATTTTCGGATCCGGTGAACTATACCAATTTTTGACTGATTTTTCAACAAAAAGACAGTACTCACTTCATTAGGTACGTTCCAACAGACAATCATGGATGCGTTTCGGATTATTATCCTCATGCGCGCATTTGGATAAATCTGAAACAAGTTCGCAACTGCTCTGTTGGAACGAACCTTATATAAAATAGGTTTTGTTAGATAGATGAATGCGTGGATCAGAATACACCAAGTTCCTTTGCGCTTGCTCGAAAATACACAAACTTTTGCGACAGTTTTCAAACCATTTGCGTCTAACGTTGGAACTGCTTACTAACGCCTCTTTCACATTACACGGTTTTAATCGTGAGGTTAAAAACCGTACCGTTGTTGCAATGGAGAAAGGCATGGGTTCTTTCACATTATACGGCTACGGTTAAATACCGGTGCCGTATCGTGCCTAGTTAAAAGCCACACGGGCGTGTTCGCCGAAGTCATCTACGTGACTAAATGCATGCTTTCACATTGGACGGTTTTTTTGTCGAACGGCATTAACAGCGTATTTGCAGTTCAGTTTGTGTTTATTGTTTTAAGTGGCATTAAGAATGGATGATATTGATGCTGAAGTTTTAATAACCTTGGTCGAAGAAAGACCTTCCTCTCTCCTCTGATTAATGGGTCGTGCATTTCTTTTTCGGCGACGCATCCACAAAGTTCTTTTCGATTCATATTGTCGTACTAAACAAATGAAATCAAAATATTGCGGTAAAAATCCGTGCCAATGTGAAAACAACAATGTTATCCGCAAAAACTCGGACGATTTTTAACCGCACGATTAAAACCGTGTAATGTGAAAGAGGCGTAACTGTCACGATTGTTGTTGGAACGCGAAAATGCAATTGCACATGTTCATAACAATCACTGATAGTTCCATACGAAATTTATTAGCACAAGTTTTCAGCCCTTGACAAAAGATACACATATGATTACGTTTAAATCGTCTCTTATTATAACTACACTACGATTTCACCGACTTAAAATCTATTATAGAAAGTTAATATTTTCGTCGTGATGTCAATTTTGATGAAAAGTGTAATGTGGTAATTACACAAATTATTATTAATTTAGTTAATAATTATTGCGAAACTATTCACCGTGAACATATTTGTTTAGAGAGTTTGAAATGGTGTTACATGAGATTCAAAAAGAAATTATAAAAAGTATTGTATTTGAACCGTGAGTTGACATTAGGTTTGTGCCCGAAGCGAGTTCCTCATGAACATATTGACGCAGAATGAAGTAAGTGTTATTAAAAAACATAATTCTGAGCAAATGGAGTTTGTTTGGTGTTTCCGCAAGATTAGTAGCTTTGTCTACAAATGAAGACTTCTCAAGTAGTGGCATTATGAATTTTCATATACAGGGGGAAATCGTATTTGTTTTTAATAAAAAATCTAATTAGATCGATATTACATTCCTTTTAACATATCTGTGCCATTAGCACATACTATTACGTAGGAATTACGAAATTATTGGTAGATTATATTTTATTGAAGCCTGGAGGGCAAAAATTGAACGACTGTAGAGAGAATTATGCAAGATCGAGATAAAAGGCTCCGCGAAACTTCGACACTGTTCTCTTTCAAGCTGAATAGTTATAAAATACATCTACTAACGACATAAATGTGTGTATCCAAATAAAAAAGATACAGAACGACCTTGTTTTGCTTTTACCTTCCGTCCGGCGACACTACAACTATCGAACCTAGAATCACCGAGAAGTAGTTACATTAGTAACTTTAATTTTAAAAAATATCTTAATTATAGTAATAATTATGATAAAGTTTATTGTTAAATTGTAAGAACATGAACAAGTGAGGATAAAATAGATATTTTTCTCCGATCGTGGGAAAAGTGACACTATAGCCCGTTCAGTACAAAAACCGTTGCACGTCATCAAAGTGTCGAAAAAGAGACTTTCGTTTATATCATGTCATTCAATTGCTGCTGTCAATCCTCTGTCAATCACTATGTTAAGCCTCTCTAAACTCAATAAATATTAAAATTTGTAGGTCGCATTGTATTAAAAATATAAATATATGTTTAAAGAAAGGTTTCGTAATTAATTTCATATCAAATACAGCTCGTAGGTTAATTAAATATTAAACTCAAACTAACGTCAGTCTTAATAAAAGCTTTTTATGTTGGCAAAAATGCGCGCTGTTGCCGCGATTAAAATGGTTTATTTCAGGTTCAGTTGACGTCTTGACATTTTTGGGGTTATGTTGTGACAAAAACTCCAAAGAACTGTGAGTAATTTTTCACAAGCAGTAATGAGTTATCAAAGTTAAAGTCACATCCAAAAAAACGTATAAATGAAACTTAATAATACTGTTGATGCATTTACTTCTGATACTATTTACAGCGTTTATGAAGCAAGTATGTATAAGTTCAATATTATACCCAATCAACTGTATTTATTATATTCTGTTACATTATTCTTAATACTTGGCAATTATACGTGAACATTTTTTTATAGATAATCATGTCACTTTAGGAATGTTACTACAGTAATTGAAGGAAGAACAATAATTATTCAATGTAGAATGTTCCTGAGTAGTTTACTAAAATATGATACACATCCACAAAGAGGACTTATGGAACTTTCAACAAAAATAAACCACTGTTTAAATTTGTTTTTATTAATGAATCCTGAATTTTCCAAAATGGTGCTGTAGGCTGTTCATGTCAAAAGGTATCAATGATAATGTAAAATTTTAGAATGCAAAATTGTTTTTATTCCAGGTATTTTGTATTACATGCTGAGAATGAAAATAGTTATATTGATGGAGCAGAACGTATATTTTTATATGAATCTCAGTTGAGTTATTATCATGGGAAAATGAATGAAGAACATGGTTTGAAAACCAATTGCTTACTATTGAATCTTTCTGAACCTTTAATAAATTATGGACAATGCTTTTCGATAATATTAGGTTAATGACACAATATAGAATCCAATCAACAAATGTTGAAGCTGAGCTTATTTATATTACAGCCTAGTAAGTAGATACAAACTATATTTGAACAGTGATATAGCAAATTATATGTTAGAATTCAGAAGGCTACACAACTAGTTTAATACATTCAAAATTCTTACTTCAAATTATACCTAATAGACAATAAATGCTGTTTTACTTTTATTTTTACAAAAATAATAATATAGGTACCTATATTTGAAAAGAAAATAATTGGTTATTTGAATAGGTACTACCCTTTCAATAAATGTTTTTTTCAGAAACAAACCCCCCAACAAAATACATTGTGGATATGATAGAACAGTATAGTCACAAAGTATTACCTACCATCTTTTTAAAAATCCTATTGAGTTAATACTGGCTACTGCCAAGCAAGCCGATAGATGCATTCCAGAAGTTGCGGGTTGGAATTGGTTTGTCCGTGAACCTCTCAAATTTGAAAGATTTCTATTTGACAATTATTGTTCTACCTTATTTAAAAAAATAGTATTACAAACTTTTCGGTGTAGTAACTAATTTATAAATTTGCAATGTTTCTTTTTAATAAAACAATTCCATAAAAATTGGGGTGGCATTATTTATTATTTTATTTTAATCATGATATTCAAAATAAGTAATTCAGGCAGCATTTTCTAAAGGTACATCTGTATATCACAAAGTTTTATAAAAACTACAAAGAATTAATTTAATAGTTTTTATTGAATTGAAAGGTCTCATTCGATCAATCATTTATTAGCAATACTTTCAGTTGCGGTAGGTGCTGGAGAGCTAAAACAAAATGGTAAATATAAATTTGGATTGATTAGAAGATGATGGAGTGATAAATAATTCAATAATATACTGATAATTATAATATGTATTGATTTCAGTGCTACGATTTAGTCAATCATTCGCATATACCTTCACTCGGAGAATAGAATGGATTGCTCTTCTTTTCTGAGCTGCGGTGGTGCTTGCTGCACAATTTTCTTTTGCTATGATCAATGATCATATAAATCAGGGTGATTTTCCTTGTTGAGAATGACCTACACACTACAGCTTCACATCCCGGCTTTTCTAAAAAAAATTTAAGATTTATTTCACCAAAATATAAAATAAAATTGCCTATCTTTAAAAAGGAGGTAGATCCAGGTTATCAGAACTTTTTTATTCATAATTTGTCTGTAAACCTTACATCAATCTTTCATATTGTAGTGACAACATTTTAGAAGCCAACATGTACTTAGGTAATTGTAACCTAAAAATTATATTATATAATATTTTTTCCTTGATACTATATATACATGCATTTTAAATACTAGAATAGTTCCATAACTTCTAACTAATTAAGTGTGTGGTATAAACATACAAATAAAAGTGTTAACTATTCCATACATACCTTTTTAGTGCTAAAAATAATTCCATAGTTTTTAAAATAAGAATTTCTTAGTGCTATACGGTTAACATACAAAGTAAAGTTTTATATGTAACATCTTTGTATGTAACTGAAATAAGTCGAAGTTTCTTTGCACGCAATAACCATCAATATCTAAACCTAACCTAGAATATTTGATAAACTTCATTTGACATATACTAGATTCTCATATTATTTCAAGGGCTTGGCAACATAGTACAGTTATGACAGATGTGACGTGCAACGGTTTTAATACTGAACGGGCTATATTTTGACCTGTTTTCTATGCGCAAAGCTCAACATTCCAGAATAGTGGGCAGCTGCTAAGCAATTAGAAAATAACAGTGCGGTAATATTCTTACCGCACTGCTGTAGCGTGCGGTAATGTTACAAATGGATTATTACAATAAAATGAAACAAAGTATGGTTTTAATTTTTATATTGATAAAGTTGTTATAAAAGAAATAAAAGAAACACCTATGGTTACCACTTCTATATTTCAATATGAACATAGAGAAACCTATCTAAACTTACTTGATTACATCTTGAATGAAATATTTTTTAATTAATTTTTTAAATGTAAATCAACGATCGAAGAAAAAATAGTATGTATAATTCGTGGAAAAAGCATATTCTCAAACTCCTGCGTTACCAGACTCGTCGCTACGCTCCTCCTCTGGTAATTATCACAGTCGTTTGGGAATATTATGCTTTTCCCACTAATTATACAATATACTATTTTCTATCAAGTGCGGAAGGTAATACTTTTCCGCACGCGACCGCAGATGTCCGAACGACGAGAAGCTCTACAGTTTCCTCCTTTAGAATTTCCACTTTGCGTGCCTGTTAAGCTTACAGTGCTCTGTTAACATACCTACTACAGCTTTGGTAGTTTTCCTATCTTTGCTTAATTAATTTTGATTAACTGTTTCTATACTATTGAGATTTCCCATCATCCTGGAGATGGCCATATTTATGACCGATTTTGCGACGTCGCAGTAGAAGTCCGGTCCAATAAATGGCATTAATAAGCCTTGTCTCGTCTTTCTATTGCCCTTAATATGACCCTTGAGTCCTTTTATCCAGGTTACCGCGACCTTGTGGTTAAGGTTCGTTGGCAATTCTATATTAGCTTAGTATTGACCTTTAAGGAATCGAGTACCTTTGGTGCAGCTTGGCACTCTGTAGAGCAAGCCGGCCTTTTAATTTCTTTAACGCAGTCACTTCCGCTTGGATAGTTGTGACGTCCTTAGAAAGGCTTTTTGCAATGGGCCCTCTGCCTTGTGGCCGTCCCTATACCAGGTTGCCAGTCTTTATGGTATAATTATTGTGAGATACAGACACCCTCTTGCCTTATGAATTTACAATTTACGAGTGAATAATAAACATTATTATTATTATTATTATTAAACAAATATCTTATAAGTAATAAGATCCAAGAACTCGGTTTTCAGCAATTATGTTCGTTATACGACATGCGACCTTGCATAAATACGAGTTTTTTTTATCTTAAACGTGTTATATATAAGGTGGGTTGAAATAAAATACTTTACTTCAATTTTTTTTCTACCTTGTTTAACGACTACTGACCGACCTCGTATACGCTGTTCGAATCGAGATACTGAAATACTTCCTAGTATTTCGATGTTGGCAAGATTAAATGCATTTGGTTGTGAGACAAGTTTTTTTAAAGAAAAATGTTTTGTATTATTTTATATCTTCACACAAAGCGATACTCTGATGATTTTGCATATAAATCTCCTCAAATATTTCACAAAATCTCCTTCGGGTAACGATACTTATATGTACATAGAAATATAACCTTAAAAACCAAAACATTTTCGAAAAGTGAAAGAGCTCAACTTTTACATTGAATTAAAATACACTGCCGAGCAAAAAATTTAGGACACTTTAAATAACTCGACTATTGTTATTGGGAACTTATGAATAAAGCTTAACATTACACCGGCCGACAAATTAAAAACTTTGGAACGTTGTTTTGATTTGAGTATTAATTATCGCTAATTTTGAGTGGTCAAAACACTTTTTTTTATCACATCTGAATTTTCAACAAAAGGAAAAAAAAGTTTATTTTGGATTTTTGAGAAAAAATCCAAAGTAAAATCATTACTATACATATGGGTGATTTATTGATTCGTTCGGCACCATCAGTCAGAGGCTTAGAGACCTCGGCACCTCAGCCTTCAGGCTTTTTGTGTTCTTGGTTATACCGTTTATGTGAAGAGAAGAGTAGCCCTTATTAGACAAAACTGTCTTTTCACTAGGTCCTTCTTGGAGAAATCCTCCCTTCGATACTCTATTCCTAGGAGTCTATATCTTGAATGAAACAGTGCTTCACATTCGAAGATAATGTGAGAGGCTGTTTCCTCCTCTTCCATGCACAACCGACAAATATGCCAATTGTATACATGTGCTTCCTTAGGGTACAGTGACCGGTGAGTAATCCCGTCACTTTCCTTATCTGGTCCCTGCTGAGATTTAATATTTCGTTAGTCAGCGACTCCGAGGGTTATTTGACCAGAAGTTTGCTGTGTTCCTGTTTTGGCACGCGTCTCCAGTACGTCTGATGTTATTTTGAATCCATCGAGATGTACAACCATGTGGAGCAGATTTTAATATTCCAAATACTGGTGAGGACCAGTGAATGCAGTTTCATACCCTAGCTTTGCTAGGGTGTCTGCCTTTTCATTGCCTGCAATACCCTTGTGCCCTGGGGTCCACTTGGGAGTTACTCTATTATGGTTTGCCAAGGTTAAAAGTTTTTGTAGGCAGTCCCAGACCAGTCTAGATCTGATCTGGGGACATGCTAAAGATTTTAGTGCTGCCTGACTATCTAAGGGTATAAGGATCTTTTGGCCTCTTCATCCCTTTTGCAAACACGTGGCGATAGCGTAGATTTCTGCCTGGAATGCAGATGCAAACTTCCCCAACGATGTGTGGACATTGCACCTGGGTCTGGCACCATGGACTCCAGCTCCTGTTCCTATGTCGGTTTTAGATCCGTCTGTGTACCACGCCAACGTTCCTTCCTGACTGCATGCTTCCAACCCATCCCAGTTTAGCTGGATATGGTATGGTTGGTTGTCGTTAATTGTGGCCAACATGTTATCAGTTCTCATTTCAAGAAGCGAGTTTGTGATAACATCTGTGATTCTGGAGTGACTATAGGTGTTGGTTCCTTCGTGCCAATTCCCATTGCACTCCAGCCTGTATGCAGCCATTCTTCCTTTACATGCAGAGCAAGAGACGGAAGATTGAGAATGGCTTCCATTGCCGCAGTCGTCAAATCAATCAATCAATACATATGGCACTTTTTTGGAGTGACAACTTTTGCGTTTCGCTATACAGATACATTCAAACACAAACGGAACATAGGGATTTTAAGCATTGTATCAGAACTGCTTTTGAACTAGTCGACCAACATCCAGCTTCAACAGATTAAAAACACGATTATTGCAATCGTTTATTTGGACACCTATAACATATCGTACAATTACCACCACTCCGTATTCTCAACTGTGAGCGGTCCTTAAGTAGCGCCAGACAGTCAGTAAACAGCAGTCGGTAGATAAGATTATTTTGAAAGCCGTTATGGCCAAAAGAGATCAGAACATATTATCTTAACTCGAAACATTAATTGTTAAAGAGAATTTAACAATTAATTTTCGATTTTAACAACATAAAACGTAAGCATATTGTTTCAATATGTAGCGACGTTTACTACCCCCATCAAATGATTATTCAATACTAATTCGCAGTTCGCACTTCGCACTTCGCACCTCGCACATAACTAACAAATTTTGGAAGGAGAAGGGGCGGGGTTTCTTATATTGGTTCTGAATCCAGCTGTCCAGATCAATACTTGATATTCATTGAAGTGAACTTATAGAAATGTTTTGTTGGTGGACTATTTAGATCGGCGAATACACTAAATCCCTATGTTCCGTTTGTATTTGAATGTATCTCTATAGGTCAAGCAATAGGTAAATTTGTATGACAAAAATCCTAGTAGAAAACGGACTGTGCCATCATGTAAAAGACATTACGTAGTATGAACATGATATATTTTCGACTTGCAAATGTTGTTCACGAAATTGTTACCAACATTTTTTTTTATTTAAAGAGAAACCGCACCACCACCTTTGGTGGTAGATCCTTGGAGATGTCCGTGAGTAAGTCTAGTGTGGCCTAGTCTAATTCTTGTTAGGGTTATTTGAGAGAAGCGACTAGAAGGGTTGTTATTCCATGGTGCATAATTCGGTTTAACTTCTTTCAATTTTGAAGGCTTCTGCTTCCAATCTGAGGTCCATTTTTTAATAATGAATTTTTAAATCATTCGCAAGTGTTTTGAAGATTGATTCGATGTTTGAATCATATGCTGCTCTCCAGGCATGTTTATCAGCTGTTTCATTTCCTGTTATGCCTATATGTGATGGAAGCCATAGGAACGTGATATTTTTGTCGACTAATTGGTGCATTTGATTTTTAATTAACTTGACCATTGGATGTTGAACATAGCAGGTCTAATGAGTTGGCAGAGTCGGTTGCTATGATAACATTCTTACTAGTTGTATAAGTAAGAGCCTCATACAGGGCATAAAGTTCACCTGTTATAACTGACGATTTTGACGGTAATTTAAATGTTTCCACTTTTTCTGGTACAACAACTGCGCATCCCACTCCAGAATTTGTTTTGGAGGCATCTGTGAAGATCAGGGTAGAATCGGGGGGATAAAGGGAGATTATTTCATGATAGTGGTTTACAATAATCTGAGGATTTGTGTCTTGCTTATCATATATAAGTAGTTGCCGGTTTAAATTAGACAATGGAGTTATCCTTGGGGGCGAAGATTCATAGTTAGTCTGGTAAACTTGAGGAAAGGTAATTTGTAACTTGTTTATAATGTTTTGTACTCTTAAATGGAATGGTAGGTGGGTTTGAGTGTTTTCGCGAGAAGAAAGGGAGTATACAAAATCAGGAATGTTGGACTTCATGGAGCGTCTTTTTGTGCATAGGACATGCTGATTACTTGTCTGCTTTGAGTAAGTGACGGTTCTCCGAGTTCCCATTGAAAACTATCTATAGGGGCTGTTCGAAAAGCACCAGATACTATACGGAGAGCGTTGTGATGAATAATATCTAGGGATTTTAATAAAGAGGGCACTACGGAAGAATATGCTATGCAACCATGGTCCATTTTTGAGCGTACCATTACTTTGTATAATAAAAGTAGATTATTTCCATCTGCACCCCATCGCTTGTTCGCTAGACATTTTAAGAGGTTTAATCCCTGTTGACATGCTATAACTAGTTGTCTAATGTGAAGTTTCCAGCTTAATGTCTCATCGAATGTATCTTATTTCATGGCATTGCTTTATGTTGTCTCCGTTCAGGTTTAAGGAAAGTGCAGTACGGGATGGTTTTTTGGAAAAAAATATATATTTAGCTAATTCTGGACCAGTAATCAATTTTATCTAATTCCTGTTCGAGCAGTTGAGTCATTGTGTTGATATTTTTTCCTTAAACAAACATAATCATATCATCCGCATAAAGCTTGGCCTGCACCGGTGTTTTGAGATTACTTAAGATATCGTTTATGGCTATCAGGAAAAGTGTAGGGCTTATGACAGATCCTTGCGGTGTCCTTGAGTTCTAACAGGGGATTTGTACGTACAGAAAATTTCCTATTCCTATGAAAGTTTTGTACGAAAGCTGAAACGTTTCTCTGAAATCCCCATGATTGTAATGTGGTCAGTATTTTGTGACGACATCGACATGCTAAGTTGAAAGCTTTGTTGATGTCAAAGTAAACAGCAATACATTATTGTTTATTGCAAAATGCTTCGTTGATTTGGCTCTCTAAATGTACAATGTTATCTATAGTGGATCTGAAAGGACGGAATCCGCTTTGCTGAGATGAGAAAATTCTTAGCTTCTAATATCCACATAAGCCTATTATTTATTATTTTTTACAGAAGTTTACACATTGTACATGTTAGTGATATTGGGCGGTAGGACTTTGCATCTGTTGGCGATTTGTTGCATTTTAATATTGGGATTATAATAGCTTTATCCAAAGACTAGGAAATTTATGTCTGTTACAAACATTTAAAACGAAAAAAAAGTCCATTTTTTAGTTTTTTGTTAATAACACGAAAGCTTATCAAGTAATCGTAATGGTGTCAATAAATGAATTGTAGATAATAAAAATAGGAATACAACTCATTTTTTAGCGAAGTGCTTGGATAATTAGGAGCAAAGAAAATTCGGAAAAACTGGAAAATTTGTCATTTTGTCAAAGATTCGTATCTTCGTCGTTTTTCAAGTTATAGCGTTGAAGCTTCATAGAAAACAAAACCTGCCCTTGTATCCATGGGACAATTACTTTTGTTGCAATTGAAGCGGAGATAATAAAATTTTCTTAGGATCAGTTAAATTTTTCCGTATGACATTTTTGGTTCCAGGTTCAAGTTTATTACGAGGACTCCATTGTTTTTTTGACTTAGTGTAGTTGTAGTGCTCTGCACAAAAAAAGGATATTTTGTGTTTCCTGATCGCTGAACTAACAACATAGTTATGATTTTGAGGTCACCACAAAGCCGTGAATTTCATATTCAATTTTATCTAGTAGTAATTCTAAATTTTCATAAGTTTCTTTCAAATGGACAGAGTGAGCAACAGGAACAGAAGCATATTAATTGGAGTTATTTAAAAGTACACCTTTTAAATCGATAAATAGTTTCCATGCTGAAGGATCATATTGTACACCTAACTTTTCAATAAGAGCAGGAATATGATTACAATAAACTAATGACTCTTCCTGAGAGAAATAAGTTACGAATTCTGCTTCACCTTTTCTCTACCAAGCAAATTGTGTACCAGGAGCTAATAGGTGTTTCGCATCAAGTCTAGATCCAAAAAGTTGAGCAGATTCTTTAGAAAGACCTAAGTCTCTTTTAAAATCATTCAACTCGCCTTGCGTGAATAGCTGTGGCTGATTCAAATTTGGTTCAAAAGCTTCCATTAACTCTTGACATTGTTTACTTGGTTCTGATGATCAGAAGTTGAATTTGGGGGTGGTACAGCAATTTCTGAACCATGTGGAATCGGTCCTGTAGCTGAGGTTACATTTGCATAGGCTATTTTATTTAATTTTTTTTGCATTAAAATCTTCTACATTCGTACAGCAAAAATAAAATCGTTAATATGATTAGTTGGCTCCCTCCACATCATAAGAATACCAAAAGGTAAGGATTGTCTTTTGCGATTTGTCCATTGCCTTAATTGTTCGACACAAATGGAAAAAAACTAATTGTGGAGTCTTCGATTTAAGATGAATTTTAAAGCCAAAATAAACATTATATGCATTTTGCCCAAAATCAGTAATTTTTTTTTGCTTTGAAATCATAAAATTTCCACAAATGTAACAAAAGGTATCTACACTATTTTGGCACTTTCGTTTTCATAAATATTTTTCAACCACAATTTCTTGATAAGATTCAATGAATACCAGAAGTAAAACGCTAACACTTTTTAAAAATAAACATTCTAATTTCAGAAAAAATTTTGTAAATAGAGTTACTGTAACGGCTTATTCTCGTGCAACGCCATGCGAATGGATGTGTTGCTATTGTAAATACATACCAAGTTTTCACACGAGAGGTCGCGTAATTCAAGAAAAGAGCGCCAAATGTAATAATTTATTTTTATAAAAAAAATTGCTAGTATATTAATTTTATCGAAAACCTGACGTATACGATAAAATAAGGCCCGTCAAAGCTATAAACCCTCTTGCATTAACGACTGATTGCATTCGACGAGGCATACTCTGAATTAAATTGAGGATTACATTCTATTCCCCTCCTGCAATAACAACTCCTTAACTCCTGGACAGTTCTTTTTGCCCCATCTCATCCCAGACATGTTCGATGGTATTCAAATCTGGACAGTATGCTGGCCAATTAAACCACACAATTCCCACTTCATCTAGATATTATTTAACAGCATGTGGTTTTGCATTATCATGCATGAAAATGCCTTGCTCGCCAAAGTGATCATCCAGGACCTCCGATATGTATCTGCGAGCTGTTAGAGAGCCATTCCTCACGAAAACCAAAAAACGGCTCATCTGTAAACCCCGAACCCAAAAATCTAATAACATACTGGTTGTTACAGTAAAAAAAATTATGTTGTGGTCACGTGACCGGAAATAAAAAGAAAAAGATTATTTATAATGAATATAAGCTTCAGTCTCACTTGTTTGTAGTTGCCATGTGAACAGTTGTCAAGATATTGGACTGTCAAAACGTCGTGTGATTTCCTTTTATTTATTTTTTTATGGAAAAATATTTAAAAAGTTACTGCGTCAAACTAAAACGTCCTAGACCCGCCACTGTTGTTTTTTATAGCCAAAAAAATATTCTAACCTAATTTCAATAATAATTACATACATATTGAGAATCTTCTTGCGATTTACAACATTAATTCGTAACCAAATTTACGCTCCATTTGTTTTCAAGTTGTCGAAATAAATTTTTCTAATTTCTTTTATGTTTATTGGAACACATTGTTTAAATGAAAGTAGATATTTCACGTCCAATAAAAACCAGCGTTTAGTGGAACAACATCATTACTTAGAAACTTACATAAGCAATGGTATTACTAATAATTACTTTTGAAAACTATGCGTAAAATTAAGGCACTAATCTTTTTGAAATTATGTCATTTTATAAACTCATCAAAATGCTTAACATTCTTAAATTTTCAACATAAAAATTTGAAGTAGAAAATTCTTCAGTAGTTCAACGTCTTAGTCCCCATTTCCAATTTTATTCGATCTGTTGCACTCTCATTCCACTCCTTTATTCTCCTCTGTCTCAAATCTTCTTTAACAGCATCTATCTATATATACTTCCTTTACATTTATTGTTACTTGAACAGTTTTCGAGATATTAGATTGACAAATAAACAAAAATAAGTAAGAATATCTTATACCTAAAGGATTAAAGTAAGGATACTACCGTGAGTTGAAAATGGAAAAGCCAATTATTATCAATTACTAGGTTACTTGCATTTCCATCTCATGATCATTGAAAAAAAATTTGAGCTATTGACAATCTCTTTTACATTATTGGATAAATTTTTTGTTGGGTCTGCCCTTGAAATTTTGACATCACAAGATTAGAATTTTCATAATTTATTCATTAAATAGTGGAATTAATTATAAGAGTAATATAAGAAGATTCCACAAAGTAAGGGTCCAAACAGTAAATTCAGTGTCTGTAGATGTTTATTTTGAATTTGCATGAATAAAAAAAATTGTTGTTGCTGAATCAGGGCTGGAAAATGGTTGATCTATCACTTCCACTCTTTGAAAGGTCAAAAGGGGTGTCCCAAATTCCAGGTGAGCATATACATCTTATGAACAATGCCGACGGACCGTGGGGCAGACTTAATGACGATCCCTCATGATTGTCACCTGGATCTATACGGCCAACATAAGACCCATGCTAACCTATGGAGCCGTGATTTGAAGTACAAAAAAGTACAACAAAACACACTTAGCAAATTCAAAGAATAGCATGTGTCAACATAACAAGAGCCATGAGAACCACACCCACCAAGGCTATGGAGATAATTCTTAATATCATTCCCCTTGATCTTTATATCAAAGAGGTAACTGTGCTGTCCATGTATCGCTTCCATATTTTTGGTATAGACACAGGGTGTGGAGTAACGAGAAGTCAACTGTGGTGGGAATCTATCAAAAAGGCGAAGACGAAAATATGTGCATCTATACAGATAGCAGACAAGCACTACTAGTTCTGAAGAGACCACGTATCATATCAGGGTCAGTACTAGAATGTCACCATGCTTTGGTTGAGGCGACAAACAACAATGTCGTGGACCAAACTCCAGGAAACAAACTTTTTGAACCAGCCTGCTCCGCCAATGCAACAGTTTCAGTAGTGGCAAGCCTAGTGCTTTAAAAAAAGGTGGGATGAAACAAAATACTGCAAACTAACCAAGGAATTACTGTATTTTTGGTGACAGCAGAGGCAATCCTTATGTCGAAGAAGTGAACAGGAAGATGATACAGTAGAACATATCTTCTTGGAATCCTTGACTCTATCATCCAGGATCGGCGAGTTTTGGCTAACACCCGCCATACTCAGAGAAGCTTCTCTTGGGAACCATAGGTTGGTTGACGTACTAAGAGGAGCTTCCAGGAGGCCTGGGTGCTGTGGGGTTTTCCCTACCCTCCCAACTTATCAGATCCAAAAAGCCACGCGATGGAAGTATACAGTGCCATATAAAAAAAATTGTTAAATTTCTTTTCTCATGAATGTATGTATTGTCTTTCGATTAGTATATGGAGATGTTTTTAAAAGGACCACTTTCCTCATAGCCTTCGGCCATGTTCTCATTAAAACTGTTATGTATATACCGCCGATGTTTATGTAATTTCAATAGGTCGGCGTAAGCACCTGTAACATCTATTGTTTAAACATTAATATATATGATATATTCGCTATTAAGTAGCAATAATTTCAATCACAATATTATACGTCTGACCTAGAGTAGTAGTACGCAACAAAAAAAGTGATTTGAATTTTTTCTTTCTGTTTAATTTCCTTTCTACTGTAATATGTATGTAATTTAATTAAATCAGTATTCAGGTAGTAGCGCTGTGCTGTTTGTGTGACTCAACTAAAACCGTTAAGATTGTAAAATGACGATATTCAATAATATATTACATAATATCTGTGAGAATGGTTTAGTTTATAAATAGGATAGGAAAAAATGTAGATTCAGATCGAGATTGTAGGTTGAGAAAGTGAAAAAATATTAGGCCAGTTAAAAGATATTCCTTTTGGGATCATTCTTTCAACGGGAACTTTTATAACCTCAAAAATATTGCGTATGATAATTGCAGTTGATGAAATTACAGTTTTTAAGATCTATTTATTTAATTTAAGATAGCAATTTTCAACACCAGTTGGTGTAAGGCTGTTTCACAGGATTTTCCTGATTGATAGGCATGTTGGTTATAATGTAGTGGCCTTTCAATGAAGAAGTTTTCCCTAATATGCCTATCAAAAAGTTTGTCCATTATATTCAACATGAAAGAAGACAGAGTTATTGGCCTGAATGACTTTTCCGGGGAATAATCCTTACCTGGTTTGGGAATAAAGACGATTCGGAATCTTTTCCAAGCAATTGGAATGTATCCAGTTGCTAGCGATGCTCTGAAGAGTTTACAAAGTACTGGAGATAGGTGTATTTGCCCCTGCTGCAGATGCGCTGGGATTATACTATCTGGTCCAAGGAGCTTTGTATAGCTAAACCGAGTTCAATTTGCGCTGGGTTATTACTTTATTGGCCGCACTCCAATCCTCTTTCCTCGCACGAGCCAGGGGAGTTGGAGGTCCGACGGATAGCTCCGTTCCTATCTCTACAAAGTCTGGTAGATGTGCCTGCAGTAGAATCTGCAGGGTCTCGCTGCCAGTTTCCGTGTATGATCCATTAGGTTTTAAAATATTGCCTATGGGATTGATAGGGTTTTTGGCAAGGATTTTCTGGAGTCGAGCCGTTTCTGAGGTTGTTTTCACCTCACCACAGAATTTCCTCCAGGACTCCCTTTTTGCTTTCCTGATCTGTTTGTTGTAAGCAGTCAGAGTTTTTTCGGGTCGAGATGGGAAACTCATGTTAGAATGGTTCCAGGACCCAAACAGTGTTGGACTCATCCCCAAGGGGATGCCCACCAACCAAACCCACCTCAAACTCGCCGTTACCCCCGCCTCGGAATCACTACCCTAGCATACTTCGAGACGGGCGGCGGTCCCTCGCACACTCTCCGCTCACGCCGTCGTCTTCCCCTTAACTATCACTCCTACCTCTTATGCCATATCGAGTCCTTCTCTTCCCCTAACTATGCTCTCTACTACGCCACTCACCTCCATACATTCCTCCTCCCTCCTCAACATTATCTCCACCATGTTCTCCCAATACACCGCCTGCCCTAGTTTCCTCTCTTCTTCAGCACTTCCTCGTTCCTCCAGCATCTAAACACATGCCCCACATCATCCTCCACTTCACCTCTCTCGCACACTCCAGTCTCTCTTTTCCCGATCTTGTGGAGGTTCCCTACTTTTGACCCATGTCCAGTGAACACCTGTCAAGAAGTAGTTCAGCAGTAGTCCATCCAATATTTCCTATTCCCAATCGCTACTTTTAGGGCGCTCTCTTACTCCTCCCACCTTCTCTTCAATTCCTCCTCTATCCATTTCTGTACTTCCTCTCTGATCGCACCCCTCCTGGCTCTAGCCATCACGTCCCATGAGTAGGTCCTTGCTAGCACCGCTGCTGCCAGTCCACCCACTGTCCAGTACCCCTGCACCACCCTCAGCAGTATCCCTCTCTGCACCCGCAGGAGTGGCCTAGCCGTCGCATTCACTCCCGCTCTTTCACCCCACACCTCCGCACCGAACAGCATACACTGCTATACCGTCCTACCAATTATCCTCCTTTTCCACTCTCCCGCCTTCCCTCTTCGCCATCTCTGCCGCCTTTAACATGTGTGTTCTGAAGAATCCAACTACACCCCTAGGTATTTCCATCCGAATCATCCTTCCCTTCACCATCACCACCACTTCCCCCGTCTTACTCCGTCCCTTCACTAGCAACCCCACCATCTTATTTTCCGCCACTTCTAGTCCGCACCGCTCTATCTTCTCCACAATCTTCCTACACATTCTCTCCGCTTTTCCTTCTATCTCCGCCTCTCCCTTTGCCGTACATACCAGACACACATCGTCCGCATACACCGTAATCTCACATCCCTCCCTAATCTCCCACAAACCTCATCAAACACTTCCATAGCGTCGGTTCAGGAACCGAGCCCTGGGGCACTCCAGCCTCCGTCTCATACCTCCTTCCTCTAGTGTCTAATATCACACGTCCCGTCAGGTAGTCCTCCACCAGGCTAACCAAACCCTCTCCCACTCTAAGCCTCAGCAACGCGGTCAACATTGCCCGTTTGCTGACTCTGTTGAACGCATTCCCGACGTCGAAGAACACGAGTAGGGCCAATTTCTTGTTCCTTCAACTGCCCTCCTTAGTCCTTTCCACCAAGCCCATTAGCCTGTCCAGCGCCGAGATACATGATTTATCCTTCGCAAACCCGTGCTGGTTTACCCTAAAACCTCCATTCATACCAACTTCCTCCTCAATCCTATCCTTTATTATCCCCTCCATCAATTTACCCATACCACACAACAGGCTGATGGGCCTATAGTCCCCCGCTTCCCCTCTCTACCTGCCTTCTTCAGCAGTATCACCCTGGCCATCTTCCATCCTTCCGGAAACTCTTCCTCCCTTAGCACCCTGTTGAATAGCTCCCAGAAGTACTCCCTATTGTCATCCAACAGCCTCTTCATCATATCACCCCTCAGGCCATCTATCCTTGTGGCTTTCCTTACTTTAATGTTTCTCCCCCCCTCCTCTACTTCACACTTCTCTACCAACCTTATGCCCCTAATTTTCCCTACCCCCTTAGTATCCTGGACTTCTCGAATCCTGCCCCCCACTCATGGTTCTCCCCCTGTGAACAATTTCCCTATAATCTCCTTCTCCCAATTTTCCCCTAGAACCTCGTTCCTATTTCCACCCATCCTCTTGACCGCTATCTCATGCGCCTTTCCCCACGGATTCCTCCAGTAATTCTTCCCACTTCCTTCTTTTTTCCCACTCCACCCTAGGCTCCAGTTCCTTCTTCTTCTCTTTGTATTCCCCTCTTCCCTCTATCCTTCCTCTTCCCCCCAGCATCCGTCTTCGTTCTTTCTTACACTCCCTCCACAGCTCCTCTATTTCCTCATTCCACCAGTAATTAGCCCTCCGCTCACGCCTATTGCCCCTCTTTCCCTCTCTTTTACAGCCCTATATCACATTGTACAATTCATCTACATCATGTCCAAGTCCCCTTTCTATCTCCTGTTTTACTTTCTTCCTCGGCCTTCGTCCACCTCCATCCCCACTCTCCCAATATTTCCTTTCTCCCTTTCGTTATATCCGTCTCCACATACCTATGTAAGCTCAAGCTTTTCTCATCCTCCAGCACCCTCCACCCTCCACCCTCCAAGCAGTCAATGTGGAATAATATTCTTCCCACTCTCCTGTCCTTTTCGCACTGTTAAACAGTTTGCTAGTTCTCGATTTTAGTCTGGTAAGCTCCTTGTTCCACCAGGTTAATTTATCCATACAGGATACCTCAGAGCAGTTGTAGTTAAGAATTTAGATGGCCTCGCGGAAGTTGTTCGGAGGTAATGGTTACAGCGTCCAACAACAGTGCCGTGCTAATCATCTTAAAATTTTCGAGTAATAATTACTCGAGGAATAAATTTTAGTTGCCGTCCACTAGATTGGAAACAGACTCAGTCCTGGCCCAACCATTATATCACTTGGAATTAAATGACAGCATAGTCTAGCTTCCTTCGGAATATTCTCTTCCGAATGATTTCTGATCTATGAAGATGATTTTCATCTCGAGGAATTCAAATATTTACTTAAATTCACTAACAATGCAACAATACCATACAGAACTTATTATATTCTTATTAGAATGGGTATATAGTATCAAGTGGTACGACACTGGTAGTTTCAGAACTGGTTGATTTTTTGTGAAACGATGTATTGTAAACACTATTCATACATTTTTTTTGCATACTACCCAACAATTCTCCATTTTCGACCACAATTGAACACAACAGGCTGGTAAGGTGATTTTTGCGAGCAGCAGATATAGTGCTGCTAACGGATACAAAGAGAAATGGAATATACTGTAAAAGTGCTGTAACTTTTGAAGGAATGGTTAGAATTTTACATGAAGTTGGTGTCTAGACTGATAATACTTGTGGTTTCTACGCTGAAAGTGCACTACACTGCCATGCACTGTTTAATTAAATTTAGAGAAACTATTTTTACAAATTAGATTCATTCGAAATAAATATTCATTTGGTATTACGGCCGTCCTATTTTTATTAATTATTATTGCACACTCTGTTAATATCGTTTAAAAACAAATTTTTACGACCTTGATCCAGTTGTTCACCAAAGAACAAAGTATTATTTAGCCGTGTAGTATCATTAACAAAAACCACACAGTTGATTGTTATAAAATTTTAATACTTTGTAATGATACTTCTATATGAATTATTTATTGAATATTCAGCTAGACGTCATTGTTGAAAGAAAAAAGGCACAGTTGAATTATAGGCGTTGAGATCATCAGCAATTTGCTGAAAAACAAAAAAATATCTTCCGAAGATCTTTTTATGAAACCTTCTTACTGACTTAAACATATTTCTACAATTTAACTTCTGTTCTTCACGTCTTCTTTTTTCTAGATCCCTGTTTTGTGTTGGTAATGACGTTGAATGTCAATCGCATATGTCAAATTTTTGTGGCAAACAAGTTTATCTAGTGATGAGCGATAAATAACGTACTGTGCTCTATTAACTGATATTAAGAATTTATAGATTATGACTGTTTGCTGCAATTTAGTAGTACTTTGCGGTTCTCGTAGTACACACTTTTGTTTTAATTTTTTTTTAAATAGAGTGTTGCATCACGGTAAGAGTTAACAGTGTGATTTTAAAATCACGGTTTCGCTCATCACTAATATTGACATTTCGGAAAAAAGGTTTAAACAAGGAGTTAAAGGCATAGATAGTTTACTAAAAGGACAGTTTTGTCTTCGGAAATAACAAGTTTATGTTTATTCATAACTATTGACGGTCCGCCTGGTATAGAAGTAATGGGCGGAGATAATAAGTGAAAGTTATCAATAAAACATTGCATTTTATTGATTATACGTACAGGATGTGAAATATGATTGACACATTAAGCATTGATATATAATTTGCGTTTTTTCTTTGATGACAGATACAAATGAAGTATCGAATACCGGGTGATTCTTAGCTGTGATTCTTTGGACATTTCACTCAGTTTTTCCCTGAATTCCAGGGTATTATTCATTTTTCAAAAAGCTAATAAAACAATAAACTAAGCGCCTACAAAATTTAAAAAAATATTCAATTACACGGTCAATATCGTCGTAAAAATATCCGTATAATATGTTCTGCTTTCTGGGTACGGTTATTACAGAGACTGACCGAAAAAAAAATGGCAAAAATAGATATGACTGAACTGAATAGGTTTTTATTATATAATGATATAATCAAAAAAGAAAATAACTTATGTCTATTACTGAAGCTAATTTATTTATTGGATAATTATTATCCCAGTGCTCCTTAAAGAGTTTGGCTTATTTAAAATACCCTACATGGTAAAAAAGAAGAATTAAGTGTAAAATATATTATAATATAATACCTCTTCTTTTCCTCTATGAAATATGCCATTAACCTTTCTTCTTCTATCATTCCAAAGAATTTACATAAGCCGTATTAAATATGGCTTTGGCGAACAAAGTGAAAGAAGATAGACTTCCGTATTGTGAACACACTCTGAAATATTGACATTTTGTTTATTACAATTGCTTAAATATTATTTTAGTTACATAAATATTTAACATAACATGAAGAGAAATATTAAACTTTCGTTATTGTGTATTTTTTAACAACCCTGTAGATTCTTTGTTGAGTGTATATTGAGGCCAAGGTAGTATTTAGATGTAATTTTGCTTAACCACTAGTTTGAAGAATAGACAGAGTTTGTTACCAACTATGCGAAGAATAAAAAAACTAATTTTTTTATTATTTCAGTAGATTTTGTTTGTCACTGTCATAATAAAAATATAATTGACAACTGTCACTTCATAAAGTGACAGATATATCTCGATTATAATCATTGAACAATAAAGATTTAATATTAATAAATTATGATGATTAGGTTTACCACACGATATCCAGATCGACCACGACTTAGCCATGTCACTCCCTCGGCCTTTATAAATCGTTATGATTCATTCATTTATAGGTTATATATGATTAAAATAAACGTTATCTTTGTATTTCTTCCTCATTTGCAATCGTGATTCTTCAGTAGTCCAAACAGCTGCCGAAGTCACGAGCCGTTCTTGAACCGCTTTGAAAAAAATAACATATTATTGCAAAATAGTGGCAGATGAATAACAATACTATAATGGGATGAGTTAACGGTATAATTATTGTTACTCATCTTATTGTTTTGATCGTTGACCTCGTCTACAATGTATAAAAAAATGAAAATTGATTTCCAGCGTTGGATTGAAGAAAAAATTATTTTGCATGTCTCAGCTGAATTGCTTCGAATTTACCGGACTGATTAAGTTGAAATTTGGTACATTATTGGATTTCTGTAACCCAAATACAGACGTGTAACGAAATGGATCAGGTTTTGGGGGACAAATAGGAAAATATAATTTTCTTTCTTCTTCTCTTCTCCTTCTACCTTTTCAGGTGCCGGACGAGGATTCCGGTTCCTCTTGTACCCAATGCTTCCATTCTTTCCTATCTCTTGCTAATCTTTTCATTTCATCTAGAGTTTTTCCTTTCTTATTCCCTATCTCCTTTATTTGGTTTATCCACTTTCTTCTCGGTCTACCCCTTCTTCAGTGAATAGTACTTCCAGCTTCCATCACCTTTCTTGTAATTCTATCTGTTTTCATTCTGACAATATGTCCATACCAATTTAATTGTTTTCTCTTTATTTTTCTTATTATTGATTCTTGTTATTTGTCTTATATCTTCATTTCTACGTTTGTCCCACTTTGTTTTCCCTGCTATTCTTCTTAAGTGCTTCATCTCAATTGTGTTCATCTTGTTTTCATTCTTCTTTCTCAGTGTCCAGTTTTCACTTGCATATATGTTATTATTGGCATCGTTATTGTATTGTATATATATATATTTTTCGAATTTCAAAATTCATAGTTTCAATGTTTTTCAAGAAAAGAGATGAAAATTTACCATTTCTGTCCCCCGTTATCCTTGAAAAACACTTTTTCATTTACTGCATAATACAGTACAATACACAGTACAGTTGTCGAATTTTGTATAAGTGGCAACTGGAAGGTTATAGCAACGTGGGAAATGAAAGTATTGAAAAAATTCTGGTTTAATTTCCCATCAAAAACAAATCAAATATGAATATACAGAGAAAAAAATTATAAAATGTTGAAATCAGTGGCGTAGCATGGAGAGGACAGCAGGGACCATGACCCCAGGCGGTACTCGAAAGGGTGCGAGTGCTCTACCTGTGGGATCCTCATGCTAGAGTTGCGCGATACACTAGAAAGTATCGATATTAGGTATCGATACGGATCGGAACGTAAATTATCGATACAGTAGAATATCGAATATTAATTTATCGATACTCGGAGTATCGATACGTTAACGATCCGAGATTTTGCTAATTTTGACGTTTTTTCGGTAAAAATCACCTTTTTGGGGGTGGAAAAAGACATTATTGTGATTTCCGTCCAAAGTAGAGTTCCTAGAATAAAAAGTTGATTATAAAAGTTGTAGATCTTGGGAAAATCTACAACTTTTACATTAGTGACTTTTCCACATAACCTCAAAATTAGCTCGAAAACGCAAAAAACTGCATTTTTCGTTTTTTATTTTTAGTTTCGTTAAAAAATGTTCGATTTTGATGAAAATTTAGTAGAAGGTAGCTTTGATAGTCATAAACCATGAGAAAAAATTTCAAATTGAAATATTGGAAATTTTTCGAGTTATGACGTTTTTTCGATAAAAAACACTTTTTTTTGGGGCGGTGGAAAAAGACATTATTGCGATTTCCGGCCAAAGATGAGTTCCTAGAATAAAAAGTTGATCATAAAAGTTGTAGATCTTCAGAAAATCTACAACTTTTTCATTAGTGACTTTCACAAAACCTCAAAATTAGCTCGAAAAACGCAAAAAACTGCATTTTTCGTTTTTATTATTAGTTTCCTTAAAAAATGTTGTATTTTGAGTAAAATTTAGTAGAAGGTAGCTTTGATAGTCACAAACCATGAAAAAAAAATTTCAAATTGAAATATTGGAAATTTTTCGAGTTATGACGTTTTTTTTGATAAAAAACACTTTGGGGGGTCGGAAAAAGACATTATTGCGATTTCCGGCCAAAGTTGAGTTCCTAGAATAAAAAGTTGATCATAAGAGTTGTAGATCTTGAGAAAATCTACAACTTTTTCATTAGTGACTTTCACATAACCTCAAAATTAGCTCGAAAAACGCAAAAAACTGCATTTTTCGTTTTTTATTTTTAGTTTCGTTAAAAAATGTTCGATTTTGATGAAAATTTAGTAGAAGGTAGCTTTGATAGTCACTAACCATGAAAAAAAATTTCAAAGTAAAATGTTGGAAATTTTTCGAGTTATGACGTTTTTTCAATAAAAACACTTTTTTTGGGGGGTGGAAAAAGACATTATTGCGATTTCTGTCCAAAGTTGAGTTCCTAGAATAAAAAGATAATTATAAAAGTTGTAGATCTTGAGAAAATCTACAACTTCATCAGTGACTTTTCCACATAACCTCAAAATTAGCTCAAAAAACGCAAAAAACTGCATTTTTCGTTTTTTATTTTTAGTTTTGTTAAAAAATGTTCGATTTTGATGAAAATTTAGTAGAAGGTAGTCACAAACCATGAACAAAAATTTCAAATTAAAATATTGGAAATTTTTCGAGTTATGACGTTTTTTCGATAAAAACACTTTTTTTTGGGGCGGTGGAAAAAGACATTATTGCGATTTCCGGCCAAAGTTGAGTTCCTAGAATAAAAAGTTGATAATAAAAGTTGTAGATCTTGAGAAAATCTACAACTGTTTTATTAGTGACTTTCACATAACCTCAAAATTAGCTCGAAAAACGCAAAAAACTGCATTTTTCGTTTTTTATTTTTAGTTTCGTTAAAAAATCTTCGATTTTTATGAAAATTTACTAGAAGGTAGGTAGCTTTGATAGTCACAAACCATGAAAAAAAATTTAAAATTGAAATATTGGAAATTTTTCGAGTTATAACGTTTTTTCGGTAAAAAACACTTTTTTGGGGGGGTGGAAAAAGACATTATTGCGATTTCTGCCCAAAGTCGAGTTCCTAGGATAAAAAGTGGATCATAAAAGTTGCAGATCTTGAGAAAGGCTACAACT
Organism: Lochmaea crataegi; assembly: GCA_947563755.1. Classification (NCBI taxonomy): domain Eukaryota; kingdom Metazoa; phylum Arthropoda; class Insecta; order Coleoptera; family Chrysomelidae; genus Lochmaea; species Lochmaea crataegi. The sequence continues at coordinate 118,338,699 of OX387422.1, read as the reverse complement.
ATTTCATCAGTGACTTTTTCACGACCTCAAAATTAGCTCGAAAAACGCAAAAAACAGCACATTTTTCGTTCACAACGTGATTAAAAAATCACGATATCGCTCATCACTGTAGATAACGCCACTTGCCGCTACCACTAAAAATCCCGTATCGCAAGGTATCGATACACTACAAATTTATCGATACTTGGAATGCATCGAAAAGCATAGTATCGATACAAAATATCGAGTATCGGAAGTAAAAGTATCGATACACTGGAAAATCGGATAATATCGCGCATCACTACCTCACGCCCCGGGCGTCGAAAACCCACGCTACGCCACTGGTTGAAATCTGACATTTCTATGAATAAGTTTGACATTTAGCGCCTGTTATGTATGCAAAGTTAAAATAAAAGTTAATATTTCATCACACATTTCTAGATATTTTGTAAATAATAAATTTCCCAAAGAAATAGTAAATGAATTCGTTGTATGGCATTTAAGTTTGTTTTAAAATCAACGAAGCCGTCACGTATAACAGTGGCACGACTAAAAACTGATACGTAATATTGTCACGGTTGAAGTTTTATTTTATTCATTCGAAAAGTTTCACTTTTACCGACCGAAATTTCCATAAAAACATTTCAAGTCCCGTTTTGTTCATTTGAAATTCATATGATGAATATTAATATACAAGCTTGACTGTTTTTTGTAATAAATTTTGTTAAACTAATTAGGAATTCGTCAGAAAAAATCACACCTCTATAATTAATTATATAAATATCAATTTAACTTGACACGCCTATTGTAACCTTAAGTATATCCAATAAACCATTCCAGAATGACGTCACTGACAGGTCGGCCATATTGTGCTGGAGGGCACACTATTTAGTTTTCATTGTTTACTGGTAAATAACGGATGATAGTGGTACTTTAATCAGTAATTAGTTTGTCGTGTCGTTTTGTAGTATTTTAAGTATAGAATGTGAGGAGAAAGAGATAATGTATCTTTTTTTTCGATTTCCGGCAGTTTTAAAGAAGCGATGTGACTATTTAAATGCTCTATCTGAACCACGTCGTGATGCTTGGAACAGTGCTTTCAAACGAGGGCCCCTCAGTGTATCAACAAATGTATTGCTTACAACAATGAAATTGTTTGGTCGAAAGGATCGATATTGTCTATAATACGATTTTTTTCATTGCACTAGCACCTACGTACTTCCTGACATATTTGCTACAATTTTATCAAAATAACACCAGAAAACTAAATTTTCAAACTAAGCACATCCGAAAGCACACAAGGTTAAACGCCAACTAATCGATTTGATTGTCATTCAGCACAATATGGCCTGTCAAAGTCACGTGTTCTAGAATGGTCTGAAGATAAATAATAACCTTTACATTGATTTTAATTTTAAAAACCAGACAAATACGAGTGGGTTCCATACGTGCAGATTGTCAAACGTAGGAAGAGATACAATGCGAGTTTGTAATTATGACCACTTCCTCCGAGTTTGCAAAGAACAGCGGCTGAATTCATCAGTGAAAAAAAATCTCTACTTCATGCCGCATACACAGAAATTGTATATTTACTCGTCACATACGCGTTAAGAAGCTGGAGTGACAATACTTACGAAGGCTCTCATAAGCCTATGTCGAAAGGGCAAAGATTCAATATTGCACGCGGGAAGTTAGAATTGTTTTGTAGATAAGGCACATTTGAAGTTTAAATCAAATAGAAAATCAGGTCATTATCATAGTGAAATGACTTACAATAATCATAAAAAATGGCTTTAAGAAAAAAGTATACCAAATAGCGATCTTGTGATTGATGATGTTCCATACCACAATGTTCAGCTATGGACAAACGTCCAACTATGGGCTCTAGAAAACACGAAATAAGAGAACGGCTTCGACAAAAAAAAACATGTTTTTTACAAAGGACATGAAAAAAATTGATAGATTTGTATAGTATAATAAAAATTTACAAGCCAAGATATAATAATAAATATAATCGTATGTGGTGACAGCGAGTCTGTGAATTTTAGTTCAGACCCTGAAACTTTCGGGGATTGAGCCACTTTAAAACAACATTTGAATTTAATTCAATTATGAGTTTGTCATTTTATTACCCCCCAATATCCAAAATTCATGTATTTACGTTACACGTCCATGTTTAGGTCACAAAGATGCATGTATGTACAAAATTTCAACTTTATTGGTCCAGTAAATTCAAAGCAATTTTGTTAAAACTATATTTTTAAAAATTTATCCTTACAGGACAAGATTCAACCATCTGCATATTTATTGTAATCCTGTTTTGTTTTCAGATTCTGCGGTGTAGAATAAGGACTTTTGTGCTACTATGTGTGACAGTTATTTTACTACTTCAACTAGTTTCAACTGAAAAAGGTAAGTTTATTCATATCAACTGTCAAATAGGTACTGCTATTTCCCAAAATATTTTTATTTATAACAATGTTTTAAATAAACAAACAAAACTGGCTAATCTGCAATGATAATTAAGTTACATTATAAACTTTAAATCTACAGGGTGAACCTACTTTTAGTTATACATTCAAATGTTACGTTTAAATACAAAATCTGATTAGGTACCTGAGTATTTTTCCCAGAAAAGAATTATTACAGTTTCCTGTAAAATTGTCGTATTCAATAAAAGTAGATATCGAAGAATAAATATATTATTCAACGCTTTACAAGAAAGTTTTGAAAAATATTTTTCAAAAACAGTTACCGTTCAACTTAAGAAGAAACAACTACTTCCCGGGCTATATTCCCAGATTGAAGCACTTTGGACGCATTCACTCTTTATCAAATCTAGCTCAAATCTGCATTGAAATAGGTGACTGGCAGTGGCGACTCGTGGTTACTTTAAACAAGGAGGCAAAAAACAAAGCAATGGAGAAATAATTTATCCAATATTTTTTTGTGTTATCGTGATATGTTTCAATAAATTGATTAAACGTAAACAAACGCGCGTGACTTAAACCGCATCATGGCGTCAAATTACGGAGGACTATGTAGGTACTCTAGTTTAGCTGACGAGTCTAGAGGTGGTCGTTTTTACAATAACGGTTTTAACATGTATGTATGCCGACTATGCCGTTTGTTCGTACCATGACGTCACGCGGCATTTTTGGGAGCAAGGCGAAATATAAAATTAAAATCAGTTTTCTCACTTATAATTAACGGATGTTTGTTATTTCGCGCAAATATGCTTGGTAAGGGTTAATCTATGAAAAAAAAATGTGAAAATTTCTCACTGAAAGTCGTTTCCCACGGTGCTGTAGGCGAAAGTTTCCAAGGTCATCAACCGCGATTCTGCCGTTGCCAATTATCGGATGATTCTTTAAATATTATTAAATTCGGACGGTTTCTTGCTAATGTTTTAAAAATGTATGATTTCGATTTTATATTTGATAAACTGAAAAAATTGCTTACCAACTAGTCCAAAATATTTTCACAATGTCTAATTTCGTTTAGTTTGTCCAATGTGCTATAATTTCAAAAACTACACTGAATTTTAGCAGTTACCTAATTTGCATAAGAAAGATTAACCTAACCTATAAACCAAAACATCAATGAAAATAAAAAGGTGAGCGGTCGTCGGACCGCCGACAGAAACTTGCTTCTTATGCACAATAGAATGCGAGGTTGGGAAAACTATCAATAAAAATACGCGCAATAGAATACAAGAACATTATTATCTTCACTTCTAAAAGAAATGTGCAACAAAACCATTTCTCGTCGATAGTCATTGAAATGATTGGCCATATCGCAATTGCGATATCTTATCATTTTAGACCATTTTTCCAAATTTTAACAATTATTGACCATTTTTGACAGGATCTGACAATAATTGACCATTTTTGACCATTTTTTTTTTAAATTTTGACAATTTTCTACAATTATTGACCATTTTTGACAGTTTTTTATAATTATTGACCATTTTTTCAAAATCGCTTGACGAACGCCTTTTCATAACATCACACGTTTCACGAGTTCACTAGCCTTCCCAAAAGCTTCAATAATTGCCAAATTGAATTGTGAACAGAACATTAATCATAGTCGTTTCAAGAGAATAAGAGACTTGCCTTCAATGGTTTAGTTTTGACAATTATTGATCATTTTTGACAATTTTTCAAAAATGTTGACCATTTTAGACTATTTTTCCAAATTTTAACAATTATTGACTATTTTTGACAGGTTCTGACAATAATTGACCAATTTTTCAAAATTTTTGACCATTTTTCAAAAATTTCGACAGTTTTCTACAATTAATGACCATTTTTGACAGTTTTTTATAATTATTGACCATTTTTCAAAAATTCCGACAATTTTCTACAATCAATTACCATTTTTGACAGTTTTTTTATAATTATTGACCATTTTTCAAAAATTTCGACAATTTTCTACAATTAATGACCATTTTTGACAGTTTTTTATAAGTATTGACCATTTTTTCAAAATTTGGACAATTTTCGACCATTTTTCAAAATTTTAACAATTATTGACCATTTTTGACAGGTTGTGACAATAATTGACCATTTTTAACAATTTTTCAAAATTTTGACAATTTTCAACAATTATTGACCATTTTTTACAGATTTTTATAATTATTGACCATTTTTTCAAAATTTTGACAATTTTTTACCATTTTTCAAAATTTTAACAATTATTGACCATTTTTGACAGTTTCTGATAATTATTGACCATTTTTGAAAGGTTCTGACAATAATTGACCATTTTTGACAATTTTTCAAAATTTTTGACAATTTTCAACAATTATTGACCATTTTTGACAGTTTTTCATAATTATTGACCAATTTTTCAAAATTTTTACAGCGGTACACCTCTCTCTCTCTCCCTTTCTAATGAGTCATCGCGTGACGAACGATTTTTCGTAACGGTTACACGTTTCACTAGTTCACTAGCCTTCCCAAAAGTCCTATGTCGTGCAATAAGAAGAAAGCTTCAATAATTGCCGAATTGAATTGTGAACAAAACATTAATCAAGAGAATAAGGGACTTGCCTTCAATGGTTTAGTAAACATATGTAAAAAAATGCTATAATGGTATGGTATATTTAGGCAAGGCAACACTCACGACTTTGCCGTATGTACCAGTACCATAGAGGAAGGCTTTATCGAACGTATGTAGGATGACTTGCAAATGGGCGTAATTGAAATTTAAATTACGCAGGTTCTGGACACTGGTGGGCGCTGTTATTGGAATTACTTTAGAAAATATTAGAAAATTAGGGATTGAAAAAAAATGAGTGTGCTTTAGACCACACACCTGAAGTAAGAGTTCTAAAATATTTAATGTATTGAACAAAATCTTAATTTATAAATTGTTCAAGAACGAAATGAAATTACAAAATTATCAAAAAATCACCGTTCGCGGAACGCTAGCAAACTTTGCGAACTACATATTTCAAGGAAGAGAGAAAGAAAATGTGCGCGTGCACTGCTCTCTCTTGCCCCTACAGTAATATACGAAACGTAACTCTCTTTCTATCTTCACTAACTCATATCTCCCTCTCAATTTTCGTTCGCCTCGCCCGATCACACTTTTCGTAACGCACTGGTCACGCATTCAACAGCTTACTCCTCAAGTCAATCGTGCGTAAAGAAGTTTTACTTCACAAATTATTTTCTGAAAATTTAGCAGATAACGCCATCGAGATCTTTATAACAACTTTAAAAATGCTGATATATCAAAAGACGCCACAACAGCTAGAACCATTAATATTGCCATTAATTTACCGAAAATCGATAAATTATTTTCTAAGAAGTGTAAAAAAGGATTAAGCGACCGTACTATATTCGGTTAAAACGAAAATAGGAATGAAATATTTAAAGGAAATGATTTAATCTATACAGTAAACAAATATGGAAACAGGAAATTCAACAAATATTATATAACGGAGATGAAGACGATGCGAAACAATAATGAAGATAATTTTCACCAAATTATACAGTATTTTTAGAAAGTAGGAATCTATTTGTATTCAGAATAATCAACAAATATTATTTTTCATCAGAATAATTCACAAACATACAGTTTATATTGAAGTAAGGACATATTTTGCAATTCAGTACACTGAGGTCGTTTTAAAATAAATCTAGTCTTTGTTATAACCAGAAGTTTCCCAAAATATTGTAGCAATACGACAAATATGAATACCTAATGTGCCAACACAAACACACTTATTATTGTTCGCGTTTTTTTAAAAGCTAATAAGGTTAATTCTATAATATTTTAATGCGTTCACCTTGACATTTTTATCGCCATTGTGTTAATTTGCTTAATTATCTCCTAACTAATTAAGATGAGATAAAATTTAATCAAAGTATGAAAGGGTGTTTCCAAATTGTATTAAATAGTAACTCCATTGACAAGCAAGTACCGTAATCCAAGATTCTGGATAGGATATAAAACGTCCCTCAGTAGAATTATCGAGGATGGTACTGTACAGTACCGATTGATGGCATTGAAGCTTTAGACGCGGCAGTAGAAAAAGTAAGCGAAGCTATTATAGCGGCCTACCAAGAAAACTGTCCGGAGAACACAAAAAAGAATACGGGTAACATAGTTTGCTGGAACAACGGCCTAAAGAGACTTTTAACAATGCCAAAAGCAGCCAAGACTGGGATAGCTACAGGTATAAACTCACGCAATACAACAAATAAATTCGTAAAGCCAAAAGGAACTCATGGAGGAAAATTTGCGAGGACATCTCGGATGCCCCCGCATGCTTTCGAATCCAAAAAGTCCTGGAAAAGGATGGGACAACCAGGAAATAGGTAGGTTTCATTAGGAAAGCTAACCTCACCTATACAGAAACCAGAGAGGAGAGTTTAAAGGAGCTAATAAACGTCCACTTTCCAGCCTCATCAATTCTGGCTACCGACGCAGTGGTGCCTACCATACGAGAACGAAGGCCAACCAGGCCAAGTTCTACGGATTGGAAAATAGCCACTAGTCACAAGACCACATAAAATTAGATGGACCATAAACAATTTAAACCATTTAAATCACCAGGGACAGATGGTATGTATCCCATTCAACTACAAATGGGAATCGATCTGTTAATACCACACGTAACTGAGATCCTCAAGGCTAGTCTGGCATGGGGATACATACCGGAAGTATGGCAAATGGTTAGTCATTTACATACCCAAGGTAGGTAAAGTATCTGACTTAACGCCAAAGTCATACAGGCGAATAAGCCTATCCTCCTTTCTACTAAAAACGTAAGAAAGGTTATTGGACAGGTTCATAGGAGACGAAGTGCTAAAGGATAAACCCCTAAGCAATCGTCAATATGCCTATCTACGAATCTAGCGCTGGATGATCTAAACAGGCTTATCTCAAAGTCAATAGAAGACAAAGAGATAGCGACGGCCACTTTCTCAGACATCGGGGGAGCATTTAATAATGTTACCAAGAATTCATTGGTTAATGCAATGAATAGATGGTGGATATCCATAACATATGCCGATGGATAAAGGCAACTCCGGAGGATTTGATAATAATCTCCACTCAGGGGCAAGTCACCATCAAGGCAAGGACGGGTGGAGGATGCCCACAAGGAGGAGTGCTATCACCACTACTATGGGCAACCTTAGTAGACGACCTCCTTACAGAACTGTCCACAGCAGAATTTTAAGGTCTTGGATACGCAGACGACATCGCTATTGCAACTTTGCTGGGGTGATATTGGAAAGAATGCAAACAGCCTTAAATATAGTTGATAATTGGTGCATACAAGAGAGACTGACAGTCAATGCTCAGAAAACACAAATGATCAATTTCACGAAAAAGACGGAACTACGAAACCTAAAGCCAATAATGCTAGGAAGAGAAACAGAGAAACAAAGTATCTAGGAGTACATTTTGAAAAAAGGCTTTCATGAAACACTCACCTTCAGAAGACCACACATAAAGATACCATTGCCATCGGCAGATACAGAAGAATGTGTGGAAAAAACTGGCCAAAAATGACCCAATGGCTTTACATAAGGGTTGTTAGACCAATGATAGCCTATGAATCAGTAGTGTGGTGGACAAAAACACTGCAAGTGGTAGCTGTAAGATTCAGTCTCGAGGCTGATTGAATACTTAAAAAGAGTCACAACATCAAATGTAAGCAAAAATATGCGACTGAATCAAAAATACCCCGATTGCTTCTACAATCTACACCATGACAACAATAATGACAGAAAACCAGCAAAATTATGTCGCCTCCTTATATACTAACTCAATCCTTGCGTTCAGACGGTCTCAACGATTGAGTTGCTGACTCAGCGGTTGCGTTCAGATGCTATGTCGAAGTGTTGAGTTGAGTTACGTTGTGTTTTTTGGTAATAAACAATAATAATGGAAATAAACCAAGGAGATTAAAGAGCAGTAATAAATAATGAAATGATTCTATCCCATGAAACTAGGAGAATATTATTAGAAAGTTAGGCTATGTTCCACCACTAACTTGCAGCAATCCGTTCAGACGGAATTCAGCAGCTGACTGTCAGCAGGTCAATGCAATTATTCAAACAAAACTGTCAGCTGTCAAACCGTTTTTTTTCTGGTTGCCATCACTTAATTGCACAAATGGTTATGCGTGGGTTTTTGAAACAATGGGGATAAAAATTAAAAAGAATGAAACAAAGATATCAGCGATCGTAGTGAATTAAATAACTTATTGTACAATAAATCTACTTTCTTTCTAGTATCGAGAAGAAGATTGCGTAGGCCGATAAAATCATCCACATCTTCAGTATCCACAGATCAAGAAGTCGCCCCGAGTATATCGAAATTAAGAAGAACCAGGCCAAACCAAAGAAAAACATCAGATAATGCTCTAATATCTTCGCGAAAAGACAACGACGATGGTTACAAAGTTGTTTGCTATTATACGAACTGGTCGCAATATCGAGTTAAGATTGGAAAATTCACCCCTGAAGATATCCTACCAGATATCTGTACCCACATTATATTTTCTTTCGGGTGGTTGAAAAAAGGAAAACTATCTTCATTTGAAAGCAACGACGAAACTAAAGACGGAAAAGTTGGGTTGTACGAGAGAATCCACAAGTTAAAGAAAGCCAATCCCAGTCTTAAAACTCTTCTTGCTATTGGTAAGTTTCTAAGTATAACTACGTTCTCTTCCTTAACATTTTTATTTGTAGGTGGCTGGTCGTTTGGTACACAGAAATTTAAAGATATGGCAGCCAGCAGATACGCTCGACAAACTTTCATCTTCAGTGCAATTCCTTTCTTGAGACAAAGGAATTTCGATGGACTTGATATTGATTGGGAGTATCCTAAGGGTTCAGAAGACAAGAAAAATTATGTTTTATTGTTGAAAGGTACGTACAAGACTATAAAAATGAGTTTTCTTGCTGATGGCTTCTCTTCGCTAGTACAAGAAACCACACATTCGCCAGGCAGTCGATCTGCAGTTTCCCCCTCTAGGTGATAGAATCGGTACTTGACTTGGTCTGTACCTACCTATTAAGTTTATAGTGCTCCGTCAGCATATCTTCTTCGGCTTGGACAGTTTTCCTATCTTTGCTTATTAGGTATACCGTCTACCGAAAATTTTGGCGAATATCCTGTGGTGAAATGTTTTGTCTGTCCTAGTGAGATTTTCCACAACTAAAAATCTCTTCTGTGCCATCAACTTTCTAGTGGCCATCTCTGTTTTCGTTGCTATTACGACTATCGTGCCCTGGTACTTAGGCTGACGCGATCTTATAACGGTCTCTGAGTGTGTTTAGGGCTTGTACGGAATCCCATACTAGCCTACTATTGACCTCTATGGAATCGAGAGCCTTTAGTGCAACTTCATTGTCTGAGAAAATGGCAACTGCTCAAGTCTATTTCATAGTAATGGATAGATTGAATCACGAATTTTTAATAATAAACGAATGAACAAATTATAATTATGCAAAAATATACCAGCATTGTTTGGTCACGACGCCAATGAGTAATCTTGATAATTGTTTGAAACAATACAACATTAAATGCACTAATGCCTGTACACTTTTTTTCCCAACAAACTTTCTTCGACCTCAATTACCATAAATTATGCCTAAGTTGCTTCGAAATTTTCTCCAACGTCAACAAAAAATCCAATTTTAATCAATTCTTCTCTCATAACTTGATAAAAAATGTTAATTTGTCGTATTTTTAGAACTTCGTGAAGCTTTCGAAGCGGAATCTCAGGAGATAAAAAAAAATCGCTTACTGCTATCTGCAGCTGTACCCGTCGGTCCGGATAACATACGAGGAGGTTATGATGTTCCAGCGGTAGCTTCTTATCTCGATTTTATCAACCTCATGGCTTACGATTTTCACGGAAAATGGGAAAAAGAAACTGGACACAACGCTCCGCTGTATTCTCCAAGCAGTGACAGTCAGTATCAAAAGCAGTTGAATGTCGAACACGCTGCTAATTTATGGGTTAAATTAGGAGCACCAAAAGAAAAAATGGTTATCGGAATGCCAACCTACGGAAGATCTTTCACTTTATCCGATACTAGCAGACATGGAGTCCACGCTCCTTCTTCCGCTGGTGGAAAGGAAGGTACCTATACGAAAGAAGGAGGATTTTTAGCATACTACGAGGTGAATAAACTTAGTTCCAGTTATTAAACCACTTAAAACATTGTTTTCATTCCATAGGTTTGCGAAATGTTACTTAACGGAGCGACTTATTATTGGGACGACGAAATGAAAGTACCATATCTTGTACATGGTGATCAATGGGTTGGCTTCGATGACGAAAAATCAATAAGAAATAAAATGAAATGGATTAAAGATAATGGTTTTGCTGGTGCTATGGTGTGGACAGTCGATATGGATGATTTTACCGGGACAATTTGTGGAGGAGAAGTTAAATATCCACTTATTGGAGCTATGAGGTAAGGAAAGTAGATGTACTGTGCTGTTACTAGAACAGTTGCAGTGGAAGTATCTTATTTAATATGTTAACGTCGAAAATGTTAGTTTTGTTACCATTTCACATATCCAAGTTCTCCAAAGAAGGCATTACTAGCAATGTCTTGAGAGTCGTCAATGAACAGATAAATTTAGGGAGCTCTCCACTATTAAACTGTCTTCTTAAGTAACAATTGTAAAGGTCAGCAGATATAGTTTTCCTTGGTTTCCTATATCATTGCACAGTTATATTGATCTTAAATGGAAAATGATATCCAAGATATCCCCATAGGGCTAATAATATCTAAGCTTTAATATTTGTATATTAAGTCAATCACAAGATAGGTCACTCACTATTTGGTCTAGCCAAAATATTAAACATCAGGTAGACATCAAATGTAACTTCTGACGATGATATGTCAATATCGAAGTAATCATCAATATCTTTTCATAATTTTTTCATTAAATTATTGAATTAATTAGAGCAGTTAGTATCCACGCCTTTCCACTTTTTATTATTTCGTTGTCTTCCTTTTTATTCAATCCTTTTCATCATTTCACTTATAATTAAAACTAATGAACCGTATCCCTTTTAACATTAGTTAGTTAAAGAAGAAGATATCTCTATTGGTTATACCATTGTTGCATAATTATTTTTGTTTATAGAGAAGAGCTTAGGGGAATATCGAGAGGCAAAGATGCCAAAGACGTCGACTGGCAAAAGATTGCTGGACCAACGGAAGATGCTGATGATGAAGAAAACGAAGATGAAGAAAAGCCTAAGCCAATTAAAATATCTGTGTCCGAGGTACTTAAGCGTGTTAGAAAACCAGGAAAAAAGACGGCTGTAAGCGATGCTTTGGCTAAGAGAGAGAAAATAAATAAAAAAGGTAAAGTGCTTAATACATTTCATAGAAGCAAGTGTATTGTTTGTTTATTTCAGTGAGAAAACCACAAATATTTTGCTACATGACAAACTGGTCCTACAAACGTCCAGGGTCAGGGAAATTCACACCTGAAGATGTAAACCCAGCTCTTTGTACCCATATAGTTTATTCTTTTGCAACATTGAAAGATCACAAACTAGCAGAAGCAAATAGTAAAGACCCAGATATGTACGAAAGAGTGATAGAACTAAGAAATAAAAACCCGGAATTAAAGGTACTTAATTAAACTATAGTTGCATGTATGTATTTTATTAGGTTTAACATTAACTGAAACATAAAATATTTCTTCTGCTTCCATCTTCTCACACCATATTTTTATTAACTTCAAGTCAGATCTGATGTTTTTAGGTTCTATTGGCAATCGGTGGATGGGCATTTGGATCTACTCCATTCAAAGAATTGACCGGAAATGTATTTAGAATGAACCAATTTGTATACGACGCTATCGATTTCCTTAGAGAATTCAAATTCAACGGTTTGGATGTTGACTGGGAGTACCCCAGAGGAGCAGATGACAGAAATGCTTACGTGAACTTGCTAAAAGAGTTGCGCGTAGCATTCGAAGGTAAGTCTTTTTCTTTTGCTCTCTTATTTTTCCAGATTTTTATACGATATATTTTTAGGTGAAGCTAAAAGTAGTGGACAACCAAGATTAATGTTAACAGCAGCTGTCCCAGCATCGTTCGAAGCTATTGCAGCTGGCTACGATGTTCCGGAAATTTCCAAATATTTAGATTTTATCAATGTGATGACATACGATTTCCACGGACAATGGGAAAGAACTGTTGGACATAATGCTCCACTATTCCCACTGGAAAGCGCTTCTAAATATCAGAAAAAACTAACAGTGGTAAGTACGATATTATCTGATAGCCTTACAACGAAAGAATCTTGAACGGTCTTAGTCTACTGTATAATCAATTATTCAACGACGAAATAAGAAAGCCTCTCGCATTATCTTCGAATGGGAAGGTCTCATTGGAGATATAAACTGGAACTTGGGACTAGAGCACCCAAGAGAGGATTTCTCCAAGAAAATCTTTTGAGAAGAATGTTAAACCTGATAAGGACAACTAGCCTTGTTACATAAACGGTATAACCAATAATCCAAAAGGTCTAAATGCTGAGGTGACAACGTCTCGAAACTTCGACAGGATTTATTGAACCAACATTGTTTATATTTGTAATAATTTTTTTTTCAAGGATTACTCTGCGAGAGAGTGGGTAAAACAAGGAGCCCCAAAGGAAAAATTAATGATCGGTATGCCGACTTATGGAAGAAGCTTTGAATTAGTGAATACAACTCAGTTTGATATTGGAGCACCAGCTAGTGGTGGAGGTACGCCTGGAAAGTATACATCAGAAGCGGGATTTATGAGTTATTACGAAATATGCGACTTTTTACATGAAGATAACGTTACTTTAGTTTGGGATGCTGAGCAACAAGTACCTTTTGCTTACAGACAGAATCAATGGGTTGGATTTGATGATGAAAGAAGCTTAAAAACAAAGGTAGGAAAGAGAGTAGTATTTTTTATTGGTAATATTAATAAATGAATCGTTTTTAGATGGCGTGGTTAAAAGAAGAAGGATTTGGAGGTATTATGATATGGTCTATAGATATGGACGATTTTAGAGGATCTTGCGGTAGTGAAAAATTCCCCTTAATTAACGCCATGAGGCAAGAACTTGAAGGATACAAAGTAAAATTAGAATATAGCGGACCTTATGAGACTGTAGTTGCTTCTGGACAATATACTACAAAAAATCGTGGGTATTTTCAAAGGTTTTTCTCAATACACTCTTAATAAACTAATTTTTAGCTATCGAAGTAACATGTGAAGAAGAAGAAGGCCATATAAGTTACCATCCCGACAAAGCTGATTGTAAAATGTATTACATGTGTGAAGGCGAAAGAAAACATCATATGCCATGCCCAGCTAATCTAGTCTTCAATCCCGATCAGAACGTGTGCGATTGGCCGGAGAATGTAGAAAGTTGTTCACAATTCACACCGGCGCCACCTCCGAGTTAATCAAATTCTACGTAGTTGTGTGAAATATTTCAGACTGTGTTCATATTTAAAAAGAAAAATAATATGTTTGTGTCTTTTTTATATAGATATTTTTCTAAGTAGTATTTTCATGCGTGGCACTTGAAAATTATCTTAAGTAGCTACTGCATTTTTTATTAGAAGCAACGAAGACGCGTTTTTTAATTCATCTCAGCTGCAAGATTTCGTGATTTGCGATTTCATTTCGTGAAGCAAAATTATCTTTTTATATTATTATGCATTACATAAATATGAATATTCTTCTTTTTAACTTAAATTAACGATTCTCGTGACATTCTTCGTCTTCATTGGGAGTTAACGCAGATAGAGAACAGTACAGGCACGTCATCAATCTATAAGCTCGTTTCCAACCGATTCTCGTTCCAGTGTAGCACCCCATTTAAACTTATTAAAAATACCTACTTCCTACTATTTAAATTATTAAAACATCCACATAACTATCTTATCACAAAATTATTAAAAGTAGAATAACACATAAATACTCTTCATTCACGTAGGAACAACCCGTCACTCAACAACAAACGAAATAAGAATAAGCGTTTACAAACAATGTTTACTGGACGCCTCTGATACTTAAATATGTGATCAGTTGCCAAGCAATCGGACGTTTTCAGTGATTACAGCCTGTATTTACTGTTCTCTATTTGCGTTAACTCTACATCATGCTACTTTTAACTGCATAATCTTCGTCAGTTTTCCTTCTATATAAATGAGTTTATTTCGTTCTTAGTTCTTTTGTCCTCCCAGTAACTTTAGTAGTTCGCCAAATGCCTTTTAATCATTATCAGTTCAGCGTCTATTCCTACTTCACAAAATATCAAAAAACTATTATTTTTGATTTTTACTGATTTCATCTGACTAATACTACTTCTAATATTTTTTCTCATTCTATACTTATTTTTTTTTATAAAACTTTTACAGTGACTTTTAAAAAGGCACACCTTTTATATCAATCACTATATATGTACTAGTGAGAAGATAGAAAATGATTTTACAAATATTTGTGTAATGTATTTATAGTTTTTTTTTGTAAATAGTTATATTTAAATACATAGTAAAGTTTACTATATTTTTCCCATTGTTTTATTTATTTTTTTGACTAGTCTCAAACACTGTGGTTTTGACTAAGCACATACAAATTTCAAATATGGCCATAAAACCTTTAAATAATTTTTTGAAAAACATAAATAAAGCAGAAAATTTGAAATTGCAAATAACAATTATTCACCATGTTCAAATATTCTTATACATTTACCGCAAACCGGTTTCTAAAAAGATGCAGCGAAAACTTCAATTTATCGACTCAGTATAAATATGAACAGTTCGTTCAAAAATTCTTTTGCACCAAATGGCTGGAAGGTAGCATCTGTAGCTCCAATTTTCAAGAACGACAACATGGGTTTGTTCAAAATCCGGTTACAATAAACTTATTGAGTATTGAGTGATAGAGCTCACTATTTTTGAAGCTTGCTT
Source organism: Lochmaea crataegi (assembly GCA_947563755.1). Classification (NCBI taxonomy): domain Eukaryota; kingdom Metazoa; phylum Arthropoda; class Insecta; order Coleoptera; family Chrysomelidae; genus Lochmaea; species Lochmaea crataegi. Next base: position 118,323,258 of record OX387422.1, on the reverse strand, counting down.
GCTTGCATAGGACTTTTGAGAAGGCTAGTGAACTCGTAAAACGTGTAACCGTTACGAAAAGTCCGTCACGTAACAGTGTTGCCATATTTCTGAAGAGGCTAGTGAACTCGTGAAACGTGTAATTTTACGGAAAAGCGAATCAGGGTTTATCACGCAACAGTGTTGCCAGATTTTTGAAAAGGCTCGTGAAACGTGTAATGTTACAAAAAGCGTTCGTCACGCAACAGTTCGTCACGCAACAAATCCAATGAAATTTCAATTGAAGCTTGCTTCTTATTGCACGACATAGGACTTTTGGGATGGCTAGTGAACTCGTGAAACGTGTGATGTTACGAAAAAGCGTTCGTCACGCGATAACTCATTCAAGCGACTGTGCGCAATCTCTCTTGCCGCACTGAGCTCGCACACCCATAAGTGTGAAAAATTGTCAAAAATGGTCAAAAATTTTCAAAATTTTGAAAAAATGGTTAATTGCCAAATATGTTAAAAATTTTGAAAAATTGTCAAAAAATTTTAAATATGGTTAAAAATTGTCAAAAATTTGGAAAAATGATCAAAAATTGTCAAAAATTGTCAAAAACTGTCAAAATTTTGAAAAAATGGTTAATAATTGCCAAATATTTTCAAAAATTGTCAAAAACTGTCAATAATTGTCAAATAGTTTGAATAATGGTTAAAATGTTTGAAAAATTGTCAAAAATGGTCAATAATTATCAAAGACGGTCAATAATTGTCAAAACCAATCAAAATTCGTCAAAAAATTGTCAAAAATGGTCAATAATTGTCAAAGACGGTCAATAATTGTCAAAATTCGTCAAAAACTGTCAATAATTGTTAGATTTTTTGAAATATTGTCAAAAATTTTTAAATATAGTCAAAAATGGTCAAGAATTTGGAAAAATCGTCAAAAACTATCAATATTTTGAAAAAATGGTTAATAATTGCCAAATATTTTCAAAAATTGTCAAAATTGGTCAATAATTATAAAAAACTGTCAATAATTATTAAAAATTGTCAAAAATGGTCAATAATTGTCAGAACCTGCCAAAAATGGTCAATAATTGTTAAAATTTGGAAAAATGGTCTAAAATGGTCAAAATTTTTAAAAAATTGTCAAAACTGTCAAAATTGGTCATTAATTGTCGAAAATGGTCAATAATTGTTAAAATTTGAAAAAATTGTCAAAAATTTTGGAAAAATGGTTAACATTTGCCAAATATGTTAAAATTTTTCAAAAATTGTCAAAAAATTTTCAATATGGTTAAAAATTGTCAAAAACTTTCAAAATTTTGAAAAAATGGTTAATAATTGCCAATCATTTTCAAAAATTGTCAAAAACTGTCAATAATTGTCAAAAAGTTTGAAAAATAGTTAAAATGTTTAAAAATTGTCAAAAATGGTCAATAATTATCAAAGACAGTCAATAATTGTCAAAACCACTCAAAATTCGTCAAAAATGGTCAAAAATGATCAATAATTCTTAAAATTTTGAAAAATGGTCAAAAATGGTCAATAATTGTCAAAGACGGTCAATAATTGTCAAAATTCGTCAAAAACTGTCAAATAAATGTTAAAATTTTGGAAATAATGTCAAAACTGTCAAAATTGGTCAATAATTGTCAAAAATGGTCAATAATTGTTAAAATGTGAAAAAATTCTCAAAAATTTTGGAAAAATGGTTAACATTTGCCAAATATGTTAAAATTTTTGAAAAATTGTCAAAAAATTTTCAATATGGTTAAAAATTGTCAAAAATTTGGAAAAATTATCAAAAATTGTCAAAAACTGTCAAAATTTTGAAAAAATGGTTAATAATTGCCAATAATTTTCAAAAATTGTCAAAAACTGTCAATAATTGTCAAAAAGTTTGAAAAATGTTTAAAAATTGTCAAAAATGGTCAATAATTATCAAAGACGGTCAATAATTGTCAAAACCACTCAAAATTCGTCAAAAATGGTCAAAAATGATCAATAATTCTTAAAATTTTGAAAAATGGTCAAAAATGGTCAATAATTGTCAAAGACGGTCAATAATTGTCAAAATTCGTCAAAAACTGTCAAATAATTGTTAAAATTTTGGAAATATTGTCAAAAATTTTTAAATATGGTCTAAAATTCGGAAACATCGTCAAAAACTGTCAAAATTTTGAAACAATGGTTAATAATTGCCAAATATTTTCAAAAATTGTCAAAAATTTGGAAAATCTGCGTAATTTAAATTTCAATTACGCCCATTTGCAAGTCATCCTACATACGTTCGATAAAGCCTTCCTCTATGGTACTGGTACATACGGCAAAGTCGTGAGTGTTGCCTTGCCTAAATATACCATACCATTATAGCATTTTTTTACACATGTTTACTAAACCATTGAAGGCTAGTCTCTTATTCTCTTGAAACGACCATGATTATTGTTTTGTTCACAATTCAATTCGGCAATTATTGAAGCTTTCTTCTTATTGCACAGCTTAGGACTTTTGGGAAGGCTAGTGAACTCGTGAAACGTGTAATGTTACGAAAAAGCGTTCGTCACGCAATAATTATAAAAATCTGCCAAAAATGGTCAATAATTGTTGAAAATTGTCAAAATTTTTGAAAAATGGTCAAATTTTTGAAAAATGGTCGAAATTTTTGAAAAATTGTCAAAAATGGTCAATTATTGTCAGAACCTGTCAAAAATGGTCAATAATTGTTAAAATTTTGAAAAATGGTAAAAAATTGTTATAATTTTGAAAAAATGGTCAATAATTATAAAAAACTGTAAAAAATGGTCATTAATTGTAGAAAATTGTCGAAATTTTTGAAAAATGGTCAATTATTGTCAGAACCTGTCAAAAATGGTCAATAATTTTTAAAATTTGGAAAAATGGTCTAAAATGGTCAACACTTTTAAAAAATTGTCAAAAATGATCAATAATTGTCAAAACTGTCAAAACTAAACCATTGAAGGCAAGTCTCTTATTCTCTTGAAACGACTACGATTAATGTTTTGTTCACAATTCAATTTGGCAATTATTGAAGCTTTTGGGAAGGCTAGTGAACTCGTGAAACTTGTGATGTTACGAAAAGGCGTTCGTCACGCGATTTTGAAAAAATGGTCAATAATTATAAAAAACTGTCAAAAATGGTCAATAATTGTAGAAAATTGTCAAAATTTTTAAAAAATGGTTAATTATTGTCAGAACCTGTCAAAAATGGTCAATAATTTTTAAAATTTGGAAAAATGGTCTAAAATGGTCAAAATTTTTAAAAAATTGTCAAAACTGGTCAATAATTGTCAAAAACGTCAATAATTCTTAAAATTTGAAAAAATTGTCAAAAATTTTGAAAAAATGGTTAATAATTTTCAAAAATTGTCAAAATTTTTGGAAAATGGTGAAAAATTCACGAAAAATGGTCATTCTATTGTGCATAAGAAGCAAGCTTCTGTCGGCGGTCCGACGACCGCTCACCTTTTTTATACACAACTACGAGGGTTGTATTTTATGTTTTGCATATAGAGCTCGAAAAAAACAGTAGATAACTTTTAAACACTATTGTTTTTCAAAGTATTCTCCACATAGAGAAATGCATTTTGCATCTTTTGGAACCAATTCTGGAAGCAGTTATTCCACTCGCTTGTTGGTACATTCAAATTATAGTTTTTGAAGGCTTTGACTTCATCTTCTGGGAACTGGAACCTTTGACCATACAGTTAATTCTGAATTTAGTAAAATAAAGTAAAAAACTCGGGACTGTATGGAGGATGGTCCAACAATTCGATGTTTTCTTGCTTTAAAAACTCATTTGTTTTTCGAGCTGTGTGGGAACTTGCATTGTCTTGAGAGTTAATACACAGAAGTCAAAGTTTTACAAAATGACAACCCCGCAAAGAACAGAAACGAAGAAAAGTTTTTTAGTAGAATTGAACGGACAGAAATCAATGGAATTCGAACAAGTCCAAAGCTATATCTATCTAGGTACAGTGATCAAGGAGGATGGCGATAAAGAGATGAACATGAACAAGACTAACAGAAGGAAGTAAACGTGCAGGAGCCCTAAATAAAATAATACTTTCAAAGTATCTAGAAAGATCTAGGTAAAGGGCGAGGAAACATGGCCGATATCTATCATAAACGTACCAATGGCGTACGGTACCTATTTTATAAAAGTATTGAAAATAATAATTATTATTATACAGTGTGGAAACCACTTATGGAATAAAATTCTTTATGTCATTATTTTATAAAATTATAAAAAATGCCGAGACACGTCAACTTTTGAATTGAGTTGTGCGTTATGTAAACATAAATTTAAATGTACAGGGTGATTCACGCAAGTATGCCATAGTCGGTGTTGTTTTTTTTTTAATGAAACACCCTGTATATTTGCATATTTTTGAAATCCCCCTAATGAATGTATGAATAATGTATGGTCAATTATGAATTATACAGGGTGAAATTTTAAAATTAATAATTTATTACACTTGAAATATTGGTACTTTTTTAAATTAACTAAATATGGATTTATCAAAAATCTAAACTAACTAATTATTAGACGTATTTGTATATTAAACAAAACCTGCTACGCCTATGAATTTTATCATAAATACCTAAAAATTGCCTAAAAACGCCAATAATTAGACAAAATCGGTAAATAATGTGGATTGTTTTCTATTCTGTCAGTTGTTGATGTGTTGACAGTTTATACTGAAAAAGTAAAATCTTTGTCAAACACTCTTTCCTTGTCGACATAACAATGAAATATTTAACTGAGACTCACCGAATTGAGATTTTAATGATGATCGGGTACGGGGATAACTGCAGAAGTCAAGTTGAAGTGGCAAACTTATTTAATCACAGGTATCCCGAATTGCCTAATATTTCACAAAGTACTGTGTCTAAAATTCATGCACAATTCAGAGAACTTGGACATGTCAAACCATTGAAAAGAAAACCACACTTCGTTGAAGATGATGTGAAAGTGGATATTTTGTTAAGTGTCGAAGAGAATCCAACTTCAAGTACACGTCAAATTGCCCGTGAAAATAATGTTAGTCATGCAACTGTTCTAAGATGTCTTCATAAAGAAAAACTTCATCCCTACAAATTAACTTTTGTGCAGGAGTTAACAGAAGACGATCCAGATCGTAGAATGGATTTCTGCGAAAGATTGATGAATAAGCTGAACAGAAATGAGATAGCTCTTGGTACCATTCTTTTTTCTGACGAATCAACATTCACATTGAATGGAGAGGTAAACCGACAGAACTGTAGATAGTGGTCAGCAGAGAATCCTAATTGGATGCGTGAGACACATACTCAGTACCCTCAAAAGGTGAACGTTTGGGCCGGTATCATAGGCGACCATATTATTGGTCCTATATTTATAGATGGAAATTTGACAGCTGAAAAATATTTAAATATGCTTAGAAATGAAGTTATTTCTGCGTTGGCAAACTTATATCCTAACGCAATAGATCCTAGCTTACCGAATAAAAATGTTTGGTTCCAGCAAGACGGGGCAACACCCCATTATGCTTTAATGGTAAGAACTTATTTAGATGAAATCCTCCCCAATAAATGGATTGGACGAAGAGGTACTATTGAGTGGCCAGCTAGATCGCCAGACCTTACGCCGTTAGATTTTTTTCTGTGGGGTTATCTCAAGAACAAAGTATATGCAACACAACCAACTAGCATTGTAGACCTCAAAGACAGGATAACTACAGAAATACAAAATATTTCACCTCAAACTTTAAACAAAGTTAAGGAGGAGTTCTATAGGAGACTGTGCTATTGCCAACAACTAGGTGGAGAACATTTTGAGCATTTATTTCAATGTATTAAAATCAAATACATCAGGTATTTTATGTATGTGTTTAATAACTGTAAAAATAAAAATTTCACTCTGTATAATTCATAATTGACCATACATTATTTAGTTTGTTGAAATCGGCTCATTAAGGGGATTTCAAAAATATGCAAATATACAGGGTGTTTCATTAAAAAAAACACCGACTATGGCATACTTTCGTGAATCACCCTGTACATTTAAATTTATGTTTACATAACGCACAACTCAATTCTAAAGTTGACGTGTCTCGGCATTTTTTATAATTTTCTAAAATAATGACATAAAGAATATTATTCCATAAGTGGTTTCCACACTGTATATGATAATTATATATAGAAACTGATTTATGCTTTGCTTTAAAGGTAAGGTATTTTTCAAAACACGGTACCTATTTGTTAAAAACAAAAAATGTTTGTTTTTTTTGAAAAAAACTCAAAAATTTGCTACCATTTCAGTTAACGCCATTTAGCGGCGAAGACGAAAGTCAAAAAGTCAAAACCAAGTAAGCGTTTTGTAGTGTAAATTATGCTCTTTCATATGAGCCCAAATTTGTTGAAAACGGTCAAGCGAAACGGGAGAAATCTTGGTTTGTTTAAAAAAACAATTGAACTTCCCTCACCGCTTTATTTTGATAGATAGAACAAAACATTTTAGTCAAAAAGTGTAGGTGAATAGTCAGTAAATATGAAAATGATATCATCGATATACTTTCATTAGGCAAAATTCTATAAAAATCCCATTTTTCTACTTAGTGTTGGTTGTTACGCCCTCTAGCGGACGTTTGACAAACTCGAAAATAATTTCCAGCAATTTCTCTTGGCGACTTTTATCATGAATTTTTTCTTTCTAAATCTATACGACTAATATCTTATGAGATATGGCCGCTCGCTACCCTTAACTGATCACCCTGTACAGCAGTGACGGTTCGTAGTAAAAATGTTAAGGCGTTCTGCAATTTTTGAACAAAGTTTACATTGTAAGGGGGTTGTCTACCATCGATTTTATCGGATTTCTGGAACGATTGTCAATTGCCACACAAGAAAAATAAGATTCACGCACTAAGCACCACCTCGCTAACAAAAAATTATTTCTTAAGTCTATTCTACGTTATTTTCGGTTCGCAAAAAATAAGAGTCTCTAGGCACTACTTTTCTAACAAATTATTTCTTATAAATTAAGTGTATTCTACGTTTTTTTCGGTTCGCAAATGTTGTAATCATTTTGTCAATAAAATTGTCTATTTCGGAGATAAATTTTTTTTCAATAGGAAAGAGCTGTTAAACGATTTTCGGTCATTGAATTTCTAAGAAATGTTTTAATTCGTTTTAGTGTTGAGAAACATTGTTCGGCCTCTGATGTTGTCATGGGAGTTGTTATCACAATTTCTAATAATTTTCTAGTCACCTTCAACGTATCTCCTAGATTGTTTTTTATTAAAAATTTTAGGAGAGGCGTTTTCATCATGTTTCTGTATATTTAACCAATAAGCATAAGCCGATTCTAATTGAGCCATAATATTAGTTGACCCTAGTAACGTAAATTCCATACAATTATGAAGATGGCTTTTAGAATTTCCGTGTCTTTTTATTTTCAAACTCAAATGCTCTAGATCCGTGACTCTTATTTCCGTCCAAGCTTTCCAAGCAAATTTTTTTTTTGAATAAATTTATAAATTGTATACAAAGTGTTTAGGATTTTGTGGTATGGAAAGGTTTAGGAACAACACACCTATTTTTATTTTGAAAATTTTAATAAATTTCCATAATTACAATATAATAATATCACTGATAATTTGTTCGGGCGTTACAGAGACAATCTGGGTTTTCACATTAATTTTTGCTACTGCCGACGGGATCCTCATTATTCTAAAATTTATTTGGAGAAGTTGCTAAAAAATAAACAAAAATTTAGATTAACTTTCTTCGACAATCGAACTTTAAAAATTGACAAATTTGAAAAAAAAGTTGTTTCCTAAAAATTAAGGTAGTTGTGGTACGAAACAGGTTTGGTTGATATCCTATACACAGATGGTAATCATACAGCACCCCCACACACACACCCACACAAGTATATCATGACATCCTAAGAAATTGGTTATCTTATCAGGGCAACATAATTACTTTCATATTATAAAATATGCATTCTTTGTTTAGTTTTCTTGAAGTAAGGTTGTAATAACTGAAATAAAACTCTTTTTTAAAGAAGAAGAAGTTTTTGAATCGAAATAAATAATTGGCGTAGTCTATAGGATTCGCGCAAATCGTGAAAAGTATCGAGCTATATCAGAAAGTTTATTTCCTTTTTGGAAATCTACAGTGTGTGACGTTTTTGTCGGTGTTTCTGTTGAACTATAAGAGTGTGCGCGACTTTCACGATTTCAACGTTTTAAACTCAAATTCTAGCGAACAGTTATTTCACCCCTTTTGCTGTTGGATACAGTAGGACGAGAACCAACAAAGAGTCGGAGAAGAAGATTCTGGAAGCCAGTTCTTCTATAACGTAAGTACCAAATTTTCCTCTTCTCGCCTTTCCTATACCATTCATTGGAATTCGGAAAGATAATAATTAAGAATTTATTGATCTGACATCGATTATTTATGAGTGAATTGAACGACGATAATTTCATTAATATTTTGCAATCACTTAATAATCTTTCAATAAGCGAAAATAGCATTTCAAAAATTGAAGTAATTGATTCTATAGAAATAACTCCTCCTACAATGAATTGGGACCTTCTCAAATGTAAATAAGCAAATAATAAACCATTCAACGGTGATAGTGAGTATTTGAACAAATTTTTCACTAGATGTGAGCATTTAATGAAAACTTATAGATATTTAAACAATGCTGAATTTAATTTTCATATAATAGGATGTATTCAAGAGAAATTGGAAAGTAGAGCAGCCTTCATGATAGGTAATAGAGTAGAATTAAATACTTGGCCAAAATTAAAAACTGCCTTATTGCCATGTTTTGCTGATAGACGAGATTTAGATTGTCTGGTACAAGATTTGATTAGAGCCAAACCATTCAAAGGTGAACATTTAATAGATTTTGGAAGTAGACTTCAGTTAATTAGTAGTAGTGTTATTCAAATAGGTAATAAACAACGATCCAAATGTAACTACTGATGATATAAATTGCCAAATAAATCTATAAGATAAAACCGCGTTAAATACTTGCATTGCAGGCTGTTACGGAACGCTAAAAAATAACAAGCTCTTAAGAAAACCCGCTACTTTAGAAGACGCTATGACGTATGTCACAGAATATGAAAATTTCGAGAGATTGTACGGCTCTTTACATGATAAAAATTTTTCACAAAATAGATTTAATAATAATGATAATACTAATAAACAATAATATCAACAGTCGCGAAATTTTCATAAAAATAATTCAAACTCAAATCAAATCTATAATGACTATCAAAATTTTCTACCAAATAACAGGCAAGTTAATTATACAAATACAAATCGAGAAATTCGAATTCGTAAGCAAAGAGGTCGAATACTTAGGCCACTTTGTAACCCCACAAGGAATAAAACCTAATCTGAAATAAATTAAAGCAATTCAAAATTTCCCTATTCCTAAAACTGCTAAAGACATTAAATCGTTTTTAGGACTATTTGGCTATTATTGAAAGTTTATAAAAAAGTTTGCAAAATTAACTAAACCAATGACAATATGTTTAAAGAAAAATAATACCGATCAGCACTCATATGAGTTTATTGAATGTTTCAATATTTGTAAAAATACCTATCTTAATATCAGAACCAGTTTTGGCATATCCCCATCTAGATAAATAGTACGAACTAACAGCAGATGCTGCAAAATTCGCAATGGAGCTATCCTATCCCAAAATAATCACCCTATCTACTACGCTAGTAGGACTTTAAATTCATCAGAAATCAATTATTCAACTATCGAGAAAGAATTATTGGCAATTGTTTGGGCTTGCAAATACTTCAGTCCATATCTATTTGGTCAAAAATTTACAATATTTTCAGATCTATAAACCCTTACAATGACTTATGTCTATAAAAGAGCCAAACTCACGTCTTGTGTGTTGGCGATTAAAGCTCGAAGAATTTGACTATGACATCAAATATCGCTATCCCGATATCAATGCATTAGAAACTGCATCAATTGACGTTAATTTAGGTGTCATTGACGAAATCGTGAATCAAGAACTTGAAATAATATCGTATCGTCAACCCTAAAATATATTACCAAATTTAGATAATATTTATATTACGAGTATTTTAGATGGGAACGAATCAGATATTAGGATAAATTCACCCGCATTACCTACACGAAAATTCAAATCCTGATAATAATGATATTGAAATCGTGCATACATCTACCGAAAATCCTATTTTAGCGAATCCAATATCCAAAAAACCTCTAAATATGTGACCAATATGTCCATACCTACCTGCTCCATACCTAACTTAACCTTACATAACCGTTGACTAATAACACAGGTTTTCCCTTTTCACTTAACATTTCACTAACTTCTGCGGAATTCATATTTTTAAATCTTTTCAATGTGATCGATATTTTCACCTTTACTAACAACTAAGACTTCACAATAATGAAATTAAAAGAAAATACTCACTTTAATTTCATAACAAAATTTAAACCTTCTTCCAGTTGTTAATAGTTAGCCAAAAATCCCAACCAATGAAATTGAAAGAAAATACTTAATTTCATAAGAAGAATTAAAACCTTGCAGGTATTAGTCATTATCCCAAAATACCAACCACCCACCCCTCATAAAACTCAGTGCGGGAGCGAACTTTTGATGATTCCGGGTAGGGGATTAAAATCTGACCGCCGGAGCGAACTAGTGTGCACCGGGACAAGCCTACCCCATAGTAAGTGTTACAGGTTTTTCCACCGTAGATTCCTCATTCCAATTTTATAACGCACCATAGACTACCCCAAAGAATCACAACTGATAGCGGAACTGAATTCAAAAATTTTGATCTAGACGATTTTTGCAAACTTCATCGAATTGAACTACATCATACGACAGTAAAAAATAGTAATTCTAATTCAGCGGAAGCTGCTGATTAATCCTTTGTCTTATTTTCGAGTTATAATGTTTCCAAGCTGTTAAAATGTGATAATTTACTTTTGGATGTTCTTGACATGGTTTCATAAACATTTAAATCTTTCCCTCAAAATTGAGTATAAGCCGATCATGTATACATTTTTGGAAAGGGTAAGAAAGGGACTTTCAGGTGGTATTAAATTTAAGGTGTTGTATTTAAGATAAACCGATAATGTTGCTTCAAAAAAGGTCATTTTTTTTCGGCGCTTTCGGAAAAAATATACATTCGGCAACTATGTCCACAAAAACTTGAAGGAAATATAAGAAGATTAGCGAAAACTGCATGTCGATATTTTTTTCCATTCTCGAGTAATAAGCCGTCAAAATGTGTTACTTTATAGTGGGACACCCTGTATTGTAGCACAACTACCTTAAGTGGAAAGATGAATATTACCATTTACTTGCTGGTAGATGGAATTAGAAAACCAAACAAATAATGGAAACAATTATATAATATATTGGATAATTTTGATGATGTTTGATTCCGAGAATTGTTGTCGGCTTCGTGAACATCTATAATACCGTCACGTTTTCTTCTTTTCCGATCTCGTCGACGTCCTCTATCTTCCAGCGAACCACGTCCTACAAACGAGTTTTTATTAAAGTTTAGAGCTATTTGAAAAAATGTTCGCACGCCACTGAACTAGTTTTCAGCAAATTCTGTTATCCTATATCCGCAATTTGGACGCACACTGTACCTAATTCGTTTGAAAAATCGAATAATGGATAAATTCCCTTTGGAAAATTCGTTTTCTGTAATGCGTCTATAATATCAGTAAGTAACATAACATAACATTCGGTAATGAGGGATAATTACAGAGATATTATTCCATTACTATGCGAGATTATTTGTTGTTTTTTAAATCAGCGTTTCCAAAAATAATGGACAGTAATTACAAAGTAAACGAAGCTAAGCATTTCTAGTTTGGTAAAATGAGAATAAATGAATAAAAAGTGTTACGACATTTTCATTTTCATAAATTATAAAATATGGAAACTCAAATTATTCATAACTGTCTCATTAGAAACTTGAATGAATAGAACAAAATGTAAAATGTATAAAATCTTTGTATATATCTGGAGAATAATAATGCAAGTATTGGACACACATTTAAGATAATCCAAAAGGGTGGTGTGAGTGAAAGAGTTAGAGAAATTATTTGAAATACGTTTTTTTAGGATCATGTTCAGAATGCAATTCTGATTTCACCTGTTAGATTAGCTTAGATCTCACCGGTATCTGCGTTATTGTCTGTACCTTGGTCAGACATTGTTTATACAGGGTGTACCATAAATAAGTACCGTAAATTAGAGGCATGATAGATCATTAAGAAATATTCAAAATACCCCAATAAACCTTTTTTCTAACCTTCTTAGTTTGTGAGATACAGGCTGTTGAAGGATGCAGAAGAAATACACATTTGATTGCATATCTTCTCGGTGGATGAAAGTACAAATTTAAAAATTTTTGTGGGCTATTGGCTCTTCAAAACACATCAACAGTATTAGTTCTGTCAAATTCTAATGAGCCAGTGGCGTGGTACAAGGGGTTCGTAAACTTTTATTTACCATATTTTTGAAACATCCTGTATTTAGAGCTGAAGACTTTGGTCTGCAATTATTTATTGAATTTCCTACATAAAAGGTACTCCTTGTTGAACTCGATACAACACTCAATTTTCAAGATTTTTAACTTTTTATTGCAGTAAGACACTTTCTTATGTTCTAAATTTTTTTAAACAATAAATTTGATCTGACGAAAACCTGCACGCCGTAAAAGTTACAAATCATCAGCACATGTTTAAAATTAACGTTTGGGCTTGAATAATTGGGGACCAGTATATCGGGCCTTTTATTCCACCGGAATATTTGAATGGACCTAGATATGTAAATTTTCTTAGGAATCATTTAATAGATGTTTTTGATGATGTACCTTATCAACGTAGGCTATCAATGTGGTTTATGCTCGATGGGGCTTCGCCACATTTTACACTGCGAGCTAGGGAATTGCTAAATGAAAACTTCACGGGTAAATGGATAGGCCGTGGAGTAGATGCTCCGGTCAAATGGCCAGTACGGTCTCCTGAATGTGATCCAATGGATTATGCCGTGTGGGGAATATTTAAAAAAAAAGTATATTATTCACCAGTCAATATGGTGGGTGAACTCCGAGAAAGAATAGAAACGGCTTGCAGAGAGTTGTTTCTTAATGGATTTTTGCTGAGGAAGATAACCAACCAAATGAAAAAAACGTATGCAAAAATGTAGGACGTCAGTTTGAACATTTAATGAAATTGCAACGTTTGTTAATGTAGTTAACTACTAAGTACATTCAAAATAGTTTCAATAATAGGTTTATTCATGAGGTTATTTCAAATTACTCTTTTTAATTGAAGAACTATGAATTACAAATAAAAAAAAAACGTTTGTGTTTAAATTATTTGGAAATCTAGGTACTTACTACAAAGTTATTTAAAAAAAAATACAACTTAAAAAATTGTCTTACTGCAATAAAAAGTTAAAAATCTTGAAAATGGAGTGTTGTATCGAGTTCAACAAAGAGTACTTTTTATGTAGGAAATTTAATAAAGAATTGAAGACAAAAGTCTCAAGCTCTAAATACAGGGTGTTTCAAAAATATGGTACAATAAATGTTTACGAACCCCTCGTACCACGCCACTGGCTCATTAGAATTTGACAGAATTAATACTGTTTATGTGTTTTGAAAAGAAAATAACCCACAAAAAATTTAAAATCTATACTTTCATCTACCGTGAAGATATGCAAAAAAATGTGTATTTTTCTACATCCTTCAACTGCCTGTATCTCACAAACTAAGAAGGTTAGAGAAACGTTTTATGAGGGTATTTTCAATGTTTTTTAACGATCTATCATGCCTCTAATTTACGGTAATTATTTACGATACACCCTGTATAATTAAGAAAAATAGTTATTGTTGCATCAATAAAATTTTTTTTTTCAATTATTTGGCTAATTTCTACCGAAAACGGCTCCTGGCATTTTTAAATAAGATAAATATTTCAAATTATTGTTAGGTATTGAGATTTTTTTTCACCTTAATACCGGAAAACCAATCATATGAACACCAAAAATAAAGCGGAAAGTATTGTTTAGCAGCCCAAGGGCGATAAATTCTTAACACAGCTGCTTATTGGTCTAATTTTATCAACATTACTTTCGCACGATAGTTTTAGAATCCGACTACATGAAATACGTCGTAACTTCCATTGTGCCTTGCGAATTATAATATTTTATTAAAATACGAATTAAGTACAGATTTAGAATATTTATTCATCACAGCATGATCCGCTTTTAAAACATTGCTAATACATTTTATATGACATAAATTGAGCTTTAAACAATAAATATTTATTGCTGTGAGGTATTTTGGCAACTTACATATTTTGAAAAAATATTTTTTCAAAACACTGAATGCTTAAATAAGATAAAACAAACAACATTTCGGGTTCATGCCGGGATGGTATGATCTACAAGATTGAATCTACCCTTTCTGAATGTAATTAGAAGGGGGCTTCGGAGTAGTGGCGCCTCATTAGTGCAAAGTAGATGGATCATATCCGTAATCTTTAAGCCTAACTGAAGTAGACATTCTCGCAGTGACTATAAGGTACGTCTGTGAAGACTACACCAGTACACTGTAAGAGTGCCATCCTCACTCGAAATTAGAAACCAAAAACTAAATACACTCAGAAAGGCTTGTTAAATCAAATAAATTAAACGGTCAGTGTTTCCAGTTTCCAGGATGTGTTCAGGATTTCCTAAGTTTGATTAGCGTTTCACCACGCGCTAGGAAATTCCTTATAGTGATAATATTAGGTATTTCCTATCAGTCTTAGGTATTACTTAGCGCGTGGTGAAACGTAAATTGCATTTAGGAATTCCTAAATCCGATTCAGGTATTACCTAACTTTAGGAAATGGTTGGTGAAATCGGACGTTAACTTTTTTTTTATCATTTCTCTACAGCTCGGTTTTTTCCCTCGGTGTATCCTTTTCTTCGGATCTTTACTATTTCCTCATTTTTGCATAAATTATACTTTTACTCTGATTCATTCGTACAATTTGAAGCACTTCAATAACATTGATCACATCCTATACATTTCTTAGTGGAAACATCCACAATATTCTGTATGTGTGTAGTACATAAACTTTTCTTGCTCCTTCTTATTCATAAATAATGAGTATTATGCTGCCATCACTCCCCCAAGGAGCTGTGAGACCTGGTCGTTGGTGGGGGAGCCGAGTAGCGGTTTCTCCTCGGGCCTTACGGGGAGGAATACGTGAAACAAAGGACAGCTCAATGGATTCCTGTGGAATGCAGAAATCCGATATCAGGATCTTCAGCGTGGAGAGTGGACTGTTGTCCCGATCGGGTCGTTGATAGCCGGTCGGTTGCCGGAGTCAGCGAGGTTGTCGGAGCAATAGTTTGCTCGTGGAAACCTGCCTGATATAAACCGTATCTAGTGGATGGTGGTTGATGAGGTATATTCACTAGATGTGGGGGCTTGCTTTAAACAGCTGGCCAAGTGGAAGGAGACCACAATAAAATACCCCTCAAGTCAAGGTGGAACAGCATATGCCGAGGACTGCGTGGTCAAGGGGAAGCTTGATCGCTAATAAGCGGACTCTGGATATCTGGGGACATCCAGTTTAATCACCCTTACTCCTGTATGCGGGGCTCTGCGGGAGTGGACCTTATACTTCCCTAGCTACTCGTGGGATCATCCATGGACAAGAAAAAAAAGAAAAAGTTGAGCGGGCAAGCACCGCAACCGGGCACAAGTCGGAGCAATGTATCCGCAGTGCCAAAAAAAACCATGGACAAACAGGAGAGGAGAACGTCAGGGGCACCCATACCCTCAACCTCCTCAACTGCTGAGAGTTTTCGGGGAAAATCCTGGAAAAAAAGTAGAAAAACCCCCATCCTTCCTGAACTGGGCAAACCCGGAGGAAGGGACGATCCACTGAGGCGTGGACTTAGTGGAGCGGGGGTGAGGTATCTTCGCTTTCTTGAGCAGGGACTTGCACCGGCAGAAGCAAGAAAGAAAGCCGCAGAGCGCAAAAAACAAGGGGAGGAGAAGAACATCCCTCCTAAAGGAGAAAAACGGAAGCGGGAAGAGGCGACAGCCCTGTCACCGCAAGTACAGGTGAAGAAGAAAAAGGGGGGCAAAACAGCCATCCCTTCTTCAGCTGGCAGCTATGCAGCTGCAGCTAAAATAATGAGAATGGCGGTTCTCCCTAGGGCGTATCCTGAGACCACTCTCAGTGCGGACGACCAAACCTTGCTGGAGAACGCAATAATAGAAGAAATGTATGCTGGATGGGAGCATAAGCTCCAATTTACGGGCATACATTTCAGACCAGGAGTCGTTCTAATCGACTGTGAAACACCACAGACTGCAGAATGGCTCCTGTTGATAATACCACAGCTGAAAAGCTGGAAGGGAGTAGAACTGATGGTGTGCCAGGGAGAAAACATCCCAAAAATGCACACCGCTACGATCTTTCTCCCAAGAAGCAAAGGCGTAGAGGAAGGAAAACTTCTTCGCTTGATAAAAGCACAGAATGAAGGTTAGGTAACAGACCAGTGGAAGGTCCTCAACCTTAAAGAAGAGGGCACAGGCCTAGTCTTGATGGCAGGAATAGACAATCTATCCTGTCAAAAATCAAGAACAACGGGTTCACCATTCATTACCGGTTTGGGAAAATCCCCGTACACGGCCTCAGAAAAGAAGAGGAAAGAAACCCTGAGAAGGTTTCTATCTCCTCCAAGGCCAGCGAAGACTCGAGTAGTGTAGAAAACCTACACATCTCTAAACTCCTTGGGAAGGAGTCGCCGCTATCCGAGGAGGGAAAGGAGTTTGGGTCGGAGGAAGGGGACAGCACTCTTACAGAAGGGTACATCACCCTGACAAAAGAGGGTAATACCCAACCTGAAAACCAACAGGATGGCGGGGATTAACTTAGCTCAGGTTAATGCTCACCATGCCAAAGGAGCATCGGCGGTGATCACAAGATTGTTCACTAAGGACCAATGGGGGATGTGTTTGATCCAAGAACCATGGGTCAATAATAACCAGGTAAGAGGATTAGCATGTAAAGATGCTTAAATAGTATATCACTTAGGTAGTGATATACCAAGAACATGTATTATGATAAGGAACAATATTAACTATTTTTGTCTTTCAGAATACATGACTCGAGACCTCGTTCCAGTTCGAGCACTCTTCGAACACAAGAAGGAGGGCAAGGAGATAGTAATAGCCTCATGTTACTTTGCGGGAGACGGGATAGCACCACCCTCCGAGGTACAAAGGCTGGTGAAGTACTGTGAAGAGAAGAGACTACCTCCACTCTTAGCATGTGATGCCAATGCACACAATACTGTTTGGCGCAGTAGCAATACCAACCAGAGAGGTGAGCAACTTTTAGAATATATCCTTAATAAAAACCTTAATATTCACAATATAGGGAATACCCCCACATTTGTAACAAAGGTAAGGCAAGAAGTTTTAGATGTCACACTGGCAACACAGGATCTAAAACATATAGTAAAAGATTGGAGAGTTTCGGGCGAACCATCTCTCTCCGATCATAGCATCATAACATTCAAGTTAGAACTAGGCAAACCTGAGGTGAGCCCCAGAAGAAAACCAAGAAAAACAGATTGGGACAACTATAACACCTGTCTGCAAGAGAACCTAGCACACATCCAGAGAAAAGGGAGGGCTAAGCACCATCTCGATCTGGAAAATGAGCTTGAGGACCTGAACAGGGCAATAATCGATGCATTTGAATCGAGCTGCCCTCTTCAAGAACAACGAAGCAGCAGAGATGCACCCTGGTGGAATAAACATCTGTCAGAATTAAGATCTCAAACCCGGGACCTTTTTAATAGAGCAAATCTCACCGGAGACTGGCAGAGATACACCGAGGTGAGAAACACCTACTATAAGGAAATTAGAAAAGCTAAAAGAAATAGCTTCAGAAAATTCTGTGAAGATATAAACACAACACCTGCTGCGGCAAGACTTTACAAAGTCATGGCAAAAGGTAGGGTCAACACAGATATGGCTTTGAGGAAGCCAGACGGTAAATATACCGAAAATGAGGAAGAAAGAGTGAAACTCTTACTAGAAACTCATTTTCCTGGGAGTAGCCCAAATAGGGGAGATAGTTCTATCGAAGGTCATAACAGACCTTCAAGAGAAAGCACTACAATGGCTAAGCACATCTGTAGTAACGAACGGTTAAAATGGGCTATGAACACCTTTTCACCATTCAAGGCACCGGGAGCTGATGGAATTTTCCCAGCATTGCTCCAGCAAGGACAAGACGAAATTCTACCACATTTGGTTAGGATTAGTCGAAGCAGCTTAGAACTGGGTTATATACCAGAAGCATGGAGAAGGGCAATAGTAACCTTCATTCCAAAAGCTGGAAAAAGGGACACAACAAACCCCAAATCCTTCAGACCAATTAGCCTAACATCGTTTGTGCTCAAAACGATCGAAAAAGCTATTGACAACTACATTAGAGCGGAAATCCTAGAGAGACTACCTCTCCACCCGCATCAGCATGCTTACCGGGCAGGCAAATCTACGGAGACTGCACTGGTACAACTGACGGAGGATATCCGAGGTGCTCTAGACAACCAAGAAGCCGTAGTATGCGCCTTTTTGGATATAGAAGGAGCTTTTGACAATACTCCTCATGAGGCTGTCAAAAGAGCATTAAATAGAAGAGGTGTAGACAGCACAACATCCAAATGGATGTCGGAACTGCTCACCACTAGAGTAGCAGAGAAGAGGACGAGCAAAGACATTGTCTCCATCTGTACAACCAGAGGATGTCCACAGGGAGGAGTAGCATCCCCATTAATGTGGAGCCTGACGGATGACGTACTCCTGTGTGGTTTGACTGACCTCGGAATATCCTGCCAAGGATATGCTGATGATATTGTCATAACAGCCAGGGGAAAATTCGAAAATACCCTTTGTGACATCGTACAAAAGGGTCTGAACTATACAAATAGCTGGTGTAGGCAAGTGGGACTCAACATCAACCCCACCAAAACCATCTTAATAGCCTTCACTAAGAAAAGAAAGCTCAACCTCAAAACCATTAAACTTAATGGGAGCGAGGTTGAATGGAGACAGGAAGTCAAGTATCTAGGTTTGACTCTAGACAGTAAACTGCTGTGGAACAAACACGAAAAGGAGATTATATACAAAGCAAAAATGGCTCTAATGGTGTGCAGGAATCTGGCAGGGAGAAATTGGGGGTGCAACCCAAAAATCCTGAGCTGGATGTACACTGCCATAGTGAGACCAAAGATCACTTATGGAGCCATTGCGTGGAGTAGTAGAACTAGCCTATTGACAACGAGAGAAAACCTCTCAAAAATTCAAAGACTAGCCTGTATGTGCATTACAGGAGCAATGAGAACATACCCAACGGCAGCCATGGAAGTTATTCTCAACCTCACACCACTACATATGGTGGTGGAAAGTGTTGCAGAAAGAACAAGATACAGACTAAGTAGAGAGGGAATCATTAAAAAAAAACCACCTGCTTACTTCTTAGAAATCAAAAAACCTGGGACATGCCACAAGATGGTATGATGAAAAAGTATAATTTTTCAAAGAAATTCGATACGGAATTAAGCAACAAGAAGGAATGGGATCCAAATACCATTACCAGACTTGGAAAGAATACCATTCAATGGTACACGGATGGCTCAAAAGCAATAGAAGGAACTGGGATAGGAGTGTACGGGCCAGGAACCAAACACTCTGAAAGCTTGGGAAAAACCCCGAGTATCTTTCAAGCGGAAATTCACGCCATAAGAAAGTGTGTCCAGTTCAATATTGATGAAGGATATAGGAGGCAAAGGATTATCATAATGTCGGATAGTCAAGCAGCCATTAGAGCACTGAGCTCTTGTGTTATCAGTTCCAAAATGGTGTGGGAATGCCTAGGCAAACTAAATGAACTAGGCGAGAACAATATAGTCACCTTACTGTGGATTCCAGGACCCACAGGGATAGAAGGAAATGAAATAGCAGATGAACTAGCAAAGAGGGGGACTGGAACACCCTTTTGGGGGCCGGAACCCTTTTGCGGTATCAGCTCCAATGTAATATTGGGAGAAATAGGCAAAGCCGAAGAGAAGAGAAGATCTGACCATTGGAAAGATCTAGTAGGACTTAGGCAATCAAAGATTCTTCTGGGTGACTACAACCTGTTGAGATCAAATGAATGCATAAGTCAAAGTAAAACTGCACTAAGAGTTTTAACAGGCATCCTTACGGGACATTGTTGCCTGAATGGGCACCTGAAAAAGCTCAAAATAGTGGAGGAAGAAGAATGTAGATTCTGTGGCATGGAAGAAGAAACCTCCATCCACATACTTGCGAACTGCACAGCAATTCAGAATCCTAGGGCACAACACCTCGGAGATTACTGGATAGAAGAGGGACATTTACCTAAGTTGAAGCCTGCAGATATCCTAAAATTCCTCCGGGAAATAGGACTGAAGGAGCTACTAGTCTCTGAGACTTTCCTCAGGAACTAAGTAGAAGTAAGGGGGCACAATAGATCTTTTAGGTCTCAGTGAATGTCACCCCAATCTACATACATACATACATACATGCTGCCATCAGTATTGTTTGCCTCGGTCACGCTTCATTGTTATTGATTTAGTAGCATCTATTTGTTGGTTAGCTACAATACTGTATACTTTATAAGATATTTAATAATCATAATCATAATAATAAGTCTTCAGAGCAATCATGGTTATTCAAAATTGATTTCAAATTGTTTTCTGTAGGTACTTATAGTTCCAACAACAATTACAATTCGACTAACACACATTGCCCATTTTCACCAACCTGATTTCTGTTACTTCCTAACTAAATAATTCCTGAACTAAGAAATGCCTAAATTCGATTCTTGCATAAATTTCACCAGCCTATGGAACATTTAGGTAACAAGGTCGTAAAGCGTGACCACATACGACAATGTCGTCTGAATGTGTACATCATGGAGCAGATTAGATAAGGAGATCGAACTCGTACGGAGAAATTGACGAAACCTGCACCTACGCAAAATCGTCTATTTAAGCAGTTTACTTTAACCTCAGTTTTTATGAATAGCGGTACCTTGTCAAATACTAAACAATACTTTTGTTGAAAAGAACAGAAAGTAAGAGCTAGAAATATTCAAATTGTTATAAATTGAAAACGGGAAGGGTGTACGTTGTTAAAAATTATTGCATTAGTGGTTGGTTGTGCAGCTTATTCATCACGAAGACTTTAATTGAATTTAATTCAAGAAAACCAGAGCTAGGAATTATTTAAATATATTTCATATGAATTGAATGTTATAAGTAAGTTGTGCATATTAATTACAAATATATTGTATTTTTTATTGTTATTAAGCAGATTGAAGGTTATGCATTTAGTTTTAAGGCTTTGGGCTTCATCCTATACCTGTTAAATCATTTCGCTATTCTGTTATAAGTTTTTGTAGTTCATTCACTGTTATTTTGAGATTATAGGTTGTCAAAGTGTCATAAGTACCTATTACACTTTGCATAGCTATTAAAACTTACGCAAAAAATAATGTTTCATATTTGTTCGAGCAACCGGGGCTTGAATAATTTCTCACCAAAGTTCAGACCTGTAACCTATAACGGAGCAATAAACATCTCACTATGAATACGATTCCGAAAAAAATTCAAATCAACAGACGTCATATGGAGCAAAATTGGAAAAATTCAAGGAAACAATAGTTATAGATCCATATCGACACTATCTCAAAACGACAGACAAATATCTTAAATAAGTGGAATTACAAATATCTCAGCCGACACTTTCGAAAGAAACTCTAGTGATATCGATCTAAATCCTACCTTTTTGGATTACAGAAACTCAGTTGACTGCAACTATCCAATAATAAACGATAACTCTTTCCTAAATTATCCGATAACTTACCGAGAATTTGATTTTTGTCTGAAAGAATTGAAAAATACTGTCACAGGTTCTGATGATATTCTATCTTTATTTTTGAAAAACTTTTCGTACAATGCTAAACAAATTCCTTAAGAGCTCTTTGATAACATATTCTTACAAGAAGAATTCCCCAATCTTTAGCGTCAAAGTCATACCGATTCCTACATCAAACAAACCGAAAATCGACCCAACATCATATCGTCCCATTTCACTCACATGAGATATGTGCAAGCTCCTGGAAAAAATTAGAAACTATAGACTAACGTGGCATTTGGAAAATGAGAATATTCTCATACCCAATCAAAGCGGCTTTCGTAGACAAAGAAGTACTACTGATAACTTAGTAACACTCGAACTTGGATATATCATATCCTGAAGAAACAACAAGAATGGAATATTCAGAGCCACATAGTATTAGCATACATAAAACACTTTTTAAATAATAGAACCTTCCAAGTTAAAGCAAATGGTCACAAATATTCAGAAAGACAACTTCAAAGTGGAACACCCCAAGGGTCCATTTTAAGCCCTACTTTATTCCTCGCAGCAATAAACAGTGTAGGTAAAGGAATACGCAAACCTGTAGAAGTCAGTTTATATGCAGACGACCTAGTTATCTATATAAAAAGCAAAAATGTAACATTAATGTCGCAAATTTCACAAACGTGCTTACATAGCCTAGAAAATTGGTCCCTCAAAACAGGTTTCCATTTCTCACCTGAGAAAATACACTATATGGTCTTCAATAAAAAGAAATATTTGAATAATTTAAACATTAATCTAAATGGAAAGCCAATATCCTGAGTTGATGAATTGAATTTTCTGGGTCTCACTTTTGATAGGTTAAAATGGGAAATACACTTAGCAAATTTACAACGATCATGTCAACCAAGAATAATTTTACTCTATCAAACAGTACTTGGGGTTCGGACACTACAACCTCACTCAGTCAATACAAATCATTGATAAGGAGCAAGCTGGAGCTATCTGCTACTAAATAGCCAACAAAACTTTGCTAAAAAAATTAAACTCCTACCAACCCTCAAAAAAGTTACCTTTCTATCAAAGGATCAGAAATATAAGTTACGACAATGAGCAGTTTAAACACTCTCTAACATCAAAATTAAATATCCCTCCTCCATGGATCATTCAAATACCATATATAGAAACATCCCTAGCATTCTATCAAAAACAGACCACCACCCCCTCCCAGATACAAAATTCCTGTGATGAATTAGCATCGACATTTCCCTAATTCTCCTTTATTAACACTGATGCATCCAAAACAATTACAGGAAATGCTGCAGCTTACATATGTAAAGATAAAAAAAACTGCTCTGCATCCGCCACGAAATTGTAGAATATACACTGGAGAGGCGATTGCTATACTCCATGCCCTCAAAATGTGCAAAACAGCAAATGAAAACAAATTTTGATGTAGACGATTTTTGCAAACTTCATCGTATTGAACTACAGCATACGACAGTAAAAAATAGTAATTCTAATTCAGTGGAAGCTGCTGATTAATCCTTTGTCTTATTTTCGAGTTATAATGTTTCCAAGGCATAGTTTCATAAATAATCAAATATTTCCCTAAAAATTGAGTATAAGCCGATCATGTACACATTTTTGGAAAGGGGAAGAAAGGGACTTTCAGATGGTATTAAAAAATTTAGGGTTTTGTATTTAAGATAAACCGATAATTTCCCTTCAAAAAAGGTCATTTTTTTTCGGCGCTTTCGGGAAAAAATATACATTTGGCAACTATGTCCACAAAAACTTGAAGGAAATATAAGAAGTTTAGCGAAAACTGCACGTCGAAATTTTTTTGCATTCTCGAGTAATAAGCCGTCAAAATGTGTTACTTTATAGTGGGAGCAAAACTACCTTAAGTGGAAAGGTAAATATCACCATTTACTTTATATTTTGTTGATTTTTTCGGTAGATGGAATTGGAAGATAAAACAAAAATTGGAAACACTTATAGAACAGATTTACTGAAAATCTATCCATGTCATAACATCTCTTGTTGAGGAGAAGTTTCAATTTCCATTAAAAAGAAAAATAAGCAGTATATCAACTCACGTTTGTGTGTGCTACCAATATCGGAACCGTTATTTTCCTGTTTGTTGGAATCGCCGTCGCATGATTTTGATGGAGTTTGATTCTCTGAATTGTCGTCGGCTTCGTGAATATCTATAATACCGTCACGGTTTCTATGACTTGACCCTTGGCGTCTTTTTCTCTTCCGACCTCGTCGACCTCTATCTTCCAGCGAACCACGTCCTACAAACGAGTTTTTATTAAATTTTAGAGCTCTTAAAAAAAATGTTCGCACGCCACTGGACTAGTTTTCAGCAAATTTTCATAAACTCCAAACATTCTTTTGTATTTTTTCAATCAAAATTCTGTTATCCTATATCCGCAATGTGGACGCACACTGTACCTAATTCGTTTGAAAAATCGAATAATGGATAAATTCCCTTTGGAAAATTCGTTTTCTGTAATGCGTCTATAATATCAGTAAGTAACATAACATAACATTCGGTAATGAGGGATAATTACAGAGATATTATTCCATTACTATGCGAGATTATTTGTTGTTTTTTAAATCAGCGTTTCCAAAAATAATGGACAGTAATTAGAAAGTAATCGAAGCTAAGCATTTCTAGTTTGGTAAAATGAGAATAAATGAATAAAAAGTGTCACGACATTTTCATTTTGATAAATTATAAAATATGGAAACTCAAATTATTCATAACTGTCTCATTAGAAACTTGAATGAATAGAACAAAATGTAAAATGTATAAAAACTTTGTATATATTGGGAGAATAATAATGCAAGTATTGGACACACATTTAAGATAATCCAAAACGGTGGTGTGAGTGGAAGAGTTTATATAAAATTATTTGAAATCAGTTTTTTTAGAATCATGTTCAGAATGCAATTCTGATTTCACCAGTTAGATTAGGTTAGGTAAGGTTAGGTTAGATTTCACCGGTATCTGCTTTACTTGTCTGTACCTTGGTCAGACATTGTTTATATAATTAAGAAAAATCAATTAAATTTTTTTTCAATTATTTGACTAATTTCTACCGAAAACGGCTCCTGGCATTTTTAAATAAACAGTGTAGTTAGAGAAATACGCAAACCTATAAAAGTCAGTTCATATGCAGACGACCTAGTTATTTATATGAAAAGCAAAAATGTAACATTAACTGCGCAAATTTCACAAACGTGCTTACATAGCCTAGAAAATTGGTCCCTCAAAACATGTTTCCATTTCTCACCTGAGAAAACACACTATATGGTCTTCAATAAAAAGAAATATTTGAATAATTTAGACATTAATCTAAATGGAAAGCCAATATCCAGAGTTGATGAAATGAATTTTGTGGGTCTCACTTTTGATTATAGGTTAAAATGGGAAGCACACTCAGCAAATTTACAACGATCATGTCAACCAAGAATAATTTTACTCTATCAAACAGTACTTGGGGTTCGGACACTACAACCTCACTCAGTCAATACAAATCATTGATAAGGAGCAAGCTGGAGCTATCTGCTACTAAATAGCCAACAAAACTTTGCTAAAAAAATTAAACTCCTACCAACCCTCAAAAAAGTTACCTTTCTATCAAAGGATCAGAAATATAAGTTACGACAATGAGCAGTTTAAACACTCTCTACTATCAAAATTAAATATCCCTCCTCCATGGATCATTCAAATACCATGTATAGAAACATCCCTAGCATTCTATCAAAAACAGACCACCCCCCCTCCCAGATACAAAATTCCTTTGATGAATTAGCATCGACATTTCCCAAATTCTCCTTCATTTACACCGATGCATCCAAAACAATTACAGGAAAGTTAAAAAAAACTGCTCTGCGTCCGCCACAAAATTGTAGTATATACACTGGAGAGGCGATTGCTATACTCCATGCCCTCAAAATGTGCAAAACAAAAAAATGAAAACAACTTTTTTATTATCTCTGACTCGTTAAGCAGCCTAACGGATCTGAAAAATGTATTCCCATCACACCCGATCCATGAACTGGTTAAAAATGATTTTTATAACTTGCGATATAAAAACATCTCGTTTTTATGGGTACCATCACCCATGGGAATAAGAGGTAAAGAGGAAGTTCACTCCTTAGCTCTAAAATCAACTCAATAAAAATTACATATACCAGAAATGGCAATTCATCTCGGAAAACACTGAAACCAATTTGAGACAAAATATAATGCCCGAAATTGAAACCAAACTCCCACTGCCAAATAAAAGAAGAGAACAAGGTATAACTTCGACGGCCATACTACCTAGTCTATTGGGTATGTGAATAATTAAGTTCTTTTGAAGCGAAAAAGTTCCAGATCCATAGATACCTACTACGAAAATTTTGAGAGATACTGTCTTGTAAACCTGTCGAAATATGTGTGGAAGTGATGAAAAAAAATTCCTTTTCGTTATAATTACCTGGAGAGGCACATGTATCATCATCGTCGTGGTAATCTTCTTCATATTCATTATCGCCTTCGTCTGATTCACTCAGGTCAGAATGCCTATTTCTTCGATTTCTATTTTCCTTAATTCTTTTTCTTCGAAATTCACCTTCCGAACTCAATTTCTGCAGACTCAAACCCAACACGTATTTTCCATTTTTTGCTTTTATAAAGCCATTGGATATACCATATTTCAAGGCGCGCTGGATCTATAAAAATATTTATTAATTTCAATTATATTTATTAGGCTTGTTCGTAGAGCAATCCAGAAGGGTTGGAAACCATAGACTCACGCGAAGTGGATGAAAACCGTTCACAGTAAATATCTGCCAATGAATCGTCCAGTTTCCAACCTCTGTGATTACACTACGAACAAACCTATCATAATATCGTTCGTGAGGCTACAATACTAACTTGTAATAGATCTCTGTTTTTGAGGATGAGCGCCACTTGGTTTATTATATTAATTTTACTGGAACCTCTGGCCTCTTTAAGTGTAGATATAGCTTCCAAAACTTCGTTAAAGAGACGAGGATGTAAAGGTCCTCTTTTGGGGTACATCTTTCACCTGAATAAATTAATGAATCGTTAGAGGTAAAAATTTTAATTTTACGTTGAAAAATATAATAAACTGAGCGTACCTTATCACATAAATTTGCTTATATCACGAAAAAACCGAAAATTCCTTGTGAAAACACCATTTGTAAAAAAAATCGTCAAAATTTGACAACTTATAAAACTTTTAAATGTAAAACAAATATCTTTTTTTTTTCGCTATAGCAACTGAGACTAATGTGAAAAAAAGATATAGTTAGCTCCGAATCACGTGAAAGAATTGGTTGACTGACGTTAGTCTCCTGTCAAGAAGTAGTATGTATGTGGCTAGCAAGGGCCTGGGTTGGAGACGTTCTTCTTGACGCTGTCAAATTTTTCCAATTTTATGGTTATGTTTTATCTATGTCTGTAAGAAATGAATCAAACCATTCTAAATAATGTATTACGCGGAGGAAAAGCTTCGGAAAACAAAAAAATGATGTTATAGTATTTCCAAGGGAAGGATCAAATAATTGGTAGTAAATTCACAAATAACTTTGAAGATTCCGTGGAAGACTGGACTAAATTGGCAAATATCTCGCGGCAGAGAAAATCATTCATTGTCCTGAAATGATTCGAAGGATTGCGCAAAACCCGGAAATTTTGAACTTCTTTTGCCGGCAGCTCAAAATTTTCCAATAACATTAAATTCACAAGTTCTTCCATCCTCAATTACCTACTCAAACACAATTACAATTTGAAATTAAAGTCACCACCAGTGGTACATAAAAAAACGGAATTGTTGTTGTTTATATCATTCATCATTATATCTGACAGCTGACAATCGATACGGGCTTCGTCTAGTTCAAGACCCTCTGGAATTCACATTTTTTAAAAATTTCTATAACAAAGCCCTATTACTATAGAACAGTTTGAGAGAAAAAAATCCTGGATGATGCATATGCACTTTTGGAAAAATAAACTGCAAACAAAAGTACTTAAAAGTCATTTTTTCATTTCAGATAAAATAGTTATTTATGCAACAAATGAATGTGTAAATCAACCCTTTTTTTGACAAATGTGAATATTGCCGCAAGAACCGGGCGAATGCGACGATCACATGAGTCAAAAAGGGACCTTACACACGAATTGCCTACAATATTTTTTCTACTACCAAAATTTTAATTTAAAAAAACTTGTCGAAGGAGATAGCATAAATTGGTAATATAACATAAAGGGTTATATTTTGTTGATATCTACAATTTTCAAGAAATTTTACTTTTTTTCACTAGTGTAAAAAAGTAAGACTATACAAACTCCGTAGCATGCGTAAAGTATGTAGGTACTTTACGCACGGTAGTAGAAAAAAGACATTTAATTTGACATTCAGGTCTAGGTAATAGATGGTCACAAATTTAAGAAGGAGGGTTAAATGTTGCCAGTTCTCACTTTCGTAACTCTTGACTGCTTGTGGATCTTTCACCTATAGCTGTATGCACCGTTTATAGTACTGAAACCGCTAAACTGAATTGGTTTATAGTTATTTAACCAACAAGTGTATTAATGAGGGCCATTAACAATCGAGATAATTTAACGCACGAGCAGAGCGAGTGTGTTAATGTTCGAGATTGTTAATTGCCCTTTTAATACTCGTGTTAGTTACAAAGCTTTTCCGTCGACTGTATCAGTTGTATTCGTTTTTCTCAATATTTAAAAACTAAAAATATTTATTTGTTTCATAGGTAAGTACTGTCAAAAATAAATAATGACATTGAAATGTCACAGAGAAGGTCGCCAGTTCAAATGTCACTGTTTTCGTTTTTCTTACATTATATTTTGGATGTTTCATTGTTTCAACACTAATATTATTATAATTTTGTAGAATCATAAAATAAAAACGATATGCAGGTCAAAAACTAGAAGTATTCTATACTAGGATTCATTTTCTGAAGACGTTATTGTATGTTTGGTTGCCTACACCACAGGTAACTGTCAATATAAATATAATGTATAAGATGTGCGTTGGGTTGCCTGCAGAAAATAGTTGATTAATGTAGGTAAATCATGCATTAATGGGGTTCATTAATGTATGATTTTGTCTGATTTTGAGAACGTTAATAGCGTATGTTAATACACGGTCGACGGAAAAATACTTAAACGCCCTCAATGTTGCCTTGGTATGCACCGAACGAAGATTAGTTAAACCTGAAAGAAGTTTGACAACGTTGAAACCTTTAGGGAGTTTTTTTGTGTGAAAAACATTCGTTGGTGGCAATGCTTGACTTTATTTTAGTTTACAGTTACGGACGTGACGGTTGTTATTTGCATTCCGAATTACAGATAGTTCATTGATAAAACATCTCACACACCTCACGTCACGAAGTCCACAGCAGACAATGGGCGAGGCTCTTCAGCTTCATTATCGGGGTGGTCTACACTAGACTATGTTGTATCCTCACCACCAGCAGCAACTAGCACGGTTAATGCAGAACAAGGAAAATAGGGTTGCAATATTGACTGACTGACATTAAAGTACCGGGTGGGCAAATAAAAACGACTGTCGGCCATATCTTAGGTTCGGATTGTAGTACAACTTTGGAAAAAAAAATTACAACAAAAGTGGCCACGAGAAAAACCTGGAAATGATTTATAGAATTGTAGGTCCACCGCTAGAGGGCGTTATTGAATAAAAAAAAATTAAAAAGCCAAATTTTAGAAAATATGCCTAATTAAGAAGCATAACAAAAACAATATTCGTATTCCTCAAAAAATTTAGCGTATATTTAATAATGCAAGTTTTAGTCTAACTATTCAAATAAGAGATAGGGGAGAGTGGGAACTTTGTATTGAAAAAACGACCATAACTCCGATTCTACTTAACCGATCTTTGCAAATTTTGTCTTGATGAAAAGAGCTCTTTTCCACCATTGTAGGGGTTATATTCTCAATTCTACTTAATAAGTGACGTGCCCGTTAGAGGGCGTTATTTAAAGTTTTTTAGCAATCTAGTTCTCTTTGGAAAATATTAAATGGAAGCATGAATTTTCAACTAAGGATTATAAAAGTAGACAAAATTAGCAACATAATGGCGAAAACCGCACGTCGATATCTTTTTCCTATCCCGAGATATCTTAAGAAACGCATGATTGTCGGGAATTTCTTGTCAACCTTCAATTAGACTAGTTAGCCTCAACGGAAATAAACAAATGAAGTCCTGTTAGAAAGGTTTTACACTGGCCTATCTGCAGTAATTAACAATATTGTCATAATAATGTTACCGTCTTCGCTGAAGGGCGTTACCTATAAGATAATACTTGTCAATTTTTCGTAACCTTGTTACTAAATTTTCGACTAAAAATATTGAAAATTGCTAAAAATCCATGATAAGGGGTTTTTTGGGACGAAAAATCGACTGACACAAACAGTTTTTCGATTAAATCATTATTTCGCCTTCAAATAGAGTCATGAAATTTTCGAAAATCCACTTTTCAAAACAAAAAATACTCATAACTCGACTATTTGGAGAGATAAAACGTTCTAGTCTTGACCAATCGATTCAGCGGAAAGTTTTACATCTTCTCACAAATTTTGAGTTGATATTTTTGGGACGAAAAATCCGACTGACACAATGAGTTTTTTGATAAAATCATTATTTCGCCTTCAAATAGAGTCATGAAATTTTCGAAAATCCACTTTTCAAAACAAAAAATACTCCTAACTCGACTATTTGGAGCGATAGAACGTTCTAGTCTTGACCAATCGATTCAGCGGAAAGTTTTACATCTTCTCACGAATTTTGAGTTAATATTTCCGAGTATTAAGGGAGTTAGGAAAAATCAATTTATTTCGCGAAATACTCCCATATACCTTGTTACTGTAATGTTTTTGTTATTTATTTAAACAGTTTTTAACGGTGGGATAAATTATACACACTATGGCTAATTACTATCTATTTATTTAAAGAAGCACACACACTGTATTAAACTTAATTTATATACACGCTCTACTTAAAGTCTACTGATTTATTTACACTCAGTATATTAGTTCTAATTTATTTTCACCGCTTGACTATTACACTATTTATATTCACTATTTCATTCACTGTTCGATTGCTGAGAAATTCTGTAACTAACTGTACTGTCTGTTCACTAATTCTCTCGAACTAACTAACTCACTACGCACTCAAAAACCCGCGTATATATAGTCCGCACCAGTTCTGGAAAGTTCTAGTACATTACGCGATCGCGCTATGCACAAACAAAACCGTTGTACTCGAATGTTCGAGAAAACAAGCTGGCGGAGATTCCCGGCGTAGCCACCAAAAT
The DNA here is from genome assembly GCA_947563755.1 of Lochmaea crataegi. NCBI lineage: Eukaryota > Metazoa > Arthropoda > Insecta > Coleoptera > Chrysomelidae > Lochmaea > Lochmaea crataegi. The sequence continues at coordinate 118,291,887 of OX387422.1, read as the reverse complement.
TTACAATCGATGGACAGAGTTGGTGACCTCGCAGCATTACTAAATTTTCGACTAAAAATATTGAAAATTGCTAAAAATCCATAATAAGGTGTTTGTGCGTGTGCTCGAAGAGCTCAAAAGCATCGAATAGCTTTATAACACAAAAATTAAATTTTTGATCTAGAAGAGCTCAAAAACATCGCAACTAGTGACAAAATACCATGCGTTTGAAAATTGAATATAGCGGGAAATTGCAGGGATGGCCTTTAGGGTAAACCGTTTTCCAGATTTTTTTTAATATTTATTGAGCAGATTGAAGATTCTGCATTGAATTGTAGGGCTTTGGTATTCATCCTACACATGTTAAACCATTTCACTATTCTATTTTATGTTTTTTTCACTGTTATTTTGAGACAGTTGTAACAGTACAAATAGATTGTAGAGCAAATAGGACAGTGAGGAGCCCTGCAGAAGTCCTTAACTGTTTGGCATCAAACTGTAATTCACTTTTACTTGTGGTGCTCTATCACTAAGGTAGTTTTGAAGATTAATAGCAAGTATTTAGGACACATCATTTCATATAGTTTGTAGAACATACCACAGTTCCAAACACCATAAAACGCTTCAGTAATGCCTAGAAAAATAGCAGCACTATGTTTTCATCATAGTCTATAGGTTTGAATATTTGATGTCAGGTTCGATAGTGAATGTATAGTTGAGCATTTTCTCGAAAACCAATATGGTATCAATAAATATAGGTATTTTCTGATATCTTTCTGTAATATTTTTTTTTTGTTTCCAAATTTTTTTTGCCAGAATAGACAAAATTTACTCGTAAACCTATAAAGCCTATTGGTGAATCGAGCAGTAAATATTGAGTATCCTAACAACCTTCTTTTAACTTTAACAGTAAACTTATTACTCATAGTACCTGAGCTAGATAAGTATAACAGGCCATAGGATAGATAGGTATCAAGATAGAGATGAAATACTTATTGTACACTTCATAATTAGGTGAAAGAAGTTACATAGTGTGTAGTGAATTACTTCTTGTGCAAATCTCTGTATGTTTAATATTTTCATAATTTCTTCTTGTAAAGGCTTGACCAGTTCGGAATCAATAATCTTTTAGTTCATTCCATGGAAAATAACCTAAAATGTTAGATATTATTGATTCTGTAATTGTTTTATTACTTCTTATTAATAGTACCAAATTTGTGTGTTATTAGAGCTTATGACTACTGGCTATTTATCTATACATACCTTCTATGTTTTCAAACTGTATTTCTTCTAGTTGCAAAGTATGATGCTTCAATTCTCAATTATTCGAAGGCCATTTAATATAGTACATTTAAAGTGATCGGACTCCATGTATTCCAATTTCTGGTAATGGCAGAAGGCGCCAGTATAAATCCAATACCAAAAACATCTGACTGCAGAACAATATCAGCCAATCATAAGCTGTGCATATACTTCGAGTTCATGGTATTTTATTGGTTGCAAGGACCAGTTCGGTAGCAATAATCTTTTAGATTCCATGGAAAATATCCTAAAATATCAGATATTATTATTTCTGTAAATGTTTTGTTACTTTTTATTAATAGGATCAAATTTGTGTGTTATTAGACCTTATCACTACTGGCTATTTATCTATACATACCTTCTATGTTTTCAAACTGTATATCTTCTAGTTGTAAAGTATGATGCTTCAATTCTCAATTATTCGAAGGCCATTTATTTCATTCCTATTTTGTTTATCTTTGAATATTTTCAATCGTCTTTGTTAACTGAAATCATCCTGGTTTACCCAAATTAATGACACGTCTTCGTTTTAAATCAGCTGCACTACCAACCACTATTGCAATAATTTTTAACAACGCATATCCTGCCTATTTTTAATTTTAAGCCATTTTAATCTTTCTAGTTCTTACTTGGAGTTTTTATTATTCATTATCATAAGTAATGTTTACAATTTGACTAGTGTCATTTATAAAAACTCAGGTTATATGGTATTAGATTTGCAGTGGCGACGCCGCGGTGATATAGTTCATATAACAGCCTTTTTGGTGTGCGTCATCGTTTGTGACGTATATCCGGGTTTTGGGTATGTCGATATTTAATTTGTTATTTTGACATATAGCTAACCTTTAATTCGATAAATAAAATCATCAGTATCGTATTCAGCCAAATTCGAAAAGGCTATGAAATTAGTAATACTTGGGATATGAAAACACTGCAAAATAAAACAAATTGTATATTTAATTTACATATTAAAATAATTTAATATTAGTAAATATAGTCCTGCATTTGAATAAATAAAATGCTAACAATAAGATCAATATTCATTTTTCATAAATAATAATTTACCGTAAACAACAAAGTACAGACCTGACGAGAACTGTCAGTTGGACATTGGAAAAATACGTAAGACACGAAAGGAACGTCTGCATAGTATTTTGTACGATGTAATTTCGCCCGATTGATAGGTCGCGTTTGCGCGTAATCTAAACATCAACCAATCAAAATTTTGTAAGTCAAAGATTAGGGTTAACGTTTGTACTACGTTTAAACGGTTCATTATTGTGATATTTTGATTAGGATTAATCACAGACCTGCCTTTTTTTCCATTTCTTCCAACGTAATGTGTTAGAAAGACATTAACAATCAATGACGCACACCAAGAAGGGTATTATATGAACTTTAAACGCAAAGTGGTTAGATAGACGATTTTGAGGACAAGTATTGTCAATTTTTCCGTATTAGTTCGATCTCCTTACAGTAGAAACGGTGAAGCTTTTCCATCATGTGACTGTTACGTCAGCAATATTGTTCATATGAATCAAATCAAAACTTCTGTCAACTCAATAGGAATAATCGTTATGACTAATATTCCAAAGGTCGGCTTTTTACGAATTGGTAATTAAACAAGAAATTTAACTTGTTTAATTGTAAGTATTTATTTTATTTATATAGTTCACATCATCATATTTATTGAAACTATCGATATACTGGGAGAATAAGTTACAAAATCCAAAATTAACATGTGTCACGAAGAAAGCATCAATTTTGGCTAGCAATATTTGTTCATTCTATTGATGCTCTTCTGTTGTCTTCCTTTTTATATTTAAATCCCAAATAAAGAGGTATTTCCAACAGAAAGAATTTCCTTATTCTTTAGTTCGTCATTTATGGTTTTCACGGTAACATGTTTCCTTAAAAAAATAACAAGTTTAAAATTATCATTATCTCAAACAAGACAAAAGATTTTTTTATATTTACTTCATACTAAAGTTGAACACAAATTTTTGATATTCAGATTTTTTTATTATTTGTACCAAATAATGTATAAAGCAACCCCGTATATGTGACACCGAATAACTCAAATTAAAAAACTAAATTGTGAAAAACACAATCTACACTCAGACCGAACAAATTGGTAAACATCTTCGGACAGTATTCAACTTAGAAATCAGCACATGTAGAAGCTATAATTTATCACATTCAAAGTCAAAATATGGACAACTTTCTGTATTCTAAAACTTTTATTACCTACTCATAACCTCTATAATCGAACTTACGTTAAATTACCTACTAGTTTTCTAAGATTTTCATATACCACTCTAAAAGCTGCTGGTGAAAAATCTCACTGTATAGATAATACTACATGCACTATGATGTTGTAATCTCACTTCTCTTTTATTTAAAATGTAAGCTGACTTTAATCTAAGGGTTAAGAATAATATAAGGTGTTGTATTATTGTTTCACATGTTTGTTAACTTACTTTGTTCATACATGTTATTATATAAGGTATTCCGTACTGTCATTTTGGTTCCCTCGGGTAAATCCTCTGTTTTTAGTTTTAATCGTGGTGTTTGACTGAGTGACGTTGGGAAAGTTGGAATATTTTCCTTACTTTTTTTAAGGGAACCGTTTTCACAGATATTTTCAGTGCAGTTGCCACTCTCTGAAATATAATATTAAATAGAAATGTCCTTAAATAGATGTCAACTATAGTAGAATACCTCCTGAACAGATGAAATAGGTTGAAAGGGTCCGCCGTTGTTTTTTCCATCTCAAAATATTCAATCAAGTTTATAACAAACTCCTGTGCTCGTGAATTAAGCCATTTTCCAGGCATTTTCTGAAAATAACTGTTGGTTAATTTACCGTTACAAGTACAATCAGATACTTGATTCATGCAAATTTGAAAATTCTACAGAGATTTACAAATTGTAGAGAATTATAAATACTATTTACCACCAATAAATAGTAAAATAAGCATTGTAAAGCAGGCGTCTCACGATCAAATAGTTTGTCAAACTTGACTAATCAAACTGCATTGGTGACGTCAACATATGAATTTGATCAAATTTTCTATATTTTAGGGGCGTATGTAAAACGATCAGTCAGTTTGATGAAATCTGATTTACTATTGGTCAATTTTGACACTAGAGAAATGACAGTTTTGACGTCAATAATTTGGTCCTTTGTTCTCGTGTTTTATGGTGTTTTGCTGTTTTGTGGGTTTTCGCTTTCTAGTTTTCATTGTGTTGTGGTTTTCATTTTCACGTGTTTATTTTGGTTTTGATAATTTTTAGTTTTATTACATATTAGGTCGATGTCTTTTACACGTGACCAAGTACTAGCGTTGATTGATTTGTATAGGAGCCATGAAATATTGTATGTGGTCAAAAATCCTTTATACCATAATAAAAATGCCCGACAGCAAATCTTGGAAACAATTACCCAAAAGATGTGTACCCTCCGACCAAATACAACAAGTAATTATGTATGTTTATAAAAATGATATTATAATACAATTTTAAATTTATTCCAGTAAATGAGATTAAAGCCAAACTAAATTCCCTGAGAACGCAATTCAACAAAGAATTAGCAAGGCTTAGAAAGACACCCTCTGGATCAGGGGCAGAAGCAGTTCGGATTTCATTGTGGTGCTTCGAGAATCTTTTATTCCTACAAGACCAAACTGTTGCAACACCCAGTGTTTCCAATTTAAAATTAAACAAAGAATGTTCTGGAAATGAGGTTATAGAGATCCATAATTATCAAGAAGTAAGTTAAAATTAAAAAATAATACCCTGTATGTTTTCCAAGTATTTTATTGTTTTAGTCAATGTCTCCTCTTGATGAGCAAAGTGATCCTGAGAATTTTAATAGCAACATTAAGACTCCAACCAGCTACAAAAAATCTACAAATGAAGATAATATTGCTGCTAGTGCTTCAAGTGTATATGATTCTTGCCGAAAGAGAAAAAAACCTGATGGACCAAGTGATTCGGCTTTGAGAGGAATTGGTAATGCTTTGACAAATTTGTCAAACAGAACAGAAACGCAAGACGATCACTTAGAAATATTTGGGAGCAATTAGTAATACTACACAACAAAAGAGATGAAAGAACGCCATAGTGAAAGTTTTGCTTCAGTTTAATGATGAGGATGACTAATATAATACAATATAATTGTGAATTTTGAATTTGAATTGTGTTTTTAGGTTAATAATAAAATGTACAAATGCAAGAGTTTATTTTCAAGTTTTTAGTTACAGTTTATTTTTTTAAGTAATTATCATATTAAAGGACATTTCTTAAACGTTCTTCGATTCTTGTTAGGTTACAAAATAATTTCATTATTAAAAATATAAATTAGAAAAATGTTTTAAAACACCACAAAAACAAAGATGATCATAAGAGCAAACAAAATAATCCATAATAATAATTATTATCCTTTAAAGTTATTTATAGCTGATTGTTGCCAAGAAACGGCTCCATTGGAATTGAAAAATTCTACAAATTCAGTACGAATATCCTGGGCATTTCTAGCAGAACGATTGCCACCTTATCAGCTAATTCCTCTTAGAGGACATGTTAAGTCTTCATTTTCTGTTCCACTGTTATAAGAAGTAGATGTTGTCAACAGATAATTATGTAAAACACAACAAACTTTCGTTATAGTAACAACTTTTGAAACATCAACATTCATCGCGCCGAGTAATATACGAAATCTATTGGATAATATTCCAAAAGCATTTTCTACTGTTCTTCGGGCACGACTGAGTCTATAGTTATATATTCTTTTTTCATTCGACAGTCCATGAAATTTAAAAGGTTTCATTATATTCTCCTTCAAAGAAAAAGCATCATCAGCTAATATTACATAAGGAATTGGCTTGTTCCTTTCTGGTAAGCAGATAGGTGAAGGTAAGTTCAGGCTCTTATTTTCCAATGCTGTTGCTAAAGGACTTCTTTGAAAAACCCCGCCATCACTTATACGACCATTTCTTCCAATGTCTACAGTCAAAAAACGACAGTCTGCATCAACTACCGCAAATAAAACAATGCTGTCTGTCCCCTTGTAGTTTCTATAGAATGATCCATCTTGCCTTAGCGGCCTAAATTTCACGTGCTTCCCATCCATTGCACCAATGCAATTAGGAAATTGCCATTCAGTATTGAATTTTTCACTAATACCTAACCAATCTTCTCTAGTTTTAGGCGCCTACAATATGAATCCCGTTTTTTTATTTGGACCTTATTATTTCAAATGTATACAAACCTTCAAGTACCTGCTTTCCAAATTTTTAATTAAAGCAAGCATAACTTTATTCACAATACCACTTAAAGTATTAGGTGCTATGCGTGTAGCATCTCTAATAACACGGAAACATCCCAAAAATATTCCAGAAACATCCTTCTGGGACAATAGAAACATACTAACAACATCCCCATTTCCCTCGAAACATCTCTAGGATGTATCTGGCAACAGCCATGTCATCATTTTCAACGTTCTACAAACATCCCAGTAGGATGTTTCTAAGATGACATAGGATGTACTAGGTTCATTCGGGGTACTTTGTTTAGAACATCTCAGAAACGTTTCTAAAAATACTCTGGAAGTGAAATCACTAGGTGCAAATAAAACATTTCAATATTTCTTAAAACAAGAGCAATTTATTACAAATTTCTAACAATATTTTCCATAAATCACATGTTACATTTTCTAGTAGGTATAGGAAGTGTATTATAAAGCATTGGGAAACAAGTATTAGCAAGCATGGCATGGTTGCTATGACTTGTCTACCAATGCTTTATTTCCCTATACCTAGTAGAAAATGTTAAATAGGGTAATATGATAACAGTTCATTTACTTATGTTTTAGTTCCATCCTCAATCGTCTTTCTTTTGCTCTTCTCAGCCAATCACCAATTTTCAATTCGATTTTCGTTTTTCAGCCGTTTATAGCGCTGACTATATTTATTTAATAATTTTCTTTTTTTCTGACTATCCATTTTACTATCCAATATAAATACTCACTTTATAAATAAGCCACAACACTCACAAGGTTACCGCTTATTTTTACCACAAAAACTCAACAACAGCGTGCTGTGAACTCAACACTTCTACTTCTAACCTTACTTTTTGCAAATTAGGTCTTCTTCTTTTTTTCTAATCTTCTTTTACCTCTTTGCAATGTTGAAGCAGGGGGATATCACAAATACGTCAGTCATATTTTAATAGGTATGTATGGTTTAATAAACATTGTTAAAAATTAAAGACAATTAACTATTATTGGCAAATATGTACCTACGAGTTGTATATTTTGTAATGGAAATCATGTTTATGTACCAAGAGAAACATTCTAGGGACATCCCAAGGATGTAACATTATATCAATCGTATTTATGTACCAATAGAAACATTCTAGGAACATCCCAAGGATGTTACATTATATCAATCGTATTTATGTACCAATAGAAACATTCTAGGAACATCCCACCTAGTTCGGAGACATTGGGACACTAGTAGTACTTTAATGGTATGTCCCAGGTAAATACAAGAACTAATTTTAACAATAAATACACTTTTAATCCAAAAATTCGCTAAAAACATGACAGTAAACTAAGCATGCATAACCTCAAATACGGTAATGTCAAATTCAACTTTTAGGACGATCAGATTCACGTTACGTCAATTATATTGTTGTCTCTTTTTACGATTACTACAGCAAATTTAAAGAAACTATTACGTATGTCTTGTAGTAATTCTTGTGAAGAAGACAATCGATCGTAGGTTGTTATGTTTGATTTATATTGATAGAAGAAGATAGAATGTAGAAAATATGTGTTGCATAAATCGTAGATTGGATCACGTGATGCAAAAGCTTCAGCGTTTCTACTGTATCTATCCTCAATGGCGCATAAGTGAATTTGAACAATATTAATTGAATTTGTCACTCTCTAAAGTGATCCCACGTGATTTCCACTCTACTCTTTCGTTCTATTTGTTTTGTTTTCCAGTTTATTCACAATATAACTATTTACTTAGTTGGAGAGTTTAGTTATTTATAGTGCTTAACGCTTTTTCGCAAGTTGTTATTGCGACAGTTTTCTTAGAGGATGATGTGATAAATGCCGATACTGCCAAAAATGTTAAATCAAAATCGCTTACCTTAGCAACAATGTATTTCTTATGGAAATGTCAAAATGTGTCCATTCTGTGTAAGTAGCTTACTCTGTAATGAAAGTGTAAATTTGTTCGTAGGTGGTCCTGGAAGTGGTAAGGTGACACATTGTGACAGTTTGATGCAAGGCAGTGGCGGCTGGCGGTAGTAATAAATTGGTAAAAAAGGTGTTCTGCAATTTTTAACATGTCTATCGACCTGTTTCGATTTTACAGAATAAATCCTTTTAATTAGCGCTCGTCGTCACTAGCCACTTCCAATTACAGTTCTGTGATCCCAAATTCTTCAACCCTGACCATAAGACAATTGACGTCTGCCAACGGACGCTTCCATTTTTTCCAACGCCACGAGAGACAACCCTTTTCGTTACCGACTGCCTAAGGGGAAAGACCATCTTTCGTTATCTTTCATATCTTTAAGTATCTTATGGATTTTGCTGTGGTAAGCACAGCCCCGAGGATATAACCCCAAGGATATAACCCAAGGATATATCCCTAAGACCTAGGCTATAATATAAGCCCTAGCCAAGGATAGAACCCCAGGATACAGCCCTAGATCAAAATACCGCCCTAGACCAGGACACATCAGTTCAGATCAAGACCTGACTATCTTCCTCAGGAAACCAGTTCATATAAGCTAAGTACCTAACTATAAAAGTACAAATTCCTTGTTCATTTCCTGTGGCAGAATAAATTATAAATTTGTTTTTAATTCTTTTTTTATTTAATTATAAATCCTCAACTATAAAAGTTGAGGGAGATACCACCCGGGGTAATTTTTAGTAACTTTTCTTTATTAACTTTTATTTAAATTTTACAAGGCGTTTCTACCTTTTCCGCCTTAGTTTTTTAGTACTTTTTATCGTCAAAAAGGTAGTGGCGCCCTCAATTTTTACTACCCTTCTGTTATCCTTGTGTGACATAAACAAGGGGTCGAATCACCCTTGAGAGGAGTCTCTAGCCGGAGCCCTTCGAGCTGGTGCCCTTTAAGGTTACAGCCATTTACCGTTACAATTTTGGAAAAAAAAGTTTACCTTGTAAGGGGGTTTTCTCCCATCGATTTTATCGTCCTTTCTCCGCCTTCGGTGTTGAAATATTGTATTTCTGGAACGATTGTCAATTGCCACACAAGAAAAATAAAAGTCACGCACTAAGCACTACTACTTCGCCAACAAAAAATTATTTCTTAAGCCTATTCGACGTTATTTTCGGTTCGCAGAAAATAGGAGTCTCTAGGCACTACTTTTCTAACAAATTATTTCTTATAAAGTAAGTCTATTCTACGTTCTTTTGTAATCACTTTGTCATTAAAAAATTTTTTTTCAATAGATAGCATGAAAAGAGCTGTTAAACGATCTTCGGTAATTGAATTTCTAAGAAATGTTTTAATTCGTACCGTACCGTATGCCTCGTTGCGCTGGACTAAATGCAGATATTTTAAGAGGGAAAATCACGCATTATCACGGCTTACATTTAGACAGTCAAGGGGAAGAAGTGTGCAGCGCGGGTGTTTTTAAGTGCTCGCAGAGCACGTTGCTATGGCCCAGCTATATAAAATATCAAAGATCGCGCGAAATAGGTTCGTTATACCACTGGTGGACTTCATTTACGCTTGTTTGTTATTGCAGATGTGGCTTCAGTGGCTTGTTTTTTGTATCATTATGACAATGCGAATGCCTTAGAAAATATATTATAAATTTTATATTTGATAAAAGGAAATATTTTAGTTAATTAGAAGATTTTTTGGGAGCTCTGCAGCGCTTATGTACTAGCCGCTACTGATGCAAGAGAAAAAAGAAGTCACTCATATTAACATGACAGATCTCCTTCAACAGTACGCAACTGGAAACGGTGAGTGCGTTTTTTCATTATACTTTTCTGCAGTAAATTTTTTTTTTAGATAAATTTATACATTTTATACAATGTGTTTAGTATTTTGTGGTATGGGAAGGTTTAGGAACAACACATACTCATTTGTATTTTGTAAATTTTAATAAATTTTGATAATTACAATACAAAAGTATCACTAATAATTTTTTATGACACTAGACAGAGACAATCTGGGTTTTCACAATGATTTTCGTTACTCTCGACGGGATCCTCATAATACTAGAATTTATTCGGAGAAGTTTCTATAAAATAAACAAAAATTTAGATTAACTTTCTTCGACAATCGAACTTTAAAAATTGACAAATTTGAAAAAAGTTGTTTCCCAAGAATTAGGGTAGTTGTGGTACAAAACAGTTTCGGTTGATATCCTATACACAGACGGTAATCATACAGATACTTTTAACCATCGACTAGGTCTATAAATTCGCATATCTTATTTGGAAAAATTTTAAGCAATGAAAATTTTAAATTCTCGTCCACTCATTAGGTATATTTTGATACAAATACCATTCGAGATAAACTTAATCAATTTATACTAGAAAAAAACTAGTAGCTAGTTACATGTAACGCTTCTGCACCCATAAGCACCCCCACACACTCACCCACACACCCACACAAGTATATCATGACATCCTAAGAAATTAGTTATCTTATCAGGGCAACATAATTAATTTCATATTATAAAATATGCATTCTTTGCTTAGTTTTCTTGAAGTAAAGTTGTAATAAATAAAATAAAATTATTTTTAAAAAGATAATTGGCGCAGAGTTTATTTGTTAATTCGTTTTAATTTTGCATATAGGGAAACTTGTTAGTAGGATTCGCGCAAATCGTAAAAAGTATCGAGCTATATCAGAAATTTTATTTCCTTTTTTGAAACATACAGTGTGTGACGTTTTTGTCGGTGTTTCTGTTGAACAAAAAGATTGTGGTGACTTTCACCACACATTTCAACGTTTAAACGCTAATTCTAGCGAACAGTTATTTCACCCCTTTTGTGGTTGTATACAGCTGGACGAGAACCAACAAAGAGTCGGAGAAGAAGATTCTGGAAGCCAGCCTTGTGCGTTGGTGACTAAGAATTTGACTATGACATCAAATATTTATTTAAAAGGTAAAAGCAATAAGGCAGTAGACGCATTATCCCGCTATCCCGATATCAATGCATTAGAAACTGCATCAATTGACGTTAATTTAGGTGACATTGACGAAATCGTGAATAAAGAACTTGGAATAATTGATTCGTATCGTCAACCCGAATATATATTACCAAATTTAGATAATATTTATATTACATGGGAACGAATCAGATATTAGGATAAATTCACCCGCATTACCTACACGAAAATTCAAATCCTAATAATAATGATATTGAAACCGTGTGCACGAAAATCCTATTTTAGCGATTCCAATATCCGAAAAAATATTTTACAAGTGGGGAAACAAATACCTTTAAAATTAAAAGAGAAAAAATATTAAAGAACATTCGTTTATATGTTACATTGCCAATAGAAGAAATAGAATCGAATATAATAAAATTGATCAAAGAATATATAAACCCTAATCAAAATTACATTCTTTATTTTTCCAAAACAAATCTTTATCGCGAATATTTATTTATAGTAACTGCACAAAATACATTTAAGAATTCTGCATTTAAGTTTATTATGACGTGTACTAAAACTCTTACCGATATTCAATCAATTAACGAGCTGAAAGAAAAAATAAAATACTATCATGTATAGGTACAAATCACGACACAGAGGCATAAGCAAAGTCAAAATATCTCTCAGTTGTAGATATTATTTGCCAAAAATATAACTGCGAAACAGGCTTGAAAAACAAATATTATAGGAATCCTCCTGTTATTAAATTTAATTTAACTCCTACTGCCTCTATACCCTCTTTTAACATATACCTAAATGCCAATGTTTTTAAAATTGCAAACAAATCATTTTAACAATAATCGACTCATTTTCACGGTACGGGCAGACCTACCCCATAGTAAGTGTTACAGGATTTTACACCGTAGATTCCTCATTAAAATTTATAACGCACTAAAGAATCACAACTGATAGCGGAACTGAATTCAAAAATTTTGATCTAGAAGATTTTTGCAAACTTTATCGTACCTATTGAACTACATCATACGACAGTAAAAAATAGTAATTCTAATTCAGTGGAAGCTGCTCATTAATCTATTGTTTCATTTTCGAGTTATAATGTTTCCAAGCTGTTAAAATGTGATAATTTACTTTTGGATGGTTTCATAAACAATTAAATCTTTCCCTAAAAATTGAGTATAAGCCGATCATGTATACATTTTTGGGAAGGGGAAGAAAGGGACTTTCAGATGGTATTAAAAAATTTCGTATTTAAGATAAACCGATAATTTCGCTTCAAAAAAGGTCATTTTTTTCGGCGCTTTCGGAAAAAAAATATACATTTGGCAACTATGTCAAACAAAAACTTGAAGGAAATATAAGAAGTTTAGCGAAAACTGCATGTCGAAATTTTTTTCCATTCTCGAGTAATAAGTCGTCAAAATGTGTTACTTTATAGTGGGACACCCTGTATTGTAGCACAACTACCTTAAGTGGAAAGATAAATATTACCATTTACTTTATATTTTGTTGATTTTTTCGGTAGATGTAATTAGAAGATAAAAGAAAAATTTGAAACACTTATAGAACAGATTTGCTGAAAATCTATCCATGTCATAACATTTCTTGTTGAGGAGAAGTTTCAATTTCCGTTAAAAAGAAAATCTGGAAATCGGTTGACCCTAAAGGCCATCCCTGCAACTTCCCGCTGAATTCAATTTTCAAACGCATGCGATTTTATCGCTAGTTTTGAGCTCTGAGCTCAAAGATAAAGCTATTCGATGCTTGTGTGTGTGTGTGTGTGTGTGTGTGTGTGTTTGTGTGTGTGTGTGATCGCAGTTGGTGCCATTCGAAAGGGCTTCACCAAACTTAGATTTCCTGTAAGTTGGAACCAATTCGGACCGGTAGAAATTTCAAAAAAGTGAAAAAAGTGAAAATATATCCGAATTGGCTGAACCGATCAACCTCTAAAAATAAACAGCTCTTAACCTTGAAAACCCGCATCGATCACCACCAAGTGCGTCAGAATCGGTTGATGCGTTCGTGAGATATCGTTGTCGAAAAAAATCGAAAAAAGGTGTTTTTATGTAATAACTCCGAAATGTTTCATCAGGTCAATATTTTTGTTCTAAATTTTTTATAGAGCTCAAAAAACTGCGTCGATCGCCGCCAACCGCGTGAAAATCGGTTAATTCATCCAAAAGTTATAGCAGTTTGAACATTTAAAAAATCGTGTTTCATCGAACTTTGATAAGACTTAGCTTTATCTTTGAGCTCGGGGATTTGATTTTTGTCTGAAAGAATTGAAAAATACTGTCCCAGGTTCTGATTATATTCTATCTTTATTTTTGAAAAACCTTTCGTACAATGCTAAACAAATTCCTTTAGAGCTCTTCAATAACATATTCTTACAAGAAAAATTCCCCAATCTTTGGCGTCAAAGTCATACCGATTCCTAAACCAAACAAACCGAAAATCGACCCAAACAACATATCGTCCCATTTCACTCACATGTGATATTTGCAAGCTCCTGGAAAAAATTAGGAACTATAGACTAACGTGGCATTTGGAAAATGAGAATATTCTCATACCCAATCAAAGCAGCTTTCGTAGACAAAGAAGTACTACTGATAACTTAGTAACACTCGAACTTGGAGATATCATATCCTGAAGACACTACAAGAATGGAATATTCAGGGACATAGTATTAGCATACATAAAACACTTTTTAAATAATAGAACCTTCCAAGTTAGAGCAAATGGTCACAAATCTTCAAAAAGACAACTTCAAAATGGAACACCCCAAGGATTCATTTTAAGCCCTTTTTTATTCCTTGCAACAATAAATAGTGTAGTTAAAGGAATACGCAAACCTGTAAAAGCCAGTTTATATGCAGACGACATAGTTATCTATATTAAAAGCAAAAATGTAACATTAACGACGCAAATTTTACAAACGTGCTTACATAGCCTAGAAAATTGGTCCCCCAAAACAGGTTTCCATTTCTCACCTGAGAAAACACACTATATGGTCTTCAATAAAAAGAAATATTTGAATAATTTAGACATTAATCTAAATGGAAAGCCAATATCCAGAGTTGATGAAATGAATTTTGTGGGTCTCACTTTTGATTATAGGTTAAAATGGGAAATACACTTAGCAAATTTACAACGATCATGTCAACCAAGAATAATTTTACTCTATCAAACAGTACCGGGTGATCAGTTAAGGGTAGCGAGCGGCCATATCTCATAAGATATTAGTCGTATAGATTTAGAAAGAAAAAATTCATGATAAAAGTCGCCAAGAGAAATTGCTGGAAATTATTTTCGAGTTTGTCAAACGTCCGCTAGAGGGCGTAACAACCAACACTAAGTAGAAAAATGGGATTTTTATAGAATTTTGCCTAATGAAAGTATATCGATGATATCATTTTCATATTTACTGACTATTCACCTACACTTTTTGACTAAAATGTTTTGTTCTATCTATCAAAATAAAGCGGTGGGGGAAGTTCAATTGTTTTTTTAAACAAACCATGATTTCTCCCGTTTCGCTTGACCCATTTTAACAAATTTGGGCTCATATGAAAGAGCATAATTTACACTACAAAACGCTTACTTGGTTTTGACTTTCGTCTTCGCCGCTAGATGGCGTTAACTGAAATGGTAGCAAATTTTTGAGTTTTTAAAAAAAAACAAATGTAATGGCATATTCATTTTTACATATTTTAAAAGAGGATACATTTTTCTATAATTTAATGAAAAAAATTAATCATCTACCTTTTTTTGAACAGTTGTTATTGAACAAAATATAATTTTATTACATTAAAAAATGGAACGCCACTGCTTTTTATCAAAATAAAAATCATTTTCGTAATCACTTATTAGTTGCTAACAAAAAAACTCCCTGACTTTTTTTCGTTAGACGAACGGTTTTGGATTAAAAAAATCAAATAAATTTACATGGGGCGCCCATATCTCGAAACATACTAATCCAAAACCGTTTGTCTAACGAAAAAAAGTCAAGGGGTTTTTTTTGTTAGCAACTAATAAGTGATTACGAAAATGATTTTTATTTTGATAGAAAGCAGTGGCGTGCCATTTTTTAATGTAATAAAATTATATTTTGTTCAATACCAACGGTTCAAAAAAAGGTAGATGATTAATTTTTTTCATTATTTATAGAAAAATGTATCCTCTTTTAAAATATGTAAAAATGAATATGCCATTACATTTGTTTTTTTTAAACTCAAAAATTTGCTACCATTTCAGTTAACGCCATCTAGCGGCGAAGACGAAAGTCAAAACCAAGTAAGCGTTTTGTAGTGTAAATTATGCTCTTTCATATGAGCCCAAATTTGTTAAAATCGGTCAAGCGAAACGGGAGAAATCATGGTTTGTTTAAAAAAACAATTGAACTTCCCCCACCGCTTTATTTTGATAGATAGAACAAAACATTTTAGTCAAAAAGTGTAGGTGAATAGTCAGTAAATATGAAAATGATATCATCGATATACTTTCATTAGGCAAAATTCTATAAAAATCCCATTTTTCTACTTAGTGTTGGTTGTTACGCCCTCTAGCGGACGTTTGACAAACTCGATAACTCGAATACTCGAATAATTTCCAGCAATTTCTCTTGGCGACTTTTATCATGAATTTTTTCTTTCTAAATCTATACGACTAATATCTTATGAGATATGGCCGCTCGCTACCCTTAACTGATCACCCGGTACTTGGGTTCGGACACTACAACCTCACTCAGTTTATACAAATCATTGATAAGGAGCAAACTGGACTATGGAAATAGCGAACAAAACTTTGCAAAAAAAATTAAACTCCTACCAACCCTCAAAAAAGTTACCTTTCTATCAAAGGATCAGAAATATAAGTTACGACAATGAGCAGTTTAAACACTCTCTAACATCAAAATTAAATGTCCATCCTCCATGGATCATTCAAATACCATATATAGAAACATCCCGAGCATTCTATCAAAAACAGACCACCACCCCCTCCCAGATACAAAATTCCTTTGATGAATTAGCATCGACATTTTCCAAATTCTCTTTCATTAACACTGATGCATCCAAAACAATTACAGGAAATGCTGCAGCTTACATATGTAAAGATAAAAAAACTGCTCTGCATCCGCCACGAAATTGTAGAATATACACTGGAGAGGCGATTGCTATACTCCATGCCCTCAAAATGTGCAAAACAGCAAATGAAAACAACTTTCTTATTATCTCTGACTCGTTAAGCACCCTGACGGATCTAAAAAATTTATACCCATCACACCCGATCCATGAACTCGTTAAAAAGGATTTATATAACTTGCGATATAAAAACATCTCGTTTTTATGGGTACCATCACCCATGGGAATAAGAGGTAAAGAGGAAGTTGACTCCTTAGCTCTAAAATCAACTCAATAAAAATTACATATACCAGAAATGGCAATTCATCTCGGAAAACACTGAAACCAATTTGAGACAAAATATAATGCCCTAAATTGAAACCAAACTCCTACTGCCAAATAAAAGAAGAGAACAAGGTATAACTTCGACGGCCATACTACCTAGTCTATTGGGTATGTGAATAATTAAGTTCTTTTGAAGCGAAAAAGTACCAGATCTATAGATACCTACTTTTCGTTATAATTACCTGGAGAGGCACAGGTCATCGTCCTCGTCGTCTCCTTCATATTCTCCTTCGTCTGATTCAGTCACGTCAGAATCCCTTCTTCGTCTTTTAGGTCTTCGCTTTCTATTTTTCTTAATTCTTTTTCTTCGAACTTCACTTTCCGAAATAAATTTCTGCAGATTTTTGAAAATACTATAACCTTTCTGACTCAAAGCCAACACGTATTTTCCCTTTTTGGATTTTATGAAGCCATTCGATCTACCATATCTTATGGCTCGTTTAATCTATAAAAATATTTATTAATTTCAATTATATTTATTAGGCTTGTTCGTTGAGCAATGCAGAAGAGTTGGAAACCATAGACTCACGCGAAGTGGATGAAAACCGTTCACAGTAGATATCTGCCAATGAATCGTCCAGTTTCCAACCTCTGTGATTACACCACGAACAAACCTATCATAATATCGTTCGTGAGGCTACAATACTAACCTCCCTGGGATCATGTCGTATTTTATGTATTCTTTCATTTTGAATGAGCTGTTCGATCACTTGATTTATGATATTATTTTTCGTAGAACCTTTGGCCTCTTTAAGTGTAGATAAAGCTTCTAAAACATCGTTGAAGAGTCCAGGTTGTAAAGGTCGTTTTTTGGGGTACATTTTTTCTCCTGAATTTTAATTTTACGTTGAAAAATATAATAAACTGGGAGTAACTTTTCACATAAATTTGCTTATATCACGAAAAAACCGAAAATTCCTTGTGAAAACACGAATTGTACAAAAAATTTTGTCAATTTGGACAACTTCTAAATGTAAAACAAATCTCTTTTTTTTGTTTGCTATAGCAACTGAGACTAATGTGAACAAAAAGTTATAGTTAGCGTCCAAATCACGTGAAAGAATTGGTTGACTGACGTTAGTTTCCTGTCAAGAAGTAGTATTTATGTGGCTGGCAGGGCCTGGGCTGGAGGCCAGGTGCTGACAATTGTAGAAGAAGTGACAGCGAGGAAGGGGAAAATTATAATTGACAATGTAAATGGTTGTTTTTGGTTCTGTAACTATTAATAAGTAAATAGTATTTTTATTTAATGAATATATATTTTATTTATAATACCCAAAACATGACATCTCCGCTGAACCGACATGTTAAAGTCACCACCAGTGGTACATA
The DNA here is from genome assembly GCA_947563755.1 of Lochmaea crataegi. Classification (NCBI taxonomy): domain Eukaryota; kingdom Metazoa; phylum Arthropoda; class Insecta; order Coleoptera; family Chrysomelidae; genus Lochmaea; species Lochmaea crataegi. The sequence goes on along the minus strand of OX387422.1, from coordinate 118,273,618 downwards.
AAAAAACGGAATTGTTGTTGTTTATATCATTCATCATTATATCTGACAGCTGACAATCGATACCACTTGAAATTTCTTTAATTTCTAACGCTGTTAATAGTGCAGTCAATACTTTATTAATTATCACATTCTAAATTGATTTCTATGTATTCGTCCATTTCTTAAATAATTCGCTAGAACCGCTTCAAATTTTTACTTTTTTGAGGTTAAGCTGTCATTTTGTAACTTTGCATCTTTGATTGATGCAACAGTAATAAATGAACGCGTCATTTCTTCATTCTGAAATCCACCAATGAAGATAATAACGCAGATGGTGAATTGGTGGATCTACCCATACCGGTGAATAAAAAAAACATGTCTATCCAAATGAGACAGGTGTACGGGCTCCTGTATAGTTCAAGACTCTCTAGAATAGAGGAGTTCAGTTTAAGGTCAGTGTGACCAACAAAAAGTGGTTTTTATGACAAGAATGACAGTTAATGTCTACCATTCAAAACATAAGATTTTTGCAGGTTTTTTATCATTACGAATATCCATATTGCTTTATTAAAACAATGAATACACCCATGCTTTAGCTGAATTCTCAATACATCGGTGGCCAGTAATTCTAGGAACTTTCGGCAAATCACCAATTCTCTTCTGTCATTATGTCATTAGTTATGACAGATGTCAGAGGAAAAAGCAATCAGAAGAATAAAGTGATACAACTAACTAGAACTACTACAAAAGTATGGAAAATAAACATAAACGATTAAACGAATATCAACAAAAACAAATAACACTGACATCTGACATAACTAGTGACAAAATGATAGAAATGAAATGGTGACTTGTCAAAAGTTCCTAGAATTACTGGCCACCGATGCATTGAGAATTCAGCTAAAACGTCATTTAAAATTTTAAGATTTACGCTTCGGGGGTGTATTCATTGTTTTAATAAAGCAATATGGATATTCGTAATGATAAAAAACCTGCAAAAATCTTATGTTTTGAATGGTAGACATTAACTGTCATTCTTGTCATAAAAACCACTTTTTCTTGGTCACATTGACCTTAAACTGAACTCCTCTATTCACTTTTTTTTTAATTTCTATTACAAAGCCCTATTACTATAGAACTGTTTGTGAGAGAAAAATCCTGGATGATGTATATGCACTTTTGGGAGAATAAACTGCAAACAAAAGTAGTTAAAAGTCGCCATTTTTTCATTTCAGACAAAAAAGTCATTTAATTTGACATTCACGTCTAGGTAACAGATGGTCACAAATTTAAGAAGGAGGGTTAAATGTTGCCAGTTCTCACTTTCGTAACTGTTGACTGCTTGTGGATCTTTCACCTATAGCTGTATGCACCATTTAGAGTACTAAACCCGCTAAACTAAACTGATTTAAATACTTAAACGCCCTTAATGTTGCCTTGGTATGCACCGAAAGAAGATTAGGTAAACCTGAAAGAAGTTTGACAACGTTGAAAAATTTAGGGACTTTTTTGTGTGAAAAACATTCGTTGGTGACAATGCTTGACTTTATTTTAGTTTACAGTTAGGGACGTAACGGTTGTTATAGCTCGTTCAGTATTAAAACCATTGCACGTCATAACTGTCATAACTGTACTATGTTGCCAAGCCCTTGAAATAATATGAGAATCTAGTATATGTCAAATGAAGTTTATCAAATATTCTAGGTTAGGTTTAGTTATTGATGGTTATTGTGTGCAATGAAACTTCGACTTATTTCAGTTACATACAGAGATGTTACATATAAAACTTTAATTTGTATGTTAATCGTACAGCACTAAGAAATTCTTATTTTAAAAACTATGGAATTATTTTTAGCACTAAAAAGGTATGTATGGAATAGTTAACACCTTTATTTGTATGTTTATACCACACACTTAATTAGTTAGTTCTAGTATTTAAAATGCATGTATATATAATATCAAGGAAAAAATATTATCTAATATAATTTTTAGGTTACAATTACCTAAGTACATGATGGCTTCTAGAATGTTGTCACTAAAATATGAAAGATTGATGTAAGGTTTACAGACATCCTATAAATAAAAAAGTTCTGATAACCTGGATCTACCTCCTTTTTAAAGGTAGGCAATTTTATTTTATATTTTGGTGAAATAAATCTTAAAATTTTTTTAAAAAAGCCGGGATGTGAAGCTTTAGTGTGTAGGTTATTTTCAACAAGGAAAATCATCCTGAGATATATGATCATTGATCATAGCAAAAGAAAATTCTGCAGCAAGCTCCACCACGGCTCAGAAAAGAAGAGCAATCCATTCTATTCTCCGAGTGAAGGTATATGCGAATGATTGACTAAATCATAGCACTGAAATCAATACATATTATAATTATCAGTATATTGGTGAATTATTTATCACTCCATCATCGTCTAATCAATCCAAATTTATATTTACCATTTTGTTTTAGCTCTCCAGCACCTACCGCAACTGAAAGTATTGCTAATAAAACGATTGATCAAATGAGACGTTTCAATTCAATAAAAACTATTAAATTAATTCTTCGTAGTTTTTATAAAACTTTGTGATACATTTACCTTTAGAAAATGCTGTCTGAATTACTTAATTTGAATATCATGATTAAAATAAAATAATAAATAATGCCACCCCAATTTTTATGGAATTGTTTTATTAAAAAGAGACATTGCAAATTTATAAATTAGTTACTACACCGAAAAGATTGTAATACTATTTTTTTAAATTAGGTAGAACAATAATTGTCAAATAGAAATCTTTCAAATTTGAGTGGTTCACAGTCAAACCAATTCCAACCCGCAACTTCTGGAATGCATCTATCGGCTTGCTTGGCAGTACCCTGTATTAACTCAATAGGATTTTTAAAAAGATGGTAGGTAATACTTTGTGACTATACTGTTCTATCATATCCACAATGTATTTTGTTGGGGGTTTGTTTCTGAAAAAAACATTTATTGAAAGGGCAGTATTCAAACAACCAATTTATTTCTTTTCAAATATACTTATATTATTATTTTTGTAAAAATAAAAGTAAAACAGCATTTATTGTCTATTAGGTATAATTTGAAGTAAGAATTTTAAATGTATTAAACTAGTTGTGTAGTCTTCTGAATTCTAACATATAATTTGCTATATCACTGTTCAAATACAGTTTGTATCTACTTACTAGGCTTCAATATAAATAAGCTCAGCTTCAACATTTGTTGATTGAATTCTATATTGTGTCATTAACCTAATATTATCGAAAAGCATTATCCATAATTTATTAAAGGTTCAGAAAGATTCAATAGTAATTGGTTTTCAAACCATTTAAAAACATGTTCTTCATTCATTTCCCCATGATAATAACTCAACTGAGATTCATATATAAATATACTTTCTGCTCCATCAATACAACCATCTTCATTTTCAGCATGTAATACAAAATATCTAGAATAAAAACAATTTTGCATTCTAAAATTTTACATAATCATTGTAACATACCTTTTGACATGAACAGCACCATTTTGGAAAATTCAGGATTCAATAATAAAAACAAATTTATACAGTGGTTTATTTTTGTTGAAAGTTCCATAAGTCCTCTTTGTGGATGTGTATCATATTTTAGTAAACTACTCAGGAACATTCTACATTGAATAATTATTGTTCTTCCTTCAATTACTGCAGTAACATTCCTAAAGTGACATGATTATCTGTAAAAAAATGTTCATGTATAATTGCCAAGTATTAAGAATAATGTAACAGAATATAATGAATACAGTTGATTGGGTATATTATTAAACTTATACTTACTTGCTTCATAAACGCTGTAAATAGTATCAGGAGTAAATGCATCAACTATTGCAGTATTATTAAGTTTCATTTATACGTTTTTTTGGATGTGACTTTAACTTTAATAACTCATCACTGCTTGTGAAAAATTACTCACAGTTCTTTGCAGTTTTTGTCACAACATAACCCCAAAAATGTCAAGACGTCAACTGAACCAGAAATAAACCATTTTAATCGCGGCAACAGCGCGCATTTTTGCCAACATAATTATTATTAAGACTGACGTTAGTTTGAGTTTAATATTTAATTAACTTACGAGCTGTATTTGATATGAAATTAATTACGAAACCTTTCTTTAAACATATATTTATATTTTTTAATACAATGCGACCTACAAATTTCAATATTTATCGAGTTTAGAGAGGCTTAACATAGTGATTGACAGAGGATTGACAGCAGCAATCGAATGATATGATATAAACGAACGTCTCTTTTTCGACACTTTGATGACGAGCAACGGTTTTTGTACTGAACGGGCTATATTTGAATTCCGAATTACAGATATTTCATTGATAAAACATGCAACAATTTAAATAATTAGAATCAACAACTTTTTCTTGACAGTCTCCTCATCAAATGTAATCAAGCTTTTATGAGAAATTGACAGAAGTCACACGTGTGTTAAAAACAGTTCAAAGTTAATCCTACAATATTGAGCGTATAAGTCATTGAGACTAGACATCGTCTATCTAAGCAGTTTGTTTTTCACCGCGGCGTCGCGCCTCGTGAACCATTTTAAAACTGTAACGACAATAACCTTACTTTTCATATTTGACAGTAGGCAAATAGTAAATATTACTTGTGATACAGTACACCCGGTTTATTGTGACTTGTGAATAAAAAGAACTAGAAAATTTAAATTGTTAAAAATACGTTGTTGAAATTTATTGCAATAGTGGTTGGTAGTGCAGATTATTTAAAACGAAGACGTGAATTGAATTCAATTTAAGAAAACCAGAGTTTTTTCATTTACTAAAAGTAATCAGAAATATTCAAAGATAAATAAAGTAGGAAAGAATATTTATTATGATAGACTAAAATTATACGAAGTGTCTATTTGTACGGGTATTGGACGAATAAATTATATTTATTCGTACATGTATTCAAATTTTCTTAAAAATAAATATTTTTCTAAACAAGTTTCATTTGTTTATATTTCTGTCATTCTGTCATAAAGTATTCATAATAAAATAATTCAATTTGTATTTATTTCTCTAGTATAGAATATCTTACAAAATGGGTAATTATTCAATTAATTAAACATACAGTGCTATTCAAAAGTCCCCTCCCCCCCTCGTATCTTTTGAACGGCTACACTTACATTAATAAAATTTGGAGGGTGAAAATAAAGGGTTGTAAACTTCTCTACGAATGGTAACAGGTGACGTAATAGTAATAGATGACGTCACAGTGCCACTCTGGCCAATAATTTTAAATAGGACCTTATGGCAAGTGATATCTCGTTTGAAAGGCATTGACATTGGCTACATAGCCATGTTAATTTTGTTTGGGTTTAAACTAATTTTGACGGATAAATTAAATAAATACCAAAATTATTATTTCACATTTAAATATTGAAGATTTTTCAGACCGCCTCTGGTTAGTTGTCAAAAAATTGACGTTTTTAATTTAATAGTATTTGTTGCTTTGCAAAGTTTTTCTAAATAGCTTAAATATTTAATATTATTATTGTTTAACGAGACGTTTAAGAGATACCCAGATCGCCCTATCTCGAGAACTTATTTGACGGAGCTTCTTCACAAGTTTGAAGCAACAGGTAGTGTTCAAGATGCCAAACGATCTGGTCGACCAACATTTAGTGATGATAAAAAAATTTATATAGTTGCTGAAATGGTAGTAAACCCTACTTCCTCTTCAACTAAAGTTGCGTCTATCTGTGAAGTAAGTAAAAGTACAGTACAGAGAGTGTTGGCTAAAAATAAATTTCATCCATACAAGTTAAAAATGGTGCACCACCTTTCGGATGACGACCCCGACAGAAGACTCGAATTCTGTGAATGTATGACAAATAAAATAAGTCAAAACCCACATTACACAAAAACAATTTGTTTTAGTGACGAAAGTACTTTTTGCCTCAATGGAAATGAGAATACACAAAATATGTAAGGTATTGGAGTGACACAAATCCTCACACCTTTCGTGAACAGTATACCCAATTTCCAGAAAAAGTCAATGTTTGGGCAGGTATTTTGGGAAACCACATAGTTGGTCCTGTTTTCCTAAATTCAAATTTAAGCGGTGAAGTGTATCTGGAGATGTTACAAAATGCAATTGAGCCGTTAATTCTTGAAATTCTGGAAGATAATCCAGATGAATTCGGCCATCTGGAAATAACATTTCAACAAGATGGTGCTCCTGCACATTATTATGGTGCAGTAAGACGTTACCTGGATGAAGAATATCGAGGTAGATGGATCGGCCGGCGAGGTCCTATAGAATGGCCACCTCGGTCACCAGATCTGACACCATTAGATTTTTTTCTATGGGGGTACTTGAAATCCAAGGTTTATACTATGGCACCAGATAGCATTGGCGTTTTGAAAGAAAGAATTATTGAAGAATGCAATGCAATTTCAGCTGACACATTCGAACGAGTACGACAAGAGTTTACTAATAGGATGTATTACTGTCAGGAAGTAGACGGAGCACATTTCGAACACTTGCTATAAGAATCCATTGTTGATATTTGATTAATTAAATTTAAAAAAATAATTTCAATAATTTTGGTATTTATTTAATTTATCCGTCAAAATTAGTTTAAACCCAAACAAAATTAATATGGCTATGTTGCCAATGTCAATGCCTTTCAAACGAGATATCACTTGCCATAAGGTTCTATTTAAAATTATTGGCCAGAGTGGCACTGTGACGTCATCTATTACTATTACGTCACCTGTTACCATTCGTAGAGAAGTTTACAACACTTTATTTTCACCCTCCAAATTAATGTGTAAGTGTAGCCGTTCAAAAGATACGAGGGGGGGAGGGGACTTTTGAATAGCACTGTATACACTGTGTCCGTAAAGTATGGAACAAATTCATTTTTAGCTAAACAGACCATTTTAAGGAATAATCCTGAAACACGTCGATTTTTGATTTTAATTTACCGTATTTTAAAATAATAATCTAATATACAGGGTGAATTACTTTCGAGTAATGACGTCACCGTCATTTTTTTTAAATGGAACACCCCCATTTTGTCTCAATTTTCGGATTACTCTAGCTGAGCTGATTTCAAAAATGTATCACATGTTGATTCCAATTGGTACAGGGTGGACAAAAATACAATAGTTTTGTGTGTACTCATAAAGTAACGCGTAACATTCTTTATTAGTTAAATTAACAATATTATCAAAAATAGTTATTGTCTAGCTATACTATACTTTACTTTTGCTGATGACATTATTCTGTTCTCTACAAGTACAATTTAAGAGAACTGGAAGAAAAACAATGATTTGACGAAAAACCAGAGATGGTTAATCTATAACTCGATTGATAAAACTGAACCAATAGCAGTACTGTTCCTAGACTTAGCAAAGGCGTTTGATACTGTGAATCACTCACAACTATTAGACGTCCTAAATTATGCAGGGATACGGGGACTCCCATTAAAATTTTTCAAAGACTACTTAACTAACCGAAAACAACTAGTTGAGATAAATGGAGAACTCAGTGAGGAAAAAGTTATATCGGCTGGAGTTCCTCAAGGTACCGTACTGGGACCGGTTTTATTTAATCTATATATTAATGATATAGGTATTTTCTTTTAAATCTTCGGGAAAGGGGGAAAGGCTTTGCAGATGACACTGCTGTGATATATAGAGATAATTCGTGGGAAAACCTAAAAAATAAAATGGAAACTGATGTAAAAAAATTATTTGATATATTTAAACATAAAATTCTTACGGTTAACTATGAAAAAACTTATATTGTTCCGTTTCCCAGTTATAAATATAAATTACCACTTCACGATAAAATCTCTATTACAATCAATAATATATCTATTAATATTTCTTTAAAATCCGAAATAAATTACCTTGGAGTAACAATAGACTCACATTTAAGATGGACCTCACACCTATCTGGTATAGCTAAGACGTTATAAGGTTTTTATTATATAAATTTAAATATATTAGAACAATACTAGACTTACAGCATCTTAAAATAATTTACCATGCTCTTGTGGAATCACGTCTTAGATATGCCATCATAGGTTGGGGAGGAACAATGCAAAGTCATCTAGAACAGGTGGAAATTCTACAAAGAAAAAATTATAAAAATTATGTATTATAAAAATTTAAGATTTAACACAAATCTTCTCTTTGAAGAAGCAAATGTAATGTCTTTGAGGCACCTATATCTTGATAGTTTAATTATTCATTTATTCCAAAATCGCGCTAACCTGCAAACACCTGATCATCATTATCATACTAGAACTAAAACAAATAATTATATACAAACAAATACTACCAAAAAAACTATAGGTACAAGATATTTCGGTTTTTTAGCTCCACGATTATTTAACTTCCTACCTGATATATGTATATAAAATGTATATAAGAAATCTAGCAAATTCAATCAATCTTTTAAAATCAATATTTAAAACATATGTATATAAAATCATTAGAATCGAAGGATATAGAGAAGATTATTGAAAATTGACAACAAAAAAAATTTTTAAAGTAATATTTCTTAAATTAAAAATCAATGGAATAAACCAAGTAGCGTATCGAAAAGTCCTTTTCATCACTTGTCATCCACGCTCAAACTCTATGGTCTTAATGGGTTACACTGATGAAAATACTTTTGGTTTTAGTGTTATGTATTATTGTTGTTTTTTTTTAGTTCAAATTTTTACTACTTTTTTATATGTATATCTACAATTTGTTAATTCTTCTAAATAAACGTTATGGTTGATAAGGAATAAGCTGTAAAACTAATTTGAAAAAATTACACTGGTATACAAAAAAATATGAATTGAGTTGACATTCAGATAAAAATAGGAAATGAAAATATAAATAAGGTGAGAACATAAATTGATGCAAATATATAGGTACAACAAATAGAAAAAAATTTATGGTTGCCAATTATTGGTGCACTTTACCCCAATGTATAGGGATTACTAAAACCATGAGACATTGAAACTAATCGGTGACACTTATTTCTTACCAATCTTCAGCTACCCAATTCCAGTGTGGGGCACTTGTGGGTTAACATTAATAGATAAAACATAGAGGATTCAAAATAGTGTAGTGAATGTTTCGTGCAAGTTCAGTTACAGAACGTCAACAGATATACTATATTTTCTGTAATTATGTATTTTACTATTTGTGACTTTCCACAGTGTTTGCTTTATTAGGAAATAAACTTTTTCTACAACTGCTATGAAAAGTGACGTATTTCTTATAGCTTACTTAATTTCAAAACCAAATATTGCTCATACTGTGAGAAATAATATTTCTCACGGCACTTTGCCCACGCCACATATATTTATATGGAGAATCAAATAAAATCGTCAAAAACTTAGTAGGCTACTGTCATCTTTAAATACCTACTTAGTTGTCAAAAAACTGTCAGATTATATTCGAAAATATGTTAAAATTTTTAAAAAACTGTCAAAGTTTTGAAAAAATGGTAAATAATTGCCAAGTATTTTCAAAAATTGTCAAAAATTTGGAAAAATGGTTAATAGTTCTCAAAAACGGTCAAAATTTTGAAAAAATGGTCAATAATTAAAAAAGACTGTCAAAAATGGTCAATAATTGTTAAAAATTGTCAAAGATTTGGAAAAATTGTCAAAAATGATCAATAATTGTCAGAATCTGTCAAAAAATTGTCAGAATCTGTCAAAAAATTGTCAAATATTTAAAAAATGGTCAAAAATAGTCAATAATTGTTAAAATTTTGTAAAATGGTCGAAAATTGTTAAAATTTTGAAAAAATTGTCAATAACTATAAAAAAATGTCAAAAATGGTCAATAATTGTTAAAATTTGAAAAAATGGTCAAAAATTTTTAAAAAATGGTCAAAATTTTTAAAAAATGGTCAAAATTTTTGAAAAATTGGCAAAAATGATCAATAATTGTCAAAACTGGTCAATAATTGTTAAAATTTGAAAAAATAGTCAAAAATTGTCAAAATTTTGAAAAAATGGTCAATAATTATAATAAACTGTCAAAAATGGTCAATAACTGTAAAAAATTGTCAAAATTTTTGAAAAATGGTTAAAGTTTTTGAAAAATTCTCAAAAATGGTCAATAATTGTCAGAACCTGTCAAAAATGGTCAAAAATTGTCAAAAATAATCTATAATTGTTAAAATTTGGAAAAATGGTCAAAATTTTTGAAAAATTGTCAAAAATGATCAATAATTGTCAAAACTGTCAAAATTGGTCTATAATTGTCAAAAATGGTCAATAATTGTTAAAATTTAAAAAAACTGTCAAAAATTTTGAAAAAATGGTCAATAATTGTCAAAAATTATCAAAATTTTTGAAAAATGGTCAAAAATTTACGAAAACTGGTCAAAATAGTCATTCTATTGTGCATAAGAAGCAAGCTTCTATCGGCAGTCCGACGACCGCTCACCTTTTATTTTTGTTTTACCAACCATAAAAATAAATATCAAGTTACTTTACTTGTATTCTTTAAATTTGTGCAGTTGTAGAAAAAGTATAGTGTGTAACATGTGGGGAAAGTACTTTTCTCACTTGTTGCACAATTTACTATTTTCTACAACTGCTATGAAAAGTGACGTATTTCTCTTACCGTACTTAATTTCAAAACCAAATATTGCTCATACTGTGAGAAATATTATTTCTCACGGCACTTTGCCCACGCCACATACATTTATATAGAGAATCAAATAAAATCGACAAAATAATAAGGATACTGACAGTAGTGACGATGTTAATAATACTCCGCCAGAGATTTTGGAAAAAGCTGCAAAAGTAACTTTAGATTTGTTGCCGTAAATTTCAAGAAAAAAGTATGAATTGGCATACGAAAAATTGATGGAGTGGAGAAGAAATACAGAAATAAAATCTTTTTCGGAAAGTGTACTTTCGGTATATTTTGAAGAGTTGTCAAAAAAATTAAAGGCGTCCTCACTTTGGTCACAATATTCAATGTTGCGAAGTACCTACTTGTATTCTTTAAATTTGTGCAGTTGTAGAAAAAGAATAGTGTGCAACATGTGGGGAAAGTACTTTTCTCACTCGTATGTTTGCGGAACTCGCATTTCGGGCTCGTGAGAAAAGTTGAACTTTCCCCACTTGTTGCACAATATACTATTTGTAAATTGCAATTTTTGTATTGTTAAAATAAAGTACCTGAAAAAAAATGATTTTCTTGTATGATACGGAATTATTTAAATATATTTTATATTGAAAACCCGTGCACGAACTGATGTCATTACTAAGTTGTACCTATCGATTGAAAATATATTGTATTTTTTATTGTTATTGAAGAGATTGAAGATTATGTATTGAGTTGTAAGGCTTTGTTTGGTATTCATCCTACACATGTTAAACCATCTCCACTATTCTGTTATATGTTTTTGTAGCTCATTCATTGTTATTTTGAGATTATTATGACTGATCAAAGCGATGTCATCTACATACTGCAATATGTATGTTTGCAAATTTGAATGTTCTGCTGCTAAATCATAGTTGTAACAGTACAAATAGATTGTAGAGCAAATAGGACAGAGAGGAGCCCTGCAGAAGTCCTTAACTGTTTGGCATCAAACTGTAATTCACTTTTACTTGTGGTGCTCTATCACTAAGGTAGTTTTGAAGATTAATAGCAAGTATTTAGGACACATCATTTCATATAGTTTGTAGAACATACCACAGTTCCAAACACCATCAAACGCTCTAGTAATGCCTAGAAAAATTGCAGCACCATGTTTTCATCATAGTCTATAGGTTTGAATATTTGATGTCAGGTTCGATAGTGAATGTATAGTTGAGCATTTTCTCGAAAACCAATATGATATCAATAAATATCCTGTAATAATTTTTTTGTTTTCAAAATTTTTTGCCAGAATAGACAAAATTTACTCGTAATCCTATAAAGCCTATTGGTGAATCGAGCAGTAATAAGTATCCTAATTACCTTCTTTAAACTTTAACAGTAAACTTATTACTCATAGTACCTGAGCTAGATAAGTATAACAGGCCATAGGATAGATAGGTATCAAGTTAGAGACAAAATACTTATCGTACACTTCATAATTAGGTGAAAGAAGTTACATAGTGTGTACTGAATTACTTCTTGTGCAAATCTCTGTATGTTTAATATTTTCATAATTTCTTCTTGTAAAGGCTTGACCAGTTCGGAATCAATAATCTTTTAGTTCATTCCATGGAAAATAACCTAAAATATTAGATATTATTATTTCTGTAATTGTTTTATTACTTCTTATTAATAGTACCAAATTTGTGTGTTATTCGAGCTTATGACAACTGGCTATTTATCTATACATACCTTCTATGTTTTCAAACTGTATTTCTTCTAGTTGCAAAGGATGATGCTTCAATTCTCAATTATTCGAAGGCCATTTAATATAGTACATTTAAAGTGATCGGACTCCATGTATTCCAATTTCTGGTAATGGCCGAAGGCGCCAGTATAAATCCAATACCAAAAACATCTGACTGCAGAACAATATCAGCCAATCATAAGCTGTGCATATACTTCGAGTTCATGGTATTTTATTGGTTGCAAGCTCATTTGACAGTATTTAAGGTGAGTGAGGTTAGGAAACAGAAATTAAATATTTTGTAAGTAAAGCATTCATTTTGTCCTCGTCTTCAAAAATATCGAAAATTGTGATCATTTGGTGGTAAGATACTATTGCCAAAAACATTCCATTCCTACTTTGTTTATCTTTGAATATTTTTAATCATCTTTGTTAACTGAAAGCATCCTGGTTTTCTCAAGTATAGGCTGGCCTGCAAAAAACCGTTCATAGAATATTATTGCCATGCTTTAAAGTTTTAAATTCGGAGCGATTAAATATGTGCGAGAGAGAAAGCAGTTTGTCCAAAGTCCGTGTGATAGAACAGGACGCAACATAGCCAGCTGCGTGCGACCAGTCTGTTGGATGTGACCCATTGCGCATGCTCCCATACACCGGACTGACAGGAAGAGTCTTATTTATAATAATAGATAGCATGGAAAGAGCAGTTAAACGATCTTCGGTCATTGAATTTCTAAGAAATGTTTTAATTCGTACCGTACCGTATGCCTCGTTGCGCTGGACTAAATGCAGAGATTTTAAGAGGGAAAATCACGCATTATCACGGCTTACTTTTAGACAGTCAAGGGAGAGAAGTGTGCAGCGCGGGTGTTTTTAAGTGCTCGCAGAGCACGTTGCTATGGCCCAGCTATATAAAATATCAATGATCGCGCGAAATAGGTTCGTTATACCACTGGTGGACTTCACTGACACTTCCTCAACTTCAGTACCGAATATTACCATAGAGAAACCTACCCGAAACATACATCCGAACTACACTGCTCACTACGCCGAGCGTGTTCCGCACAGATCAAGTCATAAAGTGCTACACTTCCCTCTATGTAAGCCACGGCATGACAAACGAACGCTTTTATCCAAGACACGTCTGTCATGGCCAATTGTCAATGTCATCGAACAAATAATTCCACTTTGTAAACAATGGACAGAAATAATAAAGTCTGTATTAAGGATTATTCAAATAAATTTGAGCAATAGATAGTACCACAATACCCCCCTGCCAACGTAAACCCCCTGCCCAAAAGAAAGAGTCAAGAGGTGACAAATCAGGTGAACGTGCCGCCCACATAATTTCTGGAGAGTTGTTTGCTATCCAGTGGTTATCGAAACGGTTTTATAGGTAGTCGCTAACGATTCTCGTATTGTGTGGAGGAGCTCCGTCTTGTTGCTTGTTTCTTGATTACTTACGAACCCATTTTATTTTTGAAAAATGTCTTGAATAGACGATGGAAGACCACATCCAAAATTATAAAAAAATGTACAGGGTGCTATTAAAAAATTTAAAGTTAGTGGTTGTAACTAAGGGATGATTATTTAGGGGATGATTTTTTCTACGCCATATTAAAGTGTATTAGAAATGGAATAGATCAGTTTTTGTCCCATTCGAAAATCTCTATTCGTTTAAGAGATATAGCCTGGGTATATCAATAACTATTTTTCAATGAGGATTTATATGATTAGAATTCTTTCAGAATATTTATGGTCAAATCGTATGAAAACATTTTTAGAATCGCTGTTATTGTCTATCGTTCATTGGTATACCTACAAGTGCAGGTACCCAGGGATATTAAGGCAAAAGCATTTTATCAATATCACATATATTTTGATAAATATGCTAGCGATGTACTCATGATTTATCAGTAATGCACCATAAATAATCCAGTTAAGTGCCTTCTGATATGGGTTTGAAAGATGTACGACCCAAATTGAATGTATAAATAATATAGTTGAGTTAAAATGGTTTGATATATAAGTAATGTGGTTTTCATGGTGAAAAATGTAGATTTTTATTGATTAAGATAATGAAAAAATACGGTTTTTATTGTTTGAAATAAAAATTTGGTTTTAAAAGGAAAAAATTAGTGAAAAATGAGATTGTCATCATTTTCAACTGTGAATAAATGGTTTTTCTAATACCGTGTGTTATATTTCATATTTCTAGCGTATTATATTTATTAGACAAGACCCATTATAGGATATGTCACCTTAATTTATTTATTAACAAAGATGTCACTTGAATGTTGAACCGAGTTTTGTTTATCTCATCTCTTGTAACATATATAGGTTAAAATGCAGACAAGTTAAGGGTTCTGAAAAGAGAAGTGGTCTGAATGGAAGTATTTTGGAATGTTTAGTTTATACATGGCCGTCGTATTGAAAAGAGTAAATTCAGATAGTTGTATTAATATCGAGTTTTATTATACTTGATCCTTTTTGAGTCTTACACGTGCTCAACCGGTCGTAAGTACATACTTTAGGAACACTGTGGTGCGTAAAATTCTACTTTACACACTAGTGAGCAAAGCAAAAGTTCAAATTTGTATGTAGTTATAGTCCTATGAAAATACATAATAAATGGATATTAAATCAGAGTTTTTTTATACTTTTAAAAAACTAATGTCGAAATCTAGGTAAGAACAAAAGTAAAAGTTGAGTCAGGAAACCTAAAAAAAGTAATTTAATTTACTGTTTGGACCCTTACTTTGTGGTATCTTCTCATATTACTTTTTTAAAATTACTAACTGTTTCTAATTAATTCCGTTATTTAATGAAAAAATTGATGGAAATTCTAAAAAATTATTGATAATTATTTCGATATTTGCATACCATCGTCAAAATGACAGAAGTTACATAATTTTTCTGTCAAACAGTTGGTTTCATTTAAAATCGAACTAAAAAAAGTAGCTTTATTGTTGGAACTAATAAAAATAGTTAATGACGAAATAAAACAATTCAATTTGTTTAAATCTTCATTTTATTTTGAACTAACGTTCAAATTAAATTAGTAACACGTTTCGCTACACAGTAGCTTTTTCAAACTAGTGAAGATACAATGAAAAACTTTTAATTTATATAGTGCCTTAATACGTAATTCTAAAATATTGACAAAAGTATTATAATGTATTTAAATGGGGATAAGTACAAAAAGTGCCTAAATACGGAATTTTAAGATATTGACAAAAGTATTATAATATATTTAAATAGGGAAAAGTACAAAAAGTGTCTAAATACGGAATTCTATGAATATTACAAAGGTATTGAAAATTTATCCACAACCATCACATCTTCTAGGAAAAAAAATTTAATAAGGGAGAATGATTGATATCTATTTGGTCGTTAAGCAGATTACCTCAATATTTGTTTTTGTTAATCTCGAGGACTTCTATAGTTTATTTCAGAAAGGTATAGGGTAATAAAACCTCATTAGGTATGCAAAGGGAGCACAGAGTGACCCAACGAATATTTAAGCCACTTTCATAGTTTGGCATTGATTTCATTGTAAAATTATTTCTTTTTATCAAGTGCAGGTAGTACCACCCGGGTTGGGGTCAATATATGGGTTTAGCCTATTGTTATCCATTCACAAACACTGAAAATAGTGTGCCAAAGGCGTGCAGGTAGGATACTCGTAAAAAGGAAAGAATTTTATTTTAACAGAATAAAAATTTGGCATTATGTACATAGTATTAGGTACCTACACTTATTTTTTATTGAACATTATACAAAAAATACATTATACAGAAATTAAATTATAAAAAATCATAATATTCTTCGTTATCTGAGGAACTGTCATCTCCTCTTGACGTTATAATTAACGAGTCGACGGTCCGATCGATCAAGTAGTCAAGATCCCACATTTTCTCCTCTTCTTTAATGACATGCTGGACTGCTTTTCGCCAGTTCTCTGGTGTCACCTCCTTAATGGCTTGATCAAACAGTAGCTCAACGTCTTTCATTTTGAATGTCGTGTTGTGTCTTGCTACAAATCCTTTCACTTGCGCCCATAAAAGTTCTATAGGATTTAGTTCGCAATGATATGGCGGTGTGCGCAGCACAGTTACACTATATTTTTCTGCTATATCTTCCACGGCATATTTCATAAAACGATGTTTGTGTAAATTTGCTATAGCTAATAGTTCTTTTTTTATCAAATTATCGTCAAATTCAATACTTTTGGTGGTTAACCAGTCAATAATTTCTTGTTTTCTCCAAGATGAAGTTGGAGTCTTCTCTATGCGTCGAGAATGATAACTCGCGTTATCCATAACTACTACTGAATCAGACGGAAGATATTTTATCATTTCACCAAAATAGTCTTCAAAAACATCCGAATCCATGTTCTCGTGGTAATCTCCCGTATGGCACGACTGAAAGGTTAGCAAACCTTCTTTTAAAAATCCCTCTTCGCTTCCAATATGGACGATTATTAGTCTTTTCCCTTTACCTGAAGGCACCTTAATACCCGTTGACAGGCCTTCCATGAAAGCTTGGCGAGCACTGGTTGTATTTTTGTCTTGCCACATTTTTGGTACTGTATAACCTTCATTGATCCACGTCTCATCAAGATAAAAGATTTTCTTCTGCTCTTTTCTGTACTGCTTTATACTTCTTAAGTATTTTCGTCGCCAGCAAACAATGTCATCGCTTTCCAGTAAAAGTGCTTTACGGTTATGCTTTTCCCAGGCAAAATCCATATTTCTCAAAGTGGTCCATAAAAGTTTTTTAGTTATCAACGGAATACTGTCATCCTGGCCGAGCTCCATTAAAATCTTATCTAGGGTGGGTATTTCTTTTTTGAAATAAAAAGAGTGAACTTTTCTTCGAATTACACTTTTGGTGTCTTCAACAAGGACTTTTACCGGTCTGCCTGGACTTTTCTTGGGAGACTCCACTTGGCCTGCTATCTTTCTCCCCCGCAATAATTTAAAAACGGTGGACAGTCATTCGGGAACATCGGTCGACAGTTTCTTGTACTGTAAATTTCGGGTAATCGTATTTTATACAATCGTGTACATTTAAAATAATAAGTTTTTCATTCACTGATAGTGGAGAATTATTGGAACATCTTTTCGTTGGTGTAAATGTCGCCATTTTATTACTAATCTTATATTACTGTGAACACTATTTACGGCTTAAGAGCAAATACTGATCTGTTAAACTAAACAAATATACTTATAAAGGTCTAAAAATTTTGGGTAAGGCACCCTGCGGCGCATGGTTGAGCCGAATCTGAAACAGGGTTGGAATTAGGCAGAGGCACTGATAGAAGGTTAAACGGTACCTGTTAAACGCAAAACGTAACTGTATAATCTACTACCTAACTAATCCCTACACAATATTTCGATATTGACACTTCAGACCAGAAAACATACTTTTCCTAATTCTCTTACGCAATTACTTGAAATTTTAATATTACAAACAATACTATTTCAAGACCTACGCCTATGGACGACACCGAAATTGAGCCGAACTGGACGGAATTCCCCATTTTATTACCCTATACCTTTCTGAAATAGACTATAAAAGATTTAATTTAAAGGATTTCGGTTCTACATGCAAAATTTCAAAATTTGAGTCGAAAGTGTGTTGGTTTGTTAATAGATGATTTGAATAGTTGGAATCTAATTTGTTGTTGTCATAGCTGCGTTTGTGTTCTGAAATTCTAGTTTTAAAGTTCCTAAATGTTCTACCTATATAAATTTTGTCACAGTTGTCGTTACCACATTTTAATTTATAAACACCTGATTTGTTTAATTTTGAGGATTTAGATTTGTTGTTTTTAATGAATTTAGATAAATTGTAATCGGTTTTAAAGCAAATATTCATGTTTAAAGATTCTAAAAATGATTTGATTTTTAAGGATGGTGTTCGAAAGTATGTTAAGCTTTTAAATTGATTATTTTTATTTTTATCTGAAGGATATACTTGTTCTAAAGTGCGTTTCTTTATCTTTTTATTTATGATATTGTCAATTAAGTTTGGATCGTAATTATTATTAACTGCTATTTGTTTTAAGATATTTAGTTCTTTGTTGAAATTATTATTGTTTAATGGGACTGTTAAAAGTCTGTGAATCATACTATTGAAAGCTGCTAATTTATGACTGAATGGGTGGACCGAACTATTATGAATTGTAATGTCTGTATATGTGATGGTTTGTAAAATATAGAAAAATCATGTTTATTGTTTATATTTGAAATTGTAATGTCTAAAAATTTTATAGACCTATTTTCTTCATGTTCTACGGTAAATTTTTTAAAATAGTTATTTGTTCAACTAGGCAGAGAAGTACTGCCACGGCTAGCCGAGGCAATGAAACTAGCCAAGGCAGTGAATTTGATTCTCTGCCGTGTGAAACATATAATTTTTTCTTCGATTGTTTGTACAGTGTGTTTTATATAAGGGATATAACTCAATTTTTAATATTTTTTCTAATCGTATGTTATAGGTAATAATTAAATGGTGTTTATTAATTATTATTGTCGATTAGACCTTAAATTGTATACAAAATAATATCTACCCAAAGATAATAAATATAATGTTAAATATCGACAATAATAGCGTGCACAGTGAAGTTAGCCTATATGTATGTGTGACGTGGAAGTGATTGTTTGATTCCATGGGCTTGCTCAAATCACATTTTCATTGCCGTTGCTAAATAAAGTCTGGGTTGCTATGTACCTTTTCTGAATTGTTTGACTAGTAATTGAACATCCAGAAATTTCACACACCTCACGCCATTTTGGGGGGTATTCCCGGCCCCAAAGTTCCAAAAATTGGTTTTCCGCCAGTATCTCCTAAAATATGGAATTTAGAGAATAGGGGAAAAATGAAGAGTAGTTCATTATCTACAAAAATGATTCTCATGATTTTTTTCGCAACATTAATATTTTTCGCAAAAACCGATGTTGAAAAATTCATAATTTTGAGGTTTCATGGATTTCTGAAAAACCACTAAACTCGAAAAAAAATGAGGGCACAACCAAAAAGGAGAAATTCCCAGTTTTAAAATGACGTATCTTGGAAGACAATCCGATAACTTACAAACTTTTAGACAGTGATTGTTCGCAAAATATTCCCAGCCTCGAAAAACAGCAGAAATTTGGGAATGAAAATACCAACTGAAAAATCAAGGGGCAAGAAAGATGGCCAATAAAAATTTTTGAGATCAATAAAGACCTTTAAAGGACCCGTAATAACAAAAAATCGAGAGTAAATGTCTATTATTGAGAAAAATATGAGTAATTTCCCGACACTCGAAAAAAAAGTTATTACAAAATCTTTAACCCATTTTATAAATATGGTGGAAATATAAAAATGGGCCTTAAATCATCGGATATGATAGCTGTGGATTTTCCCTTTCATCTGAATTTTGATTCGTAAAAAAATATGCATTTTCACCCGAGATATTGAATAATTTGTTCGCCCGGTCATCAGTAAGTGCAAAGAATCCGCTCTTTCGACTCTGGACCGGGAGCTCAACATAAGGATCCCGCTTGAGGGCCATTATCTCGAAAACTATCGAGTTTTCGGCAAAAATCATTTGAACCATTTTTGTATATAATGAAGTACTCTTCATTTTTCTCTAACATAAAAATTCTCTAAATGCCATATTTTAGGAGATATTAGGGCCAATTCTGTAAGCAACTGTTAAATTTTAAAGCATGTTTGAAAATTAGACGATCCGCTAACTTAATTTTACTATTCTGTATGCATCATAAGGTTTAAAATATTGAATAGATGAGGCTTTTACTTGATGAAGATCCATACTAAATGATGAAATAAAACAATTTAATTAGTTTAAATCTTCAATTCATTTTGAATTAACGTTCAAATTAAATTAGTGACGCGTTTCGCTACACAGTAGCTTTTTCAAACTAGTTTTAAAATGAAGATTTAAACAAATTAAACTGTTTTATTTCATCGTTTAAAATATTAACGGAAGACGCTTAATTTTACCCGATATCCGTTAAAATTTAAACCCTACTCTAGACTAAGAATTAAAACATTTCTGATAGCGGAAACTTTAACAAATACAACCGAATCGATTTAAATTCAAGTGAATAATAGAAATGGCTTTGATATTTGATGTCTTACTAATGAATGAAGGAATTCGAATTCATAGGAAAGCACTTAGAAAGTAAGTTAATTTTGGGGGTTCTGATATATTATGTTACTCACGAATCAAATCTTTTTTAGGAAACAGTATAGGAGAATTCAAAGAAATTTAAGAGATAATTCAAATCCTATCGAATTACCTGATAAAGCATTCACTAAGCTTTTCAGACTTGATAAATAAACTTACCAATCAGTCATAAATTCAATATCTGAACACATGCATGATAGTCAAAGATCAACATGGTCAGCCACAGGTCAGCTTCATCAATTTCATTGAGTCAGCCAATGGTCAGTCGCTGTATTGCGGAAGTTACAGATCTAATAGTCAATCATTTATTACTGTTGGAGAAAATAGAAATAGGGTACAGGAGACTTTCAATGAGGAGTTTCCTCATTTTAATGGGTTATGTGGTGTGATTGAGTGCACTCATATAAAGATTATAACTCCTTCTGTTAATCATGCTGTGTATCCTGCTGCACCATATTACTGTCGCAAAGGATACTACAGCATAAATACACACATTATTTGTGATGCCAACAAATTAATTCTTATCATGAATGCCAGATTTCCTGGTTCAACCCACGATGCTGCAATATGGCTTAGTTCTCAAGTGAAGACCTTGCTACGTCAAGACTATGTAAATGGAGGCAATAGCTATTTGATTGGTGATAGTGGATATCCTCTAGAACCATGGTTTTTAGTACCATATGATGATCCTGCAGATAATTCACCTGAGTCAAGATTCAATACAAGTCTTTCCTCAGCTCGAATTTTGATTGAGCACACCAATGGACTTCTGAAAGCAAGATTTAGATGTCTATTGGGTCACAGGGCACTCCATTTTGGCCCAATTCGTGCTGCAAATGTAATTTATAGTTGTGGCGTCTTGCACAACTTGGCAGTTCAACATCGTATAGAATTACCAGACGATGATGTAATCATAAATCCCAATGATAATGTAGTACAAAATAAACCAAATTTAATTGTTAACGGAAACCAATGTGTACAGGCTGGAATGAAAATTCGTAACAATATCAGTCAACAATTTTTTGTATAATTAACTACACTAATTAAATAAAAAGGCTTCACTGAAATTATTGGTATTTTATTTAAAAAAAGTATAAAAAAATAAAAATCACAATTATTAGTTAAAACTAGGTTTAAAACAAAAGATTTCTATAAATAAAAATCACAATTGGTTAAGACTAGTTTTGATACAAAATATATAACTAGTAAGTCATATGAAGTGAACCGATTATAAAAAAAATTTATAAATAAAAAACAGAATTATTAGTTGAGACTAGTTTTATCCAAAGTTTCCTATAAATAAAAATCACGATTGGTTAGGAATAGTTTTGAAATAATACACATGAACATGAAGTACAAAAAAATTAGAATGATACTAGTCTATTAAAATCTCAAATTATTAACAGGACTCGTGTAGCAGTTTCTTTTGGAAAATTTCTTCGCTAACTGTTAAATAGCAGCAGCCATATTATTACTAGACTGTGCTAAGTCTTTCAAGCACTCCACATGAAGATTTGTTAAATCTTTCAAAGGTTCTGCTTTCCTTGAATTTTTTCTGGTGCTCTTAGCAAAAGAAGTGTCCAAACCTCTTTTTTGTCTGTCTCCTGAAAATGATTTTACATGTATTAAACTACTTATTATATATCTTTTAATTGGTACCTGTACTGTAAATGTTTCATTGGTGTTGCTTTGATGTGATGTACTTGGAACATACTGTAAGATAATTTTTGTTATTTTACCTCAATATTTAGTGATAAAACACGAGATTACCTACCTCAATTGGTATTTGTTCGAAATCTGCACCCATTTCAGCATCTAAGGCATAATAATTATTATCAAGTGCAGCATTTGGTATAGCTTCCAAAACATTAGGTGCTCCAAGAATTACTATTTTGGACCGTAGTGCCAGAAGCCTCTCTTCTAGTTCATCCAATTCCTTTAACTTTTTTGGCCCCCCTCCCGTTCCAGTGTTTTTATACACAAGTGCTCTGGATTTTCTTCTGGCGTTGGTTTACAATTCATGAAGTGACTGAAAAACAATACATGATAGTATATTACTCAAGGCTGTAGTTATTTTTCAGATTGCAAGGACTTGCCTCTTTCCACTGCTTAACAGTTTTGTTTGCTCCTGGCTCATTAAATAACATCAATGCCAGTTCTTTCCATTTCTTTTTAATAGTAGGAAGCTCTGAAATTGGATGTTTAAATTTCAGCATTTCTTTATTAATTTGTAAGTAGGATATTAATAGCTGTTTTTGTTTTTTGTTCATTCTGGCACTTCTTGGCGTTGACATTGTTATAATACTTATTGCAACTATTTTGAAAACTGAAAATTATTAAAAAAAGATATAGGTAACCTTGGTAAAGTTATTAAGCAAATACACAATTACTTACCATAAAACTTGCTATGCCCTTAAACTTAAAAAATTTCTGTTGCTGTCACTTCAGTAGATTAGAGGTTAGAAATGGGGATCATTGATCTACTTTCGGAGCTAAATAATTCAAATGAGTCAAGTTCGATCTGTCAACACTGCTTCATTTAACCACATTTAACACCACCGTTAAAATGAATGATTTTAAAGGATCCTTTAAATATTGACGTTATAGAATTGGAATTGGGTTATATTCAAATAACGGAACGTTAAAAACAAATTTTTTAACGTGCCTTTAATTTTTAACCAGTTCTTATAGAATTGACCCTATTGGCGGGAAACCAATTTTTGGAACTTTGGGGCCGAGAATACCCCCCCAAAATGGCGATTAGGTGTGTGAAATTTCTGGATGTTCAATTACTAGTCAAACCCTATCCTTCACGGAAAATTCATGGACCGGCAGGTATAATCGCTTCTGGGACCCTTTATTTACCGAACTATTAAGAAGTTTGTCTAGTTTCAACTTTAAATTATAATTACATCATATTTTTAGTGAAAACCATGAAATCGTCTCCTATTTCGAGCAACCACTAATATAGTCTAGTTCACATGTACGATTTTCCTCAAAATTTTTGTATATTCATCGAAAATTACGACCAAGGTGTCATTCAATTCGGATTGTTATGTAGATAGTTTAAGGAAAGGTTCCGAAAGGGGCCGAAAAAAATTGCAAAAGTTATAAACAATATAGTAAAAAAAGTGGTGGTTTAGTTTTTTTTGAATATCTCAAAAACTATTGAAGATTTTCGAAATTAAAAAAAGATCTAAAAAGATCATTGAATTTACCAAAAAAAAGTTCCGACTCCCGGAACTGTATCTCCGATATTTATAATTTTTACAGAGCCCTGAAAATAGAGCCAAAACCGGGTAGTCTGACTTTCACGCGCGGTCCGTCACTCGAACACAGTAACTTAAAAAATTATTTAAACATATTAAATATCAATATTAAGGAATAATAAAATTCAAGTACTATTGGGAGACATGAATAAACAATTATTATCCGCGGTTAAAAAATTTTTATCCCAAGTTTTCCATTATTTATCCATTTGATAATTAACAATTTTTTCTACATTAAATGTTAACAGAAAAACCTCGATAATTATTAAACTAAAACCTTAAGATTTTTTTTACTTTGTGGAGTTATTCTTAATAGGCTAATAAATAGATCACCGTTGGAAAAATTAATAAATTTTGAGTTTCCACTTTTTTATTAACTATTGAAAATACGTAAAAATTAAAAATTACAAAAAAGTAATTAATAAAAAAAATTTTTTATATCTTGAATGTTTCGATTTTTAAATGTTAAAAGATACATAAAAATTTTTTATTTTATTTTTTATCACCTTTGTTTAAAAAATTATACAAATGCATTGTTTATGAGCTAATCAAACATTTTTTTGCGTAATCTATTGGTTGATACAATTTATGATTTTTAGAAAAAAAAACGGTTTCTTAAAAAAATTTATTTGTTGCTAAAAAATGCTATTGTTTTATTAACAATCTTTTTTTGCGACTAAATATTAAAATTAAGAAATTTTTTCTCTAAAAATCATAAATTCTATTGTTCTTTCGGATTATATAAAAAAAATTCTTGATTAATTTTTTATTTGTTTATTTAATAAACAATTTGTTATAAACAAATTATTTTTTCCGTAAATTTTTTTTAAATACTTAATTTTGTTATGAAAACAGCCATGTGCTGTTTTTTACGGAAATTTTTTTTTTTCTATTTTTTAAATAACTTAATATTTTTGTGCCTTGAAAATTTCTTTTGCTTTTATAATTGAAATAACTTTGGAAATATGGCAGATACGGCAACAATACTTCAAGTCTTTTTTATTAACCATCAATTAAGTAACAATTTAAGCTTTTAATTGAAGTTCTAGCTCTATTTTTTATTTAATTATTGACTATTATTTATAAAAAAAAAATTTTTTTTCACACTTTTCTATTCTAAAACCTTATTATCTCTATATTATCTATCATTAAATTATGAGATTTCCATGACTTGCATTTTTAGTAGTTTAGCTATCATTAAAAATCAATTAAAGCCATATTTACGTAAAAAACAGCACATGTCTGTTTTCATAACAAAATTAAGTATTTAAAAAAATTATACGGAAAAAATAATTTGTTTATAACAAATTGTTTATTAAATAAATAAATCAACAATTTTTTTTTATTTAATCCGAAAGAACAATAGAATTTATGATTTTTAGAGAAAAAATGGTTCTTTAATTTTAATATTTACTCGCAAAAATAGATTGTTAATTAACAAAAGCATTTTTTATCAACAAATAAATTTTTTCAAGAAACCGTTTTTTCTCTAAAAATCATAAATTGTATCAATCAATAGATTACGCAGAAACATTTTTTGATTAGCTCATAAACAATGCATTTGTTTATAACAATTTTTTAAACAATGGTGATAAAAAATGAAAAAAAATATTTTTATGTATCTTTTAACATTTAAAAATCGAAAAATTCAAGATATAAAAAAAAATTTGTTAATTACTTTTTTGTAATTTTTAATTTTTACGTATTTTCAATAGTTAATAAAAAAGTGGAAAATCAAAATTTTTGAATTTTTCCAACGGTGATCTATTTATTAGCCTATTAAGAATAACTCCACAAAGTAAAAAAAATCTTAAGGTTTTAGTTTAATAATTATCGCGGTTTTTCTGTTAACATTTAATGTAGAAAACATTGTTAATTAACAAATGGATAAATAATGGAAAAATTGGGATAAACATTTTTTAACCGCGGATTATTGTTTATTTATGTATCCCAATAGTACTTGAATTTTATTATTCCTTATTATTCATATTTAATATGTTTAAATAATTTTTTAAGTTAATCTGGCCGAGTGACGGACCGCGCGTGAAAGTGAGACTACCCGGTTTTGGCTCTATTTTCAGGGATCTGTAAAAATTATAAATATTGGAGATACAGTTCCGGGAGTCGGAACTTTTTTTTAGTAAATTCAATGATCTTTTTTTTAATTTCGAAAATCTTCAATAGTTTTCGAGATATTCAAAAAAACTAAACCCCCACTTTTTTTTTACTATATTGTTTATAACTTTTTGCAATTTTTTTCGGCCCCTTTCGGAACCTTTCCTCAAACTATCTACATAACAATCCGAATCAAATGACACCTTGATCGTAATTTTCGGTGAATATACAAAAATTTTGAGGAAAATCGTACATGTGAACTAGACTAATAGTTTCAAAAGTAGTGAAACTGATAATATTCTAACACGTTTTTGCCGTGAGAACCTCATACTTCCACATAATTGCAAATAACCGACTTTCCAACACAACCACAAACGATTCAAATATGACATTTATCAATTGCCAGTTTTGTCACTCTTGTCATTTCATGCGCATTTTCATATCCATAATTAACTTGTTCCATGAACTGGTTTCATTAGGCAGTGAAAATGTAATTTAAGTGTAATTATAATATAATGAAAATGAAATTATAATGAACATTGCATGAATCCGCCTTAAGTTGTTTGGAGAAGAGATTAATCTGTGTTTAGAGATATTTTCTAAAATAATGGAAAGTGATGAAGAAATTAAAGAATTGGCAAAAGATGCAGAATATAATTTGTTGCCTACAAAATCCAGAAAATTGTATGAAATATGTTATTGAAAATTTATGGATTATCGCAATAACAAGATTATTTTCAGAAAACGTTTTACTGGCGTACTTTGCAGAATTAGCCAAGAAATTTAAATCTTCGACTTTATTCTATGTTGAAGACTACATTGCATATTAACAATTCTTTAGATATATCCAAATATTTAAAACTGCGAGCCTTTTCAAAGCGTCAATCAGATCAGATGGTTATCGTGCCAAAAAATCCCGAGTACTGCAAAAATCACAAATTCAGGAATTTTTGTTGGAAGCTCCAGCTCCATATATAAAAATTTAGAAATGATAACTTTTTAATTTAGTATTAAATAAACGATTTTTTTTCATTTTAGGTTGCTTTAATTTTTGGCATAGCGGAAGCATGTAGAAGTGATGAGCTATGCCGAATGGAAAAAGCTCAAATTGAAGATACGGGGGAAAATTATTTATAACTCTTCCTAACACGAAGACAAAAAAATAACGCTCATTTATGTTAGTGGAACATTTAAACTTCTACAGAAAACATGAAGATTGTAGACCATCAGGCTGGCTACCCAATTTTCTCTTAAATACACTAATGGTAAGGCATACGAACGACCGCTTGATATCCATAAATTTGGAAAAATGCCAGAAGAAATTGAAGAATTTTTAAAATTGCCTAACCCATTAGAATTTATCGGGCATTGTTTTCGCAGAAGTTTTGCAACATTGTTGGTGGTTTCTGTGGCAGATAATAACCACGTTAAAACGACTTGGAGATCATCAACAATAGCCGAAGGTTATATTGAAGACTCTATAGCTGCCAAAATAAACATTAGTGAAAGACTTTTTTCTGATCCCAAAGAACAAAATATCTTCGGTTGTAGCACTAGTTCACAAATACATAAAAATAATTATACTATGATTACAAAAGGCAAAACGGATTATCAAGCCAGTGGAGTAATGTTGGAAAATTGTTCGCAAATTACTATAAATATTCATAAGAATCAATATGTAGAATTTCATCTACTTACATTTTTGTTATGTTCTGTGTTATATTCTGTGTTTCGATTTAATTATGAATGTTACAGTTAAAATTATAATAAAATTCTGAATTTTATCTTTCTTTTTATAACCATGTACCTATCTTGGACCACTAAAAGTCATCGCTAATAACGTGACAATTTTTACTATTTTACTAAGTCCGTTGTTGAAAATCTTGTGAATTTAAGAATTTTACCGGTGCCGACCGGTATTATGGAAATATAATAATCATCGACCCTTTTCTTAATCCTTAATTGGCGTAGATTCAGGGACTTATAAGAATCGGTGGGTGGAAAAAGGGAATAATTCCACTTTTGTATGAAATAAAACTGAAATAGCCATTTTGTTTCTATCACTAAATCCCATACGTTGAGTGGAAGAAAGAGAATATTGCGCTACAGTATACCTACATCTCGGTCTCGATGTCATAAAGTTGAGCGGAAAAGGGGAATTATTCCAGGAATGATTTCTTTTTTCCACTCAACGCGCAACCGTGACACATTGCATGCGATATGCTCGCCACCTAAGCGAGACATTAATGGACCAAGTACTAGGAATGGAGAACTATCGATAGTCTCGAGTATCGATATTTATCGATAGTTCTATTTTTACTATCCATTATTATCGATAATTTTAGATAGTCTTACATCGGTATAATTGACATCTGACATCTATCACTCTGTTGTTTATATATAATTGTCAAAATTTTGAAAATGGTAAATAATTGTGAAAATTTTGAAAAAATGGTCAATAATTGTCAAAAACTGTCTAAATTGGTCAATAATTGTCAAAAATGGTCAATAATTGTCAAAATTTCCAGAAAAATGGTCGAGATTTTTGAAAAATTGTCAAAAGTGATCAATAATTGTCAAAACTGTCAAAATTGGTCAATAATTGTGAAAAATGGTCAATAATTGTTAAAATTTGAAAAAATGGTTAAAAATTGTCAAAAATTTTTAAAAAATGGTCAATAATTGTCAACTATCGATTATTATCGATAATTTGAGATAGTCTTACATCGGTATAATTGACATCTGACATCTATCACTCTGTTGTTTATATATAATTGTCAAAATTTTGAAAAATGGTAAATAATTGTGAAAATTTTGAAAAAATGATCAATAATTGTAAAAATTTTGAAACATGGTCAATAATTGTCAAAAATTGTGAAAATTTTGAAAAAATGGTCAATAATTGTCAAAAATGGTCAATAATTGTCAAAATTTCCAGAAAAATGGTCAAGATTTTTGAAAAATTGTCAAAAATGATCAATAATTGTCAAAACTGTCAAAATTGGTCAATAATTGTGAAAAATGGTCAATAATTGTTAAAATTTGAAAAAATGGTTAAAAATTGTCAAAAATTTTTAAAAAATGGTCAATAATTGTCAAAAATGGACAACAATTGTTAAAATTTGGAAAAATGGTCGATAATTGCCAAACATTCTAAAAAAATGATCAATAATTGCCAAAAATTATCTAAATTTTGATAAAATGAACAAGAATTGAAAAAAATTTGAAAAATGGTAAAAATTTTTGAAAAATTGTCAAACTTTTTGGAAAAATGGTCAATAATTGTCAAAAATTGTCTGAATTTTGAAAAAATTAGCAAGAATTATCAAAAATTATCAGAAATAGACAATAATTGTCAAAAACTGTCAAAATTGGTCAGAAATTTTTAAAAAGATGTTCAATAATTGTCAAAATTTTGAAAAAATGGTCAATAATTGTCAAAATTTTTGATAAATTGTAAAATTTTGGAAAAATGGTCAATAATTGTCAAAATTTTTGATAAATTGTCAAAAATGAACAATAATTGCCAAAAACTGTCAAAATTTGTAAATAATTGTCAAAATTTTTGAAAAATTGTCAAAAATGAACAATAATTGCCAAAAACTGTCAAAATTTGTAAATAATTGTCAAAATTTTTGAAAAATTGTCAAAAATGGTCAATAATTGTCAAAATGTTTGATAAATTGTCAAAAATGGACAATAATTGTCAAAAACCGTCAAATATAATGATTGTAATCACACACAATAAACTCTGTTTCTCTCCCGTCTTTCTCTTCCTTCTTTCTCTCCCATCTCTTTCATCTCTCTTTCTCTCTCCTCCATCTCTCTCTCTCCTCCATCTCTCTCTTTCCTATCCCTCTCTCTCACATCTTTCTTTCTCTCTCATCCATCTCTCTCTTCCACATCTCTCTCTCTCTTCCATCTTTCTTTCTCTCTCCCATCTCTCTCTCTTTCTCTCCCATCTCTCTCTTTCCTAACTCTCTCTCTATATCCTATCTCTTTCTCTATCCCATCCCTTTGTGTCATCTCTCTGTCCCATCGTTCTTTCTCTCTCTCTTCAATATCTCTCTCTCCCATCTCTCTCTCTCTCTCTTCCATATATATATATCTCTCTCCCCCTTTCTCCCATCCTTCTCTCTCTCTCTCATTTTTCTTTCTCTTTCTCTCTCTCTCTCTCTCTCTCTCTCTCTCTCTCTCTCGTCTCTCTCTCTCTCATCTCTCTCGTTTCTCTCTCTCCCATCTCTCTATACCATTTTTTGATCGCATTTTTATTTCATATCATTTATCAAAATAAATTCTTCACCTAAAAGCATCTCACCTATAGATAGTACCGAAAACTATCGATTTTTTTCGATGGTCAAAAATATCGATAGTTATCGATAAACCATCGATAGTTCTCCAATCCTACTAAATACGGTATTTATTTTTATTTAGTGTTTGGACAAATCAGGTGGTGTTCACACGTGTTTTGTTTTGAGTGCCTACGTGAAATAATAATTTTTGCTACTCAGAAATTCAAAATTGGTAAGTATCAAAAATATTAGAATAGAATATAAAATTAAGAATAAAATTTACGCATGTGGTTTATATGCTAGTTATAGCTAATTAAAATAGTACCTAACTTAACATGTTTATTTACAAAAATGAAATAATATTATCTAACAACGTAATTTTTATTTGCAGATGTGCAGCTCTAGAAAAAGAGAATATCATCCAGTTGCTTTACAACGGAAGGTCAAATAATGAGCAGGACACCTTTTTAATGGGATTTACCGAGAGCAAAGAAGGCAACAGTCGTCTTCTTTTATATATTTTGCAATGAAGGGCACTACTTGTACAAAAGTCTGCAGAAAGGCATTCTGTAGTCTTATCGCTGTGTCAAACAAGGTCGTGTTCAGACTATCGTCACTTCTAGCTGCTCAGGTTTTGACACCTGTTGACATGAGAGGCAAACACGTTAACCAAGGCAATCTACTTCCTGCAGATGTTGTTGCGAAAATAGATGAGCATATACGATCTTTCCCTACCAACACTTCCCACTATTCGGCCAAGAACATTACCTACTTGGAATCCGGCTAAACTGTTTTAAAAATGCACAAACAAAGTAAAGTACGATTACTATCTACAATACTTTAGAGAAAACTTTGGATATCGCTTCGGAAGATTTCAAGTAGACGTATGCAGTACCTACATATGAGGATCACCGACATTAAACGAAAACGCAGAAAGGGTGGCAGTAGCAGAACTGATGATCCTTAAAAGGAGGGCAAAGAAATTTTATGGTAAACTTCAGGAAATAACACAACTTTCCAAAGAACGAGAAGACGTAATGGGCATCGGCTTTGACTATATGAAAAATTTACCTGTTCCACACCTACCAGTTCAAAAGATTTTCTACCTAAGGAAGCTTTGGCTAAATGTAATAATACAAAAAATAACTCCAGTGTGTTTTACACTTACCATGAGGGACTGGCCGCTAAAGGCCCTAATGAAGTATGTTCATTTATACTCGATTACATCGAAAATTATATTCCCGCTGAAATAAAAGAACTTTACACATTCAGTGATAGTTGTGGTGGAAAAAATCGGAACCATACAGTGGTAAGATTATTAAAGGCTCTCACAATGACCGGTCGATTCAGCAGTACTTTCCTGTAAGGGGACATAGCTTTTTGCCATGCGATAGGAACTTTGTAATTATAAAAAGATCGGTTCGTAGACATGACCGAATTTACGTACCTCAACAATACTCAACACTAATCGCAAATGCAAAAAAAAACTGAGCCAAAATTTGTAGTACGCGAAATGAAAAATCGTGATATCATAAACTTTCAAGATTGGTGGACCAGATATTTTAAAAAGTCTTCTCAAAGCCTTGGTTCCCATAAATCGACATTTGCCATCAGTCACTATCGTCACTTTATGTACAGGTCAGAAGAAAAGGGTTATCTGACTGTATCACAATTTATTGATGGTCTTATAAATGCTACTTTCCGACTAGTTTAAGGCAAGGAGGAAGTACAGCCTTGGCTTACAATGGACACGTCCCTATCAACAGTAAAAAACTCGCAAATCTTGAAAAGATTGTTCATTATATTCCTGACGAACATAAAGACTTTTTTCTACAGTCGCGCGTAAAATGACTAATTACTATATTCAAATGAAATCGTAAAGTCGACAAATGCCGAGGATTGTTACTTTACGCTCTAGCGCAAAAAAGGAATCTTTTTCGCTCGCTTATTTAATCAAACCACGCCCTCCGAATTAACTCAATTGGTTAATATTTAACAATTTATCAGATTAAAAATCAAATAAAATTATATGGAAATTGTCAAAAATTCTGAAATATGGTCAAAAATAGTCAATAATTGTCAAAAATTGTCAAAAATGGTCGATAATCGTCAAAAATTTTGAAAAATGGTTAAACATTTTCAAAAATGGTCAATAGTCAAAAATTTTTGAAAAATGGTCAAAAATTGTCAAAAATGGTCAAAAACTATCAAAAATGGACAATTATTATCAAAATTGGTCAATAATTGTCAAAAATTGTTTAAATTTTGAAAAATGGTCCATAATTGTCAAAAACTATCAAAAATGGTCAATAATTTTGAAAAATGGTAGAAAATTTTGAAAAATTGTCGAAAATGGCCCATAATTGTCAAAAACTATCAAAAATGAACAATTATTGTTAAAAATGGTCAAAATTTTGAAAAATAGTTGATAATTGTCAAAAATTGTTAAAGTTTTTGAAATATGGTCAAAAATGGTCAATAATTGTCAAAAATGGTCAAAAATGGTCAAAAATGGTCAAAAATGGTCAAAAATGGTCAAAAATGGTCAAAAATGGTCAAAAATGGTCAAAAATGGTCAAAAATGGTCAAAAATGGTCAAAAATGGTCAAAAATGGTCAAAAATGGTCAAAAATTTGGAAAAATGTACCATAAATGTCAACAATTGTCAATAATTATCAAAAATGGTCAATAATTTTGAAAAATGGTCTAAAATTTTGAAAAAATTGTCAAAAACGGTCAAAAACTATCAAAAATGGTTAAAAATTGTCAATTATTTTTAAAAACTGTCAAAAATTAACAATTTTTGCCAAAATTGGTCAATAATTGTCAAAAATTGTTAAAAATGGTCGATAATTGTCAAAAACTATCAAAAATGCTAAATAATTTTGAAAAATGGTCAAAAATTTTGAAAAATTGTCAAAAATGGCCATTATTTGTCAAAAACTATCAAAAAATGGTCAAAACTTGTCAAAAACTGTCAAATATCAAAAATTTGGAAAAATGGTCCATAATTGTCAACAATTATCAAAAGAGGTCAATAATTTTGAAAAATGGTGTAAAATTTTGAAAAATTGTCAAAAATGGTCAAAAACTATCAAAAATGGTTAAAAATTGTCAATTATTGTTAAAAACTGTTAAAAATGGACAATTATTGTTAAAAACTGTTAAAAATGGACAATTATTGTTTAAAATGGTCAATAATTGTTAAAATTTTGAAAAATGGTCAATAAATAATGCGAGCCGTTTCCGAAAATCGATTTAAACACGTAATTTATAAAATCGATTTACTAAAAATCGATTGATATTACTATAAAAATCGATAATAAGAAAATAATAATCGATGTATATAAAAATCGATTATTTTTTAACATCCCTAGCCAGTAGATCTTTTTAAGGTTAATCATGATGAATAGCGAAAATGAGGATTAGTCTAGCACTCCTATTATAACCTAAGATAATATAAAAAACTGTTTTAGTTATTAAAAGGGCGACTATAGAAAAAATTATCTGTGTTTTTCGAGCGTAAAGTAAAGCGGCAATCTGTTACTTTACGCTCTAAATACACAAATTACTATTTACTGAAATATTATCATGGCCAACTACTCAAGATAGAGCAGAGTGATGAGGAGAACGTTTAAAATATTTCTATTTTCTTTGTTCTGATATTTTTTAAAATAAAGTATTAATCCAAATTTGTTTATTTGCTTGCTTATGTCTAGTTTCTACCTCCTAATTAGGTTCAGCAGCTAATTTTACTTGTTAAATCACAACAAAAGAATGTTACGTTTAAAAAATTAGCACTTTATAAACACATTAGAAAATTTACCCTGAATAATTCATAAATACCAGTCAGATTATAAAAATTCTCAAGATTCCTAAATCCCTAATATTGTGATTAAATATTTGTCTGTAGTTTAAGTTTTGTCATAATAATAACACTAGAAAAGTTACAAGGTTTTTCATTTTTTCCGAAAACAAGGAAAGTCGGAAATATTCCCTTTTTCCTATAACCCATTCAAAGGTGTTCCCATGTTTTGTCAAAAAGCTGTAGTTTATTCAATAATTGTGCTTTAATATAAATCAAAATTTTATATTATTTATTACACCTGAATTTACAAGCTTGGCAGTTTTAATTATCCGTTATGATCGCGATTATTCTATAGTTTTTTAAATCCAAAAATCAAAAATCACACCTACCTTTTTTTCTTGAGTTGTTTAAACGTCATTCAAAGCTATAAGAAATTATTCAAAAAAAAATATGCACCACAATTTTTTAACTTAATTTTCAACCGGTCTAGAATGTCCCTAATAAGCTTCGGAATTTTGTTGGTTATGTAGCCACTCTACTCTTTGACCATAGAATATCATTTTAACCCAGAAAGTATGGTTTTTGTGTTTCAAAACACATATGTTATAGCTTAAAAGGTCATTTTTTGTTAGTGTATAGGTAACCATTAAAATTTGAAAGTAGGTACCTTGGTATAGTTAATTTATTATAAAGTGACTAAATTTACTAGAGTAACTTTTTTGGTCGGGTACTCATGCAGAGCAAGATTTCCAAAAAAAGTTGGAAATATGATTTTTTTAATGCCTAGGCATTAAAAATCATTTTTACTGCCTAGGCAGTAAAAGTGTTACTGCTATGATCGATAAATGTCACTAAGACTGACGTTTACTGTCAATCGGAGAAAAATGTAATTTTTATAGTTTTAAATACCACAATATTGATTTTTGTAGTTCAGTGTAAAAAATGTAATAGTTTCTGATAACAACTCTTTCTTTGTTATTTCCAAGTTCTCGAAGGTTAAAAAAATCTAAGTAAATACAATATTAATAATTGCAAAAAATAACATCTATGTCATGGATTAAATTGCTCAAGATCCTCACAAAGGCTGTATTAATAAATTTCCGGTAAAATTTCGAAAATTCAGTATTATTAGTAAATTCTAAATAATTATTCATTCAATAAAAAAGTATATGATCTTTTATTAAACTTCATCATTAAAAAAATTATAGAAATCTTATTTAGATAAAAATCACACATAAATTAATTTGAATACGGCTAATTATATTTACAGGGTGAGAACATCTTCTTTCCCCAATGGGTGAAATTTTTTTAAAGCCTTATACCTGTAGGTTCAGAAAATACGCTTTTCCCGTGACTGATCAGAATTCGTTAATTCGGTCTATGGGTTCAACGTATCATCGTGCCGTCGGATAACAGATGCATGAAAACCCAGCTTTAGCACTGGAAATAGTATATTACACTACAAGGGCAGAAAGTTGAGATGGCATCATGGAGAGAAGTGCAGGAATCTCAACTTTATGCCCATGTAGTGTATATTATTTTTCTTACTACCTCAGTCAAAAGTACGGAAACAATTAACCAACTAATTAGCTATTTGGAAGCAAATTTTGAGGTTATATGAGAAACAGTATAGCAGAGCTTGACATCTGTTATCGTTGTACTTATTGGTGCAATGGGAAAGCGCGTGCCTTCCAAAGTGAGAATCGTCGGTTCAAGTCCTACCGACTTTACTGTACGTAATTTTCTTTAATGACTTAACACCAATTATCATGGTTTGGTAGAATAATATAATTAAAGCGATGTGGTAGTCAAAAGCCTAAAGGTAGGAACCATATTGACAAACAAAATCAAAAAATTAGCACCGTTTGCAGGATTCGAACCTTACTACTACTAATTTAGTCGGGGGAATATTGGCCAAGAAAAGCTCAAGCCAGGTTTCCGGCATTGAGGCCACTGGCGGGCCCATTGTGACATTCCTGCTACTTATGCATCCATGAAGCCGAGTCCTTCGATGAAGGACTCAATCCTCTTCAGTGGATGCCTGCTTATGTCCCTAGGGGCCATAACAGGGACTCCGAAGATTCGCCTGCGTAGCACAGTCCAATGTGGACATACGAGGAGAACATGGTCCGACGATTCGTCAGCCATGCCACAACCCCTACATAGGGGACTTTCCTCTAAACCTAGGTTACAGAGGTGTTTCCTCAGACAGCAGTGCCCTGTTAGGAGTCCTGCTAACTTTTTTAACCTACTCCTTGGTAGTTCTAGAGCAGCTCTAGCATGTCCATCAGTCCATCCCCTCAATAGGAGCTTGGACTGCCTGAGACCCTGTAGAGCCCTCCAGTGAGCGACGTGCTGGTTTCTCAACCAATTCCTCGTCTCCTTGCGGATTGTTTGTTTTTTGAGGACCAAAGTCGGACCCGGGCCGTTAAAAGGGGAAGCCGCCCCTTCCACAACCAGTGGGTCCGCCCCTTCATTGCCTTCAAAACCAGAGTGGGCCGAAATCCATTCTAGCCACACTGTGTTCCGTCTTGCTAGGTCAGCAAGGCGTTCACGACATTCAGCAGCAAGCCCTGAGTTGATGGTATATCCACTCAGGTCCTTGATTGCCGCTTGACTGTCGGTGTATATGGTTATGCGTCGGTCCGTATAACCTTTGTCTGCGCACATTCCAAGATAGCGTATACCTCAGCCTTATATGCAAACACCCTTGCCCAATGGAACACAGACTTGTGTCCTTGGGTTCGTGGAGTAAATTCCAGCCCCCGCCCCATCGCTGAAGCATGAGCCATCTGTGTACCAGCCGATCCCATGAGGCAATGAATTTCCCTCTCTTTCCCAGAATTCTCTATTCCGGATCTTCACCCTATAGGGGGTTACGAAAGAGTACCTGCGCAGGCAGACATCAGCCGCTCGAGCCAGAACAGGGACATCTCCCAGAAGCCTGAGCTTATTGACGTGCCTGCACCCTCCTTCGTTTCGCACATATCCCAAACTTTTCAAGCGTAGGAGTGCCCTCCCAGCCTCAGCCTCGATCACATGGTGAAGAGGCCGAAGTCCAAGAATCACCTCCAACGCAGCAGTTGGTGTAGTTTTCATGCAACCAGTTGCCCCCAAACCGACCACCCTTTGGAGGCGTGCCAGCTGCGATCTAGCCGTGGCCAGGGTTACCCTTGGCCACCAGACCAGCATGATCACTTTATAGAACCACAAGATAGTCTTGGGGGCTAGTCCCCATTTCGGACCAATGGCTCTCCTAGAGGTCCAGTACGTGTTAGTCACCTTGCCCACGCGACCATCAAGGTGAGCCTCCCATGTCAGCGACTTATCCAGGATCACTCCCAGATATTTCACTTGTTCAACCACTGGAAGGTGCAGACCATCAGGTCTTATACCTCTCTTCTTGGTGAAAGCAATTACCTCAGCCTTTTCAGGATTAACTGCAAGTCCGTGGTCGTTGCACCGCCCCTGTACCCTATTCAGGGCCCTTTGTATTAGG
The DNA here is from genome assembly GCA_947563755.1 of Lochmaea crataegi. NCBI lineage: Eukaryota > Metazoa > Arthropoda > Insecta > Coleoptera > Chrysomelidae > Lochmaea > Lochmaea crataegi. The sequence goes on along the minus strand of OX387422.1, from coordinate 118,236,090 downwards.
TCCCTGAGGACGGTGATATGCCTTCCAACAACAAGGACAACGATATCATCGGCATACCCAATTGCCAGAAAGCCCTCACCGTTTAATAAGGATATTAATTCGTCGACTACTAGGTTCCACAATGTGGGCGAAAGGACGCCCCCTTGTGGATATCCCCTGTCGACGACCATTTTAGCCACATGTTCTTTCCATGCAGCCTCTACTGCGCGGTTGCGTAGCATGGCCCCAAGCCAATGAATTACCATTGGATCTATTCCATGATCTACTGCAGCTCTACACATTGATTCTACAGGGGTGCTGTCGAAAGCCCCCTGTATGTCCAAGAATGCGCCCAGGGCGATCATGCCACTTTCCAGCGCCTTTTCCACCTGTGTTACCAGTTGGTGTAAGGCACTTTCCGTTGACTTGCCACACCGGTAAGCATGCTGGTTGTTGTGCAAAGGATACCTAAGCCCAACCTTTTCCCTCATATACCTATCAACCAATCTCTCCAGTGTTTTTAGCACAAAGGATGTTAGACTGATAGGCCTTAGACTGATAGACTTAGACTGATAGACTGATTCGAACCTTCCGCCCACAATTCATAATTCTCGGCATCCAAACCCTATACCGTTCGGCTATGAAGAAATAATAATTTGTCAACCAAGATGTAGACCATGTGATTTATGTCAAAAATAAAAAAGTGACGTTTTATCACATAATTAGAGAAATTAATTATTATTATTTTTTATTTTATTAAAATTATTGTATTCTCATCGGTCCTTGACAAGTGTGCAAAATTTTGAATTAATCTCGACATGCATAATCTCGAAGTTTAAGGTGCGCAAAGTACGTTGCTTAAAGGAACGTAACGCGAAGCGCGCATATAGCTTGGTCAATGCATAAAAGTTCGACTTTCTGCCGGACCACGTACTTTCGTCCAGGGTAGTAAGAAAAATTATTTCCGAATGACAAGTGTCATAGAATTACTATAATAATTGTAAATATTAATTCTTTTGTAAAAAAAATCTATATCATGGGCGTACGATGAAATTATTCAAGTTTCTAAATTTATTTGCAAAAATTTCCATTTACTATGGGTGTACGATGAAATTTTCAAAAGGGCTTAATTTATTTGAATAAATGTCCATCTACATAAAATTTTTCGTCTGTCATTTTTTTCAAAAGGCAAGTAAGTATTACAAAACCATCATTTTAAATGTTTAATAATTCAATAATGAAGCTGGAGATATCATGTGGTATATTTTTGAATTCAGAAAAATATGAACTTTACGAAGATAAAATAAAATACAGGGTGATGATATTTTGTTTGTTCCCTTTAGCAATGGTACTTCACTGGGATAAAAACTACCCTTTAACCTTCCCGCAAGTGCAAGTAAAGGTTTATCGGATGAACGGTATAGCAGCACATAAAATACGAAGAAACAAACAAAAATTCATTTTTATGTATATAAAGGTGCGATTCCACCAAGCGCGCAAAATGATTGTGAATGTTTGCATATATTTGTAAACTCAATATTTGTTTGGTGGAGACGTTTGATCACACGCATTCGCAAACGTTTGTTCGCATTCGGCCGTGTTCCGAGCGGTGTCGGTACATCAAAGGGATTTGTTGTTCGTGTGTGCGCTCTGCTTTTTTAGTGGAGACGTTTGTCACGAACAGCGAGTGAGTAGACGACCAGATACATGCACATACTTCGGGAATTATTTTGCCAATGAATGGCTTGGAAACTCTAAATAGATACATGAGGCTACAATAGGAATCTCCTGTAGCCGAAAAGCGAAGGGTGATTGCAAATTTAATTTCTACGGGAATACACTCTCTGAATTGTATCTCGTTTACTTATTCTTGAGCCGGTTAACGAAATAAGAAACTCAAAATCTTCCAGTGACATACGGCAAAAATTTTTAAATCGACCACTGCTATCAGCTGTTCGTAAGTCAGTTAGCAGCTGCGTTGACCGTCTTGTTTTCAAAAAATGGGATGTCCAAAACCTCTTCCTCTTTTCACTCTCTTTTTCAATTAACACATGCATAATCATAAACGCTGCGGCACTATTAATAATAACACGACGTTTTCTTATCGGCGCCATTGTTATTTAACTACCTATATTTCTGGATCGATGACAAATGTTTGCAAACGCATAGTTGTTTGCAAATATTTGGGTGGTGGAGACGAATGGATTGCAAGCATTTACAAACATTTGCAAACGTTTGCAAACATTTGTTCGCAATCATTTTTTTGGTGGAATCGCACCTTAAGGTTACAAAAATCTAATTTGGATTATAAGCAAACTTCACAAATGTTTAAAAATTTTTCTGGTCTTGCCTTTACTCATGACTTGGACCCGTATCTTTGAACGTTCGACTAAATGCTCCCACGTATTTCATGTGATGGGAGTGGATTTGTTATGTTCGAGCAGTATCTTCGAAATCTCGAATGTTCGACTTGCAAACGAATGAATTTATCAATCGTATGAGTCTCACAAGGGAGTATGCGAATAGAGTCTTGCGCAGAAGGTATGAAAAACTAGTAAACATAACCTGTGGATGTAGTGTGTAGATCATAGCATTATAACTAAGTTTTTTAATAATACTACGGAACAAAAATGAACGCAGATGAAGCTGTTATGCATCAAATAATTGATGATTTGCAAGATGCTGAAGAAATGGCGGAAGATACGATAAGAAGGTTTTCTGATAGGAAAGATCCTTTTATATTAAATGATCGGCAATTCTTGGAATTATATAGGGTGGATAAAGAAACCGCCCGTGAAATCATACATCTGTTGGATCCATTTTTAGAAAACCCTTCCAGATCATCTGCACTTAGTAAGGAGACAAAAGTTCTTGTTGCCTTGAACTTCTACAGCCATGGAAGCTATCAACTAATCACAGGAAAAAATTTGTACTCTGATTGTTCCCAATCCTCTGTGAGTAAGTGTATAGCAGAAGTTTCTCAAGCTTTTAATAATCCCCAAGTGCTTCGTCAATATATAAAATTTTCTCAGAATAGAGAAGAATTGGAAGAAACCAGAGCTCGTTTCACCAATACATATGGTTTCCCAGGAATAGTTGGTGTGATTGACTGTACTCACATTGCAATAGTGGCTCCTCAAGAGGAAGAACACATATATGTCAATAGAAAAAACTCTCATTCAATAAATGTACAGTTGATTTGTGATGAGAGCTTAAAAATTATGCAAATTGATGCTCGATTTCCTGGTAGCAGCCATGATAGTTATATTTGGAGACAGTCTCGAGTATCTGAAGTGATGGAGCAGGTGTATAGAACGTATCCAAATGAACTCTTTTTTTTAATTGGTGATTCAGGATACCCTCTACGACCATGGCTTATTACACCTTTGGAAAATCCTATGGAGGGTACTCCAGAGCACAGATTCAATACTGTGTTTAAATCTATACGATCATCTGTGGAAAGATGTAATGGTGTGTTGAAGAACAGATTCAGATGTCTACTGAAAGACAGAACTTTACATTATAGTCCAGAGAGGACGAATAAGATTATAAATGCCTATGCTGTTCTTCATAACATTTGTATATTCAATAATGTACCCCAACACGAAGATGAAGACAGATTAGAATATGAAGATAATAATAATAGAGATGTTGATAATAATCCTGTGGGTAGAGCAAATCCTGATCTTACTGCTGGAAGATTGAGGCGAGCTAATTTAATAGCAATATTTGGCAATCGATAAAATATTTATATATATATACTAAAAAGTGACAAACGGATGTGAACGTTACTGATCAATTAGAAGGCAAACTAGAAAATATATTTGGGTATGCACTATGCAGCAATTAGGAAAAGTCTACTCTTTTTTAATTTTCAAGCTTTTGTAAATTTTTATTTGTTCCTCAGTGAAATTTTCTAATTTCTAATATTTTTTTAAAACAATTTTCAATAATTTTTTCTATAAAACTACAAACGCTAAACTGAGATTTTTTTCTGAATTGTAATTCCCAGAAGATGTAAATAAAAATTTACAAAATATTGGAAATTAAAAAAGAGTATACTTTTCCTAATTGCTGCATACCCAAATAGATTTAATATCAGTAGTGGCTAAAATTAATAAGTTGTAGTAAAATAAGACTATATTAAAAAAAATTATTAAAATATTTATTTTTTCTTTTCTTACACTTTGCTAATCTAACTACAAGCATTATAAGGAAATGAAACTGGTTGAGTTCGTACAAAATTATTTTATTGCTTTAACGAATTCTTATATATTATATACAATCTACATTTTACAATACAAAACCAAATAACAAAAATAACTGTAGTCCTACTAACAAATAAACTGATTAATACAATCAGTTTGTCATCTCAATAGATCCGATTTGGTTTTTCTTATATATATGACTCAAGAAACTTATATATCTTGAATTTTACTGAAAATAGTTGTAATAATACTAATTAAACAATCAGTCTATCACCTCAAAAGATTTCATGTATTGTTTCTTATATAGTAGATATGTATACTTATCTACAATGCGTTTATATCACTTGACAAAGAAATTTATATACCTTGAAATTTACAAACAAACGAAATCCTACAAATATATGAACTGAAGGATGATACAATCAGTCTTTTCTACAGAATTGTTAATTGTTCCCAAGGTATGTAAGTTTGAGAAGCTTACATACCTTGGATTTTACAAACGCACAAAATATATAGATAGAATAAATGTAATCCTACTAATACATAAACTTATAAATATAATATCACCTGGAACTTATCAACATTCAAAACTTAATGAAAAAAAGAATAAATTATGTTCATTATTTTGGGAAATTAACAAAAACAAAAAAAACTCTCAACTAAATATAATCAGTGCTATGTTGTATGTTAAAATTATACATGCATGTTTAAGGACTTTTTGGTGCATACTTGATATTGCAATTTGTAACATTGTCATGAATGATGTACAGGAACTCCAATATCAAGTATGTACTAAAAACTGCTGCAACATATGTATATAATTTTAACCGAATATATATCATACCACTGATTACAGAAAACTGTGACTATTTTACATTTACATTGCTTAGATTTAGCGATGTTACTCAAACTACATGCAATGATATTGACTTGAGGCAGCAATTCCCTCAACACTTCCAATTTTTCTTTATAATACTGTTGTTTGATTCTAACTTTTTCCTCTGTCAATTTATAAAAATTTTTAAAAATTCTCAAAGAATTTTCCAACCGTGTTGTTTTTGTAACACGTTTATAGTGTTTTTTCGTCGGCATATCAGTTGAATAGAGATGGTCGTTTGATTTTGGCGGACTCTCAGTGTTGTTATGGGTTACTCCTGAAGTACCTTCTATCAGACTTGGATCTTGTAGTACAGAATAATCTATTACTATTTCCGGTTCTGTTGCAATATCATCTATTTCAAAAATTTCAGGACATTCGGGATTTTCATGACCACTTCTTTCAAATGGAGTTTCATCATTGTTCTCAAAATTCTGTAAGCATAGAAGTTCTCAGAACATCACAAACAAATTGCCATAATGCAGTAACTCTACTTACAAAATCAATTGGCATCTCATTTGTCCCTTTAATACCATCAGTTAATGATGGAGAGATTAGGTCAGTGAATTTTTCATAGTCATCTGATGTGGAAAAAGATGGTCCACCTCCTATACTTCGAATGTGCTTCTTTTTCTGTGCTACATAAGCTTTTCCCTTGTTTTTCAGGTCTAGCCACGTCTGCAAATTTTTTGGTTCAATAATTTTCCAACTTTAAAGAATATATTTACCTTCCTCCATTGGTCCCACTTCTTACGTGCACCCCCAGGTACCGTATTTAGTGTTTCTGAAATTTTAGCCCATTTTTTTCTGGCATCAGCTTTTGTGAATTGGTTAGTGAATTTTCCTGTTCTCAAGGAATCATTTTCTCTGATTATTTCCAAGAGAATGACTTTTTGGGCATCATTCAACTTCATTGCCATTACGTAAAAGAAAAGAATGAAATTACAAAACACACAATGAAAATAAACACAAACTACACGTAATCTTCTTCCTCTCCTACAGCACAGATCATAGTAACTACTATCAGAGACAACCATGTCTCTGCTGCTACTATAAAATAAAGTACTACAGTACACATCACCTAAAAAATGACACATGAGATCATAGACATAAGATCTTCTACAAAATTGTTCGCCAGTTTGTTTGGAAGATATTGCTTATTGAACTTTCGAGTAACGTTCGATTCGGGTGAAATCATTCGTACGAACAAAATCCATTCGACGTTCTCGCGAACAGTCGAACGTCACAAACTTGAAGAATGTACTCAAAATGAAGTTAAATACTGTATTAATTGTCACAATAATAACAAATATGCTGATCAAAATGTTGCTGCTAATCATGCCGCTTGGGATAAAGATTGTCATGTATATAAGTTAGCACTTCAAAAGTTGAGATCGAATATAATATCGCCATAGCAATCAACCGAATCAACCGAATTTTCCGGCAAAGTTAATACTTCAGCCAAAAATAAATCAACAACCCTTATTTGCTATTATCAAAACTTACGGGGTATTCGCACTAAAACTAATAATTTACTTCTTAATGCTTCAATTGCTTGTCCTTTTGATGTACTCGCATTTACTGAAACTTGGTTAAACGATAATTTTTACAACAGCGAGTTTTTTTATACTAATAAGTTTGACATATTTCGTTCTGACAGGAAATATGAGCTCTTGAATAACACAAGAGGTGGTGGTGCTTTGTTGGCTGTGAGTAAATTGCTTAATGCTACATTATTTGACCATAGTTCATTTGTGGATGCTTTTCAAGTCATACCAGCTATAGATATCATTGCAGTAAAGATTAAGGCAGGCTCAAAGAACTTATTTATATTTAACATTTACATTCCCCCACAAATGAACTCAGATGTCTATGATAACTTATATGACGCAATCGAGTCTTTGTATGTTATATTCAACGAAAACATTATTATCTTTGGTGACTTCAATATCACAGAATATGCCAATTATCTTTCAAATGGTGTTATGCCAGGAAAATATATTCCTTCACTAATTAACTTTATGAACTTCTTTGACTTTAAACAATACAATTACATTCTGAATAGTTATAATAAAGTACTTGATTTAGTCTTATCCAATATTGAATGCAATGTCTCTAAATCGGTTGATCCGCTATTGCCCGAGGACAAGCACCATCCAGCAATATCTATAGAATTCAAACTTGATAATTCTGTTTCAACTATAGTCGCGAAGTCCTCAGGTGGCTACAATTTTAAAAAGTGCAATCTTCACTGTCTTTATCACAGTATTGCCTCTGGTGATTGGTCTCCGCTTGATGGTTGCAATGATGTCAATAGCGCAGTTGATATATTTTACTATATTTTAAATGACATTTTTGATAAAACTGTTCCACCAAAAATCCTAAATAATAGGAGCTATCCTCTTTGGTTTGACAAACGTCTAATCAACCTTGTTTCAGCAAAATCTAAGGCTTGGAAAAAATACCGCAAGAGTCGTTCTGATATTGATTATTTATCCTTTAGTAATATTAGATCAACTACTAAGATAGCTTATAACAATTTTACCAAAAATCTTGAATCCGACATTAATAACAATCCTAATCGGTTTTGGTAGTTTGTTAATTCCGCAAGGAGTAGTTCCTCTATTCCTGCTCAAATGGTATATGGAAATTTTGAATATAATGGCCCACAGGAGGTGGTTGATGGATTTGCTTCATTTTTCTCCAATAATTTTACTCCGTCGGGCACCTTCTCTCATCACGACAGTCATAATAACGGTCAAAATATCTTAAGTATCAGAGAATTTTCTGAAAACGAAATCTTAGTGGCTGCCAAGAAACTTAAGCCCAAACAGACAAATGGACCCGATTAAATTCCGGCCTTCTTAGTCAAGGACTGTGCGTATACTTTGTGCAAACCTCTCTATAGAATTTTTAATCTCATTCTCAATCTTAGGAAGTTTCCCGATTGTTGGAAGGTTTCTAGGATTTGCCCCATATTTAAAAAAGGCTTAAAGAATGACATAAGTAATTATCGTCCAGTAGCTATTCTAAACAATTTCGCCAAAGTGTTCGAAATAGTCGTCCATAATCACCTTGCGTTTCATGTCAGTAATATCATCATACCTAAACAACATGGTTTCATATCTGGTAGGTCCACAGTTACGAATCTATTTTGCGTAACCCAATTCATTTGTGAAGTGCTGGAGAAGAAAACTCAAGTTGATACTATCTACACTGACTTTTCTAAAGCTTTTGACAAAATTGACCATGGCCTACTTTTACATAAACTTAATTTATTTGGTGTAAATGACATGTTAATTTCTATACTTAGTTCTTATCTTCATGATCGCACTCAATATGTTCAAACTTTAGGATACAAATCTCAACCTTTTCTTCAAACTTCCGGTGACCCACAGGGCTCTATATTGGGTCCCTTACTTTTCAATATTTTTATAAATGACATTACCGAAGATCTGGATGTTGACATTGATAAAGACATATATGCTGATGATATGAAACTATACTGTGAAATAAACTCCGTTAATGACTGCTTAAAACTACAGAGAAACCTTAATTTGGTCAATAATTGGTGTATCAGAAACAAGCTCCCTATGAACCCAAATAAATGTAACGTAATGTCCTTTTGTCGAAAAGAAACAACTATTCAATTTGATTACACCTTGTGCAACATTGTCCTCGACAGACCAGATGTCCTTAAAGATCTGGGTGTTTATTTTGATCAAAGGTTGTCTTTTGTTCCACATATACAAAAAACGGTCTCTGCAGCATATCGGTCGCTGGGTTTCATCGTTAGAAATGCGAAATGTTTCAAAAATATTAACACATTGAATATTTTGTTCTCGGCATTTGTGAGATCGCAACTGGAGTAGGCATGTGGTTTTTGGAGCCCGAATTATAATATTCATATTTCCGCTTTGGAACGAGTACAAAGAAGATACTTTAAGTCGGCTTCTTATATCTTGGACGGTCTTTATCCTGTTAGAGGCACACCTCAAGAACACTTTTATTCTCGTTTTAAGTAGTTTACTTCGTCGTCGCTCAATGCATTCAGTTATGTTTTTATATAAAATTGTTAATTATATTTTTAAATGTGATAATATTGTATCGTTACTGAACTTCAGAGTTCCTAGAACAAATTCTAGAACCAATAGCCTCTTCTATGAATTACCACATAGGACAAACGTTTACAAATTTTCACCATTAAACCAGCTTATCATTGAGTACTCCTCGATTGAGTCAAACATAGATATTTTCTGCACAAATAATAGACAAATAAAACAAATCTTTCTCCGGGGTAATTCATAGGAAAGACTTCACTTTGCATATAATGCTTGTGTAAGTTTCTTTTTTGTGAACGCCAGTAGTGGGCATTCATGAATAGCTTTATTGCAAATACTGCTTTGTATTATTTTTTTTTCTCTTCTGTCTTTATTGTCCTGTGTTTGTCCTTATCCTGTAATTGGGCTTGCCCGAGGATATTGTAATTAAATAAATAAATAAATAAACGTTCATAGATACGGGTCTTGATGTAGTGAACAACGAATGAATTATAGAAGGTGAAGGAAGAAGAAAGGGATAAAAAATAAATGGATAGATGCTATAAGAGTTATGGTAACTTTGGTTTGGACGTTGAATGCCGGTAAGAAGAAGAAAAATTTGAGGAAAAGTAAAAGCTATGAAACTTGAAGGCATTAATCTTCGATTTCTCTTCATTTATCCATTTTTTCACAATAATTTTCAATGTTTTCACCTTATACACCTAATTAATTAATATCATTATTTATAACAAAGAGTAATTAAATTTTGTCGTTTTGTTAGCGCAAAACGACATCTATCTATGTGTGTGTATCTGTATCTCCCCACCTGTTGGAGGCCGTAAGATTTAAAGGCCACTACTATTTCGTTATTATGGTAGCGGTGCAACCGCGAAGTCTCGCGTGTCTTTTCGAATCAAGAAAACGAAGAAGTTGCGGTAGTCAGTGCATTAATAAACATTAAACGCACACCGCGTTAGTATTCGTCGAAAATATCTGTTGATTTATTCCGATTTTTACGGAGAAGTTCGAAAGTATGTGATTTTTTTTGTGGTGCATATTTTTGTTGGAATAATTTTTTATAGCCGCTATAATGACGCTTAAACAACTGAAGAAAAAAAGGTAAGTGAGATTTTTTATTTTTTTATTTAAAAAACTATAGTAGAATCGCAATCGAGACGGAAAATTAAAACTGCCCCAGCTTGTAATTTCAGGTGTAATAAGAAAATATAAAATTTTAATTCATATTGAAGCACAATTATTCAATAAACTACAGCTTTTTGGCTTTTAAATGATGAGCAGCAAAATCTCTATTATTAGTCCCTAAATCTACGCCAATTAAGGATTAAGAAAAGGGTCGATGATTATTATATTTCCATAATACCGGTCTGCACAGGTAACATTCTTAAATTCACAATATTTTCAACGGGCGCATCCCAACTCGTACCCACTAATCCCTTAAAAGGTACAAGAGTAAAGGTCTCAATAATCTGTATACCTAACTCGTGCTCGATTGAAAAATTTACCTGTTCAAATTACCATCCCATCTATAGGAACAGGTATTATTGTTAAATTGGGTTTTCCTGAAGTACACAATTTATTATGAAAAACGTAAAAAGTTTCCAAAACTTCCATCAAATGCCGAAGAGGTGTTTGAAGTTTTAAACAATATCAATACACGCACTTTACAAGATGAGAACTTTGACCAACCTAACAAAACCTAACCCCAACCCCAGTTAGATTCGACGGCGGACCGAATTACGAAAAATTCGGAGTGCGATTTCGGAATTGGGTCCCATGTACCTACTATTTGTTTAATTTGACCAACCTAACAAAACCTAACCCCAACCCCAGTTAGATTCGACAGCGGACCGAATTACGAAATCAAGTGATATTGGAAAATGGTTGCGTTATTTCAAATAAATGACAACTGTATATGTAGGTCTTGAATATTTAATTATAATAAATAAGAATTAAAAACCGCAGTTCCGATGCACCCGGGCACGAGTTGGTGTATTAATTTTCTACCTGGTTTTTGAACGGGCACGAGTTGGTCAGTGATTTTCGGGGCCAGGTAATAACGGGCACGAGTTGGGAAACGCCGTTTTCAACAGCGGAGTAAAATAGAGCCCAATAGTAAAAGACGAAAAATTAAAGAAAGAGCTTTAATACAACTACATGCGGATAAATGTGTAGCATCGAATGTAGTCAAAGGACTATGCTTCCATCTTATGGAAAATAAAAGACCACTCAAATGCGGATATTTTGATACCAACTTATTCGTCTTGAAAAATAGAATATTTGATAACATTGCGCCAATGTTGTGACTTTTATAATTAACTCACAATTAATGATATTATTTTTAAAATCGCTTACGGAGATTGTATGAGTAAGACAGAGAGAAAATACGTAAATAGACATGTATTACAGATTCCACAAAGTAAGGATATCAGCGGAGATAAGAAATGAATAAATAAAACCAGACAGGGTTGAACTGACCTAATTTTATCAGTTAATTTTTATATTTTGTTTTTTCTTTGTAGTATTTTGTAGTGTATTTGTTGGCATCGCTAACTCTTTAAAAAAAAATAAGATAGGGATGCGGAAAAGATTTTTTTATATGCAAGATGTTAAATGTCTATTAACTGTTAATACAAAAATGCTTGTGAAATGTGTGTAGGTAATGAACCCGACGTAAAGGGTGATACTAAAAGATAATGTATAATTCTTAGAGTATCCCCTTTCACGCGCTCCACCTTCCCCCCACATGCAGTGCCTGAGGACCTCATTACCTTCTATCCGCGAAGTGTAGCTGACAAAAAAAATTTTTATTGGCCTAAGCCGGTTTTTATATTTTTTTGGTAGCTAAAGTCGCCTTTTTGCTTTATTAAATTTTTTTGATGGCCGAAGCCGGGTTTTGTTTAATTTTTGTATTTTTTTGATAGCCGAAGCCGGTTTTTGTGTTATATATATTTCGAAGGCGATGAGTGTTTCCCTTGCGTGACATAAAAAGCACTGTTAACTGAAATCTAATTTGCATCATTATATTTCTTCATGATTAGGTATAGTTCGATCAGCAGCGTCAACTACAGTCAACCAGTCTACCTGTTCCATAATTAGGATACGTTAAGCCGTCACTCGAGTTCCCGTCAGGGTGAAAACTGACCTGTCTAAAAGGTGTTTATGGTAATTACGGTAAATTCTCTGAATCATCTGATATCTAGCTATGTATTTATTGCAAATTATAATAAGTGAACAGTAAAAGTTTTAAGGGAGGTCCGTTTTCAGATGTAAGAAATAAGAAATAGTTATAAATGTCTTATGTTTGGCACTATTAAACGATATTATTTTATATGATATCATTATTGGAATAAAATACGGAATTTTAATTCTACAATTTTATTGCGTACTACCACTGAACTGAGTCATAAATACATACATGTAAAGAAGCTAACCTAACCTAACCTAACCTAACATATAACCTAACCAGAAAGGGTTTACCCTTTTCACTTAGTATTACTTCAAGCATTTTGTGTATCACTATAGCGTACGACAACAAACGTTCGGAAATATGTATATTAATAAACTGCCGTTTCGAAAATGACAACTTAATATAATAGAAAATGTAATAGAAAAATATATTCATAGCAATTATTACTGACAGACCCCCTAGCCACCCCAATAGGTTATTCAACTTTTTCATTAGAATTCAGGATTACGAATATTACGATTTACTGGAATTTTCAAAACTATTTAGTTTACCTGTAAGCGGATTAAATAAACTGGACGGCAATTCGAGTGCGGGATTAAGATACCTGCAAGTGTCGGACGGGAACTCATGTGTATTTTATAGTCATTAAGAATCCTGACGGGAATTCGTTTGTACCGGAATTATTTACGAAATACGTGTCGGTCAGTGTTATTAAATGTACCTATTATAATTTTACTATTATAATATAGAAAACTTTATAATAAACTGCTATTACAAAATGACAAACTTATGTAAAGATGTTAGATTGTCAATTGAGAGATGTAACTTTTTTACATAATTTGATTGCAATCTATCATATCTTTATACAACTGAAAAATATAATCCTATTATTTTGTTTCAACGAAACTGGTATTCATCGTATGTACAACTATATTCACAAGTCCGACTCTGTTTCACCGCAGCAGGTGGAGTCCTATTGAATGGTTAGATTTTGTAATCGAATCGAAAATTTCTGACAAATGAACTGATTTTGTGGTTTTATTAATTAAATTACAACATTGGCGCAATGTTATCAAATGTTCTATTTTTCAAGACGAATAAGTTGGTATCAAAATATCCGCATTTGAGTGGTCTTTTATTTTCCATAAGATGGAAGCATAGTCCTTTGGTTACTAATGTAATGAAGAGAAATTTCCAATAATCAATTAGGCGTTATTGGGATATAATCATCAGTTTTTTATCCAGGTTTTCTTATGATTTATCATTGGAATTGTTGGTAATCAATACACACTTCAATACACAAAATCACAAGACTGATTTAGACATATTAAAAATAAAATTAATCATATTACAAAAAAAGTAACACCAAACGCGTTTTATTAACAATAAGCAAATAAGCAGAAACGCGATATCCTTAATAAAACCGTTTCTGGAGCATGCACTTCACTGGATCCCATTCCTAGTAGACTATGGTAGATATATACAGATACATTCAAATAAAAACGGAACATAGGGATTTAGTGTATTCGCCGATCTAAATAGACCACCAACAAAACATTTCTATAAGTTCACTTCAATGAATATCAAGTATTGATCTGGGCAGCTGGATTCAGAATCACTGTAAAAGGGCCCGCCGCTTCTCCTTCCAAAATTTGTTAGTTATGTGCGAGGTGTGTGCGAAGTTGTCGAATTTTTTCGTAAGTGTCAGATAGGGACCAGAATTTAAAAAAAAGCTTAATTGTTATTGATGACGGTAGCTGGAACGCTACCGAAACGTTGAATTAAAAAATATGAAAAATATTGTGGTGTAATATACCAAAATAATTACCAAAACGAATAATAAATACACCACAAGGAACATACAGAAGATATAGTAATTCTTGTAATGCTAGTACTGGTAGCTATTTTTTTTGTAAAAAATCGAAGCTTCTCTGGGATTAAAACAAAAAAACTGTCAATTCTGTACTTATACTACAACAACAAAAATTATCAATCTGCGAGTTTTTTTGACAGATCTCAACCCAACATCCTACCTCTAGGTCCATTCTTCTAGCAGCCTTCGTCGCATCAAACTTCTTTATATAATAAAACCATCCTTCATAAGAATAAATTCTATTTCTGGAATTTCCACCCAAACCCCATATTCAAGGTAAAAAAAAATAGCACTGACTCTGGCTAGGCACAACAAAGTAACTTTGTTGTGGGTGGAAATGAGATAGCTGATGGTATCTCAAAGGAATGAGCTTGTACTCCTTTTATCGAACCCTAACCATTTTGTGATATCCCAAAAAGCCGCAACGTGGAAGAAGTCCGAAAATCGGAAAAGGAACTACTAGAAAAATATTCCATGCCAAAGACAGGCACAAAGTTTATTACGACCTTCTGCTCGTTACGCTTGCTTGTTCTTGGATCTTCAGAAATCTGATCTCAGAGTGATCACAAGAGTTCTAACTGGACGCTGCTCTCTGTCAAGACATTTGATTAAAAACAAACAAAACTAGGCCTCGGAAAGATATGTATATATACAGTGTGTATAAATAGAAGGAGTTCTTGATATCGGCTACTGGAACGCTACCGAAACGTAGGAAATAAAAATATTCAAAACACACTGGGGCTTAATTTCCATCAAAAACATACTAAATGATGAATATACTACACGGAACATAAAAAAGGTATCCTAAGCCTCATTTGAAACGACCTCCATAGCGCACCAAAGCGAGTGACGTAGAACAGTAGTATGGCCAGTGTATCGATCGCAGTGATGCCAATTCGAGGGATTTTCGGGTTTTCTTAGGGACAATTTTTGGAAGGATTTTTTAAACTGCATTATAAAATTATAGGCATTTTTATCTAATCACCAATGATTTCATGTGTTTTATTCGGAATAATTTACATCAAAATAATAAAACGTCTTAATTATCCTGTGCCACAAAATCTATTGAAACTACACACATATTTTAAATTTTATATAAGTATTCATGAGAAGTTTCTTTAAATATTCAATTACTTTTTTACTACAGCGTAATATACATACACAATATTATAAGCTGTAACATTACAGTAATGTATGGATAATCGGAACAAAAAGTTGACAGACCCCGTTCGGATTACCAGAAATTCCGGATTATAGAATTCATAATAAGTGATCCCTACTAGTTCGGTTTACCTTTCTTAACCATACAAAAGATACATTTCTTTTATTTATGAATTTACATGAATATATATATATATATGTATATATATATATATAAATATTATAAAATTAAAATAAACCTCTAAGAATACTTTACCTATTTATTGCAACTACAAAAAATACGGTAACTCAAATAATAATTAAGATTTTTTTAAATTGTTTCTTTGAACAAAATTTTCAAGAATGCCTTGAACAAATTTCTTGAACTGTGTTTATAATTAATTGTAAACAACGTAACGTCTTATACAAAGTAAGAAAAACTCGCAACGGCTTGCATAAAACGTTGCATCATGTTTTCGGTAGGAGCATGCGCAGTTACTGAGTAGTTCGGATTGCGGAATTCGGGTGTTCAGATTATGGATATCTTTTTACGCAATTGGGACGTTCGGATTATGGAGTATTTCGATTATAAGGAGTTCGGACTATACATACATACCTGAATTCGAATCTGGAGGGATTATGTGAAAAAATATGGTATTTTTCAGACCTGTACGAGGGATAGTTTCATTTCCGTTCTGCTGTGTTATTGTTTTTCTGCTTTTAGTTCATTTGTGACATTTAGAAATAATAATAATATAATAATCGACTAAACCTGTAAAATGTTTTTAGTTTTCTCGTAATTTTAAATTAAAAATAACAATATCAAAACTAGCAACATAATTTTAATGTTTATTATAAGAACATTTAAATTAAAGTCTATTTTTGAAAAACCAAAGTACATAACAGCTTCTGTATATACCAGCTTTAACACCACAAACTTCTTGAAGAGAAACATATTCACTGTTTTTGATGAAATTTGCTACCATAATCATATCAAAACAAGGCAGGTTGTCGGATTGGCCCTTGTAATATCCTTCTGCAGTCATGTTAAAACTATTATGGACACAAACAAAATTTCTCAAAGTCTAATAAATCAAAATGAATCGAAAATACAAAAAAAAACGTGGAAACACTCGAGTAAACAAAGCAATAATGGCTGTTTTACTCAATACCCGTTCGTTCCTTGTTGCATGGACGCACGCGCAGTACGAACTATACTGTTCTACGTCACAACCAATAGCAATGCGTTTACAAAAGCTTCAAATAATTTGAATTTTACGGCGTCTTAAATTCGTTATAGGTAGTGGTTGTTTGTGAAAAAAACATAAACTTTTACATGCCAGTCGTTTTCATGTAATGTATTATGATTTATGGCACATTTCTGATAATTAAAATTTTAGTCGAGTTCCCTATCATTATTGTTCATATTATTTCTAAAAATACTGTTGCTCTACTATTTCAATAATTGTAAAATGAATTAATACACATTAAATGGCAATTGATCCATAAAAGTAGCACAATATTTTCAAACTATTTATACGACCGTTACATGTCGTTTATTATCAAGATCGGTTGGCTATAGTAAGATATTATTATTGATCTAAATACACTTGTTGTGGATTTCATTACATTATAAAATATTCCACAGCTCATTTTAAATATAAAAAAACGGTATTATCCCTTCCCCTTCCATAAAAATCATCTCGATAAAACAACTTCTTCAACACATATGGCGAAGTAATTTAGTACCTACTTTATCTAACTGTGTAACCTTATTCGAACGGTGTACTTAAACTTGAATTACCTAGCGATATAGATAAAAAATACGTAGCACACTTAATCTTGACCCATGACTGCGTGCGATGTTGGTCACAAACTGGACCATAGAAAGGGTAAT
This sequence comes from Lochmaea crataegi, assembly GCA_947563755.1. Classification (NCBI taxonomy): domain Eukaryota; kingdom Metazoa; phylum Arthropoda; class Insecta; order Coleoptera; family Chrysomelidae; genus Lochmaea; species Lochmaea crataegi. The sequence continues at coordinate 118,218,868 of OX387422.1, read as the reverse complement.
TATATAATATTGTTTGCGTTAAAAAAAACACCAACGCGTTTCGTCAAATTAGAATAATGGAAAGTGGGTATTTAATAAAACTGTAAAAGTGACTAGAACTTGCAACAAACGTCATTCTGATCAATAGTTTACCTATTATAAACTGCTGTCGACCAATAAGAAACCATTTGGTTCGTAGATTCCACAGAAATATTTAAATAATTTATTCCTGATGATGAAGATGTAATTTGTGAAACAAGTTACTATTAACACGTTGCATCAGAATACGACACAATCGATATGCGGACACATTGCTCTGATGCCACAAACGTGTTATGTGTTGATGTTTTCGTGTTTAGATGCATTTTTATTTATATTCTGTAGGTACCTAGTTCATGTTGCCCAGTCGTACCTAGTTTATCTGATCATGTATTATGGAAAATTTACTTGGAGGTATGTATTTGGAAATTGAACCTCCCTAAGTCAATGACCAAATTATTAATAAAAAATTCATAGGGTTAATCTCTCATTTTGTAGGGTGTAGCTAGTTCGTAATAATATTCTTATTAAGAGCCTCCCAAGCCTCTTGCCTTTTTTTAACCCTATAATCTTTATTGTCAACATTGGACAAAAAATTATACTTTCGTCCTTCTATTAACTTTTCTTTCATTTTTGTATTTCCACTCCACAGCAACTCGCAATAACACTCTGACGAAAATCCCCAGATATTGATAACACGCGTTCTGAAAGTGTGTTTGGGCTTCTGACGACACATTACAATAATATGTGCGGGTCTACGTTAGGAATGGAGAACTATCGATGGTTATATTTTTGAGTATCGAAAAAAATCGATAGTTTTCGGTACTATATCGATAGTTGAGATGTTTAGGTGAAGAATATAAATATATTTTGAGAGCTGATATGGAGTAAAAATGCGATCAAAAAATGGGACAGAGAGAGAGATATATAGGAAAGAAAGAGAGAGTTGGGGAAGAGAGAGAGATAGATGGGAGATAGAGAAAGAAAGATGAAAGAGAGACAGAGAAAGAAAGATGATAGAGAGAGGAAGAAAGATGGGAGAGAGAGAGAGATGAGAGAGAAGTAAGTGATAGACGAGAGAGAAAAATAGTGTATTGCGTGTGATTACAATCGTTATTTTAAACTGTCAGAATCTAAGACGAATTCCATAAGGTTCGCAACACTCGGAATTTTGTAACGCTTTTTTTTCATTACAAAAGCCCCCATTTTGCTTATAGAACATTTTAAAAGAAAAAAATTGCTATTAAAAGTACTAAAAATCCGCCATTTTTTTCAACTTTTGAAAATTATTGACCATTTTTCAAAATTTTGACAAATATTGAGCATTTTTGACAGTTATTGACTAATTTTGACAGTTTTTGACAATTATTTACCGTTTTTTACCATTTTTGACAACTATTGACCATTTTTCAAAATTTTAACAATTAATGACCTTTTTTGTCAATTTTTGATTATTATTGATCATTTTTTAAAAATGTTAACAATTATTGACCATTTTTGATAATTATTGACCATTTTTTATCATTTTTGATAATTATTGACCATTTTTTATCATTTTTGATAATTATTGACCATTTTTTATCATTTTTGATAATTATTGACCATTTCTCAAAATTTTGACAATTATTGACCATTTTTGACAATTATTGTCTATTTTTGACAATTATTGACCATTTTTTACCATTTTTGACAATTATTGACCATTTTTCAAAATTTTTAACAATTATTGACCATTTTTTTCATAATTTTGACTATTATTGACCATTTCGACAATTATTGACCATTTTTTTCAAAATTTTAACAATTATTGACCTTTTTTGACAATTTTTGAAAATTATTGACCATTTTTCAAAATTTTTAACAATTATTGACCATTTTTGACAGTTTTTGACAATTATTGTCCATTTTTCAAAATTTTGACAATTATTGACCGTTTTTGACAATTATTAACCATTTTCGACAATTATTGACCATTTTTTACAATTATTGACCATTTTTTTCAAAATTTTGACAATTATTGACCATTTCTCAAAATTTTGACAATTATTGACCATTTTTGACAATTATTGTCTATTTTTGACAATTATTGACCATTTTTTACCATTTTTGACAATTATTGACCATTTTTCAAAATTTTTAACAATTATTGACCATTTTTTTCATAATTTTGACTATTTTTGACCATTTTCGACAATTATTGACCATTTTTCTCAAAATTTCAACAATTATTGACCTTTTTTGGCAATTTTTGAAAATTATTGACCATTTTTCAAAATTTTTAACAATTATTGGCCATTTTTTACAATTATTGACCAATTTTTCAAAATTTTGACAATTATTTACCATTTTTAAAAATTTTGAGAATTATTGACCATTTTTGACAATTATTCACCAATTTTTCGAAATTTTGACAATTATTTACCATTTTTTAAAATTTTGAGAATTATTGACCATTTTTAACAATTATTGACCATTTTTGACAGTTTTTGACAATTATTGTCCATTTTTCAAAATTTTGACAATGATTTACTCTTTTGACAATTATTGACTAGTTTTTGATAATTATTGACCATTTTTAACAACTTTTCAAAATTTTTGACCATTTTTCAAAATTATTGACCATTTCTGACAGTTTTTGACAATTATTAACAAACTTTGACAATTATTGACCATTTTTCAAAATTTTTAACAATTTTTCAAAATATCTGAGAATTTTTGACAAAGTTGATACGTTGTTTTGAAATAAATATATATATTTAAGAATATTTTTAACGTTTTAACAAAAATCGTACAATGATGTTACCGATTGTAAAACTATCGAAAATTATCGATAATAATCGATAGTAAAAATAGCACTATCCATAAATATCGATAGTCGGGACTATCGATAGTTCTCCATTCCCAGTCTACGTGAAAAAATGTAATAGATATTTTTATAACACGTGTTAACACGACACGTGTTAATAATGTGTCCGTACCTTTACAGTAGTCACATATGATGTGTAACATCTGACATCTCACCTTGGTAATAAACAACATTAAAATCAAATCTTGAAAAAGGTGATTCAGGTAATTTTTTGGCAACGAAGAATCATTTTTTTAATGAAAATTGTATTTTATTTAATTAAAACTAAGTGTAATACAATTTTTTATTAAATACATTTTTTATTTTTGTTCAGTTTGGGAAGAGAACGGACCTAATAGACTTGATAACTGAAATATGAGACGTATACCTACTTGTGATTTCAAAGAATTTAAAAAACGTTGAAAATCTCTGTCAATAATAGTACCTACCACCGTTATACGGAATCTTCTCAAATAAACAGTGACAGAAATGAACCTCAAAATTTAATAAAGCTAAATTATGAAATATTAATTCATTATTACTTACTCACTTGCATTTTTTATGAATGAGCTGCACTTTTTTCAAAACACTCATTAACAACAGTAAACAGAATTATTACAATAGTTTACGCATATAAATTAGTTCATATAACAACAAACTTTATACACAACACTATAGCTTATTAAGTGCACACCTGATGCATACACTGTTGGCTGACAATACCGACCTCTCGGTAAATTCCATCGCTCGCGCTCATTGGTCAAATCAAATAGCGCGCGCTTCACTGGTTTCCTGTTACACACTTCCGTCCCATTTCACGAATTTACTACCACAAATTGCAGAGAACCGAGCGGAAAGATGTTACACATCAATAATATATTACTAGAACATAATAAGTATTGTCTTTCATCCTTTTTTTCTTCAGGAACTACATCAAAACACTTCAGTCAGTTCCTATTTTTTCATGTGACATAAACTTAATTCTTATCCTTACATCTCTCATCTTTCCTGGTATCCTCCTAATTTCTGTTTTCTTCGCTAGTTCCATTTTTGAGATATTAATGATCAAATCATTTTCAAGTTGAAGCTTACTTCTCTTTTTATTACCACGATTATATTAACTCGCTTTCTTGTATGTCCGGATGGAACTTTGTACGTAATCTTAAACTTATTTTCCGATAGGTTAGAGACTTAAAATTTTCATCATAATTCAGAATTGGGTCACAGTAAAAGAAAATTTGGAAAGAATTTTAAAAAAAATGGAGAAAACTTTTTTTATATATATATATTTCGGATATAATCCAATATAATGGATTTACAATGAATGTGAAACTTGCCGCATGTCTCTGTGATTATCTCATGAAAGTATTCAAAATCAATTGCAACATTCTCACTCACAATACTAAAAAATAATATAATAAATGAAATAAAAAGAATTTTTAGTATACCACGTTTTTAAGACTAATTAAAAAGTGAAAAAAAAATAATAATAAATGTGGGGCGCGTGCGACAGAGCTACTTTCTACGTTTTCATATAACTATTGCATGCGCACACGTTTATTATTATTATTTTTTACTTTTTACTTCGTTTTAAGGACGTGGTATATTGAAAAATATTTTTATTTAATTTATTAGTCTTAATGTCCACTATTGAAGAGAACATCAGCTCAAATAGGCAATGGCACTAATAATGTTAAAACGTCATTTGCCAGCTCTGGATATTCTTGTTTTCTCTTCATCCAAAACACGTCAATACTTTGCATGCCGTCAGCAGCTAAATCTATAAGATTTTTTTTCATCTTCGTATTTAGATCAGCCAATTTTATTAAACTATCCAAGAAAGGGTTAAATATCCATATTTACTCACATTGTCAGCTTCAAAATCGGGATCTGTATCATACAAGGAATGTGAGAACTTGATATATTATATTGATTTTTATAAACTGCTATCGTTGATGTGAAATATTTTTAATTGTTATATTAATCTTCTATAATTAGGTACATATAATATATATAAATTTTTTTTATTCAAATTTTATTGTTAATTTATTTCAAATTTCTTAACTCAGGGTTGGGTTCATTATCAAATTTATTTATTAATCGAATTTATTATCAAATATTTATTGAACAATTTTGATCAAAAATTACAAATTTCAAATTCATAAATTAATTATTACATTTTTTTGTTCTTTGAAGAATTGACTTTATGTTCCAAATATTTAATTACTATCAAACATAAAGGGTCCGGTAAGGTTTGCGACCCTCGGAATTTTGCAAGGATTTTTTTTTATTAGAAAGCCCTATTGCTATAGAACATTTTAAAAGAAAAACATTCTTGGATCATGCACTTTTGAAAGAGAAAATTGCTATTAAAAGTACTAAAATCCGCCATTTTTGTGTGCTACATTCAGAATTTATAGAGAAAAATCCAAAAAACAATATTTTTTCACCACGACCACTATTTGGACAGATATTTTATTTAAAAAATAGTTAAATACTTTATATTCAACATGAATTTTTCCGAGATGAGGAATAAATATGTACGTATAAATGTAGACATAAAACTTCATGTGGAATACAAATTATTTGATATTTTTTCGAGAAGGGGAAGGGAATAAATATGTATGTATATAGATAGACATAAATATCAGATAATTTGTATTCCACATGAAGTTTGATTTGATATTTTTTCGAGATGGGGAAGGGAATAGATAAGTTGTATATAGATAGTCATAAACTTCCAAAACTTCATGTGGAATACAAATTATTTGATAATTTTTCGAGAAGGGAAGGGAATACAACAAGATTCACATATTTCCTTCCACCCGTCGAGCCAATTATAACCCAACTATCGGTCAAAAATATTTGCAGTGAAATTATAATGGAATTTCTTATTGTCGAATTAGCATAATTATGAATAACATATCTTTTACAAATAATAATCATAACAATAGTTTTCATAATTCAATTCATCATCGCTTCCCCACCAAAGGACACAGATCAAAGTGTAACCATCTATAACAATATCAGAAAATAAGAAACAGAAATAGTAAATAACAATAGATATAACCTCAGTAAATAATAGTAATGACAATCAATAGTTTTCATCATAATGCAACACATATCGCTTCCCGACCAACTGACACAGATCAAAGTATGACTAGAACCAAAACCTAACCTAACTTACATTAACCAAATGAAACTCAACAATGTAATAAACTAGAGAGGTTAAGCTCCGAAGGGACATTTCATTTATTTCAAAGTAATAATATATAGTAAATTTTATACCCATTTAGAATAAGACCATCCTTATTTATTATTAATAAATCGGTTGAAACAAAAAATTACCAACAAAAATGAACGTCGTAACTAATTTATTAGATGTCACGTTTTTGAAGTTACGTCAAATTTTGATTTCATGTTAATGTCATAACGCAAAATAAGATATAAAAATGCGATATTCTGATGAATCCAAAAAACTTATGCTTAATGTAGTAAACTATTTTCAAAACGATTTAGGATCTCGATTTAAGGCAATTCAAAAAGCGTCCGAAGCACTAAAAGTTCCAGAAAGCACATTATATAATCTTGAAAAACCAAACAGAGCTACAGATTTCGAATTTAAAAGAAATATGTCTGCAAGCGTTTCCCGGAGCAAAACCCGAATTACAAAAAATACCATGCATTGTTTGAGGGAAGTAATTTATAAAATGTATGCGCGAAAGGATAAAATCACAGTAGAAACTATTTTACGGCAATTTATCGAAGAGTCTGCAGAAACTAAGATTTCCAAAGGTTCGTTATATTTGGGAATTAAAAAAATGGGTTTTCATTTCAAAAAACAGGATGGAAGAAAACATTTATTGGAAATGCCTGCAGTCAGATTAAAAAGAATATTATTTTTGAACAAATACCATGCTGCTAAAAGCGAAAAGCTCTTTACACCTGTTTTTCTGGATGAGACATGGGTTTTTAGTAAAAGCGGGGACAGAAGAATGTGGCAAGATGGTACTAAACACAGTGATTTAAAAATAACTGGAAGTGGGACACGATATGTAATTGTTCATGCCGGTAATAAAAAAGGTTTTGTGGCAAATACATCGCTTATTTTTAAATGCAATAAAAAACAGGCGATTACCATGATAACATGAACACCGAAAATTTTGAAAATTGGTTTAAACAGCAACTAATTGTAAACTTGGAAGAACCATCGTTAATTATAATGGATAACGCAACGTATCACAGTCGCCTGGATGAAGAAATCCCTAGAAAAAGTTGGAGTAAAACACGAATGTTAGAATGGCTCAAAAAAAAGAATATTCCTTTTCCAGATCACATTTTGGAATATAATTGAAAAGCAAGTTTTGCCAGAAAAAAATTATCATTTAGACAAATACGCTGCCGAGCATGGTCATTGTGTTCTCAGACTACCACCCTATCATTGCCATTTTAATGCCATCGAAATGGTATGGTCAGAAACTAAAAGGCATTATGACCAAGCTATTATGAAAACTGCAAGGTCACCTACTGAAGTCTTAAAAGTATGGAATGACGTTGTAAAAAATGTACCGGAGCAACACTGGCAGAATTACATAAATCATACAGAGAAAATTATTTCTGAAGCATGGGAAGTAGAAAACAAACTGGACCTACTAAACATCGAACCTATGCATGGTGATCTCTGTATCCAATGATGAACTATCACTTTCCGAAAGTTATTCTGATTTAGAAACTAATTAAACTTTGCCTTGAAGATCACGTTGTCATTTTTTTAAAATTTGTACTTAATCGAACTCTGAATTGCCATATTTTTTTAAGAAAACTATGTATCTAGTTAATAAAACAATGTTTTTAAAATTAGTGCGCTTCTTTTATATTCTTTTATTATGTCAACATCTTTAGAATTTTATGAATTTCATAAAATTAATTTGAATTATTACAAACCGCCACTGATAATATGAAATTTCAAGTCACTACGCCAATGCAATAAGAAATATGTCAAGCATTTGACATGACAAAGGTCATAACCTAATTTTTTTCATGCGGGTTCAGATGGTTCAAGAAGCCGCATACGTTAAGTTACTAAAACGGCTGGTACCTCTAAATAGGTATTAATTTTACTATATATGTGTAACGTTTATATAAATAAATTACTTAATAACTTGATTCAATGGACTTTATTATATTTAATGAATAATGAATGAATATACAATAGCATGACAGTGTCACTTTAGGTTAGGTTCGAAGACGATGTCGTGGTCTCTTCTTCTTTTCTACCGTCGATAAGTAACGTTCGTTTGTAGGCGCGTTCCTGTCATCGATGTTATGTCACATGCCCTCCCTAAAGTACGAAGCATTTAAACTTTTGTGGAAGTTGAGAAGTTCTATTGCTTCTCCTGCCTAATGCTTCCGGTATCGTGTTTGTTTGATTGGTCTTGTCATTTGTTGGATTCTTTTTAATCTCTTTTTCTTCATCCTTCTTCAAATTATTGTTTTCTGTTTTTAAATTCTTCAAATGGAATTTGGTTCTTCTATATACAGCACCTTCATCTGTTTTCACCCAAAATGAATTAGGGTTTTCGTCCTCTCGGATGACTTTTCCCGGTATCCAATTTCTTGGCGATCTTTTTATTAGTACCCTTTCTGTTATTGGGCCTCTCTCTCTTGTATGCTTGTTGTAGTACCTTGATTGCTTTTCTTGGTTCTTTTTTAATTGGTTTTGAACTATTGCCTGAGTTTCGCCTTGTACTAAAAATTCGGATGCCGGTAAATTCGATCTTAATTTCCTACCCATTAAAATCGTGGATAGAGCCGGCATTTCAGCTTTGGGTGTGCTGTTGTAGATCATGACAATTTTATAAATATCCTCATTTGGGGATTTTTTAATCATGTTTTTTATTGTTTGTACATGGCGTTCAACCAGCCCATTTGACTGAGGATAGTGGGGGCTAGTCGTTCTCTGTACTATTTCTTCCTTTGCGAAGTATTTATGTATTTCTTCAGAGTTGAATGGTGGTCCGTTATCACATATTACTTCAGCTGGTAGTCCGTGATGAGCAAAGCACCTTTTTAATGCTGCTATAAGGCTTGATGCATTGGTTGAATTCATGGGTTCCACTATACAGAATTTTGAGTAGTTGTCTGTTATTAGTAAGTATTCTTGACTTTTTATTTTGAAGAAGTCCATACCTAGTCACTCCCAAGGGTAGCTTGCTAGCTTTATAGGTTGGAGTGGTTCTTTATAATTGTTCCTGCTTTGCTGTTGGCAAGTTATACATGTAGAGACCCATTTTGTTATATCCATTGTCATGCTAGGCCAATATAGGCCTTCTTGTGCTCTACGTATGCATGAATTGATACCCATATGTCCTGTATGTGCCCTTCTGGTCATTTCGTTTCTTAGGGATGGTGGAATCACCAGTTGTTTTTGTTTAAAGAGGAGTCCGTTATGCTCAAACAAATCATATCTCACATTATAATATGGTTTAGCTTCTTTTGTTACACTGCTTTGACTGCGAGGCCATCCATTCTGAACATAGTATAAAACTTGTTGCATTTCTGAGTTCTTCATGGTTTCTTCTCTCAACTCATCTACTCTTTTCTTTGTAGCTACAAGAACATACTGTACACTGTACTCAGTTAGATCTCCTCTGATGGATTTTGTATTCCTTCGTTTCAGTCTTGACAAAGCATCTGGAATATGCATAATCTTACCAGGAATATATTCTAATATAATATCGTACTTCATCAATTTCATCACCATACTCTGCAGTCGAGGAGATAGATCATCAATTGGCTTATTGATCAGACCAATTAACGGTTTGTGATCAGTTTGAATAAGTACTTTTCTGCCATAAATATAGTAGTGATAGTGTTCACATGCTGCAACAATCGCTAACAGCTCCTTTTCTATTTCTGAATACCTGGTCTGGGTTTCTGTTAGAACAGCAGAGCAGTATGCAATGGGGTGATTCTCTTGCATAAGTACTCCTCCGATTGCCTCTTTACTTGCATCTGTAACGATGACTATATCCTTTTTGTCATTGAAGATTTTTAATACTGGAGCATTACATATCATTCTTTTTAAGTTGTTAAAACATTCATCATGGTTTTCATCCCATAACCATTCACAGTTATTTTTTAATAAATTTCTTAGTGTTGCTGTTTCTTTTGACATGTTAGGGATAAATTTGGCCAGGTAATTCACAACACCAAGAAACATTTGAAGTTCTTTTTTGTTTTTTTGTTTTTCTAAATCCATTATTGCATCAATTTTGTCATTAGTAATTTCTATCTGTCCATCGCATATCTGATGGCCTAAATATTTAACTGTTGTCACACCTAACTGAGTTTTATTTTCTTTGAATTTTATTTTTTGCAATTCTTGCCTGCCTTAGTACTTTCTCAAGAATATCATTGTGCTGTTCCAGTGTTTTGGCATGGACCAGAACATCATCCGCATACATTTCCACCCCTGGTATATCTTTGAATACGTTCATCATTTCTTCATGAAAAGCTTCTGATGAGCAGCTTAATCCATAAGGAAGCCGTTTAAACCTGTAGCGGCCAAAGGGTGTAACTATTGTACATAACTTTCTTGGTCTAATGGTATCTGGTGGAAGGCTGATCTTGCATCTAATACAGTGTAGTATTTAGAGTCATTTATATTGGCCAATATTTCTACTAATGTTGGCATATGGGTGTTAGATCTTTTAATGAATTTGTTCAAGGGTCTTGGATCCATACATACTCTGACTGACTGGTCAGGTTTTAATACTGTTATAATAGGATGGACCCAGCCTGTTGTTTCACTTACAGCTTCAATAATGCCTTCATGTTCCATTCTTTTTAATTCAATTTTTACTCTTTCTTGTAGTGGCCTTGGTATTCTTCTGCATTTTGCCCTTGTTGGTTCCGCATCTTCTGTTAGTCTAATTTTGAATTGATTTTCTGCACATCCTATACCTTGAAATACGTCATTGTATTCATTAATGATCCTTTTGCATCTTTTTTCTTCTGTAATTGTAGTAGTTTCATTTGAATCTACTCTTCTCAGAAGTTCTAGGTTTTGTAATGACTCCAACCCGATTAATGGCTGTAAGTCTTTTTTCGTAATGAAGAATGTGGCCATCTTTTGAAATTTTCCAACTTCACATTTTAAATCACAAATTCCTTCCATTTCAATTTCATTTCACCAAACAACTAGTGGTCTTCCTAATGCTGGGTTTTTCTTTCAAGGTATCATATAGTCTTCTAGATAATAGGTTTACTTGACTACCTGTATCTAGTTTACATATAATTTTATTTCCGCCAAGTTTTATTTCTTTTACTCATTCCAAGTTTGAGCTAGTTAATGCATCTATAGTTTAACATATTGCACCTATCTGCCATGTTGTTTCTGCCTCTGGGTTATATTCGGTTTCTTGTATTGAAATTTCATTAATTTTAATTTTGGCTCTACAAGCTTTTGCGAAGTGGTTTAACTTCCCACATTTTGAACATTTTTCACCCATAGCTGGGCATTTTCCAAATTCATGACTAAATGTACATCTTTGGCATTGCCATTGTTTTTTATTTTTGACCGTTTTATTTTCCTTTCTTCTTACTGTATGCACTGCTCCTTCAGTTGTCAATTTGGACATTTTTTCTACTTGTTTACTTGCCTCCTGATCTGCTCGACACATTTGTATGCATGTTGGTAAATCCAAATTGATTTTCTTTAATAGTTTCTCTCTCAGGTTGTTGTTTGAGGTTCCACAAATTATTCTATCCCTAATTAAAGAGTCTGTTAGATTACCATTACGTAAAATTGTGATATTATTAACTTAAAAGATCTATTGTGCCCCCTTTCTTCTACTTAGTTCCTGAGAGAAGTCTTAGAAACTAGTGAACCTATTTCCCGAAGGAAATTTAGGATATCCGCATGTTTTAGTTGAGAGATTGAAAAACACTGGTCCACAGGATAAAAATGAAAAGTGAAACAATTTTCCTTGATGTATAGTTAAATGAAAAAAGTAAGTTAGTGTTTATTATCGAATTAATAGAAAGTTAATTACCCACTGTCAAGAAATTGATAAATCAATATACTACTACTACTATTATCAAGATTAAATCTAGCAAATGTAAATTTTCTATTAATAATAACCTGAATTTTACGCTAATATGAATATTTTCACTTTGAATAACTTTTACTATTCAAGTTAAAATAAGAAAATGCTTAAAAAACCAAGTTGATTTGAAAAAAACACCGACCAGCGACAAATTATCTTCATGAATAGAAAAGCAAAACGATTCGCTTAACGACATTAGAAATGAAATAAGTATCTAGGACAAATATCTGATACTTTACACGAAACAAAAGAACAAAAACGGCAGTCGGCACCGATTGCTTCTTGATGATCGGAGAAAATGATTTAAACACATCCAGGTTACGATACGACGGAAAAAAATTTAATTTCTCCTACGATATTTTGCTCTTGATTTCAATAAAATTACGTGGTGATTTCTTCGTTTATTTGTTTACGCTTCCTTGTGTTCTGTTTTGTAGTTTTTTTTCCACATTAACATTCTAATGTGACCGACAGATGTTCCGTTATTATAAATAATTTCGTCTTTACAAAAGATTAAATTGGTCACACTTGTATAGCGAATTAAAGAGAAATACAGCTACAGCTTATTAAATTATACACCTTTTATAAAGTAGACAATTTTACATTAAAATTGAACCCAAGATAAGTAGAAGTAGACTCTTGATTCCTTTATAAATTCTTCGTACAACCAAGTGACTCAAAATACAGGGTGTTTGTAGCGAACAATTTATCACAGCAGGGGTACTAAGTTTGCGGCAACCGGTTTTTTAGATATGCTGAAAAAACTGACACATCTTCAACGCCGCTAGTTCCTTAGTCCACCTCTTCTTGTGCCGCTTATGTCTAATATAGAATAATCTACCGCGTCATCTCCAGCTCTCCATACATGTTCCAATCATCATTCTCTTTATTGTTCAACTTTTTTCATCTCTTCTATACTCGTTGTCTGCTAGTCTCACGGATCCTAATATTGTTCCAAATATATCATCCAAATTTGACAACATTCTGCTGAAATGTCAGCTACACATTTGTCTGCAGTCGAGTGTTCATTAACGTTATCTTTAACAAAAGTGACAAGTTTTACACCGATTTATATTGAACTACTTAATAGAAAACAATATGTCCGACGCATCTTCACCTCTCCACCGACGCATCCAAGAGCGAAACTGGAGTCGGATGTGCTGTTTCCACCACTCAAGCAGCTGTTCGATCTTACCGAATTTCTGCTTCTTGTTACGTTCACACTGGTGAACTGTATCCTATTTTACAAGCATTCAAACTCAGCAAATTACCCCACCAACATATAGCCATTTGCACAGACTCCCTCTCATCAATTCAGTCTATCAATAATTTATTCACCAAACATCCTCTCGTTCAACGCATTCATGACACATACCAAAACCTTATTTTGCACGATGTTACCATCAGTATTATATGGATCCCTTCACACATCGGAATAAATGGTAATGAATTCGCTGATCGCCTTGCTAAAGAAGCTGCCTCATCCACCACCAACTCAATTAATTTGCAAATCTCCAGCGACTTGAAAACCAGCATGGAAAAACTCATTCGTTCGCAATGACAGAATCATTGGAACCACTCAGCAATATTCCTACACAAAATACATTCGACAGTAGACCAGTTCGATGTTCCCGATTTACGGAGAAACAGGAGATTGCGTATCGATCACACGGCCACTTAATGAGCTCTTCGCCTCAACATAAGTGCCAAAATTGCCAGTCCCCATTAAAAGTTGAGCACATCCTAGTAGACTGCCCCTTTTATTCCAAGCGACGTCAACAGCTGGAAATGAAAGCAATTACAACAGATATTTTAAACTGCCCGAGCCAAACAATTCAATTGACGAGTTCTATACAAGGTTTTCCGATCAACTTTTAATTTTTCTTATATATTTAGGGTCTCTTTACCACCCATGTTGTACCCGAAAAGGCTGGAGGTCTTTTTAGTTTGGAGTATTTTACATCTTACAGTTGACGAAAAACTAACGTCAGCTGTCAACACATATACGTATTATTGAGATAGGAAAAGGAAAAAGTCGGTAAGGGTTACGGACAATTGTTTGTTGCTTCTTTGATTGATTTTGGACAAACTTAACATGTGCATCTATCGAGGCTTTAATAAGATATGTAAGAACAAAAATAGTACAATTTTCAATTGCTTGCTGTGACTTGTGTAGGTATTAAATTTTATATTCTTTTACACTTGAAAACAACAAATACCAACTCAAGCATTATTTTTCTTGAAATACCTTAAATGGATCAGTTACGGTGTATAAGAATTGGATCATTTTGTAACAGTAAACGATTTTAATTGCTTTTGGTAGGTATTTTACACAAATTATTTTATTGCATCATCATCATCATCAATCTAGAAGATAATTCAACGATAACAAATTCAATTTACCTTACAAATTATATAAAAGTAAACATCAGACTTAACAGTAGACTGAAGTATAATATTTAGAATGTTACTTTTCATCTGAAAACCCAAAATAAGAAACTTCTCCTTCTTCTTCTTCTTCTTCTTCGTCTTCTCTTCTCCTTCTACCTTTTCAGATGTCGGACGAGGATTCCGGTTCCTCTTGTACCCAATGCTTCCACTCTTTCCTGTCTCTTGCTAATCTTTTCATTTCATCTAGAGTTTTTCCTTTCTTATTCCCTATCTCCTTTATTTGGTCTATCCACTTCCGTCTCGGTCTACCCCTTCTTCTGTGAATAGTACTTCCAGCTTCCATCACCTTTCTTGCAATTCTATTTGTTTTTATTCTGACAATATGTTCATACCAATTTAATTGTTTTCTATTTATTTTTCTTATTATTGATTCTTGTTTTGTTATTTGTCTTATCTCTTCATTTCTACATTGGTCCCACTGTATTTTCCCTGCTATTCTTCTTAGGTGCTTCATCTTAATTGTGTTCATCTTGACTTTATCCTTCTTCATCAGTGTCTAATTTTCAATGTTATTATTGGTATCGTTATTGTATTGTGGATCTTCATTTTCACTTCCATATCAATATGTCCCAGTATTGTCTTATTTAGTGTGTAGTACAGTCTCGTTGATTTATTCTCCCTATTTGTTATTTCTGCTTCCATCTTCCCATCTTCTGTCAATATAGTTTCCAGATATTCATACGTCGTTACTCTTTCCAGTGTCTCGTTTTTACATTTTATTTCATTAGTAATTAAATTTGATCCTGTTGTTTACAATTTATGATCATCATTTTAGTTTTATTTGTATTCACTTCCATTTTCATGTTTTCTATTTCTTCGGTCCATATATTCACTAGCTTTTGCATCTTATTGCTAGTATTTGCTATCAATCTGCATATAAGAAACTTAAGGTCTATAAATAAAAATACCAAAAAAAACCCTAAAATTTGATTAAATTACGTTTTTTAATCAAAATATTGTACTTAGTCCACCCCTGTATTCAAGATCAATGTATTTATTTACTTCGGTAAACGGTAATTCGATTAAACGTTGTAGAGTCGACTATAACTGTCACGAACCGACATATACGGAATTCAGAGACTTTTACAACTATTCTGTTTTCCAACTGGAATAAAATATAAAACTTCCCAGAAAAGTCAACGTAAAGCATGTAACGCATTTGTACAAGACGTCCTAGATGGTATGTCTAGTAGTATATCTAGTCTTTTATATAATTTTTTAAGATGAGGATTTTGGTTTTTCTGAATTGTTTTATATTTTTGTGGAGACCAGGTCTTCAAACTTAGTTCCCTTGCCTTGCCACTGAAGCAAAATCAAAGACTGGGGGCATCTACAGAACAGTTCGCAAGGCTTCTTCATACGACATCTTCAGATATGCATGACCAGCCGATGCTGCAGGTATTCAACTAGACAGCTAGATCACATGTACGATTTTCCTCATAATTTTTGTATATTCACCGAAAATTACGATCAAGGTGTCATTCGATTCGGATTCTTATGTAGATAGTTTAAGGAAAGGTTCCGAAAAAAATTGCAAAAGTTATAAACAATATAGTAAAAAAAAAGTGGGGGTTTAGTTTTTTTTTGAATATCTCGAAAACTATTGAAGATTTTCGAAATTAAAAAAAAGATCTAAAAAGATCATTGAATTTACTAAAAAAAAGTTCGGACTCCCAGAACTGTTTCTCCAATATTTCTAATTTTTACAGAGCCCTGAAAATAGATCCAAAACCGGGTAGTCTGACTTTCACGCGCGGTCCGTCACTCGGACACAGTAACTTGAAAAATTATTTAAACATATTAAATATCAATATTAAGGAATAATAAAATTCAAGTACTATTGGGATACATAAATAAACAATAATCCGCTGTTAAAAAATTTTTATCCCAAGTTTTCCATTATTTTTGATAATTAACAATTTTTTCTACATTCAATGTTAACAGAAAAACCGCGATAATTATTAAACTAAAACCTTAAGATTTTTTTTACTTTGTGGAGTTATTCTTAATAGGCTAATAAATAGATCACCGTTGGAAAAAATTCAAAAATTTTGATTTTCCACTTTTTTATTAACTATTGAAAATACGTAAAAATTAAAAATTACAAAAAAGTAATTAATTAATTTTGTTTTTTCATATCTTGAATGTTTCGATTTTTAAATGTTAAAAGATACATAAAAAGATTTTTTTTATTTTTTATCGCCATTATTTAAAAAATTGTTATTAACAAATGCATTGTTTATGAGCTAATCAAAAATTTTTTTGCGTAATCTATTGGTTGATACAGTTTATGATTTTTAGAGAAAAAACGGTTTCTTAAAAAAATTTATTTCTTGCTAAAAAATGCTTTTGTTTATTAACAATCTATTTTTGCGACTAAATATTAAAATTAAGAAACCATTTTTTCTCTAAAAATCATAAATTCTATTGTTCTTTCGGATTATATAAAAAAAATTCTTGATTAATTTTTTAATTGTTTATTTAATAAACAATTTGTTATTAACAAATTATTTTTTCCGTATATTTTTTTTAAATACTTAATTTGGTTATGAAAACAGCCATGTGCTGTTTTTTACGAAATTTTTTTTTTCTATTTTTTAAATAACTTTGGAAATATGGCAGATACGGCAACAATACTTCGAGTCTTTTTTATTAACCATCAATTAAGTAACAATTTAAGCTTTTAATTGAAGCTCTAGCTCTTGAAATTTTTTTTTATAAATAATAGTCAATAATTAAATAAAAAATAGAACTAGAGATTCAATTAAAAGCTTAAATTGTTACTTAATTGATGGTTAATAAAAAGGACTTGAAGTATTGTTGCCGTATCTGCCATATTTCCAAAGTTATTTCAATTATAAAAGCAAAAGAAATGATGAAAAAAAAAAGTTTTCAAGGCACAAAAATATTAAGTTATTTGAAAAATACAAAAAAAAAATTTTCGTAAAAAACAGCTCATGGCTGTTTTCATAAGAAAATTAAGTATTTAAAAAAATATACGGAAAAAATAATTTGTTTATAACAAACTTTTTATTAAATAAACAAGTAAAAAATTAATCAAGAGCTTTTTTTATATAATCCGAAAGAACAATAGAATTTATGATTTTTAGAGAAAAAATGATTTCTTAATTTTAATATTTAGTCGCAAAAATAGATTGTTAAATAACAAAAACATTTTTTAGCAAGAAATAAATTTTTTTAGGAAACCGTTTTTTCTCTAAAAATCATAAATTGTATCAACCAATAGATTACGCAAAAAAAATTTTTGATTAGCTCATAAACAATGCATTTGTTAATAACAATTTTTTAAATAATGGTGATAAAAAATAAAAAAAAATATTTTTATGTATCTTTTAACATTTAAAAATCGAAACATTCAAGATATAAGAAAAAAAAATTATTAATTACTTTTTTGTAATTTTTAATTTTTACGTATTTTCAATAGTTAATAAAAAAGTGGAAAATCAAAATTTTCGAAATTTTCTAACGGTGATCTATTTATTAGCCTATTAAGAATAACTCCACAAAGTAAAAAAAATCTTAAGGTTTTAGTTTAATAATAATCGCGGTTTTTCTGTTAACATTGAATGTAGAAAAAATTGTTAATTAACAAATGGATAAATAATGGAAAAATTGGGATAAAAATTTTTTGACCGCGGATTATTGTTTATTTATGTATCCCACTAGTACTTGAATTTTATTATTCCTTAATATTCATATTTAATATGTTTAAATAATTTTTTAAGTTACTGTGTTCGAGTGACGGATCGCGCATTAAAGTCAGACTACCCGGTTTTGGCTCTATTTTCAGGGCTCCGTAAAAATTATAAATATTGGAGATACAGTTCCGGGAGTCGGAACTTTTTTTTAGTAAATTCAATGATCTTTTTAGATATTTTTTTTTTAATTTCGAAAATCTTCAATAGTTTTCGAGATATTCAAAAACAACTAAACCCCCACTTTTTTTTTACTATATTGTTTATAACTTTTGCAATTTTTTTCGGCCCCTTTCGGAACCTTTCCTTAAACCATCTACATAACAATCCGAATCGAATGACACCTTGATCGTAATTTTCGAAGAATATACAAAAATTTTGAGGAAAATCGTACGTGTGAACTAGACCTCATGGAAAACATAATGGATCTGAGCTGCGAAACCATACATAAGAGAATCAAAGAAGAAGATGAAGAAGAGAAGGCTGGAGTATATTCCTTAAATAAAAGAAAAAATGTTTTATTAGACAATATTAATGTTGAAAACAACCTTCCACTCATAAACTGAAGACTGGTGATTACCTTTTTCCAGCACTAACAACACATAGCCAGTAGGCCGAAACCTACTTTGCAACTAATCTTTTTAAATACAAAGGAATATATTATGTTGAGTGGCTAAAAATCTCGTATGCCTTGCAAATGGTAATTGTTTATTTGAACACCTTCATTTTGACTGTGATTAACAAGGAAGGAAAAAGTTGTTATGCCGGCTTTAGAAGGAGATACGAAAAAAAAATTGTTTCTAATTTTTATAAACGAGAAAAAAGAAATAAATTGTCAAACATTAACGTCTTTTGTCGAGAATCGATTGAGTGGAAATATAAATAATATTTCATGGGAGCTTAAAAACTTGTTCAACAAATCCATCTCTGTGAATCACTGATTTTATGTAAATAAAATGTATAATAATCATCGCATGCATAGAAACGTAAAATTAACACTCGACCAAGTCGTTCACCTTTCTTTTGGAAATATTCTATAACTGAATGTCTTTTATGATATAACGCTATGTTTGAATGTATGTGAAATGCTTGTTCTCATATTTTAATAATCTTTTGTATGGAAATCGAATATTTTACTACTGTAAGCACCGAAACATGTTATTCACTGAACAAATCATACACGCTACATTTTTTCTTCTTGATTTGATTTATGTAGATAACTAGTATACAATGGAGAAAGAAAAAAGAATACCTTATAAATGGGAATGGAAAGACATCGATTTTTAATATTTTATCAATTTTTTTCTTTAAATAAAATAGCGTTGGACAAACTGACCATGTCAAGACAATAGGTTCGTTCCAACAAGGTCTAGAATCAGTTCGGAATTTGGCGGAGTAAGCGCAAATGAAAATGTTCGTTCCAACATAACGGAATCGGTTCGGAACTAAATTGGTTCATTGTTCCAACATAACGTAAACTGTTCTGGAACTATAGCCCGTTCAGTACAAAAACCGTTGCACGTCATCAAAGTGTCGAAAAAGAGACGTTCGTTTATATCATGTCATTCGATTGCTGCTGTCAATCCTCTGTCAATCACTATGTTAAGCCTCTCTAAACTCAATAAATATTGAAATTTGTAGGTCGCATTGTATTAAAGAATATAAATATATGTTTAAAGAAAGGTTTCGTAATTAATTTCATATCAAATACAGCTCGTAGGTTAATTAAATATTAAACTCAAACTAACGTCAGTCTTGATAAAAACTTTTTATGTTGGCAAAAATGCGTGCTGTTGCCGCGATTAAAATGGTTTATTTCAAGTTCAGTTGACGTCTTGACATTTTTGGGGTTATGTTGTGACAAAAACTGCAAAGAACTGTGAGTCATTTTTCACAAGCAGTAATGAGTTATCAAAGTTAAAGTCACATCCAAAAAAACGTATAAATGAAACTTGATAATACTGCAATAGTTGATGCAAGTATGTATAAGTTCAATATTATACCCAATCAACTGTATTTATTATATTCTGTTACATTATTCTTAATATTTGGCAATTATACATGGACATTAGGAATGTTACTGCAGTAATTGAAGGAAGAACAATAATTATTAAATGTAGAATGTTCCTGAGTAGTTTACTAAAATATGATACACATCCACAAAGAGGACTTATGGAACTTTCAACAAAAATAAACCACTGTATAAATTTGTTTTTATTAATGAATCCTGAATTTTCCAAAATGGTGCTGTAGGCTGTTCATCTTAAAAGGTATGTTACAATGATAATGTAAAATTTTAGAATGCAAAATTGTTTTTATTCTAGATATTTTGTATTACATGCTGAGAATGAAAATGGTTATATTGATGGAGCAGAAAGTATATTTTTATATGAATCTCAGTTGAGTTATTATCATGGGAAATTGAATGAAGAACATGTTTTTAAATGGTCTGAAAACCAATTACTTACTATTGAATCTTTCTTATTTTGGACAATGCTTTTCGATAATATTAGGTTAATGACACAATATAGAATTCAATCAACAAATGTTGAAGCTGAGCTTATTTATATTACAGCCTAGTAAGTAGATACAAACTGTATTTGAACAGTGATATAGCAAATTATATGTTAGAATTCAGAAGACTACACAACTAGTTTAATACATTCAAAATTCTTACTTCAAATTATACCTAATAGACAATAAATGCTGTTTTACTTTTATTTTTACAAAAATAATAATATAGGTTATTTGAATACTGCCCTTTCAATAAATGTTTTTTCCAGAAACAAACCCCCCAACAAAATAGATTGTGGATTTGATAGAACAGTATAGTCACAAAGTATTACCTACCATCTTTTTAAAAATCCTATTGAGTTAATACAGGGTACTGCCAAGCAAGCCGAAAGATGCATTCCAGAAGTTGCGGGTTGGAATTGGTTTGTCCGTGAACCTCTCAAATTTGAAAGATTTCTATTTGACAATTATTGTTCTACCTTATTTAAAAAAATAGTATTACAAACTTTTCGGTGTAGTAACTAATTTATAAATTTGCAATGTTTCTTTTTAATAAAACAATTCCATAAAAATTGGGGTGGCATTATTTATCATTTTATTTTAATCATGATATTCAAAATAAGTAATTCAGGCAGCATTTTCTAAAGGTACATGTGTATATCACAAAGTTTTATAAAAACTACAAAGAATTAATTTAATAGTTTTTATTGAATTGAAAGGTCTCATTCGATCAATCATTTATTAGCAATACTTTCAGTTGCGGTAGATGCTGGAGAGCTAAAACAAAATGGTAAATATAAATTTGGATTGATTAGGAGATGATGGAGTTATAAATAATTCACCAATATACTGATAATTATAATATGTATTGATTTCAGTGCTACGATTTAGTCAATCATTTGCATATACCTTCACTCGGAGAATAGAATGGATTTGCTCTCCTTTTCTGACCTGTGGTGGTGCTTGCTGCACAATTTTCTTTTGCTATGATCAATGATCATATATCTCAGGATGATTTTCCTTGTTGAGAATGACCTACACACTAAAGCTTCACATCCCGGCTTTTCTAAAAAAAATTTAAGAATTATTTCACCAAAATATAAAATAAAATTGCCTACCCTTAAAAAGGAGGTAGATCCAGGTTATCAGAACTTTTTTATTCATAATTTGTCTGTAAACCTTACATCAATCTTTCATATTGTAGTGACAACATTTTAGAAGCCAACATGTACTTAGGTAATTATAACCTAAAAATTATATTAGATAATATTTTTTCCTTGATACTATATATACATGCATTTTAAATACTAGAATAGTTCCATACCTTCTAACTAATTAAGTGTGTGGTATAAACATACAAATAAAAGTGTTAACTATTCCATACATACCTTTTTAGTGCTAAAAATAATTCCATAGTTTTTAAAATAAGAATTTCTTAGTGCTGTACGGTTAACATACAAATTAAAATTTTATATGTAACATCTCTGTACGTAACTGAAATAATTCGAAGTTTCTTTGCACGCAATAACCATCAATAACTAAACCTAACCTAGAATATTTGATAAACTTCATTTGACATATACTAGATTCTCATATTATTTCAATGGCTTGGCAACATAGTACAGTTATGACAGATGTGACGTGCAACGGTTTTAATACTGAACGGGCTATAGTTCAAGGATGGTGAAAACGGTTCTCGGTCCGAAGCAAGAATTGTTTGAATCGATTTGTTAGAGGCATGCGCAGTGATGATTAATTTGATGTAGATTTAGTTTTTCATAAGTTGAGGTTTTATGATATTATTTATTGTTTTAATATTTTTGTACAATGAGTGATTCGGATGCCAGTGATTATTTGGGTTCTGAATCCAGCGACGAAGATTTGGAATTATTTTTGGATGTAGGCGTAGTGAGGCAAAAAAATGAGAACTATCTTGGTGAGCTTTAATTTTTTTGGCGGCATGGTCTTGTATTAAGCTATATTATTTCAGAAATCACTGTTCCCCAGTATGACGAAGAGACATTTTTTAACCACTTCAGGGTGAGACGAGAACATACCCACAGATTTGCAGAAGAGTATGCCAACAGTGATATGTTCCGAAGACACAGCGGGCTGTATGGAAAATTATCAGCCTTGAGCCAGGTGCGACAATTTCAACTACTTGTAAATTATAATGGAAAAATGTGTTAAACATAACGATGTACCAATTTCATTATTATTTGATTCGTTCCAAGTTTTGACATTACCTTATTTATTTCAGATTCTAATTTTTTTATGGTATTTGGGGCACCAGACAGCCAGTTTTCGGGATGTGGCTGATAGGTTCGATGTAACTATCAGTTCACTGCATCGGATTATAAGAAGGGTGTCTGTCTTTTTCAGTAACCTTTCGTTCCAAAACATTAAATGGCCTGATAACAATGAAAAGAGACAGATCGAAATGGAGTTCAGTGAGAGAGGTTTTCCTAACGTTATTGGTGCTATAGATGGGTGTCATTTAAAAATTGACAAGCCACAAAATGATGCTGATTCATATATGAATAGAAAGGGTTATTATTCAATACAGGTTTGTGAAGACAACAATAAATTAATTGTTATAGATCTGAAAATTAATCAATACATTTTTTATTTCAGATGCAAGTGGTTTGTGATAGTAGCAGAAGAATAAGAGATGTCTTTATAGGGTACCCTGGATCGGTTCATGATGCAAGGGTTCAGGAATTCACCTCTATCTGCTAATTTAGAAGAAATGTGCGGTCATTATGTCTTACTTGGTGACAGTGCATACCCTTTGAAAACAAACTTACTTGTTCCATTTAAAGATCGTGGACAGTTGACTCAACAACAAATAAATTACAATGTACTCTTGTCTAAAAATCGTTATGTTATAGAACATACTTTTGGAATTTTAAAACAAAAATTCCGGCAATTGTACCACATCGAGCTCAGAGATATGGTATTCATCGCCCATTTAATAAGAGCTGCTTGCGTGCTACATAATATTTGCATAAATGATGAATTTGAGTTTGACGCAAACTATGTGGTACAAGATAATATCTTATCCCCTCAAAATGATGGTAATGATGATGAAGAACTTGAAAATATCAACATGGATGCTAGAAGAATTTGTGACCATTTTGTAACAATATTAAGGCCAGCACAACATTGATCTATAACTAGTTTAAGTCGTTTGTAAGATATATTTTAGTAATACACATTATAAAGAGAACTGATCTTTTATTAATATAATATAATAAAACAGAGAAAAATGAATAAATCTAAAGAAATACTTTTGCTATAACACAATAATAAATGCTAAATTTTCAAAGAATGAATCTCTGAGAAAAAACAAACCAAAACAAACAAGTAGATATACATAGGCACTTTTCTCTTCGAACATTCCGACATATTTTTTTGTTTTGAAAATATGAACTAAGTAACAATAAGAAAAACAATGAAACATAATGTAAAGTAGGTGATTTCTATAAATCTAGGAATGCAACACATTTTTGCACACACACCCTGAACATGTTTCCCTTAATATCTGGTTTTTTTCCTCCAATATTGTATTTCTTCTCTTCAGCTCCTTTAACTTTTCACATTCTATTTCCAAACGTTTCTCTTGATGACTTTGCCTATCCTGATGTATAATATTAAGGATATTTGCTTTTTGCCTCACCCTCTTTGAAGCTCTCTTAGGTGTTTCTTTTTCTCCTATATGACTTTCTATGATTTCATTGGCAGTATGTGCATCTCTAATATTTTCTTTTTCCACTTCAATCCTTTGTGGCACATTTGTTGTTTCGCTGGTTAACAGTATTTCGGGGCAGACATTCTTCTTTTTACCAAAAATTATTTGCATATCTTCAAAATATTCAAAATATTTTTTACCCCTGCCAGTGGAATTCTGATTATCTACAAATTTCTTTTAATTCCTATCCAGCACCTTCCACCTATTTTCGAAGTTACTTGATGTAACAATTACACCAAATTCATTTTTAAAAATGTCACTGATTATTTGCCACATTTGTTTTATACTTTTAATCTTTATAGTGCCCACCTTATCTCGATACTTTGCATACAGGTCAATAAGAATTCGTGTATTATTTTCGTTCCATTTAATCTCATTCGATAGAGTAGGTTCCGAGGGGGTACTTCCACTGGGTAATATCAGAAATTCTTCAACTTCTAAAATAAAAAAAATACATTATAAACCCTTATATAAGGAAAGGTAAACACAGCATTTCGTTTATTTATTTTACGAATGTATTGGATATATATTTTACCATCAGATAATCACCTTGCAGTACATTCATTTTTGTTATATGAACTTCAATTTGAAGCTAAATTAGTAATTAGGACGATCTTAACATAAAACTAACCTCAATTCGGATTGTGGTATTTGTGTTGTGGTGTTGTCGATTATGGAAAGGATAACATAAGGGATCTAAGGGCGTGACCGGTCAAATGACAGGGTCGTTCAGTTCAGTGTTCCAACCTGAAATTAGTAACCGTTCCATAACGCGCTTTACTGAAACATGCGCACAAATTAATTCGTAACCAGTTCAAGAACTGTCCTCGAAATGGTTGTTGGAACGAACCTAATACTAAAGAGAGTAGGTAGGGTATTTTTTGTACTAAAGATTATCTATAATTTTCTACAGGTTCGTTCCAACTTGCATTAGAACGGTTCTAGGTATCGTTCGGGCAAGTGCTTCCCGTTCCAACTGATTATGGTATCGTTCTTCGGAAGGTACCTACAAAAACTACCTTCTGGAAAGGGGTGATAAAGTTGATGTGGCCATCCCTAATTCGAGTTTACGCTCTATACAGTACTCGATACGATTTCAGAACGGTTCCTAAAAATCAGTTGGAACAATCCTTATAGATACGGAACTGTGAAAAAAATTCTGTCTCTCTTTTAAGATAAAAAAAACTCTGGAAAGTTCGTAGATCCACCGCTAGGAAGTTTAAACTTTTAGGCTGGTCACCGCCTAACCGTCAATGCGTATCATAGACACACGATTTAATTTTTAAACGGGGTACATTTATTTGTGAAAATTTTCATTTACATGAGCGTACGATAAATAATTTAAAACAGGTTAATTAATTTGTAGAAATTTCTATTAACCATGTGTGCACGATGAACTTTTTTTAAGGTATTAGTTAATTTATAAGAAATTGTACATCATGGGCGTACGAAAAATTTTTTGAAAGGAATTTATTTATTACCAAAAATCTCCATCCACCTTGTGCATACGATGAAATTTTTTAAGGGTTCAATTTATTTTCTTCTATCATAGGCGCACTATGAAATTTTCATGGGGGATTTGCAAAGGTTTCTATTTCATGAGCGTACGAAAAATTTTTTAAAAGAGATCCGTTCATTAGCTAAAATGTCCATTTTTTAAAGGGTTAGTTTACGTATTTATAAAAATGTCCTTCAATTATAACTGCCTATTCCTGTTTAACAATTCGATAACTTGTCAAACAGATATCGAACAGGTATTTCAATAAATTCATCCACTTCCTTGTAATGGTTTTTAAGTGTTAGTTATTTTTCGTCCTTACAAAGTGACCTTAGTTGCTAAACTTTATATATTTTTTAATGCCTCTTAAAAATTTCTTCTCAACTGATTACCTAAAAGCTTTTTGAATTCACGGTAATTATTCGAGCTATCAAATTAGGTAGATAATCAAAATGTTTATTTGTGTGATTAAACATTCGTGGAGCAACCATAAAAAACATTTGCATACAATACAAACAATAATAAGATTAAGTTAAAATCTATTATGACAGGCGGGTATACAATTCTATTAAGCTTGCCAGATCGTAGATAATAGATGAGACAATAGGTTTAGTTTTAACGGCTTCGACAGAGATTTTTTATTGCCTAGGTAATTATATATAAAACAAAACGATTCGAAAGTGTTTTTATTTAATAAAAACAAGATAAGTGTGACATCTATCTATGTAATTAGGAGAATTGTAAATTTTCATATATTTTCTTAAGTAACTTCCAAACTCTTCATTTGAATATTTCCCACTTGTCAAAATTCCCATTCCCATTCTATGACCAATATTGATCTGGCATTTGAAAAAAGTGTACCGTAGAATACCGTTAAAACCCATACGTCAATTTGGAAACAGTTTACGGAATTCTGCAAGGCAAAGAAATACGAGCTTTTGGAAACTACAAGTTTAGAGCAACTAAACCTAATCCTGAAAGTTTGGGCGTGAAACATGAAGAAAGAAAACGGTGAAAATCACAGAGAACTAGTTGTGAAGACAATGTGAGACACCGTTGCAAAAAAAATGCAAGAGATGTATTTTATGGAGTGGAAAATAATTTTTGATCCATTTAAAGATACTATCTTTAAGTCTAGTAGGGAAGCTCGTAATGCGAAACGAAGGAATTTGCAGATGTGCGCCAATAAAAGGAAATCGAGCAATGGTTTTATTATGGGACGAAGACACGCCGGCGGGACTCCAGCGAAAATTTTATCATATCGCTTTAGTAGAACTTGCCTGGAGAGGTGGAGAAGCAGTCAATTGCAGAGTTCATTATTTTAAAGAGGAAGTGGATAATTCTGGGATTAAAACAGGTAGATAACATAGTTACATATTTTTTAAAATAGCTGATTGTCAAAAATCCTACTTTTCAGTAAGAGTAAAATATAATCCTCTCTTCAGTAAAACGGCCCAGGGTGGAGAAATCAAAATGGCCGATAGTAAATGACTGGTCCCCAACACGAAGAACCCTACCTTTTGTCCAGTCCGTCTTTTTAAAGTTCTAATGGTTAAACGTTAATCTAGAACAACAACTGATAGATTATTCTTAACAGTAAACCCATCAAGAAATAAAGAACAATCAAGTGGATGGTACAAAAACACTCCAGTGGGAAAAAACGAACTTTCGAAATGGACTAAGGAAGCAGCAGAGAAGGCAAGATTAAATACAAAAGAAATAAAAATAACAAACCACTATATGCGATGGACAGCAGTTGGTAACCTGACTAAAGGAGGGGTGGGTCAACAACAATTAATTAAAATTACTGGCCACAGTTTAGCCATCTTAATTAAGCCTTATCTGCAAATGGATAATGAGCATTATTCCAACATCATAAACACTCTTAGAAGTGACGCCTCAGAACCTCCAGCTAAAAAGCAGAAGATCCTGCAGCCCCTCCTCGAGCTGGACCCATCAACAACATTAATGATTTACCTACACCCAACGTTATCAATGAGTTAACAAAGATTTCAAACAATACTCCTGCTGTGTACCAAAATTGCAATTCATATTTTTATTGTACCATAAATAATTAAAGTTTGTAGTATTTTGTGATTAAATAAATTACCTGTTTTTCAGTTTTCAAATACCTACATATTTATTATGTACGTATGTTTTGTATGAAGAATAATCTGTTACTCATGAAATAGTCTTGTCAAATACCTTTCGGGTATCTAATTTTTCCTGTGAAAAAAATCTTAAAAACACAATGCAAAGTAATATTTTTTTAACAAAATGCATTCGTGTAGGTGCAAAAATCCTCGTCTTCGACTGCCACCAGCACTCATGTTTCTTGTTAAAATATTACTTAGCAACGTATTTTTTCGATTTTTTTCGGAAAAATTAGATGCCCTTATGATATTACTTACGATAATTCTATTGTAGAAAGCGAAAGAGCCCTGCGATAATTGCACTGTATAGACCAATAATTGCACAGTTCATATCCATGGCATTTCCATTGTACACTTTGATATAGTATTCACCAACAAACTTGATGTCCCAAATGCTTTCTAGGGAGCTATTGACGCCGCCCATCCGATAACTGTAAACAGTGCCGTGCAATTTCTGAGGATACGCTTTCTGTTACAAATGAACACAACTTGTACAATTAATAAAGTAAAGTCCGTCCGGAAATATATGATCCTAACTTAATAAATAATATTTAATTCTTTGATATTATTATTGGTATATTGATTTTAATAGAAACGGATCTGCTTTATACCTGAATTCTGGGTACATAAATAATATTTTAACAATAAGGTACCCATTACAATAACATGTTATTTATCTAATTGAAGATTATAAAGTTAGGATCTTATTTCGGGACGGACTATAATTGAAATTTGTTAGAAACTAAATAATTTCTTCCAGGTAGTAATGAGAATAAAAGAAACACAAGATAATGGGAAATTATTTAAGCTAGGTATATTTCTAAGAATAGGTATAAACAGTTTTTATCTTTACGAAGAATCTGACTCACTGCCGCTACTGGTATCACTTTCATCTAGAGTAATCACAAGAGGGTTAACGTCATAAAACATATCTGTTTGAAGTACTCTATCAAAATATGAGTCTTCTATTGTTATGGTATCTTCATCACTATTTAATGTCTTAAAATAATTAAACACTCTATATATCACTTGACGAGTTTGTCCTTCAGTACATTTACGATTTTCATCATTAACAGCTGACATTTTTACAAACACTTTATTGTACAAAGCAGAAACAATAACTGTGTGACGCTACGCTACTGAAAATCTTAACACCTGATAAGGTTCGATGCAATTGGCGTTTGTCAAAATTTTACCACCAATAGCGGCCGAGTAGTCAGGGCACTATTACTCTGTCTCTCTTAGTTGGTAATTTCTGGGACATCAAGTTGGACATCGAGTTGGCGAATACTGTAATAAAGCGACAATTTATAAGTAACGTCAGTTTGACAAGTAATGTCAAAAATATTATTTATTAAAAATCACAGAACGGACAAACCTATAGAAGTCCTGTGTCAAGGTATGAAAGAAGAATTTCAGCGATCGCATTGGATGGGTTCAGAACTAATTTATGGCGGTTTTTTGAATACGCATAATATTGTACAATATTTGCAATTGAACGATTTTGCACTTTAATAATAATAGTATTGTGTTAAATCGTCCACCTGCAAATATTGTTTACTATAAGAAACGGTAATAGGAAAATGAAATAAAAAACCTTTCGCAAGTGAAATTAATTATAATTTATTAATTTTGAATCTTCTATAAAGCATATATTATCTAAAAAAACTTAATATAAAAACAAACCTTCTAAAAACCAATGGAAAAAGAATAAATATTAAAATAAATCAAATAACTTTTTTCTGATTGAATATCTAAGTATAAAAGCACAATATTTTATCTTAGCAAACGGCAAATAGTTGAATAAATTACAGTTTTTGTCCAAAGCAACAAAATAAAAGCAAATGGCAAATGTAAATAATGCTCGAACAGTCACAAATAGAAACTCATAGGACCATATTTTTTATTTTCACAAACGTAGGTTCCTTGGGTATGGTTTGTATGGGTAATCATCAATTTTAACTGCAAAATAAACAATATTTTGATTATGATTACCTAACCTCAAATATGTAAAATAAAAACTATCCTAAGTAGTCATAGGAAAAATCAATTTTTAATCATGCAAAATCATAAACGTCCAATCGATAGATCATCCACTGCACTGTCCTGTTTTGGTACCACCACACCAACACCTCAAAAATGATTATAAAGTATTTTTCAAAGCCATTTTTTTGGCTTCTTATTTCCGAAAAATAAATATAAACTTTCATAAATATTCATGATAGTTTTAATTTACAATGTATGGCAATCATTTCATTTCATTTAAAATATTCCCGACAAGATTTCAGACTAATAACTAACTTCTTCGGTTTTAATTGGATTAACAGATGATTATAAATATTATATGAAGACCGTAAAATACGATTTATGCTGAAATTCAACAGTAGAATATTTAATAAGAAATAAATGATCGAAACCGCATTTTCTTCCCATTGCGTTTAGTTAATTTATACCGATACGCCTTTATATGATGTATTTTATTTTCGAGTAATTGCTCGACTTCTATACATTATTTTTCCAAAAATTAAGGCAGTAGCTCAACAAAATCATATTTGTAAGGTGAATGATGGTCTAATCCAGGGGTTCCCAACCATCTACTATTTAAAATGTCTTAGACATTTTGGCATACCACCAGAACTACATTTTCTCAAAAACATTACATATATTATCGGAAAAGTACCCACTGGTTTGAACTTTGATTTTTGAACCCTTTATCAGGATAACAATACATTTATATATAATTTTGAATACCAATTTTTATCTGAAAATAATATCAAGTCAGCCTGAAACTGCTTCCAATGAAATCCCGATGCAGCTACGAAAAGGAGTTTGAGCTATTTTTGAAATGGCGCGAAGCTAGAACCAACCAAAGCCTTGAAGATGAGGCGTATTTTTAAATCTTTGAATCCAAGAATAACCTTCGTAGGTATACTTCGTTCAAAGAAATTTCGTTTTAACCTTATAGAACGAACGTGGCATCAGCTAAAATCCAGAGTTAGATCTGAAAAAGTTTCACCCACATTAAACTAGAAATGTGACTAGTAATATTAGTAATATTCCAATTGATAGCTGGAAAAATTCCTAAAAATTTACCTAATGTATACCACTTATGTATATATATACATAACATAACATAATGAATAAGAAGTTTAGTTTTGTAAATTATTGACTCACTTTACACGTAAGTTTTTAAAAAATTATTTTACAAAAGATATACCTACCAAAAAAATGTTCATATTTCAGCCTTGAAAAAGAAAAGAAAAATTTTCGAAACGTTGGGTAGTAAATAAGAGTTTAATTCAGCCCTCCTTACGACGGAATCCCTAAGATATATAAAACCTATTGAATTATCTACCGTCAAGAATTCCCTTTTGTTTATATATTGTAACGCGTTTTCTTCCTCCTCGTACTTTACGTCGAAACTAAGTACCTGGACACGTCACAATTGACACCCCAAAACCGCGGATTCAAGTTTTATCTCGGGCGCCAGATTTTTAGCGTGGTTAACTCCACGGCCCCTTGACTTCCAGCGTCAAGAGTTCCAGGTAACCTCAGATGGAGGTACGGTCAGTTCCAGGGGTCTAGTTATTTCCAGAAAAAGGTCCGCGCTGGTCCTGAAATAAAGTTAGTCTCCGGGCCCACACTACAGCAAAGCTAAATTCTTGCTACAAAACAACTATACCACCATAGGAGTTTTCTAATTGGTAGTAGGTCAGTAAAACACAAAGGTTTGGTTAAATTAAAATCTATTACCTTCACAAATAATTACAAGGTCGGTAGCTGACCAAATCGTTACAGAAAAAGAAAAACAACAAAAAAACTATCCTGCGTAGCAGGCAACAATACCCTGGCATTTACAAAAAAACCATCAATATAAGCAAACTATTAACTAATTATACCAATACCATGCGTTTATTAGAGACGAAGCGGGCAGGACATAAGCGAGAGAGGTTTATAAATATAAGCAATGTTTTTATATTCAACCGAAAACGGTAAAAGCAAGCTGACCTTTTCCAAAAAAAAGAAAAGTATTTTCAATAAGCAGGTTAATAATTGAAAGCAAGAAAACGGATTGTACGGAAGTAAACTGAACGTGAAAATTTGATTAAAATGTCTCACGGGATCGGAAAAGGGAGTACGGAAGGGTTCGATCCGTGAATGAAAATATCAATGAGCCCTGGCAGGACGCCTGGAAAACCTTAATATTTTGATTCAGCGGGCTTTAAGTTCTCGAATTGAAATATCAACGAGCCCTGGCAGGACGCCTGGAAAACTTCAATATTCCAACCGAAACGGGGTTTGGAAACGGGAATGAGTACGGAAGGGTTTGATCCGTGAATAAAAATATCAATGAGCCCTGGCAGGACGCCTGGAAAACCTTAATATTTTGATTCAGCGGGCTTTACGTTCTCGAATTGAAATATCAACGAGCCCTGGCAGGACGCCTGGAAAACTTCAATATTTCAACCGAAACGGGAATGAGTACGGAAGGGTTTGATCCGTGAATAAAAATATCAATGAGCCCTGGCAGGACGCCTGGAAAACCTTAATATTTTGATTCAGCGGCCTTTAAGTTCTCGAATTGAAATACCAACGAGCCCTGGCAAGACGCCTGGAAAACTTCAGTATTTCAACCGAAACGGGAACGAGTACGGAAATTAAAACTTAACTGTACGAGCTATCGTTATATTATTGACATACAATGACACTACTAAATCAGAATAATGCTTGTTTTGTAAAAATGAAATATGAATTATATTGAATGAATTTTCGCCTAACAATTATTGAAAAGACCAGCTATTATTTAAAATTATTATTTCCATAAAATCTTACCTTCGCAGCAAATACTTTGACTTGGAAATAAAAAAAAGAATATCAAAATTTACTATATTTAAAGAAAAAAATCAAAACAAACTAACTACCAAGCAAACAACAAAATTCGGCGGACGGAGCGTTCAATGCTAGCGACTCTTATCTTCGCCAGCCTGCCTTGAACTACCTGTCGACTCGCCGCTTAAGCCTTCCTCGATTCAGACTGCTTTCCACCTCTCTTGGTTAGTTCGACCTGCGCGCTACTTGTTTCGCGACAGTGGGGAACCATACCTGTTTACAATTATATCGCGGTTGGAATTTGAAATTTTAAATTAAAAATTGGAATGGATTTTTCTTAACAAAATACTTCTACACAGAAGTCATAGGATATCACGGATTATATACAATATTAAATGAAAATATATTCGGAAACTTAAAAATAACTATTGTCGGAAAATTAACTTCGTTACAATATATATATATATATATATATATATATATATACATATATATATATATATGTATGTAAATCGTAAAGATTGGGGACATTTTCAACCGCCCATTTTTTTTGTATACATGAGTATACATTTATGTTACAATCAATATAAATATGAAAATTTTGGAAAATGTTTGTTTTTCTGGAAGTTTGCAATATACTGTGAAGTTTGGGGACTTTAGCTCTTTATAAGACAAAATAGGATATAGAAATTTTTTTTTAAACAAAATCATTATTTTCACACCAGTATTAAAATATACCTCATTATACAATTAATTATTTACGTAATATTATCCACTCCCGCTCTTATATTGATATCCAAAATAACAGGGTGGTGCTTATAATCGTAAATGAAAAAAAACTTCCCAAACTTTTTGTACACTATAACACAGTAGAAAATAAGCAAATGGTAATTCTTAATTGGGCGCGGCTATTTTTTTCTCAAATAAAGACCTATAGTTTTTCTAAATTTTTCTTAGGTGTTCAGAATATAGTCATGATATTGTTAAATCAAATCATCATCAAATTATGAATATTTTGGATAAATGCAACCATAGATAATTTGTAACTTCTTACACATTTCTTATGAAAAAACGTCCATAAATAGCTAGTACTCTAGTTGGATAATAAAATAAATAATTTAATAAAAGAGTAAGAAATTGTAGCGAGTGCTGACCTGATGTTTGAGTACAAAGGAAAAAATTGTAGATGTTGGTTTTTCTAATTCTAGAAAATTACAAAAATCTACTTTTCGTGACTAGATATTAAATAAAAAAGACTGCGGCAATAATCATTTTATTTGATTCAAACAAAGAGTTTAATAATAACTAAAAAATTGTGAAATTCCAACAGTTTTTGTAAATTAATGAAAATTATTATAAATCAAAATAAACCCATATGCATAACGTAAATGTCTAAGAAAGAGATGTAGCAATCATATCTCTAAATCTATTTATTGATTAGCTTTCGGGAAAAAAATCTGTAAAATAAAAATGACCGAGAGAAATCACTGGAAATTATTTTATTTCCAGGTTTATCACTCGAATAGCAGGGGGCGTAATTCATGCACAAAATAGTAAAACATGTTATTTTCTATTTTTTTCCAGTAATGGTATAATAGTATGAATTTTTTGAAATATTAGTGAAGTTATACATAATTTTTATCCAACACTTTTTACTCTGAAAGGAAATATAAGAAAATGTGGAAAATAGTAATTTCCAAACAGTTAGGTCAAATAAACCTGCGTATGAAAGAGATTTTTCTGGTCTACCTCAGTAGTTTTTGTATGAGCTGCAAGGTGGTGCCAACTTAAAGTATTATGAATTTATCGATTTTCTGCAAACGTTTGATATGCAACCGTGAGCATTGCTTAAATTACCTGAAACAGCCCTCTAGTAATACATGCAGGATCTAAATTACGATTTTTGACTCACACATGATCTAAGGTTTTTGGCTTATCAACAGGTAGACCAAAAAAGTCATTTCCAACGATATGTTGCAAAATCAACTTGGCTGATTCGCTTAAAAATTATCTTCCTGAAACTTGCTGCTCCTGAAAACAAAGTGTCAGATGAAAAGAATGTCTCCAACATTTTAAAATAATAAATACCGTGAAAAAATTGAATATATCTGGTTTTACTATTTTGTGCAGCGTTATTCCCCACGTCGAGGTATAAACCTGAAAATAATTTCCAAATATTTCTCTCTTAGACACCCGGTGAGTACAATATTTTCAGAATTTCATTCTATTTTTCTCCGTGCTTTCGAAGTTGATTGTGTATCCAAGTTTTAATTTGTGGAGACGATCGTTGACCCAGTTGAGGACATTTTAATTTAACTTCGTGTATCTCTTTGAATATTGGTAATTTTCTACATTCAATATGTTCTGCAAAAGCATTTAATGCCGTTGCAATTTCATCAGTAGTCCATCTCTTCCTTTTAACAGAACCATATGGCGATGCTAAAATAATTTAGGTAAATTAAAAATTGAAAAGCAACTTTTATTCCATCTTACTAGATCTTTTTTTTCTTGGTGTCTTCACCAGTTCCTCCTCTTCACTACTTTCTTCGCTGCTATTTTCTCTGTCTCCTTCCCTCCTTCCTTGAGCAAGTTCCAGTAACCTTGACACTCCTAAAATATCTCGAGAGGCAATGGATTGCCTATATATATTCTTATGAATTTTTTCATCATGACCCATGAAATTTGCCAGATCTTTCACTTCATCATCCTCTAAATTCAATTTTATACAGGTAGTTGCGATATGTTTGCGTAATTTTGTTCCTCTCAATCTTTCTGGGTGCTCTGCTTTACAGAGAACTGCATGTTTTCTTATTATATGACAGGCTCTCAAGTATTTTGTATTGCTTACGCCAGGTACTGCAAATACATATTGATTCTTTCCATGAATGTTTGCTTGGCTTCGGTATTTGAGCAGAAGTTCTATACATTGGACTTGTTTTCTATCTAAAATTACAGGGACGGTTCGATTCAATTTCCCTCTTATTAGAAACCGTACATAACGCTCAACCATTTCTTGAGTTCCTTTAGATAACGGTGTATTTTTGTCTACGTCAGTATCGATTCCTTCGTATTTTTTGTAATCTTCGATAAGTATTCTTTCTAGCTCACCGGGCCTTCTTCGATTAAATATTTGGATACTAAGAAGAGTGAATTCTGATAGGTTTAGCCAGGTACAAATATCAAATTTTTTTTCCAATTTATTATATGCCATTTTCAAATTTTTTTGTAAATACATATAAAACTTCTTTATGTCACTTGTCGAAGGCAAATCAACTGTTTTTTGTCTTCTCATATGTACTTGAGATTTAGTAACTGTTCTAGTTACATTAATTTCAATTTCTTGGGTGAATAGTAATAAGAAGTTCTTTGCATTCTTTCGCTTTTCATCATCATGCTTAATTATACACTGATTAATCAACATTTTTGATAATGATTTCAGTAAGGTACCTAAAGACGAAGCAACTGTAGGATTTTCAAAATGACCAGTTTCCTCATTTGCTCCCGCCAATATATTAATCACCCTTATTGTTTCATAGCAGTATTTAGGATCGAAAACATCCGTCAGATTCTGAATATCCGCATTGATGTTTTTTAAAGTTTTCAAAAATCTTCCAATCAATCGCAGACGTTGCCGAATCATTTCGCAGTGCCTTTCATTACGATATTTATCGCACATCTTGTTAGCATACACAATAGCTAATTCATCGTACTTTATTAAACGTACAATATCGTCATCTCTTAGGGGCGGGAAAAGTTTTTCTCTCACCATCTTATTGGCTGTACAATGTAACCTTGCTGCAATTTTTTTTCCGGTTACTATAACGCAACGGTTTTTGGCTCTAGAAATACCAGTGCAGACTTTAAAATGAACTCTCAAACTATTCTTGGAAAAAAATGCCTTACATTTTGCGCAAGGTAAGAAATCACTTGCCTTTCTAAACTTTTTAGCATTTGGTCTTCTTGTAACTATTAGATTACCGTCATTTAAACATGCTCTTGTATTATAATCGAAATTGCCCTTTTTCCTTAAGAGGGCAATTAAGTCAGTGCGTTCTTTGCAGCCTTTCGTTAAATTTTTGAACTTTTTTACTTCGTCCTCATTTTTATGAACAGTTTCCAAGTGTCGTGCAAGCTTGGTTTGTTTTTTATGACAAAACACGCAAACATTTACTTTTTCACTTCCTCCACTTGCTTTGGATACTGATACAACAAGGTCTTCGTCGTCACAAGTGTTAATTGTTGTATCTATTGACCTCTGTAAAAAATTATTGGATATATTGTTTTTTGAATTTGAAGAGGTAGGTTCATCTGCTAAGTCACTTTGATCTGAGCTAGACTCTTTTTCCTTATCTGGTTCAAATATAGGGTCATCAATGGAATTATCAGAATATCCAGTGTGTGATTCTGAAAAAAAAAGATTGTATCTGGATTTTTTTAGTGGGACCGTATTTTTTTTTATTAGTAAGAAGTGGAAAATAATAAATAAATGAATAATAAAAAATTTTCTATTCCAAATTCATTGAAAATTAATGAAAACTATCAATTCAATATAATTACATTCTATTTTGATACCTTAATGTATTTGAAAAACGAGAAAATATTAAAAATATTCCGTACTTGTCCGCTAGGCAGCAAATATCTATTACTCATGAAATATAATTACGGTTTTTACAAAACATCCCATTATCAAGGTTAGTAAAAATATCAACATTAGAAACTACTTTGCTTATTGTATATTTGCTTGGGCCATTTTCATAAATCATCTAATTTTAAGAGGGAGCGGAAGTGTACTTTCGCTGGCAGTTCTTTAATTGGCTACTAGAGGGCGTGGTATAACACCTCATAAATTTTATCATTTTTCCGAGGATATTGTAACCATCTTGAAAAAAGGCAAATTTAAGTTACCCATTGATATGTCAAAGCCGCATTATCTCTTTATTCCAAAAA
Organism: Lochmaea crataegi; assembly: GCA_947563755.1. NCBI lineage: Eukaryota > Metazoa > Arthropoda > Insecta > Coleoptera > Chrysomelidae > Lochmaea > Lochmaea crataegi. The sequence continues at coordinate 118,181,035 of OX387422.1, read as the reverse complement.
TACCTATTGGCATATATTCTGCTCACTCTGTAAGCTGTAAGAAATTATGTTGCTAAAATTGGTTTGTAAACGGAATGGGTAAAAATACATTACTAATTATTTAAAATACTTGCCATTATCTACTCTGAACAAAGTCAAGAAGAGGAATTAACAACGGTCTTAATTTTAATACTAAGCTATTTCCAATTCCAAATTTGAATGGATGACTTTTGACACATCCCTTAACACTTAATCAATGGTAAATTTGTGCCTAGCCAACAAGGGCATGCGATTTGAGAAGTAGGTGTTTTAATTTGTTTTCTCTGTTATGAGTTGAGTTTTATTATGTTTCATTATTTATGTATAAATACTTTTGTGCCGCGTTTTGCTTATTATTCCGTTCTCAAAACGATTATAGCGACATACAACTTACAGGGTTAGTCAACGCATACACATTCTCAATTTCAAATTTTGTTATTTGCTTCCAAACTCCAAAATCTACCTTTAATGCTAGTTTCATGCAGCCTACGTATGTGAAAATTGGTTCAGACATATAAAAGCTGTAGTTTGTTTTTTCCCCAATTATATTTTGTCAGTGATAGATTGCTCCACCTAACACAAGTTTGTTGTAAGTACTTTTTTCCTTAAGTTCTCTAGTTCTATTTTCAAGTTGTGTAATATTTACCCCATAACATCTCTTCATCCTCAATTTCCATTACAGTGGCATCTCTACTGGTTGTTTGTAGCATTGATATAGGAGAATTAATGTTAACAAACTCATTTAATTCCACACTGACATCTCTAATGGACGATTCTAGCAATGAAGAAGAAGTATTAATGTCAATAAACTCTGAGCCAATGGAAAAATTGCTCAGGTCTACTGACAGGTTCTTCTCCTTGTATTCTTCGACGTTGGTAACATGAGCTGTATATTGGGTCTCTGCGAATTTTTCCAAATACTCTTTTGATTCTATAACAAATCGGATTTCAAATAATGAAATTTTGAAAAAAAATCCTTAATATTTAAAAATCGGCCAAATGAGAGAGTTTAAAAAATTTAATTTGTACATTGGTGATATCACCAACCTAAATTATTTCAAAATGATATGAACAAAATGTTTAATTTTTTTAAATACTATGCGAAAACAATCATTTCTAGTATTTTGTAGACCAAACAATTATTGTTTATCCGTAAAACATGAGACAATACCATAATATATTTCCACGAAAATCCGTTTTTTGACTATGCGGTTACATACTTTAGCGAGCATTCTACAATTTAAAAATTATTTCTAATATCTATTTGGAATATTTGGGTATGTTTACAAACGTAATTTCGGTATCTGAATGTACAGGGTGTGACAAAATGGTGATCATACATTATACCATGATTTCTTGGGTTAAAAATATGTTGATTTGGGCTAACTTGCCTATATGCAAAAGTGTACCAAACAAAAGTTACAGTATGTTGAAGTTGGGAAATAAATCTAAATTTATTAATATTGCTCTAAAGCAACATTTTTTAAATAATTTATGTTTTCGTATACAATGGCTAATGAAACCGAACTAGTGTCATTATATGTAATCATTATTATCAAAAGAATACACTTACCGTGCATTAATAAAAAAGTTGCCTCATATTTGCTTCCTTTGTGTCTCACAATGCACTTATTGTTCTCTTTAAAATTAACATTTTTGTGTAGATAAATTTGTGTAAAATTCTTTTCAAACTCAACCAACACATACATAGTTGTGCGAAACTAAACCTTCAACTAAATGGTGAAAAAAAAACGTTTTTGTTTTCAAGCTTACACTTTCGTTACATATCGAGCTGGTCCCTAAACTCTACAATTCCCAAATATATATAGGTATTAGTAAATTCTCGGATAATCCTGTACCTACGTTCAAAATTGTTTCCGTAATATTAGTTATTCTGCTTTCGATAAAAATCTGTAATGGCCAAAAAATTACTTTGCTTGAAAATTTTCTACTCTAGACTTTATTTTGATTTGGGTTTTACTATTAATATTTGTTTCTATTTGGTTAATGCCTCCTAATAGAATGTTTTCCGATTTACATTATTTAGCTTAAATAGTTGTTTTGCATACATCTTCCAAAGTCAGTATTAAGTGTATCGTAACCACATAACAGTCGGATTTTCAATCCCATTGATGGTAAACCGCGCCCAATGGCGTGCATATATATTTTCTATAAATTTGAAAATTCTATAATAATTTTTTTTTCCAATATAGGAGGAATAAGAAGCGTTTAGATTCAACTGCCTGGTATTTTAAATGTTTATTATCACCTAATAGGCTAATATTTAAATTGGTTATATTTAAATATTTCGATGTTCAAGGGCGAATTACTGCAAAACGAGGCTTTCTATAAAAAAATTAGGCACGTAAAAGCTGTGGAAAATTGAAAAATTCACAACTTTTATCAATTGCATTTTTTCACCATTCCGGATAAAATGCTGTTTTTTTGTTTTTTATTGTTTTCTCGTATAAAGTGTTGCTGGAAGGGTAGTTTTTTTGATCCTTAATAAAACCAGATTTTTTATTTCGAAAAATATTTATTTGTTCCGGAAATATTGCGATTTTACGAAAAAAAAGACGTTATGTCCAAAATGAAATATTGCTTGCTTAATTCGATCTAAAAAACTCTGATAGGGCTCACTTTTTTCGTTTCTAGGTCCATTTTCAATTGATATAAAAATATATGTATACTTCTACAGCATTGGTTTTGGGGAAAAAATTTAAGAATAAAACAAGGATTTTAAGTTAAATTTTATTTCATAAAACTTCATCTCGAAAAAAAGTTGATATGAAATAAACTAAGGGTTGCTAATTTCACCCCCGTATAATGTCAGAGGAATATTGAAAAAATACCCGTGGCTAGTCCATTGCGAGTGCACGAAAATTACAGAATTTCAAGTTTCTAGCTTTTCTGAAATTTTAGAAAAAAAAATAAAAACCCAATTTTAGTCACCACCTTTTAAGGGTAATATATCGGAAAGGGGTGGGCTGAGGAAATTTTGTTATAGGAAAGACCCATCTTAATTTCAGACGAGCAATCACCTCCTGAATTTTGTCGCATGAATTTAGAAACACCCTGTAAAGGTACAAAAGATTCGTTTATTAAAGGAATGAATTTTAGTGTGACTGAGATTTAATCTATTTCCAACAAAGTAGTGACGGGGTCGCAAGACTTTTTACTTGAATTTTTGGCTTTTTCGTGGGTCGCGACATAAAAATGGTTGAGAAACGATGTTCTAGAGCAAAAAACGACTGGGTATCTTATAAAGAGGGCCTGATTTATAAAATCCATTCACACTTAGGCAGACAAAAAACTGCCGAGGTTTTAAAGGGAGCAGCAGTATTAACCTATTATCAGTAGTAATAATCCAAGGACATTGATAATTGTCCGAAAAAATTATATAACAGATTTCGAAAGCTTGTTGGTTGGAAACAGACCGACGCCGCATGCGGAGGTCTGTTGCCTATAAGCAACAAGCTTGAGAAAGTTGTTAAAAAAATTTTGAGCATTCATCAATTTTCGGGGGTTATTCGAATAGAAATTTTTTTGCTAATTATAGAAAAAAATACAGAGTATATTTGCTTCTATAATTTCATTAATGTTCTCGTCAGTATTATGACCAAATCGTGACATTTTGAAATATCAAATATTTGAAACCTCAAAATCGAAATAAATCAAAATGTATCCACGGCAACTTACCTAATAGAGTGAAAACAGCCCATGGTCTGTTTTCAGTATAATGTTGTTCTGATTGGTTGTGTTCAATAAAATGACCTCAAATTCAATGATTTCATTGAATATCTACTAGAGCAAAAAATTTTCATAATAAGTGTCCGATAAAGGAGAGTCTCTCTTCTAGTTAAACCATATGATGGAACAAAGAGCTGACATTGCTAAGAAAATAAGCAAGACGCTTTTTCAACAAATCGAAGAAAACGGGTAACAGAGGAGCGTATTAAGCTAGTTACATTTCAATAATACAATAGTACCATTTATTAAATCGCAAAAAATAGGACGCTAATAGTGCAGTGTTGCAGTTTTCGATGACAACTAAATATTATAAATTGATGTGAGAACACAATAGATATTCATTCTGCATAATTCTGATATAATCTAGCATATTCAAATTCACAGCAGTAACATCAATATTTTCTCTCTTACTTCTCATAATTTTATATAAATATTATATTATTTTTATAAATACAAATTTTTTGTTTAAGAAAATCTTCGAAACTTGAAATATAATTAGTTGTGAGGACATGCAAGGTATCCCTGACAGCATCAGAAAACAGAATACTCAAAAAGAACACTTCTAACAAACTTGGTTCTATTCAGTCTCTGAGCTGGAACATTTCAAATTCTGAGGTAAAGTTTCAAGAACACCTCATCAGTATGCATTTTCCAGGTTCGGTAAAGATAGAGTCAAGCTATGACAACGGGTTGGTTGCCAAAACAAACGCCACCAAAGAGGACTGGAAACTACCGAATGAAATCTTCAGACCTCATCTTGTAAACTCATTTGACCCCTACAAAAATCCAAGACCAGATGGCACATTCATCAAACTTATGCAAGAAGGATTAGACACCATAATGGATTACTTAGTTCTGATACTTTAGCGATGCATTAGAGTATATACCAATTGCATGGAGGGGAGGGGTCAAAGGTGGTATTTATTCCCAAACCAGGGAAAGAAACGTATTTATCGACATCGAAGGTGCTTTTGAAAACAGATCGATGTCATCAATAAAAACATCCCAAAAGGGGGGTATAAACAGCTTTTATGGAATCTAATTGTGGATCACTTTATCTGTAGGTTAAATGTCACCAATGGGAAATTCCCAGAGACAGTTATAAATCTCCTACAAGTACTACGAATTGTGGAGTACTGGTACTTTGAAAAGGAACTTTCAGTTAATAAAAAAAAAACTAGCTGCTTTTACGAATAGAAGAGTTCTACCGCAAGGTAGAGTACTGATGTTCGGAGAAGGACTAGTAATATCCAAAGAAGTTGAATATCTGGGAGAGACCCTTGATTCCAAACTGAATTGTAGGACACACCTGGAAAAAATTACTACCAGGGAAACTAGCCTTTTCTGGAAATGCAGAAGAGTTATGGGCAAAACCTGGGGAATACTACCAGAGGTAGTTCACTGGATTTACACAGCTGTGATAAGGCCAAGATCACCTATGGTACAATAGTCTGGTGGAGGAGGACAGAAGTGAGGGAAATGCAGGTAATGAATTGGCGGACCAGTTAGTTAAAGAAGGCTCTAAAGGAGACTTCATAGGTTTGGAACCATTCTGAACCATTCTTTTACTAAATAAGGTAGACAAGAAAATCTCAACCAGGCTATTGATAGTGAGTTGGAGACATTTGAAGACAGTTACCGACAGGTACCTCTAAGTCTCGTTTAGCCGAAATTCGCGCTTGAACATCGAAAACCGAGATTTTCTCACCTTTCATCGTCCACTCCACTATTTCCAACCTGAGGATGTCACGTCTATTTTATCCAATTCGGGACCAGTAAAACTACAATTTCCCGAAGTCGAAGCCCTGTTAAACTTTTTCGCAAAAATCCACTTTTTTCCCTCCTCTGGAGGGTATAGTGTAATGTTTATAAAAATTTACTCGCGAGCTAGATGAAAATTAATGGGTTCGACATTTTCCATTTTCAATTTATTTTTACCGAAATTGAGGTTTTATATCTCGAATAACCCATTACATAGTGAGAGAAGTATGTCACAGTTCAATCAATTAAAATGAGCACAAATGCGTACGAAAAAAGTAGTGACATGATAAAACATAATATCTCTTTGCACTCGAGACTGGTTTTAAATACTGCGATTCAAATGCATTAATTCCATACCTTACTAACTTTTTTTCTGCTCATATAAACGATGAGGAATTTAAATACTCTCTTAAATACAAACTATTTTTTTTTTAAATGTCCTCAAACTGACCATTTTTCCTCCTTTTAAATAAGTTTGGGGACACGTCCTCAAACTAACCAATTCCTGAGATGAAAATTTGAGGACGGACCCCAAAGTCAACAATTGTCCCCAAACTGATCAATCGGTCTACAAAACTGTCCCTATACTTTACGATCTACATATATATGTATATATATATATATATATATATATATATATATATATATAATTGAAGAAAAAAATCTATACTGCGACACATGCAGGAAGTGTCTTTTCGTCACGTGATTGCAGGAATACATACTTACCTACATCCTGTGAAGGAACAATTGGTTGCTATACTGAAATTCCTTTTTCTCATCGATTACCCCTCGTTTATTACCATTAAATAAATTTTAAATCAAAACTAGTTACACGAAAATACATTAGAAGACATCCTGTGAAAACTGAATGAAATAAAAGCAAGTTTACCAGACCAATTATTGCAAATTAAAATCGGTTATCAATTTTATCGAAAACAATTTCGATAGGCATCTTTCTAAGCGTGTTACTTGGAAGATGGGGCGTCCATTCGGATAAAAAACAGTGCAGGTGATTATCTCTGAATTATATCGAAACGGAAATAGGCGTGTAGTGGCCATCACTAACGGTCATAACCAGAGTCGTACGCAGAAATACATATATTTTATATTTTTATTTTTTGTATTTATGCTTTTAACAAGTTCAGTACACCATATTTCTCTACGTATACTCTTTGCTGATCTTCTTTATCAATCGTTGTTTTCGCTCTTATCTACTTTTTAGTAGGTTTTCTTTCCATATTTATGGCATGTAAAACTGCTAAACATGATGCATCAAGGTGTGCTTCCTTCTATATAGTCCAGTAAATGAAGGATGAAAAGTAGGGAAAGTGTACGAAAATCCTGCCGGTCCATGAATTTTTCGTCAAGGGTAGGGTTTGACTAGTAATTGAACATCCAGAAATTTCGCCATTTTGGGGGGGTACTCCCGGCCCCAAAGTTCCAAAAATTGGTTTCCCGCTAATATTTCCTAAAATATGGCATTTAGAGAATTTTTATATAAGGGAAGAATGAAGATCAGGTCATTATCTACAAAAATGGTCCTCATGATTTTTTTCGCAAGAACCATTTTTGTAGATAATGACCTGATCTTCATTCTTCCCTTATATAAAAATTCTCTAAATGCCATATTTTAGGAGATATTGGCGGGAAACCAATTTTTGGAACTTTGGGGCCGGGAATACCCCCCCAAAATGGCGAAATTTCTGGATGTTCAATTACTAGTCAAACCCTACCCTTGACGAAAAATTCATGGACCGGCAGGTTAATCGCTTCTGGGACCATTTATTTACTGGACTAAGAATAGTAGTCGAGTACTTTTTGGTAAAATAAAAATGCATTCAAGCTGTTTCTAAAACAACAATTCATAATTTTCTAGCGATTTCACATGCACGAAATATATTTTTATGAATAAAAAACTACAAAAATACACATAAGAAAACAGATACAAATTACGAAAATACATAACATTATAAGAAAAATAGTATATTGTGTAACAAGGTTAGAATGAAAATTCGATGCGAGTGGAAAGTTCCGAGCGCGAGCCGAAGGTGAGCGTGAGGAACCACGAGCATCACGAATTTTCATTCTAACCGAGTAGAAGACCCTACTTTCTCCACGATCAAAGATTTTAAATGGAAATGAACAAAAGATCATTTATATTACAGAACTCAATCACAATTATTATATTAGGTAAACACTCAATGTGACAGCAATAATTTTGACTCTTACTCAAGTTTTGACACTACGATGACAATCAACGGCGTCAAGGCTAATGCTAACCAGTGTGAGAATATTATTCTATCACTAGAAAGAGAACGTAAATACATTTAAATTGCATAGGGGCAGAGGTGTTGCAGAATATTTCTTCAATCTCAAGAGAGAGAATTCCAGCATTCTGTTATCAAATTTGATTTCAGAATTGGCAAATTATGCGATGATCGTGGAGAAAAAACTTTAAGTAATAATGTTTCGAACAAAACGAATCATTACACATATTGAACTCCTTCAGGATTCGACCCTTTTGTCATTGTTGATAGCGGTACAGTTTCTACAGTCGCTGTTGGACTTGATCTTTCCAAGGTTTCAGGAGCTTTGGACTGTTCTCCCCTCGTTTTTTCTAAAAATTCCTTGGGACCGAAAACTTATATCAAATCTCTACCTTTTAAAGCGAATGTATATATTTATTCTTTCAAACGTACTCGTAAAAAAGATTGGAAGTGGAATACATATACATCTTTTGAATTAAAATAGTGAAAACGTCAAAAGGTCAAAAATATTAACATAACTTTCGTTTTTAAATTTTGTTTAGTATAAGAAATATCATATGATAATCCTTTTCGCAGCGAGTTTTGATACATACAGGGGGAATCACGATTTTTACAAATAATTAGGATTTTATAGCTCTCGTGATACATAGGCAAAGCAGCCGTTGGATTTTACCCAGGACCAGCTGTATTCTTTTCCTGACTGCTCAGGATCCATAAGTCTTACCATCATGATGTACATCCATCGTAGTTCACTAGGTTTGCAGCTCCAATTATTTCCTGCCAGCCTTTTGTACACCATTAGAGCTTTTATCGCCTTGTTGAGGATTTGTTCCAGATACGTTTTCTATCTAGGGTTATTCCTGGAAACTTGACTTCAGTGTTCCAGTCCATATTTACTGCTTATTTTCCTGGAAAGTGCTATCTTGTTTCTTTGGTGGGGTTAAATTTGAGCCCCACTTCCTGACATGATTGTCTGATAAGCTCAAGTTCGTTCTTGAGGAGGTGACACATTGTTCCTTCTAATTTGCTTCGACTACTATTACCATATTATCTGCATATCTCATGCTTTCATTCCATTTTCCATGAAACTGCATAAGAGTTCATAGACGACAAGACTACATAGCAGTGGAAATAGGAAATGGTGTTGATCGAGATAACTTGGCTGCCCATCTGGCTACTAAAAAGTGTACTCCTCTTTGTTCCAGAGCTTTTGTCAATATTGAATATAGAACTGGAATTTTCCACTTCGTCAGACTTAACTTAACGCCAAAGTCATACAGGCCAATAAGCCTATCCTCCTTTCTACTAAAAACATTAAAAAGGTTGCTGGACAGGTACATAAAGAGACGAAGTGTTAAAGGATAAACCCCTAAGCAATCGTCAATATGCCTATCAACCAGGCAAATCTACGGATCTAGCGCTGGATGATCTAAAGAGGCTTATCTCAAAGTCAATAGAAGACAAAGAGATAGCGATGGCCACTTTCTTAGACATCGAGGGAGCATTTAATAATGTTACCACGAATCTATTGGTTAATGCAATGAATAGACGGGGGACATTCACAACAATATGCCGATGGATAAAGGCAACTCTGGAGGATAGGATAATAAGCTCCACTCTGGGGCAAGTTACCATCAAAGCAAGGAAGGATGGAGGATGTCCACAAGGAGGAGTTCTATCACCTCTACTATGGGCTACTATTAGTAGACGACCTCCTTACTGAACTGTCCACAGCAGATTTTTACTGTCTCGGATACGCAGACGACATCGCTATTGTAGTCAGAGGCAAGTTTGCTGGGGTGATATCGGAAAGACTGCAAACAGCCTTAAATATAGTTGATATTTGGTGCATAGAAGAGAGACTGACAGTCAATGCTCAGAAAACACAAATTATCAATTTCACGGAAAAGGCGGCACTACAAGGCCTGAAGCCAATAGTGTTAGGAGGAGAGGTGATTCCATTTGCCAAAGAAACAAAGTACCTAGGAGTACATTTTGATCAAAGGCTTTCGTGGAACACTCACCTTCAGAAGACCACACAGAAAGCTACCATTGCCCTTGGCAGATGCAGTCGAATGTGTGGGAAAAACTGGGGACTTGCCCCAAAAATGACGCAAGGTTTGTTAGACCAATGATAGCCTATGGATCAGTAGTTTGGTGGAGAAAGACACTGCAAGTGGGAGCTATAAGGCTATTGAGTAGCACACAAAGGCTTGCTTTCCTGTGTATTACGGGAGTCATAAAAACTACTCCCACAAGTGCGATAGAAGTCTTGCTGAATCTGCCTCCACAACACATTTTTATACAAGGCGAGGCCAGATCTGTAACGCACATATTACTGAAAAGTCAACAACACATAAGCCAAACGCACGGTGCCGACTATCGAAAGCTTATCGAGGAGCTGAAAGCGGGAGTCTTAATGGTGCAACCCATTGACGCAACGGCCACGAGATATAGCTTTAATAATAAATTCCAAATAACTACACCAGGTAGGGAAGACTGGAAGAAAGGTGTACCCATACATGCTGAAGCGACCTGATATACGGACGGCTCCAAGACAAAAGTAGGTGTAGGAGCCGAAATTCTAGGGCTAAAAGAAAGGTATGGGATTGCATAGGTGCCTTGAACGCACTTGGAGACCATTGCAAGGTCATGGTAGCCTGGGTACCAGAGCACGAGGGTCATAAGGGCAACGAATTGGCGGATGAAACGGCTAGACAAGGCTCATCAATGCCATTCATTGGACCGGAACCCTTCTGCGGCGTCGCAAAGTCGACAATAAATATGGCCACAAGGAAGTGGGTGGCACAGAAATCTCTATAATGGTGGGTAATCTCACCAAGACAGATACAGGCGAAACAGTCCATTAGGGGACATACGCTAACTTTTACGTCAGACCTAATAAGCAAAAGTAGGAAAACTGTCAAAGCCGTAGAAGGGATGTTAACAGGGCACTGTAAGCTTAACAGGCACGCAGAGCTAATGGGGCTGACAGACGAAGCTATGTGCAGATTCTGTCACCAAGAGGAGGAAACTGCAGAGCACATCCTATGCCAGTGCGATTCCCTGGCGAATGTGCGGTTTCCTGTACTAGGCAATGAGACGCCACCGGCAGGAAACTACATGAAAGATTCAGTCTCGAGACTGATTGACTACTTAAAAAGAGCCGGGCTGGAGAATGTAATCTAGATTGAGAGGACCACAATAGATCTGAAAAGGTCGCAGTGGAATAGGCCGATTAGCCACCTCATCAAATCTAATCTAATCTAATCTACTTCGTCAGAAGACATACAGTTTAATCTTCAACTTAATCTAACCAGAGAAATTGTATCCAATTTTTGACTCTATTTAGATCATAATCTTCTTCTAGGATCTTATTATCTTACATTTGCTAATAATAATCGAGTATTTATATAAATAAACAATCATTTCTGTTACAATAATAAAAATAATTCTCAACTAATCAATAAAAATTAAAACCATAATTTAAAATTGATTCAATGTAACCATGAGGTATACTTTTATTATACTGTTCGAGAAACATACGAAACGGTATATTGAGAGTCATCTGTTTAGCGTACTACGGTTATACAGGACCGGTTTACAGCATTTTTTGAATTATGTAATTTCTTATTTACTAGAAATACTTATATATGTAAACAGTATTATCACAAGGATATAAAGAGATTATTATTACAGGCTACTTAAAAGGGTATATCCTGGTTAAAGAAAAATGGGATCAGTTTGTCCAGCTAGCCAAAATGCTCCGAATCTAATGCACTAATTGAGTTGAAATTTGTTAAAGATATTAACCTCTGTGATCCAAATATGGACGTGTAAGAATTTTGGATACGAGAGATATTGAAAAATAGTTTCGAAAACTCTACCTTGTGACGTATGAAATGAAAGGGTTTTTTGGGATCCCAACCAACAATTTTATATTTTATAATAGTTTGGAAAAAGTTTTCAAAAAAAATACAAAACAACATTACTGAAATATGAATTTTGAATTACCTCGTGTTCTTCTTCTTTTATTTCGGTTACTGAACTTAAACTCATCTTTTGGTTCGTTCATTTACACATGAATACACAGCAACACTGTATCTCATTATTATCTTCTCTCTGCTGGAGTGTTCAACAATGCGACATCTTTGTCCCCGAGAGTGAAAGTGAACCAGTTTTCCTCCAGGGAACGCTCCCTTCCCAGGTAGTCAAGAATACGGGTCCAGTAGACTGTTTCCAAAAAATCAAAAATCGATTACTTTTTTTTCCTTAAATATACTGAAAATATTGTTGGACATGACGAAAATAGAATGCTGTAAAAGTTTCAAGTGTTAATATTTATATTAAGAGGTGCCGCATTGATAATTTCTATTTTCCATTTAAATAACATGGACACAAAATTGTCTTGTGCTTTGGAATTTTATAGCTCACGTAGGGAGCAATATTTCGGTATGACTAAGATATATTCTTGTTGGAAATTTGACGCACTACAAAAAAAGTCTCCTATAATTTTTTTATATTTTCACTTCATTCAAAGTTATTCAAGGTTAAAGTTGACTTAGTAATAAATTTTTACATTTTTTCAATTTTCGACGAGACAATCAAGTTTGGAAAAAAATTTATACGATATTTTTTGTAGAGCGTTTTATTGGCTAGAATTTACCTTCATAAAAATATTTAGAATCTCTTATGGGTCGTAAGTTATCCGCATTAAATTGAAAATTTTCTTAAATAATCAATTTTATTGTTTATAATTAATTATATTAATCGAATAATTATATTTTTAATCTGAAAATTGTTGAACTAACCGAATTTTATTACAATTAGGAAATTTCTTCCTGTATTGACTTATATTATTGAATGCAGTTTAATGCGATTAACATACGACCCATTAAAAATATAAAAAAAATTTAGGAAAATAAATTATAGCCAATAAAACGCTCTATAAAAAATATCCCATAAAATTGTCGAAAAATTGAAAAAATGTCAAAATGTATTACTAATTTAACTTTAACCTTGAATAACTTTGAAAGGAGTGAGAATATCAAAAAATTACAAGAGACTTTTTTTGTAGAGCGTTAAATTTCTTACAAGTTGATATTTTATTAACCCTTTCAGTAGGTCTTAGAAACATTTTACAGCACCATTATAAAACAGGTTTATTAAAGCTTTACTGCGCTGTAAAATAAGCTTGACTATTTCTATTATTTTAATGAAACTACTAATCAACAAATACAGAAAATTCCCGATTGAAGGAGGTACTTCGTAAGTTTGAAACAACTGGTAGTATTAATTATGCATAAACACAAACAAGATTAGTATCATTGAATAGATTTTTTCGCTACTTTTCTGTGACGTCATCTTTGACATATACGTCATTTATAATCACTAGTAGAGAATTTTACAACCCTTAATATTCAGTTTCCAAATTTCACTAGTTAATGTGAGTCGTTCCAAAGATAGGAGGGGGGAGGGTACTTTTGAATAGTATTTTAAATTCTGTAATAATTTCTGAAAAATGTTCCTTCCTCAAATATTACAGGAGAAGGTACGAAATGTCCATAGTTTACAAACAACATGGTCACTGGTCAGCCTCCAAAAAAGTATAGACCTTTTAATATTTTTACAATAATATTTTGATCCGATCCTGTACATTATAAGATCGACCGCAACTTGGACATCGACTCCTTATTTCCTTTCCTCACTTGTCACTCGTTCACGTTTTTATTTTCAAGAAACCATCAAAGACGACCAATGCCGAGTACATTCCAAAGAACATTAATATAATAGCGGGACTCTTCACTACTTATGAACTAAATGCCTCTCTCTCTCTGTATATCTCTTTAAATTATTCAACATATTTAAGAATCGTTTAATAAAGTGTTGAAAAGTAATCACCATTATAATGGTATTATGTAATTAACCTCATTGTCTGTTTTTCTTTGTTATATATTATCATAAATGTTAATGTTTTTATTGAAAGAAAATAATCTTTGAATATTCAGGATTTAAGTAAATTTATTTTAAAGATAGTTTAGTGCAATTTTCACTGTTTATTTGGACTTAGTTTGATTCATAGAAGAACCGAAAAACGTCTCTAATTTTGCGACTGCAAAGATCTGTCCAAAATTACCACACAAAATAAATAAATAACAAATTCCACAACTTCTTTGCCAAAAGCGTGGAAAATGAATCAGTAATTTTCAACATAAAACTGATCCAACCCACCAAATTGGTACAAAATCTAAAAATTTAAGTTTGAGGTTAACTAAACATTCATATAACTAAATATTAGTGCGATTATAACACGATGGTAGTCAAAAATATTGATAAATGTATCTTTAGCACCACTACGATGTGTTTTGCAACTATCGGTGAACGTTTAGTAGTTGAGTAATTCTTGTCTGAATATTTACCGCAAAACCTAATTTTACAAACAACATTTTTGCGTTTTATTGAGACATTAGTTTGATTGTTAATTCGTTTTCAGTGTCAGTTGACTTGGTAAATAGTACAAGCACATTTTAATGAGTAAAACAATATCTGAACATATCCTTAGTCTTCAATAAATAGAATTATCAAGTAAAACAATTTAATTAGGACTTTATGAGCTGATAGGAACTATGCAATAGGCACGCGATGTATGTGAACAAACTTTCTTTGTACAATTTTTAATTTAAAAAACTTTCCGGAGATGCAACCGAGTGGATTACATTTTAAGTAACTTGTTTGTATGGCATTCACTGATATTTAAAAGATCTATTGTGTCCCTTGCTTCTACTCAGTTCCTGTGAAGAGTCTACCCCTTGGAGGAATCTTAGGATTTCCGCAGGTTTCAGTTTTCCTATTCTATCCAGCAGTCTCCCAGGTGTTGTGCCCTGGGATTCGCGAGTAGGTATGTGAATGGGGGCTTCTTCCATTCCACAAAATCCACTTTCTTCTTGGTCTTGACAGGCCCATTCAAGTGACAGAATCCTATTAGGACACTTGTCAAAACTCTTAGTGTGGTTTTACTCTAGCTCAGACACTCTTTGATCTCACCTGGGTGTAGTTTCCCAGAGTTATTTTGATTGTATTTTCCCAAATAGATCTTCCATTTGATACTGCAAAAGGGATCCGGTCCCCAAAAGAGTGTTTTATCTCCTCTGTTTGCTATTTCATCTGCTATTTCACTTCCTACTATGCTTGGACGGAGTATGGTGACGATGCTGTTTTTACCTAGTTTATTGAGTTTTGTAGGCATTCCCTTACCATTTTAGAACTAATTATATAAGAACTGGATACATTGGCTTGAAAGATATTTAGAGTATTTGGTCTCTGGCCCGAACACTCCTATGCCAGTACCTCCCATATCCCTTTATACCAGTGAAAAGCATTATTTCCAAGTCTGGTAATGGTGCTGGAATTCCATTCCTTCTTGTTACTGTATTCTGTTTTGAATTTCTTCAAAGAGTTATATTTTTCATCATTCCATCCTGTTGCATGTCTCAGGATTTCTGATCTCTGAAGAGCGGGGAGGGATGTTTTTGTTTGACCATATGTAGTGTCGTGGAGTTAAGAACCGCTTTCATATACAGATTATCAAGTGAATTTTGGAGAGATTGTCTGTGGTCTACAATAGGCTAATCCCACTACTCTAAAAGTGAAAATTGGTCTCACTATGGCTGTGTTCATTCACCTCAAGATCTTTGGGCTACAACCCCAATTCTGGGTAGCTGCTGGTGTAAAATATATGACGTTCCAACTTGAAGTTTGACATTTTCAATACAGACGTAAGTAGTCAAAATATCTTTATATGCAAAGCAAAGTTGTTTCAACGTTTCTGATGAAGTAATATTTTTAACCTCTCTGGTCTAAGGTGAATTACGTTTATTCAACAATTAAGAGTTTGGTGTAGTAAGGAAGAGGGTGGGTTATTCTTCACTCTAGGTTAAAATAACCGTTTCTAAAACGTCAAATTGTTAGTCTATCCGCTCTATAACCCTGATTTGGTTCTAATTCAATGTTTTTTATGCACAAAGGAGATTTTGGGAAATAATCAAGCTATTTTTAAAGATTAACATATGTTTTTGTTTATAATAAGCATGTTTATTTAGAAAACAACAAATTATTTACTATGATGAATGAATTAATTCAGTTGTTACGTGTTAATTACAGCTTTTGAACGTGTTAACTATGTAATCATTAGATTAATATAGTTTTACTCTAAATTTGTCTAATTAAAAAATGGAAAGTGCAAAAAAAATTGTCTATAAAATTAGTTAGCAGAAATATGCATATTTGTAGTGAAATTTATATGCTAGTTATTTAAAATAAACGTTATAATAATACATAATAATGCATTATATAACGTACCGAATTTGATTTTAGATGAAAATCATCAAATTCAGCACCGTTAAATTAGTTAAAAGGTTTTTGGCTTGTTACTATCTTCTTTCATTTTGTCGAATAATTTCCTTTTAGTTCATCAAATTATAATTTTTACCAAGTTTCGAAGCAATACAAATGCAGTTTTCTAAACTGTAGATTTGTTCCAACAACAATAATAAACTGTCAGCAACAGGGACGTATTTAAGTATCTGCCGCCTCTAGGCAGCGAAGTTTGCCGCCCTCCCTTGTCAGCGCCCTCCCCGATGTCACTAAGATCACCCCAATACATGCCCCGTCAGCTGATTATGTAGAAAAGTTAACGGCAAATGCCTCCTGCATCAACAAATTTTGGACCCTTCTTTACGGACGTTTTTGTTGCGCCGTTTTCATGTAAAACGCGATTCTGACTTCTGATTGGATCTATGGAATGCAACGTTATTCAGTTGTATCTGATCAGAAGTCAGAATCGCGTTTTGCGCCGCGAGTGTGATGCCTTTTGGCCCAATATAATAATATATTAATAAATGTTTAAAATAAGAATCAAATTCCCTTGATCTTATTTCCACAAAACGTTTGAACATTTCATTATTATATAAATATAAATAAAGAAGGTTATTGTCAAGTTCAAGCGTGAAGCAAGACAAAACAATTATATGTTTATCTGTTTTGCTCGAACTTGACCGGTTATATAAATATACATTCAGTATTGATCAAAGAAGAAGTCGATGCAGAATACTTGAAGAAAACTATTCTATATAGTTGAATAGTCGCTAGTATGCTATACGGCTAGGTACTTATGCATAGCATTAGTTTAGTAAGTAGTTTAATGTATCTAGTAAATAAATCAAACATATCCCAGTGCTAGAAGTAGTTGTTTCATTCTCTTACGATGATTCTCCAAGTGACCCGTAACACCACCTATTCAGAGGCCCTTCCACACCTATAATCTACCAAAGTATCCATCGGTTACTCATATATTACACGTATTATACGTACACGAGAACGGCTCGGAACGCCCGGAAACTGTCCGTATACTAGAGCTTTTCAATGAACACTTTCAATCAAATCCGTTGGAAAAACGTTCCAAGTACCGGTATTTGGGTGTGGAATAATTAATTAAATAATTAAATTTCTAAAACGGTTTATTTAAAAAAAACTAAAGGAATCAAAACGAAAAAGCAAGTAATTTTACTTAAAAGAATAACGTAAAATTTTGCGTAAGTGAAGTAAGTTCACACTTTCCTCCTTGATTTTAACCTAGCAAATAAAACAATAACCACAGATAAGTCTACAGAATTCAGCAGTTCTCCTTCAGTGTTCAAGACTGCAAGCGAACAAAGTCTTTCTTCAGTAGATCGGGTTCCTAAATAATTTTTGACCCTTTTAAGGCACGAAAACGATCATTCTGCAGAGCAGTTTGATGTAGGGGTGCTCACAAATATTCTTAAAGCTATCTCCACATTTGGAAAAACTAATTGAAGTTCTTTTTCTCTTATTTCTTTCAGAAGCTTTAGCGGAGTGATTTGTTTAGCACAGAGTTTTTCATTTGGATATATGGCTTCAATTTCTAGTTCAATATCAGTTTTGCTTCTCATCTTCTTAGCTGGGTTTGCTCCTTCTTTTTCAAATCTTGGCTTGACACTTTCAATGTAGGATTTAGAGTGAACAAGCTCATCAGAGAAACTCTCTTCAACATCTGAAGAGTATAAGTGGTGAAATCTATCACCAGCTTCTCTAAGTTCACATAGGTAAAGATTGTCAATGTCAGTCAAGCATTTGAAAGTGTCGTAAACCTTGTCATAACCTTTCTTTCGTTTGTTAAGCTCAAATATTTTAATAAGTCAACATTATTTGTTAAACTTTAATTTTTGTAAGATCAAAACTTGTGGGGTCAACACCAAAAATAGATTTTATCCCCAAAATTTTGCCGCCCCTAAAATTTGCTGCCCTAGGCACGCGCCTAGTCCGCCTATTCGGAAATCCATCACTGGTCAGTAACGATGAGAAAATAACTGGTCATAGCAAACAACGAGTTCACTTTGGAGTAATTCCTATCACTGATTGCAATGGTCGATTATTTTCTGACAGTTTATGATTGTTGATGGAACAAACCTATTGTCTCAAAATATAGGAGAGTCAAATTAGTCAAAAAAAGGGTTTTGAGGAATTGATTTCCAGTAAGCTGGAATAGCTTTCCTGGAGATGTTAGATAAGAAGATTGGTTGTATAATCCATAAAACGTGTACCTACAGCTAAAACCCTCCTATTTTTACTAAAACTAGTCGTAAAAATGTTATTTAAAACGCAACATTCTTTCACGTTTATCTAGTTCCAGTTAAATGTTACCCGCATTATTGAAAAGTTTCTCTTTTAATAAATCAATGTTTTTAACTACATTCTCATAACTTTTTAATAAAATGGTAAATCGTGTGGTTCAGCTTTCAACTGAAATCGTTAATGATAGACGAAAATCTCGAAACGTCTTCAAAATTATGAACGTTTGTGATATGACCTCGATGAGTTTCCGCATTAAATTAACTTGTTTCGATCACGTTTCATATTTCACTCTCACTTTGTTTATGTTTGTATAATGATGATTTTAGTTGACCCTATGGTGATTTAATCTATTAAGGATGATTGAAAAGTGATTTAATATATCGGTCTGGGATAAAACTGTGATTATTTTGGCGAAATATTGGAGGAAGGATCGATTTTAGTTTAATTGGAAGTTATTTGAGAGGCTAGGAAGACTGGGAGGCGAGTCGGTCAGGTCAACCAGAAGTAGGTGTAGGAAATTTACCATTGCGTGGAAGAAATTTGAAGGGAAGAAAGAACATATCATTGTCATTTTCACCGACAACCATGCTGCCCTAAGGACACTCGATTTCATATACGTCAATTCTAAGCGAACATGGGATTGCTTACGTGCCATGAGCACACTGGGAGATCGTTGAAAGGTCTAGGTAGCCTGGGTTCCTGGGTCATAAGGACAATGAAAAGGCGGATGAATTGGCCAGACAAGGCCAGACAAGGCTCATAAATCTCATTCATTGAACCGGATCCCTTCTGTGTTCTGCGGCGTCTCAAAATCGACATTAAACATGGCTACAAGAAAGTGGGTGGCACATAAATATCTAGAATGCTAAGAACTCTCTCCAGAACAGGGACAGTTCGCAAACATTTACGGCAGATCTAATAAGTATTGATAGGAAATCTGTCAAATCCTTGGTGTGTTTGTTAACGGTACACTGTAAACTTAATAGGTAGGCAAAGCTAATTGGGTTGATAGACGAAACCATGATCAGATTTTGCCACCTAGAGGAGGAAACTGCAGAGCGCATCCTATGCCAGAGCGATTGCTTCATGAATGTGCAATTTCTTGTACTAGGCGAAAAGAAGCCACCGGCAAGAAACTACATGAAAGGCTTAGTCCTGCTGCTTGGCTACATAAACAGTGTCGTGCTACATAATATATTAGGGCAACTTTTCTCCTGATCAAATTTGATCTAATGGTAGCTGGGAGGTACGTACCGACTCCATTATTATGAGAAAAACTTCTGAAAACATTCACAGCTGATCATTAGACCTGGGAACATGAAATATAAGTTATGTAGTTTGTAGTATGGGGTAATTTTACAAGTATATTTGAAGTTTACAGCTCTAGTTGTGTGCAAAAGTTTTTCTACCTCTATCATAAAATAGTGTGAAAATGTCTTCTGTAACAGTAAGTCTGAATCAAAATCTTCTTTAGTTTACAATTATACACTTATATTTACCTTGTATAGCTAAAATATGTTTTAATAAAACAGATGTTTGTTATATAAAGCTTTCTGCGATTAATTAAAAACCTGAAATATTATTTCACTTTCTATTTAGTAATATTATTTATGGGTTTCATGAAATTTTAAGACAAAATTGGGTATACTAACACTAATAACACTAATGAATTTATTGCCCTGTATCTTTATCCACTTTAACCATATTATGCTCAACATTCCTCGATAAAGAGACAATGATTTTCCACCGGTTGGATCAGTTGCCATTTATACTACTCCTGCTTTTTGTTAAACATTGTTGGAAAGGCGTTTTCTTCATCTTTTTAAATGCACTGGCAACGATTATCCAAAATCAATTGCACACGTGTTGGTCGCTTCTGGAATTGATTTTGGACAGACTTTGCTTGTTGTTTCTTACCAGTTGCTCTCTACCAGCCAGGTAGCAAACACTCAGAAAACTTGGGATAAACCCCGCTTATTGCGGTTTCTGAAGGGGTGAAATAATAATGGGTGGTACTTACTACTACTACTAATTTAGTCAGGCGAACCTTGGCCAAGGAAAACTCAAGCCAAGGTTCCGGCACTGAGGCCACTGGCGGGCCCATTGTGCCATTCCTGCTATTTATGCATCCATGAAGCCGAGTCCCTCGATGAAGGACCCAATCCTCTTCAGTGGATGCCTGCTTATGTCCCCGGGGGCCATAACAGGGACTCCGAAGATTCGCCTGCGTAGCACAGCCCAATTTGGACATAGGAGGAGAACATGGTACGACGTTTCGTCAGCCATGCCGCAACCCCTACATAGGGGACTTTCCTCCAAACCTAGGTTACAGAGGTGTTTCCTCAGACAGCAGTGCCCTGTTAGGAGTTCTGCTATATTCTTTAACCTACTCCTTGGTAGTTCTAGAGCAGCTCTAGCATGTCCATCAGTCCATCCCCTCAATATAAGCTTGGACTGCCTGAGACCCTGTAGAGCCTTCCAGTGAGCAAGGTGCTGATTTCACAACCAGTTCCTCGTCTCCTTACGGATTGTTTGTTTTGTAAGGCCCAAGGTCGGGTCCGGGCCGTTAAAAGGGGTAGCCGCCCCTTTCACAGCCAGCGCTTCCGCCTCTTCATTGCCTTCAAAACCAGAGTGGGCCGGAATCCATTCTAGCCACACCGTGTTCCGCCTCGCTAAGTCAGCAAGGCGTTCACGACATTCAGCAGCAAGCCCTGATTTGATGGTATATCCACTCAGGGCCTTGATTGCCGCCTGACTGTCGGTGTGTATGGTTATGCGTCGGACCGCATAACCTTTGTTTAGGTTTATCTGCGCACATTCCAAGATAGCGAATACCTCAGCCTAATATGCAGACACACCCTAACCCAATGGAACACAGACTTGTGTACTTGGGTTCGTGGAGTAAATTCCAGCCCCCGCCCCATCACTGGAGCATGAGCCATCTGTGTACCAGACGATCCCATGAGGCTGTGAATTTCCCTCTCTTTCCCAGAATTCTCTATTCCGGATCTTCACCCTATAGGGGGTTACGAAAGAGTACCTGCGCAGGCAGACATCAGCCGCTCGAGCCAGAACAGGGACAGCTCCCAGAAGCCTGAGCTTATTGACGTGCCTGCACCCTCCTTCGTTTCGCACATATCCCAAACTTTTCAAGCGTAGGAGTGCCCTCCCAGCCTCAGCCTCGATCACATGGTGAAGAGGCCGAAGTCCAGGAATCACCTCCAACGCAGCAGTTGGTGTAGTTTTCAAGCAGCCAGTCGCCCCCAAACCGACCTAGCCGTGGCCAGGGTTACCCTTGGCCACCAGACCAGAGCCGCGTATGTGAGCATCGGCAGCATGATCACTTTATAGAACCACAAGATAGTCTTGGGGGCTAGTCCCCATTTCGGACCAATGGCTCTCCTACAGGCCCAGTACGTGTTAGTCACCTTGCCCAGGCGACCATCAAGGTGAGCCTCCCATGTCAGCGACTTATCCAGGATCACTCCCAGATATTTCACTTGTTCAACCACTGGAAGTGGCATTCCACCAAGGTGCAGACCATCAGGTCTTATACCTCTCTTCTTGGTGAAAGCAATTACCTCAGCCTTGGCAGGATAAACTGCAAGTCCGTGGTCGTTGCACCACCCCTGTACCCTATTCAGGGCCCTTTGTATTAGGTTCTTGAGGACGGTGATATGCCTTCCAACAACAAGGACAACGATATCATCGGCATACCCAATTGCCAGAAAGCCCTCACCGTTTAATAAGGATATTAATTCGTCGACTACTAGGTTCCACAATGTGGGCGAAAGGACGCCCCCTTGTGGACATCCCCTTTCGACGACCATTTTAGCCACATGTTCTTTCCATGCAGCCTCTACTGTGCGGTTGCGTAGCATGGCCCCAAGCCAATGAATTACCATTGGCTCTATTCCATGATCTAACGCAGCTCTACACTTTGATTCTACAGGGGTGCTGTCGAAAGCCCCCTGTATGTCCAAGAATGCGCCCAGGGCGATCATGCCACTTTCCAGCGCCTTTTCCACCTGTGTTACCAGTTGGTGTAAGGGACTTTCCGTTGACTTGCCACACCGGTACGCATGCTGGTTGTTGTGCAAAGGATACCTAAGCCCAACCTTTTCCCTCATATACTTATCAACCAATCTCTCCAGTGCTTTTAGCACAAAGGATGTTAGACTGATAGGCATAAAGGACTTAGCCACGGTGTATGTAGTACGACCGGGCTTGGGTATGAAGACAACTCTTACATGTCTCCACTGCTCAGGAACATATCTGCTTGCCAAACAGGCCCGAAAGATATGCACTAAGATTGAACCAATAGCCTCCCAGCCCTGCTGGAGCAGAGCCGGAAAGATTTGGTCCTTCCTCGGAGATTTATAGGGGCTAAACGTACGTATAGCTCAAGTACTCCGCTCGTAGGTAACTATTTCTTTGGCTAGAATATAGTCCCTCTTACATGGTCGTTTTGTTCCCACACGCCCCATGTCAGGACCCTCCTGCCCGACTGCCTTACAACCGGGGAAGTGAGTCTCTATTAGGTGCTGCAAGGTATCCCCGGAGTTTCCGTGAAAACACCCGGTGCGATTTCCAGGCAGCCAAGAGCACTGTCAGGAGACTTCGTTAAGATTCGACGTAGCCTTGACATTTGAGGTACCGAAACGATATCCTCGCAGAAGGCCCGCCAAGCATCTCTCCGAGCCAGCCTAACCTTGCTCTTATATTCATTTCGTTTCTGGTGGTATAGTTCCCAGTCCAGATCCGACTCTGTCTTCCTAGTCCTATTAGGGTGGTACTTTATCCAAACTAAATATATTTTAAATTATTTAACAAAGTAAAAGTGAAAAGTACTGTATTGCTTGGCGTTTATTATTAGAGGCGGATTAATGTCAAGAACAATCCGACGTTGCCATATTTATAAAAGTATAAACTGTCAATTTCTTCAAAATAATAACCTTATATTTTCTTGGTTAACACAGATCATTGGTTAATTTATCGAGAAGGGCAAGGATAATTATTGAAGAAGCTATGCAGTGTTGAAAAAACGTCTTCTTCAATCACTATCCTTGCCCTTCTCGATAAATTAACCAATGATCTGTGTTAACCAAGAAAATATAAGGTTATTATTTTGAAGAAATTGACAGTTTATACTTTTATAAATGTGGCAACGTCGGATTGTTCGTGACATTCATCCGCCTCTCTATTATTATTCTGACTGCGCCCTGTCACCTGTCACCATTTACTCTTCGAGGTAGGTGGTCTCGTTGGTGAGAAATACCAGCCAACAATGGCTGGTGGTGGCCTGGTTCTAGGTGAGGGCGTTACAATTTCCCCCTTTGGTACACGAACCGTCCCGGGAGTAGGAGCAAAAGAAAGTCTATAGGCAACAGGAGCACTTCGGTCGGGTTCTCCGTCGCCGTCGTTGAACTTCTAGAGTTTGGTTGGAAAGTGTAAGATCCTCGTCCTCAGAAGAGATGGTTGGGTTCTTGGAGTCGTTGTATCTGCTTCTAATTCACAGTCGTCAGAGAGAGGGTTTAGTTCAGAAGTGGATGTGCAAGATGAGGATTTAGTAGGACGGCCTCGTCTTCGTAGAGGTAGTACTGGGACAGGTTCGTCAGTAGTATCCGCCTCTTGAAATGGTGTCAAAGCGGAAACGTGGTGTTTACCCAGTGGCACCTCGGGTTTCTGTGGAGATGACACTTCGTATGTAGTCGGGGTCACAACCTTTGTAATTATATATGGGCGAACTTTGAAGTGAAGGAATTACCAGATTTACTTAAGGCATGCACGTCTCCTAGCACGTTATCATTAATCTGAAAACTTATGTCGCGTCGCATTTTATCAGCCGATGCTTTATGTCGGTCTTGCTGCGATTCACTACTTTCGCGGGCCTCGTGCAAGGTTTCACTAAGAGTTCTTAGATAGCGGGTTATCTCTGGCACGAAATTGTCATTCTCAACGATTGCGCGAAAATCACGTTGCACATCATTCGGGATGCGCAACCCGCGACCGACTGTGAGGTAGGCGGCACTATAACCGGTAGATAGAGTGATCGGGCAGAGTTCAGAGCAAACCTAACTGCGGGAATACGATCTTTTCATGACGTATGAACGGTACCAGTCAAAATGGCCAGTTGGGGTTTCAAATCTCTATTCTTCCGCTCAACGGGATTAGCAGCGGGCCAATATACAGGGATGAGGGATTGCTTAAAACGAAAGCAATGAGCCACTTGTTGCATTACGGCGCTTACAAATTGAGTGTCGTTATCGCTGATGACGCGTCGGGGCACGCCGAAACGGAGGATAACATCTTCAATTCAACAACGAGCACAGTTTGAAGATGTAGCTTGTATTAAAGGATATATTTCCACCCACCGGCTGGCGGTGTCTTCGACAATGAAGATCCACTTGTAACCATCGGGTGTTTCCGGGGGGGCCCAAATAAATCAATGGAGACGGTTTCAAAGCATTGAGCTTGAACAGGGGTTTTAAATTTGTCGCCTTGTAACGCTGGCATTCAATGCATTTTGCGACGTAATCTGTCACTGTTTTTCGCATACCACTCCATGTAACAGCGATTAGCTATTCTATAGTAGGTCTTATCTACACCATAGTGTCCAGATAGGGCCGAGTCATGGTACTTCGATAGAATGTTAGCTACTTGCGTTTTAGGTACTACTTGTTGGGCTTCTTTGCAATCCGAATCGGGATGATACTACAGAATTCCTCTGGTCATAAGATATCCACGCTCGGACCAACGTTTGTAGTCCACATTGTCCTGATCGGGATTTTCAAACGAATCTATGATTTTCTTGTGATCAGGGTCATCTAACTGTTGCTGTCTTGTTTCGTTGAAGGGTATTCCCGGTAGGTCGACTTGTACATAGTGAACTCCTGTGAGAGGAGGTCTCGACAACATATCGGCGACGACATTTAATTTGCCAGGGGTATATTCAATTATAAGATCATATGCATGGAGAGATAGGGCCCATCGGGCCAAACGACCTGAGGGTGACTTTAGTGAAAGTAAATACTTCAAAGGTTGATGGTCACTCTGACCTATGATAGGTGATCCTTCAATGCAGCCACGGAACTTGCCCAGTGCCCATACGACCTCTAAAGCCTCAAGTTCGGTCGTACAGTAATTTTGTTTTGCCGAGGTAAGCAAACGGCTCGCGTACTCGATGGGTCTTTCCTCGGGGTACTCCCCCTGCAGTAAACAAGCTCCGAGCGCATAGGAACTAGCGTCAGTGCGAAATATAAAGGGCAAGCTAGGATCAACTTGTCTGAGAATAGGGCTTGAGCTTAAAAGGAGTTTGTGTTGTTCGAACGCACGAACTTGGGCTGGTCCCTATATCCATCTAGCGTTCTTTTTGAGGAGGTTGGGAAGAGGTTTGCTGATTGAAGAAAATATGTCAATTGGTTAACATTTTCCAGAGGTGGTCTATCCAAAATAGAAGACACCTTGTTCGGGTCGGGCTTAATCCCTTGTGGCGTGATGATATGACCAAGATATCTTACAGAGTTACAGCAGAAAGTAGACTTGGAACGATTCAAATGAAGCTTGAAAACTTTGAGGCGACAAAAAACTTTTTCAATGTCTTGTAAGTGAGTTTGAAAAGAAGAAGAGATAATTATTAGATCATCCAAGTAGGCCAGGAGATAAACGTCTTGCAGTTGCACGAAATCTGTCAATCAAGCGCTAAAACGTCGAGGGACTATTTCTCATTCCGAACGGTATGCGTGTAAATCTGAATGTACCGAACGGGCATATGAACGCGGTTTTGTCTCTATCTTTAGGATCTACGTCAACTTGATGATAACCGGACTTCAGGTCCAGTGTAGACATGAATTTAGTTTCTTTCGTAGCGTAGAGAAGATCATCCATTCTGGGTAGAGGGTATCTATCAGCTCGAGTGACAGCGTTAAGCTTTCGGTAATCGACCGTTAACCTAATACCACCATCTTTCTTGGGGACAAGAACCACTGGAGCTGCGTAGGGTGACTCACATTCCTCTATGGTACCATCCGTGAGGAGTCTATCTATTTCTTGTTTCATCTGCCGTTTGTTAACCTCGGACACGAGATATGGAGCCACTGAGATGGGGATATCATCCGTTAAAACAATTGTATGTTGAGCAAAAGGAGTTGGCTCTTTATTAGCGCAAAATACAACTCAGTTTTGTTAAAGGATGACGAACAGGGCAGTCTCCATAATACTAATAATCGTGCGGGATGTCTAGCATTATATTGGCTGCCTTGAGGAAATCTGAACCTAGTGAAGTTCGGCTTTGGGCATGTTCAGGGACGGAAGAGCATGTTCGCGGTTTCCTAGGACAATTTTTACCTGGAAAAATACAGCAATGACAGTGCTGAACTTTCCATCTTCCAATGTCATTACCGTAGACCTTATGGTGTAGGGATTTTCCTCTTTCAACATGATATTTCGTAGCATCGCTCCAGCAATGCTAGATTGGGCACCAGAGTCAAGAAAGGACAGCCCGTTTTGACCTTGAATTGTGACCTGGGTGAGTGGACGCATAGGTGGATAAATATTAGATTTATATTCCTCCTGATACAAGGAAGTGCATAAAAACTCATTAGCACTACCAGCATGGGCACTAGATGTACTCACCTGGGCAATTTCAACATGTTTGGAAGAGTTAGGACAATTAGATTTAACATAACCTGGGGCTTTGCAGCCATAGCAGAAAAGTACAGAATTTCCAGTTGAGTTGGCAACGTTGCAATCCCTTTGAGAGGTATTATTAGTGCTATTACTTCTAATTGATGCATATTTACGACATTCACCTTCAGTATGACCATAATTTTTACAAAACACACATTGAACTCTACTTTTACGATTGTTGTTAAAATTATTGTTCACATTTGAATCATTTGGTTCGCATTTTATGTTAACTGCTTTTTGACTGGCACGAACATCGCTTTGATGTGAACACTCATGAAGAGATTGTTCAATAATTCGAGAATTTACAATGAGATCTTTAAATGTATTGACTTTATTTCGCGGCAGTTTCTCTCTAATACGCGAGTTTTAATAACCATATCTAATTGTACGAAATTTTAGAATATCAGTTTTTTTCATTGCCTTGTTCACGCGAAAATAGTTCTCTATAAATCTGATACGCGGGTTTAGGATAACCGTATGCATGCTTTAAGACTTCCAGAGCTTCGTCAAAAGTAGTGGTCGATGCCTTGATTCCCTGCCACCAAGTAGCTGCAGCATCATGAAGTAGCATGCTGAGGCCTTTTACGGCATGTTCATCTGATATATTAAGGCCTTCTTTATATACTGTGATTGCATCAATGTATGCTTCGATATCTTCGTTCGCTTTTCCACAAAATCTATGTTTACATGCTGAGTAATTAGAATTTGTACTTACAGTTGAGTTAAATAATGTTAGTCTTCAATCTTCAATAGAATGTTTTCCGTGATTTTTTTACCAATCAGATCTTCTGTTTCAGACTTATTTGTTGATATATCCTGTAAATTTTAATTGGCAATTTTCATAAATCAATCTAGAAGCTACTTTTAAATTTGTGGCTCGTTATTTTTCTTGATAAATGTTTTTTAAAAAGCTTTTTCGAGTGTTGAAAGATAAAAAGAATTTAGTGATTTGCTGCTAATGAGTTGTAAGTAACTTTCTACAAGTATTAAAAATAAATTATTAACACATAAGCATTTCCTCGTTATTTCAACTTGATTAAGACTAATTTTTTTATATCGATAACTTTAAAATTTTGACCTAGAAAAACAAACAGCATTCTTGGTAAAAAAATCTTCCGAATTCTCACGAGTTTTGTTAAAAAACTGTGTAAATGTGGATTGTTACATATTTCGGTTTCTATCTTCTGTAACGGTTTAGGTTCATTCGTTTTGGTTCAATGTCAGAATTAATGAAGGCATTGTGGCGGAGACGGAGAAACACATTGCGGTCGAGTTAATAAAAAAAATAAGTCGATAAATTATTATGTACAGTTATTCAGTAGCTATTATGTGTCTCTTCAATTAGATAATTATGATTTGATGATTTACTATTATTTTTCGTTTGTGTAAGTAATTTTTAATGAATAAATTATATTAAATTTTTTCACATATTTTAGGTACAGGAGTATTGACTAAAAATGTCCCTACTTGTTATAATCGCAGATAGAAGTACCTATAATAATGTAAAAGATCTACGATTTACAGTGAGAAAAATATATAATTTTTTAAATCGTATTTTATTCCATCTTCGTGAAGCCTATATGCAATTTAATATTTCGTTATTTTTTTGACAGTGTAGATGGCGGCGGCTACAGCAGCCGTTCATACTGAAGATGTGTTTTGATTATTAGAGTACTCAAAAAAAGTTTTATCAAATTTCTATGATGCGTATATATAGAATCACTACAATTATTATTTTTTGTGAAATTTAACTTTTTTTAACCCTCCGTTCCTCGGCTGGACAATTGTGACATATTAGCACGGGTGTGACATTTTTTTTGATAAAATATTTTTATTTAATTGTGGTCAAAGTGAATCCTTTTATAAATTTTTAATATAAAATCGGCATTGAGACATTGGTTTTAATCATAAATGAAGATTAACTCAAACCCTACAATGTTCACTCTTTTTTTGTTTAATTCAAAACTTACCTAAATTAAAAAATAAAGAATATTGCAAAAAAATATTTATTCATGAATGGTTAACTTATCATAAAAAAATAATTAGGAAACAGAAGAAAGATCCATACACAAAAGAGGGGGGATGAAATTTGAACAATAAATTTTTCAAGACATTCTTGAGAACAAGCCTTTATATGTTCCATGCATAACCAACATTTACAGAATTTGCAAGAATAACGTGTTTTGCGCCTCTTGCAATATTTGTAATTTCCTCTTTTGCCAGGGAGGGGATCTGGTTCATTCTCCTCAGCAATAGGGGAGAGTAGGGAGACTTGATCCCATTTTTAGTATATTGAATCTAGATCGTACTATACAAGGTATTTCTAATTTTTCTGAAATTCACTACAATGTAATAACCTTAATATAAACATTAACACTTAAATTATCGTAAAAAATTGTTTAAGTACCAAGTGGAAAAATGTTTAATTATTTTCCAAATGGGATCAAGTGTCCCCCTCTCAGGGAGACTTGATCTCCCTATCTGGGAGAGTTGATCCCATTAGGATCATGTCTCCCTCTCCTATTGATTAGTAAAGTGCACTTAAATAAGGAAATTTATACAGATAAATAAAGTAATAATCTATGGGAGTATTTATATTTATTTAAATATTTGCAGTTTATCCAATACAAACATTAGGAAATCTTATTTTGAAGTTATAAAGTCCACGTCTGACATCAGGTACTGGCAAAACTCTTTTTACGTCATCTGTGGGCACAAGCCCCTCATCTTTAGTTACTGGGAAGTGAAAATGTGCCTCTTTCTACCTTAAAAAGTTTACTAGTACCTCTGAAGCTGTTGATTGAACTTCGGTCACCTGCCCTACAAAATAAGTTGTTCCCTTCTTTCTGCTAAACTCAACGAATACAAAGTCCCCAATTTTAGGAGCGCATGCCTCGAAGAAATCGTCCACCTCCACTTCGAAATTGCCACTATCACTAGCTGGATCTAAAAATGGGTCGATATCATCTAAGCTATCGTCACTGGCCTTCCAAGCCTCTTCATCTTCAGAACTCTCGCTTTTTGGTCGCTCTTTATCTTTCTTTGAATTGTTTTTATTTTTGGGACTTTTCATCGTTTTTGAAAAATTCTTTCTCACACCTGAAGCCCTCATTTGACGCTCTGCTTCTTCTGCTTCTAATTCCTGTTTCTCAGGTGAATCAGTAAAAATTCTACATCGACCTCGTTTACGACCTGTCGCTTGCTTCGCAACCCTCGGTGGGGCCTTGGGAAATGGGAAAACTTCCATTGGGGACACCATTGTAGACACAGAAGGTTGAACTGGCGATTGATCACGATGGCCAGATGGTCCGAGCTGAGGACTAGGTGAACGAATTCTAGGCAATTCTGAAGCATCGGAATCTGGAGTTTCTCCCATAGGATTTATCCTATCGGTCACTAAACTTGAGCAGAACCCATCGTCTCTAGAGATATTGGAATGGAATGGAAAAATTCCGGACACTCTGAATCCACTAATAATATCTGCTGGAGAAAAAGCTTTGGGGTAAGCTTCTCCAAGGAGGCCTGGAATGTCATATATTGTTATATTTTTTCCTCCATGACTGGTCATCCAATCAGATGCAGCACAATTGTAATACGTTTTCAAAGGTCCGAAAATGATTCGGTCCAGTGGCTGTAACTTGTGTGATGTATGCGGTGGCAACGTTAGAAGGATAAGACCATTGGCTCGGGCAAAATCGATAACTTCGAGGTTTACGTGGCTGTCATGGTTATCGAGAATAACTAATTGTTTGTTTTCCGAAGAGCAGTGAGAATATTTTTGAAAATGTTGCAGATATTTGCAGACATTTTCTTTTGTCATCCATCCAGATGGATGAGGAGCTCCTGCGGAACCAGGTGGTGCACCTTGTAGCATGCGATCTTGCCAGTTTACACGTGGGAAAATTAGGAAGGGAGGAACATGATTTCCACAAGCATTTACTGCACTACAAATTGTTATGAGCTGTCCTCTTTCACCCGACGTGACTTTCGAAAAAGGTGCTCACTGTAAATTTATTAAATGCGGAACTACGGGCTAGTCTAGTGGGCTCAGGAGTTCTGAGAGATAATCGGCTGTGTCTCTCCATAAAACATTTTACCCAATCCCTGCCTGCTATTTTTTTTTATTCCCAAGATGGATGAATCTTTTTATTATTTGCCTTAGCGAACTCATAGGCAAGTTCGCGAAACTTTTTTAAAGATAAACCATAATTTAAGCGAGATGCTTGAATAAGATATTCTGAAAGCTGCAGTTCTTCTTCACTTTTAAAAATTTGTGCTTTTTGAAACCCTGGCAAACGATCTTCTCCTCGTCCAATTATTCGCTTTAACGTCATTACATTGATGTTGAACTGTTTAGCAGTACCTTTAAAGGACCCCCCATTTTTCCCTGCAGCTACAGCTGCAGCTATAATTTCAGAATCGTACTGAACACGCTTCTTTGCACCAACTTTAGGTTTGTAATTTTTTGGCATCTGAAATAAAATCGAAAAAATATTTTACAAATAAAATTACATAAGGGAGACTTGATCCCCCCAATTAAAACTCGATAAGCTAGACTCGATCCCCTGATCATATCTCCCTTAACGCAATGGGATCAACTCTCCCGAGAACACACTAAATATTTAAAATGGCAATAAATCAAAACATAACCTAAATTACGCCGTACACATCAGCTAAAAATATTCGCCAGATTCCACACAACGACACTAATATACTATAAACCAGATTTTGTTTATACATAGTAGGTAAATAAACATTTAGTACTCACCATAAAATATTTTTAACACAGTAAAATTAAAAAAACTCTCATAAAATCATAGCAAGCAATACCTGCATATTCGGATGAAGCTTGTTGACTAAAAGTGCGTGATACTCAACCAGTGTTGCCGACGAAACTCGGTACACGATATTAGGGCGGTAAATTCAAAGTGGGGATCAACAATCCCTGGGGATCAAGTCTCCCCACTCTCCCCTACCGGCAAGTCTCATAGCTGAAGAACGTACAACTCTTGGGATGCGGTTGTCGCACGCTCTTCTTTTCATTTGGTACCTCAATAATTCTATCTGGAACAACCGACGACATTTAGCGAACTCTCCCTTGTAAATGACAAATGCATTGTCGTTTGGTGTTTCGCGCAACATTGAGGGATGTGACCATACGGTCAACCACATCTACACCACTTTTAGTTTGATTGTAGAACGAGATGATTTCTGGTTTTCTCGAATCACCAGTCTTTTCATCAATCTTATCATCTCTGTGCAACGAGTAAACGAGAAGTAGATTTTTTCCTGCTTTGGGTATAGGTATATGACACGGCTGTCATGTTTTCGCCGAATGCAAATAGTGAAGACCCTACTTCTCTCTCCTTCTTTTGACTAATTTGGGGTGAAAGTTCCCTTTTATTTGCTTGCTATTATCAATCAACGGTAATGTTTTTACAATGGGGTATCCCGTAAACCAACGATCTAACGTTACGTTACGTCGTGATCCTGACAGATGGGAAAGCATTCTTTCCGTTACTGCATAGGTAGAATTGTCAGTTTTATATGGACTATCGGGCTGAACACCAGGATAAATTTCCAGCTGGCTGGTGTAAAAAGTATGGGAGTCAACAAGTGAGAATACTTTTAGTCCATATTTGTTGGGCTTCTGAGGCATGTACGATGCATACGAAAATGGCTCCTTCCTCTGAACGCAAGTAGCATTTCGTCTAGTGCCACATAGTCTCCCACTGCATAATTTTTCTAACAGTTTGCGTTAAATGTATCAAAAATATTATGAACTGCTGCAAGGTTATCCACTAGCTTTCTTTGTTCTCTTCTAGTCGTGGTATCATCAAATCAACCGACGTTGGGCCATTGTTGCAGGAAATATTTCATATAACATACCTTTTGATGACCAAAATTCTCTCAAATATGCTCTTGATCCATGATAAAGTCCACACAAATATAACAAAGCAAAAAATGCTCGTATTTCTGTAGAGCATGTAGACCTGCAATCACTTTTATCTTTGTATCTAATAGAAACTTTTTCTATATATGTTTGTATTTTCAACTATTCAACATTTTTTGTGAAATTTAATATTTCTTTTTTTTACAGAGTAGATGACTGCGGCTTTAGCTGTCGTTGTTACTGATTTTTTTTTCTAAGTTTTTGGCACTGGCAGAGCCAACAGGCCAGCTATGTTTTAGGTTGTTTTGTCAATTTTTCATTTAAAAAGTCATGTTAGTTATTGTTAGTATTTGCCTGATAAATTTTTTATTTTTATATGGATACTAATTATTTTTTTCCATATTTATTTTGCTTTATACATATATATTTTTTTGTTACTTTTTTTATATTTTTATTATTATTTTTTAATTTTTTTTTAATTATTATTATTTTTTTTTCGTTTCAGGCTTACAATACTTTGTTTTGGGGTAGCACTGCTACTTACATATTTATATTATTAGTTTTTACATAGTGATATAATATATTATAAATGCTATTCTCCTCCAATTTCAGCAGATTACTGATAAAAGAAACAAAATTAAAAGTAGCAACAATAATAGTCGTGGTTGAATTCCAATTAAAAACGAACAAAATAATTAATATACTACTAGGAACGTACAAAAGTTATATAAACAATTAATATTAATATAATTTTAAGCTCTTCTTCTTACTTAAACTAACAATATTTTTCACTCTTTCAGGCATCTGCTAAACTCAACTGGAAAAACCATCTCCAAATCTACAGATTCCACGCCAACAGAACGTTTTACAAAACTAGACGACTCGACAAAAGTAAGTTATACTTTCTACCAAAAAAAAATTCAAATCACAAACGAATGTTTTACAGGAACAACAACGACCGCCGATATATAACCCTGAAGATTACGCCTATTGGATTAAAAAATGGGGGAAAAAATCCGTTCACGGCATAGTTTCTTTGTACTCGAACTCCAGCATGTCTGATTTGGAAAGCAACAGCTCGCAAAGAAGTTCTTTTAGAGATTATAGAAATCCGATGCTAAGTTCTTCCGGAATGGAAATGACGTTAAGGCAGTTTGGAACGGTTTCGGAATTATTGTCGAAACTTAAATGTGATTTGCGGTTAGCGTATCCTAGGTAAGTTTGTAACGGTAAAAGTATGCTTTTAGCTGGGCGCCAATTTGTAACGGTAAAGGCGCCAATTTGTAACGGTAAAAGTTGTACCTCACAGGGCACCAGCTCGAAGGGCTCCGGCTAGAGACTCCTCTCAAGGGTGATTCGACCCCAAGTTTATGCTGCACAAGTGATACAGGAAGGTTGTAAAAGTTGAGGGCGCCACTACCTTTTTAACGATGAAAACTACAAAAAACTAAGGCGGAAAAGGTAGAAACGCCTTGTAAAATTTAGATAAAAGTTAATAAAGAAAAGTGACCCTGGGCGGATCTCCCTCAACTTTTATAGTTGAGGATTTTAATAAAAAAAAAATTAAAAACAAAATTTTGATTTATTCTGCCACAGGAAATGAATAACGGAATTTAATAGAGGAATTTGTACTTTTATAGGTACTTAGCTTAGATGAAGTGGTTTCCTGGAGAAGAAGTCAGGTCTTGATCCGAACTGATGAGTTCTGTTCTAGGGCGGTAGTTTGGGGGTTCTATCCTTGGCTATATTCTTGGGGTTATATTCTCCGGTTTATATCCTCGGCGTTATATTCTAGCCTAGGGTTATATTCTCGGCGTTAAATTCTTGGGTTATATCCTAGCCTAGGGTTATATTCTCGGGTTCTATCCTAGCCTAGGGGCTGTGCTTACCAAGAAGTACAAGTGGATCAGGGATATGTAGGAACTTGAATGTTATGGCACATTATGTTGGTCAGCTTTTCAGGTTAAAGAAAAGGAAGGCAGTTATTTGAAAGTCAAAAAATTGATTTAATTTACTGAAAGCTTTCCAACATTATATGTTCCATGTTAAAACAGTAAAAATAGCAATTATCGGCTAAATTAAAAAAATATACTAATGATCCGAAAGAAACTAATAATAGCAAAAAGTTATTTATTTAGTTATATGAAAAAATATCGTGCTTAGGAAATATATGAAACCGGCACTGGCGTTACGAAAGAATATTTTATAGGTTAACGGTAATTTATAAAAGTGTTATTTTATAATTAAAAGAGTTATTTCGCAACTGAAAAAGCTTGAAAATGTTTGTATGAAAGTAAAACAGTGAGTTATAAAAGAATATTTGGCTTAAAACTACCATATTAGTATAAAAGAACAGTTTATGACCACGTGTTGAATTTAATTTCGTCTCTCTGTAAAAAAATAAAGAATGCATACGAAAATTATATCAGACAGTACTTTAGAAGAAGCTTATTAATTATAGATTATGATTTTGAACTTACCACAGCAAAATTCCTAAGATAGATACTTAAGATATGAAAGATAGCGAAAGATGATCTGTTCCCTTCGGCGGTCGTTAACAAAAAGGGGTGTTTAACGTGGCGTTGTGCAAAAAATGGAAGCGTCCGTTGGCAAACGTCAATTGTCTTACGTTCGGGGTAGAAGAGTTTGGGATCACAGAACTATAATTGGATGTGGCTAGTGACGACGAGCGCTAATTAAAAGGATTTATTCTGTAAAATCGAAACAGGTCGATAGACATGTTACAAGTTTCTAACCTTGAAGTATAACTGTCATTATAGACAGAAGCGTAACGAAAGTTATAGCAAATTTGACACTATATTAAGGTCTCGTTTTATAATTTGCAGTTGAATTGTCAGAGTTTACCTTTAATAAACAGCGACTCTGTATTATACAGTGAGGACATAAAGTTTAGAACCGTTGGGTATATAGTGTTGAAATTTGGAACGATAATATAATGACCCATTCTGCATTTTTTAACACATCAATGACAGCTCTGAATGTTAAAGTGACAGCTGGGCGGGCATTTGGAATATTTTTTTAAATGGAAATGGGGGTCGAGTTATTATTAGTTTGAAGGTCTTTTTATGCTCAATACATTCCCCACATTTGAAAACATCAGGTTCAATAGTTTCAAAGTATAAACCAGTAATATCAGTTTATAACAATATTCTGTTAATTTGTGTACTATATCTAGTAGGCTAGGTGTCATTGTTGATTGTTGCTGTCATGTTTTTTAATACCTGAATTTAGGTTTGACTAAATTTTAGCTCGAAATTGTCTACAATGGCTCGTTCCTTACAATACAAATTTGAAGCGGTTATTATTTTTGGCGAAGCTAATAGAAATTACCATTCTGCTGTTCGTATGTTCAATGAACGTCAGCCTGAACGCCAAATATGCAGAAAATTAAAAAATTTCAAGAAACTGGTTCGGTAAAAAACGCTCAAAGGTCTGGGCTGCCAAAAATTGGGGAAGATGTAAAAGTCCAGGTTTTAGCTGAAATGGTTGTAGATCCCCAACAGCCATCGAAGCACGTGGCCGAGGCATGCAATATTTCGCGCACTTCTGTCAAAAATATTTTAAAATGCCATAAATTTCATCCATACAAAATCGAAATTATGCATGAATTAATAGAAGATGATCCTGATAGACGACTCGAATTTTGCGAGATTATGTCAGGAAGAATCACAGGGAATCAAAAATATTTGCGAAATATCTGTTTTAGTGACGAAAGTACTTTTTTTTAAACGGAAGAGTTAATACTCAAAACTGGAACTGTACATACTCCTCGTATTGAGAATCCTATTTTTTTTTCGGGTCGAGATGGGAAACCCATATTCGAATGGGTCCAGGACCCAAACAGTGTTGGACTCATCCCAAAGGGGATGCCTACCGTCCCAACCCACCTCAAACTCGCCGGGACCCCCGCCTCGGAATCACTATCCTAGCATACTTCGAGACGGGCGGCGGTCCCTCGCACTCTCTCCGCTCACACCGTCGTCTTCTCCCTACTATCACTCCTACCTCTCATGCCATATCGAGTCTCTCCCCCTAACCGTGCTCTCTACTACTCTAATCACCTCCATCTCAACATTATCTCCACCATGTTCTATCAGTACACCGCCTTCCCTACTTTCCTCTCCAACTTCTTCAGCACTTCCTCGTTCCTCCAGCATCTAAACACATGCCCCAAATCATCCTCCACTTCACACCTCTCGCACACTCCAGTCTCTCTTTTTCAAATCTTGTGGAGGTACCCTACTCTCGACCCATGTCCAGTGAACACCTGTGTCAAGAATAAGTTCACCTCCCCGAATTTCCGGTCCATCCAATCTCTCCTATTTCCAATCGCTCCTTTTAGCGCGTCCTCATACTCTTCCCACCTTCTCTCCATTTCTCTCTCCATCCATTCATGTACTTCCTCTCTGGTCGCAACCCTCCAGCGTTTGTTCCTAGCTCTAGCCTTCACGTCCAATGGATAGGACCTTTCCAGCACCGCTGCTGCCAGTCCACCCACTGTCCTGTACCCCTGCACCACCCTCAGCAGTATTCCTCTCTGCACCCGCAGGAGTGACCTAACCCTCGCATTCACTCATCCCCGCTCTTTCACCTCACACCTCCGCACCGTACAGCATACTCTGCTCTACCGTCCTACCAATTACCCTCCTCTTCCTCTCTCCTGGCCCTTTCACATTACACATCAATCTCCCCAGCCATGCTGCCCTCACTTTCCCCTTCTCTTCAGCCTTTCCTTCACCATCACCCCCACCACTTCCCTCGTCTTGCTCCGTCCCTTCACTAGCAACCCCACCGTGTTATCTTCCGCCACTTCCAGTCCGCACCGCTCTATCTTCCGCCACTTCCAGTCCGCACCGCTCTATCTTCTCCACAATCTTCCTACACATTATCTCCGCATTTCTTTCTATCTCCGCCTCTCCCTTTACCGTACATACCAGACACACATCGTCCGCATACACCGTAATCTCACATCCCTCTTCACATACTATCCCACAAACCTCATCAAACACACACACTTCCAAAGCGTCGGTCAAAGAACCGAGCCCTGCGGCACTCCTGCCTCCGTCTCCTACCTCTTCCCTCTGGAATCTACAATCACACGCCCCGTCAGGTAGTCCTCCACCATTTTAACCAACCCCTGCCCCACTCCAAGCCTCAGCCTCAGCCCGTTTGCTGACACTGTTGAAGGCGTTCCCAACGTCGAAGAACACAAGTAGGGCCAATTTCTTATTCCTCCAGCTGCCCTCTCTAGCTCTTTCCACCAAGGCCATTACCTTCCCCAGTGCCGAGATGCAAGATTTCCCCTTCGTCAACCCGTGCTGGTTTACCCTAAAACCCCCATTCCTACCAATTTCCTCCTCAATCCCATCCTTTATTATTCCCTCCATCAATTTACCCATACCACACAGCAGGCTGATAGGCCTGTAGTCCCCTGTCCGCTTCCCCCCTCTACCCGCCTTCTTCATCAGTATCACCCTGGCCATCTTCTATCTTTCCGGGAACTCTTCCTCCCTCAGCAACATATTGAATAGTTCCCAGAAGTACTCCCCATTGTCATCCAACAGCCTCTTCATCATATCACCCCTCAGGCCATGTATCTCTGGGGATTTCCTCACTTTAATGTTTCTCCCCCCCTCCTCTACTTCCCACTTCTCTACCGGCCTTATCCCCCTCATTTTCCCTACCCCCTAGTATCCTGGATTTCTCGAATTCTAACCCCCACTCATCCTTCTCCCCCTGTGAACAATTTTTTGTATAATTTCCTTCTCCCAATCCTCCTCTAGCATCTCGTACCTATTTCCACCCATCATCTTCACCGCTATCTCTTAGGCCTTTCCTTATGGATTGTTTTCCAATTCCCCCAGTAACTCTTCCCACTTCCTTCTTTTTTCCCTCTCCACCCTACGCTCCAGTTCCTTCTTCTTTTCTTTGTATCCCCCTTTTTCCTCTATCTTTCCTCTTCCCCTCAGCATCCGTCTTCGTTCTTTCTTACACTCCCTCAACAACTCCTCTATTTCCTCATTCCACCAGTAATTGGCCCTCCGCTCACTCCTATTGCCCCTCTTTCCCTCTCTGTAGGTACTGGAGTGATTAAGACCCCTATGTTTTCCGGGAGGGACACACACAGTTCCCCCAGAAACTTAATGTCTGGGCGGGCATTTCGGGAAATTATATCATAGGTTCCATTTTTCTGGAAGGAAATCTTAATGGACCTGAATATGTTGCAAAATACAATTGCTCCCCTTATTGATGCTGTTGTTGCCCAAAATCCACATGAGTTTCAAGAGGTGATATTCCAACAAGACGGAGCCCTGCCTCACTATTTTAGGAAAGTCAGAATTTACCTTGATGAGAATTATCAAGATAGGTAGATTGGTCGTCGAGGTCCTACAGAATGGCCAGTTCGATCGCCAGACCAGACTCCCGTAGATTTTTTCTTTGTGGATATGTTAAATCCGATGTGTATAAAATGGCTCCCGGATCACTGAATGAACTTAGATAACGAATTACGGATGTTTGTTTAAGAATAACGCCACAGATGATTCACAATGTGAGAGAAGAATTTACTCGTAGAATATTTATTTGTCAGGAAGTTCTTGGTGGTCATTTTCAACATCTTCTGAAGTAACAAGTGTTTGTGCTTTTACTTTTAATTTAAATTATTTCATATTTTTTTTGCTTAGATTATTTTAGGTTAGGTTAGGGTTTGTTCAATGTTATTTGTTTACTTTCACATTATGTTTTGTTTTGAAACATAAATAATTTACAATAATTGTGTCATAGTATGTAGGATAAACGCAGAAATCGTTATTACTGGTTTTTACTGGTACCGAATTGTTTATAAAACGCATTTTTAGTGAACCGGCCCTAAATGTATATGTGTCGTTTTCTATTGGTCAATATATTGACTTTTGAAGATTATTGCGTTTCTTTCGTTTTTTAAAAACATTCGCAGTTATGTAGGTACTTATAGTTATTAGAATATAAATGGAATCGGAATCTGTATAATTACGTAAACCTATAATTTTATTAGTCTATTTTGAATCAACTGTTTCTTTATAAAATTATACATTTTAGTTCGTACGAAATAATGAAGGTACTTGAAGAGCAGTCACGTACAAGAGAACATTTTAGTACAGTTGAGTGCCTGCTTGCGGGTCAGTAAATAGAGTACTGCATGGTTTACTTCAAGGACTTTTAACTACAATGTTGTATACTAAGTCAGACATTAAATATTTTTTATAAAAACACTGGTGTAAGAAAAGTCACTATTATATACTGTTTTGTAACTGATGTATGCCAATAATATGAAGACTTTGGATTTAAAAGTCAGTGTTGAGATTCAATACTGACACTAACGGCTAAAAATGTAGAAATAGGGTAGTAGAAGTTTACGGAAATACCGTTATGATATAAAAGGAAACAACTTCTATAATCAAAAATATATTGTAAATAAGTGTATAAAAAATATAAAATATACGATACAAGTTAGAATTTTACGCATGGAATTTTCAAAAACACGGTATCTAACAAGCCGCTTTCGGACAACAACAAGGCATACAACATTGGGCTGGACCCATACAAACCGGCGGCGGAGAAAGACAACTCGGTTGCGGACAAGTAATACACGTGGGATCGTCATCGTCGCATTCTATGTACTCTCCAGGAGGTCCGTAGCTAAGCCTATTGATAGTGTTATCCTCCATTCTAAGCTTGGGTGGAACGAATTTTGGTTTTTCTGCCCAAGGCATATCCATACGTTCTGGAGGCTTCCACGGTTGGTAGGACATCTTTTGTACAGTTTTGCCGCTGATTTTACCGCATGGAGCTGGAATGGCATTAGTAGGTCGAAAGGGTACTACTCTAGCTTTTTCTAGATCTTGTGGCATGTAGGACAGTCTATTTACAGTTTTGTCGCTTAGAGGACAATCCGAGGAATAAAGATTTGTTAATGGTTTAACGGGAGTCGTTTTAACCGCTGGTTTAGGCACGTAGTCGTGCTTCTGTGTAGTAATATCCTGCATGGGACCCGTTCCTATTAGTTTATGTTCACAAGGATAAATGGGGCAAGCCGGTTTTGATTTGTGCGGCTGGAAAGACATTCTGTTTACGGTGTTTTGGGATATTTTACCCTCACCAACGCACAAATTATTCTCTGGTATAATTTGTACCGGCTTTTCAGCTTCGACTGGTATGTAAGATTTCCTATAAATGGTGTTATCCTCCATTTTCATTTCTGGTGGAATGAATTTCCTCATTGGGGCGTACGATTTTGGTCTGGGTGGTTGTACGTACTTGCATCTTCTCGCTAGTTTTTTCGGTACAGGGACTGAAGGGACGTTAATGGGGACACAAACATTACAGCATTCATTCGGTGGTACGGGACATTTGGGTAAATTATCTGCAACCACTGGTATTGTGCACGGTTGAGGACAGCATGGAGGAGAGCACGGTGGACATGAACCCGGACCTGTTGGAAGCGGTCCACAAGGTTGACAAGAAGCCATCTCTAATTCCGATTAAATATGTACGGACAAAAATAGTATGACCGAATTTTGAGATATACTTTTTCAAAACGTCAGAAACATTGTCAAACTTTCGTCAACGGTTACTTGCTTTTGAACGGCGAACTTTTGGACCGCTTAGTGCGGATCAATTTGACATGAAACTAAGTTAGTATAGATGTGTTACCAACATATTTAGAATATAACATGGCGACCATGCTGTGACGATCATAATAGTCTATACCTTGTTTTTAAACTAGGAGGAGCATTTAAGGAAACTTCAATCACACCACTAGAAGTCACTAGATTGGGAGTCTGTTCCGAAAGGGTCGTGTTCAGACTTTTTTAAGTACTTGACAATTAC
Source organism: Lochmaea crataegi (assembly GCA_947563755.1). Lineage (NCBI taxonomy): Eukaryota > Metazoa > Arthropoda > Insecta > Coleoptera > Chrysomelidae > Lochmaea > Lochmaea crataegi. The sequence goes on along the minus strand of OX387422.1, from coordinate 118,139,119 downwards.
ATGAAATATATATTGTTCTGTTCGCAGTTGTCGTGGCCAATGAGGGATCAAGGCATGTCTAAATATCGAATCATCAAATCAAAAGTCACATTATTGTGAAAAATTGGTTATAAAATGGTTATAAAAAGTAGTTTATGTAATATTTGTTAATAATTAGAGGATCCCTTGCCTTCTATATCTTTTATCAATATTGAACTGGGCACACTTTCCTATAGCGGAAATTTCAGCCTGGAAAATACTTTGGGTTTTTCCTCAAGCGTTGTATTGAATCCTTGGAAATATTGATTTAAAAATTCAATAATTAAAGCAGTTTTTTCAATTAGTTCGTTCATTAAGTACTTGAAGGACTTGGTTTGACATTTGCCAACGCCATCAAATAGACGTCCCACGTGGGTGTTTTCACAAAAAAAGCAAACAATTCATTCAAATACCAATTTAATTTAATCTCAGTCAAGGTATGTTTGAGAAATTATTGATCCTCCAGTCAAAACGTCCAACTACTTAATTTAATTAAATATTTGTGTAGTTGAATAAATACAAATCTTTAAGGACAGATGGTTTTAACTGAAATTATTTTTAAATATTGTTTTCGAGTGGTTTTGTATTGTCGGTGAACCTTGGGAGATTTTTCGGTTTGCCAAGAAATATTCAAGTACCTTGTGAAGTGGGTACTTATATTAACGTAGAAGGTCTGATGGAGTTCTAAAGACTGTTGAACTATTGTTTTTTTTTTTACCTTGCAAACATGTAGAAATTATAAGGAGATCGGACTCCATGTATTCCAATTTCTGATCATGGTAGAGGGCGCCAGTTTAAATCCAATACCAAAAACATCTGACTGCAGAACAATAACAGACAATCATGAGCCTTGCATACACTTTCAGTTCATGGTGTTTTATTGGTTGCTAGCTCATATGACAGTATGTAAGGTATGTGAGGTTAGGTATTGGATTAGCAGTGGCTACGCTGCGGTGAAAAAACAAACTGCTTAGATAGGCGATTTTGAGGACAGGTTTTGTCAATTTTTCCGTATAAGTTTTCATTCGCTATTTTCCGGAAACTAAAAATGGTTAAAGCAACTGGAAAACCAGGCACTAGATAATAATTTTTCATTATAAAGATTTGAGTTACTCTTTAGATGGTTGTCATGTTTTGACAGTACGCTTCATTTGCAAATTTTTCATTACCAGATTCTTGTATAATTTCACAGAGATATTTAAATTAGGAAATCCTTTTTATTTTCCCATCTTCAGTGCTGAAGAATTTTGGAACTAATTATAATTTTTCAATTATCATTCTCGTAAAAACGTTCGATAAAAAATGTATCCAAGCTTTAAGACTCTCAATACACAGCCATAAGGTTGTCAGATGAAACAAAAATAGTATAAGCTAATTACTTTTACAATCTAAAACATTTCTTCGTGTGGATATACCACAAGACATTCATTTACAATTGAAATTTAATAATTTCAAGGTGTTTGAACTCATCCATCTGGCAGTGAACTAGGAAGTGACGTAATCTAATTAGCATTATTTTGGTTCAGATTTTTACTGTTAAAAAAAGTTTTAACTGTATAAATCATCTATTTGTTTTTCAGTTTCATTCAAGAATTCGTCGCAGATCCACTAGATGGCGTAACAATCCTGCTGGATCTTCTTCGCGCTATTCAACTAAGCCAGTCAAATAACGGTCAAGTTCAAAACTGTTCACCGAACGGAATTGCTCCAAAGCTACCTCCTGCTCTTCAACGTCGGACCTTACTAGACGAATTGGCTTGTCTGCAATGTTTGTATAATTGTTGCGTACGATATTCCGAATCCGTACGAAAATTAACGTCAACTTCAGCAGGTTTATTCACGCTGGCTATTTGTATCATGAGCAATGTTAACAAATCGAGAATATTGGCATTACAAGTAAGTATATTGAGGTGCAATGCGTAAGGCCCGTAAATGCAACCCAGCAAACATAGTTAACTTGAAATGGATCTCAGACACAGGAGGGCAGCAAAAGCTGGGTTCCTTTTGGGTGTCATCTTTGATTCGTATTCTCATCGTTGTATATATAAATAGATTTCACGATGCTATGCTTGTTTAGTTCATAAATCTCCAAGAGTATTATTTTAAAATATCAATAATTAAAATCACAGAACTTTTTATATTTATTTATTTGTTACAGTTATTAAGTAAAGCTTGTGAACCGCCGACAAGCAATCATTCTGCTGTTTCCGAAGCTATGTCTACGTTGAGATTAAGATTCGGTGAACCAGTCCGCTTCCGTTTTTTGGTTGGAATGCTTAGTTCGGCTGGTAGTCACGTGGAATTGTTGACGGCAGGATTGAAATTCATCAATTCTTTCCTTGGTACTGCTGGGACTGTTCAAAAACGAATTTATTTGCAAGCGGAGCTGGAACAGGCCGGGTTCGATTTGGCGACTATAAAAAAGGTTATATCTCATTATTATTACTGTGACATTATACAGTGCCCGTCTAAAGTCTCCCCCCCTATCTATTTCATGAACCATAGAACTTAAATCAATAATTGTTTGGGTGCCTGAAATAGGGTACAAATGCAAAGTTTTTGATATTATTTCGTGACGTATCATTCAAAATGGCGGACGGCCGCCATTTTGTAAGATAATTTTAAATGGGATGATATGGCAAGTAATACCTCATTTGAATGCTCGTTCCAATCCCTGTTGAACGACACCATCACGATCAAACTATTTCTACTTATTTATGAATTTCAACGCAAAAACGCCAAATTGTGAAAATTGTTACATGGTATTACTTTAAATAGGTTCTTTATGAAGAACAGTCCATTACTGTAGTATAGTTTATAGTCTTAGTTTCAGGTTGAATTTATTAGGATTAGTCATGATTGTTTTGAACTGTGAATATCTGTCAGATTCTGCTCATTAAAGCCTTCATTAGGTCTTTTAATTTATTACAATTACAATACTGGCTTTAAGCATCAATTGAAGTACAGACTGAAATACGTTAGTAACGCAAAAGTTAACATAACCTGCCGTTAAGATACATAAATGAATAATAATAATACAAAAAAAATTAATAATTAAAACAAACAAGTTTAAATAAGATGCTCAATATGTTCACCGTTGACTTGTTAATTTTGTAAGATAATTTTAAATGGGATCATATGGCAAGTAATACCTCATTTTAATGCTATTTTATGAATTTCAACCCAGTTTTAGTTTAAAAACAAGGTTTATAATGAGAATGAAGTCTGACGTATCGTTAAGTCGTTTTTGATTGTATTGCCATCAGCCAGTTGATATCTTATCTGCATATCAAGAGTTTTTCTCTATTTTTTTGAGTTCTTCGACAAACAAAATTTCTATGTGGAGAATTTTCAATACCTTAGCCACTTTATTATCATTTTCTGAATCCTATTTGTATATATTAAAATGTTATTCCGTTTTATAGAACGTAGGCGTCAACATAAACGTTTCCGAAGTATTACTCGACGAAATGGATAAATTCGAAAAGCATTTCATCGATGTTGAAAACCTCACAATACGAACTGAAAGTGCTGAAAAAGAAAATTACCATTTAAAAGGCAAACTCTCTGTTTTGGAACAAAAAATTCAGGTAAAGTAACTTGATTGTCAACGTCAAAAATAATAAACTTAACTGGTATTCGGACTGAGAATGAAGTATATGTCTTACGGAGAGTAAACTAGGACCAGAAATATAAGAAGGTCATAAACCACCAACCACTTGAGTTATCACCAGGCGGTCGATTCTACGCAGTGCGGTACCTGCCCTAGCCATTAAATTTTGTTTTATGATGATGATATTCGGTTAAGATAATTATTAAGAAAAATCGCTTGATTATAATTGATAATTGTTTCTGTATATATGATATATAGCACAAAAACATTTATAAACATTACGATAATGAATGCGATTGTAGTTCAGAAAGCTTATAATATTTAAGTTATTTAGAATTAAATTTAATATACACACACTTGTGGAGTTTCTGTTTTTTGCATATAAGTATAAAGGTATTTGTAAACAAAATCAGTTTCACTTTCACTATCGTCATCCAAATTGATAATAAATTTTTCTTTGGGAATTTTTTCTATATCTATATATGACTTTTCCACCCTTTCAATATGAGAAACACAATTGGCCCAGCTGCTATCAGGAATGTTTGCAGTTTCTGTTTCAATTTGAGCTACCACAGTTGAACCTAAGGCTGGAGAAGTATTATTTCTTCGAACTGCTGACTTAAGCTGATGCTTAGGAGGAAGTCTGAGCACCGCATGTCCAAAGCTTTTAGCCAATGAATTACAAAAATATGTCTCCTATTTTCGGTTTCTGCGTGAATTATCGTAATGCGTTTTCCTTTATTAGACGGCGCATTAGTCAAATGAGTCTACCCAACTTTTGTTTGGAATATTGTGTGTATCGAACCAAGTTTCATCCATATACACTACTGTTCTACCATATTCTCTAAATTCGTTTATTGCCAATAAATATTCAAATCTCTACTTCTTAAGGCGCACAGATTCCATAATGATTTTTCTCCACGATAATCACAGAATTTGACAATTCTGAAATCAAATTTGATTACAGAATGCTGGAACTCTCTCTCTTGAGATTGAAGAAATATTCTGCAACACCTCTGCCCCCATGCAATTTAAATGTATTGACATTCTCTCTCTTGTGATAGAATAATATTCTCACACTGGTTAGCAATAATAGCATTAGCCTTGACGCAGTTGATTGTCATCGTAGTGTCAAAACTTAAGTAAGTGTCAAAATTATTGCTGTCACTTAACCGTAACCTAACCACACAATTGTTGAAAATACTTCCAATAATGCACCAGTTTTTTTTTTTTCGAGAACTGTACAAATATAACAATTAATACAAAGTAGAATGTTTCTTGGATTATTGAGTGTTTACCTAATATAATTGTGATTGAGTTCTGTAATATAAATTATCTTTTGTTCATTTCTATTTAAAAATATATATTTAAAATCTTTGATCGTCGAGAAAGTATAGTCTGCTACACGGCTAGAATGAAAATTCGTGACGCTCGTGCTTCCTCACGCTCACCTTCGGCTCGCGCTCGGAACTTTCCTCTCGCATCAAATTTTCATTCTAACCTTGTTACAGAATATACTATTCTGCTACTAGTGAGTTTTTTAAATTTAAATCAGTTTTGTAAACTGGATATCAGTTTCAATATTTTTAAACCGTTGCCAAAAATTAGGGAGAGCCTACTATTATTAAAATGCCAAACTATTTCATGAGATATTTTAATCCGGACCTGGGAATTTTTTAAGGGACACACACTTTTATTGCTTATCTATATTTCGAACAATGGGTAATAATCAGGGTCGTCGGCTTATATTGATTTATGACCTTCTTAGATCTCTGGTCGTACTTTACCATTGTCTATTTTCTTGTTGGCTGTCGCTATCAGCGCTAATAAATGCATACTCGCTTGCTCGTACAAGTATAGTGTATCTTTTAGGAAGAGCCTGACTCTTCTAAAAAAGATCATATCTGATCACACTAAACTCTTTGCCTGAATACCACTACAGATCAGTATAAATAATTTTAAACTTCTTACTAGGTTTTACAAGAAGAAAAAGGAATTTTAGTATCCATGGATCAATGTTTGAGAGACAAATGTAGCGAGCTTTGTGAAGAAGTCCAATCATTAAAATCTTCCCAATCTTTAGAATGTTGTCACTTATCGAAGAACCCCGGTAAGTTCTTTTTGATCACCTACAATCATTTTCATAACCCTACTTATTTGTATTATTGTATTTTTTAGAATCTACACCGGAAGATGAAGGTATATCATCATCTGAACGCACCCCCAGCCCCGAAATTGACATACAACCATCCTCAGTCTTTGAAATGTACACTGCCCCCGAACAGCCGCACGAAAATGGATCAGAAGAAGAAACGACTATAGAAGAAGTGATACAAGAATTACAAGATATAATTAGTAACGAAGAAACTGAAGTGTACAACAGAGAAAATTTAAAACTCAACAAAGATCGGGTGATTTTAGAAGAATCGCAAGCCGCTGGAAAATTTCGTACTCGTTTGGATATCGACGACTTCGCTATTACGAACGAATTCGAGATTATACCATCAAATTTACAGCCGGAACCTCCTAAAAAGTCAAGGAGTTTAATACATTTATTTTCACCTACCGTAGATTATGAATACAACGCGAAAGAATTATATTTCGAAGCGGAAAGTTTGACAACTGACAGTTCGTTTTCAGTAGTAGACGTAACTAAATATTGCTCGACGATGTTCGATGAAAAAGCTAAGACATCTGCTTTAAATAGAACCGACGAATATTCGGTCAAACGTTCAGAGTCGTGTCGGCAACTACCGAAGGCTTCTGCTATTTTCCCCGGTCATTCCGTGGAAGTGTCTTACTACGAAAAACAAAAAAATGTTAAAAAAGAGGATACTATGACAAAATGTAAAAGTTTGGATCGGGTAAACGACAGTTTAGATTCTATCAACGTCGTAGTCACGAACAAACAAACGAAAAATCCAGCTTCGAGATCCAAAAGCGATTCCGGAAATATATCCGGAACTTCTGTTTGTCGTAGCGTTTCTAACGTGTACGTTAACCCATCAAAAGAAGTACCGAAATTGGGCTCTTTTAAAGAGGAAAAACACAAAATGTTTTTACCTTCTCACGGTGACGAAGTACTATACTATTTTCCGAGAATTCAAGAGAGAAGATACAGTAACTCTTCTAGTTTTCTTATCAACAGAGGTTACAATAACGCTGGATTGTATTCAGGACAAACGCTTGATACCCATCACTATTTTTCCAGAAGTAGAGAAGTCGTTGGGAGCGATTGTAGAAGTTCAGGGAAATTAACAGACTTTCCATCGGGATTATATTAATTTTATATAATTTAATCTTTATAGTTTGTGATATACAGCATTGTACAACGTAAAAATAAAAATTATTTCAATATTTTTATCCTGGAAGAACTTGTTAGCACACTTCAAGGTAGATAACCACCAATACATTTTCTATTTATTGCTTTTCTTCTAAAAAAAAAGTTTCATTCAAACAAGAGCAAGGAAAATAAATTATTCTTCACTATATTTGTTTTAAGTTGATTTACTATTGTGTCATTTTAATATCAGAAGGATTTAACCCAACCCAATATGAATTTTATCTTTCAAATATAGTAAAATGAGGTACCTGGAATCAAAATTGTAATTATTTGTACATAATTATAGTAAATAGACATTATTGTGCAATATTACTTCTTTCATAAGCCTTTTCTTTTCTTATTTGTAGCATTCTATGATAAGTTTACTAAATTAGTTTTTTGATTGTTCTATACATATTTGTTTTTTTGATATTTTTTTCTTACTACTTATCTCAACAGTTTTTGGTATGTAGGTTTATCAAATTTATTTTACCAAGAAATGTAGCTGAAAGTTTTCAAGATAATTCTTGTTTAAGATAATCATAGGTTTAATGTAAATGTTAAGCAAAAGATACATAGGTATAAAATGTGAATAATTTTAGATCTCTTTTGTAATTTTTATATTTAAATCAAATACACCTTATATTTTACTTATGTAACTCATATTTATTATACGAATAAATAATCTAAAGAATCAATCACAGTGGTAATACCTTTACTATTTATTCTTATTAGGTACCTATATCAAGAGAATGTAGATCATGATAATTATAAATCCAAGAAAGGAACATCAATTTTAATAATAATAATTTTATTTTTCACACGTGGAGAGGTTACATGTCCAAGGAACAAAAGCTATGAATGAGTACATTGTGAAACAAAATACATACAAATTGTTAAAATATAACATTCAGACATCGAACAAACATGATGTGTATAAGGGAACTATGACAATAGGTACTTCTCTTAAAGTAGATGCTCACATCAGCATAGAGCTGGTAGGGACTTTTACTGAGATCTCATTCATTTGTTATGAATGATCTAATTTTCATTGCTCCACATATGAAACGATAAATTTGCATTAGCGTAGGTGGATCTATTGAGGATAATAGCGTGTCTAGATCATCCGAACATCCTTGAACCCTAATAAGATTTTCTCTTAGGCTTTTATACATGGGACAGACTAGCAGTATGTTTCCATGATTTTCAGGCATTAGGAAGTTACATATTGGGCAAATAGTGGTCATTTCAATTTTATACGAATTGTTATTGACATATATGTACAAGTTTTCTGAATTTGTGGTCCTAAGTTGAGCTATAAGTCTCCTAATATGTAGGGGAATTTGTTGGGATTTAGAATAATCATTGACTATATTTTCCAATTTATATTAATAAATTATTACTTATTACAAAATCAGTAACGTAAAATACTATGCACCACGAGGCCATTAGAAATAATAATATATAGGTTAGAGAGTACTCTTCTCTTTTTTACAATGTTGAAAGTATGAAGTAGTGGATCATAGAAATGACTATGATTCAGGAACAACATAAATATTATTCTACGCCTATGGCCGATATTGAATAGTTGTTCGAAAATTGAGCTCCCGCAATAAAGTTAAAATACAAGGTATTACATCAAATTAAAAAAAAAAAAAGTGATACAGTGATCGTGGTAGTGTCTGCAATACGCGAGAGTGTTAAATAATAACAAAATCATGGTAATAACCAGAGAAATCCGCGAAGAAATTGAATCAGCGGTAAGCAGGGCTATTAAAAATGAATTGCTTATCAGTCAAATTGCCAAAAAAGTAACAGAGGCGATAATAAACACGTTTGAAAACAAGCTGAAATACATTGAAACTACAGTGGCGGAATTAAAGGAGGATTTTGACAAACTTAATGATAAATTTGAAGACAAAATGAATAATTTGCAAAATAAAATAACTACTCTCAGTATGGAAAATGTAGAGATTGAGTTGAAAATGGATCAAATGGATCAATCGACTAGATCTTGCAACCTCAGAGTTTTTAATTTAAAAGAGACTCCAAAAGAAGATACAAGGCAAGTCATAATAAATAATTTAAATAAAAATATGTCGCTTAATCTCAACGAAAATGATATCCTATTAAGCTACAGGATTGGGAAGAGAGAAGGAAATAAAAGTAGAGGTATTTTTCTAAAATTAAAAGATCTCGGAACAAAACAAATGGTATATGGTAAAAAAAAAACTGCTTAAGGGCACAGGGATTGTCATAAGAGAAGACATAACCAGATTAAGAGTGAATTTGTTAAACGAAGCTATTGGTATTCAAGGTTTGAAAAACGTTTGGACAGAGTATGGCAAAATTTATGTAAACAAGGACAATAGAGTATCTATTATTAGAAATAGAAATGAATTTGATAAATTATTTTCAGCTAAATGATTTCTCCTATGTGCATAAATATAATGAAAACAAAATGTAACCCAATATAAATGTAATGCAACCTAAAGGTAAAAGGGAAAAAAAAGGAGAAAAACTTATTCAAACCTTTTCCCTTATCTTAGTAAGAATTCTTTTTTTTTTCTCTTTCTTTCTTTTTTTTCTTTTACTTTCTCCATTTAATAGTCATTTATTATAACATAGAACATAACCAGAGATGTATTTTCTTCATAAATTTTTAGGGTGTTTGAGACAACTTTCTTATAAGTTATGATAGAATTTTTGAATGTCTTAGACGACGAAGAAATAGAGACAAAACTTATTGATAATTTCGAGGAATATATACAGGGAAGAGTAGACAAGAACAGATATGGGCTAGGAGTTGTTCACTTAAATATAAGATGCTTACAAAAACATTTTAATGAGTCGATCTATTAAAAAGAGAAACTAACATAACAAATAACTACTTAAATATAATGAATTCTAAAGGTTTTGTTTCATATATAAATAAACCGACGAGAGTAAAAGCTGCCATTGATCATATTTTTATTAGAGCTCAGAAAACCTTAAAAGAAAGCATTGAAATTGAACCAATTATATTCCACACAGATATGACAGATCATTATTCCCCTTTTGTATTAATATCCTTTTCCACACAAAAACCAGGCTTAACGGAATTAGAAAACAAATTGTCTGTGATAGATTATAAAAATTTAAAGCAATCTTTAAAAACAGTGAATTGGGTTGATGTAATTAGTTGTACTGATCCGCAACAAGCTTACGACATATTTTTTAATAAGATTGATAAACTCATCCAGAACAACACTGCTATAAAAAATAAAAATACTAACAATAATATAATTAAACTAAAACCATGGATAACAACTGGTTTAATAAATTCCATAAAGCAACGAGACTATCTAAAGAAGAAATTATCAAAAAATTATACTCTAGAGCTCGAAAACCACTATAAAAGCTATAGAAATAAACTTCATTTCCTAATAAGAAAAACAAAAAACGAACATTATCAAAATAAAATCTCACAAGCCGGAAACAATTACAAAAAAATATGGAGGGTTATAAATGACATTACAGGTAGTACAAAGAAGTCTAAACAAATTGAAAATATATCTATAAAGTCAGAAAATAATGAGTATATCAACAATAATAAATCAAAAGCGGATGCATTTAATAATTTTTTTACTAACTTGGGTGAAAATATGGCAAATAAAATAAATAAAGTAACAATTCCAAATAAGTTTCTTAAAAAGGATACGGTTGAATCAAATATATTCCTAAAACCTATAACAGAAAATGAAGTAATTATTTTAATAAGTAAATTAAAGAATAACTCTGCACCTGGCCCAGATAATCTAACAGCAACCACGATAAAAAACATACATACATATATTACTCTTCCATTAACGGATATCAATAATCTTTGCTTTCAATCAGGAAGAATTCCAAGTCAATGGAAGGAATCTGTTGTCACCCCTGTATACAAATCCGGTGATCCTGGAGAACTAACCAACTATAGGCCAATTTCAGTAATCAATAACTTAGCAAAAATTTTTGAAAATGCGGTAAAAAGCAGATTAATACATTTTTTTCATGTTCACAATGTTATAACAGAATGTCAGTACGGGTTTATACAAAATTCAAGCACTGAAGATGCAGTAGTTGATTTTCTAGAAAAGACGGTTGGCGCAGTAGATGATTCATTAAAATGTGTTGCAGTATTTCTCGATTTAGCCAAAGCATTTGACACCGTCTCTCATAACATTCTACTTGGCAAACTCAACAACTATGGCATTAGAGGTGTAGCACTAGAACTCCTTACGAATTATTTATCAAACAGAACCCAGCGCGTAAAAATCGGAAAAGACAGAAGCTCTAATTCCCTAGTAAAGGTGGGTGTTCCACAAGGGACCGTATTAGGACCAATTCTCTTTCTCGTGTATATGAATAACATTACACAAATTGATAACTTCTCTGGTAAGGTCATATGCTACGCGGATGATACTGTAATTATTTTCACTGGTAAAGAATGGCAAGAAGTCAAACTCACCGCAGAAAAAGCATTGGGAAAGATAAGTTTATGGTTAAATAATAATCTACTAACCTTAAATGTGTTGAAAACAAAATGTATTACTTTCAGCTCAACCATCGTTAAACAACCTGAAAACTTTGAAATTAAACTGCACACTAATGACTGTCACAAAATCGATTGTAACTGCCCCCTAATACATAAAGTATCCCAAATTAAATATTTAGGTGTTATACTTGACCAACACCTACGTTGGTCACAACATATTGTCCATGTTAGCAATAGATTGAGAGCCTTAATGCATAAATTTTATGTTCTTAGAGAAATTCTTTCAAAGAAAAATTTACTAATACTTTATAATTCCCTAGTGGAATCTTTATTAAGATACTGTATAGTAGCTTGGGGGGGAGCATTTCACACCACTATTAAAATTTTAGAGACAACACAAAACACTATTTTAAAAATCATCCTAAAAAAAAAAGCTATTTTCAACGAAAAAATTGTATGATGAATCGAGAATACTCAACATTAAACTACTCTTTGCTTATCAATGTATAATAAGAATATATAAAAGCGGCGAAAAATTTAACCACAAAAACACCCATTTAACTCGATCAGTTACTAATATGGAGATACATCTACAATTCTTTAAAAAATCAGCCAGTCAAAGATCATCATCATTCTTCGGTCCAAAATTTTTTAATACAATCCCGATTCACCTCAGACAAATAAAAAAATTAAAGAAGTTCCAAATTGAATTAAGAAATCGTTTAATAACTAACCAAAATAAAATATTTGATATAATGGCTTAATAACATACAAACTACTGGTTCATTGTCGTTTTATTTTTTCTTGTCTACTACTTCCTTGCGTAAGTATTGTCTTCTTTTTATTATCTATTATTTAATTTTATTAATTGTCAACATTTATTCGTCTTATAACCTTATTTGCACTGTAATTTAGTTTTGTTTTTTTTTCTTATTTTTTTTTATGTATTCAATATTAGCTATTTAAAGATAAAACGTGCAGAGTAAATACTACCTAATTGAGTAGTAACAAAACAGGTAGAAATGCCTAGGTAAAATGCTCAATTAGGTGTCTTTATGTATGTTTACTAATATTATTTTATTATTATCATTATGTACTTTATTACAGAAAATAAATTGAATTGAATTGAATTGAATACATAATGCTTACAGTTTCAACACACCCCCTTAAGCTATACAAAAAAAATAAACTAAATTCTAATAAGACCCATATCCGTAACAAACTGTTCATGTTTGATTCGCCCCAACCCTTTTGTTAGTTCATCAGCAATAATATCAGTTGATGGTTTATATTCTAATTTAATCTTCCCATCATTGATCACTTCGTGAATAAAATGAAACCGAATTTCATTATGCTTGGTAAGGTTATGGAACACTGGATTCTCCGCAATTTTTATCGCACTTTTGTTATCACCAAAAAGCTTAATGGCTTTTGGTGATTCACACATCACTTCACTAATAAGTCGACGCAGATAAACGGCTTCTTTACACGCTTCAGATGCAGCCATGTATTCTGCCTCACAGGAAGAAAGAGCTACAGTCCTCTGCTTGTGGGTTTCCCATGAAATAGGTCCTCCAGCTAACTTAAATATGAAACCCGTATGAGATCGCCTGCCATCTTGATGATCTCCCCAAGTAGCATCAACATAACCTTCAATGTTTATGGAATTGCATTTTTTAAATCTCAATGCTAAATCAGATGTAGTTTTCAGGTAGGGGAGTACTCGCTTCACACGATTCCAATGTTCTAAAGAATGTCCATTATTAAATAGGCTTAGATAGCTAACAGCATAAGCTATATCAGGCCTTGAATTGACAGGTAAATACATAAGACATCCTATTGCGTTCTGATAAGGTACATCAGCATTATTCTCAGACACTTTTAATTTTAAATTTTGCTCAATAGGAGTAAAAACTTCTTTTGCCTCAGATAATCCAAACTTATTTAAAATTTCAATAATGTAATGTTTTTGAGACAAATAAATAGTGTTTTTTGATTCGCTTCTTAAAATTTGCATGCCCAGAATATTCTGTGCTATACCTAAATCTTGATTATTAAATTGACAACTCAACAAATTAAACAACTTTTGTTTCTCTGGTAAACTGTTATGAAATACATAAAAATCATCTACATAAAGGACAATAATAATAATTGAACTATTATTAACTTTTGAAAACGGAAGGTTCACTGGAAGATCTTTTGTAATTTGCCTTTTTCAAAACTTCATTTACTTTCTTATTCCAGGCTCTAGAAGACTGCTTAAGTCCATATACAGCCTTTTTTAATAAACCAACCTTGGATTCATTTCCTTTTTTTATGAAACATTCAGGCTGTTCCATATATACTTGTTCCTCAAGTTCACCATGCAAAAAAGCAGTAGTTACATCAAAATGTTCTATATCCAAGTCTAATTCAACAGATAATGCAATCAACATTTTTAAAGTAGAATTACGGGCAACAGGTGAAAAAGTTTCAAAATAGTCAACCCCATATGATTGAGAGAAGCCTCTTGCCACTAGTCGCGCTTTATAACGCACATTATTTTTGCAATCCTTTTTAAACTTGAAGATCCATTTACTGGACACTACATTTGAATCTCTTGGCCTATCAACCAGCTCCCATACATCATTTTTAATGAAATATTCGTACTCAACTGTCATAGCATCCAACCATTTACTTTTATCAGAGCTTTTAAGTGCTTCATCCACAGATGAGGGCTCTATATCTGGATCATCAGAAGTTAATTGCATACAACTGCCATCAGGTTCATGTAAATAGTCCTTCATCCAAACTGGTGGACGTCTGATTCAACCTGAAGTTGTAGGAAGTAGTTCTAATGAGCCAGTAGAATTACTGTTTACTTGAAGAATTGTGTTGCCCAAGTCTAATACCTCATCAGATGTGGAATTATTTTCACTTGACCCTGTATCTTCATCTTCACTTGAAGATTCCTTAGATACATGGTTATTTTGACTTTGTTCTGACATAAAATTTTCATCTAGCTTTGGATCGTTAATTGAAACATTTTTTGCAGGCATAATATGCTCAAGAAATAAAACATCTCTAGCTTTTTCAATTTTACCAGGGTTATTTGGATCAAATAATCTATATCCCTTTGTGTACTCACAATATCCTACCATAATCATAGGTTTAGATTTTGAGTCAAATTTCCATCTGAAATGTTTTGGTATGTGCATATAAGCACTACATCCAAAAATTTTTAGATGGCTGAGATCTACCTTAGATCCAGACCATAATTCCTCAGGAGTAGAATCTTTTACTGAATTTGTAGGACTCCTGTTTTCAAGATAAATTGCAGTTGACACTGCTTCAGCCCAAAAAGACCCGATTCATTTAATAAAGTTCTGGCTTTCTCAATAACAGTTCGGTTACATCTTTCTTGAACACCATTTTGTTCAGGGGTATAAGGTACGGTTAGTTCATGTATAATACCAGCTTGTTTAAGAAAATAATTTTTATTACAAAATTCAGTGCCATTGTCTGACCTTAATTTTTTAATTTTTAAGCCAATTTGGTTTTCAACTAATTGTTTAAACTCTTTAAATTTAGTAAATACCTCTGATTTTTGTTTTAAAAAATAACCAAAAGTCTTCCGAGAATAATCATCTGTAAACATAAGTACATACCTTGAACCACCCCAACTGGGCTCCGATATTGGACCACATAAGTCTGTATGTATTAACTGCAACAATTCATTAGCTCTTCTTGCTTGGCCCTTTGGAAAACTTTTCCTGGTTTGCTTGGCTACAATACAATGAATTCAGGAAGAATTTAACTACTCATTTTCCTGAAAAACAATACCAACAGCAAGATTATTTTTAAGTAATGAAATACTATGGTTGCTAATTGCTAATATGACCATGTGCCAGGTTTCTCTTGTGACCATTGCAACATCGTGACATGGAACAAATTTATTTTCATTGGGAAAGTTGTCTACTTTATAAATTCCACCTTCTTTGGATCCAGTAAATTCAGCTGTGCCTTCTACTTTAACTTTATCTGTTCTATAGGCTTCAAAACCATTTTCTTGAAATATTAGGACATAACCTTTTTCAGCCATTTTACTCACAGATAATAAATTTGCAGCAGCATCTGGTGCATATTTAACATTGGTAATAGTGCATTCAAAATGTATCTTCTGTTTATTATTAAATAAATGAGTTTTAATATCACCAGACCCTTTACTTAACAAATTTCCATTGTCAGCAGTACAGAAAACGGTTTCAGCATCACGATTAAAGTTTTTCAACCATTCTTTATTGAAGCTAAGACAGCAGGAGTAAATAGAGCAGCATTCTTGTTTCCTGTAGGTGCATTAGTGTTATTTGAATATTTACTTCTCAGTTTTTTCTTAAACTTGGGACATTTTGGCCTAATATGGCTTTCTGAACCACATTCATGGCAAATAATATGTTTCTTATAAGATACTTTTGTAGCCAGGGCAGAAGCTGATGTTTCTTCTCGTAAACCACGACGAGCATCTTCTTCTAATAATGTTTTAATCACATCTTCACTGGTTATTGTGGTATGAGTAGCTCCATAGCCACTTAACATTGTTTCATAAGCATCAGGTAAACCACTTACGAGTAACATTCCAATTTCACTATCATTGACAACAACTTTAATATCTGAAAGTTGGCGTATGAGGGATAGCATACTACTAACATATTAATTCATTGAAGGAAAGTCTTCATATCTGGTTCTATACAGTTTTCTCTTCAGTTGTCTGTTTAGTCCAGCACTTTGAATTGCTTTTTGAAGGTTATCCCATGCATCCTTGGAGGAATTAACACCAGGGATATGGCTAACACATAGTGGTTTGACAGATAAACTTATTTTTGCCAAGGTTCTTTGGTCTTTATCCTGGTCATTGTTTTCCCCTTGAACACATTTCCATAAACCATAATCAATAAGAACCATTTTCATTTGAAATTTCCAGTTATCATAATTTTTATGGCCTTCCAATTTTTCTATGCCAGGGACTCCAGCAGGACCCATATACACTGTATTTATATTTGGCAAAGTTAAAGGATTAATATGATCCTGCATTTTTTTTACTGTTAAAAAAACTTACACTTTACTATAGTCGATAGTCGAAATTCTGTAAAGTGACGTCATCGGTTATCTACCGATTTAAAGTGAACTCCATGAGCGTATCATAGTTTAAGGGTGCGAATACTGAAATATCTGGAATTTCAATTTTTAACATTTGAAATAATAACTTATCACAAGTTGTTCATAAGTAAGTTAAAACAAAATAAAAAAATGTTTAAAAGTCAATTCCAACTTACTACTACTAAAACTAAAATTGAGGTAACATTTTCGTTATTTGCTAACCGGCATTATCATTACGTAAAAGAAAGTTGTTTGTCAAGACCAAAATAAATTACCGATAAGTATAGGTATGTTGTGAGGTCACTTGTAAAATGTCTGACTAACTGGAAGCGGTATCACTCCCTGACGACTCCTCAGAATCATCGCTTTCTCCTCCTATATCGATAATGAGTGGTTCCGTCATTACTTCTACACGTATGTCTAAATCCCAAAACTTTATTTCTTCTTTTAATACGTGTCGAATACATTTACGCCAACTCTCAGCAGTAACGGTATGCAGCGCCTCGTCAAACAGTTTCTCAACGTCAGCCATTTTGAATGTACTGTTTTTTCTCGCAACATAATTTTTCACTTGGGCCCAAACCAGCTCGATGGGGTTTAACTCACAGTGGTAGGGAGGAAGTCTAACAACTGAGACGTTGAAATCTTTCGCCATTTCATCGACAACGTACTTAATATAACTGCTTTTATGTTTCCGTACGAGAGATAATAATTCAACTTTTAGCATTGCCTCGTTGTGCGGAATGCTTTTACTCTCTAACCAATCAATTATAACCCTCTTGCGGCTAGCTGAAGTAGGTATTTGCTCCAGTCGACGAGAGTGGTATGAAGCATTATCCATAACTATCACTGAACCAGGAGTTACCTTTGTTAAAATTGATCTAAACCATGTTTCAAACCGGTTACCATCCATCTCTTCATGGTAATCGACAATTTTTTTGGACTGAAAACTTAGTAATCCACCTTCTACAAATCCTTCCTCGCTGCCAATGTGAGTGATAATCAGTCGACGTCCTTTCCCAGAGGGAGCTTTCAAACCGGAAGAGAAACCCTCCATAAAGGCTTGTCGATTGCTTCGTATATTCATGTCTTGCCACACTTTTGACACAGTGTGGCCTTCATTTAACCATGTTTCGTCAAGATAATATATGTGCCGTCCTTCGTTACGAAACTGTCGTATCTGTTTTAAATAATTTCTCCTCCATTCCACAATGTCATTTCGTTCAATTAAGGCACTGTTTCTACTTCTTGTTTGGTAACGAAAATTCATTAATTTTAAAGTTCGTCTCAAAACTTTATCAGTGATGTTTGGTAAAGTATCATCAGCTTCTATTACCTTGCTGAATTTAGCTACCGAGGGGATTTCATTCCTAAAATAAAAAGAATGTATTTCCCTACGTATAGCATTCCGTGTTTGGTCGTCCAAAACAATTTTCTTTCTTCCCCTACTTTCCGGTTTACAGTTTTCACCTCGTTCTCTTGTCAAAGATCCGTCCCGCGATTTCTTTAGAATATTGTATATAGTACTCTCAGAAACTTTAGTTAAATAACTGCACTTAATCACAGCGTCACTAACACCCAACTGTTTGTCCATGGCACGCAGTCCTTCGTACACATTTAATATGAGGACTTTTTCTTCCCGAATTAAATTGTTACGACGCTGTTTTTTATCGCCAACACCGCTACACTCCGCCATTATTGTCACTAAATATACCGATATAAATATTACAATAAATACCAATAATAACCGATTTATCACACAAAACCACAACACAAATACTGATGTTACGTTCATGAAGAGAATAAACACCTCACATAACTGTTTACTATCACTGTCTCATTCGCGTAGCTCGATCTATCTATCTCGTTCTCAAAGCCGGAACATTGAAGCGACTCTCCAACATTGTCAAATCGGCGAGTTTTTCACAACAAACTTTGCGTTCAAGTCTGCTTGAAATTTGAAATAAATATATTAAATTGGTATTGACTTAATTACATTGCATCTTTTGTACCTGAAATATTGACACAATGGATTTGAAGTGTATTTATAAAATACAGCATTTCTCTCTAGAATACATATGGCAACTGCGCTTTAACCAAAGTGTTGATTAGATAGCTCTGACTCACTTTACAGAATTTCGACTATCGAGTATAGGTATAAACTTTTATCTGGAAAACACCCTGGGCCCATAACCTGTTGGGATTTAGAATAATCATTGACTATATTTTCCAATTTATATTAATAAAACAAAATCAGTAAAGTAAAATACTATGCACCACGAGGCCATTAGAAATAATAATCTGGGCCATAGCAGAGGCCATAGGCAACATAAATATCTGGGCATGTTCTCTTTTTAGTTTTGACTAAGATCACCTAAGCGCTGCTGTTCCGCAGTTGGCAATAAATTATATTTTATTGTTGGTAAAATGTGCTGTTGCCGATCATAGACCAATATCAACGTCAATCTAACCATTTTCCATGTTTGAATTTCAGAGGATTGGATATTCGTTATTTTGTGATTTCGACTTCATTATTCTTATTTCATTTTAATAATGGTATTTACGTGTTGTGTACCCAATTGTTCTTTTAAGAACACTGAAAAGAGAGAAAAGCGAATGCATGCTTTTCCTAATGATCTTGAGGTAAGTTAAAGTGCATAATCTTTTATTTATAAAGACCTCAAAATGTAGCACTAATGAAGCATGTAGCATATTGAGTTCACTTTTTTGTCATCATGCAAAGTTTCGTATTGAAAAATATAATATTCTGATGTATATAAAACATATATTCGCATAGCTTTCACATTATAAATTTGTTTGTCACATTGGTCACAATACAAATAAGTTTTGAATAAGGTGTTTTGCCCTATTTTACTTCATAAGTGCCGATGGGAATTTTCTTATAATTAACAACTTATTTTTTCTTAGCCCTTCGGTATGTGGATGAATAACATTAACCATGAATATTTACTCACCCAGGCTCAAGATAAAGTTATTCGTAATTATAGAGTTTGTGATGTCCATTTTTCTGAGGATTGTAAATTCCAAACCATAAATAACAGAACAAATTTAAAACGAGATGCAGTACCTACTTTATGCTTAGGACAAACTGGTAAATAATCTAGTTTATGGTTATATTACATAATCTTAGTCAATGTATACTATAAAAGTTTTCAGGATATTTTGATGATTAAGTTTGTTTTGTGAACATAAATGGTTTTTGACAAAGAATAAAAATATGCATTATATTTTTGGTAACAGGCATGCTTTGTGACTTCATTTTATTTTTGATGTTTTAGAAAGTGGCAGTCAACAACCTGATTTAAATCAAAGTTCTAATGGGAAAATGATGGAAAGTTTAGGTAATTTTTAATAGTAGTAGTAGCGGTAACGTTGAAAAGTGACTCAATCCTCAGGACTTTGGAAAAATAGTTGTAAAAGTGGGAAAAACCAATTATTAAATTGCCAGATTGGCCATAGTGATGTTTCAAACTTAAACCTGCAAGTAAGTGCAGTTAGGAAAAATTATTACCTTTTTAAAATATAAATACACCTTAACCAGAAATGAATACAAACTTAGCATAGTTGCCAGACTGTTTTTAAAATATGGATGGATCAAGACAAGAAATTATTAATAGTAAGAAAGAGCTACAAAATAGTATACAAGCAAGCGAAGTAAATATATTATTGAAAATTGAAACAATCCTAAATGAAAAAATAAGAAGACTAGAAAGAGAAAATTTGGAACTCAAAGATAAAATAGAAAGGTTGGATATAAATAGTTGAAAAAATAACATAATCATATTTGGATTTCCGATAGCAGACAATAATATCCCTGTAGATGACGTGTGTAGTAAATTGGATAGCTTATTAGATATAAAGATTAATACACAAAATATTAGCAACATTTACAAACTTGGAAAAAGCGAAAAAGCTCCGATTAAGGTAGAATTAACATCTACTCTTACGAAAATTGACATTTTAAAGAGCTGCAAAAAGCTCAAAGGGAGTAACATATCAATAGTGCCTGATTTGACTAAAATTCAGCAGGAGAGAAATAAAATACTCAAGAATTATCTGAAAACATTTAGAGACACAACCCGAGATCGTTGCTATATAAAGGGCGAAAAACTCTATAGAAACAACATTCCATACACAGTTGAAGATATTATTGGATTTGAAGAAGATCAGGCAGAAGCCGGAAACTCCAAGAAAAAATTACCCTGATAATTTTGAAATAGCTGAAAATACAACAGACTTAGATGATAACATAATAAAGCAGACAGAAGAAAAAAAGGAAGTACGAAAGAACGTAGGAGTTGAACCGAGAAAAAAGAAAGAAGATGAACTAATGAATAAAGGTTAAACTAAAAACACCCCGCCTACCCCAGTTAAAGAGAGAAAGCCTTCATTAAGAAATAGAAATAATTAATTTTAAAACTGGATCCATTTATTGCAAACTATGAAAATGAGGAAATATTAGGAAAACTCATATATGACATACAAAATTTTAACCGAAGCTATTTTACTCATGAACATTCAAATTTTAAAATCTTACATCTGAATATCAGAAGTATTGCAAAAAATTACGATGAGTGTCTAATATTTCTTAATCAGTTTTCTGAGTAATATGAAATAATAATTTTAAAGGAAACTTTCACTATTTTCAATAAAGATGTATACACTATTCCAGGTTACATCAATGTCTACAATGAAGGAACATTAAACAAAAATGATGGGATCTTAGTATTTATTAAATACAATATAAAGTACAATTATAATATTGTTCAGATTGCTCAGAGTACTGCCATTGAATTACATATTATTGTTAACAAAATTAAATTAGTCTTAACAGCTATTTGCAGATCACCCAGTACAGAGAAAAATAACTTCATTACAGAGCTATATGATTATCTTCAGTTAAGGAAACAAAATAAATTCCATATTGTCATTGGAGATATGAATATCGATCTACTGGAAAACAATAATGATACTGATGATTATAAGAATGTGTTTAATTCATTTAATTTCATTCCTTATATAAATCAAATCACAAGACCTTGTATTAAAACATGTATAGACCACATATTTGTTAAAAACAATTTCATTCGAAATCAATTTAATTCATGTTTTCAATTATGATATAACTGATCATTTTCCGATAGCAGTTATTTACAATTGTGAGTCAATTTCTAGCGACAAGATTCAGCAAAATACATATAAAAAATATATCAACTATCAAAATCTAAGAAATACTCTGAAAATGAACAGTGGATCAATATTTATGACTCGGAAAATGTCGATTTCATTATGGAAAACTTTATAGAAAACCTAACTAAATATATCCAGTTACACACAAATACTATCAAAGTAAATACGAAAAAAACTAAAAAGTCATGGATTACCCCAGAAATACTAAATGTAATAAATGAAAAAAATAAAATGTATAGAGAACTAAAGGTACATCCTGAAAATGTGATACTAAAACAAAATTATAGGTGCTTAAAGAACACACTTAGACAGAAAATTAATAAATCTAAAAAAGAATATGTGAATAGAATCATAGAGAACAGTCCAAATTCTTCTAGCGGTTTATGGAACTTAGTTAATAGTATTTGTCCAAATCGAAAACCTAACGCAACAATAGAGACATTAGAGGTGAATAATGAACTCATAACATCAAAGAATGAAATTGTAAATATATTTAATAATTATTATAGCGACTTAGGTGAAAGATATGCAAATAAAATAAATGATGTGAAAAATTTTTCAGAAAATATAACCAATATAAATAATAATTTGTTTCTCAAACAGAAACTATAAATATCATAAATAACTTGAAACCAAAAAAATCCCCAGAATGGGATAATATCAGATCAGAAACTCTAAAAGAAATAAATATTGAAATTGCCAAGCCTTTAACTAATATTTTCAATAAATGTTTCCAGAAAGGTAAATTCCCAAATTGTTTAAAAATTGGTATCATTAAACCACTAGACAAACACGGTAACAAACAAAAAGTCGAAAATTACGCCCTATCTCATTGTTATCAGTGTTTTCGAAAATACTGGAAAAACTTATAAAGAATAGATAGTATGAATTTCTTGAAAAGTTTCATGTACTCTCTAATAACCAGTTCGGTTTTAGAGAAGGACGTTCTACTGAGGATGCCATATTGCAGCCAACATCGCAATTATATAAGGCGTTAGATAAAAAAGTCCCACTTATATGCATATTTGTGGATTTATCAAAAGCCTTCGATTCTGTTTGTCATAAACGTTTATTAGAGAAACTGTTACGGTATAAGAGGTCAAGCTTATTTTTTATTAAAAGACTATTTATCACAGCGAAAACAAATAGTAAGTATAGACGGAGTTTCAAGCCTTTCCAGGACAGTAACTTGTGGTATTCCACAGGGAACAGTCCTGGGACCTTTATTATTCACGATTTATACAAATAGTTTATTGCATTCCCAAACATCAGGAAAAATAGTCAGTTTTGCAGATGATATGGCCATAATATATGAGGATGAAAGCTGGAAAGACCTCAAAGTATTAGCAGAACAGGATTTAAGACAAATATGCAACTGGTATAAATATAACAAATTGACTCTAAACAGCCAAAAAACAAATTACTTACCGTTCACATCCTACTCCAATCACCTTCCTGTTCTGGGACCATTAATAATTGATGACCAAACACAAATTTTTGAAAAAGATCGAATCAAATACTTAGGAATCGTAATAGATAGACATTTAAGGTGGGACTTACAAGTTAATAACGTCAAGAATAAATTGAGAGGTCTGCTGACTAAATTCAGATTCTTAGTTGATTTCTTGACATTGAAAAACCTTAAAATTTTGTATTTCTCGTTGGTGCAATATCAGTTGCAATATGGTATCCTAGGTTGGGGAGGTGTAGCAGAAAGCAATTTGCAGGGTCTTAATGTATTACAAAAATGGATACCGAGAATCATTTATAAAAAAAATATAAGGTTTTCTAGTGATAAACTTTTTTCACAAAATAAAATATTTGATGTGAGACAAATTTTCTGTGAAAAAATATTCACAAATATACATAGAAATAAAATAAGAGTACAACCAGTCCAACATTGTCACAACACGAGAGCAAAAGATAACTTCAATATTCCAATATGATAGAAAACAATCGGTCAACGCTCTGTGGAATTTCTGTCAGCAAAAATTTATAATATTTTACCTCTCAACTTGAGAAACATTAATAATCATAGAACATTTAAACGCTCTGTAAAGGAATGGATGTACAATACTGACAGAAAAATATTTAATAATCTAGTCGACCTTAAATTTTGTATTTGATGTTATGAATCTAATTGATCCTGCCATTTTGAATTATACAGTAAATATTTCCCAATTATGTCAATTCACCCTATTGTGACTACTTCACCGATTTTTGATTATTACCTAATTCAGACAATTAAATTTTCAATAATTATATATGCTGAAATTATAAGTACATGTTTTTTTTATATCGTTTTAGTAAAATAGTTATATTTCGATTTTATATATATTATATTTTATGGTGTTATAAATGTATTTTTAATTATGTGAAAATATCACGTACACGCGTCTTTGGCGCTTCAGTGATTTTATGTTTATCCATGTATTTTTGTTAATTACTTTTTAAATTATTTATTATATTCCTTGAATAAACATTATTATTATTACTATAATTTGTACTTTTATACTTACACTTCATAGCTACAAAATAAGATGATTTAAGTATTAAGTTAAAAAAATTATAATAGTGCAGGATTGTACTAATAAATTATTATTTTGCTGGCCTAATAGGACTAGCATATATTTTAAAAATGTATGTATGTAAGGTCAATACTAATTAATTTACAATATTCTATAGTATACACAAGAAATACACATACAGGTTTAAAAGTACAAAAATCTGATACAAAACATTGAACATTATAAAAAGTAAATTATATTATTTTAATGATTTAATATTGTGGTATTATGTAGGTATACTTCTTAGGGCTTTGTACCTTAGTTTAATTAGATTGTTTTTATTTATTTATTTGTAGATAAAACAAGTGAGGAAACTATGAGAAGACATAAACATTACAAGAAAGTAACAGTGTACAAGAAGAAAATCTCTAGATGTACTATTACACGGAAAAATGTCCTACAAGCTGCTCAACACTTAAAAACAGTTTCTGAATGTTTACACACAAAAAAATTGACAAATCAAGAATATTTAACAAATATTATGGAGTTTACTAATTCTGAAACATATTTAAAGGGTAGATTGAATACAATAAGCTATCGATTTTTAATTAGTCAAGTGAGTCAGCAATGCAAAACACCAAAGGGACGTCGTTATACATTGGATGACAAGATTTTTGCAATGTCACTGCTGAAACAAAGCCCAAAAGAATACTGATTGCTAAGGAGAGTGTTTGCCTTGCCATCAAGAATAACAATATCACGTGTACTACAAAACTGTGAGTTTTCTGCAGGGTTAAATGTGCAAATACTAAATACATTACGTAAGGAAGTTACTAAAATGAAACCTCTTGATAAATACTGCATGCTATTATTTGACGAAATGTCTTTGGAAGCCGGCTTGAGTTATAATAAAAATGAAGACTACATATATGGTTTAGAGGAGATTCCAGTTCGCAAACCAAATTTTGCTGACCATGCTATGGTTTTTATGTTGCGAGGGATTGCAAGAAAATGGAAGCAACCAATAGCCTATTATTTTGCACGAAGTACAATGAAATCGGCTAATATTGCAATAGAATTGAAAAAGGTAATAGCTGCTGTACACGACACTGGATTGCGTATGTTGTGATCAATATTCTTCTTGTGCTATAAATCATTTGATAATGGAGAGCAAAGCAGAGTTTGCTAAGAAACAACTGGAATATAGGTCATTGGGTTTTTTTGTTAATGAACAAGAAATAATTCCAATTTATGATGTGCCTCACCTAATAAAAGGTTTGCAAAATAATTTATTAAAATACAAATGCTCCTTTAAATGGAAAAAAGGTGACCAGACTGCTTCATGGGAAGACATTATTAAATTTTATGAAATAGATTCTGGTGATTATGATACCAAAATGTGCAATATGCCCACATATATATGGAAAAAATGAAAAAAATTAAAGTGAAACTTGCAGCACAAGTTTTTTCTCAACATGTTTCTGCATCAATGAGGGCACTTTTAAAATATGGTAATATTTCCCTATATTTCTACTAATCTTCAATTTCAAAATCATCTAGATGTTCGTTAATATGTATTTTTATTTCTATTAATGTATGGGACAAGATAGGTAACTAAACTTATATTACAAATCATTTTTTGCTACATTTAAATAATTATTGTGTGTATAAAACTATATTTTTCAGAAAACTAACATTTCTGCTATATGACTAGATTGCATGTAATGTATAAGTAAAATAAATCTGGCAAACATGCAGTGGCAGTGCGTGGTCGAAATTTTTGGGGGTGCATAACTTTAAAATAAGGGACGAGTGATGTGATATCACTCAGGTCAGAAAACATATAAGCACATTTGCATTTATACTTGTTGCTTGTATTTTACTATTAGGGACGGGATATTATGCAAGATGCATGCAACATCTATTATTATTTCGTGATAAAGTTCTTTGAATAATAGAAAAATTTAAATGTTTACTTGAGAAGAGACATCAAATTTGGGAGTGCACATACACATGCATTTATTTTGAAGAGCCGCCACTGCAAACATGATATGTTTGAACAATGTATTTTTACTAACTGCTGTTCTAGTAAGTTTGAAAATATATAACCACTAATTATTGAAACATTTTAGGTAACAACATTTTGCCAAGATCTGCAGACTTTTTGCTGTACATGGACAAGCTCTTCAACAGCTTAAATGGGCTAACCAAACCATTAAAATGTGCCTTACAGGATAACTGCAGTCATAACCAATTTTATATTGAGGCAATAAAAGTACTGCAATCCATCTCCTTTTTAGATGAGGTAAAAGGAAAAGTTCGTGTGCCACCTAGTGTTAAAAATACAATTAAGACTATTAAAGGCATTCAGCAAATCTGGAAAATATGTAAAGCGGAAGGGTTTCGATATGTGTTTCCTAGGAATTTAAATCAGGATCCTTTGGAAAACACATTTTCCATTGTAAGAAGTTTGGATACCGCAATATTAATCCTTTTTGTCTTTCCTTTCAGTCGTCATTTAAAACCCTAGTTGTCAATAACTTTTTCTCGGGTCACTCTCCAAATGCTAATTGTGAAGAGGATGATTGTGCACTGCAGATTACAACGATGAAACACTTTCTAGGTCACAGTCCGGAAATAGAGACTACTCCTGAAAGTAGCAATCGTTGTGGCATGAAGACTTGATGAAAAAGTACAAGCGACAAGAGAACATAAACCTAATTATCAAATACTAATGAAATAAAACAAATTAATTTGTTTAAATCTTCATTATTTATTTTGAACTGACGTTCAAATTAAAATTAGTGACGCGTTTCGCTACACAGTAGCTTTTTCAAACTAGTGAAGATACAATGAAAAACTTTTAATTTATATAGTGCCTTAATACGGAATTCTAAGATATTGACAAAAGTATTAAAAATGGGGATAAGTACAAAAAGTGCCTAAATACGGGATTCTAAGAAAGTTACAAAGGTATTGAAAAAAGGTACCTGGGAAATTTATCAACAACTATCACATTTTCTAGGTAAAAAGGTTTAATAAGGGGGAATGATTGATATCTATTTGGTCGTTAAGCAGATTACCGGAATATTTGTTTTTGTTAATCTCGAGGGCTTCTAAAAGATTTCATTTAAAGGATTTGGGTTCTACATGCAAAATTTCAAAATTTTAGTCGAAAGTGTGTTGGTTTGTTAATAGATGATTTGAATAGTTGGAATCTAATTTGTTATTGTCATAGCTGCGTTTGTGTTCTGAAATTCTAGTTTTAAAGTTCCTAAAAGTTCTACCGATATAAATTTTGTCACAGTTGTCGTTACCACATTTTAATTTATAAACACCTGACTTGTTTAATTTTGAGGATTTAGATTTGTTATTTTTAATGAATTTAGATAAATTGTAGTCAGTTTTAAAGCAAATATTCATATTTAAAGATTCTAAAAATGATTTGATTTTTAAGGATGGTGTTCCAAAGTATGTTAAGCTTTTAAATTGATTATTTTTATTTTTATCTGAAGGATATACTTGTTCTAAAGTGCGTTTCTTTATCTTTTTATTTATGATATTGTCAATTAAGTTTGGATCGTAATTATTATTAACTGCTATTTGTTTAATGATATTTAGTTCTTTGTTGAAATTATTATTGTTTAATGGGACTGTTAAAAGTCTGTGAATCATACTATTGAAAGCTGCTAATTTATGACTAAATGGGTGGACCGAACTATTATGGATTGTAATGTCTTTATGTGATGGTTTGCGAAATATAGAAAAATCATGTTTATTGTTTATATTTGAAATTGTAAGGTCTAAAAAGTTTATAGACTTATTTTCTTCATGTTCTAAGGTAAATTTTATATTGCTATGAATTGAGTTAATATAAGTAATGAAGCTGTCTAATTGTCTAGTAGTGCCAGTGAAGCTCGCTAAAATGTCATCTACATATCGGTGCCAGTACATAAATTTTTTACTAAGGGGGTGTTTATGAATTATTTTTTCTATATTATCCATGGAAATTTCAGCTAATAGGGGACTGAGGGGGTTGCCCATAATCAAACCATCTTTACCACTATAAATCTCTCCATTGAAATGAAAATAATTTTGGTTTAAGCAAACTTTTAATAAATTTATTATTTCAGAATGAATTATAGGGTTAACATTATTATACGTCAGCAAATTATCAACAAGAGTTAAAGTTTCTTTAGGAGGTATACTAGGGAATAGATTAGTTACATCGAACGATATGAATTTAGAATTGTGAGGTAATTTTATATCTTGAATATTATTAATTAATTCCGTTGAGTTTTTAATAGAAAATCGAGGTTTGAAAGAACAATATTTAGAAATTATATCTATGAGAATCTTTGAAACTTTAAATGAAGGTGCTGTGAAAAAAGAAACGACCGGTCTAATAGGGTACCCCTCTTTATGGAGTTTCATTAAAGAATAAAGTTCAGGGTGTTGAGGATTGGGTAAAATTAATTTATATTTTTCTTTGTCGCTAATTATTGATTTCGCGTTATCTACTGCTAATTTTATTTCTTTCTGAAATTTACTAGTTGGGTCTTTTTTAAGAATCTCAAAATTGCCTGTCTGTATAAAATTGTTAGTTTTTAATATATAATCATCTTTATGTAATGCTATTACTGTATTTCCTTTATCTGCTTTAGTAAAAATAAGACTATTTGAATTTGATTTTTGTTGAATAGATTTCGCGTCAGTTCAAAATAAATAATGAAGATTTAAACAAATTAATTTGTTTTATTTCATTAGTAGTATGGATCTTCATCAAGTAAAAGCCTCATCTATTCAACTAATTATCAAAAATCAACATGCATACATTGCTGGATATCTTGTCAAAATTTTTTTTTTAAATTGGTAGTTGTGATAAATGTAAAAATAATTTGCTTAGTAAATATGGCAATGAAGATTTTAATCAATTAATTAATTTTAGATCTCGGGGTTCTCGCGCTCTTTTAAAACCTAGTAGCTACTTTGTATTTCTGTTCAACAACTGTGTTGATAAAGTACATTACTTTTTACCAAAAATGTACTATTTAAGTAACGTTAAATTAATATTAAAGTATATTTGCAAACAGTATATCGTTAACATTTTTTTTGTAAAGACCATAATTTGCTAGAAATATACATAGATTTGTTCTTAACATTTTATATATTTACGTGGGTCAAGAACGTAAATTGTATCTTAAGAGGCGTTAGTTTCATTCAAATTAATGATAATGTAAAAATCGCAGCAAATTCCTATTTTTTAAAACAAAAATCAAGGAGGAGGGCTATTCAGAATATGAAAAGAAATGTTGAAAGTAACCAATCAACAAAAGATACACATACTTATTTATAGGTATGTCAAAATTTATTTTGACTAACCTAGGTGACAAAAACTACATTTATTCTTTTGATATATAATAAAATAATAATCTTTATTTTAATTCATCCTGATACAAGATGATAGTAACAAAATGGAACAAATCTGTTAAGTTTTAACAGTAGTTACAGTTTACCAGACATGTATTCCTCAATACTATATGGTTTCAGTTTTATCAGAATATCGTATCATTTTTTTTTTGTATTTATTATAACCCTTTCTTTGCTTTATATTCTTTGGTAATTTATTGTACATTTTAATCATTGAATTGAAACATTTTTTTATGTTGTTGTCAACTGTGTAGTGGATGTATAAATTCTCATGTTGGTTTTTGTTAATTGATTTAGAAGTAAGTAAGCTCTTTTGAATCTGTAATCAAAGATCTCGTTTTTGATAGAATGGTCCGAAAACTAATCAGTCAGATCACTGGAAAATTAAGGAACCTCTTTGCTAAATTTCAAAGGATTATGTGATGACACATGACAAATTAAAGAACCGTTTCCATTAATTATGGAATAAGTGTTTGTGAGCCACAAAATGTAGACCTGTCTTTGATGAGGAATCTTAACGAAGCCTGAAACATCTCCATACGTCTTAAACTTACGCCTCCTGGGTGGGCCATGGAAAGAGATGAATTCTTTTTAAATAATAAATATCAGGAATATTGGAATTGTTTTGTGTGTATTTGTATTTAAATGTGATGGTTATATTCTGAATTATAATTTTAAGTATTATAAATTCTGTAAAACGTATAATCAAATTATTTCTGAAAAGAGTATTAACTACTTTGTTCCTAGTTTATATTGAACTAAATTCCCAGTACAAAAATAAGTCCTTTTAAATTGTGCAGAAAAAAATTTGATCAACTGAAATAGTATAATGTAAAATATGCAGTATGGAATTATTTAGAGATTAATGCTAGTTCTCCAAGCTTGCTATGAATTAAAAAAATACTGGAAACTGCATATAATTGCTAGTAGTAATGTTCTCAATTTGCAATATAGCCAGTTGATTTGAACTAGTCTAACAAAATTGAAAGGCATACCCGACAATTTAAAATTTTTAAAAATCGCGCCATTTTAAATATTCCCGCAAGACAATGACATTGTCCATGTTTCTCACAGAACAAACAGTTCTCAGATGTCACTGCTATGGCAGCGCCTTGGTGACATTAGTCGTAACTAAGTCGTGTACTTCAAGTGAGCCATCTTTTTTTTATAGTAGTTATATAGGAGTTATATGATCTGATTTGTGAAAATATTTTGTTTAGTGAATTAATTTACTTGACAGTAAGGTATGTATTAATTTATTTTATTACATGTTTAAAATTAAAAGTTTGATTTTTGGCATGTTATTACCTAATCCAAAAGAATGTTATTTTTACATGGGATATTAGGCAGAAAATTTTTTTAATTGATGCATATGTAAAACTTAAAACTATAGTTTATATTCATATATCTTTATTTTGTGTATTAATTTTTAAAATCTTTTGTTCTAGAATAAACCTGGAAACATGAGTGGTTCCAAAAAAGTTATACATAGTCAAGGTCGACAAATAATATACAGTGTATATAAATTTATGAAGGCAAAAAAAGAACAGAAAGACCTAGATGTCCCTCTGTTCAATTTGAATGAAAGAGTAGCTAAAGCTTGTGATGTTTCTAAGGCCACAGTGAAACGTATTGTGGGCGAAGCTAATAAAAAATCGCCTGGTGAACGCTTCAAATCACCTAGGAAAAGCGTCAACAAACCTTTAACTTCCAAAGGATCCGTTAATGGATTTGAGGAAGAAATAATTCGAAGAATTATTTATTCTTATAGTGCTATTCATAAAAGAAGGCCTACCATGAAAAGAATTTTTGAAGAAGTGAGAAATGAAGAAGGGGTGAACTTTACTGGTAAAATTGATAGTTTCAGAAAATTGGTTAAAAGAATGGGATTTAGATGGAGAAAAACTGAAGATAAAAGGAAAGTTTTAATGGAGACATATGACATTAAAGCTAAAAGAACTGAATACTTAAGAAAGTTAAAACAATACAAAGAAGATGGACGGCCGATTGAATACTGTGATGAAACCTATATCCACAGTTCACATAACGTACCAAAAGCATGGGACGATGGTACAAAGGAGTGTTTAAAATCACCCGTAGCTAAAGGTAAACGGCTAATTATTTTACATGCTGGAGGTGAAGCAGGATTCGTACCCGAGGCACTTACAATTTTTAAATCGGGAATGAAAACCGGAGACTATCATGATGAAATGAATAATACAAATTTTGTCAAATGGTTAAAAGAAAAATTCATTCCTAATGCACCGAAAAAATGCGTCTTAATATTAGACAATGCCTCATATCATAACACACTCCTAGAACCCATTCCAAATTTTTCATGGAAAAAAGATGCAATGCTGAAGTGGCTTGCTGAAAGATATATATTCTTTCCTGAAAAATCAACTAAAGCAGAACTATTCACAATTATAAAAATCCACAGGCCAGTTTCTAAAAGATATGTAATAGACCAAATTCTATCAGAACATGACATTTTAACATTGCGTCTACCACCCTATCATCCAGAGCTAAACCCAATAGAAAAAATTTGGGCATTGGTGAAGAACGAAGTAGCTGCCTGCAACATAACTTTTAAAATGGATGATGTATGGAAGTTAACGGAGAAAAAATTTAGTGAGGTAACGGTAGAAAACTGGAAAAACATTTGCGCCAATGTAATAAAAGTTGAAAAGGACTATATGGAAAGAGAACATGTCATGGATCAAGTGGCGGATTTAATAATAAACGTAGGAGAGGATAGCCACAGTGAAAGTGAATTTTCGGATGATGAAGACGATGACGAATTAAGTTGCGAGCCACTCGCTAAATTATAAATATTTTGACGAATAAAATTATTTACATGCGATACACACAATATATGTATATAAATTTATATAGTTGATAATAAATGCTTATAGTTAAGAGCTTTTCATATAATTTTCCCAGTTATATTACATAGGGTTTTTCTAATTTTGATTTTATTATTAAGATCAGGTAAAACATGGTATTATTTCTTTAAGGGGCTAGGGCTCCTAAGTGGTATTTAATAGCGTGTAATCCATAAGCTGTCTAGGTCATTAAAATATCAATTAACTGATTACTTTGTAATTATATATCATTAGTTTAACACTCTGTATTGCTTTGATTTTATCTATCTCTAGACATTAACGCAATTTTTATGACCTATAATAAATGTAATTCCGTTGAGTATGTATCATGTTTTAAATTATATTTTACAATAAAATTATAATGTTATTTTCAACATACTTCGCCTGGGCTATAAGAATACAATCAACCGAATCGGACTTTTTCAGTTTTCACTTTACGAATTTATTGCATTGTTGCCTTTTATATCTACGCAACTATTTACAAGGTTAGGGCTCATCTCAAAATCCATTACCTATACTATCATTACATAATTACTAGCTTGTCTATAAATAATGCTTCCTTTATATAATCCATTTACTGAAGGTCTCTAAGTAGCAAAACAGACTCAAAATATTTTCTATTCAAGTTCTAAATGACGGATGACAATTGGCACTTTTACCCAACACCGAAAAAAGTTATTCTTCGTACCATAAACACAGAAATTTGAATAAGTAAAATGATTAGATTATTATTATTCAATCTTTCACCGAAAATAGTATAGTATATTTCATTACGAGTCCAGAAAATAGGCTTTTCCAGTGTGCGCGCGACGGGTTCCCGTGTGAGACGTAGCCGAACACGGGAAGGCGTGCAAGCACGGAAAAAGCATTTATGGATGTGTAATGAACGATACTTTTCATTATACCTTTCTGAAACCAATAACTAGTAAGTATTTACTATACTATAATTCAAAACACTGACATCTGCTGTCATAATACAAGTGTTGCTAAGGGAAATGAACAATAACGCATGTTAGCGCACAGGAAAAGGTCATTTTCGGTAATAGGCATGTTAAGATTATTCTTCGTACTACTCGCGATTCGGGTTAAGATTGCAGCGCCGCGGACGGTGACAGTTGAAATCTAGCTATGGGCCATTATCAGCCATTTAACTGTGTTTGCGAGTGTTGATCTAGTTAATGTGTTCATTTTTGGATTTGTGTTATTTTTTCTTTGAAAAATATCTCTTGTGGATTGACTTGATTTGGATTGTGTTCATATATCAACATAATTAGACATGAAGTTGATTATAGTAGATTACATGAAATACGGTAATGATTCATTTTCAACTAATGAAACTTCAGCAAATAAAACGAAAACTAACTGGAATACGATGTAGCAACTGTTAAAAAGCATTTAAATACAATGGAAAACACGACAAATGACTGATGACATCCCACATAGCATTTTCATATACATACAATATACTAAGTATATTCCAAAACGGATTCAATATATTGTATATATATTCAAATATTATTTAAAATGAATTCAAAACACATTCATTTGTCAGGGGTTTTCATGTTGTATAAATGTTCCTACAATGTTCAAATGTATGTTGCTTGCACATTTGAAATATATACTGTATTGAATATTAATTAAAAGATATTGTTATTATATGCACAAAATATATTCTATAAATATTCAAACTTTATTTAAAATATATTCATTAATGTTCCTACAATGTTCACATGGATATTTTACATACATACCCTTCTGAACATTTATTTCGTAATATTGTTACAATATGCGCATATGTACACAATATATTGTATAAATATTTAAAATAAATTCAAAACATGCTTATTTGCCAGGGTTTTCATGTTGTATAAATGTTTCCAGAATTTCAGGCATATATTGGTTGCACATTTCAAACATATAATTTTTGCACATTCATTACAAAATATTGTTATGATATGCATAAAACATTAGGATACTGTGTTGGAGCTAGGACTCTTAGTTTCAACATAAAGCATTGTTTTCTAAAAAATCCATTATTAAAAAATAATTTAAAAATCTTAAAAAAGAAAGAATATTTTTCAAAGAAAAAAAAAATTATAAATGGGCATTTAAGTTAGCTTTCGGCCATATTATTTACCTCCTGTTCCGGGTCGATCTTCTCCTGTTCCGGGTCGCACAGATTTTCTTCCTCCTTTTATTCTGTCAGGGCATCTGACAAGCCAGAGTTTTACATTGTTGATAATCTCACAGTCAGTAGCAAATTTTGTAGGAGGATTTAGCATCACGGTATCTGAAAATATTTAGATCTTTTTTACACATAATACATTAATATTTTAATTATATTCAGTTGTATAATTAAATATTTATCCCTTAATCAACAATATATTGCTTTCTTTTAGTTGTTTCAATGTTTAAGAAAATGATTCATGTTTTTAACTGTTAGATACCTCAAGTCATTTCTAGAAACTCTGGTAGTTTGCAAGTATAATTTGTTACTAATTAACTAACTAACAACTAACTAAAATAAACACATAAAATACACATTTAGCACTATAATACTAATTTAGAATTCATAAATTAATCTTTAAAGAAATGTATCAAAAATATTACCTATTATAACTTGTGCCACTTTGAGAGATTTAAATCTGTTTTTCTTTTTGGCACCATCCCAACTGTAGTAACAGCCCAACTGTACACTGAAGATTTTGAACATGATGTGTTTTACCACATCTTTGGCACTATTACCTCCAACGAAGCTGAGGGACTTACTCTGAAAAAAATAAAGTTACTGGCTGCAGCATTGACAGGATCCAACAAGAATTTCTCCAGAACATTAAAATTGTTTTGGTCTGACAATGCTAGTATGGAGATGATATTTTTTAATTTGTTGTCAATATCTTTCAGAAGTGGTTCTTCCTGTCTGATTTTTATCGCCAAATTTAATGTTTCCGACATATCATCTAGTTTGGCATTAATAATATCAAATTGTCTAGTAATTTCTTTTTTGAACTCTGAAATAAATAATAATACTAAAAAATGTCATACCATTCCACCTTTTTTATTTTGTTTATCTTCTAATTTTTCTTCGGTTAGTATCAGTTCCGATTGATATATCACTAACTGCCCTATGCCTGAGCCTACGCCCTTCTGAAATATCTTGTTGATGGTCATCTTGAAAAAAAAAACAACATTAAATTGTTTTAATTCAGTTTTAAAATAGAGAAGTACTAGATTGTTACAGTGTAAACATCAGTGCTCTCCAGACAGCATTTATACCGGGTGTCCCATTTTAATCTGATCGGCCAAATAACTCAAGATCATATGACGGAAAAAAGTTTTGAACAAAAGTTGTACAGTTTGAAGGGGGACATTCGATGCCACAGATACATTTGACCTTGGGTGGAGGGTTCAAGGTCAACTTGTTTTTTTTAATGGGACCCCTTATTTTTCCCATCGGCAAACGATGGTAGCTGTCTAAGAAATTAGCAAGATACACAAAGGTACTCAAATTTTCGTAATGAATCATCACCACTGCTTATCGTTTGACCAATTCAAATTTGTGGTGATTAGCGAAAAGTTGACCTTGAACCCTCCACCCAAGGTCTAAAGTATGTGGCATCGAATGTCTCCCTTCAAACTGCAGAACTTTTGTTCAAAATTTTTTCTCCGAAAACGTCATGGTCCCGAGTTATTTGGCAGGTTAGATAAAAATGGGACACCCAGTACAATAAACCCAGTTTAGTTTATCATTACGTCCCTTACCAGGTCTTTGTTGAAGTGCTGATGGAACTCTTGGATATTCTCCTGATGTGTCCGAGTCCATTTCATTTTCAGTAGATGTATTGGAAAATGAGAAACGTTGTGGTTTCTTCTTTTTTCTCACATCTAAATCAGAACTAGACAATACGTCATTTGTTTTTGCCTTTGAAACTTTTTTTCAGCAACTCCAAAGTTACCTGCAATAAAAAAATTAACAAATAGATATATTTTTTGAATTAATATATGACATCTAAGTAATTGTAAAACATAAAAAAATAATTTATTTAGTATTTTGGTATTTAAAAATAGGTCCTACTTACTGTATTCTCCCAAAATTTTTATTCCAAAATAATAGAAACCTCCTGTCCCTAAAGATATTACATGTGTGTGTCTGTAGCTGTTCTGACAAGAGTTCTACGATCTTTTGGTATATTTGATAAACATGGGTCTGAACGTAAAATTTTTAATAGTGCTCTTACAGAAGATGCAACATTTTCTTCAATAGCCCAACGAGCAAGCATTTGTTGGATATTTAAATCTGTTACTGTATCACTAGTTTTACTGCCTGAATGTTCTACTAATGAAGTACTCCTTGTTGCCCATACCACAGTATGGGCAACACACACTAGTTACAGTGGAATTAAATAAAGCGTCATGTTCAACTTCCATCAGTTCATTGTTTACTATTGTACCTGACTGTATATTTATATTATTACCAATTAGCGATTGATTAATATTATGTCTTACATTTCGTGAATTATATATCGCCATTTTCTTTTCAACGTGGCGGTTTACGTCTCTAGTCTCTATAAATCTGTTGTATAGATCTGCCGGAAGAGTTCTTAAAAAATTTCTCAACTTTTGGCATTTTTGATTTCTGAAGTGATTGGTTATTCCGTTATTCCAGTAATTTCTGGGTTATTCGTTTCGTATTTATATACTATTAGGAGTACTAATAGTTCAGATTAATGGGGCACTTTCTAGTTACTATCACTTTTTTACACTGCTCGTAGGTATCACTTTTACCTCTTAGAGCATTACTTCTCACAGATCACGTAAACTAGACACTTCTTTAAATTATTAGCACAGTCTCAACACAGCCAAAATATCAAACAAAATGATTGAGCTTTTAGCAAAGAGAAATATTTTGTCTATGGCTTTTAGGTTAAGAAAATAACACAAATACGGCGAGAATCAATGAACTATGAATACGGATGACGGATGGAATGTGATTCACACAACACAACACAACCCCACTTAGCATTGCAACTTCCATGTTAAGAAGTAGGGATACAGTTACTAGCGCCACTCGTGACTGGCCGCATAACCATTTGAAGGTTAGCGGTAAAATTTAAAAAGTGTTCAATTAATTTAATTATTATATAGCGGTTTGAGATATTTGAGGTTAAAAACACGAGGTGATTTCGAAGATATTCTTTATTATTACATTAAAAAATCAACTCTGTTTAATATGTCTCTTATCCACCCTCAAGACTAGTCTTCTAACGTTTGTACACCAAATTTAAAATTAATTTGTAGTTTTAATCAACATTGAATTTTACGAAATTGTATATAGGATAAAAGTTGGGTGAAAGTGATAACTTGAGGTTAGCCTACTGGGAATTGATATTTTAATGTCAGAAAAAATACTTAAAATGAAACCAGCTCCTGTTGTCAACCTCAAAATCTAAACCATTTCGGAGTTATTGGATCATAAATACTTTATAGTATATGGGGCATTAAAACAAAGGTAATATATCCAATCTATATTTTATTAAATTGTTCATAGGTAAAAGAAAAATTAATATCAATTAAATAAAAATACAATTATTATATATTTGTTTAGTGGTTTTACCATTTTCATACAAAATTAGAGTAAAATTGTGTGGATATAAAATACAATAATAAAAAATACACTAAATATTATATAGGTATAATAATATATTTATTGCTTCTAAGAACTGGTGGTTACAAACACAAAAAATTACATAAATATTTTGATACAATTAGTCAGCTAGACTGAGAATAATAAAAGAATAAAAGCTTAGTCATTTAATATAAAGGATCTTAATTTGAGTATATTCCAGATGTATTGGCTTATCACCATAGCTTCCTCATTTGTAATATTTTGCAAAGCATTAATTAAAGCATCTACATTCTGTAAACAAGATATATTGCGCTTCATCACAGTATTTATGGGACACTCAAAAACAACATGTAGAAGTGTTTCCTTTTCTTGATTGTTACATATAGAGCAAACTAATTTCAGGTCAATATAATAGACAATACCGTTAAACGTAAATTTAATTTTATAATCATTAACCATACGCAGTTGAGCCAGGGTGCGGGTGACTTGCATAGGTAACTTTTTTTGTAAATACAGACTTGGTGCTTCAGAAATATCAAAAATTCTATATAAAGAAATATGAGAATACCTAGACACAAGATTGACATCCACTTTGTGGAAATGTGTGTAATATTTAGCTAAAACGCCTTTCTTTAAAACAGAAAAGTTGAATGATGAAAAATTATTCCAGTAATCGAATACATTCAAATCAATGGAAAACTGTCTTATTTGCCTTGACCAATTGTAGTTGATATCGCAAGACTCAATTAGTTTTAATTGTTGGTTATAAGGTTATAACACAGCTTTGGATAACGGTCATTTTCCATTTGAGACAATTTATGCAATATTATATATAAAAAAAACAGAAAACAAATAACATATGATCTAAAGACACAATATTACAATTTAATTAGCTAACTATATAGACATATACACCACCTATTATTATTGAGGAATTTTAATTTTATAAGCTACTTTTGGAGTTATTTTTTAATTTTCTTGCTCTTCTACCAATAAACTTGTTGTGGGCTTTCAACTTGATCGGATCTACCAAATATGAATCCGGTTTGCTTTTAAGGTATGCAATGAATTTTTGGTCATCACCTCTGGCAATTTTATTTACCTTATTACACCAGAAGTACAAACAAAATCTAACTATAAATTTACATAATTTTGCACCTGTATCTGCATGTATTTTGCAATTAACAGGTACAAAATTTAAATATGTCAAAAGTTGTCTAACTAAAGTAAGTAGCATGTATATTGGTTAAATGACACACTCTCGGGATTGTATAAAATAGCATTGCCAGTGATTCTGATACTAAATGTCATATATGTTCCGGGTACAGTCATTTACAAGTTCTGATAAGTTCTAGCTGTAATAAAATCTAAAATGCCATCATTTTCTCTAAACAAAAGATTGGCTTCGCAATCATTAAAATTGAGACTTTTCAAAATTTTCTTAGCCACATATCCCACAATGTATGTAACTGTACATTTTCCCACTGGAGTTCTCTTAAAATTTGAGATTCTTGAAGGTAAATCCAAATTTATATGTGGTTCAAGAAGAGTACATCCAGAAACATACTCACCACTTAGAAAAAACCGAGAAACTGAAGATTGTCCAAAGCCCCCTCAGTCACATTCTGTTCACAATTGGAGTATGGTGAATGTGATGACAGAAAGTTGTTAATTAGAAGAGCTTTAAATGTTGTAGCAACATTTGACACACTAGGAGAGGTATCCCTTATACTGTAACTTCTAATAATCTAATAAAAATAAAGCCGGAATCGCTGTTCTCTTCACACCTCTTTTTCCTATTTTAACTTTATCTTCATCACTGAAATGTCTTTCGCAAACACGCACATTTTTGTAAATAGCTTCTGCAGTCATGTTACTTAGTATTTCACTTTGTATTACATTTAACCACGTTTGTAACATATTCAATTCGTTTTTGGGATTCGGGAAACGATACTGACTACTGGTGGTGTCAGTACATCCTAGGACGCTGCATTTTTTTTGTGGGTGATGGTTTCCATCTTTATACACAAAGAAGCAATTAAAAAATGTATTAAAAATAATAAATTTTAAAAAAGAATCAATTAGCACAACATGCAAACAATAAACAATGGCCGAACCAAAACACAAGCAGCACCAAAAAAGTCAACTTCATATGCAGCGTTCGCGCATCAGAAGAGTTTATCTGATTGGTGTTATTGCCTTAAAAATTCACTTGACAGTTGGTAGCGCCAATAACATGCTGCGATATGCATCAATGTAGCCGTAGCTTATTCGATTGTAGCGCCGCTCGTGACTGGCCGCATCGTAACTTCATCTCTATTTATCATATCCCAGTTGCAATGCTAAGTGGGGTTAGTGTGGTTGTGTTATGGTGATTCATGTGATTCTCAGCCCTCTCACATTGTAACAACAAAATAATCTACTGTTTTTAAATGAAAAATATTTCGAGTGCGATAACTGTGACGGTTTTAAAAGCAAAGCTATTTTGATACAATATTTCGAGGGAATCCATCAAAGTAATATTCCCAAATGAACACCCTTGATAATAACGCAATTGTAAAAGTATATAAAATCGAAAAAAATGGGACGGCGTCTTCAGGAATGTGGTATGGAAAGAATTCAAGCACCGAAGATCCTATATCTACAAATAACTTTTGCCCAGTAAACGTAAGCTTTGATCCTGATATATTATTATCTAATGAAAACCGATTAACATTGAATTTAAGCCAATTCAAGAACGATGAATATTTTGTTAAGTGTATTAAATTAGAAGATAGATATGACTCACCATCGATATATGTCGGTAAGACCGTTTTGAATCTTCCTACTATGATAAGATGCCAAAATTGTGAGACTATTTTTCCCACTAAATGTCAATATCAAAGGCATCAGTGTGAATTTAATGCAGAAAAAGTTGTTTTAA
This sequence comes from Lochmaea crataegi, assembly GCA_947563755.1. NCBI lineage: Eukaryota > Metazoa > Arthropoda > Insecta > Coleoptera > Chrysomelidae > Lochmaea > Lochmaea crataegi. Next base: position 118,097,929 of record OX387422.1, on the reverse strand, counting down.
AATCGGATGTTGATTCTAGTGAAACTGGCGATATTCCCGTTAAATACATTTGCGAAGTTTGCAATAAACAGTTTGTTAATAAAAATAATTTGGTTCGTCACCAGTCTAGCCACGAAAATACACAAGAAAATGTGTGTGAAAATTGCAACAAACAATTTATTAGTGAAAATCGTTTAAGGATACACAAAGAAAACTATTGTAAAAAAGCTGGACACATTTCTAAATTTTACAGAAGCGATGTGGATGTTTGGAAATGCAAAAAGTGTTATGAAGTATTTTCTTCACTTTTATCAGCAAATTATCACGTGACATCTTGTGTAGAAATCGTAGAAATCGAAGACGATGAAGCAGAAAAAACAACACAATTATCGGACGAAGATAAAGTTGTTTTGACTAACGAAAATATTCACACCAAAGAAGCAATTGACAAGAAAAACATAGAAAAAATATCAACCAAGCTTCTACTACAATGTGAATTTTGTAACAGAACTTACGCCGAAAAAAAGGTTCTGCTTATACACCAAAGGAAACACACTACAGCCAGAAATTACGAATGTGTTGATTGCTTTAAAGTTTTCGATTCTTATCCAATAGCCGCCCAACATTGGATGAAAAAGTGTTCGGAATACGTAAATCTGTTTTGCTTGCCAAAATTAACTTACTGTGAATATTGCGACAGAACATTCAAATCTCACGAACTACTCTACACGCACAAAATAGAAAAGAAGCACTTTACTTACAAGCCTCATCTACGACAAACTGAAGAAACCAACAAAGATGTCGATGTTACAGTTCCCGAAGATAACAAAAATATCCTCAACAAACTAATCGATGACGTTTTAGAAACTTTAGACGTCCCAGTTAACAAAATCCACTATCAAGGAACAGACGCAAATAAAGAGAATACCGGCGAACAACTTGAAAATTCTGTTGATACAAAGAAAGAAAAGAAGAAGAGAGGTAGAAAACGGAAATGGCCGACAAATCTGAGTGCGAGAACGAAAAAACCGAGTCTTCAAGTCGACGACGGTTATAAATATCAATGCGAAAGGTGCATCGAAACTTTTATAAATGTTGACGATCTTGAGGAACATCGGGAGAAGGTACATGCTTCGAATTTCACTTGTGATGAATGTGGACAGGTAATAAATAAGTTCTTTCTTTATATAGTGTCTCTTAATTTTGTGGATTTCAAAAATTAAGTAATTAAGTAAATGAAATCTGGATGGCGGCACTTAAATTTTCCAGTACCGCTTCGTTATTTAAATGCTATATATGGAATTTTAGGTTTTGCATAACGCCAAAGCTTTGATAGTACACAGTCGTGCTCATAAGATGTTGAAACCGTATGTTTGTGAAACTTGCGGCCGAAGCTTTTCCCAAACTTCTCCTTTTTGGCAACATATGCGCTTCCATCAAGGTAAATACATACTCACTGGGATTAAACCGCGAAATGTTTTAATGGTATATGGGGGTGGTTTTTAATCCTTTTTTCGTTACGATTTTAGGGATAAAGCCGTTTGCGTGCACTCACGAAGGCTGTGAAGCGAGATACACGATACGTTCGGATTTGAAGGATCATATAAGAAAAGCCCACACTAGAGAGAGACCATTCAAATGCAACGTTTGCGATAAATGTTTTTTAACTGGTTCTGTTTATTACCAACACCGTTTGATACATACCAATGACAGAAGATATGCATGTGATGTAAGTATATATAGCTATATTCTGAATGTGCAGGCGCGCCCTCAAACTACTTTCGGAATTTTCAACTTTAACGTTTGTTTTCTAAATTGTTTTGAATTAAATTTTTTGTTACAGCTCTGTCCTAAACGGTTTTTTAAAGCCTATGATCTCAATAATCACCGAAGGATCCATACCGACGAACGCCCTTACCCTTGCCATGTATGCCGAAGGCAGTTTAGACAGAAAGGAGATCTTAACAAACATCTTAAGACTCAGCATCCTGTTTCAGTTTAAGTTAAAATTGAAACGCATTGTGTTAGTTTTTTTTTCTAATTTTTAATATATTTCAGTTTATTGTTACACGTTTATTGGTAATATATGTTTTGTTCCAGAAATAATCGAATTGTTTGTTAAAATCTAGCTGATATTAAAAACATTTATAAAAATATTTATATATAATTACTTTACGTAAATCTGACAATGTAGCATTTCTTTAGTATCGAGGTATGGAGGGTAGAAGGAAGGAGCACCATCTTGTATGGGTGACAAGCTGAAAAAGTGTCCACCTGTAAACAGCAAATTATAATTCGAAGATTCACCGAAATGGCGCTCGTGTAGCAAATGGAAATGATGTGAATTTAGGGTTATAAACCGAGTGAAGTGTGCTGGGTTGAAAAATTTAGTATTTTTCGTGACTTGTGTAACTGAGAAATATGCAGTATTTAAAATCTCAATTATTTACGTAGTATTTCCTTTTTTAATTTTGTATCTTACTCTAATAATTCATGGCGCTATTTTTAAAATCTTTCCACTTGCTACTATGGCGCCACCTTAATTTGCTTCATTTCGATGGAGACTTTTTAATACATTGAGATGGTGCTCCTTCCTTCTACCCTCCATATATCGAGTACCTCAAAATACATTCACTTAGTATTTTTATAAGCTAATCGCTCCTTCGCCCTTCTTAGCCATTTTCTTATGCAGGCTTCAGCAGTTTTTCTGTCGGCGCTGTAAGCCTCTGCAGCGACTGTAAAACAAAAATAAGAATCAAACCACAATGTTTTTTAAAACATTATTTTCGACGTTTCCTTACCTAAAATTACAGAACACAATTTATGTTCTTTAAATGGAGTTTTCTCCTTTGTGCCATCATATGTGTAATTTTGAGCCAAGCAATCAGAAAATGTGGCCAAAAACATTCTTTTTATTGCGTCGTATGGATTGGTCCCCCCCAATTTTGACATTTGCTGGACCTGGAAGTACAGTATTTAAATTATGAATAAAATTATCTCAACAAATTTGAAATGAGCAATACTGCAAGATCTCTAAACTTAATTGATTCTGCATAAATATAATGTTTATTTATTCTGATGTGACAAGCATCAAACTGAAAACTACATTAATTCCACATTATATGCTGAAAGCAAACAGTTTTATAATAGTTATTACCTTACTTAAATATTGAAAATTTGTAATTTTTGTAACGTACAACATCCTTAAAACAATCTTCTTCTTGCAAATAATCATGTAATGCCTGTAAATCATTTTTCTCCGTAATTGGAAAGCTAAATTTCATTAAAAAATTTTGGCCAGATGCCAAAGGTTTCACAATATTTTGGAGATCGTCCCTGATTTGAAGTATACTAGCCTTCAAAGACAACATTTTGTTGTTGATATCTGTGTGAAATGTATCTGTAATAGGGACAAAATGTTTAATTCTCAAAATATATACATACTTACAATAATTATAAATAATAAATTCGCCTCTGCTTTAAATACGCAGTTACGTACATATTATTGATATTACTTTAGTAGAAGACCCGATGACAGTCAAAAAGGAATGAATTAAAAAGTGTAACTTTCAAATAACTCACACCTATTATTGGAATCTAACATATATAGTAAGATGCAACCTTTACAAAATTAAATACCAGTAAATAACATCTTAACACTTACTAAACTCTTTTTAGCTTCTTCGCAGCAGCACTGCTTTGATGTAGTGGCTGTCTCTATAAAATTATGTATTTTTTTTTTCAAAACATCAAGAATTAGAATACTAATAGCTATATACTAGAACTAAATTTATTTATATTGAAACTTACGTCTATTTACGGGAGTTGAGCATGTGGATGAAGGCCTCAGTAAATGTATATCTTCCAATTCTAACAGATTTGAAGTTTTGCCATTATTGTCATTGTTTGTACTTTCTATTACAGAGGTTTTCTCCAACCTAATTGTTGGAGGAGGCGGTAGTTCTGAATAATTGTCAGATTCTTCAGAATCTGATGTGTCAAACACTTTCCTTTTTTTTACTCGTCTTCTCTTGCTGCCCCCTTCAGACTCCGAATTTGGGTCACTTGTCTGGCAAGCTTTTTGCAGCTTTGAATGGGCACTGAAGTAATCATCTAGAAATAAATGTGCAAACCAAAATAATTTGATGAATCATTATAGAAAAAAAACAGAAACATAACAAATTCTCCAGTATACTGTGTTTTAAAAATACTTTAAAACTATATACTGAGGCTTACCAAATGTCGAGTTTCTCAATTGCCTGATTTTATGTATAGGCCAGCAGGTACTAAATGGCTCTCCCTTTTTTATTGCATCCCTAGTCTTTATTTGGTTCCAAGGAGGCCAATAGCAGCTATTTCCAACTATCCAACCTGTTGGCACTGCCTCGACACTTTCATCCTCTAGAAAGTGTACTACTGTCCAAGATTTTTCCATTGAACTAGTGCCCATGTTTCCTCAATCTATAAAAACCTATTTTATTATTACCATTCTTTAAATATTACTTTTCATACTTTTTTGTTTAATAATATATAAAACTATCTTAATTTAATATGTTGTTTGTAATAGACTGTACCACAGTTATAATAAAAAAACTACCCATCACCTTTTATATAACTAGAACACATCTTTTAATATAAAATCAGATGTATAAAGCCTTCGATACTTATAATAAGCTACCAGGAGAAATAAAGATCTTGACAACAGTAGCACAATTTAAGAATAAATTGAAGGCACACTTGAAAGTTTATAATCTCTAGTTTGTAAAAGTCCTAAGGAATGCTTATCCTTTAATTGTCATTTGTTGTATATTATTGTTTATAATTTGTTACAAAATGTAGCTGATCTATAGTCCATTTTTATTTTCAGTTAATATTTTTGTATATTTATGTCTATATTTTGTTAATTAACTATTGATTATATTTATTAGGTAATCCTATTTCAAATAGTCATTAAATTAATTAAGTACCCATGTTAATGGTTGAAAATTTATATTTGCTTTTTCATATTGATATTATTCAAACTAAGTGTTGGCCACTTGTACCTGTTGGCTTCTTAGGTTATCATAAAAAGGTTAAATATGTACTAGAGGCATTGCAACTGATGGTTGGCTTTTTAAATTCATTATAATATATTTAACATCAACTTCGTTAATATTCCATGTGTCTACAATATCAAGATCATTCAAATTTCCTGCATATATGTTTAGATCAGATGAAGCACATGGTTTAGTGTAATAATCATCATAGTGTCGAAACTTTCTACCAACAACACATTTCTGATTATTTACTGTAATAAAGTTCTCTATAATGATTTTTTTTTTATTTTATTTATTTATTCACGGGCAAGCCCAATTCACATAAAAATTACATTGTTAGAAATTACAGTGTTAAAAGTTACAATGTTAAAAATTACAGTGTTGAAAACAAAAACAGAGAAAAAAAAACATGTAAAATTAAATTTGAGAGTGATAACACTACAACATCAATAGGCAATCAAACATTTTAAAAATTTTAAAAACATTTTAAAAATATATCAAAGTTTAAGCTCTAGCAGATGCTTTTTAAATTTGAAAGTTGACACATTAAAAATTGAAATGTCCTCAATAGAGTTAGCTAATCTAAGTGTCCTAGGGAGAAAACGATTCATTGCATAGTTGTACCTATGAAAAGAAACATGAAAGGTTTGCACCTGCCTGGTAAGACGAGGTGGAACAAATAAATATATTTTAGAGAGAAGCTCAGGACTATTACATATTCCATTTAATATATTGAAAAGCTGTATTAGATCTCTTTGCTTTCTGCGAATCTCTAGGGTAGGGATGTTTAAGAATAGTTCCAAAATATCATAACGATGGTAGACATGCATCTTAAAGGCAATGTATCTTAGAAATTTGTGCTGAACAGATTCTAGTTTCGCTTTATAAGTAATGTAATGCGGAGACCATACTGGAGAACAATAATCTAGGTGTGTTCTGACCAGAGAGCAATAAAGAGACTTAATAGCAGTGATGCTAGTGAAATCACAAGTGGTCCTCTTTATAAAACCTAACATCTTCATAGATTTTTGAATAGCAGCAGTAACATGTGACTTATAAGTGAGTGAGTAGTCTAATATAACACCAAGGTCTTTTATTTGCGAAACAGAATTTAAAGTTTCATTATTAATGCTATAATCAAAAGCTATTGGGTGATGTATTCGATGAAAACGCATAATATGGCACTTGGATGCATTTAGATTCATATTATTTTGTTTACACCAATTTGATAAGCTATTTAAATCAGATTGTAAAATTGAAGCATCATCATTACTATTAACTACTTTAAAACATTTGAGGTCATCAGCAAATAACAAAGCTTTGCTACCTTGAAAGCAATACATAATATCATTAATGAATAAGTTAAACAATAATGGTCCAAGATGAGACCCTTGGGGAACTCCAGAAGTTACAGGAAAAGTATGAGAATAGTAATGATTAACTCTTACCATTTGTAATCTATTCATTAGATAGCTACGTAACCATTGTAATACAGGACCTTCCACACCATACAAACAAAGTTTATGTAGCAAGAGTTCATGATTGACCCTGTCGAAAGCTTTGGAAAAATCAGTGTACACAGTATCGATCTGCAAACCCCTCTCCAAAGCATCAGACAAAAAGTCAACATATGTGAGTAAACCCAATTCTGCAGACCTTTTAGAGGTGAAACCAAATTGTTGCGATGTCATAATGCTCGAGCAGTCGTAGGTAAGATAATCAGTAATAATACTTTCAAAGATTTTGGGAATTATGCTGAGGATAGATATAGGACGATAATTTGTGATGTCAGATTTTCTACCTGATTTATAAACTGGAGTGACATATGATGTTTTCCAGTAATCCGGAAATTCGCCAGTAACAAGAGACTTATTAAATATATGAAAGAGCGGACGAGATAAAATAAAGCAAAATTTCTTAAGAAAAGTGGGAGGAATTCCATCAGGACCAGGACCTTTTTTAACATCAAGTTTTGATAATTTTGCATAAATGTTCGAGATTTCAATATGATAATGGAATACATTTACTTTTGAAGAGATCTGAACATCTTGCAGATCCAGAGGTTGATTTGAATAAACTGATGAGAAATGTTTGGCAAATAGATTTGCAATATCATTCCCGTTACAAGCAGTGCAGTCTCCAAGAGCCATTTTATCAGGTATAGTGTTGTTCTCCCTCTTACTGCTTACAAATTTCCAAAAAAAATCATTATTTGTAACAGAATTTTCAGTTAATATTATATAATTTCTATAACACTCTCGCGATAAAAGTTTACACTGAGCTCTTAATCTACTAAATTCTACATAGTTTTCAGGACACCTAGTAATCTTGTAGAATTTGTGAGCTAATTTCTTCTCGCTTAACAGTCTCTTTAGCTCTGGAGAATACCAACATGGAAACTTCTTCATGCAAACCTTCTTGAGTGGAACAAAGTAATTTATTATAGAATACAGTATGTCGTAAAATATGGATACCATCTCAGAGAGAACTTTATCATGTAAAACATTGTCCCAATCAATTGATTCCAAGCAAAAACGTATTTCTTCATAATTTGCATGATTAAAATCGTAGTAGTATTCTTCACCGGGAACGTTATCATTTTCAATCTTAAGTGGTAAGATACATTCGAGTGGGGGATGATGGCAATCCTGCAGGATTAAAATATCTTCAGCCTTTTGTACCGAGAGCTCAATTGAAGATAAAATAAGATCAAGCATAACTCCTCTGTCATTAGTTACTGCATTGGACTGGAATAAATTGAGGAAAGCACAGATATTTGACAAAGTATCTATAGAATCAGTCTCAGATGGAGATGCCATAGGAGAGGGATGAGCTGATGAACAAAAATCATCAATTTCCCAATATGCAGATGGAAGATTGAAATCGCCAAAAAGGAAGAAGCTAACATTTGCATGTTGCTCATTTATGGTTATTAGCTGGTTGTAATAGTCTTCATATAAAATAGGTTGAGATCTAGGAGGAAGATATACAGAGCCCAAAATAAATTTGTTATTAACAAGAACAAATACCTGTTCAATTGATGGATTAGAATGAATCAGACTAGAGGATAATTTTTTCTTAATAGCTATTAAAACACCTCCTCCCCTGTTGTAAATACTGGATTGAGGCGAGCGATCAGTTCTAAAAACATTATAATAGTTAAATCCAAGTTCGGCATCTGCAATATCAGAGGTTAACCAGGCTTCTGTAAAAATGATGATGTCATAAAAACAATTTGAAACGTTTAGACTGAGGTTCGTAAGTTTAGTGCGAAGACCCCTGACATTCTGGTAATACAAAGAAAGGCCGCCCAGGTCAGTGGACTTTACTGGTTTTTTTGGATGATCTTAGGTATGTTGTTAAAGTATTTAATAACTAAATTCTGCTCACCAGACTGTTGACGAGACAAGAGATCATTCTTCACAGAATCATACAGCTTTTTCTGATTTGGAGTCTGATCTAACTGAAAAAATACCTTATTAGCACGACCTAACTTCTTCTTATTACTTAGAATTTCGTGCACCTCACGAGCAGACGGAAAAATGACCTTTAGCGGACGGTGGCCATTTTTGTTTTTCTTCCCAAAACGAATTATTTTAATATTGTCCACACACACAGCAGCCCCATCTTCTCCAGCATTTATTAAAAGTGATTTAACCTGATGAGTGTCTTCAGCTGCTGTTGCTGGTTCAGGCTGGTTGAAAATCAGCAAATGGTTTGCTCTTTTTTGACGTTCCTGAAGTTCATTTATGATGTCATCAGGTGCCGGAAAGGAATTCTTATCTTCCTTCAACTTCTGAATTTCAGCTTTAAGCAGCGTAACTTCAGATTTTAGAGTCTCAACTTCTCTCAATATCTTAGGAATACTTTTAAATGCTAATCGGCAATCAGTACAGAAATAAACCATAGTTCTTCTTTGGATAACCACAGCACGAAGCTCGGATGCACTTAAACCTGTACAATGTTCAGTAGGGTGCATAATGATATGACAGCTATCACATGCAACAGACTTATCACCAACTGGATCATTGCAGGTGGAACACTTGTCAACCATTTCACTATAATTTCACTTGGCTATGAAACCATTTTTTAAAGAGCAATAGTTATCTGGACACTTGGTTGTTAATGTGAACTCTAAAAATATAGCTTTTTGAAATTGGTAAGGAGTATTATGTTCTACTTTGAAATTCTGGATAATTACAAACTCTATGTGAACCTTCATCGATATTAACTACATGTTTCATTTCTTCTTTTCGTCGTACAATTTGTTCAAGTGGTTTATCATGTTTTCGAATCATACTCAATATAGTTGACATATAATTTTCAAATGGATAAGCTCCATATTTGTCAAGAGGACCAAACTTTTTGGAATCATCACTGATGTGTAATAAATTATGTATATTATGAGAAGCATTCTCTTTACCATATAGAATTAAAAATGTTTGAAAAAAATAGCATAAACTCTTATGAGCACTCTCTATAAAATTTGTTTGTAATTTTTTATTTGACAAAATAAAAATCCCAACATGGAGAGACATAAAATTAAGGTATAAATCAGTTCGCAATACTTTTTTTAGAACTACAGGTCCAGTATATAATAATAACTGCCTAAATTCTGTGGCTTTCCATCTCTTATACTCTTCCATACGCCTAGGTTTTCGGTTAAATTCACTAGGAATGTTATCTCGTAGATTAATTAAGTTATTTGATATTTCTGATATTTTATTGAAAGACAATTTAGATGGTGGTTTACCATTACACCAATGATGAATAAGTTTTTTAACAATTCCAAGGTGCAAAAGATGCATTGGATCCAGTACAAAATTATCTATTAAATTGAAATTTGGAATCTGCTCTAATATCGAAGTTCCCACATGGTGATCGATTTGAGTTTTGGCTCTAAATTCAAAATCTGTTCTTGCTTTAAATTGTTGATTAGGGAAACAGACTCCACCATTAATATAATTGCCCTCTATGTCACACTTAGTGCAAGAATAGTACCCAGAGTGACCTTTTGTACGGAGAATATAAGATTTGGCTGGTACATCACAAACAAAAGTTTTTATTTTGAATATATATGACTTACTATTATGTATGAAACCATTTGTAGTTATATGAATTACTTCATAAATAAAATCGGATAAAAAGTCATTAGGGTCTTTAGGTTTTTCATACCCATGGTAAATGCCTATCATATCAACTACTTTTTCATTTACAACAAGACTACATAGAATTGGGTACACTTGACTAGAAGAACTTTTTGATAATGGAAGGCCATCAATATTTATCAATACAATTTACATTTATCAATTTAAGAGATTCACACTGTGAAATTAAATTTTTTAAACATTTCTCTACACCAAAATGATAATAATATCCTGGGTCCACATATCTTTTGTCAGCTTTACGAGGTGTATGTAGTAACGTTCTTGGATCTACCGGAAGAGTATCATGAAAAGATTTAAGGGTGCTTAAAAGATCTTTAATTGCAACATGTGGTATTTTGTGTTTTATTGCCCAGCTTGCTATTGAACTATTGATCGTATTTTTTTGTATTGATTTGTCTGAAAATTGTATAGGAGAAAAATTACTGTTTGATACAAATGGTATATTTCTGGTAGCGAATTCAGCTTCACTACTAGATTCAGAGGCAAAATAACTGTTTTCTATTTCATTATCAAAGTTAACTACGGAACTGGGTTGTGAATAATCCTGTTGATTTTCATTGGAAGATATAGAATCCTCAGTAGGACATAATAATATGATAGAGTCCGATTGTTCTGACGCAGAGAGATCATGTTGACTAAACAATCTTCGAGCCTTCATGAAATGTTTTTTATTTATTTTAGGCATATTAAAATATATAAATAAAACACAGGTACTTATCTGATAATTCACAGCAAGAAACTTCCACGTACAACTTAAAAGCAGCAGTCAGAATATCTATTAAATTTGTCTCTGATTAAATTAATAATTATGATAAAGCGCGAATACAGAAAAGAGCCGCGAAATGTTGGTGTTTTATAAACAGGTTTTATAGGTTAGACTGAGACTACTGAGAGGGGACAACGAGGCAGTGTTGCCGCGGCTACATTGCCAAATTATCCTCGAAAGGAACTCAAATTATCCTCCAAATATTTACAAATATCCTGTTTTTATCCACACGATTATTACTGTACGTAGATCAAAAAATATTATCACATGACTACAATTTCTGATAAAATAATACATTATCGGTTAATCAACACCCCAGAATAGACATCATAGATAAATACTATATATAGTAAAATTAATACCTAACGACTTCATCCCCTTTAGAAATCGTCAAATTTTTATAGCTCACCCTGTATACTAACATTTTGGCCTTATAACAAAAAAAAAGTTACTTGCAATGTTAAAATTCACAATTGGGACTTCTGGGGAGATTTAAAAAGTTACCAAGCACTTCAAAAAAGAATTATTAAATATTTAAAAAAAAAATCTTACCATGTTGGTCGACCCACAATTTCCCGACTATAATATTATGGATCGTAGTCGTAACTTTCCTCCACGAATACTTATTATTATCCTTGAATTCTAACTGTGCGGTTCCCAACGGAATAATCTAAAAAAAATCGTTATACGAGGTCCGATTATTTAAATTTCCACCACTCACTTGTAAATATTTCCCCCTAAACTTCGAAGTCATGGTAAACTCTTGAAAACACACCCAATTTTTTCCTTCGCAATATTGTGCTACCATTGGCGGATGATGAGAAACTTGCTCGTTTATAATACGCCAACCTAAATCGTCTGTTCTATCACATTCATAGGTTTCTCCCAATAACGGATTGAACGGTTTTCCGGTTCTTATGCTCGTTGTAGCATACGCGGAAATTGTAAAAGCTGCTATGTATGCTAGTTGCTCGCAAGGATCTGTACATCTATAAGGAAATTATTGAATTATTAACTGTTTTACACACAAAAAATTATTATTTCAATTGGCGACTCGGCAATTATGAACCGATCTGAAATCGTATCGAGTACTGTAGAGTGCGTAAACTCGAATTAGGGATGGCCACATCAACTTTATCATCCCTTTCCAGAAGGTAGTTTTTGTACCGTCCCAAGAACGATACTAAAAAGAGCAGGGAAAAATTGTAGAAATATTTGAGTTAAAACTCCTTTTGTACCTGTCAAATGTATCTTTTATCTAGAATTGCAAACATTTACTTCTTTTCCAAAAAATGTCTTTGAATATTCAATTTGCTGGAAGAAGTTTGTGGTTAGGTTTTAGTTCAAACCTTCAAATGACCCTAAGAAAAATTTTATCCAGAATTGCAGAAACTTACTTTTTCTACCAAAAAATATCTTTGAATAGTCAATTTGCTAGAAGGAGTTTGAGGTTTAGGTTCTGGTTCGAAACCGTCAAATGTCTCTAAGCAAAATTTTATCCAGAATTGCAAAAATTTAATATTTTTACCAAAAAATGTCTTTGAATAGTCAATTTGCTGGAAGGGGTTTGAGGTTTAGGTTCTAGTTCAAAAATAATTAATGAAGTTACAAGTAAAGTAGAAGATAAGGTAACTCTTCGAGGAATAAATTTAGGAAGAAACAAAGATTTGGCTGAGTACTGGGAAGACAAATATGTATTACAGTCCTTTAATAATATCGATCTCAAATAGAATTAGTAACCTCTGAGAATTCCCCCAGGAACTGAGTAGGAGAGGGAAAATAGATGATCCACTAGAATGTTCACCCCCCCCCCCAAAACATGCATACATAAACCTTAAATTAGATAAGTATGTGATTTAAAAAAATGTATTACTTTCAAGTTAATGGGCTTACACGAAACCTATTTTTTATGGTTTATCACAAACTTCCTGTATCAAGAAGGTCAAAACATTAACAATCTCATTTAATGAATATACAAAAAAATGGTTTATTATATTTACACATTTCATAAATATTTACAGCCACTAAAATAACTGAAATAACTTTAATCTAATTCAACTATATACATATAGACAACTGTCTAAATATAATAAAATTTAGTTACATTATATAAAACGTAAACAATGTAAATATTGAAAATGCACTTAAACATTACAATTTGTCTAGTTATTCAAAAGTTAATGGGTTAAGCAGTAACAGTTCTCCACCTAAATGTTTAGATATAATCTATGGAAGTAAAAGTAAAAATCGAGATAAGGCTACCTTAACAAGTAATATGAATGCCAAAAGGTTTGATATTAGATAGAAAATTAATATAAAATGAGAACTTACTTAGCTGCAACGTCAAGTATATTTGCATATTCAAAATCTTCAGTAATACGTTGCATCATAGAAAGTGGTTCGTTAAAATTCACAGGCATCGGTATTTTGGATAAATCCTTTCCTATGCAATTTTTCATGATGCTCCATAAATTTAGAGGATAATTTGGCTTATCTGGAATTCGAACTCGTCTTTGACGTTTACTACTGTTTGATTTTGGAGAAGCATTTGCAGAAGATCCGCTAGGCGTCTCCGGTCGTCGTATGTTGTTGTGTTTACCAGTTACTACTACCACCTGAAATAAATCAAAATTTTATTAAATAATAAATTGATATTATTGTCTTCAAATAACAGTTTATAAAAATCTATATCATTTACCACTACTTAATCTCAAGTTATGGTTTACTTTTATCAATTATGATTCACTAATGGGTCAAAAAACACAAAATAGTTATTAAAATATTGTGTAATCATTATGAATAATGCTACACCTAAAACTAATAGAATTTTCAATTAAATTAATTCCAATGTATATAAAACCTTACTTGTTTAGTGTGAGTCTCTTCAGTCTCACTAGAACTATCAGAACTGTTACGCCTGTGACCAGTACCAGTTCGAATATTTAAAGTAAAATGTTCATCATTATCTGTAACTTGTCCTGGTGTACCACCACCCTCGGCTAAAGCATCATAAAATTCATTATCGTCTTCGTCTTCATTATTATTTGCATTTACTGGAACAAAGATTTATTTTCTTTAAATTAAGAATAACTAGAAATTTTGATAGAAAATTTAGGTTATGAAACTGTCAAATTGAAAATTAAACTCACAGATTCCTGCGATAATTAACATTAACTATTTTGAGGTTAGAATTTTGTTTATAGATTGAACCTTATAAAACTTACTGATTATTTCACGTTCATACCGTTTTAATAGTTATTTCATCTTATTTCCCGGAAGTATTCTATACTTTAAACCTAATAGATTACAGCATGGTAATATCCTCACGTACTGACAAAATATTATCAACTCGCGAACTAACCATCAAATCATCGGATTCTCATTATTATACATGATAGATGATAAACGATTCCCAGTGTAAAGAACATCTTTCCATATTTTTTTTTCAATAACTCACGGGACGGAAAACACGCCATATCCCACATAGCAAGGTGACGTAACGTTGACGTTAATAAAACGTCACGTTTTACGTCAAAATCACCAAGGTATTGACGAGAAACTCACGTCCTGAAGACGGCAATATGTCACAGGTATTTGACGTCATTATGTGACGTAGAAAAGGCGTCACCTTTTACGTCAAATTATCACTGAATTGAGACCTAAATTTACGTTTTTATGACGACAGTATCTTCGATAATCGACGTCATTAAAAAGACATAAAGATGTCTCATAACCTGTATTCTTGGACTTCAGCAGAGGCAGGTTATACAGTAATTGATACCAAATGTATTAGGACATTTCCCACATCTATATATGGAAACTGGATAATTAAACAAAAGTTCAAGTCCAAACATAATGTATATTCTTTACTTTATTTTTTATTACAAAATATAAATAAAACAAAAAGTATATCTATTCTTATAGGAATCATCTATTAAAAACAAAGTTATAAAAAATGTAAATTTTTACGTAATCTTAATATTTTTTATTTTAAATAAAAAAATTATATTACTAAAGATCCTATTAGAGTTTTTTCAATTAACATTTTTTTCTTGGACCCTTCAATTTTTTTGTAAGAACTCACATGTACATACAGGGTTGTTTCGAAATTTGACCCATTAGAAAATGTTCAATTTTCTTATGAACTTGAGATTCCATATAAGCCATCTACCATAATTGGTGCTTATAAGAGTCTGAATAAAACATCAAGCAGAGACCAACTTAAAAAATTAGCCTGTATGGACAACATAACAGGCTAAATTAAGCAATGCAAGTGTGTAGAAGAGGAATTGAAACAAAAATATCTTGGTATGGAAAATCATACATTTTCCAATTATTTCAGTAGTGTGCCAGGTTTTTGAGAAATCAGATAAGCCCGAGACCAAAAGAATATGTAAATCACTAGAATCAAATGGATAATCATAAAATGAAGTATAGGAAGTAAAAAACTTTCCTGAAATATTTACATTATTATTTCTTTCACTAATGAAATCTTCTATTTGAATAACACAGGTGTTGGTAAAACAGTGAGAATTGGCTTTTGAATACGAATAAATGGTCAGAAAATAATTTTTGAGAGATAATTTTTTATAACTTTTTTGAATATTACCACACAGCCCATTGAAGTGTTCAAATTCTAATTTCAATTCTTGATTTAAAAATTCACAATTAGTTATAGGTGTACTTCCTGCTTCCAATTCAATTATTCAAGACCGAACTAAATTTTTCATGGTTCCTAAATAATTTTCGAATGGAAAAGCAGAAAAATTTTCTAGTGGACCAAACCTTAAAACATCATCTGGAAGATGCGTTAAAACATGAATATTGTAAATTGGAAATTCAGGCCCATATAACTTTTGTCCGTGACTAATAAACGTTTGAAGAATTCTTTTAGAGTTTTCACAATTTTTTGTTTTGGAGGAATTATCTTCAGACATTAAAAGTATTATAGCTGTATGAAACAAAAGAAAGTGCTTATAAATAGC
The DNA here is from genome assembly GCA_947563755.1 of Lochmaea crataegi. Classification (NCBI taxonomy): domain Eukaryota; kingdom Metazoa; phylum Arthropoda; class Insecta; order Coleoptera; family Chrysomelidae; genus Lochmaea; species Lochmaea crataegi. The sequence goes on along the minus strand of OX387422.1, from coordinate 118,081,995 downwards.
TTCATCAACAATGCCCCATATTACTACAATTCCTGTATAAAAAAGAAAGGTTCTAAATTCAATATCCTTAAATCTTGACAACTCAGACAAAGACCTTGGCTTACTTTTAATTTCTCCAGGAATAAAATCTTTGTAACTTATCAGATGATTTGAAATAACAGTTACTAACCTATTTGATAAACGTACATTTAAATGGCCCCCAATAATTCAGAAGCTTTTTCATTACACCCAGGCATACATTATGCATATAATCAATTGGGAAAATATTTACTAAGTCGATTTCCAAATCAACCAAAGGAGAAGTTCCAACATGGTGATCTTCATCAAGCTGTTCTCTAAAAGACTTATTATTCCTTTTAGCACTATTTGTCTTTTTGAATACTACTCTGCCATTGACATAATTTCCAATTTCTATACATTTATCACAACTGGAAAATCCACCATGTGACTTTATACATTTGATATATGCCTTAGCAGGAGCATCACAGATAAAACTGTGTATAAAGATGGAGTATTTTTTGTTTTCAAACAATAAACCCTCAGCTTTTAACTGATTATATTCACTAATAAAAGCATCAAAATATAAATTTAGAGGGGAAGGTTTAGACGTTCCACAAAATATACCAACAGCAGAGGGATTCATATTATTGATGTTTTTAATTAAGCCTAATATAGGCCAAGCTTGCGTATTGGAGCTCCTATACAATGGAAGACCATCAATATTAAAACTAATATTTATAAAATCTCCAGTAAAATTCTTATGGTTTTTTTAAAAAAGTCTCAGTGCCCGCTCTAAGCCTAAATGTATGTATGATCCAGTCTCTAATTTTACTATATTAAAGTGTTGTGGGGTGGATAGAACCGTACGGCTGTCAAGAGGAAGTTCTTGATGATAAGGTTTCAAAATGTACAAAAGTTTGGTTAAAGCAGAATGGGTCACTTTTTGTGATACTGCCCAATTTGCTAAAGTCAATTTTAAGCAGTTTTGATTACTGATATTTAAAACTTCTTCAGTCCGCAGATTATATTCAGTTGGACAATCAATTTCAGTTCCACTGAGAAAAGAATCGTCACTTTGTATGGAATTTGACTCCAATGTGTCATGGGTATATCAGAATGTTGATTACTAGTACCGGGATTTAAAATTATTTTTCCTAATTCAGAATTCACACGTCTGTACATTTGTCTTTGGGAAACCACCTTTTTCAATTTAAGTTTTGGCATTTTCAATGAAGTTAAAATGTTTAGTAATATAAAAGTAAATATGAAGATTGCCGTAATATAACAAAATAATAAATACTCACAGAATATTTTTCAAGTATAAATATTGAACAATAAAAATGATAATTCTACCCTTCTTGTTTTTCTTTCTTCTTTCTTTCTAATTGTAACCTTTTGGGAGCATGCTTCAGCCAAATTTTAATACAGTCATCGATTTCTGCCGCATCTCCTTCACTTTTGGATAAAATGGCATCTTAAATTAACAACAAAGAAAAAACGTAAAAATGTGGCAATATTGGTAGGATTAAGACAAAACACAAAAATAAATAGGGTGTGCTTAATAAAGTCCAGTATTGAGATACAGAGGGTTGACGTTTGAAATTTAAAAATGAATATATGTTTTGTGAAAAATATCAAGATGTAGAAGTTATAGCCATAATTCTGAAAACTGGGGCACACCAGGCGACTAAAGTTTAAAATGCAAACCCCATTTATTTTTGATTTTGTCTTAATCCTACCAATCTTGTTATGTATGCTTTAAACACCTTGTATAGTGCCCATTACTTATAAATAAGAACTAACAACTCCCAAGTTCTACCTTTGTGAACGAAAAAATAGGCTATAACATTGTAAATGAAATCGGTTTGAGTATCGCTAGCTCTTGATATATTATTATAGGTAAGGTTTTAAAGAAACTTCCTCAAAGGTAATTAGTCATAATATGTAGATATTTGAATTTACCCCTGAGTTATTAATAAATAATAAAAAGTTACACTTACTGACAACTACTTTCCGTAGATTTAGTTTTGCAAATGCTTGCTTTTCGTTTCTTGATCCCAAAAAACTATATTTGGCTGCAACTTGATTAGAGACTAGACTTCGAAGAATATTGTTGACTTTTCCAACTTTATCTCGACCACCCAAGGTCTCACAATATGTAGCCTACAAACATATAAAGGGTGTCAGGTGTTACAAAAACTTGTTAGAAAAATTCGAGGGTATTAAACTAATTCACACAATTTTTTTTTTAAATGAACTTCAATAAGAAAGTTTATAGAGCAAAATTTTGCATTCATTATAATAATTGCCAGTTATATATGTGTTGATCAAATACTGATCAGGGATTAAATATTGAATATTGATGATAATTCTATCAATCTATGTGATAAGACATTAAAAATTTATAATCAAACATGGATTCAAACTATACAGTATGTAATTTTATATGTATATGGTATAAATATAACAGCAATATCCATTATTTTCAAAATTTAATCCTGAGCTCAATTTTTGATTGGCTTTTATATAACTGCGTTTATGAGATTTTTTTAAGACAAGAACTTGTATCATTGTAGGAAAAATTCTTTTGCCACAATTGTGGATAAAACTCAACAAAAATTATAATAATTTTAACTACCACTCACCAAAGCAGAAAGATTTTTCTCTGCTCCAAGATACTCCTCGATTGTGTCCAAATCTGTAGTATTTTTAATTGGAAGCTCCACTGGAGTATCTTTGGGTGGGGCAAATTTTAATTTGGTCCCATCCTGTCTCTCCTCAAGAATACTCAAAATTTGTTTGTTTTGCTGCTTTATTTGCAGCAGAATATCAAGTATATTTTTTTGGAAATCTAAATATTTAAAAATTAACCAGGATTGTTCAATGTATGTAAGGTAAAATGTTAATACCTGAAACTATTGTGTTATCCACTTCTCTATAGGTTTGACATGAATTTAAGCCATTTGATAATCGGGAATGATCACCAAAATTACCACTTTGGCTTGCTGTTGGCTTATGGGCTTTCTCTTTTTCAATAGCTTTCTCTTTTTCAATAACCTCTAAAGAAAATCTCTCTAAAAAAATAAATAACACTAATTGAACCACTATAAAAATTTAATTTATTTCTTTACTATACCTGACTTTTCTAGCAATTGTACTTCTGGTGGTAACTCCTTTAAAGTTTTTGGGTAGGATTTAGCTTTTACAAAGTGTTCTGGAAGTTAAAAATGTTTTTAAAGAAATTATAGTTTTATCACCCATTGTTCAAAATTTTTTTTCTGGCTTCAACTCGATTTGGGATGGGATATCGAATTTTTGAAAGAGTGAAGCCTCTAATTGACTTAGAATGTTTTTTTATATATTAATGATCAGATTTACAGGTAGGACAGAAAAAAATATTGCCTGAAAGTGTAACACCCTATATAGTGTGGTGTATACAGATTATGCATTATGGTAAATGATTACTGATTACATTCTACCTGAATTATTTCAATTAAAAATATATCTTACTGTTTTGTGTCTGAGCCTAAGATAAACATAAAATTATCCAGTCATTTAAATTTATGAGAGGTAGGTATATATGTATTTGTCCAAGGATTATTAATTATTATCTGGGCAAACACCACAAATTCTACATAACAGTATAAGGTGTGCACAATAAAAGTATCTAGTTTACTAGTGTCTTTTGATACACTTACCTCCGAATTTAGTTCTTTTCCTCCATTTACTATTTGAATAATGCAGTTTGTGTGCAATATTACTTTTCTGTTTATTTGAAGCATTATCCTTACATTCTTCCAAAGTTATATAAGTATTCAAATCGACTTTTACCACTTTTTTAATTGGACTTATGCCATTCGTTTCTCCAATTAAATCATTTTCTATAACATTCACACTATGCTCATATTCATCAAGTTCTTGTTTAACGTCGATATTAAAAGTGTGTTCTTCAATTTCAATGATTTCCTCTTTAATTGTATTTGTCTCCATTGTATTAATAATTAATGGATACCTACGCAGTAGGTAGATAACTATTTACATCTATGCTATTTACCTTCTATTTACTTAGAACTATCAACAGCATAGGTAACTGATCAACAGGAAAATTTCAGTCTTTCCACTAAATAGGTCTCGACCATAGAGAAATTAAAAAGAAAGAGATTTCAAGTTAATAGGCAGAAACGGAACAATGTTTCTGCGCTGGCCAGTTGAGTCAGACCAATCAGAATCTTACGTACCCTTCTACTCAACCGGGGACCGGCTGTAAAGTGTAAACTCGCCTGAGGTGATCTGTGGTTCAGACAGACGATGCCAGAGATAAGATACACAGGGACGAGGCCGTTGATCGTTTGCTCTCGGTTCGAATCGGCTTTTTGGTTTTGCGCCACCTATATATTGCCAATTGAAGCAATTTCAATTTTCGAGGAACATATTTGCATTTTTTGCTATTGGTTATTGCCGTTTGGCACGAAATACAAATTATTTCTGAAATATACAATACAAATCGATACTTTTTTACAAGAACTATAAAGTTGTCATTGAAATCACGTGATAGTGACGTGAGCTTTTAACCAGATTAAGGTTGATCCAAATTCGTGTTCAAAATGACGTTATTTTGACGTCACCTTTTGGGACCTTAATAGAGAGATATCGGTAACCCAAATAGCGTCAGGCCGTATTAGCGCATATGTTATTTTGACATTTAACCTATGCGCGAGTCGATTCTTAACACAACGTCCCTAAATAACGTTACCGCCAAGCGTTATTTACGGAGCCTAACGACAGGCGGTATTTGAAATAGCGCTTGAAAATTAACATGCCGGGCATGCGCAGTTTTCCTATGATAAAGTTATTCATCAAAATGGCGGCTTCAATGTCTTGATCATTTCCACCACCAATAATTATCGCTTCAAGATCTTCATCCATTGCAAAGATTCTATAGTGGAAGTTAAGAAAAAATAATTGTAGATAAAATGAATCTATAGATACACTATTAGGAACCTCAAAAAATAAATGTTCGTCTTTTATTTGAACAATAATAATACAAAAAATACTGAATATGGCTAAGACAAACACACAAATTTAATGAAAAACTTATAAGACACACAATAGACACAATAACAATAAAGCTAGGTTAAGTGACATTTTCGAATAGCGCATAGCGCGGGTAACTGCTTCCGATAACTGTTAAATAAAATTGAAATACCGCTTGACGTAAACCCAATACCGCAGGACGTTAATTACGTTCACAGACGCTATTGATTTTACCGATATCTCTCTAATGACTTCGACGTGTTTGACCTGATTTCTACGTGACTTTGACGTTCTTTGACATCACCTTGTTAGCTGGGTTGGGTTGACAGGTGAACCAACCAAAATTAATATGACCTTTTGCAAAGAGTTCAGTTTTTTCAATAATATTCTCTACATGACCTAAAAGTGGTAAAATATAGTATACAATATCATGCAGCATTGAAAGAAATTTAATGACTTCCCTTTGTACATAAATCAGACGTGTTTTATCATCATTTTCTTTGAAGGAAGTGAAACGTCTAAAATGTCTGTCTGCAAATTAGCCTTACATACATTCTTCGCAATACATTTTCTTCTTCTTGGGAGATAGATTACTGACTCTAGTTTCATTTATTTTACTTAAAATACTTAATTCCAAACATTGTTTTTTGGGTACATGTTCAAATTGACTATCATCAATATTAGAAAAACCTAAGCTTTCTTTTTACAGGCAAAACGGTATTTTCAAAAGCTTGGGTATTATTATTATGTTCAACTACATTTGGTGGTGTATGATGTAAGGGTTGCAAAGGTAAAGCAAAAATTTAATAAGAATTTTTTGTAATGAACTTTTGTGAATGCATTATCATCAAAATGAACTTCACACAACCTTTGATCTTTGGATGTATAAGAAAGTTCTAAGATTTTGGGTACCCTTTGATTAATATCAGATGGAAATTTGAAAAATGTTTTATTCTTACACTCCATAAATTGCGAAGTTGCCAAAAATATTTATTATTACAATTTTTTGCAATACAACTATGACGAATTATACCTGGTGATGACATTTTAAAGGTTCACTTACTTTTATTTCCTTTATTAAAACTAAAACCCTAAATAAATTTAAAACTAAACTAATCCTAAATACTACTAGCATTTCTCTATATTATTAAACAATGCTACTAGGCAGTGCTGGCAGGCGAAATCATAGGTAACACAAGGCGAAATGATTTAAATTTCTTATCAAATTGGGGATTTTTAACCTACAGTTTAGAAAAGGCGGAAAATTTAAAAATTTTAATAAATATATTATGTCTATGGTTTAGTTCATATTTGGAATTGAATACATTTTACTCGGTACCTATCTATGTAATATTTAATAGATATTTCCAAATAAACATTATTTCCTGAATATTGCAGGAGTGTGTCAATTATGAATATTATACAAATATCATATATGTACGTTCAATCGTGTATCTGGAACAATACAAAATTTAACCGAATATATGTGAAATATGTAGTGTATATTGAAAAAAGTATATCAGTTTCTGAATATCTCAAAAATATAAAACAGTGAACATTATATATAAATATCCTTCAATGTAGACGTAATACATATTTTGAATAGTATATATTTTACTAAGTATTTATGTAATATTTAATACATATTTTAAAATAAACGTTATTTTCTAAATATTGCAGGAATGTAAGAATCATAAATATTATATAAATATCATAGACTGCATGTTTAGTTGTATATTTGGAACAGTACGTACTTTTCTGAATATCTGTTTAATATGCAATGTATATTTAAAAATATATACCATTTTTTGTACATTGTCAAAATATTACAATCGTGAACATTATATAAATATTGTTATCTGGATGTTTAATACATATCTGGGATAATACATATTTCACTTAATATGTATGTAATATGTTTTGTATATATTAAAACAAATATACTTTTCTTCATGTTGTAAAAATATACAAAAATATTTCACAATATTGATACAACATCTAATTTATATTTTCTCAAGTATATTGCAGTTTGTATGTTTACTTAACGTTTAAAATTCATTCCGAATATTATTTGAACATATATTTTGAATATTTATGTAATATACTGTGCTATGTGGGATGGCCCATAGCTCGGTTACCTGAACGTCCGGTAGGGGTCGTATCGCTTATGCCAATTAATCAATAAACACAGAAATTTGAATAAGTAAAATGATTAGATTATTATTATTCAATCTTTCATTATAGTCCAAGAAAAAAGTCCATTGAATGATTTAATAATATAAAATTTAAGTGTCTACAAACGAAAAATACCTGTGAATAATGTGTAATAAATGAAATCCACCAATTAATATAAAATCGCAGTTGGTGAATAATTGGTGGATCTACCGGTGAATAAAAAAACATGCCTAAATTGTACAAATACAGAATTGGAATTTTTTACTTACTAATTCGCAGAATATAAAACATATCGCTTCCACAATATTTTTAAATTAATTTATAATGACAGTGACAGTTCTTTTTCTCTGTGAAATGAAATTGAGTCCCCCGCGTTGAAAAATAAAGAAAATTAAATATTATTTAGGTATATAAAGTAAAAATTTGCTTACAAAGTAAAAGAAACTACGAAATCAAAGATTTTTGTTAACAATTCAAGAGACAAACCAAACAAGGAGTAACTGGCAGCCACATCAAGTATATAATCTGTGATTTACATAACCTAAAATAACTTACTTCGCTGTCACTACTCCAAAAACTTTTGGCCCGATACTGTTACCAGCGCCACCAATTTAACACCTTTCGACGGACACTTTTTATATACTTACGTTCGGTATTTGCATCGCAGAGGCAACGGATTTTTGGTCACGTGATCACAGATTATTCTGATCAAATTGCTGCCCGACTAACCACAGATATAAACGAAATTTATATAGTGACTACAACATAACCTCACAACAGCACATATACACAGATTAATCTTTCTCGTCAGTCAAAATAGGTCAAAATATTCCGAGCAAACAGATTTACATCGGACTGATCTCAGCGGGAATCACCGAACAGTTCAGATTTACCTCCCGTACCTCTAGATGTAATAAACGAACGATTCAGACCATAAAGATTGATCGGACGTAAATAACGAACGCGAGTTTGTGCTTATATCTATACCTTGTTTATAAACTAGGAGGAGCATTTTAGGAAACCTCAAACACACCACTAAAAGTAACTAGATTGGGAGAGTGTTCCGAAAGGGTCGTGTTCAGACTTTTTGAACTAATTGACAATTCCGTGAAATATGTTTTGTACTGCTGGTAGTTGTCGTAGCCAATGAGGGATTAAGGCATGTCTAAATATCGAATAATCATTGGCCACAGGCCATGGCGAAAGTAGTGAGCAAATGACACTTTATTGGGAAAAAATGTATGGTTATAATAGGTAGTTTATGTAAAATTTGTTAATAATTTGAGGATAAATAAGTACGTAGAAAATGCAATTGTATGTTTCAATTATTCTTTATTTACGTTGGAAGCTTAGGTATAGCACAAACTAAAAGTAAACAGAGGTTTTGATATCGAAAAATGCGATAATATTGTAACGTTTATTCTAATTTATATTTACAATTAATTTATATTTACAGATTTATATGTAATTCAGTCCTTATTTAATAATTTATGTGATACACTAAACACACTAATCATAATTTATATGAGAGTCACTTAATAAACACTTATTCGAGGCGCGATTACTTTCCTTCGGTATCAACACTGACTGATTGACTAATTGCCTGCAGCGATGCTGGCGGCCTATTTATACTCGCGCGCCGTAATTCTCGAAATTTCTCGGCGTTCTCGCGGGTGCATTGGATATTCTCGATGTTCTGGCGGACGCACCGATGTTTCTCGAAAATTGGGCGGAGGAGCCATAGTCGTCTCATAGGGGGATTTCACTGGGGGCACTAAGTGAGAATATTATTGCAGTAGCTCGCGTAACATTGCCCCCTCCTTAAGAGACAGTTCCTCCTGGAACTAGCTAGGAAACTGGAACGAGATGACTGTATCGGCAACTGGTCCCCTTGTTGCATTTTCCAGTTGTATGGAAGTAACATGCGACCGTCTTCTCTGTTGGCTGTGTCTCCCGAGCATGGCCGCAAACCAGTACCTGCACTTCGGTGTCTCGGAAGATAACTTCTACCATGTTACGGATTATTCGCCAACCTAAATGCCTACATTCAATCTTGGGCATGGCTAGCCTATGCACGTTCAATTCAAGCACATGCTCCCTCAGGCTTCGTAATGCTTCCCAGACATCCTCGTACGTTGGTCTTTCGTCGAAGGTGTTCCTCGTCACTAGGTGGAAATTGTAGCGGGAGCCATTTTGCAGCTTCAAAGCTTTACCTGGTACTGGTAACTGGTTTACCAAAGGTCGTGCGCCACTCTTCTTTATAAACAGAGATGCCAGTCCGCGCGCATCGGTTACGCTGGCAGGGATGTTTATTGCCAGTGAGTATTCCTCCGGAACGGTAAGCAGGTCTTGTCGTCTCTCAGTGGTGACGCCGAATCTTGCTTTTCCGGTACCACCATAAGCACCCATGAACTCTACAAAAGCAGGATCGGCTACTTCCTGAAGCTGGTTTACTTCCTCATCGTGGTCACCCTCGAATGGCGCTAATCGGTTACGGTGTACCACCTTTGGCTTTCCATTTGGGATCTTGCTGATACGATAGATGACATCGTTGATTCTTTTCTTTACGAGGTACGGACCGTCCCAAGCTCTCTGCAACTTTGGAGAAAAACCCTTTTGTCTTCTTGGGTTATGCAGCCAGACTTTGTCTCCTTCGTGGAAACCTCCTTCCGTAGCTTGCGTATCGTACCTTTTCTTCATCCTATCGCTAGCGATCTGAAGATTCGATCGAACCAGCTCGTGTACGTCGTCCATTCTTTTTCTCAGCTGGGTTACGTAATCTTCACCAGCTATGTCTTCTCCGGGTCGGCATCCAAATTCAAGGTCGCAGGGTAATCTCATTTCGCGTCCGAACAGAACTCTTGCTGGTGTTTGGCCGGTAGACTCATTGATGGCGGATCTGTAGGCCATCGCGAATAGCGAGAGATATTGGTCCCAATCTCGCTGATGGTTACATACTACTTTAGACAGGTATTTGCCAAGAGTTCTGTTCATTCGCTCTACCATCCCGTCCGACTGTGGGTGCAAAGCCGTAGTTCTCGTTTTCTTCATGCCGAACTTTTCACAAACTTCCTGGAACAGCTGGCTTTCGAAGTTTCTGCCCTGGTCGCTGTGTATTTCCAGGGGCACTCCATATCGGCAAATGAACTCATTCACAAGCACGTCGGCAACCGTTGCGGCTTCTTGGTTTGGAATGGAATACGCTTCTACCCATTTTGTGAAGTAGTCCATCACCACCAAAATGTGCCTGCTGCCATTTGCTGTCGGTGGAAACGGTCCGGCAATGTCCAGGGCAATGCGTTCAAAAGGGCTTCTGACATTGTACTGCTTCATAGGAGCCTTTCTTCTCCCGTGCGGTCCATTGGTCGTAGCACAGGTAGTGCACTTCTTACACCAGTCCTTCACATCTTCGGAACTGTGCATCCAATAAAACCATTCTCGCACTTTCTGGAGGGTCTTCTTCACACCTAGATGTCCTCCTGACGGGCTGTCGTGTAATTTCCGCAGTACTGCTGCTATCCATGTTCTTGGAATCACCAACTGTCTTCTACTTTCGGAACCCTCATCGTTCTCGATTACTCGCTGTAGCAAACCGTTTTCCAAAACCAGCGAGTCCCACTGGGCCCAATACGATTTCATCGTTGGCGAGTACCTTGAAATCTCCTGCCAAGTAGGTCGACAGTTCTCCTTTTTCCAATGTCGGATTTTCTTCAAGTCGGGATCGTTCTCTTGTTCCTCTTCCAACTTTTCTGGTGTCCATTCGTCGGTGGTCACCGTGGTTCTTCGAATCGCAGCTTCCTTAGCTTCTGTTTTGCTGCAGTGAGAGCACTCTGCAGGGCATGGTCTTCTAGAGAGGGAGTCTGCATTTCTGTGGCTTATTCCGGCTCTATGCTCAATAGTGAAATTATATTCTTGGAGCCGCTCGATCCATCTAGCGATTTGACCTTCAGGGTTCTTGAATTGCATAAGCCACTTAAGTGCTGCATGATCGGTTCTGATCACAAATTTCTTCCCATACAGATACTGATAGAAGTGCTCCACGGACTTCACTACTGCTAGGAGCTCTCTTCTTGTGACGCAGTAGTTTTGTTCTGGTTTGGAAAGGACTTTACTAAAATATCCCAGAACTTTCTCTTGTCCTCCATGAACCTGTGATAGCACTCCTCCAATTCCAACATTGCTAGCATCAGTATCTAATATGAATTCTCCCTCTGGTAGTGGATAGCCGAGTATAGGTGCAGTAGTCAAGTGCTTCTTCAAGGTTTCGAACGAAGTTTGGCAATCTTCGTCCCAGCGAAACTCCCTTGCTTCCTCTGTAAGTCGTGTCAAGGGCTTAGCGATATCTGCAAACTTCTTTATAAATCGCCTGTAGTATGTACAGAGTCCAAGGAAGCTTCTAACTTGGTGCTTGTCGATGGGTCTTGGCCACTTTCGTACGGCAGCAGCTTTTTCTTCGTCTACAGCTTCACCATCCTTGCTGACTACATGGCCTAGGTAATTGACTTTGTTTTGAAATAGTTGACATTTCTTGGAGTTGAGCATCAGTTGGGCAGCTTGCAACCTTTTGAAGACACCTTCCAAATTCTCTCGATGTTCTTCGAATGTCCTTCCCAAGACTATGATGTCATCAAGGTACACTAAGCATGTCTTCCAGGACAACCCTCGCAATACGTTTTCCATCAGTGTTTCGAACGTTGCGGGGGCATTGCACAGCCCAAAGGGCATAACGGTGAAATGCCATAGACCAGATCCGGTGGTAAACGCTGTCTTTTCTCTATCGGCTGGATCCATTTCTACCTGCCAATATCCAGACTTCAGGTCCAAGGTAGAAAACAATTTGCTACCGGCCAGCGTATCCAGAGTGTCGTCGATTCTCGGCAGAGGATAGCTATCTTTCTTTGTAACATTGTTCAACTGCCGGTAGTCCACGCAAAACCTCGTGGTACCATCCTTCTTCTTTACCAGGACTACCGGAGAGACCCAAGGGCTGGTAGAAGGTACTATTACCTTGTCCTTTTCCATCTCGCGAACAATTCTCTCCGCCTCCTCTCTTTTGGCCTGTGGTAGCCGTCGAGCCGATTGTCTTATCGGTTTAGCGTCGCCGGTGTCAATTTTGTGTTTGACAGCAGATGTTCTTCTTGTCTTTCCTCCTTTTGGTACAAAAAGAGATCGGATTGTAACAAGAGTTCTCTGATCTTTCTCTTCTCTTGCAGGCTAAGGGATTGTCCAGCCACTGCTATCATTTGTTCAAATTTATTGTTGGCATCATTGGAGGTTGTTGTTTGATGAATTATCGACGCCACTGGTACGCAAGTTCCAATTTTGGTATCCTTCTTCATAGTTATTGGATGGTCATTTACATTTATAATGCGTACAGGTATTTCTTCGGCAGCCATGACTAACCCTTTTCCAACCAGGATTCCTCGACCAACCTCTTCATCGTGATTCCATGGTTCCATCATGACCGGTGTTCCTTCTTCGACGGTTCCTTGTAGCCTTGCCACAGTGAAAAATTCACTCCTTGCGGGTACAACTGTATCCTCCTGTACGGCTACCTGAACATTCTTATCTTCGTGTGGGTGAAGGAATACCTCCTCAGAACCTACTCTAATCACTCGGTTCTTAAAATCTAGCTGGAAGCCGTGTAGGTTCATAACGTCCATTCCGAGTATTATGTCCTCTTCGATATCAGCGACAACGACAGTATGGGTGAACTTCTCTGCGCCAATTCCCAATTGCACCGGTAGTTCTCCATGGACATTGGCGCTTTCACCTGTGGCAGTCCTGAGTCGCAGTCTCGTCGGTAAAAGTCTTTTCCGGGTGTTGACAGTCTCGGGGCGAATAATAGTCCTCGTTGCTCCAGTGTCCACCAATAGTGTATACTTCCTTCCATTAACTTCACCATCCACGTATACACTATCATCGCGGCATTTCAGAGAGGCTATTAGGATGAGAGGGTCTTTGGAAGGTCTTCGGGTCGAAGCTGCCCTCTGAAGGTCGACCCTTCCTAGTTTTCCTGCTGGGCATCTTTGTTTGTAGCAGTTCTCGGTCGCTTGCACGAACTGCGTACATGTCCCATTTCTCCACAATTCCAGCATCTCACAGCTTTCAGTTTTCCATTTGAGATGCTTTTCATCATGTTGACAATCTGGTCGAGCTTGTTCTCAACTTCTTCGTCTGCTACAGCCCTCACCTTGCCGTATACTCCGGAAGCCTGTGTAGCTGCTTCGTACTCCAAGGCTGCAGAGAGTACGTCGACCAGTGTCTTATGCCGAGCCAAGCGTAGAGTTCTCTGCATTTCATGGTCACGAACTCCGTCGATGAATGTCTGTACCCCTAAACATTCCATGACATTCTCCGGTGCCGATGGATAGGCAAACCGCACCAACCTCGCAATGTCTGCTTCGAATTCTTGCAGAGTTTCGTCGCGTTTTTGTTTGCGGTTTTTCAGCTGCGACTGGTACAGATGCTCCAGGTGTTCCAGGCCATATCTCATATTCAATCGCTTTTTGAGTTGTTCAAAATCTTCGGCCTCTTCCACTGGAATGGTCTGGAGGATATCCATAGCGTCTCCTCTAAGGGCAAGAGTTAAATTTAACGCTTTTTCCTTCTCACTCCAGTTGTTTGCTTTTGATGCCGCCTCGAATTGCTTAAGATAGTTCGGCCATGACGTTTTACCATCGAATGTTGGCAGTTTCACTCGGCTGTTAATATCGTTTTCCATTTTCGGTTGCAACTCTACTTTCTCTGCCAGTTCGTCGTTATTCGGGGCTTGCCTAGTTGTAATATCCGGTTTATTACTAGTCTTCCTTTCGATTTCTTTGATTTTTTGTTTCATTTCTTTCTCCATACTTTTAATCTTTTCTTCCACGGCAGAAATATCAGTCTTCATGGATGTCATTTCATTTTTCATGTCCATCATTTTATTTTCTATGTCCGCCGAAAGTTTACTTTCCATGGATGAAATTTCGTTTTTAATATCCGTCGAAATTTTATTTTCCATGTCCGACATTTTGTTTTCCATGTCCGACATTTTGTTTTCCATGGATGAAATTTCGTTTTTTATATCCGTCGAAATTTTATTTTCCATGTCCGACATTTTGTTTTCCATGGATGAAATTTCGTTTTTTATATCCGTCGAAATTTTATTTTCCATGTCCGACATTTTGTTTTCTATGGATGAAATTATAGAGGCGGACGCTTCGTCGGTGAATTCAAACGTTTCCGGGTCCAATCCATTGTTAATCATAGCTTTTTTTAGTCGTTCCACTAACACCGACTTGACCCCACTTGTGTCCAGTTCGAAATCCTCCAACTCTCTTCGAAGCTCTGAAACTTTTAATTCACAAAGTTTCTTCGCTATCTTCCTGTATATTTATTTATTTTTTTTTTAATCCCACTTCTGACACCAATGTAACGTTTATTCTAATTTATATTTACAATTAATTTATATTTACAGATTTATATGTAATTCAGTCCTTAATTAATAATTTATGTCATACACTAAACACACTAATTATAATTTATATGAGAGTCACTTAATAAACACTTATTCGAGGCGCGATTACTTTCCTTCGGTATCAACACTGACTGATTGACTAATTGCCTGCAGCGATGCTGGTGGCCTATTTATACTCGCGCGCCGTAATTCTCGAAATTTCTCGGCGTTCTCGCGGGTGCATTGGATATTCTCGATGTTCTGGCGGACGCACCGATGTTTCTCGAAAATTGGGCGGAGGAGCCATAGTCGTCTCATACGGGGATTTCACTGGGGGCACTAAGTGAGAATATTATTGCAGTAGCTCGCGTAACAATATTGTACTGCAATGTATGTAAAACTTGATGTAAAAATATTTAGAGAAATAAGATTTTACTTGGAAAATTATATTATTAACAAGAAAGAACAAGTATGGATTTTGTTTATCAAACTGAATAAATAATAAAAATAGCACTTAACTTGGTTGGAATATAATACTTTGTTAAAAATAAAACATTCAACAACAAACGTAAAAAAGGGGTACAGTTAGATTGAACTTATGAATATTTTCATATAAATAAACACAAAACTGACAAATGTCGTTGTCACTTGCATCAAAAGAGCTGTGTGAAACGGCCTGCAATCTGACCAATCACTAGGCATCAGAAATGCCAACTTAAATTCAAATCACTCCTCTTAGTTTAAAAACAAGGTATAGTCACCATGCGTTTGAAGTAAAATTTTAATTTGACGTATCGAATGATTTTTTTGTCGAGCAATGCGTTCATAGCTGCGAAACTTTCTCCTTTCGGTGGCAATTACATCGATTTTGTAATTGCCATAGTCACTTACATATACATTGAAATCTACACATTGGTTATTATTGATTTGGATTTAAGTTATGGAAATCAGAGGCAGAGGACGAGCTCGCGGAGCACCTCAAGGGCAAATACCGATTGGTCAACGTCCTCTACAGCAACAACCAGGTGGACATCCTTGGAATAGACCAACAGAACCTCAAGAAGCACCGGCTCCTGTACAACAACAAGCTCCAACACAATGGGTTATAATTCGGATGCCAGTACCAGCTACATTTGTTGGAAAAGGATCACGATTGTGAGGTGGTGATGCACCAGAACTTTCCTCAGCGGGAGAGCATGCAGGAAATGTTCAAGGAGATGAAATGGAGTAGTTCAAGGAAGAAACCTTGGTAGATTGATAATTATTCATACAAGGCTTAAAGAATTGCAATCGAAACAAGGAGTAACTGGCAGCCCCTTACAATAAATATCATACTCATTCAAATTAATGCAAGCTTGAATTAATTCGTTAATTCAAGCTTGCATTAATTTGAATGAGTTCGATATTACTTGAAATGGGGCAGCCAGTTACTCCTTACAAACAAGGTGTAACTGGCAGCCCCACACAATTCATATAAAACTCATTCAAATTCATTTAAGCTTGGATTAATTCATTAATTCAAGCTTGCATTAATTTGAATGAGTATGATATTTATTGTGAGGGGCTGCCAGTTACACCTTGCTTCGACTGCAATTCTTTGGGCCTTGTATGAATAATTATCTATCTATCAAGGTTTCTTCCTTGAACTACTCCATTTCATCTCCTTGAACATTTCCTGCATGCTCTCCCGCTGAGGAAAATTATGTTGCTACGAAGGTTTCTTCCAAGCTGGAGGAAATATACGAATTTCCATATGCGGTAACAATTAAAAAACAAAATTGTATTTTGCCTCCTGAATTGTCAATAAAAATCACTGATTTAGTAGTTTCTTTTACTTTTACTTTGAATTAGTAAGTCAAAAATTCCAATTCTGTAAGTCAATATTTGTACAATTTAGTAGATCCACCAATTACTCACCAACTGCGTTTTTATATTCATTGGTGGATTTCAGATTGAAGAAATGACGCGTTCATTTATTACACATTATTCACAGGACACATAAAAGTAAAGTATAAAAAAAATTCAAAACCTCTACTCAAAATTATGATTTAATGGTATTTTTCTTGGACTATAGGTTTAGGTAATTAATCTGCTCCATTTTAAAAATGTGTGTATTTATTGAAATTAAACTAGTTGTTACAATAATTCACAAAATAATTATTCATTCTCTTCGTTTTTCTTTAAATTCTGTTTATATTCGTTGTGAGCATTTTCGTTTTCTTCTTGTTTGCTCCGGTATTTGTGAAATTGTTCCCATGGAAAACTGAGATCAAACTGTCTAAATTCCTGTGCAAACTCCAACGGCTCGCAAACTACTCTTTTCTTCTCTTCATCGTATCTTACTTCATAATATCCGCTAATTGGAAAATCTTTTCTAAAAGGATTTCCTTGGAATCCATAATCAGTAAGAATTCGCCTTAAATCTGGATGATTGGCAAAAAATACACCAAACATATCGTAGACCTCTCTTTCTTGCCAATTTGCACCTCTGTAAATACCTTCAATGACAAAAACAAGCAAAAATTAATTTTAGGTTAAAAATTATTATTTAAAAAATCTTTCCTAGAACTATTTGTTGTTTATCGTGCCCACTGTGTATGTTTTTATATTCCCAAACAGGATTAAAGTATACTTAATACCCGTAACAGATTCCAGAGGAGTCAGTTCGTCTGTATAGGTCTTGACTCTACATCTTGCATTGTAGCGAAATGATAGTAAATTGTAAATTACTTCAAATCTATAGATTCTGCTAGGAACATCGATTGTAGTAACATCCATCAAAGCTTCAAACTGACTATTATGATGATCTCTAAGAAACTGCATAACGCAAAGTAGTCCATCGGGAACCACCAAAAGTTCTAGTTCGTCTGAAAACAAAAAAAAATGTAGAGTCCAGTCATGGTACTGCCGACAGAAGTGAAAACACCAATAAATGAATCGCTTTCAAAAATTTTATCGTAAGCCCATCGTAAATAGAATTTTTTACAAAAAAAGTACACATATATACACAGTAGGTATACATATAACGATGATTTATGCAACACTATATACGCTTCTTTGTTAATTGTGTTGCATAAAAGCGTGGCGATGACGAAAAACCCATGTTTTTTCTTCACCCAAAAAAGTGCTCAACGCGCCTAAAGAAGTTTTCACTTCAATAATATATATTTTCATTACAAGATGGATGAATAATGAATATACCACATAATAACCACACGAACATTAAGTTGTCGAGGAATAGATTCGAGTGGTAAAATATTTTGGGCAACGTTGACTTATATCTTACTGAGTGATTAAATCAAAACTTTTAAGGAATTAGAGATTGAAATATCGGCGTTCCCGCGTAATAGAATGATGACAAAAATACTTTATAATTACCTGCGGGTGTGATTTGAACTTTTTCTACATTCTTTGGTAGACATTCTAAAACATAAGATCCAAACACTTTCAGTTGGTCTCTTCGTGAAGCAGCATCTATCTTCGGTTTACCACCCACACAAATCTTCATAGGACTATAGATTCTACGGAAATTGGGATATTTCTGTATAAAGGGTGATATTTTTGATAGAAGTTTTGAAAACATTTTGACATAAGTATAATTACGCGACGCCATGTGTCTCAGTCAAGTTTGCAACCGCAACCAGTATTACACGGAGGACGCCTCGTAACCTAGCCCATAGATGGCGCGCTATAAAGACGACTGATACACTTTTTATTATTGATTCTTCTAAGTTGTCCCTTTTAAGATTAAATAAATTAGCTATTCTCTTCGACGGCCTTTCCAAAATAAATAATGTTACGCCGCTGGAGAAGAAGAAGATCTCTAACAGTCATTTAATTTTGGGGAATGTATATTTTCTATTTTCTATAATCCTATTCGTTTTTATATGTTTATTTTTTCCGTGCAAATTTAATTAAAGAAACTAAAGGCTGTTTTAATTCCAGTAAATAGAACAGACAGCAACCCCCTTTCTAATCGCATGTTAAAAACTATAATGTTGATTTTAATTATAATTTTTACTAGCTGTTTCAAAAAAATCGATTATTATTTTTTCTTTAAATATACTGATAATATTGTTAGACATGACGAAAATAAAATATAGTAAAAGTTTGAACTCTTAATATTTATAGCATTGATAATTTTTATTCTCCATTTAAATAACATGGAAACAAAATTGTGTGCTTTGGAATTTTATAGCTCACGTAAGGATGAGCAAAATACATCTGAATGACTGAGATATATACTTGTAGAAAATTTGACGCTCTACAAAAAAGGTCTTATAATTTTTTAATATTTTTACTTGTCTCAAGTAATAAATTATTTCAATTTTTCGACGCTACAATTTAGTTTATAAAAAAAATTATAGGATATTTTTTGTGGAGCGTTTTATTGGCTATAATTTTTCTTCATAACATTTTTTCATATCTTTCATGGGTCGTAAGTTATTCGCATTAAATTGCGTTAAATAATATAAGTCAATACACGAAGAAATTTCCTAATTGTAATAAAAATCTTTTAATTCAAAAATTACAATTGATAAAAATATAATTAAAAAACAATTTTAAAATTGAAAATATAATTATTCAATTAATATAATGAATTATAAACAATCAAATTATGATTAAATTTTCAATTTAATACGAATAATTTACGACCCGTGAAAGATAATAAAACATTGTCTGGAAATAAATTATAGCCAATAAAACGCCCTACAAAAAATATATTATAAATTTTTTTCATAAATTTGATTGTGGTGCCGAAAAATTGGAAAAAGTCAAAATTTATTACTAATTTAACTTTAATCTTGAATAACTTTGAAAGGAGTAAAAATATCAAAAAAAATATAGGAGCTCTTTTTTGTAGATCGTCAAATTTCCTGTTGAGTGAACGTGGCAGCAAATTAATTGTAATTAATAATTTTACATTTCGTAAAGATAGGGTACAATCTACGTGTACAAAATATCGGTGTACAAACAAATTATGTAAAGCTTCTATTCGAGTGGATCACAATGAAACTATTCTCTTAGAAAATTTGATCAAGCACAACCACGATGGAAATGAAAATTTGAAAATTAAGGTAAGAGTTTAAAATTGTTACATTAAAATAAAGCTTAGTTAGTTTCTGATAAATGCCCAAATTAAAATTTCATTTTGCTTTCGTTCTTAAAATCATATAGAACAGATTGCATTCTTAAAGAAATTAACATTACAATCTTAAAAACAGTTTCTAACAGTATATTTATTTTTTGTCATAGAAGATTCAAAGCAACCCCTAAAAGAAAAGCCACTGAAGATATTTTTATGCGGCAATGCAAAATCATTAACATGGAAATGGGAGATGCGGTTCTTTCGGCAACAACTCAAGACCTATCAAACATTCGGGATAGCATTTACCGATCTCGAAGAAAATTGCTTCCACCACTTATGGGGGTGCAACCCAAAAATCCTGAGCTGGATGTACACTGCCATAGTGAGACCAATTATCACTTATGGAGCCATTGCGTGGAGAAGTAGAACTAGCCTATTGACAAAGAGAGAAAACCTCTCCAAAATTCAAAGACTAGCCTGAATGTGCATTACAGGAGCAATGAGAACATGCCCAACGGCAGCCAAGAAAGTTATACTCAACCTCAAACCACTACATATGGTGGTGGAAAGTGTTGCAGAAAGAACAAGATAGAGACTAAGTAGAGAGGGAATCATTAAAAAAAACCACCTCCTTACTTCTTAGAAATCAGAAAACCTGGAACATGCCACAAGATGGTATGATGAAAAAGTATAACTTTTCAAAGAAATTCGTTACGGAATTAAGCAACAAGAAGGAATGGGTTCCAAATACCATTACCAGACTTGGAAAGAATGCCATTCGAATGGTACACAGGCGGCTCAAAAGCAATAGAAGGAACTGGGATAGGAGTGGACGGACCAGGAACCAAACACTCTGAAAGCTTGGGAAAACCCCGAGTATCTTTCAAGCGGAAATTCACGCCATAAGAAAGTGTGCCCAGTTCAATATTGATAAAGGATATAGAAGGCAAAGGATTATTATAATGTCGGATAGTCAAGCAGCCATTAAAGTACTGAGCTCTTGTGTTATCATTTCCGAAATGGTGTGGGAATGCCTAGGCAAACTAAATGAACTAGGCAAGAACAATATAGTCACCTTACTGTGGATTCCAGGATACACAGGGATAGAAGGAAATGAAATAGCAGATGAACTAGCAAAGAGGGGGACTGGAACACCCTTTTGGGGGCCGGAAACTTTTTGCGGTATCAGCCCCAATGTAATATATTGGAAGAAAAGAGAAGATCTGACCATTGGAAAGATCTAGTAGGACTTAGGCAATCAAAGATTCTTCTGGGTGATTACAACCTGCTGAAATCAAATGAATGCATATGTCAAAGTAAAACTGCACTAAGAGTTTTAACAGGCATCCTTACGGGACATTGTCGCCTGAATGGGCACCTGAACAAGCTTAAAATAGTGGAGAAAGAAGAATGTAGATTCTGTGGCATGGAAGAAGAAACCTCCATCCACATACTTGCGAACTGCACAGCAATTCAGAATCCTAGGGCACAACACCTCGGAGATTACTGGATAGAAGAGGGACATTCACCTAGGTTAAATACTGCAGATATCCTAAAATTCCTCCGGAAAATAGGACTAAAGGAGCTACTAGTATCTGAGACTTTCCTCAGGAACTAAGTAGAAGTAAGGGTGCACAATAGATCTTTTAGGTCTCAGTGAATGTCACCCCAATGTACATACATACATGCGTAATTCGGAACGCACTCTAATACTAATAGCTATGTTCGCTATAATAGGAACTTCTATTCGTAGCTCTAGGCGCCAACGTTGCCAAATTTCAAGAAAGTGACATTTAAAAAATGTGGAGAATAAAATGAGTGTTTGTTTTCGTTTTATATATCTTAGCTCTTACTTTTTCAAGAAGGGCAAGGAAAAATAACCATTCCATTAACCTTTCCCCTTGAGGGTTCGTAAGGATGAACACTTATTTGGATAGATTTTAGATTTGTAATTTGGATGTTTTGTAACGATTTAATGATCCTTTTTATTATAAACAGTCAAATGTAGCTTTTAAAATACCTGAGCAATTAAAACAATGTCGAAGAAAGCACCAAAATTAAAAGAACTCAAACTCGATCAAAATAACTATTAAGAACCACGTGTTGTGCAAAGAACGCTTTGTTAATCATCAGATTCATAATGGCGACTGCCACATGACGTCACGTGGACTTGCCCTATTAAGAGCTACATTCGCACCGATGATGCGACGTTTGTCAGAAGTATTCACGCGCGTCAAATAAAAATCGCACATTTCGACTCACCTTCAAGTCTACCTGGGTTAGAGAATGGCGATTTCACATACGAAGTGACGCGATAGATATCGAAGATTCCAATTTGTCAAGATTTCGATTCGACGCATTCATCTCTACTTCAGTTAAGGAATAGGGCTGAATATGTCAACAGTCGTTATTCCCTCTCAAACCACAAATCGCTTTTTCGCCGACAAGATACGGGCTAAATTTTGCCACCAACCGCAGCCATCTGCAGGCGGTTTTGAAGCGCGCCGCTAGTTTCACCATTTTTGCGACTGCCCTGGGAACCAGAGCACGAAGGTCATAAGTGTAACAAAAAGGCGGATGAAATGACCAGATAAGATTCATCAGTGCCCGACAACAAACATGGCCACAAGAAAGTAGATGGTAGAAATATCTGAAATGCTGTTACATTTCAGGACAGAGACATGCGAAACAGTTCATTAGAAGACAACATTTACGGCAGACCTATTAAGCTGTAGCATGTCTATCGACCTGTTTCGACTTTTAAATTTATATCGCAAATCATTATCTAAGTTGTAACATAATTTGTAATTGTCAGATGTCACTTGTCATTGCCAATTGACAGACGACTGAAGAAGCCCCGCCATTATCTTGTATCCCGCCGAGTAGGCATGTTGTGTTGAAATAATAAAAAACTAAAAGTAATAACAATCGTTTTAATAAGGTAATATAAAACGATACATGGTGTCAGGTTAGTGGTTCCGACAATTGAAATAACCACGCTTAAGATGGAATTTAGTTCGTTCAAACCACCCAAAACTATGGTATTTGATATCAACCAGCATGGTAATCTGGAAAATTTTATAAGCAGTTTTAACATATACCTAAAAGCAACAGGGCTAAGTGAAAAAGATGATGCAACCAAGGTAGCTATTTTATTGAATCACGCCGGCGAAGAGGCACAAAAAAAATTTAAGACTTTCTGCCTAACAGAGGTACAAAGAAGCAAATTTGACTCAGTTGTTGAGGCTTTTAGAAATTACTGCAAGCCCATGAGAAATGAAACATATAACAGATACCTATTTTTTACAAGAGCGCAACAAGAGGGAGAAGACATTGATCATTTTATAACAGAAATAAAAGTATTAGCATCACATTGTAATTTTGACACTCTTGAAGACTCCTTAGTTCGTGATAAAATCGTAAGTGGAATAAAAGATCTATCATTACAGGAAAGATTGCTTCAGAATCCAGATTTAACGTTGAAAAAAGCTGAGACCTTATGTAGAGCTGTAGAAGTAAGCAAATATCAAGTTAAGGCACTAAGATGTGACAGAGAAGTGGATGTAATTAAACAGAGAGGCAGTAATAATAATTTAAATGAGGAATATGACTGTAACAAATGTGGAAAAAGACATTCTAGAAGAAATTGTTCTGCTTTTGGTAAAATATGTAATATTTGTAAAAAACCCAACCATTTTGCAGTGGGCTGCAAGCTAAAAAATAGAAGAACTAATGCATATAATCAACCCAGTACTAGCAGTAGGTCTAAAGTAGTAAGTAATAGAAACATGAACAGGAACAAAGGATATAATGTTGATGAGATTGACACTTCAAGTGATGAATCTCTATACATTGACACATTGTATGTAAAAAATAACACTAATATAGAAGGTAATGAAGTTAATAATGTAGAGTCTAGTAAACAAGTTAATAATATGTGGACAGTAAATGTAGTAATAAATAATTTGAATATACCTTTTAAATTAGATAGTGGTGCTAACTGTAACTGTTTGCCATTGAAAGTATACAAAAAACTAAATGTTGAAGCAAAAATTTCTAATGATCTAGTCAATGTTGTAAGTTATGGCAACAATAAGGTTAACACCATTGGGTCTATTATATTGAAATGTTATGTGAAGGGTGTTAAGTGCAACATAAGGTTCATTGTTGTTGATGTTGACAGTATACCAATTTTAGGGTTAAAAGCTTGCATGTCGTTAAATCTTTTGAAAAGGGTTGATACTGTTTCAGCAACTACTAAACATGAATTTATTAAACAGAATAAAGACATTTTTGAAGGGACTGGTAAGATTCCCTATAAATATAAAATAATACTTAAAAAAGATGCAATTCCATTCATAAGCTCATGCCGTCGTATACCTGAAACAGTAAAACCTATATTAAAAAATAATTTAGATGATCTAGTTAAACGGGATATAATCTGTAAAATAGAAGAACCAACTGAGTGGGTAAATAACATAGTCATTGTTCAGAAACCAAACAACCAAATAAGAATCTGTCTGGACCCTCTTCATTTGAATAAATCAGTATGTAGTGACCAATATCCAATACCAACATTAGAGGAATTGGCTTTAAAATTAAGAAATAAATCTATTTATACCGTTATTGATTTAAAGGAAGGATTTTATCATGTACCACTTGATGAAGAAAGTGTCAAGTTGTGTACATTCACCACTCCCTTTGGCAAATATTCTTTTAAGAGGCTACCATTTGGGTTAAACGTTAGTCCTGAGGTTTTTCAAAGAGCTAATGAAAAATTATTTGGTGATCTTGATATTGGCATTTACTTTGACGATTTCATAATAGCATCAGATAATGAAGAAGAGCATGACAGAATCCTAAATGAAGTTGTTAATAGAGCCAGAAAGTATGGGATAAAATTTAATAAAAGCAAAATCCAGTATAAGGTAAGTGAGGTTAAGTACTTGGGTCAAATATTTACAAAAGAGGGTATGAAACCAGATTGTAATTATATAGAGGCTATTTTGCAAATTGAAGAGCCTAGAAATAAAAAAGAGTTGTTAAGAATTCTGGGTATGGTTAATTACTTAACAAAATATATACCAAAATTGTCTGATTTTCTTTCTCCCTTGAGGAGTTTATTAAAAAATAATGTTCCATGGAATTGGTCTGTGGATCATTCTAAGGCATTAGATACCATTAAAAAATTAATTACAGAAATTCCAAATTTAAAAATATTTGATTCAAATGTAGAAATTGAAATACAAACTGATGCAAGTCAACATGGCTTAGGAGGATGTTTACTTCAGAATGGACAGCCAGTGGCATTTTGTTCTAGAAGTCTGACAGAAACTGAGATTCGTTACCCCCAAATAGATAAAGAATTACTAAGTATTTGTTTTGCGCTACAAAAATTTCATAACTTTGTATATGGAAGACATGTAAATATTAAAACTGATCATAAACCACTTGTTGCCATTTGCAGCAAAGATTTTTATAAAGTAAGCAATAGACTACAAAGACTAAAATTAAAGTTATTAAAATACAATATTACAGTTTCATACTTACCAGGAAAGCACATGTATATTGCTGATCTCTTGTCAAGATCATTTATAAAAGTAAAAAATTGTGATGTACCAACCAAAACTGAAGTTGTACATTGCATGGACATAGAAATTCATATGTCAGAGCATAGGCTTACTGAATTAAAAAACGAAATTAAAAATGATTCTGTGTTGAATGAAGTTTTGCAATATTGCAATACTGGCTGGCCAAAAAAATCTAACTTATGTAACAGTAGTACAGAGTTGATGACATATTATAAAATTCAGAATGAATTATCTGTAAAAAATGACTTAATATTCTACAATGATAAAATTGTTGTTCCCAAAACCCTTAGAAAATTTTTTTTAGCCAAACTACACAATCCAGCACACTTGGGTATTGAAAAAAGTAAAGCTCGTGCAAGAAAACTTTTTTATTGGCCAGGGTTGTCACAGGACACTTATGATTTTGTATCAGAGTGCTCTACTTGTTTAAAGTATAGTAAAAATCCTGTAAAAGAACCTATGATATGTCATGATAGACCTAATATTCCATTTTATAAAGTTGCAGCTGATATTCTAACTTATGGTGGCAAGGATTATTTATCTATTGTAGACTATTTTAGTAGTTGGATTGAGTTAATACCGTTGTCCTCTAAAACAGCCTCTGAATTAATTTCCAAACTAAAAAATATTTTTTCCACTCACGGTATTCCTGCCATTTTTGTTTCAGATAACATGCCTTTTAACAGCATTGAATTTAAAAAATTCGCAAACGAATGGAACTTTAAGTTAGTAACAGCATCACCAAAATATCCCAAGTCAAATGGGATGGCTGAAAGATCCGTAGGAATTTGTAAAAACATATTAAGAAAATGCAATGATAATAATAACTCTATACCGACTAATACAGTTTCTAAAAATGATGTTAGAACTAAATCAGGCCGACTTGTTCAAAAACCTATTAGATATAGAAATTAGCAATTAAGTATTTTTTTTGTAAAAGGTAAAAAGGGGAAGATGTAACATAATTTGTAATTGTCAGATGTCACTTGTCATTGCCAATTGACAGACGACTGAAGAAGCCCCGCCATTATCTTGTATCCCGCCGAGTAGGCATGTTGTGTTGAAATAATAAAAAACTAAAAGTAATAACAATCGTTTTAATAAGGTAATATAAAACGATACATAAGTAATTCCCGATCGTCGTAGCCACTTCCAATCCTCAACCCTAACCATAAGACAATTGACACCTGCTAACGGCAGGTTACCGAGAAAGTGGTATGGCTCTCGCCTTGCATTCGGAAGGACCGGGGTTCAAATCCCAGGCCCCCCTGACCTGCTATGAGTTTTTTCGGAGGTTTTCTCGTAGCAATAGGCGAATGCTGGGTCAGTACACACCTCTGAGGCACCTACCACCGTTCCGCCCAATCCCATCCCCTGAACCAAACAATCCTTATTCCTTCCAATGTTGGCTGAAGAGGCTCCGGAAAGCCTATAGCGGCGCGCTCACCTCGAGAGGGGGGATAATGAAAAACTATCCTTCCATCTTTTTTCCAACGGCCACCTCCATTTTGCCAGCGAACTGCCTCCGACCACCACAAGCAAAGCTCCTTTTCGCTATCGACTGTCTTCGAGGCAAGACCTACCTTTTTATCTTTTCTATATCTTTTTTACCTAAATTGCTGTGGAAAGTCCAAAATTATATTTTATAATGAATTAGTTTCATTCAAAGTAATCGTGGAGATGATTTTTATCACATAATATATTTTATTTTTTACATAGTTAGATGAAATAATATTTGCCACGTGGTCATCTAACTATCTTTTTCTTGAATCCCTGTAGGTACATTATTTTCAAACTAAATATTTTTAAATTATAAATTACTGTGTTACACTTTTGTGCAAACATTGCAAGCTTTTTCTGTAGCAGAATAACTCTTTTTAACTACGGATTATATTCAATTTAAAACAACACGTTCTCGATATGAATTATAGATTCAGAATAATTTTAAAATACTCGTTTATTTCTTTCAAGTTAATATTATTAAGAGCATACAAAATTGTTCACAAGTTGAATAAAACCTATAAAATATTCCCTTCGTATATAATTCTGCCATTGCCAGCCTTACTTATCTGAA
Source organism: Lochmaea crataegi (assembly GCA_947563755.1). Classification (NCBI taxonomy): domain Eukaryota; kingdom Metazoa; phylum Arthropoda; class Insecta; order Coleoptera; family Chrysomelidae; genus Lochmaea; species Lochmaea crataegi. Next base: position 118,054,594 of record OX387422.1, on the reverse strand, counting down.
AAGTATTTTATATTTCAGTAACAATTTATTCATTAATATAACAACATAACGTTTTGCTATGATTTAGTGTCTTTTTAATATTATTTCCCTCTAGATTTTTAACTTTATTCATTTATTTTTTTTTGTCTTAATATGGGACATACATGTTGGAAAGCTTTCGGTAATTGTTAAGTATTCATTAATTTTATTTTAATAGATGTTGACCATTGTTTCATTTATATTTAATTTGTAAGCCAATTTAATATTCTCAAATTCTCATGCAAATCGTTGGTGGTATTCACACTCAACGGACCTCCGGTATACAAACATTATTTTCGATTCAAAAACCAGCTCTTCGAGCGACGAAGGCAGAATGATAAAAGTTGTCGAAGTGAACTGAAGTGAACAGTTAAGACCTACGCGCTAGTGCCGGAAACCTTAAGAAAAACCCCATTGAATCCCTGATACAGTCCACTATATCATTGTCAAGAAGGGTTGCAACCCCGCCGCAGATCATCCGAGACCTTCAGGTAAGAATACCATCTTGGGCGATTTGCTTGCATAATATTTTATATGGTTATTATTATAACTATTTGTAACCTTTCATAACTCAAAGAAACAGTAATATTTCATTAATTTTAAACAAATGCCTTCCTTTTTAACCTCGAAAGCTGAACCAACATTATGTGCCCCATTACATTCAAGTTTCCCACATATCCTTTATTCACCTGAACTTTTAGGTAAGCACAGCTGCTAGGGTATCTTATATATCTCAAAGATACCGTTGAGACACCTCAAGGATACCGTTGAAACATCAAGACTCCAACTAGGACATCCCCTAGTATATACCTCCAAATTTACTGACGACCCACCTCCAGGACTAGTTTCTCATCCACCCTTCTGGAGGAAAGACAAAGTTAATACCTAAAAAGTACAGGCCACATATATTTTTTTCCAATTCATTGGCGGAAATAAAATTAATGCCGTGTCCAGATTCTGTAACCTAGAGTCGCAAACTGCAGAGCTCATCTGATGCCAGTGCGAATGAGCGGTTTCTTGTACTACATAAAAAGAGTCGGGCTGGAGAATGTAATATAGATTTAGAGGACCACAATAGATCTGAAAAGGTCGCAGTGATACATGTCAATTAGTCACTAATTAGTTGTAGTCTAATTCAATTCCTCATTTATGCTGGAGGAGCTACAAAGCATACACTAGCAGCTAAACATAAATAATGAAATGTTCGTTTTTTAAATTATTTTATTGAATTATTTTCTGCATGAGCCCCACCCAATAAATGTCGTTCGTTCTCAAAGTACTCTCAAGGAAGTTAATGTACGATCTACATTGAAGAGAATAATAAAACTCCAAATAATTTATATATTTTATTTAATTTCTCTGGAACAGTTTTAAATTGAATTCTGAACATCAATAGATTCCACGTTTTTATATATTTATGTACTACACCAAGTTTTAGTAAATACTTAATGAAAATATTGTACATAAACAATTACTATGAGATAGAACATTTATTATAAATGCCTAAATCTTTTCAATTGTATGAATTCAGTCAAAACATCAAAACTGTAACATAACACAACTTAAATATAAAAAAACGCACCTAAACTAAATCTTAACAACAAATTATATCCATGGAATGGTAAATTACATTGGATAATGTCCACCAAATGGTCGTTGATTACGACCCCTCGCTCTTCTAGCTACCGCTCTCGATTGGAAATTACCAGACGATGACCCCCTACTTCTATCTGCAACAAATATATATTTTTAGAATCATGCACTAACGAAATTTCAACAAAAATTGTAACAATGGTCGCGTTGATCCCAACGTAGCGCTATCGGAGCGATAATTTTCTGCTGAACGCGTGTTTTGTCGACTGATTGATGTGAGCGATTTGGTAGCAGTTTCCATTTTTCCCACCAGAATTGAAATACGCTATGCTACCGATCAATGATGCATTAACTGTCAATTATGACAAATATCATGTTAATAAACATATAAAATGACATATTATTAAACACTATAAAACTAAAACGAGAATGAATAAATAATTTTTGAAGACATATGAAATAAAATTAAGGCGGATTCATGCAACGTTCATTATAATTACATTTTTCTACTCCTATACTATAAGTTGTTAATTAAATGCCAATTTTCAGTTTCATAATGATACTCATTATAACACTGGTTTTCATTATGAAACTGAAAAATTGACCAATAGAAATCTAGATTTTTAAATAACCAAGTAGGCAGACCCAATATTTTCTGTTGAATGTTTGACAGTTTCTAAGAGATTCGTGTTTTATGACAGTTTCAATCTTCTGCGTTAGTCAAAAAGGTAGATACCTTCTGTGTTATTTAAATGTTGCTTTCTTTTATGTAGGTTGCAATTATTGGATGCCTTTCAATTATTACGATTAACCAGGATTATTTAGGTTACCATTGATACATGTAGTCATCAGAACCATCTTTATTTAGTGCTGTCAATTTTCATGTCAAAATGTCAGTGTTCATCTTACATACAGTAGTTACATTTGACATACAGGATACATCTAACACCTTCCACTTTTTAAAAGAAATGTCGAGCGACGAAGAGTTTTCATACACACCACCTGAAATCCCTGAAAAGGCGAAAAATGTATCCAATAGTTTATTACCTGCAAAATCAAAAAATGTATATACATTTTATGGTTAATTTATGGATTGGAGGGTAGCAAGAGAAGTATAAAAAAAGCAATGTTGTTGAATTCAAATAAAATTTCTTCTTCGTAGAAAAAATAGTGTATGCAACTCTCATGTAATGGTTATTAATACACAAGCATTAACCGGGATACGAAACGAGCCGAAGGCGAGTTTCGTATGGTTAATGCTTGTGTATTAATAACCATCATTATATGATCGTTGCATAATATACTATTTCATTATATTATAATTACACTTAAATTACATTTTCACTGCCTAATGAAACCAATTCATGAAACGAATTTATTATGGATTTGCAAATGCGCATGAACTAACAAGAGTGACAAGACTGGCAATTGATAAATATCATATTTGAATCGTTTGTTGTTTTATTGGAAAGTCGGTTATTTGCAATTATTTGGAAATTATGCGGTTTTCACGACAAAAACGTGTTGGAATATTATCAGCTTCACTACTTTTGAAACTATCAGTGGTTGCTCGAAATAGAAGTATGCGATTTCATGGTTTTCACTAAAAATATAATGTAATTATAATTTATAGTTGAAAGTAGACCAACTTCTTAATGAAATAGTGTAATTGAAATTCAATAATGTGGTTGCATGAACATCATATAGGAAACTATAGTTATCAACTTTTTATAAAGAAAATGTAATGATAATGAACGTTGTATGAATCCGCCTTTAGGTTATGGTGTTATATTAGCACTAAGATTAGCAGGTTTAGCAGAATTAATAAACGATAGATCACTCTAAAAATCGCTACTTGATCGACTTTGTTGGGATGAACGCGACCAATATCTCCAGCGATACCTACTAGAAATAAAGAAAAGGATCAGTTTAACGACCTACAGTTTTTACGAAGGAAAAACAAGTATAAAAAACCGATCCAAACTTGGTAATGAGCTCTCATATTCCCTCTAGCGAGTACAATCCCAAAAATTAAACAATTGCGTTTTAAAAATTATAATAACACAAAGCTGAATATAAATATATGTACAATTCAATTTAAATACAAACTTTTGAAGGCAGACTATCGCGACAGTCAAGTAGCCAACAACTAATAATAATAATGTTTAGTGTTGGTGATTATTGTTTACACTATTTTTAATAAGATAAAAGAAGTACCAACCTTGATGCCTTTGTGGAGATCGTTCACCCCAAACGATAGGAATAGGATTTCCTCTGGATTGTTGATTACCTCTCGGCATCGACGACCTCATTGATCTACGAGCCGAATTGTTTCCTCTTACTAACCCTCTAGAGTTTGTACTAGGTGAAGCTTCGGCTTCGCGTCCTTCTTCTTCGCCTTCTTCGGCTACATGAGGTTTCTCTCCTTCAGAACTTACCTTTAAAAAGAACATTAATATATAAAATAGTTTCCCCCACGTTTTTCAATCAGTTGTTTGGCTAAAGTAAAACGTTGAGTTTATTCAACTTCCTTTTTGACTTGTCTTATATTTGTTTCACTACCGTGCATGCAAACCTTTATAGTTTACGTTTAAGTACGAGTATATGGTATAGTAGAGACAAGTAAAGAAAAGCATATCAACTCGAATATGAAGAAAACAATTAAAGATATGTATATGTGAAGATCAAACCACAGGATAGTATCAACTCAATGCAGCGACCCCACCGTTAAGAGCTGCAAAGATCACACTCCGCCTTATCTTTAGCGTATATAATATTTGAATTTCGTGTCTTGAAACTAACAGCAAGTATTGTTACTGGCAGAAAATATTTATAAATCGTTTCAAGAACTATAAATGTAGTTAGCATTGCATACTAAAGTTCACTTCATGGTACATGGTATCTTATCATAAAAATACTTTGCATTTAGTCGACTACTCCTTTTCTTTCAGAGCTGTCAAAGACACTTTGGAAAAGTATCTAGATACTAGATAAGTTACTTTTTGAAAAAGTATCTAAGTTACTTTGGGTATCTAGTTACTCTTAAAAAAAAGAATTTGAATGTTTATCTCCAGTTATTTTTTTAGATACTATACTTGTATAGTTACTTTGTAGATCATTCGTATGTAAAGCTTAACAAGTTAAGGAAAGGTACAGAAATTGGTACCGCATACTGCTGAAAAATGGTATTGACCGCGACCGTTTCGCTCAACTCTATTCTAAAGCTCGTATCGGTGGTGTCCCATTGATAAGAATTGCGACTCGAGGTCAAACTTTCGCGCAGCGGCGAGTACATGGCTGTATCTCTCTTTAGCTTGTTAGACTCTATTATTATTTTTGGTATCTAAGATACTTCTTGGTACCTAAGATATTTTTCGGTATCTATTGCCCGTTTGCACCGTTTAGAATTCAAGTATGTCTTTCGTAAGTTGTGTTTAACTTTAAGAAGTACTTGACTATCTCGTTTGTTGCACCGCTGCAGCTTAAACATTAGTAAAGAACCACTTAACGCATTGTGTACATGGCAACAATGAGAAAATCTAATAACTTATTAGTGACTTTTCAAATTTGGCTTTGTATCGAGTGACAGTTAGCTTTCACCCGCGTCAAATATGAACGATTAACCTATAAGTACAAAAAAAAACGTCAGACCATGGTTATCAAATGCCCAGTGCAGACATAAAACCGAAGTGCTGCTAGGAACTGATTCATGGGAGACAAGCTGCTAATCAAGTAATATTTTACTTAAAAATAATTTCGAAATTTCAGAGCTTCCTCTATCAATCCTAACACCCGTTAACAACATCGCTTTGTCACTCAAATTCTTTGTTAAGATGCAAATTCCTTATGTTGTGGAAATGATCAGATCGAGTTTAAAGCATCTCGGGAAGTCTATTATCTCGAGGATATCAAAATCAACTTCGAAAACGTCATTCATAAATAAAAGTTTTTCAGGTAAAATCAGCTGTCAACCGCGATTTCAAACTAAGTCGAACTTAAGTCGACCCGATCGGGAACTTAATATCAAGTCCTCCTTAAATAGTTTAAGGAATACTTAAGAGAGCGGTGCAACGCAAACTGGTATTTTTAAGATTACTTTATTTTAAATCTGTCTTAAAGTAAACGGTGCAATCGGGCATTAGAGGAAACCTACAAGACCAAATGATCAACTATTAGCTATTAGAGAAACAACAGCGTGTCTCCCAAGAATCAGCTGCTAGCAGCACTTCGGTTTTATGCCTATGCTGGGCATTTGATAACCATCCCCGATTTCTGAAGTTTGTTGCTTTCTTTGTATTTATAGGTTAACCGTTCATATTTTACGCGGGCGAAAGCTAACTGTCACTCGATACAAAGCCAAATATGAAAAGTCACTAATAGGTTACTAGATTTTCTCAGTGTTGCCATGTACGCAATGCGTTGAGTGGTTCTTTACTAGGGAATGCTTAAGCTGCAGCGGTGCAACAAGCGAGACATTCAAGTGCTTCTTAAAGTTAAGCACGACTTACGAAAGGCGTGCTTAAAATCCATACGGTGCAACCGGGCATAAGATACTTTTTTCTGGCAGCTCTGATTGCAGTTATATGCTTTTCTGTGTGTTCATTGGTGTATTTCTGGTTCATTGTAATAACGTTTTCTGATGTATCTTGTCAAAAACAGAAGTCACTACCATTCCAATCATCAAAGCCAATGGATCTTGAGATATAGACAGGTAGCCCATGTCACATGTAGTCTTCATTATTTCGAATGGAAGCCGTTTTCACCATCGAGTTTCATGTGAAAAACAAGTAGAATAAGGCTATTTTTCCAAGACCCAAACTTGATGATCGACGCTACAGTGGATATTGAAAATATTGGAATTTTCATGAAACTAGGGATGCCCTGCACTTGGATGCATTCCTTGGGAACTACTTTTCATTCAAAAACAACATGGCATACAAATCCAAGTGATACAAAGGGTTGATAAGCGAGGGTTAAAAATTGATAAAAAGGTGAAAAAAAAAACAATTATTATGTATGCCGAAGTGAGTTTAGATTTTGTTATCTTAGTAGATGTTAAAAACATTAGTTGCATACATTTTGCGGTGATACTTCGTTTGTTAATAATTTTCCAAATATGATGTAGAAGTTATAATTTAGAACAAATATAGTAGTGTTTCCTGATTTGACGTAAATATAATTAGCCCGTTTCCTCTAAAAGATTTGAAAATAATCCACTAGAGGCCGCACTAGTGGGGGGTACATATATTTTGATTTTCCATTTGACAGCAACGTTAAACGTACCCAATTGAAATTCTTACATTTTTGGGGTTTTCAAAAATCGCGCCAATGACAAAAGGTAATAATTCTTATTTGGTACGTTAACGTTGCTGTCAAATGGAAAATCAAAACATATTGCGGCCTCTGGTGGATTATTTTATAAATCTTTAATTCGTTAAAATCGTCACACATTGTAATAAAATTGCTTTCATTGTTTCAGTTCCCACCAATGTTGGATAATAACACAATAGAACATAATAGTATATTTATTTCAAGAAATATTATCATTTCTGCTTGGTCTGCAGTGGGTAGAGCCCGACAGTTTAGAACTGAAAAAAACACATATTCAGTTTCAATTGGAAGCGCTTAAAAAAAAAGCGTAACAGAGGAAACGTAACACTTTTTTTTTGGAAAATATTCAGTTTCTGTTCAAGTTTAAAGCAATTAATAATTTGAAAAATCCAGGATATTGAAAAGAATACCAAAAAAAAATTAAATAGGCGATAGAATTAAAATAATAAATTTCTAACTTTTCTATAATATTCAATATTAATCTCAATTTTAATAATACAAATTGATCTCTATAATTGGTGGGAACTTGATAAAAAAATCATTTTAACAGTAAGATAAATACAAAAGGAAATCAATCAACTAAAATCTACAAATAAAAGTAAGCAACGTGTTACGACAAACTTACACCATCGTCTCCCTCCAACATTGCTTCGTTTTGTTCAAGTTGAGCTGCACCTTCCGCTGGAGGACCCATATCAGCTGAACTACCCTCGCCTGCTGTTTCATTATTATCAACTTCTCCGCTAACATTTATTGTAGGAATTTCAGCTACAATTAAAATTAAATGTTACTGAGATAATATGCTATTTTATTTAAAATAAAAACAAAAAACTATAAAATTATCAAAAGCACTCGAATCCAGGGTTTTTAACTAATTTTATTAAAAATCTAGTCAAATTAAAAACTATCTGATGACATTATCATCCAAAATCAACTTTGTTATTTTGTTTATGTTTTTGTTTATTTAAAAAATATTTTTATCTTTGTTTTATTTAAAGCCTATAACTTTAGTTTGGATTAGATCTTGAATTGAATAGATGATGCTTTTACTTGATGAAGATCCATACTTTGTTTAAATCTTCATTATAATGAAGATTTAAACAAATTAAATTGTTTTATTTCTTCGTGGATTAGGTCTAGGAATTTATAAAAACTTAGGTATTCGATGCCATGATGCCAAATCTCGTATAACAATAATCGTAATTTTGATCATATTTAAAATTTTTGCAGCTCTGTAGTGGAACGCCTCTGGTGCGATAACTACAGCCAAGCTGGGGAAACACCGTTGTAGAGCCTGTACAGCCTGCAGCGAAACACTTTATACTGCTAGGCTGCACTTTAGACTACTAGGGTGAGTAGCATATCATAGCTCGCAGGCATTATACCAATGAGCACGAGGTATAATGTAGATATGCCGAGATCCCGAGTTCATGGATGTTGGGCTCGATAAAGATTCATACCTCTGGTTGGAACACTAGTGGATTCGGCAAAATTTCCGGTTAGGGGTAGAGTGCTCCCGGCGTCGGTGATTAGCCTAAGTTGCAGAAATAGACCGACGTTAAATAACCGAATAATAAAAAGATTTTAAAAGTATTTTACGTTAAAAAAAGTAAGAAAAAAAGTGAAAAGCATTAAAAACAGGTATGACCAGCCTACAGTCCAGCTCGTTATTTTTTTCGGTTAGGATTTTTCATTTGCTATCAATATCAAATAGTAAGATAGTTTATAAATTTTCAGCTTGACAACCTCGAACTACTTTTTGAGATCTGTCAATATGATTTTAATTATAATTGTGCTTTTATTTGGGTTTGTATTGTAATTTGTTTATTTCAGTGCTCAGAAGACATTTAGGATGGTGAGAAAATGTGTAATTTGTAAAAATACATGGAATAAGAAAGATAATCGGTCATTTCATAAGTAAGGTTATATTAACATAAACGAGGTATAGGTATAAGACGAGGGATTCCATATTTTGGAGAAATATATAGGCATGCGACTTCACTACGAAATATGAATTCAATAAATTAAAAACTGCTGATAAAGTGATTTATTAAACTGTCAAACAGTTAGATTTTGGGTGTTAGTTACTTTATGTTGTAATCCTTGTTATATAATTGTAAATAATTGTCGAGAACAATAAATATTTATCATGATTATTGTTTTAATTCTTCTATTTTATTGTGTATCAATTTAATGAACTTTCATTTATTCCTTAGTTTTGTGAGAACAAAATAAAAAACCTTTCAATATTATATTAACATGTTTATAATCTAAATTGCAAAACTTGTTTCAACTTCAAAAGCCTTCGTAGGTAGTTCACCTATCTAAGAGTTACCTACGATTTTTGATATAATTTACACGAAAAATTAATAACGTACATCATTTAGTCTATAAAAACGTTTTTCAAAAAATAGTTTAAGTGAACCCTTCCGAAATGATACGCTACCGTGCATTGTACTCGTCTTGATTTATGTTGCGACCAAAACATTGCAAAGGCTATTTTTTTGTTTAGATTTCGCTGTGAGAAGTTATGTGTCGTTATTATTTTTCAGAAATATACAATTCTGCAACCGTTGGAATGATTATTTAGAACAACCCACGTTGTAAAATGCAATATACCTCATGTCCAATGACTTTTGCAATAGTATATTATTACGTACATTAGAGCTTAAAAAAAAGTGTGAATATGAAAAAATATTCGTTATTGAAAAACAGACCGTCAAAGTTGAAGGCGCGCGACGAATTATTTTAATGCTAGAGTAATAAGCTCACCGTCTGATTCAGCCATTTGTGTTGTATTCTGTTCTTCATTTCCGGGAATACCTTCCTGTGGGGAAGACTGCAACGGCGTACTGGGAACGCTTCTACCCGTACCTGAAACAATAAAATGCATTATTAAAAAATTAAGATCCACAAATGTTTTTCATACTATTTTCTTCCAAGATGTTGGATTCCATAAGGGTCTGTTCAGGTAAGGTCTCGATGTTATTCGGTCCAGCATTAGAAGCGGTTTGATCGTTAAAAGTAAACCTTCCACTGGTAGGAACGTGCGGTGAACTAACGGCTTCGCCAAAACCATCCGAACGTCGAGGAACATATAGAGTTGGCGTGGATGGAACGATACCATCATCTCCTACTTCGTCGATACCATGTTGTAGAAGTAAATGATTTTGTCTAGATGGTAATGGAGCTATGGGTCTTGTGCGGGAAAAAGATGGAACTGTCATTGAAACAGATGTGGAGACTTGAGATATTGTACCATTATAGTTGCTTGTGTTTGAGCCTGATTAACAAAATCACTTACATATCATTTAAATTTGAAATAGTCACGGCAGAATTGGTTCGCTGCAGCATTAAATATCAAAATTGATTGAAAAAAAATGGGAATAGGCAACACTTCTGGCTTTTTCCAGGGTTTTAGGCAATCTAGCAGTCTAGGGGATGCTTGTATTTTAGCTAGAGGTGGACATTTTGAATATCTGCTCTGAAATGTACTAAACTAAATGATAAAACTTATCACACATGTTTTTAAGAACTTTTTACCATATAATTAAATGGCGAATCTCTCCAAACAATATTTGAAAACACCCTATATATTAAGTTATGAATTTAGAATTTGATTTGAAATTTAAAAATATGTACGCACCCTCAGTACCGCTACTGATAGCCTCGGATTGAAGTTGTTCGGGATTTTCTTCTTCTTCAATATTCTGTTCAGATTTTTTGCTCTGGTTGGGTACTTCACTAGAATCGTCGATTACTTTCACTTCATTGCCTCCCTCTTCTTCGTCGTCTTCTACATCTTGACAATCTTCGTCTTCATAATTACCTTGTTCCTGAAAAGTGACATCTTATATAAAAAACTGAATTTTTTTTTGTTAGTATTTTATGCGCTGCCGTACCGTTCATCTGATTGAAGGCTAAAGGTTGTTTTCAATGGAACACCCTATTTTAATATTTTTTGACTAGACAAAGAGTAATTGACAATTACGGTAATTCTAAACTAAATAAAATTATTATTATCAATGTCAATCAATGTTAGAGCAAGCGCTAATTTGTTTCCTTAATGAATAGCCATTCAACAAAGAATAGAAGTATTATTATCGATGCCGATCGAGGTAAGTTATACAATAGAAAGTTTCCAGGGCGAACAGTAATTTTCCTACGACCACATAGGAAAGTAACGTATATCGCACTGTACAGTCCCACGAAAAGTGGCTTATACCAACAAGCGTGCGAAATTCTTTCCACACAGGAGCGGAAAGTAACTTTCCACACGCGTGCGGATAATCTGTCACATGCATAATTTCTATTAAGATTGACCACTGTCAAATATATAATTTCTAATTAGATTTACCCAGGGCTCGATTTGAGGCGGAACGGCGTCCGGGACCTCTTTCTCTGAAAATTAAAAGAATATCGGCACTAAGACAGTTATAAAAAATTGGTAGTTAAATCGGTTTCGAGTGAAATCGCCATACATAATTATGTGCTTTAGTGACAGATAGACTTGCCCGTCCGGCCGTGCTGTCTACCTTCCTCCCATACGCTAGGGCACCGTACATAGACAAGAATAGTAGGTTCGCTCTAAGCTCCTCCCAGCGCAATGTCTATCTCACTCGGTCTCCTACGCCACTCTTTTTCGGTACCCTGAAGCTCCCAATCAAGCGATAGACAGATACCGTGTGTCTTTTGTAGTTTGCAGGTACGAGTGGAGTTAGTAGTATACAGGCTGGAGTCTTTTTGCAGTGAATTATTCAATTATTATTATGGGATATTTATTAAAAAGCAAATATCACGAATGTGTTGTGTGGACGGTTGTAGGAGTAGAGTTGTAGCACAAATATCTTTCTTTAGATTTCCCAAGGATGAAACTAGGTAAAGTCTACAATATTGTTTAGCAAATGATATTAGTAATTTTCTTATTAAAAGCAGTGTAGTTTAATAAACAAATCACCTAAAGGTTGTAGGTACACAGATGATTTTAAGAAGTTTGCTTTAAGCGTCTACTTTTTAGTACCTTAAGCATACAAAAAATTTTCTACTTTGTACCGGTTACCTTCCAAAAGCGCGCTTAACCGTTTTACCAGTCGTTGGGCAGTAAACCCAGGCTTTAACAAATTTATTTTTCGTCTTATTGATCTTAGGTTTCGACTATTAAGTGATAAAGAAAAAGATTGCATTATTTGCCTCGATGAGATGTAATTGAGAACTCATTTATTTTATGATTTATCAAAGGATAAAATAGTAGGCTTCCAAGAATTACAAATATTACAAAACTTGTAATCGTTTTTTTTTCTTTTTAAGATTGGTATGTATGTAAATTGGGGTGACATTCACTGAGACCTAAAAGATCTATTGTGCCCCCTTACTTTTACTTAGTTCCTGAGGAAAGTCTCAGAGACTAGTAGCTCCTTTAGTCCTATTTCCCGGAGGAATTTTAGGATATCTGCAGGCTTTAACTTAGGTAAATGTCCCACTTCTATCCAGTAATCTCCTAGGTGTTGTGCCCTAGGATTCTGAATTGCTGAGTAATTCGCAAGTATGTGGATGGAGGTTTCTTCTACCATGCCACAGAATCTACATTCTTCTTCCTCCACTATTTTCAGCTTTTTCAGGTGCCCATTCAGGCGACAATGTCCCGTTAGGATCCCTGTTAGAACTCTTAGTGCAGTTTTACTTTGACTTATGCATCCATTTGATCTCAACAGATTCCAATGGTCAGATCTTCTCTTTTTTCAGCTTTGCCTATTTCTTCTAATATTACATTGGAGCTGATACCGCAAAAGGTTTCCGGCCCCCAAAAGTGTGTTTCAGTCCCCCAAAAGTGTGTTTCAGTCCTCCTCTTTGCTAGTTCATCTGCTATTTCATTTCCTTCTATTCCAGGGTGTCCTGGAATCCACAGTAAGGTGACTATGTTGTTCTCGCCTAATTCATTGAGTTTGCCTAAGCATTCCCACACCATTTTGGAACTGATAACACAAGAGCTCAATGCTGTAATGGCTGCTTGACTATCGGACTTTATGATAATCCTTTGCCTTCTATATACTTTTATCAATATTGAACTGGACAAACTTTCTTATAGCGTGAATTTCCGCTTGAAAGATACTTGGGAGTGTTCCCAAGCTTTCAGAGTGTTTGGTTCCTGGCCTGTACACTCCTATCCCAGTTCCTTCTATTGCATTTGAGCCGTCTGTGTACCATTGAATGGCATTCTTTCCTAGTCTGGTAATGGTATTTGGAATCCATTCCTTTTTGTTGCTTAATTCCGTAACGAATTTCATTGAAAAGTTATACTTTTTTATCATACCATCTTGTGGCATGTCCCAGGTTTTCGGATTTCTAAGAAGTGGGGAGGTGCTTTTTTTTATTACCTCTCTACTTAGTCTGTATTTTGTTCTTTCTGAAACACTTCCCACACCATATGTATTGGTGTGAGGTTGAAAATCACTTTCATGGCTTCCGTTGGGCATATTGTTCTCATTGCTCCTGTAATACACATACAGGCTAGTCTTTGAATTTTGGAGAGGTTTTCTCTCGTCGCCAATAAGCTAGTTCTACTACTCCACGCAATGGCTCCATAAGTAATAATTGGTCTCACTATGATATCCAGCTCAGGATTTTTGGGTAACAACCCCAATTTCTCCCTGTCAGATTCCTGCACACCATTAAAGCCATTTTGCTTTGTATATAATCTCCTTTTCGTGTTTGTTCCACAGGAGTGTACTGTCCAGAGTCAAACCTAGATACTTGACTTCTTGTCTCCATTCAACCTCGCTCCCATCAAGTTTAATGGTTTTGAGGTTGAGTTTTCCTTTCTTAGTTAAGGCTATTAAGATGGTTTCGGTGGGGTTGATGTAAAGACCGACTTGCTTACACCAACTATTTGTATAGTTCAGACCCTTTTGTACGATGTCACAAAGGGTATTTTCGAATTTTCCCCTGGCTGTTATGACAATATCATCGGCAGGATATTCCGAGGTCAGTCAAACCACACAGGAGTTCGTCAACCGTCAGGCTCCACATTAATGGGGATGCTACTCCTCCCTGTAGACAACCTCTGGTTGTACAGATGGAGACAATGTCTCGTTCTCATCTCTGCTACTCTAATGGTGGGCAGTTCCGACATCCATTTGGATGTTGTGCTGTCTACACCTCTTTTATTTAAAGCTCTTTTGACAGCCTCATGAGGAGTATTGTCAAAATCTCCTTCTATATCCAAAAATGCGCATACTATGGCTTCTTGGTTGTCTAGAGCACCTCGGATATCCTCCGTCTGTTGTACCAGTGCAGTCCCCGTAGATCTGTCTGCACGGTAAGCATGCTGATGCGGGTGGGGAGGTAGTCTCTCTAGGACTTTTGTTCTAATATAGTTGCCAATAGCTTTTTTCATCGTTTTGAGCACAAACGATGTTAGACTAATTGGTTTGAAGGATTTGGGGCTTGTTGTGTCCCCTTTCCAGCTTTTGGAATGAAGGTTACTATTGCCCTTCTCCATGCTTCTGGTATATAACCCAGTTCTAAGCTGCTTCGACTGATCCTAATCAAATGTGGTATAATTTCGTCTTGTCCTTGCTGGAGCAATGCTGGGAAAATCCCATCGGCTCCCGGTGCCTTGAAAGGTGAATTAAGTTGGGTATAGGATAACATTTTTTTTAGTAAATGCAATAATTCAGCATTGTTTTTATATGCAAAGATTGCAAAGCGAATTCTAAAGTATGTTATGGTATAATCTTTAACGATTTTAAATAGTTGTTCATGTTTTCTATTTTCATATTGTAAGTTATACAATGGGGTGTTAAACCGATATCCGGCTTTTGGTATTTTATTGAAGTATATTAGTACCACTTTGCAAAAATTAATTTAAAACATTTTTAAACCGAATATTTTTGGAGAAAACTGGAAATTAAGAATTGCTAAATGTTTGCATCTGTCACTACAGATACGTCATGCACTTATAGATGAAGCTAGCCACTTTCTGATTTAGATGTTTTATGAACAAATAGCCATTTACAAAAAGGCCATTCGAATTTGAAGTTTGAAGAACTGTCAAAGTCTATAATATATATGAGTTTTTTGTTTTTGTTTACAGTTTATACGAGCTTAACGTTTCAATATTATAAAAAATAAGCATTGTGTTAAATTTTTTTAGTTAGTTTAGTTAGTTTTTCTCCACAATTTTTCAAGTTGGAATAATGTCAAAAACATATAAATCTTGTTTTGTATCATACTGCACGAACACAACAGTTACAACGCCTCGTAAAAAGTTTGTAACTGTGCCTGCAGTAGAAGTTAGACGAAAATTGTGGTTTGATGCTGCTAGAAGGAAATATAAACAGACTACAACTAGTTTCTATTGCTGCGAAGCAAGCATTTTGATGTAAGTATAATTATATATGTATGTGTAGAAAGTATCGATATATTTAAATATGTTTGATTTCTAGTTTGAAAGTGACATGGAAAATTATGTTAAACACTCGTTGATGGGAGGGAAAATTATTTTGAAACCATTAGTTGTGCCTCACATTTTTAATTGGCCAGAATCTTCTTCAATCAAAAAGCTAAAATTAGATGAGTTGGTAGTCCCAAATGAACCTGTTTTAACAGAGGATTCTCATAATTATGATGTTGGTACTCAAACCTCATGGGGAATGATCAATCAATACCAACGAACAAGTCCT
Source organism: Lochmaea crataegi (assembly GCA_947563755.1). NCBI lineage: Eukaryota > Metazoa > Arthropoda > Insecta > Coleoptera > Chrysomelidae > Lochmaea > Lochmaea crataegi. Next base: position 118,038,971 of record OX387422.1, on the reverse strand, counting down.
TTAGAGGTAAAAAGTATTGCTGTTAGTTGTCGGTTAACATCTCAGAATACTGTTAAATTGGATACTTTAGATCTGACTATTACAAAAGAAGCAACTACCTCACCAATGAAAAAGAAATTTTTAAAGGTGGAAGATATCACATCAGCAGAGGCAACAACTGAAACTGTAATTTTGTGTCACTAACTGACACAAGTGAATCAAAAGTCGAACAGTTGCAGAATACAATCACTCTCGTTGAGAAATATCCGAAGAGATATATCGGTGTTCCTAAAGTGTGGTATGACATTTTGATAAACTTACTTGGTAAAAATAATTTAAATAAAGAACATGTTATAATATGCCTAATGAAAATCAAATTAAATGATTCATTTGCAAGATTAGCAGATCAATTTTCATTATCAGTAAATGGAGTTTCAAAAATATTCAAAACTGACATTTATAAAATTGAACATTATATGAAAACATTAATATTTTGGCCTTCAGAAAGCCAAATAAAAAAGCATTTGCCTATTCCATTTCGAGTAAAATATAATAATGTGCAAACCATTATAGATTGTTTTGAAATAGAAATTCAGAAGCCTACTAATCCTGTGCACCAAGCATTGACTTGGTCACAATACAAAAAATGTAACACAGTCAAATATCTCATATCTTGTACCCCTGATGGATTTGTAAATTTTGTATCAACTGGCTATGGTGGACGCATTTCTGATACAACATTAACACAAGAGTGTGGTTATTTAAATTGCCTACCTGACAATGCTGTGGTAATGGCAGATCGTGGTTTTAAAGAAATTGAATCTTTGTTACAATCAAAACATTGTAAGCTCTTAAGACCCCCCAAGTGTGAGTAGTTCAATAAAACCTTCAAAGCACGAGGTAATGGAAACGAAAGTTATAGCGAGTTTGAGAATTCAAGGGTAATTAGCAGATTAAGAGAATTTGCTTTTTTAAAACCACATTCTGTTATTGACCATAATTTATTACAGCATACAGATGCTCTTGTTTGCATAGCCTGTGCATTAATAAACTTACAATCTCCATTAATTAAATCTTGAGATAACCTTTTCTTTAAGAAAATTTGTACTTCGTTACCTATTTTTCTCCAAATATAAATTATAAGTGAAGTTGTTAAGTTTAATGTTTTTAGTGATTTTGAATTCAGTCTACTACTATCTGTCTATATATATAGAAAATAGGTATTTTTCTCTAAAAAGCCACAATATATAATAAGAGTTATATATATATATATAGGAGACGATTTATTTGGGGATGTGGCAATAAAATACCAGAGAGTACTCTTTTTAAAATATATTCCAAGCTTTCGAATATAACATATTCATTCTCAAGGAATTATTTAAACGAGGATGTCGGTATAATTGTAAAAATAGATAAAAATTAAATTTTATAATTGACATAAACGTTCATTACATATTATAAAATTTAATTTTTATCTATTTTTACAATTATACCGACATCCTCGTTTAAATAATTCCTTGAGAATGAATATGTTATATTCGAAAGCTTGGAATATATTTTAAAAAGAGTACTCTCTGGTATTTTATTGCCACATCCCCAAATAAATCGTCTCCGTTACTGAGTTGGCAAATATTTCTAGTAATTTATATATATATATATATATATATATATATATATATATATATATATATATGTATATATATATATATAGACAGATAGTAGTAGACTATATATATATATATATATATATATATATATATATCATTTAAAGTCGTTTTTCTGTATGCCCGATACTTAGTTTATATCTGAAGCCAGAATGGGTTGCTAGTGTAAATACTCGATATAAATAAACCCAACTTGAATTCTTAGCTTGGTGAAATAACTAAGTAAATCAAACTACAAAGATGCCAAATCAAAAGTATACTTTCCAAATTCATCAAATACCTAGTAAAAAATGTTTATTTATAGGGATTTACTCTTAGTGAAACTTGATCTGATACATGTAAATGTTATCATATATTTGTATCTCTATCTATTGAATTACAGTTAATAGATTGATGAAATCCTAGAAATTAAGATACTTCAACTTTTCATAATAATTATTGTAATTATTACAACCATTCCACTTTCTTTTTTTCTTTTGTTATGTGTATTATATTATTTAAGTATTGTTTTAAAATTGGTTTCTTATCAATTTAGTTGTAGAATTTTGTGTATATTATTTTAAGTTTTGTGAATTATTTGAATATGCACATTTACTGAAGAAAAATAGTGTTTCGCTGTGAAGTATGCAAAAGTGGTGTTGTATCTCATGTAAACAATAAGTTCTGAACTCCAAACTTTCCTTGAGATATTGGTTTCAAACAAAGTTTGTTGTCACTATTGAGGATTTTTCATCCAGTCTGTTGAAAAAATACAAAAAAATACACGACAGAGAAAAGTTTATTAAAAATAAAACTTTCATGAAAATGTTTACAGTTGGTAACTATATCTGTTATAAATGGTTCATCATAAGAAAGCCAGTGACAGATTATTTCATTTGAAATTTCAAAATCTGGTTTTGCTACAACAAAAAGTCCCTTCTTTTTATTTGTTGCCATCATTTGCAAATGAAGCTGAGCTTTGTACTTATTAGTAATTTCCCCGTTTTTAATATAAGTCTCTAAACTTTTTGCTGTTGCTGGACATTTGACTTCCACCACATATTCATTTGTAATTGCATCAGGAGAAGCTCCAAAAATCGGATTGTCAGCAATTATGAATAATCCAGCATCTTTAAATGTGGCAGAAACTTGCTTTTCAGCAACCTTTAGAACCCTCTTTTCCAATTTTACTCCTCTAGTCATTGCTTTTGTAGCACGTACTTAGTTAGCTGGCAATTAATTTTCCTTCTCTTTGCTTCAACAATCAATTCATTAAAAAATGCCTTATTATCATTTTTCATTGACACTTTTTGGTTAGTGGAGCTGGAGGATAACTGTTTAACATCAATAAATTTTAGTGATGTTCCAATTTTTGATAGCAATGGTTTTTGCCAGTAACTAGTAACCTCAGTTGGAGATGGTTCTTCACTTCTTCGGTGAACCCACATTAGAAAAGCAAGGGCATGTTTGCAGCCCCCTAAAAACAAACATTGTATTACAGATATTTTTAAACAGATATTTTTAAAGTATCAAATAGTCTTACACGTAGTATTTGTAAAAATACTTTACTTTGTGTAAAATTTTGTAAAGGAATGAATTAGTTAACTTTTAATCAGCTAGTAGCAAGCTTTCATTATTTACTGCCAAGGATGTAGGTGAAAATAAAAAAATTAACTGAACAAGTTACCTTGTTAGAGTGATCTATGTATATCTTACATATTTATATACCTACTACCTATATTTAATATTCACATTGACTGTAAACCATAATGTATATTCATTATTTTGTCAAGCATACTTTGTAATTAAATCCATCCTTTGCATCAATAAAGAATACAAGCTTTTTTTATCTGAGTTGTATACTGTTAATCAAATAAAATAAAATGGAATTTCAACATAATATTTCCATGTAATTATTGAAGTGAGTAGTGACCTAATATTTTATTACCTTCAGATGCTGGACATGTATTACAATGAACATCTTGAACAGTTTCTTCTTCCTGTATCAATAACTTCACAGTGTAGTTTGTCTTTCTAACATTATGTTCTGGACATACTTTTCCCCGAACTATGCAAATGTTATTTTCTCGTTTGGCTTCAACAAAGCCAATGGCATTATCACCATAAGACTCTCTCATTGATCTAAAATATTATTTTTTAACAATATATATAGGTACTCTCAATATTATTAAACCATAAGCATTTTTATTTGATTTGAAGACATTTCTCAATTAATATACAATACACTATAGGTATTAATAATATACATTTAATGTAAGATAAAAACTTACCGAGATGGTACCCTTCACTTCTGATATATTAAATCTATCGTCCTTTTTTAAAAACTCATGCACCATAAAAATGTCTAAATGTGGTGAATTATTGAATTTGCCTGTAGGAACCCAGTCATTCTAATAATTTACGAAAAATATCACTAACACTTACAAAAATGAAAAAACTAACTGTAAATACGTTAACGAAAACTTATAATGGTAAAAGTAAAATTTATAAAATAATCTAATAGAGCCGTAAAAACAATATAAACCGGAAATAAATTTAAGGATCTCGTAAGTCATTCACTATAAAAGCAATATAACATAAACATAACCTATACTTCATCACTATTTAAAAAAAGAAGAAGACTGAATTGTGGTCCTATGTCAACCCTTGTGTAGCTAACTTCTCTTTTAGGTTATGTATGAAAAAGCATGAATGGCGGAATATTTAAATCATCCAAAAGTTGAATTTTCAAATCGACATAAAAACCTTGTGAGAATAAAAATATTAAAAATAATTGATTCTCCATTATGATTTTGTCCACCACTAACTATTAACAGTGAGAAAACATCATATTTTTGTTAGGTTTAACACCCCATTATATTTATATATATACTAGAAGACCCGACAGACGTTGTCCTGTCTTAACATCTAGAAGACTCGAGAGACGATGTCCGGGCCAGTCCTAATATTGTCTTGTCAATAAGATATTATGCAAGCGGTCGTTTTTTGCCCGCAGAGTGGAGTGTCGGCGTAGCTTTTGTTTATTTCAAACTTAACTATACTTATACAGATACTTTGAATTTTAATTTACCGCCATTTTTTGTCCAAAGTAGGTCAAATCAAATACCACCAGAATCGGTCCATCGAGTTGAAAGTGTTCCAACAAACCCGACTAAATAAGATATTATGCAAGCGGTCGTTCTCTGCCCGTTGAGTGGAGTGCCAGAGTAGCTTTTGTTTATTTCAAACTTCTATAAATGCAATCCTTACAATTAGCTAATCTTCAAGTAATGATAACTATACAAACATTTTAAAATTTAATTCACCGCCATTTTCGTTCAAAGTATAGAATTTTTTTAAATAATGTTTTTTCCGTGCAATTTTCCTAAAAAAGTACCCTATGTCCGTCTCCTGGTTCTAAGCTACCTCCCCACCAATTTTCAGCCAAATCGGTTCAGCCGTTCTTGAGTAATAAATAGTGTAACTAACACGACTTTATTATATATATATATATTATTGAAAAAGTGTGGGGAGCTTTGTACCATTTTCTCATAGATATATTAATTAACTTTTATAACTATGTGATAATACTTATATGTATATATTTTAATTAAAGAGTTTTGAACAATGAAGCACAAATAATTAAAAATCAGGAATAATTTCACTGTATTATCTTCACTATAATATGAATTTAATTTGCACTTCAGTCTAAGTAACACGTAGCCGGGGCTATGCTAACACCAAACATTTAAAAAGTAAAAACAATTGAATTTCCTGGTATTTCGTTTACTACAAAATAAACTTATACTTTAGCCTCAACAACACGTGGTGGTGGTTATGCTATTGAATTGTAGCTTATATGACACGTTTGTAGGTTTAACATCAGCGCCATCTATTGATTACTTACTTAATCCAGTCAACAGATATCGCCATCTGTTAAAATCGTTTGGAGTTAACAGAAAATTATTGTGAATGTCAAATAATAGACAAATAATTTGCAATAAAATAATATTGCGACTATAAATTAAGATGTAAGCTATCCTATCTTTCAAGTTGGATCAAACTGCACACGGTGTGCAAATTTGATTAAAATCGGTTAAGTAGTTTAGGAGTCCATCGCGGACAAACAACGTGATACGTAATTTATATATATTAAGATTTGTACATTTTTGACGAATTACAAATATTTATTTATATAATGTAGTAAAAGCTATTCTAATCAATGATTCTAGTTTATTTCTTATAATTTTATGTTTCCAATTAAATACTAGAACGTACATAACAAAACAATATCGTTTTTTGAAATAGTTTTCTAACAACATACATTTTTATCAGCCCCCGTACCAAACACTCCATCGATAAATCAACAAGCTATGAAGGTAGTAATTTGCGCGACCCCTGTATATACGACACACGCGTGTTTTAACGATCGTTCTTCGGCATGTCTTTATCAGCGCTACATGAAAGTGACGAGTGAACTGTGAACTATTATTACTATTCTTGTCTATGTACGGTGGCTAGGAACAGATAGACTCGCCCATCTGGCCGTGCCAGGTGCCACATTATCGCTCGCTTGCTCAGTATTCATTATGTTCATTAAAGAGTTTGAGTTACAAAAAATTTCCTTTTTTTAACTTAGTACCTCAAACAAGCAAACAATGTTTTTAGAGGGGGGAGAGGTCGTATCTCCCGGTAGGTTGTAGTTCCGGCACCTCTATTTCTAGAAATCGAGCACTTGATTTACATATGTAATATCTAAATTTGAAGCGATCTATTTGAAAAGTGTAAGTTATTTCATTTTCGTAATTAAATAAGTTTAGGACGCGGTCGAGGATCGAACCCGCGTACTGTTCGTCAGAAGTTCGACGCTGTACCAACTAATCCAATAATCATCTTGATAGGTATTAAAAAGCAGGCTTTGACAAATTGTGGTAAACGTCAAAAATTATTTTGAGTATATATAGTACATGTGAAGTGTATTAATTGTGAGGTCAGTTCATATACCTACCTACCTACCGGGGACTATCTACAATAACAACGTATCTCTGACATGCACAACAATATCGTGGATACTGACAATGACAGCAGCAGTGAGTGTATAGTTTGGCAAACATAACTGAAGCTGTGAAAGGAATGCGGTCGAAAACATTCGATATTGCCACGTTCAACTATGAAAAAGCTAAAGTGCTAAGTATGTAGTGATAATAATTAGAATATTGACTTTTTATTATTAACAATATGTCAATAATGATTGAACGTTAGTTCTCTAATGTGCTTGTTTCATTGGATTTTGTCTATTAACATTATTTTTTCAATTTATGAATATTAAAAGATGAACACTTTTCCATATACAGTGTGTCTACTTAAGTTGGACTCATATGGGAAACTTTTTTATTATGGGTTTTAGGAAAAAAAGTTATTCCTCATAAAAAGTTCTGCATTATCTAAAACCTAAAATGCAATCATTAGATATTTCTTATTTTGAGCCGTATACGAGGTTTGTCAAAAAATATTAATCTTACTCAAGAGTAAAGTACCTTTATTTTTTACAATACAGAAAAATTGTAAGAAGTAAAGTTGTTTAAAATTAAAAGTTATATTCAAATATGCAATTACAGCTATTTTGCATGAAAATTAAGATTTGGAGATTATTTACTATTCATTCCGTATTAATTATTCTGGCTTGGTACAATTTAATGTAATCTAGGATGCTCTGTCACGAAGTATTTGACAGTGAATGTCAGAATGGATTAGTTTTCATAAAATTACAGTAAAAATGGCAGCTTTACTGACTTGTGAAGAAAAAATAGAAATAGTTTTAATTGTTGGAGAAAATTACAATACACATAGAGAGGCAGCAAATATTTTCAACAACAGACATCCCCATAGAAGCATCGGGTATTCAACAGTTACCAAAATAGTGAAGAAATTCAAGACCAGTGGAAGTGTTGATAATAAGTTTAATAATAAACGCATAAAACGGGTTGCCAATGAAGACACTGAGTTGGAAGTGATGCTTTCTGTCGTCGAGGAACCAAAAATCGGATTACGCAAAAGGGCTTCTCTAATCACAAATACTTCGGTAAAAAAAGATACAGTAATCCAAATTTTGTAATAAAAAGTCGTAGCCAATATTCGTTTAAAACGAACGTATGGTGTGGGGTTTACAAAAATAAATTAATTGGACCATTTTTTTATCGACAATCGTTAAATGCCGCACGTTACTTACAATTATTAGAAAATCAAGTAAGTGATTTTTTGCACGAACTTCCGTTAGAAGAACGTATGAAAATTTGGTTCCAACAAGACGGTGCCTCCATCCATAGTACCGTAAACGTCAGAGAACTGCTTGAAAATATGTTTAATGGAAAGGTGATTCACAGGTATTCAGCTATTTTTTGGCCTCCCAGGTCTCCTGATTTAACTCCACTTGACTTTTTTTATGGGGTTACTTAAAACAGAAGGTTTATGAGCGAGGACCATTAAATGATGTAGACCATTTGGAAAGGATTATTTCTGAGGAATGCCAAAAAATTACTCCAAATATTATACGGAAAATAATAAAAGAGTTTCAGACAAAAACAATTACATGTTTAGAAAGAGAAGGTGGATATGTCGAAGCTTTAGTAGTTTAAATTAAAATTTAATTATGTTTGTTAGTTATAAATAGATTTTTGTTTAGGTACATAATATTCTTTGTGTGGATTCTCCTATTTCTAAGATAAATAATTATAATGCAGCACGTATTTAAATGCAAGATTGTCCAAACACATTAACAAATAGAAAGGTTATCATATTTTTAACAGATGAGAGGGATAAAGTCAGTATTGAAATTTACGATTACAAATACTTTATAATGTAAAACGTAAATAATCACCAAATCTTAATTTTCATGCTAAATAGCTGTAATTGCATATTTGAATATAACTTTTAATTTTAAACAACTTTACTTCTTACAATTTTTCTGTATTGTAAAAAATAAAGGTAGTTTACTCTTGAGTAAGATTAATATTTTTTGACAAACCTCGTATACGGCTCAAAATAAGAAATATCTAATGATTGCATTTAAGGTTTTAGATAATGCAGAACTTTTTATGGAGAATAACTTTTTTTCCTAAAACCAATAATAAAAAAGTTTCCCATATGAGTCCAACTTAAGTAGACACACTGTATGTTATGGGTTTCCTTCAAGTCGGCAACGTCGTGAGAAAATCATAATTACCACGCCCTCCTACTAACTCAATTGGTGAATATTTATCGAAATGCCGTTGCTAAGTAACCACCTGACTTCCTTTTTTGGCAAGCGCGTGCGTGTGTTCTTCCCTGTCACTTCGACAATTTACAGACATTGATTATCCAGTGGCGTTAATAATGTCAGTAGTTACCTTCGTATTTTCAGTTTTACTTGGTATCTTATTATTTCGTATCCATATTGAATTCAAGTACGATTTTTAACATTATTTGTTTTTAAAAAAATAGGAACCGTGTTTTGAAAAATACCTTACCTTTAAAGCAAAGCATAAATCAGTTTCTATATATAATTATTATATAATTATAATTATTATTTTTAAAACTTTTATACGTACGCCATTGGTACGTTTATGACAGATATCGGCCATGTTTCCTCACCCTTTACCGATGCCGCATATCTTCAGATAGACTTGCCAAACTATACTCCACCAAAAATCGTGGAGGCAGCAAAAATATCCTCCTCAAAAATCCTACCAACAAAATCAAGAGCCACATACGAACGAGCATATGAAGAATTTCTTAATTGGATAAAAAGAAGAAGAATTAAATATTCAGTTTCACAAAATGTCCTTCTTACATACTTGGATCATTTATCTAACAAAGTAAGACCAAATACATTGTGGTAACAATACTCTATGTTGCGCACTACTTTCTAAGTAAATCACAATGTAGATGTTGCTAAATACCTGAAAGTTGAGGCATTTTTTTAAAGAAAAAATGACGAATATACCAAAGAAGTCAAACGTTTTAAGCACCCACCAAATAAGTGCTCCTGGCGATCAGGTTCTGTTTACCGAGGTGAGTTTGAAACAATTTCCTTCTTAGGTGTTTTACTAAGAGGCACTTGTTAATTTTTAGGTTGTTTTCGGAATTTCGGGAGCATGTCGCAAACAAGAATTGGTGAGAATTACTGTGGATGATATAGAAGATCTGGGCTCTGCTGCTATAATTAACATTCATAATACAAAAAACAAGATTGACAGAAAGTTCAATATTACAGATTTATTTTATCAGAAATACAAAGAAAATGCAGAATTAAGACCTGCAACACATGAAAAGAGATTTTTTCTCAACTACAAACATAAAACATGTACCAAGCAAGTAGTAGGAATAAACAAAATAGGTTCTGTACCTAGCTCAATTGTAAAACGTTTGAAACTTGATCATCCAGAAACATATACTAGTCATTGTTTCTGAAGATCATCAGCTGCAATTCTGGCAGATACAAGAGGAGATATTACCACTCTTTAGAGACACGGAGGATGGAAGACACCTGCTGTTGCTGAGGGGTATATCAATGACTCACTCACAAACAGGATGAATGTTGCATCTAAAATTGTATGTACAATGCTTGCAACATCTGAAGATACAGTCACCAATAAATCCAAAACCATCATATTACAAGCAATAGATTCTCTCATAACATCCAAGAAAATATAGAATCTAATCTTCCACACAAACCACTACAATTTACAAATTGCAGCAATAACAATTTTACCTTTAATTTCTATAATAATGCAACCAATTAATAATTGTAATTACCTACCTATACCTACTTGATTTTTGGTTCTAACAATAGTTATTGTTACTTTTTGAAATAAACTATGTTGACTTTAATTGTAATATTTTGTGTACTAATATGTCAGATGTTGATTACACATTATTTGGTGAAATTATCACGTGGTAGTAGTAAAAATATACTATAACATTTTTGTGGATTTGTTAAAAACTTATATCATATCCTTCTGTATCAGGATCATCCTGTTCATCATCAGCGCCTTCTCCTTCGTCGGCACCGCCTTCTTCGTCACTTTCAACTACTATCACATTATCGTCGTCATGATCCCTTTGACTACTTGTAGGAACTTGACACTCTACGTCTAAACAACTGTCACTAACAGTACCTGCTTGCTGTAACATAAAATTCAACTATTGAGTAAAGAGGAGATCTATTAGCATTCCCTGCTAATTATAATAATCGACTAGATATGGAAGACACTTATTTGAAAAACTATAGAATAGAAAATAAGAATCTAGAGAGACTACTGGATATAAGAGGGACACTTACCTAAACTAAGCATTCCTAAAATTCCTCCAGGAAATAGTTCTAAAGGAGCTACACTAGTCTCCGAGACTTTCCTCAGGAACTAAGTAGAAGTAAGTGGACACAATAGATTTTTTAGGTCTCAATTGGAATGTCACCCCAATATACATACATCGGTGTGTGGAAAGGAACAATTTTGCCGGCAAAACGTAAAGAATGGAGTACGTACCGTTCAAAGGATGAGTCTAGACTCAAGAATGGCGTAGTTGGCGTCTAGGAGAGTTAGCGAACATGTCACGAAAACTCGGATTGTTCCTGTTCTGATTCTGACGCATAGTAAAGTAGTTCTAGACAGTCGCTTGGCGCGGAGGGGCCTTAAACAGGATAACAAACTCAAGGCTGCATAAAAGAGAGGAAACACGTAAGTAGGGAGAAGCTAGACACTTTTGAAACTGAAAAATATTAACTAAGTTCGACCAGTAACATTTTGAAACACCTAACCAACCCAGCAAACGCACTGGAAAATTTCTGGAAAAGATCAACCATTAAAGCAATTCACATTTTGAACCAACCAATACAAAATTCCAGTAAGTACAAACGAAGTATAAATTAAATTACTAAAGGAATTAATTATTCACCTGAATCCTCGATCGCTTGGTCTGCTGCTGAGTTTTGTTCGGATCATCTGACTGACAACTATCCATGTCGGCCTCTCTTTGTCTCTTGTGTCCAGCCTGCGAAGTGGTAACAGTATTAGAGCTGCTACTACTAGTAGTAAATTTTAATGTATATGAAGATCGTTTATGTATATACCTGTTGTTTAGGTGGTACCATAATGGCACTGGGACTCTGACTAGTAGGAAGTACAGCAACAGTTCTTAACTGTGCAGACATAGGTCTAATACTGGCCAAAGGAGATTCGCCGCTGCTTCTCCATGGTTGGATCGGGACAGACTGTGTTTGAGTGTTAGTAGAATGTCCTGAAAATTACAAATTGAGATAGGATAGTAATTGTGAAATCATATTTTGCTTATATTCGTTTAAATCCTTCAAGAAAGACTTCTAGGATATAATATGTGAAGACATACAGATTTGCGTCGCTCGCTGTAAACGTATACGCCTCAATGTTCACGAGCCAATAATTTCAAAACGAAGCTCGCATCAAAAGTTCACTGGTCAATCGAACCAAGAGTAGAAAGCAGAAATAACGACCAATTCTGTATGCAACTGTGAAATTTTAAAGCATGGTTAAAAATTAAACAATCCGCTAACTCCATTTTACTATTCTTTAGGCATTATAAGCTTTAAAATATTAACGGAAAACATTTAATTTTAGACGATACCTGTTAAAATTTAAACCCCACTCTTGACTATGGATTAATATGGTAAATATATCTTAGATGCAGACATTCAATTTTAAACCAAAGGTTACTCTGTATAATTCACCATAATGAAGTATTAATGTTCTACAATTGGAGAAACTACTAGTAATAAACAAAAAGTTTTATTCATATTTGTAATTTACCTGCCATTGGTTTGATGTCAGCAGTAGGGCGTTCAGTGGAAGATTTTTCAGTTGTACTTGAACTTGTGCTCGGTTTGGATCCTTGTTGAAGTCCAAGTTGTCTCTGTAACTGTGAAATTCTTTGAGTTAAATTTTCGACTTCCGTTGTATGTTTCAAATGTTCCTGTTGTTTTTCTTCCAAAATATCATCTCGTTCTCGTTCTAAAGCTGCTATTTTTTCAAGATATTCAGCTATTTTAGTTGAATCTTCATTGGAATGTTCTCCGCCGTCAGTTTTTGATGAACTATCTTGCCGTCTAACTTCTTCTTTGAGGCTGTTATTCTGTTCTGTCAAACTTACTATCCTCTCTTTTGCTTTTATGAATAAAGTCTTAAATCTCTCCTCTTTATCTTGGCTGGTTTGTTTCAGGGTTTCTATTTCTTTTTTGAAATGATCAATTTGGTCTGTTGTCGAAGTTATTTCGCGATTCATGTTTTCCACTTGTTCTTTGTGGTTAGCTTCCAGTTGGTGAACTTTCTCTTCTAATTCGGAGCACTGATTTTGTAAAACCGTTTGTCTGTCTACGCTAGAAGTTTGATCTGTCTTATATTGCTCATTTTGTTGTTTCAACGTATCCAATTCTTTACTTTGTTCTTCGTATTGTATTTTGTACTTTTTAACGATTTTTCGGATTTGCGCCAGATTATTTTTTAAATCGGATATTGTTACATCTTTACCAGCAGTATCCTCGGTGAGTACGCGATTTTCTTCTTTAAACTTAATAATTTCGGCACTTTGCTGATCAACGGTACTTGTTAGTTGCGTTACTTGAGCTTGCATATTCGAAACATCTTCACGTAACCTAACAACATTTATTGATTAGCAAATAAATGAAAATATGTAGTTTTTAAAGCCCAACTTTAATAGAGAACTTTCCATTAATTAATCAATAATCATTTAGTTACGATCAAAAAAACTCAATCCACCATAATAAGTTTTTAAAGAATATCTCCAAAGTACAACAAACCAGCTGACGTCATAAAGTATGATTTGGTTTAGCTGTACTGTTTGCGTGCCACATAGATCATAGGACAGCAGAAAACGATAAAGATACGTTGATCCTCTTACAGGTATCCCAGGGCCTGGATTGTAAATCTTAATTAGGATATTGTCTACAACCATCGTCGTCGTCGGATGAAAATACGAAACGTTAAAGAAATTTTGGACGCCAACTCATTCTTTATTACCCTCTTGAATAAGTAAAGAGTCAGGTGATAAGAAAAATCCATTTTGTTGTTTGGGTAACTAAAGTATTTATTTCATATTTTGAGCTCACCTATAACGCCCCTCAACGTACTTCTATGTCAGTGAAGTAAATGCTGTCGCAGTGTTTAGGAAGAATTGTCGTAGTGTATAGGAAGAATTTTCGTAGTGTGAAGGAAGAATTATTTTAGTGTCAATAAAGAACTGGTGTCGTGGTGTAAAGGAAGAAATGTCGTAGTGTTTAGGAAGAATTGTCGCAGTGTACAGGAAGATCTGGAGTTGTAGTGAAAAGAAAGAACTGGGGTCGTGGTGTAAATAAATGGAGTCGTAGTGTAAAGGAAGAACTGGGGTCGTAGTGTGAAGGAAAAACTGGATTAAATGCCTTAAAAATATATAAAGAGAAGTAAGCCAGAGCAACACTACACTAAGAGTTTTGACAGGTGTCCTAACAGGTCACTGCTTCCCAAATGGGCACCTCAAAAAACTCAAACTAGCGGAGCCAGAAGAATGTAGATTCTTTAGAATGGAATATGAAACCTCCATTTATATACTTGAGTATTGCATAGGAGGACGCAATGTCTCGGAAACTGCTGAAAAGAAGAGATACCGTTACCTAAACTGAAGTCTGCGAATATCTAAATTCCTTCAGGAAATGGGTCTAAAGGAATTACTATTCTCAGATTTTCCTCAGGAACTAAGTAGAAGAAATAGGGCACAATGGATCTTTTAGATCTCAGTGAATTTCAAATACATACAACAGGCGCATTTTGACGAAAAGCATAGACATTTTATTGTATAATAGTAAAATACTAAAAATGTACCTTGATATTTCTTCCTGCTGTTGATTATTTTGACTCCTCAAATTCTTCAATTGTTCTTCCAATTTAATCTTGTCTTGCTTGAAATTATTAACGTCGTCGTTTAGTTTGGTTACATTGGCCCTCTCGATCTTCAATTGTTTAGCGAGAGTTTCACGCTCCGTTTGCAGTTTCTTCCAATCCTCCGGACTAGTCCGATTCGTTTTCTCTATCAACATATTAGCCCTTTGCCTCCATCTTGTACATCCCGCGCGCAACGATATATTTTCGCTCTGCAGCTGATCCGCTTTCGTCGTCAATTCTCTATTCTTTTCTTGCAACGGTTCCATTTCGGTTTCGAACCTATCGGATTTGCTGCGCAACTCGGTGATTTGCGCTACCAACGTATCCCTTTCTTGTCTCAAAGATCTGTTGCTGTCGGTAATAGCGTTGAGAGTTTCTAATTTTCTTAGGACTTCGGCATGTTTAGCTGCTGATATTACAGATATTTCCGTCTTCTGTCTTTCGGTTTCGATAGCAGCTTTCAGTTCTTCGAATTCCTTATGCATCATATCGTACTGGGACTTTAGTCTTGAATGTTCAGCTTCAACAATATCAGCCTTACTAACAGCGATGTCTTTTTCTTGTCTTAAATACTTTATAATCTTTAATAATTGATCGGAAGATTTTATTTCGTCTTCGGTGAAAGATCTGTTAAAGGAAGAATCTCCCATTGATACGTTTTGTGGTTCGGTTATCAAGACTTGTAAAGTCGCTAATTGAGTGTTAAGAGCTTGTATTTGGTCATACAACAAACTATTTTGATCGCCCATATTGGCAAATCGAGCTTCAAGTTCCTTCTTTTCGTTTATAAACAACTGCTCTCGTGCCTCCCAATCTGTTTTTGATTGAATCAAACCAGTAATCGCGTTCTGCTTTTCGACCTCTACCGCATTCAATTGATCTAGAGTTTTATTCAATTCTTCTTTCATCGTAGTAAGCGCTTCTAGATCCACGGAATGCAAAGTGACTTCTCGGGCATATTTATTTTCGGAAGCTTTAAGCTGTTCTATTAACTGTTTATTTTCTGATCTAGCATTTTCTAGTTGCTCTTTAGCGGTCCTTAGATCCATGTTTCTAATATTAAGTTCCTCTTGTAGCTGACTGGATTTACTTTTAATATTAGCATTTGAAATGTCTTGATCGTCCAATTGAATTGATAGTTCGCCTTCTAGTTCGGCACATTTTTCTTCCGACATTTTAATTCGAGATTTATATTTATCCACTTCTTGCATTAACAATTCGTTGTTGTCAATAGCGTCTTTTGCTTGTTTTTCCGACGCTTCCGCTATATTGAAATACTCATCAGAAGCAACTTTTGCGGTTTTTAGTTTTTTCTTTAACGATTCTATTTCGGCTTGTAAATCGGCTTGTTGTTGTTCTAATTCTCTAACTTTACGGGTCTCTGCGCTACTATCTGGTACCGAAAACATTCCACTCTTCAATTTCTTACTCAACTCCTCGTTTTGAGACACTTTTATTATGAGTTCTTCCCTAACTTCCGCTACTTCTTTTCTGAATTTTTCTGCTATTTCTTTCTCTTCATCCATTCGTGTCTGCATATTTTTATTACCGACAGACAATTGATCAGCTAGATTTCTAAAATGATCTTGTTCTTCTTGTAAGCGTCTACGTAACGCAGCACATTCTCTGTGCGCCTCATCAAGTCTAGATTCTAATCTCAATTTACCTTCAGCGTCTGTTCTTTCTAAAGTTGCTTTAATTAATTCTATATTGGATTTGATAAGATGTTGTTCGTGTGAATTTCTCTTCATAGCTTCTCGCTCTTTCAACAGTCTTTGTTCGGCATCTTTCAGTAGCGCGTTTTCTTTTTCTAAATTTCCCAGCATCACTTCTGCTCGAGATAGTTTCGTTTGGCTTTGGAGTGTTTCATTTTTCAAATATGTAGCGGCTTGTTCGTGCTTAATTATCGATTCACTGTAGATTTTGTTTTGTTTTTCTAGCGCCGTGATTTGTTTTTTGTAAATTTCCATATTATTATGTAAAACTTTGAATTTTTCTTCGTTTAAATCCGCGTGGGAGCTTAGCTTGCAGTTTAATCGCGCAATTTCCTTAACTTCACCTCGCATGTTTTCTAACTGTTCGAGCAATATTTTTTCGTTTGCAGTTTTTTCTTTACGATACGTTTCGTTTTCTTCTTTCAAGTGGTCGACTTGTTTGGTTAATTTTTTAACTTGCGCTTCGAATTCTTGTACTTTCTCTTCCAATTGCGTTTCGGTTTCTGTTCGGATTCTAGGTTCTCCATTTTCTGACGTGTCCATTACATGAATTTCTTCTCCAGTCGTTTTAACGACTTGCATGTACAAATTTTTATACATATCCTTTTGATTGCGGAGTGTAGCCATCATTTTAATTTGTTTATCACGTTCTTCAAGTAATTCGTTCTGTGATTGGGCCAAATCTTCTAATTTGCTTTTTAGCGCGGCAATCGCTGCTGGATCGAGACTTTCGACTTCTTCCTGACGTTCAGAAAGTACTCTAACGAGAACTAACAGCTTCAGATTGTTAGCTTGTAATTCGGATATATCATTGAATGTTACTAATTTTTTGCTAATAATATCGGCGGAATTAACACTATCACTTAAATCGTTATCAGTTGAAGTTGCCGAGGATGCCACTCGAGAATTTTCCACTTCTTGTAATAAAACCACAACTTGTCTTGATAAATCACCAACTTCTTTTTTTAATCTCTCATTTTCCCTGCTTTGTACTCCCTCACTTTTCTTGCAATCGGCGTTTGCATCACGAAGTTGTTGAACTTCATTTAACAATTGCTCATTAGATTCTTTCAAAGTATCTATTGCATTTAAGCTGTTACTGTAATCCTCGCGTAATTTTCTTAATTTTGGGAAATTTCCTTCCGTTTCCCTAATAATTGGTACAATGTAGCTTTCCAGTCTAGCGCATTCCTCTTCTTTTTTCGATAACTTATCCGAAACGGTGACATAACGGGAGTACAACTCGGAATATGACATGCCCACTTTGGACATTTTTGATGTAGAAGCACTCGGTGACAGCATACCTAAACAAACAAAAAAGAATATATACAGTGAGTAGAAGCCAAATGGAATAAATACTGTACATATTTATAAAAAATTCCGAAACACGTCAAATTTAAATTATAAATTGACATTCTTCAACGTGAAAATGCGATTCCTACCTTCAACCCCCTTCGAATAACAGGTACAACCCCTCATTTTTTAAATGGGAAGTATAGGCTTGTGATATGTCGTTTGGAAGGTCTCTTCATTCTCTATTCAAATATGTTCTCGTTTTCAAGTTTATTGCAACAATTAAGATTGAATACAATCAAAAACTAAAATGTAAAACACTAAAAAGAACTATGAATGTCAATGAAGTAGATGTTCAAAATGTTCACCGCGAACGTCTTGGCAACATCCTAATCTTAAATAAAACTGTATTCTAAGATTATTCAACATATCAGGCGTGATCGACCTAATCGCAAGCGTTATTCGTTCTTTTAAGTCATTTAAATCAAAAGGTTTAGTTTTGTACAGAATGCTCTTCACATATCCCCATAAAAAGAAATCTAATGATGTAAGATCAGGTGATCGCGCTGGCCATTCTATCGACCCTCGCCTCTCTATCCACCGATTGGGAAATATTGCATCGAGGTACTGCCGGACATTGCGTTGGTAGGTGGTGATCCATCCTGCTGAAACCATATCCTATTCACTGGAATGGTTTCCAACAATCCCTGCCCAAAACATTAACCTTTTGAGGGTATTGCGTGTGTTCTTCTCTCATCCAGTGAGGATTTTCCATTGTCGGCATTGGCGGAAATTTTGCCGTATAGCATGACCGTTTAGTGAAAAAGTGCACTCATCAGAAAATATTACGTCTCCTAATTGGATGATATTGTTATCCAGCATGTCCATTTCACTTACAAAAATAACTTCTATCAAAATCGTCTTCCATCAGTTTCTGAGTAGGTATCATTTTATAGGGATGCATTTTATTTTAATATGTTTACTATCGATGCATGGCTGACATTGAATGTAGTAGATGTGGGTTTTCCTCAAACTCAAGCATCATATCTAATTTGTTTACTTAATTACAGTTACCTGTAAATAATTGTCATATTAGTAAAGCGTGATTTATAGCTATATGCCCCGACAAACATTGAATTACACTTCTAAAGTAAACAGGGTTGGTATATCTGTTAAGAGTTATTTTTTGACATATATCTAATTTGATTTCATCACTCATTGAATTTGGCAGCTGGTTTTTTTATCTGCCTTACATGACCTAACTCGCGAAACTGCTTCTCTATTTTACTAATTGTTCCTTGGGATATAGGTGGTAAATCAGGATATTTCTCAAGAAATAGGCGAGTTATTTCCTGTTTTGTTCAGGTTTTATCTCCGTAACCAATCAATTGTCAGAATTAAAGTTAACAAATTTCAAACTAAAATTATAATACTGACACCTTAAATGTCAACTTATGTATAATTACCAAACAATTTGCCAATGAGTTTTAAACCAACTAACGTTGCCACGGAAATTCTTTCAAGTATTTTTAATGGATACCATCTAAAAAGCACATTGCTTTGATGTTTGCTTACTTTCTTATTATCAAGACCAAAACGGGAAATAAGTTTTGGGTATATTGTAACAAGTTTTGAGTATATTATAGCGAATTTCGGTTGAACTTTATACTATTTTATTCTATCTTAATTGTTGCAATAAACTTGAAAACAATAACATTTTTGAGTAGAGAATGAAGAGACCTTTCAAACGACATATCACAAGCCTACACTTCCTACTTGAAGATGGGGATCGCATTTTCACGTTGAAGAATGTCTATTTATAATTTAGATTTGACGTGTTTCGGGATTTATTATAAATATGTACTGTAACCGAAATAATGAATTTATTCCGTTTGGATTTTACACACTGTTTAAGAATAAGATATAGTAGAAAGTACAGAGCTCTGACACAACAGGTTGCAGTGCCCCTCGTACAATAAAATAGATCATCAATTAATCAACATTCAAATGTAGTTTATCAAGTAATAGTAGAGTCAGTGAATAGTTACAAATCACTTTAACAATATTGAGTAGATATGTTTATCAACAAAGCATGCACATTTTTTTGTCAAGAAATATTTTACATTTGAATTGTAAATTATCCTTCATTGGATATTGCAAAATTTTAATTCTACCCTGTTAAAGGAGTCAGTCCTTTTCAGGGTTTGATTGAATGAAAAGCATGGATTGAGGGTCGCTGTAGGGACAGCTGTGGCTGTGCACCCAAAGGATGGCCATGGAAATTAAGATGCAGAAAAAAAACCACAGAAAACCTGCATCTACATCCCGGGGAAGGAAAGGAGGGTGAAGTATATGTCCGAAGTTAGGAGATGGGCGAGAAGCTAAAGTATGCCCTGTTGCCCTGTCCTTGGACGGAGCAATGGTGATTGTTGGAGGCGGGTATGAGATATCAGAGAGCCTCAATTACCGTTCTACGGGAGGATGGGAGTGCATTCATCAAGACAACGCAGGATAACTCGAGATTTTTTTGGACATCCGTAGGGAAGACGAGTGGCATGGGAGGATTTTGTCAAATTATGGTAGCGGTTTCCTCGGGTTTTGAGGATGGGAATTACCTTTTCGGGTATTTTGAGTCGTATGTGGGGTGGTCACCACCACACTTCCTGCAGGAAGGTTTTTTGGCCTTGTTGTATTTGTTGGATCTGTGTTCGGGACTACCACAGTTAGGACAGATGTAAAGCTTGGCTTTACAATCGGTGACGGAGTGGCCTAATTTTTGTATATCGGTACAATATTTTGGGACGGGTGGAAGTGGATTGGCATTTGAAATTTCACATCTGTGATTAAGGCCGCAAAGGAAAATTCCTTTGGAAAGTACCTGATGAAGTTGTTTTTCAGAGTTTGTGATGACTCTGATTAGGGAGATTGGAGAGTTTGTAGCTTTGGAGGCGAGTTTATTTGGAGATCTTTGAGAAGATCAAAGATTTCTTCATTGGAAATGTTTTCGTCAACATTGGAGATGACAAAAGAGAAGTTTGGGGTGTTGCTTTTAGCTGGAGTGTTTTTCCTGGAGGCAAAAGTTTGTTGATGGAGAGCTAAGCATACCACTTTGTTATCTCCTATGGCATTTTGGATTTTTAAATGAAGAATTTTAGGGCAAACGTTCCTCGGAATCTTGAGGAGGGCTGTGCAGTTTCAGGTAAGAGATTTGGCCCCTTAGAATTTCGTTTCTGTTCAGAAGGATGAATAGTTCCTTCTGAGAGCAGAATTTAGTTGGAGTTGGGAGGTTTCGTAAGTTGAGGGTTTGAAGTGCAGTTGTTGATGGTGATAAAGTGTTGTAGGAAGAAGTCCGTACTGAGGCTGCTTCGTCGATTTGGATGAGAATGGGTGCTTCGTGGACTGAGGAGGCCTGGGAGGATCGGGAAGAGTGAATTGTAGAAGAGGCAGGAGACGTTGCATGGGCATATGAAAGAGATTTGGATTTATAGAAGGATTTCTTGAGGACATCTAAGATTGTTTTGAATTGGGATGCTTTTTCTGGAGGGAGTTCCAGCATCATCTGAGGTTCTAGTTGAGAAAATGTTTGGATACGAGATTCTAGGTCATCTAGGTCGGGTAGTGGAACCGGGGTTTCCATAAACGGGCGTGGTTTAGGTGAGGGCGTCTCCAAGAGTTTGGAAGATTTTTTTGAAGATGATGATGGTGTTTTAGAAGTTGTGGGAAGTTGAGGAAAATCCTCGTCTGTGTCGTCGTCTTTCTTTATTCGTTTTGATCTTGTACGGGGCATGGTGAGGATGGGATAGGTTTCCTTACCATGGGTTCACTTTTCACTTGGTGGCACCTGTCTAAGTACTAGACTGGTTTCTGAAAAGAAACCAACTCTAGGTGCTGTTTTTCGTTGGTTTGTTGAATTCATTGGTCAAGTCCTGGTCTATTTGTCAGACCGCGGCGGGTAACAGTGTGAGCCAGTAACCGTTAATTTTGCCACGTGCCTGCTCGTAGTAAAAACGAGTGAAGCATGCAAAGTGATTTGTAAGCAAAAATGATGTTTTGATAGAAATGCCATGACAATTAATTAGTATCAAGTTGAATAATAATATAAACTTGAACAAGGGCAGCTGGTGCTGAACAGAGTTCAATATAACAATGTTAAGGTGACCTGCATGGCAGGAGCTCACCAGGGTATCAAGCTTGCAAAAAGAGGGTCAGAGGATACACTTCCTGAACCGAGACTGATTTTTAGTATATCAACAACCATAAAAAAATATCCAATTAATATTATACCTCAAGAAAAAAAATGAAAGCAAACAAATATACAAAATTGCACCTTTAAGAATGCATTAACATAAATATTAATGATTGTTCATTTTTATACACATAAATAGCAGGTTCAATGGCAGAAATATCTAACAATACCCAACCAAAGAAATTCAAGTTTACAGTGAGATGTGGACCAAATATGCAGTTTCAAATACAAAAATATTTAACATACCTTCACTATTAATACCGGGTTTGGAATTTTCTAGGAGTTTGTTAGCAGTTTCAAGTTCTTTTTTCAATCGTTCAATACATTCATTTTTTTTCAATATTATCTCCTCGTTTGCTAATTCTGCTTCTTTATTTTTGGTTTCTAGTTCCCCGTATTGGTCAGTAGCAGTTTTTAATAGTTGTTGAACCTAAAATACAATTGAATAATTTACAATTTTTTATTCAAACCACTACAAAAACTTTTACCTCTGTTAAATCCTCTTTAAGCTCATCAGAATGCTGTTGCAATTGTTCATACATGGATTTATAAGCGTTGGCCATTTTAGCCTTTGCATCCATTTCATAAACATATGATTCATTCATCTTGGCATCTACTTCTCTTTGATTCACCATCTTTTGTGAAAGTTCATCAATTTTAGTTGTAAGGTTAGTATTAAGATCGGTAAGTGATTTAATCTGTTCTGTAGCCACTGTTAATTCTTGGGTCTTTTGAGACAGTTTGGTTTCCAATTGTATGCACAGAGAAGTATTATCTCTTCTCATATTGAGCAGTTCTTCTGTCCTTTGATTAACTTCTTGAGTTAAACTATCAACTTGACTAGAGAGCAGAATTCTTTCTTGTTCTATTCTCTTCTCACGATATTCTATATTTAATTTTAGTGAAGCTACTTCATCAATCTATAAAGACACAAAACATAATTTCACAAGGTCTAATAAGTCACAAATTGACCACCAATTCAAAAAAACACCTAGACACATATTTCAGACTTGCCTCTAAAAACAAAAGTGTATCACCAACAACTGCAACTCAAACATAAACTTTACTAGATCAAACAAAGTACAATATTAGAACATAAGAAGCAGTGTTAATCTAAGAACAGTCGCAATGAAGACCACAAGTGGTCAAAGAAGCCTGTTTGCCTAGGGCGTCAGGATTTATAACAAGCTGCCCATCACACTAAAAACGATGGGAATGGAGATCTTTAAAAGACAGTTAAAGCAAATGATATTTTCTACTAGATTAATGGCCCTTCCATTAATAGACATGCAAAACGTCTGTCGCCAAAGTTGTTGCGGTGAAATCATTTTGATAGGGCGTTAATGAAATTTGAATAGAGTATAAATTTATAAAATACCTGTGCTAGAGCTTCACATTTAGCATTTATTGCAGTTTCTAGTTGTTTTGTTAATGAGTTCAGATCAGCTTGAAGCCTCTCAATTTCTCCATTGCGTCTATTTATCATTCGTAAATGTTCATCTTTTTCATCAACAGCTTGGTTGCGCTGGTGTCTATATTCAGATGCTTCAGCTTCCAATGTATTACATTGTGTATGTAATTTGTTAACTTCTGCAGTCAACTTTGAAAGTTGGACTTCATGTTCATTGATTGTGTTTGCTGCTACATCTAGTTTAGCTTTTAAGGATTGACATTCCAATTTAGATTTTTCCACTTCAAGCGCTGCATCTGAGACACTTTTTTCTAAAAATATTGAAAATTCTAATTTGCTAATATATCAATATATTACAATAAAGTTTTATAATTTGATGTAGGATGGTGATAAGGAAAGAAATTGGTATTAAAATTACTTTGTGGATATTTTAACAAATTTCTGCGAATATTCAAGCTGATCTATTTTGAAAATTTCTAATAAATACTTTAATACATCTAAAGACTACTTAGAGGTTTTTTTTACATTATTTAGTATCGACTGAGCCATCATTTATATAATGTATGTTTACTGGGGTGACATTCACTGAGACCTAAAAGATATTGTGCCCATTTCATTTAATAAATACTGTAATAATTCAATTACCAATTTCACAATTCAACAATAATGTTTTTTCATGTTAAATAAAGTGAACATGAATCAGAATTTTAGACATGTCGATTCTCATAATTATGTTAGTTTCTTTACAGATTAATAGTTACTATAAATTAATTAAAAACAGTAACTGGTTAGGACAGTAGTATATTTGTGAGTAAAATTAATTTGTATAGTTTCAGGTTAAAATATCAGTGTACAAGGTCTCTGTGAGGATTAAAAAGCCCCCCAAAAAAGCCATAAATCATTTCGAGTCTTGACCTATCCACAAGAAATTCCTAAACCAAAGGCTAGGAAACAAGTAATTGCAGATTTTCTGCAAAAAATGGGTGTCAGCATTCCAACACAGTGTTCAAAAAAAGATTTGCTAAAATTATTACGAGAGCTCAATTTAAAACCCAAATATGTAATGAATGAATTTGCCAAGCAGCATGGTAATGAAGTGATTCGTTTACCCCCTTATTATTGTGTGTTTAATCCCATAGAGTTAATTTGGTGTAACATCAAACAGGGAATAAGAAAAAAAAAGGTTTCGCCAACTCTATCTAAAAGTGTGATTAAACTTATTAGAGATATTTGATCTGAAGTGAGCCCCGATGTGTGGTATAACTGCGTCAAGCATGTGTAAAAGATGTAGAAGAAACGTATAAAGGATGTTTTCCTGTTCATTCATTTGTCATTGAGCTGGATAACATTAATGCCCGTATTTATAAACAAGACTCAAGGCTAAGCATGACCTTAAGCATTTATGTTTGACTTTCCTTCCATGTAAAATGTGTCAAAGACTAATGCTCAAGCCCGTGCTCAGCCTTGAGTCTTGTTTATAAATACGGACATAAGTGAGGAAGAAGTCTTACCGGATGATTAACTAATGTTTCTACTATTAAGGGTACCTATTATACTTCTTGTAATATTTTCTGACATTTGGCAATCATTTTTTGCAAATTCACAAGTCTGAAGCCGGCTCTGCTTCTACTTATAGATTTCTTTTTCTCGCCGAAAAATTGTGAAACGATGCAAATTAATTTTACTCACAACTATACTACAAATAAATAATATGAATGTAGTTCGCTTAAATGTATCGTAGTCGTGATTAGGGTATGATTGAGTAAAGGTATCAAAAACTCAACTTTCCCCTCTTGCCAGTGTCATTACACTAACTGTTGAAAATATAAAAAATCACTTCATACTTACCTAAATTGTAACATTTGGTTTCCAATAAACCTTTGTTTTTTATTAGGCTATCAACATTTTCATTAACCGATTTTATAATTTTTTTACCCACTTCCTCGGGAACTGATTGCCATTCCTCTTCATTTAAAATACCAGCAAAAAGAAAGAATTCTTCCATTTTCAAGATCAAACAAATAGAGACAGTTCAAAGTAACAATTAAGCAGCGAAAAATTCATAACTGAACTAACATATATGAAATATTAAAAAAAAATAACGAGTGATTTATTATTATCCCTATATACTTGAGAAGTTTAGTTAGAATGAAATAGTCGGAGAATTGACAGCATGAAATTAACACATAGAAGGCTGACGGGCGAATCAAATGTTTAATACGTCATTGGGGCGAACGTTGTGCGCTAAGTGGGATAACGCAGGGTGCAGATTTCTGCAATCAAAGACTTTTTTGATAGAATCCTTTCGAAATCAGTAAACAGTAACAAAATATACACAATAAACCCCCACATAGTAGAATAATGCAACTCGCGTGTTAGAGAGTGGGAGAGAGTTTTTAGCGACGCCTGCGTACTAAATGAAAAATATGGATAGACGTTTAAGTAATATCAGGCCACTGATAACAATGAGAAGAATTGGCGCTGAATTTAAATAGATCAAATGGCGGCAAATTTAAATAAAGTACTGGTTAATTGCACCTGTGGTTAATTGTTTATTTTTAAATTCGTCAAAAATTGTCAGTATTTACATGTTTGGCTTATCGTTAGAACGTTATAAACGTATTTACACAATAAACATGTAAAAATTGACAATTTTCAACAAATCTCAAAAATAAACTATTTTTACAAAATATCGAACAATATTGCATGGAAAATTGAGAAAATCATTAGTAATGAAAAGGTTGCTAAGCCTCCAAATGGGAAAAAATGTGGAATCAATCAAAACACAAATTATGATAAGAGTATCTTTTATTAATATAATTCATTACATAGTTTAAAAATATTTGATAGTAAAACACAAATTTAATATACCAAATAACACTTGATTATTTTTTTCGTGAAATTTTCAACCAATCAGAATAATGAGCCTCATAATACAGTGAAAACAAAAAACTAGGTATGGAAATAATTTCTTACGTTTTGTATTGAAAGAAACTATGTACTAAATGAATCAATTTCCAATGAAATGAGAGCATCTGTTTTAAAAGATAGGACTTTCAACGTGTGGAAAGGTAATGGAGAAAATTATAAAGAAAATGTGATTAAAACTATGTGGAACGTTACGGTAAAACAAGTACAAGAAAAATTTGAAGGAGTAATTGATGCATTCTCCAGTCCCATATTTTTAGCCGCTCTGAACGCAAGAAATTCAAAAAGAAGGGAACTTCAAATGTTACCGGACAAGAGAAAGGTTAGTGCATCAGCATTTGAAGATACCGTTTACATAGCAGAGATAGAAGTGTAGGATGAAAATACACCGAATGGATTACAAATAAAACAGTAACAATCATCAAGCATTTTTTTTACCAGTAATCGTTTTTGTCTTGCAACAAATTTATTGTGTGCCATTAATTTTATTGGATCTATGAAGTGCTTGTCAGGTTTGCTTTTTAAATACCTTGTGAATTTTCCATTGTTCCCTTTGGCAATTAAATTTACCCCCTTACACCAAAAATATAAACTAATCCTAACTATAAATTTACACATTCGCAATCCTAAATCTGAATGTTGGGAGCAATAAATTGGAGCAAAATTAGTATGTTTCATAAGTTCTTCTACTAAACTTGATAAAATCAAATGTAAATGACACACTCTTGGTATTAAATAGAATAACCTTGACAAACACTCAGACACTAAATATGTGAAGAAAGTTCCAGGTTTTGTCAAATGTGAAGCAGTATATGTCCTGGCTTCAATAAAATCCAAGTCTCAGGAACTATGTCTGAATAATATATTTGCTCGACACTGATTGCCTGTAACTTTATTTAGAAGTTTTTTAGCAACATATCCCGCAACGTAACTGTACAGCTTCCTACACGAGTGCGTTTATAATTAGAGAAGACCGCGGGTACATTTATTTTAATATCCGGGATAAGGGGATGACAACCTGGTAATACTTCTCCAGTTAAAAAGAATCGAAGATTATTTAAAGCTCCCTCACTGAAATCTTCCTCACAGTTAGCCCCTGGTGAATGTGAAGATATAAAATTATTTACTAGTAGAGCTTTAAATGTTGATATCACATTTGAAACATTTGGAGAAGTATCTCGTGCATTATAGCTCCTAATTATTCCAAAGAAGTTTTCTAACGCATCTTGTTGAAACACTCTTAACAATAAAAAATTGTTGGAATTCTTTAATAACCTATTTTTTAGATATAAAAATCCACGTATAGTCCATTTTAAATTTGATAGTGATGGTACAGATTTAAACTTTTTAGTTTTAGTGTCATAAAATTTCATTTTATCCAAAATGATTCGTGTGGTGATACTAGTGTTAATCCTCCCTTTAAAGGCTTACTAGAAGGAGCAGTTTTCTGGCCAGAATTTAAAGAATCAAATAATTCATCCAAGAACAGTATTAATCTCCCTGTGTCTGCAGCTTCAGGTACCAAGTTAACTTGAGCTTCTAAAAAAAATATAATTAAAAACTAAGTTCACATGACATAAAATGCTAGGAGACAGAATGGTAATGTATTCAAAAGATTTTGACTATATTACGTGATTAAAAGTAGATGCTTAATGAGTTTTTGATCAATGTGTCGATAGAACAGAGGTTGTCATTACACAATATACTTCCTAAAAGAGAATGGCTTATATGGCAATTAAATGGTACACTTGATTTTCTTCTAGTAGATAACTAAATTACTTTTTTATTCTGAAATATTTATCATTAACTTGTAAAAGCACAATTACAATACACTATTTAGACTATAGTACCTCAATATATAACCATCTCTATGTGAAGTTGAGATATTTTTTAAGAATTTTGGACAGTTATACAATTACTTTAATCATTAATAAATAGTATGAAAAGTACTTATTCCACTCAACAATTTTCAGCATCAAACTCCCAACTTGGTGTCTGAATACTTGGGTACAGTTCTTTACTTTCATTTTTTTTAATTTTGCTTCTTATTACATGCTGATCTGTCAATTTGGGACATATCCGAAGAGGCTCTGCAATATCCAAATTATAAAACTGTTCAATGTGTTCCCATTTGGCAACTCCTTTTTCTTCCTTATTTTTGTAAGGCATTTGGAAATGTAAATTTTTATTCAGCAAATTATTTCTAATGCCTTTAAATAAGGGAGGGACATCATATAAAGGCACAATCTCTTTATTATTAACAAAAAACCCAAAATATTTATACTCTGTGCCTTCTTGTAAGAAAACTTCTTTGGAGTTTTTAATCAATGATCTGATTGCTGCTGCATTTGGTCCACCTTGATCACATACTGTAGCAACTACATTTAACCCAATTGCCTGTAGTTCCGTGATAATACCTTTTATAAATTTTTTCAATTTAATGCTGTTTGTTGCTCCATTACTGAAGGTATAACAAATTGGTTGTTTCCATTGGCGGTATACTCCTTTCACCATAAATACATTAATGTGATCAGCCAAATTAGGATACCTGAAGATAAAATTAAGGAATATGTTAATTTTACAAAGCATAGTAAGCAAGTAAGTAAGTACGTTTATTCATCTCTTAGAATTATACATGCAGTATACAAAATTACTTCCATGAATACCCATGATAATTCTATTTATTAATTGTGATTAGGTATTCTTTTATTTTTTCTTATAGTTGGTAGGTACATACACAAAAGTTGTCTGTTACTGAACTTTTTAAGTAAAATTTAGCTGTTTCTATATAACTGTATATTCTTAAAGAACTATTAGGTATATGTATTATTATTACCTGTCTGTCCCATAGTCTTCTATACCTTCGATAATATCCGACTTTTGTTTGTATTGAACATTTGTAGCCAAATACATCTCATCAAAAATTAAAATGCAGTTTCTATCTTTTACTGTTATCTTTTGAATCCCCTGTTTCATACTGTCAAACATAACTTTGTTAATACCAGGGCTTAAGGGTATTTTATTCAACAAAGCAGTTAATGACCGTTTTGATGGCAATGAAAACATTTTAGATAGCATTCTGTATCCCTTTCCACTGCTCTTAAACAATGTCAGTGCCAAAATTTTCTCCTCCTCGGTAAATCTTCTACCTTTGGGATGTTTGGTCTGCAATCGAATTTGTGACATGATAAATGTGTAGGTTGCAGAATTAACATGTGTTGCCAACTTTTTAAATTGTCCAGTTTCAGACAATGTACTTGCAAGGGAAAGTCTTTGTCGATAATCAGCTACCTTCTTGGTTAGTTTTGCAAGTTTATTGCTGGAATCGATTACTTTCCTATGCAGTTTTTTGTCTTTTGGTGTCAGAGAATTTTGTCGTGTAACTTGGAAAAAATTTAAAATGTTCTGTCTTCTTAGCGAGCCTAAAAACAAATTAACACCATTACTTGAAAACTGTCCTGTTAAAATTCAGAAGGCATAGTAAACTTAAAAATTGAACTTAATGCCTTTCATAAATTAAAAAAATATGGTGTGTACATAAATTATACATGTACTCTATACTTACTTCCAGATGAAACCCTTGATTGTTGTCAGGTTCATTTTCCACATCGCTATGCACTTCCACAAAACTATCTTGCACCTTAGTATCAACAAAACTACAGCTCTTATATGTCGATGGCTGGTTTATATCTATCAATAATTATATTTTTTGTTGATACAAAACAACTTGTTTTTCATTTTATTATCATCAATCATTACCTCCAATATCAACAAACTTTTTAAACTTTTTTGATGGAGATTCCTGTAAGTCGGCATTAGTGTCACTACCTGAAAGAAAAAAAGTTAAATAAGTTAATAGTATGTAGTAAATATTGACCTCAAGTATTTATTTACTTACTTACCTTGCAAAAATAAAGCTGGAATGGCTGTTCGCTTGATTTCTCTTTTTCCAACTTCGACTATATCGTCTTGTCTAAAGTGTCTGGAACACACACGAAAATTTTTGTGCACTGTTTCTGGGGCGATACTCGTACATTTTTAATTTTTTATGACTTTCAACCATTCATCAAACATATCCAATTCATTTTTTGGGTTTGGAAAGCGATACTGGCTACTGATTATATCTGTACATCCTGGGACACAACATTTTTTCTTCTTTAGCGATAAAGCCATGTTACGATGCACTTTTAACAAGTTTGTGGAAAATGCCGTAAAATTAAAAACTATATAAACACTAAACTACCAATTATTATTCTATTACAGAATAACAACTACTATATACTAAGAATTAAATAAGAAAATAATGTATAAACAGTAAACAATCGATCACGCCACAGTCTGAAGCATGGTCTGGTCTGAAGTTATTTCTTACTGATTCTACAGGTTGCTGTAATCTGTAAAGCGATACTAGTGCCATCCCTTGACCGGCCGCGGATTATTTCCTCCTATCTGGTATATTCAAGTTTCTTTACTATGTGGGGGTGTACGGAAGTGAGTTTGAGTTAAAAGAAGAAAATTAATGCAACATTTCTTAATTTATGAAAAAAATTGCAAAATATGCAAAAAATGGGAAGTGCATTTTTCCGGTCCTTGTTTATTACTCAATGGTTTGAGGTAATTCAAAACCGACCCTAATATTTGGCGTTTGAGTAAGCATATTATATTATTAAATTTTTTTAGTAACAAATAAACAAATTCATTTTGACCAAGTCATCAAATTAAAATGTTTAAAACGAATAAAATCTTTTTTAAAGGGTTTAAATCAGAATTCTTTCGTTAGGATCATATACCGTACTTAGTTCCTACATATTTTGGGACAAGAACTTATGGAAAATCTTCGTTATTGTCCGCAAAAAAAAAACGATAAAATGAAAAATAATCTTTACATTATTTTATGAAAACCTAACCTCAAACGTTAAAATATGCTTTTTTAACTAACCTATGATAAATGATAATGAATCCTGTGATAATAACTAATACTAATAATTAGAACAGTTGATGCACTTTGCAGAAATGCCAAGAAATTAATAAATTGAAAAATTCCAACGATAAATATCAAATGTAAATAATGTTGAAAATTTGAAAATGACAAGTTTCGTGTAGTGGGAGGCAGGGTTTGTTAGTTCAGCAAGTTGCGGTGAAGCGCCATGCGCTACAGGTTGCGCACAAACTTTGTTCCAGCTCCTTCCATATGTTTTAAAACCTCTCTTATTATTTCTCTATGGTTTTTAGGGATTTTTATATCGATTATTTCCTTCCTATTAATTTTGACCAATCTCTATCAAGAATTGGTATGTCAAATATAAATTTTGGGAAAAATTACTTAACAACTGTCAACTTAGCTGTCAGCAGTTTTTACGGAAAAAAATCGAAAAAATTTCATGCATTTCATTTTTAATTTCTGTAATGTAAGTGTTCAAAATGTTCACCATTTCGACGCAAACAAGCTTCATATCGATTTTGTAAGTAAATAAACATATTTATAAAAAGTGGTTGATGTAACTGCCGAAAAATATTTTGTATTCTTTCCCGTAGTTCGGCAATATTCGCCGGCGGATTTTCTTTGTCCTTCATTATGCCCCAAATGTATGCGTCAGGTGGCGTCAGATCAGGTGAATGAGAAGGATATTCGAAGTCTGTTCCCCGAGAAATTATTCTATTTTCCGTATGAACGAAAATAATGCTCTACCAAAAACACTTTTTCTTCCGTTGTTAGAACCATTTTTAAATCAAATTTAACTGCAGCGTACTATTAATATATCTACTAATGACAATTAAGTCAAATATGACAAATCCATATTACATAAACAACTCCACAGCACTCTCTGTTTCGGTACTGTTTATTTTGGCGGATACCGTACATACATGATAATGTCACTTTGACATTTAACATTGATAAATAATATGATAACTAAAACGTCTTAAATAATAATAATAAAATCCACTTACAGAAGAATATTATTAGAAAGTAGCAACAATGATATAAGATTAAAACAAAAATAATAGAAATAATGTAATTCTTTTATTTAACCATTAATTAAAAACCTACCCTAACTGTAAATAAAAATAAAAATTTTGATTAGATTTATCAACAATCTGCATTAATGAATTGAAGTGAAGGTCGCAGTCATTTGCAATTTGATTAAAATTTGAGCATATTGTAACGTTTATTCTAATTTATATTTACAATTAATTTATATTTACAGATTCATATGTAATTCAGTCCTTATTTAATAATTTATGTAATACACTAAACACATTAATTATAATTTATATGAGAGTCACTTAATAAACACTTTATCGAGGCGCGATTACTTTCCTTCGGTATCAACACTGACTGATTGACTAATTGCCTGCAGCGATGCTCGTGGCCTATTTATACTCGCGCGCCGTAATTCTAGAAATCTTTCGACGATCTGGCGGGTGCACTGGATATTCTCGATGTTTCGTATTCTGGATGCTTCTCGAAAATTGGGCGGAGGAGCCATAGTCGTCTCATACGGGGATTTCACTGGGGGCACTAAGTGAGAATATTATTGCAGTAGCTCGCGTAACATTGCCCCCTCCTTAAGAGACAGTTCCTCCTGGAACTAGCTAGGAAACTGGAACGAGATGTCTGTATCGGCAACTGGTCCCCTTGTTGCATTTTCTATTTGTATGGAAGTAACATGCGACCGTCTTCTCTGTTAGCTGTGTCTCCCGAGCATGGCCGCAAACCAGTACCTGCACTTCGGTGTCTCGGAAGATTACTTCTACCATGTTACGGATTATTCGCCAATCTAAATGCCTACATTCAATCTTGGGCATGGCTAGCCTGTACACGTTCAATTCAAGCACATGCTCCCTCAGGCTTCGTAATGCTTCCCAGACATCCTCGTACGTTGGTCTTTCGTCGAAGGTGTTCCTCGTCACTAGGTGGAAATTGTAGCGGGAGCCATTTTGCAGCTTCAGAGCTTTACCTGGTACTGGTAACTGGTTTACCAAAGGTCGTGCGCCACTCTTCTTTATAAACAGAGATGCCAGTCCGCGCGCATCGGTTACGCTGGCAGGGATGTTTATTGCCAGTGAGTATTCCTCCGGAACGGTAAGCAGGTCTTGTCGTCTCTCAGTGGTGACGCCGAATCTTGCTTTTCCGGTACCACCATAAGCACCCATGAACTCTACAAAAGCAGGATCGGCTACTTCCTGAAGCTGGTTTACTTCCTCATCGTGGTCACCCTCGAATGGCGCTAATCGGTTACGGTGTACCACCTTTGGCTTTCCATTTGGGATCTTGCTGATACGATAGATGACATCGTTGATTCTTTTCTTTACGAGGTACGGACCGTCCCAAGCTCTCTGCAACTTTGGAGAAAAACCCTTTTGTCTTCTTGGGTTATGCAGCCAGACTTTGTCTCCTTCGTGGAAACCTCCTTCCGTAGCTTGCGTATCGTACCTTTTCTTCATCCTATCGCTAGCGATCTGAAGATTCGATCGAACCAGCTCGTGTACGTCGTCCATTCTTTTTCTCAGCTGGGTCACGTAATCTTCACCAACTATGTCTTCTCCGGGTCGGCATCCAAATTCGAGGTCGCAGGGTAATCTCATTTCGCGTCCGAACAGAACTCTTGCTGGTGTTTGGCCGGTGGACTCATTGATGGCGGATCTGTAGGCCATCGCGAATAGCGAGAGATATTGGTCCCAATCTCGCTGATGGTTAGATGCCACTTTAGACAGGTATTTGCCAAGAGTTCTGTTCATTCGCTCTACCATCCCGTCCGACTGTGGGTGCAAAGCCGTAGTTCTCGTTTTCTTCATGCCGAGCTTTTCACAAACTTCCTGGAACAGCTGGCTTTCGAAGTTTCTGCCCTGGTCGCTGTGTATTTCCAGGGGCACTCCATATCGGCAAATGAACTCATTCACAAGCACGTCGGCAACCGTTGCGGCTTCTTGGTTTGGAATGGCATACGCTTCTACCCATTTTGTGAAGTAGTCCATCACCACCAAAATGTACCTGCTGCCATTTGCTGTCGGTGGAAACGGTCCGGCAATGTCCAGGGCAATGCGTTCAAACGGGCTTCCGACATTGTACTGCTTCATAGGAGCCTTTCTTCTCCCGTGCGGTCCATTGGTCGTAGCACAGGTAGTGCACTTCTTACACCAGTCCTTCACATCTTCGAAACTGTGCATCCAATAAAACCGTTCTCGCACTTTCTGGAGGGTCTTCTTCACACCTAGATGTCCTCCTGACGGACTGTCGTGTAATTTCCGTAGTACTGCTGCTATCCTTGTTCTTGGAATCACCAACTGTCTTCTACTTTCGGAACCCTCATCGTTCTCGATTACTCGCTGTAGCAAACCGTTTTCTAAAACCAGCGAGTCCCACTGGGCCCAATACGATTTCATCGTTGGCGAGTACCTTGAAATCTCCTGCCAAGTAGGTCGACAGTTCTCAACTTCTTCGTCTGCTACAGCCCTCACCTTGCCGTATACTCCGGAAGCCTGTGTAGCTGCTTCGTACTCCAAGGCTGCAGAGAGTACGTCGACCAGTGTCTTATGCCGAGCCAAGCGTAGAGTTCTCTGCATTTCATGGTCACGAACTCCGTCGATGAATGTCTGTACCCCTAAACATTCCATGACATTCTCCGGTGCCGATGGATAGGCAAACCGCACCAACCTCGCAATGTCTGCTTCGAATTCTTGCAGAGTTTCGTCGCGTTTTTGTTTGCGGTTTTTCAGCTGCGACTGGTACAGATGCTCCAGGTGTTCCAGGCCATATCTCATATTCAATCGCTTTTTGAGTTGTTCAAAATCTTCGGCCTCTTCCACTGGAATGGTCTGGAGGATATCCATAGCGTCTCCTCTAAGGGCAAGAGTTAAATTTAACGCTTTTTCCTTCTCACTCCAGTTGTTTGCCTTTGATGCCGCCTCGAATTGCTTAAGATAGTTCGGCCATGACGTTTTACCATCGAATGTTGGCAGTTTCACTCGGCTGTTAATATCGTTTTCCATTTTCGGTTTCAACTCTACTTTCTCTGCCAGTTCGTCGTTATTCGGGGCTTGCCTAGTTGTAATATCCGGTTTATTATTAGTCTTCCTTTCGATTTCTTTGATTTTTTGTTTCATTTCTTGCTCCATACTTTTAATCTTTTCTTCCACGGCAGAAATATCAGTCTTCATGTCCGTCGAAATTTTATTCTCCATGTCCGACATTTTGTTTTCCATGTCCGACATTTTGTTTTCCATGTCCGCCGAGAGTTTACTTTCCATGGCTAAAATTTCGTTTTTTATATCCGTCGAAATTTTATTTTCCATGGATGAAATTTTATTTTCCACGTCCGACAATTTGTTTTCCATGTCCGCCGAGAGTTTACTTTCCATGGCCGAAATTTTGTTTTCTATCGAAGACAATTCGTTTTTTATGGAAGAGGTTATAGAGGCGGACGCTTCGTCGGTGAATTCAAACGTTTCCGGGTCCAATCCATTGTTAATCATAGCTATTTTTAGTCGTTCCACTAACACTGACTTGACCCCACTTGTGTCCAGTTCGTAATCCTCCAACTCTCTTCGAAGCTCTGAAACTTTTAATTCACAAAGTTTCTTCGCCATCTTCCTGTTTATTTATTTTTTTTTTTTAACCCCACACCTGACACCAATGTAACGTTTATTCTAATTTATATTTACAATTAATTTATATTTACAGATTTATATGTAATTCAGTCCTTATTTAATAATTTATGTAATACACTAAACACACTAATTATAATTTATATGAGAGTCACTTAATAAACACTTTATCGATGCGCGATTACTTTCCTTCGGTATCAACACTGACTGATTGACTAATTGCCTGCGGCGATGCTTGTGGCCTATTTATACTCACTCGCCGTAATTCCAGAAATCTTTCGGCGTTCTGGCGGGTTCACTGGATATTCTCGATGTTTCGTATTCTGGATGCTTCTCGAAAATTGGGCGGAGGAGCCATAGTCGTCTCATACGGGGATTTCACTGGGGGCACTAAGTGAGAATATTATTGCAGTAGCTCGCGTAACAATATATATATATATAGACGTCAAAAAATAATAGTTCAATACTATTAAACGCTTTACAAAATTAGAAAAATAAATTTCCAAAGAGCAGACCGTCCACTAAGAAGCAACAACTACTTCTCGGGCTATATGCCCCGACAGACATTGAATTACACTTCTAAAGTAAACGGGGTTGGTATATCTGTTAAGATAGAACCAACCATTCTGGTTTGCGATCAGAAGGAATAACATCAGTTGTGGACCGGTTTCGGCGTTTTTGCGCCTCATCAGCACAAGGTAGATGCCACTCGTCCAAGAGCTCTGAGAGCATAATCCTGGACTAAAGACTAAGTTGATACCACACTAATACATTAGCCTTAGTAAAGGAAATGTTAAGAGTGCGATATCGGCGACATCTCTACATCTAATCACAAACCAAAATTCTATTTATTTTTCTAATTTTGTAAAGCGTTTAATAGTATTGAACTATTATTTTTTGACGTCTTTAGATCACGCTTTACTTATATGACAATTATTTACAGGTAACTGTAATTAAGTAAATATATATATATATATATATATATATATATATATATATTGACAAAACTCCTAGCCCGATTCTACAGTTTAAAAGTGTTGTTTTTTGCTTAGGCTAGGTGAATTATTTTGAGGTGTTGATATTCGTACCTTGGGCCTCCTTGTGGATTGTACCTTGGCCCGGCCCGGCCCGGCCAGCGTTATTTTAAGTTATAAGGCAGTTATAAGTCATATTTAGAATGTGCAGTGAAAACGGTCTTCACACCTAATGAAGAAAACGACTTAGCTGCTGAGTATCTTAAGATTTCCTCTAAAATGCACCACGGTTTAGAGAGAAACCAACTGAGAGCACTGGCTTATCAATTTGCTAAATCAAACAAGAGGATAGTGCCACATGCAGCCATGGCACGAAAAACAAAAGACTGGAAAAAATTGGTTTAGATTTTTTATGCGCAGGCACCCTGATCGCTAAGTTTAAGAAAACCCGAAGCAACGAGCTTGGGGCTCCCAGCTTTAATAAACACAACGTAAACTTATTTTTTCAAAGCTAAAGTCTACAATAAGAAAAAACAAATTCGAGGCTGCAAGCATCTACAATATGGATGAAACTGGTAACAGCACTGTTCATGTTCCAGGAAAAGTAATAGCCGTCAGGGGAGAAAGACAAATTGGGAGCGCAACATCAGGTGAAAGAGAGGCGTTAATGTCACAATGATTTCCTGCAAAAATACTAACTCATATTAATTTTTCCCCGTGTTCATTTAAAGAGAGTCTATTATGATGCATGGTGCCCCAGCGGTGCAAAAGGGACAGCGTTTCCAAGCGGCTGGATAACCACCGAAATTTTCTTAGAATGGATGAAACATTTCATTAAACATGTCAAGCCATCCCTTAATGAAAAAAAGTTACTGACTCTCAACAATCATGAAACTCATGTGTCATATGAAGCTGTTACTTTTGGCCAAAGAAAACGGGATAGTGATGCTTACATACGAGTCACAAACTTCAGCCTCTAGGTCGGGCAGTATATTTGGGCCTTACAAGTGTTATTATAATTCTGCTGCAGAAGAATGGATGTTATCCCATCCAGCTACACCAATTATAATTTATAATGTTAATTATATACGTTAATCCGCCACTGCAACTGACGCAATAGACAACTCGCTTTCCCAACAAATATCTCAACAGCCCTCAACCTCAAGTTTTTATCGATCTCCCATTGAAATTCGTCCACTGCCAAAAGCTGCTCCTCGCATAGGAAGACAAAATAGAAAAAAAGGTTCATGTCGTGTTCTTACGGACACACCGGAAAAAGACGAGATTGAAAGAGCTTACCTTGAACGACAAAAAAAATTGAAAGGAAAAGCTACATTAAAAGCCAAACGAGAAGCAGCAAAGAAAAAATGTTTCCTGGAATCATCCAACTCAGAGCTGAGTGAATCGGACTACTCGTCTGCTTCAGAAACGGGTTCAGATTTTTCACTGCTAAAAGACGATTCTCCCGACCTACTGAACGAAAAAATTGCAGAACAGAAATTCTGTATAACTTCAGTTCCTGGAAAAAAGAAGATTCATTATTATGTTGCTGAAATTGTTGAAATATATGGTAATGAAATTAAAGTGAAGTATCTGAAAAGATATAAAGACTCATTTAAATTCATAAGTGATAAAGATGATACATATGACACTATTAAAGACGACATCGTCATGGTGTTGCCTGATCCGAATATGATGAGCGGTTCAGCGAGGCAACAAAATATTGTAATGTTTTTGTTATTTATTTAAAGAAACACACACTGTATTAAACTTAATTTATATACACACTTTACTTAATGACTACTCATTTATTTACACTAGTATAATAGTTCTAATTTATTTTTACCACTTGAGTATTACACTATTTATCCTCACTATTTCATTCACTGTCCGATTACTAAAAACTTGAGTGAACTAACTCTTTACTGCCCGTTTCACTAATTGTCAACTCACTCAAAAGCCCGCGCATATTTAGTCCTTCTCAACTCTCGAAAATTCCAGTACCTTCCGCGCTCGTCCTATGCACAAACAAAGCGTCTTCTCGAGAATGTTCTCGAAAGCTCATTCACCAAAATTTATAATCGAGAGACAGGGCCGGCTTTGAGTTGGTGACTCAGCTTCGGAGTCGATTTCTCATCACTAAAAATTAGTATTGAATGAGTTTATTTTTATTTTATATTCTTATATTATGAATTATTTTTTTTATTTTATATTTTCATAATACGTTTTGTTCTTTTTTTTATATTTTTGTTTAAAAAGACATTCCTCGTTAATTTTTTTCCACCAATGGCCCAAGGTACGTTTTGGCTGGCCCATGGTACAAACTAGAGTCGTACCTTGGGCCAATTTTAAAAAAATAAAATTTTAAGCGTCACAAAAAAAAATTTTAAGGTACATTTATAATTTGTTATATATAAGGTATGATTTGATATAAAAAATAATACCAAAAAGCCAATATTTTGAAAATGTCGTTCATATAAAGAAAACCTGACCAAGGTACGAGATCTTCCCCTAATCATTAATTGTTTTATAATTTTGAAGTCGATACCTTGCTACTAACGAGTTTACATTTAAAATTGCCGAGTGCCAACTAATTGTGCGACGCAACGTGAAGGCACCCACTTCAAAAATGATAAATTAATTGATAATTACATAAGAAACAATAAGCAAAACAACAGATAAGTTTTAAATTGTATAAAACTTTTATTTATTGCTTTTTAGGTAATGTGTTTTTTAAATGGAGTCGGTCAAGTTTTTTTTTGAATGATTTGTAACTGCGAATTCCAGTACCCATAAAATTGAAATGGGACCACCTTGGAGTCTGTTGAAAAAAATGATAAGGATAACCCAGTAGTGATGGGCAGAACCAGATAGATAAAGGATGCGTTAGGTTAGGTTAGGTTGATTTTCAATAGCACACTCTGTACAGTACACCGTTGATTGATAAGTTTGGGCAGATACGCAACCTTATGGGCCAAAATGTAGCGCGAAAAGTGCCCGAGAACGGCATGGCGATACTATCGTTGAGCCCGAGAATTTTGTCAGGCGAGCTCTGACCAGTAGACCCGGTACGTTTTGACAGATCACTTCGCTGATATACGCTCGGTTTTGCACTTTTAGTCGGCAGTTGATTGGTATCAGGTTGGTTGTCTCTGGTATCAGCAGTGTTTGCATTCTTTAGTTTCGTTGCGCTTTATTATTATTCTTATTTATTATCTATTAAATTATGGATATGAAAAAACAAAATACCTGTTTTTATAGGGGATACGTTGTAACAAAAAGAAAAATAAGGATAATATAATCAGTTTTTTTTTAAATTCCCAGTGTTTAAATCAAATATATACTTTTTGAGTGGATACAGAACTGTGGAAATATGGATCTTTTTATGATGGAGGAGACATTGCTAAAAAATATCCGTATATGGGAAAATCATTTTTCAAAAAATGATGTTTACCTCAGTGGCAAAAGAAAACTACTAAGAAAAGATGCAGTACCAGTTTCTTGGAAAGGTATGTAGGTTACTTATATTTTTGTTTGCTAATTCTGGTTTAAATAAAATGAAAATTATGTAAATAATGATAAATTAATTCTGATTTTTTTGTTTTAAAATAAGTGTTTTACTTTTTTATTAAATAGGCGAGGAAATTTGGCAAAAAAACCATGATTGAGATGCGGTTTTTTGCATTCTCTTCGTTAGCTCAGTTAAAAACTTTGTGCTCATTTTTTGCAACGATTTGATAATGCATTTGTGCATCGAAAAGTGCATTATTTAAACTGCATATTTTAAAGTGGTGGGAAAAAATTCATTTTTCTACGGTCGCGCGTAAAATGCCGAGGATTGTTACTTTACGCACTGCGAGCGAAAAAACGAATCTTTTTCGCAAAACGAATCTTTTTCGCTCGCTCATTCAATCAAATTTGGTAATGGAAGAGGCACCTACACTTTGGTCTATTTATTCAATGGTAAAAACGACAATATACAGTATCCGCCAAAATAAACAGTACCGAAAATAAAAATAGAGCCCTATTTCCTAGGGAGTTTTGTAGAATAAATTTTAACGTCGAAAATTACAAAAGATAAAGAAGGTTTAAGGACAATTGGTTTCAAATTAAAAAAAAACGTGCATCTACTTGACGTACGCAATCGGATTCTGCTGTCAAATAGTTGAAAAGTATACTTTACATTTTTTATATCAACGCATCAGTTTTTTATCGATATTGAACAAACGCTTTATACCTAAATATTGTTTTTCACTTTCCAGTTCAAATTACTATAAAAGCGTGTTTCTGTATTTTTTTTTTCAATTTACGGTTTCATTTCAATTACATTTTGAAACAATAACATTTCCAAATCCACGTAGACTGGAAAAAAAACGGAAACCGAATCAATTAGACATTGCTTGAGTCGGTCGACGCGAGTCGGAAAGTGCTAATAAAAATAAATGGGATTCCAAATATCCCAAAAGAAAAGTAATAAAAGTCGACATACTATGTAAATGTATTGAAATCCTCTACGGACTCTCGAGTCCGGGTGGTGGCTCCCGGATTTCGAGATAACTAATGTAAATACAAATTTAGATTTCAAAAGCACTTTGCCTCTGTTCTGCGGAAGCTTTAAGAATTATTTTTAAAACCAAGCAAATATCAAAAGTTACCCTAAAAAATACTGTGAAATTATTGTTCTTAAAACGGGAATTTTCACAATACACACATGGAAAAAAGTTTAACAAAAACTACATTTATTTTTCAACTAAAATTTATAATTGAGAGCGTACCCATGGTACAGAACTGTGTACTTTCATGCACTAAACAACATGATATTTATCGGATGTTTTGTTGAGAACTCGGGTGAGAGGTTTGCTTACCGTTGTTACACTCGATCACTGAGGTGCTTAGACTCATCACCGGATACCCCAATAATGGAGGAACCTTAAAGCGAAATATTGCTAGGCTAGCTCAAAATTTCCAGTATGAGGCTACCTAGGGGAGGTCTGTACTCTTTTTGTACTCTATTGGATTCTTGTAGATGCTAGTACTTGCAATAAAACCACAAAACTTTTCTATAGGACTTCTACTGATTCCAAACAGTACTTATACAACCAACAATACATAAACCAATAAAGAGGAGATAATTAAAAAAAATAGTAGCGCACGATAGTGACTCTGAAGGAGTACAACCCTTATTCTTAACAGTATAGCAGTAAATTAACACATATAAGATAGGTGAAAAGAGTAAGTAAATTCAGGTAATAAATCAAAATAATAATATCAACACAATTATAAGAAATATTAGGAATGGCTTATCTGTTTTCCCCGAAGTAGGTTCTACGGTGACTCTGTGGTTTGCAAGACCCTTACGGTACGATTCACTCAGCTTCTATAATACTCTACTTAGCTCTCTCTTTCTATACTCAGCTACACTACAAAGGATTCCCTACAGTTCGTAAAAGTTCTTCCTCAGGATACTAATTGAAATCAGTTGATGTGCAGGATACGGTACCAGTTCTAATGGTACTACTAAGCCAGTGGGCTTTCCAGCAATATGAATTTGTTTAAAACTTGTGGTCTCATTTACTAAGTAGATTCGGTGAAGAACTTGGATTCCAAAGTATAAGAAGTTCTTCCTACAAGAGTTCAGAGCATCTTAGAAATCAACTAGTTAAATGTGATGGATAGATTGAGTCTTGAAAAATAAGCACTACATGCTTCCGATTCAAATAATTTGTCGCCAGAAGCGCTGTTCACAGTCGTGGGTATGGGAAAACTCTCCCATTGTTCAATGGTATGACATGTTGAAAATACCTCAAATTTATCAGAGTCTTTCTAAGAATCCTACTAGGCTTATACATACCTTTACCCTATCACTCTGAAAAAGATTTTCTTGAATGAAAGAAAATTTGTTTAAGATAAACAAATCTGAAGTTTGAATAGAGTCAACCAAACAGACGTGTTAAGTTAAAATGTCGGTTTGTTTAAAATTTCAAACAAGAGTTTGGTATCATTCTAACTAATTGTAGGGTTATGTATACATTCAAGTGAATAAATTTAAGGAAATTATATCTTTAGTCCAAACTCAAGTTGTTTACTTCCAACAATTAATATTTTAATATAAACAATTAATTTCTGTAAAACGTTATTTTAAACAACTACAAGTTTAAATGGATTTTTTTAAAACTTCAAAATAATTTCGTTTGTGCAGCTGATGACATAGTTCTACAAAACTAAAACTAAATTCAAAAAAGCTAGATTAGGTACTGAAAAGGTAATTTAAGTGAAAAGTTTTGCTATCTGTCCAAACATATTTAATAAAGAATTATAATACAAAAACATAAAATCATTATTACATACCTTGATTTTGAGTAGAAACGAATAAATTTAATAATAATTTTCGGTCATTTGATTTACATAAAAAAAATTAAACTTTCAAACACACTGTAATACCATGAGTCGTAGGGAACAGGTTTTTGAATCTATGTAATCAAAATGGAATCATTTTATCATTTACTTGTTCACACAATATTATTAGTCTACCATCATCATCATTGCAAAAAGAGCTTCTTTATCTCGTCAAACTTCTGCATGGGATGAGTGTACGCTTGCAATAAAAGTTTGAACTATCTCTTAACCTTGCTATTCTTATTCATATATGGAAACTTCCTCTACATGTTCTAGGGTTTCTCAGGTACCATTTTTTTCATTTATAGGATATTGCTAATATAACATTCAAAATGATAAACTCAAATATTACCTTGCATACTAAAACGAAAACTCCATTGACTAAAGTAGATCCTACTTCCAGCACTAAGCCAAATGCAAACTATTTGCAATGTAGGCATGAAAAATTTTGAATGCTTCCATGTGCTATTTGGTGTAAAATCTGTGTGACAATACCAAATAACTCTCAAGTGTGGTTAAAATCCAATGGAGGTTTTCAAATAAACACAAAGTCAAACCACAGCGTAGGTATACATTATATGAACCACGTTAATAAAATAGACGAAAAAATACTTGAACACTGTTTATCGTTGAATAGACAATACAAAACTGATCAGCTGACAGCTGACATTGTTTGCCCTGGACGGCCATATTAAGTCACGTGATCTGGATTGCCTAATACTGTTGACGTATCTCAAAATTCTGGCATTTATATTTCAAATATGAATGAAGAGTATAGTAGTATGTCAGATTCAACAAGAATAACCACCAGAGACACATATTCTTTGTGTCATTTGTTTAAACCAGCTCGTTTGTCCCGCAAACGCAAGACGTTAGACGCGTTAAATATGGAAAAATCCAACAAGATCAAAAAATGTAATCATTCGACACATCCACCACTTTTAGGAACCAGTCCTGAAGCCAGTATTATCCCAACAAGTTTAAACATTCAATCTTGTATAAAATACGAACTACAAGTTTTCTTTATTGGACATATCCTGTTCGTTTAAACTTGTTGGGATAATACTGGCTTCAGGACTGGTTCCTAAAAGAGATGGATGTGTCGAATAGTCGAATGATGATTACATTTTTTGATCTTGTTGGATTTTTTCATATCTAACGCGTCTAACATCTTGCGTTTACGGGACAAAGGGACTGGTTTAAGCAAAGGACACAAACCATTTGTGTCTCTGGTGTTTATTCTTGTTGAATCTGACATAATTTTATACTCTTCATTCGTATTTGAAATATAAATGACAGAATTTTGAGATACGTCAACTGTATTGTTCATAACCTAAATAAATTCTTCT
Organism: Lochmaea crataegi; assembly: GCA_947563755.1. NCBI lineage: Eukaryota > Metazoa > Arthropoda > Insecta > Coleoptera > Chrysomelidae > Lochmaea > Lochmaea crataegi. The sequence continues at coordinate 117,994,487 of OX387422.1, read as the reverse complement.
TTTTTGGTTTTTAGCATAGAGAAATAAAAAATAAGAGAGGTGTTAAACGTGTAGTGTTCTGTGGCACAGAGTTACCACTAGCGCCTACCTTGGCTACAGGTATGAACTATCACTTAAGACGCGCGCTTTTTGAATTTTTAAGCTTTCAGGATACGCGTAATATTGTACAATATTTGCAATTAAATGATTTTGCACTTTAATATTATTTGTTTTCTAGTCTTTTAAGTCGAGGCTTAAAAGACTAAAAAATAACATTATGGTGCTAAATCATTCAGCTGCAAATATTTTATTAGCTATATTATAATATTATAGGGAATTATGGTAGGAGAATAAAAAAAACCCTTTGCAAGTGAGAAAATATTAATTTAACATCTTTCACAAAATAAAATATCTAATATAACATACTAAAACAGTCAATAGAAAATAAATAATGAAATAAATCAAATACAAAAAAAACAATCTCAAACAAATAATCTTACTACAAAAAACAGTTAGAATAAAATAAACCAAATACATAAAAAACAACAACAACGATGACAACAAATAATCAAATAAATCACAGTTTTAGCCTTAAGTTTAAACAAACTAGGTTTCAATGAAAAAACAATACTTATTTCTATAAAAAACAGCCTCAAAGATTTAAAAATAAATAAAACAATAACAATTACCAACTTAAACTAATAAATATCAATATATCTTAATTCACTAGGTATTGATGGATAAGTTCGGCACCATCAGTCAGAGGCTAAACTAAACTAAACACAATCAGTTAAAATAAAATAAATCAAATACACAAAAAACAGCTTTCAACAAATAATCTTACTAAAAAAACAGTCAATATAAAATAAATCGAATACATAAAAAACAGCCTTCAACAAATAATCAAATTAATCACAGTTTTATTCTTAAGTTTAAACAAACTAGGTCTCGATAAAAAAAACAATACTTATTTCTATAAAAACAGCCCAAAAGATTTAAAAATAAACAAAACAATAACAAATTCCAACTTAATCTAATAAATATCAATATATTTTAATTCACTAGGTAGTAATACTTTTGTAAAAACATGTAAATCTTGGTCTCTTACAGCTTACAGCAATAAAAAATTTAATATACATACTAGGCATGAAGAAAAATATGTGAAACTAGTTTTATCTTAAGAATATGGTCTTAAGGTCTATGAATTTTATAGTATGCACTGGTTTTCAAGATAAATGCTGAATTTTTTTTAACTTCTTATTGTCTTACTTTTTGTATGTATGTATGAATGTATTGTATGTATGTATTGTATGAATTGACACATCAAGTATTTGACTTTTAATTTAATTTTCTTGTATCAAAATTTAAATACCTATTAGTGTGTGTTCGGTTACGGTAAACACTTGTTTTATATCCTTTGTTTTATAGATTTGTCTTTTGTCTCCATTATTTATGCTGGTCAAAAACTGATCCAAATATACTGAGTCATAATTACAATTATATCTTAATATGGAACAAATAGTTGCCATTCCATTTGCCAGTTATTCAAATAGTCTACCAGAATTCTCTGAACTTACCATCAATAATCATGGACATTGCATAAAAATTAACATCAAATAGGTATCAGGTTAAATACCTAGGACTAGAAACTGATTCTCATCTGCACACTTATACACTAATCTACCTGGAGGCATCTTGAAGCACACACAAATATTAGACAGCAAGCACATAAATGATACAATGTTCAAAATATTGAAGCACTTCACATATGTAAGTAGTAGGTACCTTCAACCTACAACTACATCCTAAATTACATTATTACATCTAGTACCGTACTTAGTTCCTACATATTTTGGGACAAGAACTTATGGAAAATCTTCGTTATTGTCTGCAAAAAAAAACGATAAAATGAAAAATAATCTTTACATTATTTTATGAAAACCTAACCTCAAACGTTAAAATATGCTTTTTTAACTAACCTATGATAAATGATAATGAATCCTGTGATAATAACTAATACTAATAATTAGAACAGTTGATGCACTTTGCAGAAATGCCAAGAAATTAATAAATTGAAAAATTCCAACGATAAATATCAAATGTAAATAATGTTGAAAATTTGAAAATGACAAGTTTCGTGTAGTGGGAGGCAGGGTTTGTTAGTTCAGCAAGTTGCGGTGAAGCGCCATGCGCTACAGGTTGCGCACAAACTTTGTTCCAGCTCCTTCCATATGTTTTAAAACCTCTCTTATTATTTCTCTATGTAGAATACCCTGGTTGTTTACATCTCACCCGACATCTTAAGAATCATTTTCAGTACATAAGGGTTATCTATGATTGGCTAGTTTCCGCGTCAAGTCAATCAAGGCATATTTCATAAATTCTGAACACGACTAATGCGGAACACGCTCTTTAGTAACTAATCTGGTAACTTTTAGGCTACATTCGTAATCAATTCGCTGGCCAAGTGGCACTTTGGCACGAAAGCTAAGCAAATCTATTTCAGTGAGATTGTTCACAACGCAATTTGGCGTCAGAGTTGAAGTTGAAGTCGTTGAAATTTCTTGCAAGCTGCAAACTTTCACTTCGACTTGCACTTCGTGCCGGCTATGGGACATGCGCATTAATTTTTGTTATTTGTTTTTTGATATATCTGACATCTGTCTTATAGTCCATCACTACTAAACTCCAGTATATACTGCTATAAAAAATGAATCCAAATCCAAATTATATATTATAACCTCAGACTGAAGTAAATACAGACAGAATCATGCTTCGACCATATGTTGAAGGAATCCTGACAATTATTTAGGAACGAACGCGCTTGCGTTAACGTCGACTTTGAAGTTATTGTGAATGGCAAATTTCGTGCCGACTTGCGTGCCAAAGTGCCACTTGGCCAGCGAATTGATTACGAATGTAGCCTTAATCTTGACAACTCAGACAAAGACCTTGGCTTACTTTTAATTTCTCCAGGAATAAAATCTTTGTAACTTATCAGATTATTTGAAATAACAGTTACTAACCTATTTGATAAACGTACATTTAAATGGCCCCCAATAATTCAGAAGCTTTTTCATTACACCCAGGCATACATTATGCATATAATCAATTGGGAAAATATTTACTAAGTCGATTTCCAAATCAACCAAAGGAGAAGTTCCAACATGGTGATCTTCATCAAGCTGTTCTCTAAGACTTATTATTCCTTTTAGCACTATTTGTATTTTTGAATACTACTCTGCCATTGACATAATTTCCAATTTCTATACATGTGACTTTATACATTTGATATATGCCTTAGCAGGAGCATCACAGATAAAACTGTGTATAAAGATGGAGTATTTTTTGTTTTCAAACAATAAACCCTCAGCTTTTAACTGATTATATTCACTAATAAAAGCATCAAAATATAAATTTAGAGGGGAAGGTTTAGACGTTCCACAAAATATACCAACAGCAGAGGGATTCATATTATTGATGTTTTTAATTAAGCCTAATATAGGCCAAGCTTGCGTATTGGAGCTCCTATACAATGGAAGACCATCAATATTAAAACTAATATTTATAAAATCTCCAGTAAAATTCTTATGGTTTTTTTAAAAAAGTCTCAGTGCCCGCTCTAAGCCTAAATGTATGTATGATCCAGTCTCTAATTTTACTATATTAAAGTGTTGTGGGGTGGATAGAACCGTACGGCTGTCAAGAGGAAGTTCTTGATGATAAGGTTTCAAAATGTACAAAAGTTTGGTTAAAGCAGAATGGGTCACTTTTTGTGATACTGCCCAATTTGCTAAAGTCAATTTTAAGCAGTTTTGATTACTGATATTTAAAACTTCTTCAGTCCGCAGATTATATTCAGTTGGACAATCAATTTCAGTTCCACTGAGAAAAGAATCGTCACTTTGTATGGAATTTGACTCCAATGTGTCATGGGTATATCAGAATGTTGATTACTAGTACCGGGATTTAAAATTATTTTTCCTAATTTAGAATTCACACGTCTGTACATTTGTCTTTGGGAAACCACCTTTTTCAATTTAAGTTTTGGCATTTTCAATGAAGTTAAAATGTTTAGTAATATAAAAGTAAATATGAAGATTGCCGTAATATAACAAAATAATAAATACTCACAGAATATTTTTCAAGTATAAATATTGAACAATAAAAATGATAATTCTACCCTTCTTGTTTTTCTTTCTTCTTTCTTTCTAATTGTAACCTTTTGGGAGCATGCTTCAGCCAAATTTTAATACAGTCATCGATTTCTGCCGCATCTCCTTCACTTTTGGATAAAATGGCATCTTAAATTAACAACAAAGAAAAAACGTAAAAATGTGGCAATATTGGTAGGATTAAGACAAAACACAAAAATAAATAGGGTGTGCTTAATAAAGTCCAGTATTGAGATACAGAGGGTTGACGTTTGAAATTTAAAAATGAATATATGTTTTGTGAAAAATATCAAGATGTAGAAGTTATAGCCATAATTCTGAAAACTGGGGCACACCAGGCGACTAAAGTTTAAAATGCAAACCCCATTTATTTTTTATTTTGTCTTAATCCTACCAATCTTGTTATGTATGCTTTAAACACCTTGTATAGTGCCCATTACTTATAAATAAGAACTAACAACTCCCAAGTTCTACCTTTGTGAACGAAAAAATAGGCTATAACATTGTAAATGAAATCGGTTTGAGTATCGCTAGCTCTTGATATATTATTATAGGTAAGGTTTTAAAGAAACTTCCTCAAAGGTAATTAGTCATAATATGTAGATATTTGAATTTACCCCTGAGTTATTAATAAATAATAAAAAGTTACACTTACTGACAACTACTTTCCGTAGATTTAGTTTTGCAAATGCTTGCTTTTCGTTTCTTGATCCCAAAAAACTATATTTGGCTGCAACTTGATTAGAGACTAGACTTCGAAGAATATTGTTGACTTTTCCAACTTTATCTCGACCACCCAAGGTCTCACAATATGTAGCCTACAAACATATAAAGGGTGTCAGGTGTTACAAAAACTTGTTAGAAAAATTCGAGGGTATTAAACTAATTCACACAATTTTTTTTTTAAATGAACTTCAATAAGAAAGTTTATAGAGCAAAATTTTGCATTCATTATAATAATTGCCAGTTATATATGTGTTGATCAAATACTGATCAGGGATTAAATATTGAATATTGATGATAATTCTATCAATCTATGTGATAAGACATTAAAAATTTATAATCAAACATGGATTCAAACTATACAGTATGTAATTTTATATGTATATGGTATAAATATAACAGCAATATCCATTATTTTCAAAATTTAATCCTGAGCTCAATTTTTGATTGGCTTTTATATAACTGCGTTTATGAGATTTTTTTAAGACAAGAACTTGTATCATTGTAGGAAAAATTCTTTTGCCACAATTGTGGATAAAACTCAACAAAAATTATAATAATTTTAACTACCACTCACCAAAGCAGAAAGATTTTTCTCTGCTCCAAGATACTCCTCGATTGTGTCCAAATCTGTAGTATTTTTAATTGGAAGCTCCACTGGAGTATCTTTGGGTGGGGCAAATTTTAATTTGGTCCCATCCTGTCTCTCCTCAAGAATACTCAAAATTTGTTTGTTTTGCTGCTTTATTTGCAGCAGAATATCAAGTATATTTTTTTGGAAATCTAAATATTTAAAAATTAACCAGGATTGTTCAATGTATGTAAGGTAAAATGTTAATACCTGAAACTATTGTGTTATCCACTTCTCTATAGGTTTGACATGAATTTAAGCCATTTGATAATCGGGAATGATCACCAAAATTACCACTTTGGCTTGCTGTTGGCTTATGGGCTTTCTCTTTTTCAATAGCTTTCTCTTTTTCAATAACCTCTAAAGAAAATCTCTCTAAAAAAATAAATAACACTAATTGAACCACTATAAAAATTTAATTTATTTCTTTACTATACCTGACTTTTCTAGCAATTGTACTTCTGGTGGTAACTCCTTTAAAGTTTTTGGGTAGGATTTAGCTTTTACAAAGTGTTCTGGAAGTTAAAAATGTTTTTAAAGAAATTATAGTTTTATCACCCATTGTTCAAATTTTTTTTTCTGGCTTCAACTCGATTTGGGATGGGATATCGAATTTTTGAAAGAGTGAAGCCTCTAATTGACTTAGAATGTTTTTTTATATATTAATGATCAGATTTACAGGTAGGACAGAAAAAAATATTGCCTGAAAGTGTAACACCCTATATAGTGTGGTGTATACAGATTATGCATTACAGTACATGATTACTGATTACATTCTACCTGAATTATTTCAATTAAAAATATATCTTACTGTTTTGTGTCTGAGCCTAAGATAAACATAAAATTATCCAGTCATTTAAATTTATGAGAGGTAGGTATATATGTATTTGTCCAAGGATTATTAATTATTATCTGGGCAAACACCACAAATTCTACATAACAGTATAAGGTGTGCACAATAAAAGTATCTAGTTTACTAGTGTCTTTTGATACACTTACCTCCGAATTTAGTTCTGTTCCTCCATTTACTATTTGAATAATGCAATTTGTGTGCAATATTACTTTTCTGTTTATTTGAAGCATTACCCTTACATTCTTCCAAAGTTATATAAGTATTCAAATCGACTTTTACCACTTTTTTAATTGGACTTATGCCATTCGTTTCTCCAATTAAATCATTTTCTATAACATTCACACTATGCTCATATTCATCAAGTTCTTGTTTAACGTCGATATTAAAAGTGTGTTCTTCAATTTCAATGATTTCCTCTTTAATTGTATTTGTCTCCATTGTATTAATAATTAACGGATACCTACGCAGTAGGTAGATAACTATTTACATCTATGCTATTTACCTTCTATTTACTTAGAACTATCAACAGCATAGGTAACTGATCAACAGGAAAATTTCAGTCTTTCCATTAAATAGGTCTCGACCATAGAGAAATTAAAAAGAAAGAGATTTCAAGTTAATAGGCAGAAACGGAACAATGTTTCTGCGCTGGCCAGTTGAGTCAGACCAATCAGAATCTTACGTACCCTTCTACTCAACCGGGGACCGGCTGTAAAGTGTAAACTCGCCTGAGGTGATCTGTGGTTCAGACGATGCCAGAGATAAGATACACAGGGACGAGGCCGTTGATCGTTTGCTCTCGGTTCGAATCGGCTTTTTGGTTTTGCGCCACCTATATATTGCCAATTGAAGCAATTTCAATTTGCGAGGAACATATTTGCATTTTTTGCTATTGGTTATTGCCGTTTGGCACGAAATACAAATTATTTCTGAAATATACAATACAAATCGATACTTTTTTACAAGAACTATAAAGTTGTCATTGAAATCACGTGATAGTGACGTGAGCTTTTAACCAGATTAAGGTTGATCCAAATTCGTGTTCAAAATGACGTTATTTTGACGTCACCTTTTGGGACCTTAATAGAGAGATATCGGTAACCCAAATAGCGTCAGGCCGTATTAGCGCATATGTTATTTTGACATTTAACCTATGCGCGAGTCGATTCTTAACACAACGTCCCTAAATAACGTTACCGCCAAGCGTTATTTACGGAGCCTAACGACAGGCGGTATTTGAAATAGCGCTTGAAAATTAACATGCCGGGCATGCGCAGTTTTCCTATGATAAAGTTATTCATCAAAATGGCGGCTTCAATGTCTTGATCATTTCCACCACCAATAATTATCGCTTCAAGATCTTCATCCATTGCAAAGATTCTATAGTGGAAGTTAAGAAAAAATAATTGTAGATAAAATGAATCTATAGATACACTATTAGGAACCTCAAAAAATAAATGTTCGTCTTTTATTTGAACAATAATAATACAAAAAATACTGAATATGGCTAAGACAAACACACAAATTTAATGAAAAACTTATAAGACACACAATAGACACAATAACAATAAAGCTAGGTTAAGTGACATTTTCGAATAGCGCATAGCGCGGGTAACTGCTTCCGATAACTGTTAAATAAAATTGAAATACCGCTTGACGTAAACCCAATACCGCAGGACGTTAATTACGTTCACAGACGCTATTGATTTTACCGATATCTCTCTAATGACTTCGACGTGTTTGACCTGATTTCTACGTGACTTTGACGTTCTTTGACATCACCTTGTTAGCTGGGTTGGGTTGACAGGTGAACCAACCAAAATTAATATGACCTTTTGCAAAGAGTTCAGTTTTTTCAATAATATTCTCTACATGACCTAAAAGTGGTAAAATATAGTATACAATATCATGCAGCATTGAAAGAAATTTAATGACTTCCCTTTGTACATAAATCAGACGTGTTTTATCATCATTTTCTTTGAAGGAAGTGAAACGTCTAAAATGTCTGTCTGCAAATTAGCCTTACATACATTCTTCGCAATACATTTTCTTCTTCTTGGGAGATAGATTACTGACTCTAGTTTCATTTATTTTACTTAAAATACTTAATTCCAAACATTGTTTTTTGGGTACATGTTCAAATTGACTATCATCAATATTAGAAAAACCTAAGCTTTCTTTTTACAGGCAAAACGGTATTTTCAAAAGCTTGGGTATTATTATTATGTTCAACTACATTTGGTGGTGTATGATGTAAGGGTTGCAAAGGTAAAGCAAAAATTTAATAAGAATTTTTTGTAATGAACTTGTGAATGCATTATCATCAAAATGAACTTCACACAACCTTTGATCTTTGGATGTATAAGAAAGTTCTAAGATTTTGGGAACAGTGGTACCCTTTGATTAATATCAGATGGAAATTTGAAAAATGTTTTATTCTTACACTCCATAAATTGCGAAGTTGCCAAAAATATTTATTATTACAATTTTTTGCAATACAACTATGACGAATTATACCTGGTGATGACATTTTAAAGGTTCACTTACTTTTATTTCCTTTATTAAAACTAAAACCCTAAATAAATTTAAAACTAAACTAATCCTAAATACTACTAGCATTTCTCTATATTATTAAACAATGCTACTAGGCAGTGCTGGCAGACGAAATCATAGGTAACATAAGGCGAAATGATTTAAATTTCTTATCAAATTGGGGATTTTTAACCTACAGTTTAGAAAAGGCGGAAAATTTAAAAATTTTAATAAATATATTATGTCTATGGTTTAGTTCATATTTGGAATTGAATACATTTTACTCGGTACCTATCTATGTAATATTTAATAGATATTTCCAAATAAACATTATTTCCTGAATATTGCAGGAGTGTGTCAATTATGAATATTATACAAATATCATATATGTACGTTCAATCGTGTATCTGGAACAATACAAAATTTAACCGAATATATGTGAAATATGTAGTGTATATTGAAAAAAGTATATCAGTTTCTGAATATCTCAAAAATATAAAACAGTGAACATTATATATAAATATCCTTCAATGTAGACGTAATACATATTTTGAATAGTATATATTTTACTAAGTATTTATGTAATATTTAATACATATTTTAAAATAAACGTTATTTTCTAAATATTGCAGGAATGTAAGAATCATAAATATTATATAAATATCATAGACTGCATGTTTAGTTGTATATTTGGAACAGTACGTACTTTTCTGAATATCTGTTTAATATGCAATGTATATTTAAAAATATATACCATTTTTTGTACATTGTCAAAATATTACAATCGTGAACATTATATAAATATTGTTATCTGGATGTTTAATACATATCTGGAATAATACATATTTCACTTAATATGTATGTAATATGTTTTGTATATATTAAAACAAATATACTTTTCTTCATGTTGTAAAAATATACAAAAATATTTCACAATATTGATACCACATCTAATTTATATTTTCTCAAGTATATTGCAGTTTGTATATTTACTTAACGTTTAAAATTCATTCCGAATATTATTTGAACATATATTTTGAATATTTATGTAATATACTGTGCTATGTGGGATGGCCCATAGCTCGGTTACCTGAACGTCCGGTAGGGGTCGTATCGCTTATGCCAATTAATCAATAAACACAGAAATTTGAATAAGTAAAATGATTAGATTATTATTATTCAATCTTTCATTATAGTCCAAGAAAAAAGTCCATTGAATGATTTAATAATATAAAATTTAAGTGTCTACAAACGAAAAATACCTGTGAATAATGTGTAATAAATGAAATCCACCAATTAATATAAAATCGCAGTTGGTGAATAATTGGTGGATCTACCGGTGAATAAAAAAACATGCCTAAATTGTACAAATACAGAATTGGAATTTTTTACTTACTAATTCGCAGAATATAAAACATATCGCTTCCACAATATTTTTAAATTAATTTATAATGACAGTGACAGTTCTTTTTCTCTGTGAAATGAAATTGAGTCCCCCGCGTTGAAAAATAAAGAAAATTAAATATTATTTAGGTATATAAAGTAAAAAATTGCTTACAAAGTAAAAGAAACTACGAAATCAAAGATTTTTGTTAACAATTCAAGAGACAAACCAAACAAGGAGTAACTGGCAGCCACATCAAGTATATAATCTGTGATTTACATAACCTAAAATAACTTACTTCGCTGTCACTACTCCAAAAACTTTTGGCCCGATACTGTTACCAGCGCCACCAATTTAACACCTTTCGACGGACACTTTTTATATACTTACGTTCGGTATTTGCATCGCAGAGGCAACGGATTTTTGGTCACGTGATCACAGATTATTCTGATCAAATTGCTGCCCGACTAACCACAGATATAAACGAAATTTATATAGTGACTACAACATAACCTCACAACATCACATATACACAGATTAATCTTTCTCGTCAGTCAAAATAGGTCAAAATATTCCGAGCAAACAGATTTACATCGGACTGATCTCAGCGGGAATCACCGAACAGTTCAGATTTACCTCCCGTACCTCTAGATGTAATAAACGAACGATTCAGACCATAAAGATTGATCGGACGTAAATAACGAACGCGAGTTTGTGCTTATATCTATACCTTGTTTATAAACTAGGAGGAGCATTTTAGGAAACCTCAAACACACCACTAAAAGTAACTAGATTGGGAGAGTGTTCCGAAAGGGTCGTGTTCAGACTTTTTGAACTAATTGACAATTCCGTGAAATATGTTTTGTACTGCTGGTAGTTGTCGTAGCCAATGAGGGATTAAGGCATGTCTAAATATCGAATAATCATTGGCCACAGGCCATGGCGAAAGTAGTGAGCAAATGACACTTTATTGGGAAAAAATGTATGGTTATAATAGGTAGTTTATGTAAAATTTGTTAATAATTTGAGGATAAATAAGTACGTAGAAAATGCAATTGTATGTTTCAATTATTCTTTATTTACGTTGGAAGCTTAGGTATAGCACAAACTAAAAGTAAACAGAGGTTTTGATATCGAAAAATGCGATAATATTGTAACGTTTATTCTAATTTATATTTACAATTAATTTATATTTACAGATTTATATGTAATTCAGTCCTTATTTAATAATTTATGTCATACACTAAACACACTAATTATAATTTATATGAGAGTCACTTAATAAACACTTATTCGAGGCGCGATTACTTTCCTTCGGTATCAACACTGACTGATTGACTAATTGCCTGCAGCGATGCTGGTGGCCTATTTATACTCGCGCGCCGTAATTCTCGAAATTTCTCGGCGTTCTCGCGGGTGCATTGGATATTCTCGATGTTCTGGCGGACGCACCGATGTTTCTCGAAAATTGGGCGGAGGAGCCATAGTCGTCTCATAGGGGGATTCCACTGGGGGCACTAAGTGAGAATATTATTGCAGTAGCTCGCGTAACATTGCCCCCTCCTTAAGAGACAGTTCCTCCTGGAACTAGCTAGGAAACTGAAACGAGATGACTGTATCGGCAACTGGTCCCCTTGTTGCATTTTCCAGTTGTATGGAAGTAACATGCGACCGTCTTCTCTGTTGGCTGTGTCTCCCGAGCATGGCCGCAAACCAGTACCTGCACTTCGGTGTCTCGGAAGATTACTTCTACCATGTTACGGATTATTCGCCAACCTAAATGCCTACATTCAATCTTGGGCATGGCTAGCATTCAAGCACATGCTCCCTCAGGCTTCGTAATGCTTCCCAGACATCCTCGTACGTTGGTCTTTCGTCGAAGGTGTTCCTCGTCACTAGGTGGAAATTGTAGCGGGAGCCATTTTGCAGCTTCAAAGCTTTACCTGGTACTGGTAACTGGTTTAGCAAAGGTCGTGCTCCACTCTTCTTTATAAACAGAGATGCCAGTCCGCGCGCATCGGTTACGCTGGCAGGGATGTTTATTGCCAGTGAGTATTCCTCCGGAACGGTAAGCAGGTCTTGTCGTCTCTCAGTGGTGACGCCGAATCTTGCTTTTCCGGTACCACCATAAGCACCCATGAACTCTACAAAAGCAGGATCGGCTACTTCCTGAAGCTGGTTTACTTCCTCATCGTGGTCACCCTCGAATGGCGCTAATCGGTTACGGTGTACCACCTTTGGCTTTCCATTTGGGATCTTGCTGATACGATAGATGACATCGTTGATTCTTTTCTTTACGAGGTACGGACCGTCCCAAGCTCTCTGCAACTTTGGAGAAAAACCCTTTTGTCTTCTTGGGTTATGCAGCCAGACTTTGTCTCCTTCGTGGAAACCTCCTTCCGTAGCTTGCGTATCGTACCTTTTCTTCATCCTATCGCTAGCGATCTGAAGATTCGATCGAACCAGCTCGTGTACGTCGTCCATTCTTTTTCTCAGCTGGGTTACGTAATCTTCACCAGCTATGTCTTCTCCGGGTCGGCATCCAAATTCGAGGTCGCAGGGTAATCTCATTTCGCGTCCGAACAGAACTCTTGCTGGTGTTTGGCCGGTAGACTCATTGATGGCGGATCTGTAGGCCATCGCAAATAGCGAGAGATATTGGTCCCAATCTCGCTGATGGTTACATACTACTTTAGACAGGTATTTGCCAAGAGTTCTGTTCATTCGCTCTACCATCCCGTCCGACTTTGGGTGCAAAGCCGTAGTTCTCGTTTTCTTCATGCCGAACTTTTCACAAACTTCCTGGAACAGCTGGCTTTCGAAGTTTCTGCCCTGGTCGCTGTGTATTTCCAGGGGCACTCCATATCGGCAAATGAACTCATTCACAAGCACGTCGGCAACCGTTGCGGCTTCTTGGTTTGGAATGGCATACGCTTCTACCCATTTTGTGAAGTAGTCCATCACCACCAAAATGTACCTGCTGCCATTTGCTGTCGGTGGAAACGGTCCGGCAATGTCCAGGGCAATGCGTTCAAAAGGGCTTCCGACATTGTACTGCTTCATAGGAGCCTTTCTTCCCCCGTGCGGTCCATTGGTCGTAGCACAGGTAGTGCACTTCTTACACCAGTCCTTCACATCTTCGGAACTGTGCATCCAATAAAACCGTTCTCGCACTTTCTGGAGGGTCTTCTTCACACCTAGATGTCCTCCTGACGGGCTGTCGTGTAATTTCCGCAGTACTGCTGCTATCCTTGTTCTTGGAATCACCAACTGTCTTCTACTTTCGGAACCCTCATCGTTCTCGATTACTCGCTGTAGCAAACCGTTTTCCAAAACCAGCGAGTCCCACTGGGCCCAATACGATTTCATCGTTGGCGAGTACCTTGAAATCTCCTGCCAAGAAGGTCGACAGTTCTCCTTTTTCCAATGTCGGATTTTCTTCAAGTCGGGATCGTTCTCTTGTTCCTCTTCCAACTTTTCTGGTGTCCATTCGTCGGTGGTCACCGTGGTTCTTCGAATCGCAGCTTCCTTAGCTTCTGTTTTGCTGCAGTGAGAGCACTCTGAAGGGCATGGTCTTCTAGAGAGGGAGTCTGCATTTCTGTGGCTTATTCCGGCTCTATGCTCAATAGTGAAATTATATTCTTGGAGCCGCTCGATCCATCTAGCGATTTGACCTTCAGGGTTCTTGAATTGCATAAGCCACTTAAGTGCTGCATGATCGGTTCTGATCACAAATTTCTTCCCATACAGATACTGATAGAAGTGCTCCACGGACTTCACTACTGCTAGGAGCTCTCTTCTTGTGACGCAGTAGTTTTGTTCTGGTTTGGAAAGGACTTTACTAAAATATCCCAGAACTTTCTCTTGTCCTCCATGAACCTGTGATAGCACTCCTCCAATTCCAACATTGCTAGCATCAGTATCTAATATGAATTCTCCCTCTGGTAGTGGATAGCCGAGTATAGGTGCAGTAGTCAAGTGCTCCTTCAAGGTTTCGAACGAAGTTTGGCAATCTTCGTCCCAGCGAAACTCCCTTGCTTCCTCTGTAAGTCGTGTCAAGGGCTTAGCGATATCTGCAAACTTCTTTATAAATCGCCTGTAGTATGTACAGAGTCCAAGGAAGCTTCTAACTTGGTGCTTGTCGATGGGTCTTGGCCACTTTCGTACGGCAGCAGCTTTTTCTTCGTCTACAGCTTCACCATCCTTGCTGACTACATGGCCTAGGTAATTGACTTTGTTTTGAAATAGTTGACATTTCTTGGAGTTGAGCATCAGTTGGGCAGCTTGCAACCTTTTGAAGACACCTTCCAAATTCTCTCGATGTTCTTCGAATGTCCTTCCCAAGACTATGATGTCATCAAGGTACACTAAGCATGTCTTCCAGGACAACCCTCGCAATACGTTTTCCATCAGTGTTTCGAACGTTGCGGGGGCATTGCACAGCCCAAAGGGCATAACGGTGAAATGCCATAGACCAGATCCGGTGGTAAACGCTGTCTTTTCTCTATCGGCTGGATCCATTTCTACCTGCCAATATCCAGACTTCAGGTCCAAGGTAGAAAACAATTTGCTACCGGCCAGCGTATCCAGAGTGTCGTCGATTCTCGGCAGAGGATAGCTATCTTTCTTTGTAACATTGTTCAACTGCCGGTAGTCCACGCAAAACCTCGTGGTACCATCCTTCTTCTTTACCAGGACTACCGGAGAGACCCAAGGGCTGGTAGAAGGTACTATTACCTTGTCCTTTTCCATCTCGCGAACAATTCTCTCCGCCTCCTCTCTTTTGGCCTGTGGTAGCCGTCGAGCCGATTGTCTTATCGGTTTAGCGTCGCCGGTGTCAATTTTGTGTTTGACAGCAGATGTTCTTCTTGTCTTTCCTCCTTTTGGTACAAAAAGAGATCGGTATTGTAACAAGAGTTCTCTGATCTTTCTCTTCTCTTGCAGGCTAAGGGATTGTCCAGCCACTGCTATCATTTGTTCAAATTTATTGTTGGCATCATTGGAGGTTGTTGTTTGATGAATTATCGACGCCACTGGTACGCAAGTTCCAATTTTGGTATCCTTCTTCATAGTTATTGGATGGTCATTTACATTTATAATGCGTACAGGTATTTCTTCGGCAGCCATGACTAACCCTTTTCCAACCAGGATTCCTCGACCAACCTCTTCATCGTGATTCCATGGTTCCATCATGACCGGTGTTCCTTCTTCGACGGTTCCTTGTAGCCTTGCCACAGTGAAAAATTCACTCCTTGCGGGTACAACTGTATCCTCCTGTACGGCTACCTGAACAGTCTTATCTTCGTGTGGGTGAAGGAATACCTCCTCAGAACCTACTCTAATCACTCGGTTCTTAAAATCTAGCTGGAAGCCGTGTAGGTTCATAACGTCCATTCCGAGTATTATGTCCTCTTCGATATCAGCGACAACGACAGTGTGGGTGAACTTCTCTGCGCCAATTCCCAATTGCATCGGTAGTTCTCCATGGACATTGGCGCTTTCACCTGTGGCAGTTCTGAGTCGCAGTCTCGTCGGTAAAAGTCTTTTCCGGGTGTTGACAGTCTCGGGGCGAATAATAGTCCTCGTTGCTCCAGTGTCCACCAATAGTGTATACTTCTTTCCATTAACTTCACCATCCACGTATACACTATCGTCGCGATATTTCAGAGAGGCTATTAGGATGAGAGGGTCTTTGGAAGGTCTTCGGGTCGAAGCTGCCCTCTGAAGGTCGACCCTTCCTAGTTTTCCTGCTGGGCGTCTTCGTTTGTAGCAGTTCTCGGTCGCTTGCACGAACTGCGTACATGTCCCATTTCTCCACAATTCCAGCATCTCACAGCTTTCAGTTTTCCATTTGAGATGCTTTTCATCATGTTGACAATCTGGTCGAGCTTGCTCTCAACTTCTTCGTCTGCTACAGCCCTCACCTTGCCGTATACTCCGGAAGCCTGTGTAGCTGCTTCGTACTCCAAGGCTGCAGAGAGTACGTCGACCAGTGTCTTATGCCGAGCCAAGCGTAGAGTTCTCTGCATTTCATGGTCACGAACTCCGTCGATGAATGTCTGTACCCCTAGACATTCCATGACATTCTCCGGTGCCGATGGATAGGCAAACCGCACCAACCTCGCAATGTCTGCTTCGAATTCTTGCAGAGTTTCGTCGCGTTTTTGTTTGCGGTTTTTCAGCTGCGACTGGTACAGATGCTCCAGGTGTTCCAGGCCATATCTCATATTCAATCGCTTTTTGAGTTGTTCAAAATCTTCGGCCTCTTCCACTGGAATGGTCTGGAGGATATGCATAGCGTCTCCTCTAAGGGCAAGAGTTAAATTTAACGCTTTTTCCTTCTCACTCCAGTTGTTTGCTTTTGATGCCGCCTCGAATTGCTTAAGATAGTTCGGCCATGACGTTTTACCATCGAATGTTGGCAGTTTCACTCGGCTGTTAATATCGTTTTCCATTTTCGGTTTCAACTCTACTTTCTCTGCCAGTTTGTCGTTATTCGGGGCTTGCCTAGTTGTAATATCCGGTTTATTACTAGTCTTCCTTTCGATTTCTTTGATTTTTTGTTTCATTTCTTGCTCCATACTTTTAATCTTTTCTTCCACGGCAGAAATATCAGTCTTCATGGATGTCATTTCATTTTTCATGTCCGTCATTTTATTTTCTATGTCCGCCGAAAGTTTACTTTCCATGGATGAAATTTCGTTTTTAATATCCGTCGAAATTTTATTTTCCATGTCCGACATTTTGTTTTCCATGGATGAAATTTCGTTTTTTATATCCGTCGAAATTTTATTTTCCATGTCCGACATTTTGTTTTCCATGGATGAAATTTCGTTTTTTATATCCGTCGAAATTTTATTTTCCATGTCCGACATTTTGTTTTCTATGGATGAAATTATAGAGGCGGACGCTTCGTCGGTGAATTCAAACGTTTCCGGGTCCAATCCATTGTTAATCATAGCTTTTTTTAGTCGTTCCACTAACACCGACTTGACCCCACTTGTGTCCAGTTCGAAATCCTCCAACTCTCTTCGAAGCTCTGAAACTTTTAATTCACAAAGTTTCTTCGCTATCTTCCTGTATATTTATTTATTTTTTTTTAATCCCACTTCTGACACCAATGTAACGTTTATTCTAATTTATATTTACAATTAATTTATATTTACAGATTTATATGTAATTCAGTCCTTAATTAATAATTTATGTCATACACTAAACACACTAATTATAATTTATATGAGAGTCACTTAATAAACACTTATTCGAGGCGCGATTACTTTCCTTCGGTATCAACACTGACTGATTGACTAATTGCCTGCAGCGATGCTGGTGGCCTATTTATACTCGCGCGCCGTAATTCTCGAAATTTCTCGGCGTTCTCGCGGGTGCATTGGACATTCTCGATGTTCTGGCGGACGCACCGATGTTTCTCGAAAATTGGGCGGAGGAGCCATAGTCGTCTCATACGGGGATTTCACTGGGGGCACTAAGTGAGAATATTATTGCAGTAGCTCGCGTAACAATATTGTACTGCAATGTATGTAAAACTTGATGTAAAAATATTTAGAGAAATAAGATTTTACTTGGAAAATTATATTATTAACAAGAAAGAACAAGTATGGATTTTGTTTATCAAACTGAATAAATAACAAAAATAGCACTTAACTTGGTTGGAATATAATACTTTGTTAAAAATAAAACATTCAACAACAAACGTAAAAAAGGGGTACAGTTAGATTGAACTTATGAATATTTTCATATAAATAAACACAAAACTGACAAATGTCGTTGTCAGTTGCATCAAAAGAGCTGTGTGAAACGGCCTGCAATCTGACCAATCACTAGGCATCAGAAATGCCAACTTAAATTCAAATCACTCCTCTTGGTTTAAAAACAAGGTATAGTCACCATGCGTTTGAAGTAAAATTTTAATTTGACGTATCGAATGATTTTTTTGTCGAGCAATGCGTTCATAGCTGCGAAACTTTCTCCTTTCGGTGGCAATTACATCGATTTTGTAATTGCCATAGTCACTTACATATACATTGAAATCTACACATTGGTTATTATTGATTTGGATTTAAGTTATGGAAATCAGAGGCAGAGGACGAGCTCGCGGAGCACCTCAAGGGCAAATACCGATTGGTCAACGTCCTCTACAGCAACAACCAGGTGGACATCCTTGGAATAGACCAACAGAACCTCAAGAAGCACCGGCTCCTGTACAACAACAAGCTCCAACACAATGGGTTATAATTCGGATGCCAGTACCAGCTACATTTGTTGGAAAAGGATCACGATTGTGAGGTGGTGATGCACCAGAACTTTCCTCAGCGGGAGAGCATGCAGGAAATGTTCAAGGAGATGAAATGGAGTAGTTCAAGGAAGAAACCTTGGTAGATTGATAATTATTCATACAAGGCTTAAAGAATTGCAATCGAAACAAGGAGTAACTGGCAGCCCCTTACAATAAATATCATACTCATTCAAATTAATGCAAGCTTGAATTAATTCGTTAATTCAAGCTTGCATTAATTTGAATGAGTTCGATATTACTTGAAATGGGGCAGCCAGTTACTCCTTACAAACAAGGTGTAACTGGCAGCCCC
This sequence comes from Lochmaea crataegi, assembly GCA_947563755.1. Lineage (NCBI taxonomy): Eukaryota > Metazoa > Arthropoda > Insecta > Coleoptera > Chrysomelidae > Lochmaea > Lochmaea crataegi. The sequence goes on along the minus strand of OX387422.1, from coordinate 117,975,601 downwards.
ACACAATTCATATCAAACTCATTCAAATTCATTTAAGCTTGGATTAATTCATTAATTCAAGCTTGCATTAATTTGAATGAGTATGATATTTATTGTGAGGGGCTGCCAGTTACACCTTGCTTCGACTGCAATTCTTTGGGCCTTGTATGAATAATTATCTATCTATCAAGGTTTCTTCCTTGAACTACTCCATTTCATCTCCTTGAACATTTCCTGCATGCTCTCCCGCTGAGGAAAATTATGTTGCTACGAAGGTTTCTTCCAAGCTGGAGGAAATATACGAATTTCCATATGCGGTAACAATTAAAAAACAAAATTGTATTTTGCCTCCTGAATTGTCAATAAAAATCTCTGATTTAGTAGTTTCTTTTACTTTTACTTTGAATTAGTAAGTCAAAAATTCCAATTCTGTAAGTCAATATTTGTACAATTTAGTAGATCCACCAATTACTCACCAACTGCGTTTTTATATTCATTGGTGGATTTCAGATTGAAGAAATGACGCGTTCATTTATTACACATTATTCACAGGACACATAAAAGTAAAGTATAAAAAAAATTCAAAACCTTACTCAAAATTATGATTTAATGGTCTTTTTCTTGGACTATAGGTTTAGGTAATTAATCTGCTCCATTTTAAAAATGTGTGTATTTATTGAAATTAAACTATTTGTTACAATAATTAACAAAATAATTATTCATTCTCTTCGTTTTTCTTTAAATTCTGTTTATATTCGTTGTGAGCATTTTCGTTTTCTTCTTGTTTGCTCCGGTATTTGTGAAATTGTTCCCATGGAAAACTGAGATCAAACTGTCTAAATTCCTGTGCAAACTCCAACGGCTCGCAAACTACTCTTTTCTTCTCTTCATCGTATCTTACTTCATAATATCCGCTAATTGGAAAATCTTTTCTAAAAGGATATCCTCAGTAAGAATTCGCCTTAAATCTGGATGATTGGCAAAAAATACACCAAACATATCGTAGACCTCTCTTTCTTGCCAATTTGCACCTCTGTAAATACCTTCAATGACAAAAACAAGCAAAAATTAATTTTAGGTTGAAAATTATTATTTAAGAAATCTTTCCTAGAACTATTTGTTGTTTATCGTGCCCACTGTGTATGTTTTTATATTCCCAAACAGGATTAAAGTATACTTAATACCCGTAACAGATTCCAGAGGAGTCAGTTCGTCTGTATAGGTCTTGACTCTACATCTTGCATTGTAGCGAAATGATAGTAAATTGTAAATTACTTCAAATCTATAGATTCTGCTAGGAACATCGATTGTAGTAACATCCATCAAAGCTTCAAACTGACTATTATGATGATCTCTAAGAAACTGCATAACGCAAAGTAGTCCATCGGGAACCACCAAAAGTTCTAGTTCGTCTGAAAACAAAAAAAAATGTAGAGTCCAGTCATGGTACTGCCGACAGAAGTGAAAACACCAATAAATGAATCGCTTTCAAAAATTTTATCGTAAGCCCATCGTAAATAGAATTTTTTACAAAAAAAGTACACATATATACACAGTAGGTATACATATAACGATGATTTATGCAACACTATATACGCTTCTTTGTTAATTGTGTTGCATAAAAGCGTGGCGATGACGAAAAACCCATGTTTTTTCTTCACCCAAAAAAGTGCTCAACGCGCCTAAAGAAGTTTTCACTTCAATAATATATATTTTCATTACAAGATGGATGAATAATGAATATACCACATAATAACCACACGAACATTAAGTTGTCGAGGAATAGATTCGAGTGGTAAAATATTTTGGGCAACGTTGACTTATATCTTACTGAGTGATTAAATCAAAACTTTTAAGGAATTAGAGATTGAAATATCGGCGTTCCCGCGTAATAGAATGATGACAAAAATACTTTATAATTACCTGCGGGTGTGATTTGAACTTTTTCTACATTCTTTGGTAGACATTCTAAAACATAAGATCCAAACACTTTCAGTTGGTCTCTTCGTGAAGCAGCATCTATCTTCGGTTTACCACCCACACAAATCTTCATAGGACTATAGATTCTACGGAAATTGGGATATTTCTGTATAAAGGGTGATATTTTTGATAGAAGTTTTGAAAACATTTTGACATAAGTATAATTACGCGACGCCATGTGTCTCAGTCAAGTTTGCAACCGCAACCAGTATTACACGGAGGACGCCTCGTAACCTAGCCCATAGATGGCGCGCTATAAAGACGACTGATACACTTTTTATTATTGATTCTTCTAAGTTGTCCCTTTTAAGATTAAATAAATTAGCTATTCTCTTCGACGGCCTTTCCAAAATAAATAATGTTACGCCGCTGGAGAAGAAGAAGATCTCTAACAGTCATTTAATTTTGGGGAATGTATATTTTCTATTTTCTATAATCCTATTCGTTTTTATATGTTTATTTTTTCCGTGCAAATTTAATTAAAGAAACTAAAGGCTGTTTTAATTCCAGTAAATAGAACAGACAGCAACCCCCTTTCTAATCGCATGTTAAAAACTATAATGTTGATTTTAATTATAATTTTTACTAGCTGTTTCAAAAAAATCGATTATTATTTTTTCTTTAAATATACTGATAATATTGTTAGACATGACGAAAATAAAATATAGTAAAAGTTTGAACTCTTAATATTTATAGCATTGATAATTTTTATTCTCCATTTAAATAACATGGAAACAAAATTGTGTGCTTTGGAATTTTATAGCTCACGTAAGGATGAGCAAAATACATCTGAATGACTGAGATATATACTTGTAGAAAATTTGACGCTCTACAAAAAAGGTCTTATAATTTTTTAATATTTTTACTTGTCTCAAGTAATAAATTATTTCAATTTTTTCAATTTTTCGACGCTACAATTTAGTTTATAAAAAAAATTATAGGATATTTTTTGTGGAGCGTTTTATTGGCCATAATTTATCTTCATAACATTTTTTCATATCTTTCATGGGTCGTAAGTTATTCGCATTAAATTGCGTTAAATAATATAAGTCAATACACGAAGAAATTTCCTAATTGTAATAAAAATCTTTTAATTCAAAAATTACAATTGATAAAAATATAATTAAAAAACAATTTTAAAATTGAAAATATAATTATTCAATTAATATAATGAATTATAAACAATCAAATTATGATTAAATTTTCAATTTAATACGAATAATTTACGACCCGTGAAAGATATTAAAACATTGTCTGGAAATAAATTATAGCCAATAAAACGCCCTACAAAAAATATATTATAAATTTTTTTCATATATTTGATTGTGGTGCCGAAAAATTGGAAAAAGTCAAAATTTATTACTAATTTAACTTTAATCTTGAATAACTTTGAAAGGAGTAAAAATATCAAAAAAATATATGAGCTCTTTTTTGTAGAGCGTCAAATTTCCTGTTGAGTGAACGTGGCAGCAAATTAATTGTAATTAATAATTTTACATTTCGTAAAGATAGGGTACAATCTACGTGTACAAAATATCGGTGTACAAACAAATTATGTAGAGCTTCTATTCGAGTGGATCACAATGAAACTATTCTCTTAGAAAATTTGAACAAGCACAACCACGATGGAAATGAAAATTTGAAAATTAAGGTAAGAGTTTAAAATTGTTACATTAAAATAAAGCTTAGTTAGTTTCTGATAAATGCCCAAATTAAAATTTCATTTTGCTTTCGTTCTTAAAATCATATAGAACAGATTGCATTCTTAAAGAAATTAACATTACAATCTTAAAAACAGTTTCTAACAGTATATTTATTTTTTGTCATAGAAGATTCAAAGCAACCCCTAAAAGAAAAGCCACTGAAGATATTTTTATGCGGCAATGCAAAATCATTAACATGGAAATGGGAGATGCGGTTCTTTCGGCAACAACTCAAGACCTATCAAACATTCGGGATAGCATTTACCGATCTCGAAGAAAATTGCTTCCACCACTTATGGGGGTGCAACCCAAAAATCCTGAGCTGGATGTACACTGCCATAGTGAGACCAATTATCACTTATGGAGCCATTGCGTGGAGTAGTAGAACTAGCCTATTGACAAAGAGAGAAAACCTCTCCAAAATTCAAAGACTAGCCTGAATGTGCATTACAGGAGCAATGAGAACATGCCCAACGGCAGCCAAGAAAGTTATACTCAACCTCAAACCACTACATATGGTGGTGGAAAGTGTTGCAGAAAGAACAAGATAGAGACTAAGTAGAGAGGGAATCATTAAAAAAAACCACCTCCTTACTTCTTAGAAATCAGAAAACCTGGGACATGCCACAAGATGGTATGATGAAAAAGTATAACTTTTCAAAGAAATTCGTTACGGAATTAAGCAACAAGAAGGAATGGGTTCCAAATACCATTACCAGACTTGGAAATGCCATTGAATGGTACACAGACGGCTCAAAAGCAATAGAAGGAACTGGGATAGGAGTGGACGGACCAGGAACCAAACACTCTGAAAGCTTGGGAAAACCCCGAGTATCTTTCAAGAGGAAATTCACGCCATAAGAAAGTGTGCCCAGTTCAATATTGATAAAGGATATAGAAGGCAAAGGATTATTATAATGTCGGATAGTCAAGCAGCCATTAAAGTACTGAGCTCTTGTGTTATCATTTCCGAAATGGTGTGGGAATGCCTAGGCAAACTAAATGAACTAGGCAAGAACAATATAGTCACCTTACTGTGGATTCCAGGATACACAGGGATAGAAGGAAATGAAATAGCAGATGAACTAGCAAAGAGGGGGACTGGAACACCCTTTTGGGGGCCGGAAACTTTTTGTGGTATCAGCCCCAATGTAATATATTGGAAGAAAAGAGAAGATCTGACCATTGGAAAGATCTAGTAGGACTTAGGCAATCAAAGATTCTTCTGGGTGATTACAACCTGCTGAAATCAAATGAATGCATATGTCAAAGTAAAACTGCACTAAGAGTTTTAACAGGCATCCTTACGGGACATTGTCGCCTGAATGGGCACCTGAACAAGCTCAAAATAGTGGAGAAAGAAGAATGTAGATTCTGTGGCATGGAAGAAGAAACCTCCATCCACATACTTGCGAACTGCACAGCAATTCAGAATCCTAGGGCACAACACCTCGGAGATTACTGGATAGAAGAGGGACATTCACCTAAGTTAAATACTGCAGATATCCTAAAATTCCTCCGGGAAATAGGACTAAAGGAGCTACTAGTCTCTGAGGCTTTCCTCAGGAACTAAGTAGAAGTAAGGGTGCACAATAGATCTTTTAGGTCTCAGTGAATGTCACCCCAATGTACATACATACATGCGTAATTCGGAACGCACTCTAATACTAATAGCTATGTTCGCTATAATAGGAACTTCTATTCGTAGCTCTAGGCGCCAACGTTGCCAAATTTCAAGAAAGTGACATTTAAAAAATGTGGAGAATAAAATGAGTGTTTGTTTTCGTTTTATATATCTTAGCTCTTACTTTTTCAAGAAGGGCAAGGAAAAATAACCATTCCATTAACCTTTTCCCTTGAGGGTTCGTTAAGGTGAAGGGTGTATGGAATGTTTATTTTTCCTTGCCCTTCTTGAAAAAGTAAAAGTTAAGATATATAAAACGAAAACAAACACTTAACCTCATTTTATTCTCCACGTTTTTTAAATGTCACTTTCTTGAAATTTGGCAACGTCGGCGCCTAGAGCTACGAATAGACGTTCCTATGTTCGCGGGCTACAATCCAAACCGATTCCGAACCAGTTCGGAATTAACTTTAAATTGCCTAGAGCGCATGTCTGGTTACGAACCATCAAATAATTTGATAATACCGCGAACGATATCAGAACGACAGATCACCTCTCAGAACCTGAACGAAAACAAAACAAGTGACTCTAGCTTTTTTGATATTTACTTACAATGCTACAACACAACAAACGAAAGAAGAAACAACCATAAGCAACTGACATATCGATCATTTGCGCATGAGCAGTGGAACCGAAATTTCAGTCCTTACCAAAATCAGAGAACCGCTAAGAATGATTCCGAATCGATAACGAACCAATCCGATATGATCCGCGTACAACGAACTATTATTTAAAATTCGGAACTAACATAACCGCGAACGCCACTTTTTAGAATGCGCATGCGAATAGTTCCTGAACTAGTTCTGAATTGCACCCGCGAACAAACCTATTAACAGTCGACCTAAGGATGAACACTTATTTGGATAGATTTTAGATTTGTAATTTGGATGTTTTGTAACGATTTAATGATCCTTTTTATTATAAACAGTCAGATGTAGCTTTTAAAATACCTGAGCAATTAAAACAATGTCGAAGAAAGCACCAAAATTAAAAGAACTCAAACTCGATCAAAATAACTATTAAGAACCACGTGTTGTGCAAAGAACGCTTTGTTAATCATCAGATTCATAATGGCGACTGCCACATGACGTCACGTGGACTTGCCCTATTAAGAGCTACATTCGCACCGATGATGCGACGTTTGTCAGAAGTATTCACGCGCGTCAAATAAAAATCGCACATTTCGACTCACCTTCAAGTCTACCTGGGTTAGAGAATGGCGATTTCACATACGAAGTGACGCGATAGATATCGAAGATTCCAATTTGTCAAGATTTCGATTCGACGCATTCATCTCTACTTCAGTTAAGGAATAGGGCTGAATATGTCAACAGTCGTTATTCCCTCTCAAACCACAAATCGCTTTTTCGCCGACAAGATACGGGCTAAATTTTGCCACCAACCGCAGCCATCTGCAGGCGGTTTTGAAGCGCGCCGCTAGTTTCACCATTTTTGCGACTGCCCTGGGAACCAGAGCACGAAGGTCATAAGTGTAACAAAAAGGCGGATGAAATGACCAGATAAGATTCATCAGTGCCCGACAACAAACATGGCCACAAGAAAGTAGATGGTAGAAATATCTGAAATGCTGTTACATTTCAGGACAGAGACATGCGAAACAGTTCATTAGAAGACAACATTTACGGCAGACCTATTAAGCTGTAGCATGTCTATCGACCTGTTTCGACTTTTAAATTTATATCGCAAATCATTATCTAAGTAATTCCCGATCGTCGTAGCCACTTCCAATCCTCAACCCTAACCATAAGACAATTGACACCTGCTAACGGCAGGTTACCGAGAAAGTGGTATGGCTCTCGCCTTGCATTCGGAAGGACCGGGGTTCAAATCCCAGGCCCCCCTGACCTGCTATGAGTTTTTTCGGAGGTTTTCTCGTAGCAATAGGCGAATGCTGGGTCAGTACACACCTCTGAGGCACCTACCACCGTTCCGCCCAATCCCATCCCCTGAACCAAACAATCCTTATTCCTTCCAATGTTGGCTGAAGAGGCTCCGGAAAGCCTATAGCGGCGCGCTCACCTCGAGAGGGGGGATAATGAAAAACTATCCTTCCATCTTTTTTCCAACGGCCACCTCCATTTTGCCAGCGAACTGCCTCCGACCACCACAAGCAAAGCTCCTTTTCGCTATCGACTGTCTTCGAGGCAAGACCTACCTTTTTATCTTTTCTATATCTTTTTTACCTAAATTGCTGTGGAAAGTCCAAAATTATATTTTATAATGAATTAGTTTCATTCAAAGTAATCGTGGAGATGATTTTTATCACATAATATATTTTATTTTTTACATAGTTAGATGAAATAATATTTGCCACGTGGTCATCTAACTATCTTTTTCTTGAATCCCTGTAGGTACATTATTATCAAACTAAATATTTTTAAATTATAAATTACTGTGTTACACTTTTGTGCAAACGTTACAAGCTTTTTCTGTAGCAGAATAACTCTTTTTAACTACGGATTATATTCAATTTAAAATAACACGTTCTCGATATGAGTTATAGATTCAGAATAATTTTAAAATACTCGTTTATTTCTTTCAAGTTAATATTATTAAGAGCATACAAAATTGTTCACAAGTTGAATAAAACCTATAAAATATTCCCTTCGTATATAATTCTGCCAGTGCCAGCCTTACATATCTGAAAAGTATTTTATATTTTAGTAACAATTTATTCATTAATATAACAACATAACGTTTTGCTATGATTTAGTGTCTTTTTAATATCATTTCCCTCTAGATTTTTAACTTTATTCATTTATTTTTTTTTTGTCTTAATATGGGACATACATGTTGGAAAGCTTTCGGTAGTATTTCATTAATTTTAAACAAATGCCTTCCTTTTTAACCTCGAAAGCTGAACCAACATTATGTGCCCCATTACATTCAAGTTTCCCACATATCCTTTATTCACCTGAACTTTTAGGTAAGCACAGCTGCTAGGGTATCTTATATATCTCAAAGATACCGTTGAGACACCTCAAGGATACCGTTGAAACATCAAGACTCCAACTAGGACATCCCCTAGTATATACCTCCAAATTTACTGACGACCCACCACTGGGATACCTCCAGGACTAGTTTCTCATCCACCCTTCTGGAGGAAAGACAAAGTTAATACCTAAAAAGTACAGGCCACATATATTTTTTTCCAATTCATTGGCGGAAATAAAATTAATGCCGTGTCCAGATTCTGTAACCTAGAGTCGGAAACTGCAGAGCACATCTGATGCCAGTGCGAATGAGCGGTTTCTTGTACTACATAAAAAGAGTCGGGCTGGAGAATGTAATATAGATTTAGAGGACCACAATAGATCTGAAAAGGTCACAGTGATACATGTCAATTAGTCACTAATTAGTTGTAATCTTATTCAATTCCTCATTTATGCTGAAGGAGCTACAAAGCATTCACTAGCAGCTAAACATAAATAATGAAATGTTCGTTTTTTAAATTATTTTATTGAATTATTTTCTGCATGAGCCCCACCCAATAAATGTCGTTCGTTCTCAAAGTACTTTCAAGGAAGTTAATGTACGATCTACATTGAAGAGAATAATAAAACTCCAAATAATTTATATATTTTATTTAATTTCACTGGAACAGTTTTAAATTGAATTCTGAACATCAATAGATTCCACGTTTTTATATATTTATGTACTACACCAAGTTTTAGTAAATACTTAATGAAAATATTGTACATAAACAATTACTATGAGATAGAACATTTATTATAAATGCCTAAATCTTTTCAATTGTATGAATTCAGTCAAAACATCAAAACTGTAACATAACACAACTTAAATATAAAAAAACGCACCTAAACTAAATCTTAACAACAAATTATATCCATGGAATGGTAAATACATTGGATAATGTCCACCAAATGGTCGTTGATTACGACCCCTCGCTCTTCTAGCTACCGCTCTCGATTGGAAATTACCAGACGATGACCCCCTACTTCTATCTGCAACAAATATATATTTTTAGAATCATGCACTAACGAAATTTCAACAAAAATTGTAACAATGGTCGCGTTGATCCCAACGTAGCGCTATCGGAGCGATAATTTTCTGCTGAACGCGTGTTTTGTCGACTGATTGATGTGAGCGATTTGGTAGCAGTTTCCATTTTTCCCACCAGAATTGAAATACGCTATGCTACCGATCAATGATGCATTAACTGTCAATTATGACAAATATCATGTTAATAAACATATAAAATGACATATTATTAAACACTATAAAACTAAAACGAGAATGAATAAATAATTTTTGAAGACATATGAAATAAAATTAAGGCGGATTCATGCAACGTTCATTATAATTACATTTTTCTACTCCTATACTATAAGTTGTTAATTAAATGCCAATTTTCAGTTTCATAATGATACTCATTATAACACTGGTTTTCATTATGAAACTGAAAAATTGACCAATAGAAATCTAGATTTTTAAATAACCAAGTAGGCAGACCCAATATTTTCTGTTGAATGTTTGACACTTTCTAAGAGATTCGTGTTTTATGACAGTTTCAATCTTCTGCGTTAGTCAAAAAGGTAGATACCTTCTGTGTTATTTAAATGTTGCTTTCTTTTATGTAGGTTGCAATTATTGGATGCCTTTCAATTATTACGATTAACCAGGATTATTTAGGTTACCATTGATACATGTAGTCATCAAAACCATCTTTATTTAGTGCTGTCAATTTTCATGTCAAAATGTCAGTGTTCATCTTACATACAGTAGTTACATTTGACATACAGGATACATCTAACACCTTCCACTTTTTAAAAGAAATGTCGAGCGACGAAGAGTTTTCATACACACCACCTGAAATCGCTGAAAAGGCGAAAAATGTATCCAATAGTTTATTACCTGCAAAATCAAAAAATGTATATACATTTTATGGTTAATTTATGGATTGGAGGGTAGCAAGAGAAGTATAAAAAAAGCAATGTTGTTGAATTCAAATAAAATTTCTTCTTCGTAGAAAAAATAGTGTATGCAACTCTCATGTAATGGTTATTAATACACAAGCATTAACCGGGATACGAAACGAGCCGAAGGCGAGTTTCGTATGGTTAATGCTTGTGTATTAATAACCATCATTATATGATCGTTGCATAATATACTATTTCATTATATTATAATTACACTTAAATTACATTTTCACTGCCTAATGAAACCAATTCATGAAACGAATTTATTATGGATTTGCAAATGCGCATGAACTAACAAGAGTGACAAGACTGGCAATTGATAAATATCATATTTGAATCGTTTGTTGTTTTATTGGAAAGTCGGTTATTTGCAATTATTTGATGATCGACGCTACAGTGGATATTGAAAATATTGGAATTTTCATGAAACTAGGGATGCCCTGCACTTGGATGCATTCCTTGGGAACTACTTTTCATTCAAAAACAACATGGCATACAAATCCAAGTGATACAAAGGGTTGATAAGCGAGGGTTAAAAATTGATAAAAAGGTGAAAAAAAAAACAATTATTATGTATGCCGAAGTGAGTTTAGATTTTGTTATCTTAGTAGATGTTAAAAACATTAGTTGCATACATTTTGCGGTGATACTTCGTTTGTTAATAATTTTCCAAATATGATGTAGAAGTTATAATTTAGAACAAATATAGTAGTGTTTCCTGATTTGACGTAAATATAATTAGCCCGTTTCCTCTAAAAGATTTGAAAATAATCCACTAGAGGCCGCACTAGGGGGGGGTACATATATTTTGATTTTCCATTTTACAGCAACGTTAAACGTACCCAATTGAAATTCTTACATTTTTGGGGTTTTCAAAAATCGCGCCAATGACAAAAGGTAATAATTCTTATTTGGTACGTTAACGTTGCTGTCAAATGGAAAATCAAAACATATTGCGGCCTCTGGTGGATTATTTTATAATTCTTTAATTCGTTAAAATCGTCACACATTGAAATAAAATTGCTTTCATTGTTTCAGTTCCCACCAATTTTGGATAATAACACAATAGAACATAACAGTATATTTATTTCAAGAAATATTATCATTTCTGCTTGGTCTGCAGTGGGTAGAGCCCGACAGTTTAGAACTGAAAAAAACACATATTCAGTTTCAATTGGAAGCGCTTAAAAAAAAGCGTAACAGAGGAAACGTAACTCTTTTTTTTGGAAAATATTCAGTTTCTGTTCAAGTTTAAAGCAATTAATAATTTGAAAAATCCAGGATATTGAAAAGAATACTAAAAAAAAATTAAATAGGCGATAGAATTAAAATAAAAATTCCTAACTTTTCTATTATATTCAATATTAATCTCAATTTTAATAATACAAATTGACCTCTAAAATTGGTGGGAACTTAATTTTAACAGTAAGATAAATACAAAAGGAAATCAATCAACTAAAATCTACAAATAAAAGTAAGCAACGTGTTACGACAAACTTACACCATCGTCTCCCTCCAACATTGCTTCGTTTTGTTCAAGTTGAGCTGCACCTTCCGCTGGAGGACCCATATCAGCTGAACTACCCTCGCCTGCTGTTTCATTATTATCAACTTCTCCGCTAACATTTATTGTAGGAATTTCAGCTACAATTAAAATTAAATGTTACCGAGATAATATGCTATTTTATTTAAAATAAAAACAAAAAACTATAAAATTATCAAAAGCACTCGAATCCAGGGTTTTTAACTAATTTTATTAAAAATCTAGTCAAATTAAAAACTATCTGATGACATTATCATCCAAAATTAACTTTGTTATTTTGTTTATGTTTTTGTTTATTTAAAAAATATTTTTATCTTTGTTTTATTTAAAGCCTATAACTTTAGTTTGGATTAGATCTTGAATTGAATAGATGATGCTTTTACTTGATGAAGATCCATACTTTGTTTAAATCTTCATTATAACGAAGATTTAAACAAATTAAATTGTTTTATTTCTTCGTGGATTAGGTATAGGAATTTATAAAAACTTAGGTATTCGATGCCATGATGCCAAATCTCGTATAACAATAATCGTAATTTTGATCATATTTAAAATTTTTGCAGCTCTGTAGTGGAACGCCTCTGGTGCGATAACTACAGCCAAGCTGGGGAAACACCGTTGTAGAGCCTGTACAGCCTGCAGCGAAACACTTTATACTGCTAGGCTGCACTTTAGACTACTAGGGTGAGTAGCATATCATAGCTCGCAGGCATTATACCAATGAGTACGAGGTATAATGTAGATATGCCGTCTTTCGGATGAGACATAAAACCGAGATCCCGAGTTCATGGATGTTGGGCTCGATAAAGATCCATACCACTGGTTGGAACACTAGTGGATTCGGCAAAATTTCCGGTTAGGGATAGAGTGCTCCCGGCGTCGGTGATTAGCCTCAGTTACAGAAATCGACCGACGTTAAATAACCGAATAATAAAAAGATTTTTGCAGTATTTTACGTTAAAAAAAGTAAGAAAAAAAGTGAAAAGCATTAAAAACCGGTATGACCAGCCTACAGTCCAGCTCGTTATTTTTTTCGGTTAGGATTTTTCATTTGCTATCAATATCAAATAGTAAGATAGTTTATAAATTTTCAGCTTGACAACCTCGAACTACTTTTTGAGATCTGTCAATATGATTTTAATTATAATTGTGCTTTTATTTGGGTTTGTATTGTAATTTGTTTATTTCAGTGCTCAGAAGACATTTAGGATGGTGAGAAAATGTGTAATTTGTAAAAATACATGGAATAAGAAAGATAATCGGTCATTTCACAAGTAAGGTTATATTAACATAAGCGTAGTATAGGTATAAGACGAGGGATTCCATATTTTGGAGAAATATATAGGCATTCGACTTCACTACGAAATATGAATTCAATAAATTAAAAACTGCTGATAAAGTGATTTATTAAACCGTCAAACAGTTAGATTTTGGGTGTTAGTTACTTTATGTTGTAATCCTTGTTATATAATTGTAAATAATTGTCGAGAACAATAAATATTTATCATGATTATTGTTTTAATTCTTCTATTTTATTGTGTATCAATTTAATGAACTTTCATTTATTCCTTAGTTTTGTGAGAACAAAATAAAAAACCTTTCAATATTATATTAACATGTTTATAATCTAAATTGCAAAACTTGTTTTAACTTCAAAAGCCTTCGTAGGTAGTTCACCTATCTAAGAGTTACCTACGATTTTTGATATAATTTACACGAAAAATTAATAACGTACATCATTTAGTCTATAAAAACGTTTTTCAAAAAATAGTTTAAGTGAACCCTTCCGAAATGATACGCTACCGTGCATTGTACTCGTCTTGATTTATGTTGCGACCAAAACATTGCAAAGGCTATTTTTTTGTTTAGATTTCGCTGTGAGAAGTTATGTGTCGTTATTATTTTTCAGAAATATACAATTCTGCAACCGTTGGAATGATTATTTAGAACAACCCACGTTGTAAAATGCAATATACCTCATGTCCAATGACTTTTGCAATAGTATATTATTACGTACATTAGAGTTTAAAAAAAAGTGTGAATATGAAAAAATATTCGTTATTGAAAAACAGACCGTCAAAGTTGAAGGCGCGCGACGAATTATTTTAATGCTAGAGTAATAAGCTCACCGTCTGATTCAGCCATTTGTGTTGTATTCTGTTCTTCATTTCCGGGAATACCTTCCTGTGGGGAAGACTGCAACGGCGTACTGGGAACGCTTCTACCCGTACCTGAAACAATAAAATGCATTATTAAAAAATTAAGATCCACAAATGTTTTTCATACTATTTTCTTCCAAGATGTTGGATTCCATAAGGGTCTGTTCAGGTAAGGTCTCGATGTTATTCGGTCCAGCATTAGAAGCGGTTTGATCGTTAAAAGTAAACCTTCCACTGGTAGGAACGTGCGGTGAACTAACGGCTTCGCCAAAACCATCCGAACGTCGAGGAACATATAGAGTTGGCGTGGATGGAACGATACCATCATCTCCTACTTCGTCGATACCATGTTGTAGAAGTAAATGATTTTGTCTAGATGGTAATGGAGCTATGGGTCTTGTGCGGGAAAAAGATGGAACTGTCATTGAAACAGATGTGGAGACTTGAGATATTGTACCATTATAGTTGCTTGTGTTTGAGCCTGATTAACAAAATCACTTACATATCATTTAAATTTGAAATAGTCACGGCAGAATTGGTTCGCTGCAGCATTAAATATCAAAATTGATTGAAAAAAAATGGGAATAGGCAACACTTCTGGCTTTTTCCAGGGTTTTAGGCAATCTAGCAGTCTAGGGGATGCTTGTATTTTAGCTAGAGGTGGACATTTTGAATATCTGCTCTGAAATGTACTAAACTAAATGATAAAACTTATCACACATGTTTTTAAGAACTTTTTACCATATAATTAAATGGCGAATCTCTCCAAACAATATTTGAAAACACCCTATATATTAAGTTATGAATTTAGAATTTGATTTGAAATTTAAAAATATGTACGCACCCTCAGTACCGCTACTGATAGCCTCGGATTGAAGTTGTTCGGGATTTTCTTCTTCTTCAATATTCTGTTCAGATTTTTTGCTCTGGTTGGGTACTTCACTAGAATCGTCGATTACTTTCACTTCATTGCCTCCCTCTTCTTCGTCGTCTTCTACATCTTGACAATCTTCGTCTTCATAATTACCTTGTTCCTGAAAAGTGACATCTTATATAAAAAACTGAATTTTTTTTTGTTAGTATTTTATGCGCTGCCGTACCGTTCATCTGATTGAAGGCTAAAGGTTGTTTTCAATGGAACACCCTATTTTAATATTTTTTGACTAGACAAAGAGTAATTGACAATTACGGTAATTCTAAACTAAATAAAATTATTATTATCAATGTCAATCAATGTTAGAGCAAGCGCTAATTTGTTTCCTTAATGAATAGCCATTCAACAAAGAATAGAAGTATTATTATCGATGCCGATCGAGGTAAGTTATACAATAGAAAGTTTCCAGGGCGAACAGTAATTTTCCTACGACCACATAGGAAAGTAACGTATATCGCACTGTACAGTCCCACGAAAAGTGGCTTATACCAACAAGCGTGCGAAATTCTTTCCACACAGGAGCGGAAAGTAACTTTCCACACGCGTGCGGATAATCTGTCACATGCATAATTTCTATTAAGATTGACCACTGTCAAATATATAATTTCTAATTAGATTTACCCAGGGCTCGATTTGAGGCGGAACGGCGTCCGGGACCTCTTTCTCTGAAAATTAAAAGAATATCGGCACTAAGACAGTTATAAAAAATTGGTAGTTAAATCGGTTTCGAGTGAAATCGCCATACATAATTATGTGCTTTAGTGACAGATAGACTTGCCCGTCCGGCCGTGCTGTCTACCTTCCTCCCATACGCTAGGGCACCGTACATAGACAAGAATAGTAGGTTCGCTCTAAGCTCCTCCCAGCGCAATGTCTATCTCACTCGGTCTCCTATGCCACTCTTTTTCGGTACCCTGAAGCTCCCAGCAATAGACAGATACCGTGTGTATTTTGTAGTTTGAAGGTACGAGTGGAGTTAGTAGTATACAGGCTGGACTCTTTTTGCAGTGAATTATTCAATTATTATTTAGGGATATTTTTTAAAAAGCAAATATCACGAATGTGTTGTGTGGACGGTTGTAGGAGTAGAGTTGTAGCACAAATATCTTTCTTTAGATTTCCCAAGGATGAAACTAGGTAAAGTCTACAATATTGTTTAGCAAATGATATTAGTAATTTTCTTATTAAAAGCAGTGTAGTTTAATAAACAAATCACCTAAAGGTTGTAGGTACACAGATGATTTTAAGAAGTTTGCTTTAAGCGTCTACTTTTTAGTACCTTAAGCATACAAAAAATTTTCTACTTTGTACCGGTTACCTTCCAAAAGCGCGCTTAACCGTTTTACCAGTCGTTGGGCAGTAAACCCAGGCTTTAACGAATTTATTTTTCGTCTTATTGATCTTAGGTTTCGACTATTAAGTGATAAAGAAAAAGATTGCATTATTTGCCTCGATGAGATGTAATTGAGAACTCATTTATTTTATGATTTATCAAAGGATAAAATAGTAGGCTTCCAAGAATTACAAATATTACAAAACTTGTAATCGTTTTTTTTTCTTTTTAAGATTGGTATGTATGTAAATTGGGGTGACATTCACTGAGACCTAAAAGATCTATTGTGCCCCCTTACTTTTACTTAGTTCCTGAGGAAAGTCTCAGAGACTAGTAGCTCCTTTAGTCCTATTTCCCGGAGGAATTTTAGGATATCTGCAGGCTTTAACTTAGGTAAATGTCCCACTTCTATCCAGTAATCTCCTAGGTGTAGTGCCCTAGGATTCTGAATTGTTGTGCAATTCGCAAGTATGTGGATGGAGGTTTCTTCTACCATGCCACAGAATCTACATTCTTCTTCCTCCACTATTTTCAGCTTTTTCAGGTGCCCATTCAGGCGACAATGTCCCGTTAGGATCCCTGTTAGAACTCTTAGTGCAGTTTTACTTTGACTTATGCATCCATTTGATCTCAACAGATTCCAATGGTCAGATCTTCTCTTTTTTCAGCTTTGCCTATTTCTTCTAATATTACATTGGAGCTGATACCGCAAAAGGTTTCCGGCCCCCAAAAGTGTGTTTCAGTCCCCCAAAAGTGTGTTTCAGTCCTCCTCTTTGCTAGTTCATCTGCTATTTCATTTCCTTCTATTCCAGGGTGTCCTGGAATCCACAGTAAGGTGACTATGTTGTTCTCGCCTAATTCATTGAGTTTGCCTAAGCATTCCCACACCATTTTGGAACTGATAACACAAGAGCTCAATGCTGTAATGGCTGCTTGACTATCGGACTTTATGATAATCCTTTGCCTTCTATATACTTTTATCAATATTGAACTGGACAAACTTTCTTATAGCGTGAATTTCCGCTTGAAAGATACTTGGGAGTGTTCCCAAGCTTTCAGAGTGTTTGGTTCCTGGCCTGTACACTCCTATCCCAGTTCCTTCTATTGCATTTGAGCCGTCTGTGTACCATTGAATGGCATTCTTTCCTAGTCTGGTAATGGTATTTGGAATCCATTCCTTTTTGTTGCTTAATTCCGTAACGAATTTCATTGAAAAGTTATACTTTTTTATCATACCATCTTGTGGCATGTCCCAGGTTTTCGGATTTCTAAGAAGTGGGGAGGTGCTTTTTTTTATTACCTCTCTACTTAGTCTGTATTTTGTTCTTTCTGAAACACTTCCCACACCATATGTATTGGTGTGAGGTTGAAAATCACTTTCATGGCTTCCGTTGGGCATATTGTTCTCATTGCTCCTGTAATACACATACAGGCTAGTCTTTGAATTTTGGAGAGGTTTTCTCTCGTCGCCAATAAGCTAGTTCTACTACTCCCCGCAATGGCTCCATAAGTAATAATTGGTCTCACTATGATATCCAGCTCAGGATTTTTGGGTAACAACCCCAATTTCTCCCTGTCAGATTCCTGCACACCATTAAAGCCATTTTGCTTTGTATATAATCTCCTTTTCGTGTTTGTTCCACAGGAGTGTACTGTCCAGAGTCAAACCTAGATACTTGACTTCTTGTCTCCATTCAACCTCGCTCCCATCAAGTTTAATGGTTTTGAGGTTGAGTTTTCCTTTCTTAGTTAAGGCTATTAAGATGGTTTTGGTGGGGTTGATGTAAAGACCGACTTGCTTACACCAACTATTTGTATAGTTCAGACCCTTTTGTACGATGTCACAAAGGGTATTTTCGAATTTTCCCCTGGCTGTTATGACAATATCATCGGCAGGATATTCCGAGGTCAGTCAAACCACACAGGAGTTCGTCAACCGTCAGGCTCCACATTAATGGGGATGCTACTCCTCCCTGTAGACAACCTCTGGTTGTACAGATGGAGACAATGTCTCGTTCTCATCTCTGCTACTCTAATGGTGGGCAGTTCCGACATCCATTTGGATGTTGTGCTGTCTACACCTCTTTTATTTAAAGCTCTTTTGACAGCCTCATGAGGAGTATTGTCAAAATCTCCTTCTATATCCAAAAATGCGCATACTATGGCTTCTTGGTTGTCTAGAGCACCTCGGATATCCTCCGTCTGTTGTACCAGTGCAGTCCCCGTAGATCTGTCTGCACGGTAAGCATGCTGATGCGGGTGGGGAGGTAGTCTCTCTAGGACTTTTGTTCTAATATAGTTGCCAATAGCTTTTTTCATCGTTTTGAGCACAAACGATGTTAGACTAATTGGTTTGAAGGATTTGGGGCTTGTTGTGTCCCCTTTCCAGCTTTTGGAATGAAGGTTACTATTGCCCTTCTCCATGCTTCTGGTATATAACCCAGTTCTAAGCTGCTTCGACTGATCCTAATCAAATGTGGTATAATTTCGTCTTGTCCTTGCTGGAGCAATGCTGGGAAAATCCCATCGGCTCCCGGTGCCTTGAAAGGTGAATTAAGTTGGGTATAGGATAACATTTTTTTTAGTAAATGCAATAATTCAGCATTGTTTTTATATGCAAAGATTGCAAAGCGAATTCTAAAGTATGTTATGGTATAATCTTTAACGATTTTAAATAGTTGTTCATGTTTTCTATTTTCATATTGTAAGTTATACAATGGGGTGTTAAACCGATATCCGGCTTTTGGTATTTTATTGAAGTATATTAGTACCACTTTGCAAAAATTAATTTAAAACATTTTTAAACCGAATATTTTTGGAGAAAACTGGAAATTAAGAATTCCTAAATGTTTGCATCTGTCACTACAGATACGTCATGCACTTATAGATGAAGCTAGCCACTTTCTGATTTAGATGTTTTATGAACAAATAGCCATTTACAAAAAGGCCATTCGAATTTGAAGTTTGAAGAACTGTCAAAGTCTATAATATATATGAGTTTTTTGTTTTTGTTTACAGTTTATACGAGCTTAACGTTTCAATATTATAAAAAATAAGCATTGTGTTAAATTTTTTTAGTTAGTTTAGTTAGTTTTTCTCCACAATTTTTCAAGTTGGAATAATGTCAAAAACATATAAATCTTGTTTTGTATCATACTGCACGAACACAACAGTTACAACGCCTCGTAAAAAGTTTGTAACTGTGCCTGCAGTAGAAGTTAGACGAAAATTGTGGTTTGATGCTGCTAGAAGGAAATATAAACAGACTACAACTAGTTTCTATTGCTGCGAAGCAAGCATTTTGATGTAAGTATAATTATATATGTATGTGTAGAAAGTATCGATATATTTAAATATGTTTGATTTCTAGTTTGAAAGTGACATGGAAAATTATGTTAAACACTCGTTGATGGGAGGGAAAATTATTTTGAAACCATTAGTTGTGCCTCACATTTTTAATTGGCCAGAATCTTCTTCAATCAAAAAGCTAAAATTAGATGAGTTGGTAGTCCCAAATGAACCTGTTTTAACAGAGGATTCTCATAATTATGATGTTGGTACTCAAACCTCATGGGGAATGATCAATCAATACCAACGAACAAGTCCTTTAGAGGTAAAAAGTATTGCTGTTAGTTGTCGGTTAACATCTCAGAATACTGTTAAATTGGATAATTAGATCTGACTATTACAAAAGAAGCAACTACCTCACCAATGAAAAAGAAATTTTTAAAGGTGGAAGATATCACATCAGCAGAGGCAACAACTGAAACTGTAATTTTGTGTCACTAACTGACACAAGTGAATCAAAAGTCGAACAGTTGCAGAATACAATCACTCTCGTTGAGAAATATCCGAAGAGATATATCGGTGTTCCTAAAGTGTGGTATGACATTTTGATAAACTTACTTGGTAAAAATAATTTAAATAAAGAACATGTTATAATATGCCTAATGAAAATCAAATTAAATGATTCATTTGCAAGATTAGCAGATCAATTTTCATTATCAGTAAATGGAGTTTCAAAAATATTCAAAACTGACATTTATAAAATTGAACATTATATGAAAACATTAATATTTTGGCCTTCAGAAAGCCAAATAAAAAAGCATTTGCCTATTCCATTTCGAGTAAAATATAATAATGTGCAAACCATTATAGATTGTTTTGAAATAGAAATTCAGAAGCCTACTAATCCTGTGCACCAAGCATTGACTTGGTCACAATACAAAAAATGTAACACAGTCAAATATCTCATATCTTGTACCCCTGATGGATTTGTAAATTTTGTATCAACAGGCTATGGTGGACGCATTTCTGATAAAACATTAACACAAGAGTGTGGTTATTTAAATTGCCTACCTGACAATGCTGTGGTAATGGCAGATCGTGGTTTTAAAGAAATTGAATCTTTGTTACAATCAAAACATTGTAAGCTCTTAAGACCCCCCAAGTGTGAGTAGTTCAATAAAACCTTCAAAGCACGAGGTAATGGAAACGAAAGTTATAGCGAGTTTGAGAATTCAAGGGTAATTAGCAGATTAAGAGAATTTGCTTTTTTAAAACCACATTCTGTTATTGACCATAATTTATTACAGCATACAGATGCTCTTGTTTGCATAGCCTGTGCATTAATAAACTTACAATCTCCATTAATTAAATCTTGAGATAACCTTTTCTTTAAGAAAATTTGTACTTCGTTACCTATTTTTCTCCAAATATAAATTATAAGTGAAGTTGTTAAGTTTAATGTTTTTAGTGATTTTGAATTCAGTCTACTACTATCTGTCTATATATATCATTTAAAGTCGTTTTGCTGTATGCCCAATACTTAGTTTATATCTGAAGCCAGAACGGGTTGCTAGTGTAAATACTCGATGTAAATAAACCCAACTTGAATTCTTAGCTTGGTGAAATAACTAAGTAAATCAAACTACAAAGATGCCAAATCAAAAGTATACTTTCCAAATTCATCAAATACCTAGTAAAAAATGTTTATTTATAGGGATTTACTCTTAGTGAAACTTGATCTGATACATGTAAATGTTATCATATATTTGTATCTCTATCTATTGAATTACAGTTAATAGATTGATGAAATCCTAGAAATTAAGATACTTCAACTTTTCATAATAATTATAGTAATTATTACAACCATTCCACTTTCTTTTTTTCTTTTGTTATGTGTATTATATTATTTAAGTATTGTTTTAAAATTGGTTTCTTATCAATTTAGTAGTAGAATTTTGTGTATATTATTTTAAGTTTTGTGAATTATTTGAATATGCACATTTACTGAAGAAAAATAGTGTTTCGCTGTGAAGTATGCAAAAGTGGTGTTGTATCTCATGTAAACAATAAGTTCTGAACTCCAAACTTTCCTTGAGATATTGGTTTCAAACAAAGTTTGTTGTCACTATTGAGGATTTTTCATCCAGTCTGTTGAAAAAATACAAAAAAATACACGACAGAGAAAAGTTTATTAAAAATAAAACTTTCATGAAAATGTTTACAGTTGGTAACTATATCTGTTATAAATGGTTCATCATAAGAAAGCCAGTGACAGATTATTTCATTTGAAATTTCAAAATCTGGTTTTGCTACAACAAAAAGTCCCTTCTTTTTATTTGTTGCCATCATTTGCAAATGAAGCTGAGCTTTGTACTTATTAGTAATTTCCCCATTTTTAATATAAGTCTCTAAACTTTTTGCTGTTGCTGGACATTTGACTTCCACCACATATTCATTTGTAATTGCATCAGGAGAAGCTCCAAAAATCGGATTGTCAGCAATTATGAATAATCCAGCATCTTTAAATGTGGCAGAAACTTGCTTTTCAGCAACCTTTAGAACCCTCTTTTCCAATTTTACTCCTCTAGTCATTGCTTTTGTAGCACGTACTTAGTTAGCTGGCAATTAATTTTCCTTCTCTTTGCTTCAACAATCAATTCATTAAAAAATGCCGTATTATCATTTTGCATTGACACTTTTTGGTTAGTGGAGCTGGAGGATAACTGTTTAACATCAATAAATTTTAGTGATGTTCCAATTTTTGATAGCAATGGTTTTTGCCAGTAACTAGTAACCTCAGTTGGAGATGGTTCTTCACTTCTTCGGTGAACCCACATTAGAAAAGCAAGGGCATGTTTGCAGCCCCCTAAAAACAAACATTGTATTACAGATATTTTTAAACAGATATTTTTAAAGTATCAAATAGTCTTACACGTAGTATTTGTAAAAATACTTTACTTTGTGTAAAATTTTGTAAAGGAATGAATTAGTTAACTTTTAATCAGCTAGTAGCAAGCTTTCATTATTTACTGCCAAGGATGTAGGTGAAAATAAAAAAATTAACTGAACAAGTTACCTTGTTAGAGTGATCTATGTATATCTTACATATTTATATACCTACTACCTATATTTAATATTCACATTGACTGTAAACCATAATGTATATTCATTATTTTGTCAAGCATACTTTGTAATTAAATCCATCCTTTGCATCAATAAAGAATACAAGCTTTTTTTATCTGAGTTGTATACTGTTAATCAAATAAAATAAAATGGAATTTCAACATAATATTTCTATGTAATTATTGAAGTGAGTAGTGACCTAATATTTTATTACCTTCAGATGCTGGACATGTATTACAATGACCATCTTGAACAGTTTCTTCTTCCTGTATCAATAACTTCACAGTCTAGTTTGTCTTTCTAACATTATGTTCTGGACATACTTTTCCCCGAACTATGCAAATGTTATTTTCTCGTTTGGCTTCAACAAAGCCAATGGCATTATCACCATAAGACTCTCTCATTGATCTAAAATATTATTTTTTAACAATATATATATAGGTACTCTCAATATTATTAAACCATAAGCATTTTTATTTGATTTGAAGACATTTCTCAATTAATATACAATACACTATAGGTATTAATAATATACATTTAATGTAAGATAAAAACTTACCGAGATGGTACCCTTCACTTCTGATATATTAAATCTATCGTCCTTTTTTAAAAACTCATGCACCATAAAAATGTCTAAATGTGGTGAATTATTGAATTTGCCTGTAGGAACCCAGTCATTCTAATAATTTACGAAAAATATCACTAACACTTACAAAAATGAAAAAACTAACTGTAAATACGTTAACGAAAACTTATAATGGTAAAAGTAAAATTTATAAAATAATCTAATAGAGCCGTAAAAACAATATAAACCGGAAATAAATTTAAGGATCTCGTAAGTCATTCACTATAAAAGCAATATAACATAAACATAACCTATACTTCATCACTATTTAAAAAAAGAAGAAGACTGAATTGTGGTCCTATGTCAACCCTTGTGTAGCTAACTTCTCTTTTAGGTTATGTATGAAAAAGCATGAATGGCGGAATATTTAAATCATCCAAAAGTTGAATTTTCAAATCGACATAAAAACCTTGTGAGAATAAAAATATTAAAAATAATTGATTCTCCATTATGATTTTGTCCACCACTAACTATTAACAGTGAGAAAACATCATATTTTTGTTAGGTTTAACACCCCATTATATTTATATATATACTAGAAGACCCGACAGACGTTGTCCTGTCTTAACATCTAGAAGACTCGAGAGACGATGTCCGGGCCAGTCCTAATATTGTCTTGTCAATAAGATATTATGCAAGCGGTCGTTTTTTGCCCGCAGAGTGGAGTGTCGGCGTAGCTTTTGTTTATTTCAAACTTAACTATACTTATACAGATACTTTGAATTTTAATTTACCGCCATTTTTTGTCCAAAGTAGGTCAAATCAAATACCACCAGAATCGGTCCATCGAGTTGAAAGTGTTCCAACAAACCCGACTAAATAAGATATTATGCAAGCGGTCGTTCTCTGCCCGTTGAGTGGAGTGCCAGAGTAGCTTTTGTTTATTTCAAACTTCTATAAATGCAATCCTTACAATTAGCTAATCGTCAAGTAATGATAACTATACAAACATTTTAAAATTTAATTCACCGCCATTTTCGTTCAAAGTATAGAATTTTTTTAAATAATGTTTTTTCCGTGCAATTTTCCTAAAAAAGTACCCTATGTCCGTCTCCTGGTTCTAAGCTACCTCCCCACCAATTTTCAGCCAAATCGGTTCAGCCGTTCTTGAGTAATAAATAGTGTAACTAACACGACTTTATTATATATATATATATTATTGAAAAAGTGTGGGGAGCTTTGTACCATTTTCTCATAGATATATTAATTAACTTTTATAACTATGTGATAATACTTATATGTATATATTTTAATTAAAGAGTTTTGAACAATGAAGCACAAATAATTAAAAATCAGGAATAATTTCACTGTATTATCTTCACTATAATATGAATTTAATTTGCACTTCAGTCTAAGTAACACGTAGCCGGGGCTATGCTAACACCAAACATTTAAAAAGTAAAAACAATTGAATTTCCTGGTATTTCGTTTACTACAAAATAAACTTATACTTTAGCCTCAACAACACGTGGTGGTGGTTATGCTATTGAATTGTAGCTTATATGACACGTTTGTAGGTTTAACATCAGCGCCATCTATTGATTACTTACTTAATCCAGTCAACAGATATCGCCATCTGTTAAAATCGTTTGGAGTTAACAGAAAATTATTGTGAATGTCAAATAATAGACAAATAATTTGCAATAAAATAATATTGCGACTATAAATTAAGATGTAAGCTATCCTATCTTTCAAGTTGGATCAAACTGCACACGGTGTGCAAATTTGATTAAAATCGGTTAAGTAGTTTAGGAGTCCATCGCGGACAAACAACGTGATACGTAATTTATATATATTAAGATTTGTACATTTTTGACGAATTACAAATATTTATTTATATAATGTAGTAAAAGCTATTCTAATCAATGATTCTAGTTTATTTCTTATAATTTTATGTTTCCAATTAAATACTAGAACGTACATAACAAAACAATATCGTTTTTTGAAATAGTTTTCTAACAACATACATTTTTATCAGCCCCCGTACCAAACACTCCATCGATAAATCAACAAGCTATGAAGGTAGTAATTTGCGCGACCCCTGTATATACGACACACGCGTGTTTTAACGATCGTTCTTCGGCATGTCTTTATCAGCGCTACATGAAAGTGACGAGTGAACTGTGAACTATTATTACTATTCTTGTCTATGTACGGTGGCTAGGAACAGATAGACTCGCCCATCTGGCCGTGCCAGGTGCCACATTATCGCTCGCTTGCTCAGTATTCATTATGTTCATTAAAGAGTTTGAGTTACAAAAAATTTCCTTTTTTTAACTTAGTACCTCAAACAAGCAAACAATGTTTTTAGAGGGGGGAGAGGTCGTATCTCCCGGTAGGTTGTAGTTCCGGCACCTCTATTTCTAGAAATCGAGCACTTGATTTACATATGTAATATCTAAATTTGAAGCGATCTATTTGAAAAGTGTAAGTTATTTCATTTTCGTAATTAAATAAGTTTAGGACGCGGTCGAGGATCGAACCCGCGTACTGTTCGTCAGAAGTTCGACGCTGTACCAACTAATCCAATAATCATCTTGATAGGTATTAAAAAGCAGGCTTTGACAAATTGTGGTAAACGTCAAAAATTATTTTGAGTATATATAGTACATGTGAAGTGTATTAATTGTGAGGTCAGTTCATATACCTACCTACCTACCGGGGACTATCTACAATAACAACGTATCTCTGACATGCACAACAATATCGTGGATACTGACAATGACAGCAGCAGTGAGTGTATAGTTTGGCAAACATAACTGAAGCTGTGAAAGGAATGCGGTCGAAAACATTCGATATTGCCACGTTCAACTATGAAAAAGCTAAAGTGCTAAGTATGTAGTGATAATAATTAGAATATTGACTTTTTATTATTAACAATATGTCAATAATGATTGAACGTTAGTTCTCTAATGTGCTTGTTTCATTGGATTTTGTCTATTAACATTATTTTTTCAATTTATGAATATTAAAAGATGAACACTTTTCCATATATGTTATGGGTTTCCTTCAAGCCGGCAACGTCGTGAGAAAATCATAATTACCACGCCCTCCTACTAACTCAATTGGTGAATATTTATCGAAATGCCGTTGCTAAGTAACCACCTGACTTCCTATTGGCAAGCGCGTGCGTGTGTTCTTCCCTGTCACTTCGACAATTTACAGACATTGATTATCCAGTGGCGTTAATAATGTCAGTAGTTACCTTCGTATTTTCAGTTTTACTTGGTATCTTATTATTTCGTATCCATATTGAATTCAAGTACGATTTTTAACATTATTTGTTTTTAAAAAAATAGGAACCGTGTTTTGAAAAATACCTTACCTTTAAAGCAAAGCATAAATCAGTTTCTATATATAATTATAATTATTATTTTTAAAACTTTTATACGTACGCCATTGGTACGTTTATGACAGATATCGGCCATGTTTCCTCACCCTTTACCGATGCCGCATATCTTCAGATAGACTTGCCAAACTATACTCCACCAAAAATCGTGGAGGCAGCAAAAATATCCTCCTCAAAAATCCTACCAACAAAATCAAGAGCCACATACGAACGAGCATATGAAGAATTTCTTAATTGGATAAAAAGAAGAAGAATTAAATATTCAGTTTCACAAAATGTCCTTCTTACATACTTGGATCATTTATCTAACAAAGTAAGACCAAATACATTGTGGTAACAATACTCTATGTTGCGCACTACTTTCTAAGTAAATCACAATGTAGATGTTGCTAAATACCTGAAAGTTGAGGCATTTTTTTAAAGAAAAAATGACGAATATACCAAAGAAGTCAAACGTTTTAAGCACCCACCAAATAAGTGCTCCTGGCGATCAGGTTATGTTTACCGAGGTGAGTTTGAAACAATTTCCTTCTTAGGTGTTTTACTAAGAGGCACTTGTTAATTTTTAGGTTGTTTTCGGAATTTCGGGAGCATGTCGCAAACAAGAATTGGTGAGAATTACTGTGGATGATATAGAAGATCTGGGCTCTGCTGCTATAATTAACATTCATAATACAAAAAACAAGATTGACAGAAAGTTCAATATTACAGATTTATTTTATCAGAAATACAAAGAAAATGCAGAATTAAGACCTGCAACACATGAAAAGAGATTTTTTCTCAACTACAAACATAAAACATGTACCAAGCAAGTAGTAGGAATAAACAAAATAGGTTCTGTACCTAGCTCAATTGTAAAACGTTTGAAACTTGATCATCCAGAAACATATACTAGTCATTGTTTCTGAAGATCATCAGCTGCAATTCTGGCAGATACAAGAGGAGATATTACCACTCTTTAGAGACACGGAGGATGGAAGACACCTGCTGTTGCTGAGGGGTATATCAATGACTCACTCACAAACAGGATGAATGTTGCATCTAAAATTGTATGTACAATGCTTGCAACATCTGAAGATACAGTCACCAATAAATCCAAAACCATCATATTACAAGCAATAGATTCTCTCATAACATCCAAGAAAATATAGAATCTAATCTTCCACACAAACCACTACAATTTACAAATTGCAGCAATAACAATTTTACCTTTAATTTCTATAATAATGCAACCAATTAATAATTGTAATTACCTACCTATACCTACTTGATTTTTGGTTCTAACAATAGTTATTGTTACTTTTTGAAATAAACTATGTTGACTTTAATTGTAATATTTTGTGTACTAATATGTCAGATGTTGATTACACATTATTTGGTGAAATTATCACGTGGTAGTAGTAAAAATATACTATAACATTTTTGTGGATTTGTTAAAAACTTATATCATATCCTTCTGTATCAGGATCATCCTGTTCATCATCAGCGCCTTCTCCTTCGTCGGCACCGCCTTCTTCGTCACTTTCAACTACTATCACATTATCGTCGTCATGATCCCTTTGACTACTTGTAGGAACTTGACACTCTACGTCTAAACAACTGTCACTAACAGTACCTGCTTGCTGTAACATAAAATTCAACTATTGAGTAAAGAGGAGATCTATTAGCATTCCCTGCTAATTATAATAATCGACTAGATATGGAAGACACTTATTTGAAAAACTATAGAATAGAAAATAAGAATCTAGAGAGACTACTGGATATAAGAGGGACACTTACCTAAACTAAGCATTCCTAAAATTCCTCCAGGAAATAGTTCTAAAGGAGCTACACTAGTCTCCGAGACTTTCCTCAGGAACTAAGTAGAAGTAAGTGGACACAATAGATTTTTTAGGTCTCAATTGGAATGTCACCCCAATATACATACATCGGTGTGTGGAAAGGAACAATTTTGCCGGCAAAACGTAAAGAATGGAGTACGTACCGTTCAAAGGATGAGTCTAGACTCAAGAATGGCGTAGTTGGCGTCTAGGAGAGTTAGCGAACATGTCACGAAAACTCGGATTGTTCCTGTTCTGATTCTGACGCATAGTAAAGTAGTTCTAGACAGTCGCTTGGCGCGGAGGGGCCTTAAACAGGATAACAAACTCAAGGCTGCATAAAAGAGAGGAAACACGTGAGTAGGGAGAAGCTAGACACTTTTGAAACTGAAAAATATTAACTAAGTTCGACCAGTAACATTTTGAAACACCTAACCAACCCAGCAAACGCACTGGAAAATTTCTGGAAAAGATCAACCATTAAAGCAATTCACATTTTGAACCAACCAATACAAAATTCCAGTAAGTACAAACGAAGTATAAATTAAATTACTAAAGGAATTAATTATTCACCTGAATCCTCGATCGCTTGGTCTGCTGCTGAGTTTTGTTCGGATCATCTGACTGACAACTATCCATGTCGGCCTCTCTTTGTCTCTTGTGTCCAGCCTGCGAAGTGGTAACAGTATTAGAGCTGCTACTACTAGTAGTAAATTTTAATGTATATGAAGATCGTTTATGTATATACCTGTTGTTTAGGTGGTACCATAATGGCACTGGGACTCTGACTAGTAGGAAGTACAGCAACAGTTCTTAACTGTGCAGACATAGGTCTAATACTGGCCAAAGGAGATTCGCCGCCGCTTCTCCATGGTTGGATCGGGACAGACTGTGTTTGAGTGTTAGTAGAATGTCCTGAAAATTACAAATTGAGATAGGATAGTAATTGTGAAATCATATTTTGCTTATATTCGTTTAAATCCTTCAAGAAAGACTTCTAGGATATAATATGTGAAGACATACAGATTTGCGTCGCTCGCTGTAAACGTATACGCCTCAATGTTCACGAGCCAATAATTTCAAAACGAAGCTCGCATCAAAAGTTCACTGGTCAATCGAACCAAGAGTAGAAAGCAGAAATAACGACCAATTCTGTATGCAACTGTGAAATTTTAAAGCATGGTTAAAAATTAAACAATCCGCTAACTCCATTTTACTATTCTTTAGGCATTATAAGCTTTAAAATATTAACGGAAAACATTTAATTTTAGACGATACCTGTTAAAATTTAAACCCCACTCTTGACTATGGATTAATATGGTAAATATATCTTAGATGCAGACATTCAATTTTAAACCAAAGGTTACTCTGTATAATTCACCATAATGAAGTATTAATGTTCTACAATTGGAGAAACTACTAGTAATAAACAAAAAGTTTTATTCATATTTGTAATTTACCTGCCATTGGTTTGATGTCAGCAGTAGGGCGTTCAGTGGAAGATTTTTCAGTTGTACTTGAACTTGTGCTCGGTTTGGATCCTTGTTGAAGTCCAAGTTGTCTCTGTAACTGTGAAATTCTTTGAGTTAAATTTTCGACTTCCGTTGTATGTTTCAAATGTTCCTGTTGTTTTTCTTCCAAAATATCATCTCGTTCTCGTTCTAAAGCTGCTATTTTTTCAAGATATTCAGCTATTTTAGTTGAATCTTCATTGGAATGTTCTCCGCCGTCAGTTTTTGATGAACTATCTTGCCGTCTAACTTCTTCTTTGAGGCTGTTATTCTGTTCTGTCAAACTTACTATCCTCTCTTTTGCTTTTATGAATAAAGTCTTAAATCTCTCCTCTTTATCTTGGCTGGTTTGTTTCAGGGTTTCTATTTCTTTTTTGAAATGATCAATTTGGTCTGTTGTCGAAGTTATTTCGCGATTCATGTTTTCCACTTGTTCTTTGTGGTTAGCTTCCAGTTGGTGAACTTTCTCTTCTAATTCGGAGCACTGATTTTGTAAAACCGTTTGTCTGTCTACGCTAGAAGTTTGATCTGTCTTATATTGCTCATTTTGTTGTTTCAACGTATCCAATTCTTTACTTTGTTCTTCGTATTGTATTTTGTACTTTTTAACGATTTTTCGGATTTGCGCCAGATTATTTTTTAAATCGGATATTGTTACATCTTTACCAGCAGTATCCTCGGTGAGAACGCGATTTTCTTCTTTAAACTTAATAATTTCGGCACTTTGCTGATCAACGGTACTTGTTAATTGCGTTACTTGAGCTTGCATATTCGAAACATCTTCACGTAACCTAACAACATTTATTGATTAGCAAATAAATGAAAATATGTAGTTTTTAAAGCCCAACTTTAATAGAGAACTTTCCATTAATTAATCAATAATCATTTAGTTACGATCAAAAAAACTCAATCCACCATAATAAGTTTTTAAAGAATATCTCCAAAGTACAACAAACCAGCTGACGTCATAAAGTATGATTTGGTTTAGCTGTACTGTTTGCGTGCCACATAGATCATAGGACAGCAGAAAACGATAAAGATACGTTGATCCTCTTACAGGTATCCCAGGGCCTGGATTGTAAATCTTAATTAGGATATTGTCTACAACCATCGTCGTCGTCGGATGAAAATACGAAACGTTAAAGAAATTTTGGACGCCAACTCATTCTTTATTACCCTCTTGAATAAGTAAAGAGTCAGGTGATAAGAAAAATCCATTTTGTTGTTTGGGTAACTAAAGTATTTATTTCATATTTTGAGCTCACCTATAACGCCCCTCAACGTACTTCTATGTCAGTGAAGTAAATGCTGTCGCAGTGTTTAGGAAGAATTGTCGTAGTGTATAGGAAGAATTTTCGTAGTGTGAAGGAAGAATTATTTTAGTGTCAATAAAGAACTGGTGTCGTGGTGTAAAGGAAGAAATGTCGTAGTGTTTAGGAAGAATTGTCGCAGTGTACAGGAAGATCTGGAGTTGTAGTGAAAAGAAAGAACTGGGGTCGTGGTGTAAATAAGTGGAGTCGTAGTGTAAAGGAAGAACTGGGGTCGTAGTGTGAAGGAAAAACTGGATTAAATGCCTTAAAAATATATAAAGAGAAGTAAGCCAGAGCAACACTACACTAAGAGTTTTGACAGGTGTCCTAACAGGTCACTGCTTCCCAAATGGGCACCTCAAAAAACTCAAACTAGCGGAGCCAGAAGAATGTAGATTCTTTAGAATGGAATATGAAACCTCCATTTATATACTTGAGTATTGCATAGGAGGACGCAATGTCTCGGAAACTGCTGAAAAGAAGAGATACCGTTACCTAAACTGAAGTCTGCGAATATCTAAATTCCTTCAGGAAATGGGTCTAAAGGAATTACTAGTCTCAGATTTTCCTCAGGAACTAAGTAGAAGAAATAGGGCACAATGGATCTTTTAGATCTCAGTGAATTTCAAATACATACAA
Source organism: Lochmaea crataegi (assembly GCA_947563755.1). Taxonomy (NCBI): domain Eukaryota; kingdom Metazoa; phylum Arthropoda; class Insecta; order Coleoptera; family Chrysomelidae; genus Lochmaea; species Lochmaea crataegi. The sequence continues at coordinate 117,943,660 of OX387422.1, read as the reverse complement.
CAGGCGCATTTTGACGAAAAGCATAGACATTTTATTGTATAATAGTAAAATACTAAAAATGTACCTTGATATTTCTTCCTGCTGTTGATTATTTTGACTCCTCAAATTCTTCAATTGTTCTTCCAATTTAATCTTGTCTTGCTTGAAATTATTAACGTCGTCGTTTAGTTTGGTTACATTGGCCCTCTCGATCTTCAATTGTTTAGCGAGAGTTTCACGCTCCGTTTGCAGTTTCTTCCAATCCTCCGGACTAGTCCGATTCGTTTTCTCTATCAACATATTAGCCCTTTGCCTCCATCTTGTACATCCCGCGCGCAACGATATATTTTCGCTCTGCAGCTGATCCGCTTTCGTCGTCAATTCTCTATTCTTTTCTTGCAACGGTTCCATTTCGGTTTCGAACCTATCGGATTTGCTGCGCAACTCGGTGATTTGCGCTACCAACGTATCCCTTTCTTGTCTCAAAGATCTGTTGCTGTCGGTAATAGCGTTGAGAGTTTCTAATTTTCTTAGGACTTCGGCATGTTTAGCTGCTGATATTACAGATATTTCCGTCTTCTGTCTTTCGGTTTCGATAGCAGCTTTCAGTTCTTCGAATTCCTTATGCATCATATCGTACTGGGACTTTAGTCTTGAATGTTCAGCTTCAACAATATCAGCCTTACTAACAGCGATGTCTTTTTCTTGTCTTAAATACTTTATAATCTTTAATAATTGATCGGAAGATTTTATTTCGTCTTCGGTGAAAGATCTGTTAAAGGAAGAATCTCCCATTGATACGTTTTGTGGTTCGGTTATCAAGACTTGTAAAGTCGCTAATTGAGTGTTAAGAGCTTGTATTTGGTCATACAACAAACTATTTTGATCGCCCATATTGGCAAATCGAGCTTCAAGTTCCTTCTTTTCGTTTATAAACAACTGCTCTCGTGCTTCCCAATCTGTTTTTGATTGAATCAAACCAGTAATCGCGTTCTGCTTTTCGACCTCTACCGCATTCAATTGATCTAGAGTTTTATTCAATTCTTCTTTCATCGTAGTAAGCGCTTCTAGATCCACGGAATGCAAAGTGACTTCTCGGGCATATTTATTTTCGGAAGCTTTAAGCTGTTCTATTAACTGTTTATTTTCTGATCTAGCATTTTCTAGTTGCTCTTTAGCGGTCCTTAGATCCATGTTTCTAATATTAAGTTCCTCTTGTAGCTGACTGGATTTACTTTTAATATTAGCATTTGAAATGTCTTGATCGTCCAATTGAATTGATAGTTCGCCTTCTAGTTCGGCACATTTTTCTTCCAACATTTTAATTCGAGATTTATATTTATCCACTTCTTGCATTAACAATTCGTTGTTGTCAATAGCGTCTTTTGCTTGTTTTTCCGACGCTTCCGCTATATTGAAATACTCATCAGAAGCAACTTTTGCGGTCTTTAGTTTTTTCTTTAACGATTCTATTTCGGCTTGTAAATCGGCTTGTTGTTGTTCTAATTCTCTAACTTTACGGGTCTCTGCGCTACTATCTGGTACCGAAAACATTCCACTCTTCAATTTCTTACTCAACTCCTCGTTTTGAGACACTTTTATTATGAGTTCTTCCCTAACTTCCGCTACTTCTTTTCTGAATTTTTCTGCTATTTCTTTCTCTTCATCCATTCGTATCTGCATATTTTTATTACCGACAGACAATTGATAAGCTAGATTTCTAAAATGATCTTGTTCTTCTTGTAAGCGTCTACGTAACGCAGCACATTCTCTGTGCGCCTCATCAAGTCTAGATTCTAATCTCAATTTACCTTCAGCGTCTGTTCTTTCTAAAGTTGCTTTAATTAATTCTATATTGGATTTGATAAGATGTTGTTCGTGTGAATTTCTCTTCATAGCTTCTCGCTCTTTCAACAGTCTTTGTTCGGCATCTTTCAGTAGCGCGTTTTCTTTTTCTAAATTTCCCAGCATCACTTCTGCTCGAGATAGTTTCGTTTGGCTTTGGAGTGTTTCATTTTTCAAATATGTAGCGGCTTGTTCGTGCTTAATTATCGATTCACTGTAGATTTTGTTTTGTTTTTCTAGCGCCGTGATTTGTTTTTTGTAAATTTCCATATTATTATGTAAAACTTTGAATTTTTCTTCGTTTAAATCCGCGTGGGAGCTTAGCTTGCAGTTTAATCGCGTAATTTCCTTAACTTCACCTCGCATGTTTTCTAACTGTTCGAGCAATATTTTTTCGTTTGCAGTTTTTTCTTTACGATACGTTTCGTTTTCTTCTTTCAAGTGGTCGACTTGTTTGGTTAATTTTTTAACTTGCGCTTCGAATTCTTGTACTTTCTCTTCCAATTGCGTTTCGGTTTCTGTTCGGATTCTAGGTTCTCCATTTTCTGACGTGTCCATTACATGAATTTCTTCTCCAGTCGTTTTAACGACTTGCATGTACAAATTTTTATACATATCCTTTTGATTGCGGAGTGTAGCCATCATTTTAATTTGTTTATCACGTTCTTCAAGTAATTCGTTCTGTGATTGGGCCAAATCTTCTAATTTGCTTTTTAGCGCGGCAATCGCTGCTGGATCGAGACTTTCGACTTCTTCCTGACGTTCAGAAAGTACTCTAACGAGAACTAACAGCTTCAGATTGTTAGCTTGTAATTCGGATATATCATTGAATGTTACTAATTTTTTGCTAATAATATCGGCGGAATTAACACTATCACTTAAATCGTTATCAGTTGAAGTTGCCGAGGATGCCACTCGAGAATTTTCCACTTCTTGTAATAAAACCACAACTTGTCTTGATAAATCACCAACTTCTTTTTTTAATCTCCCATTTTCCCTGCTTTGTACTCCCTCACTTTTCTTGCAATCGGCGTTTGCATCACGAAGTTGTTGAACTTCATTTAACAATTGCTCATTAGATTCTTTCAAAGTATCTATTGCATTTAAGCTGTTACTGTAATCCTCGCGTAATTTTCTTAATTTTGGGAAATTTCCTTCCGTTTCCCTAATAATTGGTACAATGTAGCTTTCCAGTCTAGCGCATTCCTCCTCTTTTTTCGATAACTTATCCGAAACGGTGACATAACGGGAGTACAACTCGGAATATGACATGCCCACTTTGGACATTTTTGATGTAGAAGCACTCGGTGACAGCATACCTAAACAAACAAAAAAGAATATATACAGTGACTAGAAGCCAAATGGAATAAATACTGTACATATTTATAAAAAATTCCGAAACACGTCAAATTTAAATTATAAATTGACATTCTTCAACGTGAAAATGCGATTCCTACCTTCAACCCCCTTCGAATAACAGGTACAACCCCTCATTTTTTAAATGGGAAGTATAGGCTTGTGATATGTCGTTTGGAAGGTCTCTTCATTCTCTATTCAAATATGTTCTCGTTTTCAAGTTTATTGCAACAATTAAGATTGAATACAATCAAAAACTAAAATGTAAAACACTAAAAAGAACTATGAATGTCAATGAAGTAGATGTTCAAAATGTTCACCGCGAACGTCTTGGCAACATCCTAATCTTAAATAAAACTGTATTCTAAGATTATTCAACATATCAGGCGTGATCGACCTAATCGCAAGCGTTATTCGTTCTTTTAAGTCATTTAAATCAAAAGGTTTAGTTTTGTACAGAATGCTCTTCACATATCCCCATAAAAAGAAATCTAATGATGTAAGATCAGGTGATCGCGCTGGCCATTCTATCGACCCTCGCCTCTCTATCCACCGATTGGGAAATATTGCATCGAGGTACTGCCGGACTTTGCATTGGTAGGTGGTGATCCATCCTGCTGAAACCATATCCTATTCACTGGAATGGTTTCCAACAATCCCTGCCCAAACATTAACCTTTTGAGGGTATTGCGTGTGTTCTTCTCTCATCCAGTGAGGATTTTCCATTGTCGGCATTGGCGGAAATTTTGCCGTTTAGCATGACCGTTTAGTGAAAAAGTGCACTCATCAGAAAATATTACGTCTCCTAATTGGATGATATTGTTATCCAGCATGTCCATCATTCACTTACAAAAATAACTTCTATCAAAATCGTCTTCCATCAGTTTCTGAGTAGGTATCATTTTATAGGGATGCATTTTATTTTAATATGTTTACTATCGATGCATGGCTGACATTGAATGTAGTAGATGTGGGTTTTCCTCAAACTCAAGCATCATATCTAATTTGTTTACTTAATTACAGTTACCTGTAAATAATTGTCATATTAGTAAAGCGTGATTTATAGCTATATGCCCCGACAAACATTGAATTACACTTCTAAAGTAAACAGGGTTGGTATATCTGTTAAGAGTTATTTTTTGACATATATCTAATTTGATTTCATCACTCATTGAATTTGGCAGCTGGTTTTTTTATCTGCCATACATGACCTAACTCGCGAAACTGCTTCTCTATTTTACTAATTGTTCCTTGGGATATAGGTGGTAAATCAGGATATTTCTCAAGAAATAGGCGAGTTATTTCCTGTTTTGTTCAGGTTTTATCTCCGTAACCAATCAATTGTCAGAATTAAAGTTAACAAATTTCAAACTAAAATTATAATACTGACACCTTAAATGTCAACTTATGTATAATTACCAAACAATTTGCCAATGAGTTTTAAACCAACTAACGTTGCCACGGAAATTCTTTCAAGTATTTTTAATGGATACCATCTAAAAAGCACATTGCTTTGATGTTTGCTTACTTTCTTATTATCAAGACCAAAACGGGAAATAAGTTTTGGGTATATTGTAACAAGTTTTGAGTATATTATAGCGAATTTCGGTTGAACTTTATACTATTTTATTCTATCTTAATTGTTGCAATAAACTTGAAAACAATAACATTTTTGAGTAGAGAATGAAGAGACCTTTCAAACGACATATCACAAGCCTACACTTCCTACTTGAAGATGGGGATCGCATTTTCACGTTGAAGAATGTCTATTTATAATTTAGATTTGACGTGTTTCGGGATTTATTATAAATATGTACTGTAACCGAAATAATGAATTTATTCCGTTTGGATTTTACACACTGTTTAAGAATAAGATATAGTAGAAAGTACAGAGCTCTGACACAACAGGTTGCAGTGCCCCTCGTACAATAAAATAGATCATCAATTAATCAACATTCAAATGTAGTTTATCAAGTAACAGTAGAGTCAGTGAATAGTTACAAATCACTTTAACAATATTGAGTAGATATGTTTATCAACAAAGCATGCACATTTTTTTGTCAAGAAATATTTTACATTTGAATTGTAAATTATCCTTCATTGGATATTGCAAAATTTTAATTCTACCCTGTTAAAGGAGTCAGTCCTTTTCAGGGTTTGATTGAATGAAAAGCATGGATTGAGGGTCGCTGTAGGGACAGCTGTGGCTGTGCACCCAAAGGATGGCCATGGAAATTAAGATGCAGAAAAAAACCACAGAAAACCTGCATCTACATCCCGGGGAAGGAAAGGAAAGGAGGGTGAAGTATATGTCCGAAGTTAGGAGATGGGCGAGAAGCTAAAGTATGCCCTGTTGCCCTGTCCTTGGACGGAGCAATGGTGATTGTTGGAGGCGGGTATGAGATATCAGAGAGCCTCAATTACCGTTCTACGGGAGGATGGGAGTGCATTCATCAAGACAACGCAGGATAACTCGAGATTTTTTTGGACATCCGTAGGGAAGACGAGTGGCATGGGAGGATTTTGTCAAATTATGGTAGCGGTTTCCTCGGGTTTTGAGGATGGGAATTACCTTTTCGGGTATTTTGAGTCGTATGTGGGGTGGTCACCACCACACTTCCTGCAGGAAGGTTTTTTGGCCTTGTTGTATTTGTTGGATCTGTGTTCGGGACTACCACAGTTAGGACAGATGTAAAGCTTGGCTTTACAATCGGTGACGGAGTGGCCTAATTTTTGTATATCGGTACAATATTTTGGGACGGGTGGAAGTGGATTGGCATTTGAAATTTCACATCTGTGATTAAGGCCGCAAAGGAAGATTCCTTTGAAAAGTACCTGATGAAGTTGTTTTTCAGAGTTTGTGATGACTCTGATTAGGGAGATTGGAGAGTTTGTAGCTTTGGAGGCGAGTTTATTTGGAGATCTTTGAGAAGATCAAAGATTTCTTCATTGGAAATGTTTTCGTCAACATTGGAGATGACAAAAGATGAGAAGTTTGGGGTGTTGCTTTTAGCTGGAGTGTTTTTCCTGGAGGCAAAAGTTTGTTGATGGAGAGCTAAGCATACCACTTTGTTATCTCCTATGGCATTTTGGATTTTTAAATGAAGAATTTTAGGGCAAACGTTCCTCGGAATCTTGAGGAGGGCTGTGCAGTTTCAGGTAAGAGATTTGGCCCCTTGGAATTTCGTTTCTGTTCAGAAGGATGAATAGTTCCTTCTGAGAGCAGAATTTAGTTGGAGTTGGGAGGTTTCGTAAGTTGAGGGTTTGAAGTGCAGTTGTTGATGGTGATAAAGTGTTGTAGGAAGAAGTCCGTACTGAGGCTGCTTCGTCGATTTGGATGAGAATGGGTGCTTCGTGGACTGAGGAGGCCTGGGAGGATCGGGAAGAGTGAATTGTAGAAGAGGCAGGAGACGTTGCTGCCTGGGCATATGAAAGAGATTTGGATTTATAGAAGGATTTCTTGAGGACATCTAAGATTGTTTTGAATTGGGATGCTTTTTCTGGAGGGAGTTCCAGCATCATCTGAGGTTCTAGTTGAGAAAATGTTTGGATACGAGATTCTAGGTCATCTAGGTCGGGTAGTGGAACCGGGGTTTCCATAAACGGGCGTGGTTTAGGTGAGGGCGTCTCCAAGAGTTTGGAAGATTTTTTTGAAGATGATGATGGTGTTTTAGAAGTTGTGGGAAGTTGAGGAAAATCCTCGTCTGTGTCGTCGTCTTTCTTTATTCGTTTTGATCTTGTACGGGGCATGGTGAGGATGGGATAGGTTTCCTTACCATGGGTTCACTTTTCACTTGGTGGCACCTGTCTAAGTACTAGACTGGTTTCTGAAAAGAAACCAACTCTAGGTGCTGTTTTTCGTTGGTTTGTTGAATTCATTGGTCAAGTCCTGGTCTATTTGTCAGACCGCGGCGGGTAACAGTGTGAGCCAGTAACCGTTAATTTTGCCACGTGCCTGCTCGTAGTAAAAACGAGTGAAGCATGCAAAGTGATTTGTAAGCAAAAATGATGTTTTGATAAAAATGCCATGACAATTAATTAGTATCAAGTTGAATAATAATATAAACTTGAACAAGGGCAGCTGGTGCTGAACAGAGTTCAATATAACAATGTTAAGGTGACCTGCATGGCAGGAGCTCACCAGGGTATCAAGCTTGCAAAAAGAGGGTCAGAGGATACACTTCCTGAACCGAGACTGATTTTTAGTATATCAACAACCATAAAAAAATATCCAATTAATATTATACCTCAAGAAAAAAAATGAAAGCAAACAAATATACAAAATTGCACCTTTAAGAATGCATTAACATAAATATTAATGATTGTTCATTTTTATACACATAAATAGCAGGTTCAATGGCAGAAATATCTAACAATACCCAGTGCATTTTACCCAACCAAAGAAATTCAAGTTTACAGTGAGATGTGGACCAAATATGCAGTTTCAAATACAAAAATATTTAACATACCTTCACTATTAATACCGGGTTTGGAATTTTCTAGAAGTTTGTTAGCAGTTTCAAGTTCTTTTTTCAATCGTTCAATACATTCATTTTTTTTCAATATTATCTCCTCGTTTGCTAATTCTGCTTCTTTATTTTTGGTTTCTAGTTCCCCGTATTGGTCAGTAGCAGTTTTTAATAGTTGTTGAACCTAAAATACAATTGAATAATTTACAATTTTTTATTCAAACCACTACAAAAACTTTTACCTCTGTTAAATCCTCTTTAAGCTCATCAGAATGCTGTTGCAATTGTTCATACATGGATTTATAAGCGTTGGCCATTTTAGCCTTTGCATCCATTTCATAAACATATGATTCATTCATCTTGGCATCTACTTCTCTTTGATTCACCATCTTTTGTGAAAGTTCATCAATTTTAGTTGTAAGGTTAGTATTAAGATCGGTAAGTGATTTAATCTGTTCTGTAGCCACTATTAATTCTTGGGTCTTTTGGGACAGTTTGGTTTCCAATTGTATGCACAGAGAAGTATTATCTCTTCTCATATTGAGCAGTTCTTCTGTCCTTTGATTAACTTCTTGAGTTAAACTATCAACTTGACTAGAGAGCAGAATTCTTTCTTGTTCTATTCTCTTCTCACGATATTCTATATTTAATTTTAGTGAAGCTACTTCATCAATCTATAAAGACACAAAACATAATTTCACAAGGTCTAATAAGTCACAAATTGACCACCAATTCAAAAAAACACCTAGACACATATTTCAGACTTGCCTCTAAAAACAAAAGTGTATCACCAACAACTGCAACTCAAACATAAACTTTACTAGATCAAACAAAGTACAATATTAGAACATAAGAAGCAGTGTTAATCTAAGAACAGTAGCAATGAAGACCACAAGTGGTCAAAGAAGCCTGTTTGCCTAGGGCGTCAGGATTTATAACAAGCTGCCTATCACACTAAAAACGATGGGAATGGAGATCTTTAAAAGACAGTTAAAGCAAATGATATTTTCTACTAGATTAATGGCCCTTCCATTAATAGACATGCAAAACGTCTGTCGCCAAAGTTGTTGCGGGGAAATTATTTTGATAGGGCGTTAATGAAATTTGAATAGAGTATAAATTTATAAAATACCTGTGCTAGAGCTTCACATTTAGCATTTATTGCAGTTTCTAGTTGTTTTGTTAATGAGTTCAGATCAGCTTGAAGCCTCTCAATTTCTCCATTGCGTCTATTTATCATTCGTAAATGTTCATCTTTTTCATCAACAGCTTGGTTGCGCTGGTGTCTATATTCAGATGCTTCAGCTTCCAATGTATTACATTGTGTATGTAATTTGTTAACTTCTGCAGTCAACTTTGAAAGTTGGACTTCATGTTCATTGATTGTGTTTGCTGCTACATCTAGTTTAGCTTTTAAGGATTGACATTCCAATTTAGATTTTTCCACTTCAAGCGCTGCATCTGAGACACTTTTTTCTAAAAATATTGAAAATTCTAATTTGCTAATATATCAATATATTACAATAAAGTTTTATAATTTGATGTAGGATGGTGATAAGGAAAGAAATTGGTATTAAAATTACTTTGTGGATATTTTAACAAATTTCTGCGAATATTCAAGCTGATCTATTTTGAAAATTTCTAATAAATACTTTAATACATCTAAAGACTACTTAGAGGTTTTTTTTACATTATTTAGTAAGTATCGACTGAGCCATCATTTATATAATGTATGTTTACTGGGGTGACATTCACTGAGACCTAAAAGATATTGTGCCCATTTCATTTAATAAATACTGTAATAATTCAATTACCAATTTCACAATTCAACAATAATGTTTTTTCATGTTAAATAAAGTGAACATGAATCAGAATTTTAGACATGTCGATTCTCATAATTATGTTAGTTTCTTTACAGATTAATAGTTACTATAAATTAATTAAAAACAGTAACTGGTTAGGACAGTAGTATATTTATGAGTAAAATTAATTTGTATAGTTTCAGGTTAAAATATCAGTGTACAAGGTCTCTGTGAGGATTAAAAAGCCCCCCAAAAAAGCCATAAATCATTTCGAGTCTTGACCTATCCACAACCGAACAATTAATTCTCATTGACGCAGTGTAGCTTCCGATTGGCCTATGCAAAATTTACTTCAACTGCGAGTCCACACGGACGCTCAGGGTAGGCTTAGTCCATTATTGTTATTTACGAGACATTGTGTTCTGAATAAGAATTATATTTATATCTGTTAGCTGTTGCTGTGATTAAGATTTTAGGTGATTAGAACTATTTTATTGATGAAGACTATTTAGTTGGTAATTATCAAAATTATGGCTTTTTGGCGACCATTCAAAGAGGAAGATATTGTTATAGGTATGTATTTTATAAATATGGACAGGAAATATTTCTCCTTTTATACTGAAAACATGTATTCAACAAATGCAACAAAATTAGGTTCTAATTGTTGATATATGGTATTTTAGAGCCTGAAATAGTTCCATCTGCTAGTAATGATGTGAGCTGCAGTATAGTAAGGCAAACTGAAGAAATTCCTAAACCAAAGGCTAGGAAACAAGTAATTGCAGATTTTCTGCAAAAAATGGGTGTCAGCATTCCAACACAGTGTTCAAAAAAAGATTTGCTAAAATTATTACGAGAGCTCAATTTAAAACCCAAATATGTAATGAATGAATTTGCCAAGCAGCATGGTAATGAAGTGATTCGTTTACCCCCTTATTATTGTGTGTTTAATCCCATAGAGTTAATTTGGTGTAACATCAAACAGGGAATAAGAAAAAAAAAGGTTTCGCCAACTCTATCTAAAAGTGTGATTAAACTTATTAGAGATATTTGATCTGAAGTGAGCCCCGATGTGTGGTATAACTGCGTCAAGCATGTGTAAAAGATGTAGAAGAAACGTATAAAGAATGTTTTCCTGTTCATTCATTTGTCATTGAGCTGGATAACATTAATGCCCGTATTTATAAACAAGACTCAAGGCTAAGCATGACCTTAAGCATTTATGTTTGACTTTCCTTCCATGTAAAATGTGTCAAAGACTAATGCTCAAGCCCGTGCTCAGCCTTGAGTCTTGTTTATAAATACGGACATAAGTGAGGAAGAAGTCTTACCGGATGATTAACTAATGTTTCTACTATTAAGGGTACCTATTATACTTCTTGTAATATTTTCTGACATTTGGCAATCATTTTTTGCAAATTCACAAGTCTGAAGCCGGCTCTGCTTCTACTTATAGATTTCTTTTTCTCGCCGAAAAATTGTGAAACGATGCAAATTAATTTTACTCACAACTATACTACAAATAAATAATATGAATGTAGTTCGCTTAAATGTATCGTAGTCGTGATTAGGGTATGATTGAGTAAAGGTATCAAAAACTCAACTTTCCCCTCTTGCCAGTGTCATTACACTAACTGTTGAAAATATAAAAAATCACTTCATACTTACCTAAATTGTAACATTTGGTTTCCAATAAACCTTTGTTTTTTATTAGGCTATCAACATTTTCATTAACCGATTTTATAATTTTTTTACCCACTTCCTCGGGAACTGATTGCCATTCCTCTTCATTTAAAATACCAGCAAAAAGAAAGAATTCTTCCATTTTCAAGATCAAACAAATACAGACAGTTCAAAGTAACAATTAAGCAGCGAAAAATTCATAACTGAACTAACATATATGAAATATTAAAAAAAAATAACGAGTGATTCATTATTATCCCTATATACTTAAAAAGTTTAGTTAGAATGAAATAGTCGGAGAATTGACAGCATGAAATTAACACATAGAAGGCTGACGGGCGAATCAAATGTTTAATACGTCATTGGGGCGAACGTTGTGCGCTAAGTAGGATAACGCAGGGTGCAGATTTCTGCAATCAAAGACTTTTTTGATAGAATCCTTTCGAAATCAGTAAACAGTAACAAAATATACACAATAAACCCCCACATAGTAGAATAATGCGACTCGCGTGTTAGAGAGTGGGAGACAGTTTTTAGCGACGCCTGCGACCGGCCGCGTACTAAATGAAAAATATGGATAGACGTTTAAGTAATATCAGGCCACTGATAACAATGAGAAGAATTGGCGCTGAATTTAAATAGATCAAATGGCGGCAAATTTAAATAAAGTACTGGTTAATTGCACCTGTGGTTAATTGTTTATTTTTAAATTCGTCAAAAATTGTCAGTATTTACATGTTTGGCTTATCGTTAGAACGTTATAAACGTATTTACACAATAAACATGTAAAAATTGACAATTTTCAACAAATCTCAAAAATTAACTATTTTTACAAAATATCGAACAATATTGCATGGAAAATTGAGAAAATCATTAGTAATGAAAAGGTTGCTAAGCCTCCAAATGGGAAAAAATGTGGAATCAATCAAAACACAAATTATGATAAGAGTATCTTTTATTAATATAATTCATTACATAGTTTAAAAATATTTGATAGTAAAACACAAATTTAATATACCAAATAACACTTGATTATTTTTTTCGTGAAATTTTCAACCAATCAGAATAATGAGCCTCATAATACAGTGAAAACAAAAAACTAGGTATGGAAATAATTTCTTACGTTTTGTATTGAAAGAAACTATGTACTAAATGAATCAATTTCCAATGAAATGAGAGCATCTGTTTTAAAAGATAGGACTTTCAACGTGTGGAAAGGTAATGGAGAAAATTATAAAGAAAATGTGATTAAAACTATGTGGAACGTTACGGTAAAACAAGTACAAGAAAAATTTGAAGGAGTAATTGATGCATTCTCCAGTCCCATATTTTTAGCCGCTCTGAACGCAAGAAATTCAAAAAGAAGGGAACTTCAAATGTTACCGGACAAGAGAAAGGTTAGTGCATCAGCATTTGAAGATACCGTGTACATAGCAAAGATAGAAGCGTAGGATGAAAATACACCGAATGGATTACAAATAAAACAGTAACAATCATCAAGCATTTTTTTTACCAGTAATCGTTTTTGTCTTGCAACAAATTTATTGTGTGCCATTAATTTTATTGGATCTATGAAGTGCTTGTCAGGTTTGCTTTTTAAATACCTTGTGAATTTTCCATTGTTCCCTTTGGCAATTAAATTTACCCCCTTACACCAAAAATATAAACTAATCCTAACTATAAATTTACACATTCGCAATCCTAAATCTGAATGTTGGGAGCAATAAATTGGAGCAAAATTAGTATGTTTCATAAGTTCTTCTACTAAACTTGATAAAATCAAATGTAAATGACACACTCTTGGTATTAAATAGAATAACCTTGACAAACACTCAGACACTAAATATGTGAAGAAAGTTCCAGGTTTTGTCAAATGTGAAGCAGTATATGTCCTGGCTTCAATAAAATCCAAGTCTCGGGAACTATGTCTGAATAATATATTTGCTCGACACTGATTGCCTGTAACTTTATTTAGAAGTTTTTTAGCAACATATCCCGCAACGTAACTGTACAGCTTCCTACACGAGTGCGTTTATAATTAGAGAAGACCGCGGGTACATTTATTTTAATATCCGGGATAAGGGGATGACAACCTGGTAATACTTCTCCAGTTAAAAAGAATCGAAGATTATTTAAAGCTCCCTCACTGAAATCTTCCTCACAGTTAGCCCCTGGTGAATGTGAAGATATAAAATTATTTACTAGTAGAGCTTTAAATGTTGATATCACATTTGAAACATTTGGAGAAGTATCTCGTGCATTATAGCTCCTAATTATTCCAAAGAAGTTTTCGAACGCATCTTGTTGAAACACTCTTAACAATAAAAAATTGTTGGAATTCTTTAATAACCTATTTTTTAGATATAAAAATCCACGTATAGTCCATTTTAAATTTGATAGTGATGGTACAGATTTAAACTTTTTAGTTTTAGTGTCATAAAATTTCATTTTATCCGAAATGATTCGTGTGGTGATACTAGTGTTAATCCTCCCTTTAAAGGCTTACTAGAAGGAGCAGTTTTCTGGCCAGAATTTAAAGAATCAAATAATTCATCCAAGAACAGTATTAATCTCCCTGTGTCTGCAGCTTCAGGTACCAAGTTAACTTGAGCTTCTAAAAAAAATATAATTAAAAACTAAGTTCACATGACATAAAATGCTAGGAGACAGAATGGTAATGTATTCAAAAGATTTTGACTATATTACGTGATTAAAAGTAGATGCTTAATGAGTTTTTGATCAATGTGTCGATAGAACAGAGGTTGTCATTACACAATATACTTCCTAAAAGAGAATGGCTTATATGGCAATTAAATGGTACACTTGATTTTCTTCTAGTAGATAACTAAATTACTTTTTTATTCTGAAATATTTATCATTAACTTGTAAAAGCACAATTACAATACACTATTTAGACTATAGTACCTCAATATATAACCATCTCTATGTGAAGTTGAGATATTTTTTAAGAATTTTGGACAGTTATACAATTACTTTAATCATTAATAAATAGTATGAAAAGTACTTATTCCACTCAACAATTTTCAGCATCAAACTCCCAACTTGGTGTCTGAATACTTGGGTACAGTTCTTTACTTTCATTTTTTTAATTTTGCTTCTTATTACATGCTGATCTGTCAATTTGGGACATATCCGAAGAGGCTCTGCAATATCCAAATTATAAAACTGTTCAATGTGTTCCCATTTGGCAACTCCTTTTTTCTTCCTTATTTTTGTAAGGCATTTGGAAATGTAAATTTTTATTCAGCAAATTATTTCTAATGCCTTTAAATAAGTGAGGGACATCATATAAAGGCACAATCTCTTTATTATTAACAAAAAACCCAAAATATTTATACTCTGTGCCTTCTCGAAAGAAAACTTCTTTGGAGTTTTTAATCAATGATCTGATTGCTGCTGCATTTGGTCCACCTTGATCCAGGGTTGTGATGTTTAAAACAAGCGTTTAAAACATGTTTAAAACACCTGAGAAAAAAACATGTTTTAAACAAGGCTGTTTTAAACTGTTTAAAACATGTTTTAAACTGTTTAAAACATGTTTTTTTTAACATGTCAAACATTTGTTAATCTTAAATTTATTTTTTTATTACTTTAAAAAAACTTTTCAATGCAACTCGGCTTTTTATTAATACATATTTGTAACTGTAACTGACACCTAGTAAAGTGCTTAACAAAAATAAAAATATTCTTTCAAAAATAATATAAAAATAACATAAAATAATATAGATATATTATGCAACATACGAACAAGAAAACTATTCAAAATCAAAACATACTTCATCAATATCAATCGGTGTCTGGAGTCTGGGTATTAAAATGTTTTGAGGTATCTGCCTTCGCGCTTTCTTTTATGTTTAAAACAGTTGTTTAAAACTGTTTTAAACATGTTTTTTTTGCAAGGTGTTTTAAACTGTTTTAAACAAAAAAAACGGTTTTAAACAAAAAAAAACAGCATGTTTTGTTTTTTTTGAAAAAAACGTGTTTTTTATCATCCCTGCCTTGATCACATACTGTAGCAACTACATTTAACCCAATTGCCTGTAGTTCCGTGATAATACTTTTTATAAATTTTTTCAATTTAATGCTGTTTGTTGCTCCATTACTGAAGGTATAACAAATTGGTTGTTTCCATTGGCGGTATACTCCTTTCACCATAAATACATTAATGTGATCAGCCAAATTAGGATACCTGAAGATAAAATTAAGGAATATGTTAATTTTACAAAGCATAGTAAGCAAGTAAGTAAGTACGTTTATTCATCTCTTAGAATTATACATGCAGTATACAAAATTACTTCCATGAATACCCATGATAATTCTATTTATTAATTGTGATTAGGTATTCTTTTATTTTTTTCTTATAGTTGGTAGGTACATACACAAAAGTTGTCTGTTACTGAACTTTTTAAGTAAAATTTAGCTGTTTCTATATAACTGTATATTCTTAAAGAACTATTAGGTATATGTATTATTATTACCTGTCTGTCCCATAGTCTTCTATACCTTCGATAATATCCGACTTTTGTTTGTATTGAACATTTGTAGCCAAATACATCTCATCAAAAATTAAAATGCAGTTTCTATCTTTTACTGTTATCTTTTGAATCCCCTGTTTCATACTGTCAAACATAACTTTGTTAATACCAGGGCTTAAGGGTATTTTATTCAACAAAGCAGTTAATGACCGTTTTGATGGCAATGAAAACATTTTAGATAGCATTCTGTATCCCTTTCCACTGCTCTTAAACAATGTCAGTGCCAAAATTTTCTCCTCCTCGGTAAATCTTCTACCTTTGGGATGTTTGGTCTGCAATCGAATTTGTGACATGATAAATGTGTAGGTTGCAGAATTAACATGTGTTGCCAACTTTTTAAATTGTCCAGTTTCAGACAATGTACTTGCAAGGGAAAGTCTTTGTCGATAATCAGCTACCTTCTTGGTTAGTTTTGCAAGTTTATTGCTGGAATCAATTACTTTCCTATGCAGTTTTTTGTCTTTTGGTGTCAGAGAATTTTGTCGTGTAACTTGGAAAAAATTTAAAATGTTCTGTCTTCTTAGCGAGCCTAAAAACAAATTAACACCATTACTTGAAAACTGTCCTGTTAAAATTCAGAAGGCATAGTAAACTTAAAAATTGAACTTAATGCCTTTCATAAATTAAAAAAATATGGTGTGTACATAAATTATACATGTACTCTATACTTACTTCCAGATGAAACCCTTGATTGTTGTCAGGTTCATTTTCCACATCGCTATGCACTTCCACAAAACTATCTTGCACCTTAGTATCAACAAAACTACAGCTCTTAGATGTCGATGGCTGGTTTATATCTATCAATAATTATATTTTTTGTTGATACAAAACAACTTGTTTTTCATTTTATTATCATCAATCATTACCTCCAATATCAACAAACTTTTTAAACTTTTTTGATGGAGATTCCTGTAAGTCGGCATTAGTGTCACTACCTGAAAGAAAAAAAGTTAAATAAGTTAATAGTATGTAGTAAATATTGACCTCAAGTATTTATTTACTTACTTACCTTGCAAAAATAAAGCTGGAATGGCTGTTCGCTTGATTTCTCTTTTTCCAACTTCGACTATATCGTCTTGTCTAAAGTGTCTGGAACACACACGAAAATTTTTGTGCACTGTTTCTGGGGCGATACTCGTACATTTTTAATTTTTTATGACTTTCAACCATTCATCAAACATATCCAATTCATTTTTTGGGTTTGGAAAGCGATACTGGCTACTGATTATATCTGTACATCCTGGGACACAACATTTTTTCTTCTTTAGCGATAAAGCCATGTTACGATGCACTTTTAACAAGTTTGTGGAAAATGCCGTAAAATTAAAAACTATATAAACACTAAACTACCAATTATTATTCTATTACAGAATAACAACTACTATATACTAAGAATTAAATAAGAAAATAATGTATAAACAGTAAACAATCGATCACGCCACAGTCTGAAGCATGGTCTGGTCTGAAGTTATTTCTTACTGATTCTACAGGTTGCTGTAATCTGTAAAGCGATACTAGTGCCATCCCTTGACCGGCCGCGGATTATTTCCTCCTATCTGGTATATTCAAGTTTCTTTACTATGTGGGGGTGTACGGAAGTGAGTTTGAGTTAAAAGAAGAAAATTAATGCAACATTTCTTAATTTATGAAAAAAATTGCAAAATATGCAAAAAATGGGAAGTGCATTTTTCCGGTCCTTGTTTATTACTCAATGGTTTGAGGTAATTCAAAACCGACCCTAATATTTGGCGTTTGAGTAAGCATATTATATTATTAAATTTTTTTAGTAACAAATAAACAAATTCATTTTGACCAAGTCATCAAATTAAAATGTTTAAAACGAATAAAATCTTTTTTAAAGGGTTTAAATCAGAATTCTTTCGTTAGGATCATATACCGTACTTAGTTCCTACATATTTTGGGACAAGAACTTATGGAAAATCTTCGTTATTGTCTGCAAAAAAAAAACGATAAAATGAAAAATAATCTTTACATTATTTTATGAAAACCTAACCTCAAACGTTAAAATATGCTTTTTTAACTAACCTATGATAAATGATAATGAATCCTGTGATAATAACTAATACTAATAATTAGAATAGTTGATGCACTTTGCAGAAATGCCAAGAAATTAATAAATTGAAAAATTCCAACGATAAATATCAAATGTAAATAATGTTGAAAATTTGAAAATGACAAGTTTCGTGTAGTGGGAGGCAGGGTTTGTTAGTTCAGCAAGTTGCGGCGCCATGCGCTACAGGTTGCGCACAAACTTTGTTCCAGCTCCTTCCATATGTTTTAAAACCTCTCTTATTATTTCTCTATGGTTTTTAGGGATTTTTATATCGATTATTTCCTTCCTATTAATTTTGACCAATCTCTATCAAGAATTGGTATGTCAAATATAAATTTTGGGAAAAATTACTTAACAACTGTCAACTTAGCTGTCAGCAGTTTTTACGGAAAAAAATCGAAAAAATTTCATGCATTTCATTTTTAATTTCTGTAATGTAAGTGTTCAAAATGTTCACCATTTCGACGCAAACAAGCTTCATATCGATTTTGTAAGTCAATAAACATATTTATAAAAAGTGGTTGATGTAACTGCCGAAAAATATTTTGTATTCTTTCCCGTAGTTCGGCAATATTCTCCGGCGGATTTTCCGAGTGAAATATTTTGTCCTTCATTATGCCCCAAATGTATGCGTCAGGTGGCGTCAGATCAGGTGAATGAGAAGGATATTCGAAGTCTGTTCCCCGAGAAATTATTCTATTTTCCGTATGAACGAAAATAATGCTCTACCAAAAACACTTTTTCTTCCGTTGTTAGAACCATTTTTAAATCAAATTTAACTGCAGCGTACTATTAATATATCAACTAATGACAATTAAGTCAAATATGACAAATCCATATTACATAAACAACTCCACAGCACTCTCTGTTTCGGTACTGTTTATTTTGGCGGATACCGTACATACATGATAATGTCACTTTGACATTTAACATTGATAAATAATATGATAACTAAAACGTCTTAAATAATAATAATAAAATCCACTTACAGAAGAATATTATTAGAAAGTAGCAACAATGATATAAGATTAAAACAAAAATAATAGAAATAATGTAATTCTTTTATTTAACCATTAATTAAAAACCTACCCTAACTGTAAATAAAAATAAAAATTTTGATTAGATTTATCAACAATCTGCATTAATGAATTGAAGTGAAGGTCGCAGTCATTTGCAATTTGATTAAAATTTGAGCATATTGTAACGTTTATTCTAATTTATATTTACAATTAATTTATATTTACAGATTCATATGTAATTCAGTCCTTATTTAATAATTTATGTAATACACTAAACACATTAATTATAATTTATATGAGAGTCACTTAATAAACACT
Source organism: Lochmaea crataegi (assembly GCA_947563755.1). NCBI lineage: Eukaryota > Metazoa > Arthropoda > Insecta > Coleoptera > Chrysomelidae > Lochmaea > Lochmaea crataegi. Next base: position 117,924,559 of record OX387422.1, on the reverse strand, counting down.
TTATCGAGGCGCGATTACTTTCCTTCGGTATCAACACTGACTGATTGACTAATTGCCTGCAGCGATGCTCGTGGCCTATTTATACTCGCGCGCCGTAATTCTAGAAATCTTTCGACGATCTGGCGGGTGCACTGGATATTCTCGATGTTTCGTATTCTGGATGCTTCTCGAAAATTGGGCGGAGGAGCCATAGTCGTCTCATACGGGGATTTCACTGGGGGCACTAAGTGAGAATATTATTGCAGTAGCTCGCGTAACATTGCCCCCTCCTTAAGAGACAGTTCCTCCTGGAACTAGCTAGGAAACTGGAACGAGATGTCTGTATCGGCAACTGGTCCCCTTGTTGCATTTTCTATTTGTATGGAAGTAACATGCGACCGTCTTCTCTGTTAGCTGTGTCTCCCGAGCATGGCCGCAAACCAGTACCTGCACTTCGGTGTCTCGGAAGATTACTTCTACCATGTTACGGATTATTCGCCAATCTAAATGCCTACATTCAATCTTGGGCATGGCTAGCCTGTACACGTTCAATTCAAGCACATGCTCCCTCAGGCTTCGTAATGCTTCCCAGACATCCTCGTACGTTGGTCTTTCGTCGAAGGTGTTCCTCGTCACTAGGTGGAAATTGTAGCGGGAGCCATTTTGCAGCTTCAGAGCTTTACCTGGTACTGGTAACTGGTTTACCAAAGGTCGTGCGCCACTCTTCTTTATAAACAGAGATGCCAGTCCGCGCGCATCGGTTACGCTGGCAGGGATGTTTATTGCCAGTGAGTATTCCTCCGGAACGGTAAGCAGGTCTTGTCGTCTCTCAGTGGTGACGCCGAATCTTGCTTTTCCGGTACCACCATAAGCACCCATGAACTCTACAAAAGCAGGATCGGCTACTTCCTGAAGCTGGTTTACTTCCTCATCGTGGTCACCCTCGAATGGCGCTAATCGGTTACGGTGTACCACCTTTGGCTTTCCATTTGGGATCTTGCTGATACGATAGATGACATCGTTGATTCTTTTCTTTACGAGGTACGGACCGTCCCAAGCTCTCTGCAACTTTGGAGAAAAACCCTTTTGTCTTCTTGGGTTATGCAGCCAGACTTTGTCTCCTTCGTGGAAACCTCCTTCCGTAGCTTGCGTATCGTACCTTTTCTTCATCCTATCGCTAGCGATCTGAAGATTCGATCGAACCAGCTCGTGTACGTCGTCCATTCTTTTTCTCAGCTGGGTCACGTAATCTTCACCAACTATGTCTTCTCCGGGTCGGCATCCAAATTCGAGGTCGCAGGGTAATCTCATTTCGCGTCCGAACAGAACTCTTGCTGGTGTTTGGCCGGTGGACTCATTGATGGCGGATCTGTAGGCCATCGCGAATAGCGAGAGATATTGGTCCCAATCTCGCTGATGGTTAGATGCCACTTTAGACAGGTATTTGCCAAGAGTTCTGTTCATTCGCTCTACCATCCCGTCCGACTGTGGGTGCAAAGCCGTAGTTCTCGTTTTCTTCATGCCGAGCTTTTCACAAACTTCCTGGAACAGCTGGCTTTCGAAGTTTCTGCCCTGGTCGCTGTGTATTTCCAGGGGCACTCCATATCGGCAAATGAACTCATTCACAAGCACGTCGGCAACCGTTGCGGCTTCTTGGTTTGGAATGGCATACGCTTCTACCCATTTTGTGAAGTAGTCCATCACCACCAAAATGTACCTGCTGCCATTTGCTGTCGGTGGAAACGGTCCGGCAATGTCCAGGGCAATGCGTTCAAACGGGCTTCCGACATTGTACTGCTTCATAGGAGCCTTTCTTCTCCCGTGCGGTCCATTGGTCGTAGCACAGGTAGTGCACTTCTTACACCAGTCCTTCACATCTTCGAAACTGTGCATCCAATAAAACCGTTCTCGCACTTTCTGGAGGGTCTTCTTCACACCTAGATGTCCTCCTGACGGACTGTCGTGTAATTTCCGTAGTACTGCTGCTATCCTTGTTCTTGGAATCACCAACTGTCTTCTACTTTCGGAACCCTCATCGTTCTCGATTACTCGCTGTAGCAAACCGTTTTCTAAAACCAGCGAGTCCCACTGGGCCCAATACGATTTCATCGTTGGCGAGTACCTTGAAATCTCCTGCCAAGTAGGTCGACAGTTCTCAACTTCTTCGTCTGCTACAGCCCTCACCTTGCCGTATACTCCGGAAGCCTGTGTAGCTGCTTCGTACTCCAAGGCTGCAGAGAGTACGTCGACCAGTGTCTTATGCCGAGCCAAGCGTAGAGTTCTCTGCATTTCATGGTCACGAACTCCGTCGATGAATGTCTGTACCCCTAAACATTCCATGACATTCTCCGGTGCCGATGGATAGGCAAACCGCACCAACCTCGCAATGTCTGCTTCGAATTCTTGCAGAGTTTCGTCGCGTTTTTGTTTGCGGTTTTTCAGCTGCGACTGGTACAGATGCTCCAGGTGTTCCAGGCCATATCTCATATTCAATCGCTTTTTGAGTTGTTCAAAATCTTCGGCCTCTTCCACTGGAATGGTCTGGAGGATATCCATAGCGTCTCCTCTAAGGGCAAGAGTTAAATTTAACGCTTTTTCCTTCTCACTCCAGTTGTTTGCCTTTGATGCCGCCTCGAATTGCTTAAGATAGTTCGGCCATGACGTTTTACCATCGAATGTTGGCAGTTTCACTCGGCTGTTAATATCGTTTTCCATTTTCGGTTTCAACTCTACTTTCTCTGCCAGTTCGTCGTTATTCGGGGCTTGCCTAGTTGTAATATCCGGTTTATTATTAGTCTTCCTTTCGATTTCTTTGATTTTTTGTTTCATTTCTTGCTCCATACTTTTAATCTTTTCTTCCACGGCAGAAATATCAGTCTTCATGTCCGTCGAAATTTTATTCTCCATGTCCGACATTTTGTTTTCCATGTCCGACATTTTGTTTTCCATGTCCGCCGAGAGTTTACTTTCCATGGCTAAAATTTCGTTTTTTATATCCGTCGAAATTTTATTTTCCATGGATGAAATTTTATTTTCCACGTCCGACAATTTGTTTTCCATGTCCGCCGAGAGTTTACTTTCCATGGCCGAAATTTTGTTTTCTATCGAAGACAATTCGTTTTTTATGGAAGAGGTTATAGAGGCGGACGCTTCGTCGGTGAATTCAAACGTTTCCGGGTCCAATCCATTGTTAATCATAGCTATTTTTAGTCGTTCCACTAACACTGACTTGACCCCACTTGTGTCCAGTTCGTAATCCTCCAACTCTCTTCGAAGCTCTGAAACTTTTAATTCACAAAGTTTCTTCGCCATCTTCCTGTTTATTTATTTATTTTTTTTAACCCCACACCTGACACCAATGTAACGTTTATTCTAATTTATATTTACAATTAATTTATATTTACAGATTTATATGTAATTCAGTCCTTATTTAATAATTTATGTAATACACTAAACACACTAATTATAATTTATATGAGAGTCACTTAATAAACACTTTATCGATGCGCGATTACTTTCCTTCGGTATCAACACTGACTGATTGACTAATTGCCTGCGGCGATGCTTGTGGCCTATTTATACTCACTCGCCGTAATTCCAGAAATCTTTCGGCGTTCTGGCGGGTTCACTGGATATTCTCGATGTTTCGTATTCTGGATGCTTCTCGAAAATTGGGCGGAGGAGCCATAGTCGTCTCATACGGGGATTTCACTGGGGGCACTAAGTGAGAATATTATTGCAGTAGCTCGCGTAACAATATATATATATATAGACGTCAAAAAATAATAGTTCAATACTATTAAACGCTTTACAAAATTAGAAAAATAAATTTCCAAAGAGCAGACCGTCCACTAAGAAGCAACAACTACTTCTCGGGCTATATGCCCCGACAGACATTGAATTACACTTCTAAAGTAAACGGGGTTGGTATATCTGTTAAGATAGAACCAACCATTCTGGTTTGCGATCAGAAGGAATAACATCAGTTGTGGACCGGTTTCGGCGTTTTTGCGCCTCATCAGCACAAGGTAGATGCCACTCGTCCAAGAGCTCTGAGAGCATAATCCTGGACTAAAGACTAAGTTGATACCACACTAATACATTAGCCTTAGTAAAGGAAATGTTAAGAGTGCGATATCGGCGACATCTCTACATCTAATCACAAACCAAAATTCTATTTATTTTTCTAATTTTGTAAAGCGTTTAATAGTATTGAACTATTATTTTTTGACGTCTTTAGATCACGCTTTACTTATATGACAATTATTTACAGGTAACTGTAATTAAGTAAATATATATATATATATATATATATATATATATATTGACAAAACTCCTAGCCCGATTCTACAGTTTAAAAGTGTTGTTTTTTGCTTAGGCTAGGTGAATTATTTTGAGGTGTTGATATTCGTACCTTGGGCCTCCTTGTGGATTGTACCTTGGCCCGGCCCGGCCCGGCCAGCGTTATTTTAAGTTATAAGGCAGTTATAAGTCATATTTAGAATGTGCAGTGAAAACGGTCTTCACACCTAATGAAGAAAACGACTTAGCTGCTGAGTATCTTAAGATTTCCTCTAAAATGCACCACGGTTTAGAGAGAAACCAACTGAGAGCACTGGCTTATCAATTTGCTAAATCAAACAAGAGGATAGTGCCACATGCAGCCATGGCACGAAAAACAAAAGACTGGAAAAAATTGGTTTAGATTTTTTATGCGCAGGCACCCTGATCGCTAAGTTTAAGAAAACCCGAAGCAACGAGCTTGGGGCTCCCAGCTTTAATAAACACAACGTAAACTTATTTTTTCAAAGCTAAAGTCTACAATAAGAAAAAACAAATTCGAGGCTGCAAGCATCTACAATATGGATGAAACTGGTAACAGCACTGTTCATGTTCCAGGAAAAGTAATAGCCGTCAGGGGAGAAAGACAAATTGGGAGCGCAACATCAGGTGAAAGAGAGGCGTTAATGTCACAATGATTTCCTGCAAAAATACTAACTCATATTAATTTTTCCCCGTGTTCATTTAAAGAGAGTCTATTATGATGCATGGTGCCCCAGCGGTGCAAAAGGGACAGCGTTTCCAAGCGGCTGGATAACCACCGAAATTTTCTTAGAATGGATGAAACATTTCATTAAACATGTCAAGCCATCCCTTAATGAAAAAAAGTTACTGACTCTCAACAATCATGAAACTCATGTGTCATATGAAGCTGTTACTTTTGGCCAAAGAAAACGGGATAGTGATGCTTACATACGAGTCACAAACTTCAGCCTCTAGGTCGGGCAGTATATTTGGGCCTTACAAGTGTTATTATAATTCTGCTGCAGAAGAATGGATGTTATCCCATCCAGCTACACCAATTATAATTTATAATGTTAATTATATACGTTAATCCGCCACTGCAACTGACGCAATAGACAACTCGCTTTCCCAACAAATATCTCAACAGCCCTCAACCTCAAGTTTTTATCGATCTCCCATTGAAATTCGTCCACTGCCAAAAGCTGCTCCTCGCATAGGAAGACAAAATAGAAAAAAAGGTTCATGTCGTGTTCTTACGGACACACCGGAAAAAGACGAGATTGAAAGAGCTTACCTTGAACGACAAAAAAAATTGAAAGGAAAAGCTACATTAAAAGCCAAACGAGAAGCAGCAAAGAAAAAATGTTTCCTGGAATCATCCAACTCAGAGCTGAGTGAATCGGACTACTCGTCTGCTTCAGAAACGGGTTCAGATTTTTCACTGCTAAAAGACGATTCTCCCGACCTACTGAACGAAAAAATTGCAGAACAGAAATTCTGTATAACTTCAGTTCCTGGAAAAAAGAAGATTCATTATTATGTTGCTGAAATTGTTGAAATATATGGTAATGAAATTAAAGTGAAGTATCTGAAAAGATATAAAGACTCATTTAAATTCATAAGTGATAAAGATGATACATATGACACTATTAAAGACGACATCGTCATGGTGTTGCCTGATCCGAATATGATGAGCGGTTCAGCGAGGCAACAAAATATTGTAATGTTTTTGTTATTTATTTAAAGAAACACACACTGTATTAAACTTAATTTATATACACACTTTACTTAATGACTACTCATTTATTTACACTAGTATAATAGTTCTAATTTATTTTTACCACTTGAGTATTACACTATTTATCCTCACTATTTCATTCACTGTCCGATTACTAAAAACTTGAGTGAACTAACTCTTTACTGCCCGTTTCACTAATTGTCAACTCACTCAAAAGCCCGCGCATATTTAGTCCTTCTCAACTCTCGAAAATTCCAGTACCTTCCGCGCTCGTCCTATGCACAAACAAAGCGTCTTCTCGAGAATGTTCTCGAAAGCTCATTCACCAAAATTTATAATCGAGAGACAGGGCCGGCTTTGAGTTGGTGACTCAGCTTCGGAGTCGATTTCTCATCACTAAAAATTAGTATTGAATGAGTTTATTTTTATTTTATATTCTTATATTATGAATTATTTTTTTTATTTTATATTTTCATAATACGTTTTGTTCTTTTTTTTATATTTTTGTTTAAAAAGACATTCCTCGTTAATTTTTTTCCACCAATGGCCCAAGGTACGTTTTGGCTGGCCCATGGTACAAACTAGAGTCGTACCTTGGGCCAATTTTAAAAAAATAAAATTTTAAGCGTCACAAAAAAAAATTTTAAGGTACATTTATAATTTGTTATATATAAGGTATGATTTGATATAAAAAATAATACCAAAAAGCCAATATTTTGAAAATGTCGTTCATATAAAGAAAACCTGACCAAGGTACGAGATCTTCCCCTAATCATTAATTGTTTTATAATTTTGAAGTCGATACCTTGCTACTAACGAGTTTACATTTAAAATTGCCGAGTGCCAACTAATTGTGCGACGCAACGTGAAGGCACCCACTTCAAAAATGATAAATTAATTGATAATTACATAAGAAACAATAAGCAAAACAACAGATAAGTTTTAAATTGTATAAAACTTTTATTTATTGCTTTTTAGGTAATGTGTTTTTTAAATGGAGTCGGTCAAGTTTTTTTTTGAATGATTTGTAACTGCGAATTCCAGTACCCATAAAATTGAAATGGGACCACCTTGGAGTCTGTTGAAAAAAATGATAAGGCTAACCCAGTAGTGATGGGCAAAACCAGATAGATAAAGGATGCGTTAGGTTAGGTTAGGTTGATTTTCAATAGCGCACTCTGTACAGTACACCGTTGATTGATAAGTTTGGGCAGATACGCAACCTTATGGGCCAAAATGTAGCGCGAAAAGTGCCCGAGAACGGCATGGCGATACTATCGTTGAGCCCGAGAATTTTGTCAGGCGAGCTCTGACCAGTAGACCCGGTACGTTTTGACAGATCACTTCGCTGATATACGCTCGGTTTTGCACTTTTAGTCGGCAGTTGATTGGTAGGTATCAGGTTGGTTGTCTCTGGTATCAGCAGTGTTTGCATTCTTTAGTTTCGTTGCGCTTTATTATTATTCTTATTTATTATCTATTAAATTATGGATATGAAAAAACAAAATACCTGTTTTTATAGGGGATACGTTGTAACAAAAAGAAAAATAAGGATAATATAATCAGTTTTTTTTTAAATTCCCAGTGTTTAAATCAAATATATACTTTTTGAGTGGATACAGAACTGTGGAAATATGGATCTTTTTATGATGGAGGAGACATTGCTAAAAAATATCCGTATATGGGAAAATCATTTTTCAAAAAATGATGTTTACCTCAGTGGCAAAAGAAAACTACTAAGAAAAGATGCAGTACCAGTTTCTTGGAAAGGTATGTAGGTTACTTATATTTTTGTTTGCTAATTCTGGTTTAAATAAAATGAAAATTATGTAAATAATGATAAATTAATTCTGATTTTTTTGTTTTAAAATAAGTGTTTTACTTTTTTATTAAATAGGCGAGGAAATTTGGCAAAAAAACCAGGATTGAGATGCGGTTTTTTGCATTCTCTTCGTTAGCTCAGTTAAAAACTTTGTGCTCATTTTTTGCAACGATTTGATAATGCATTTGTGCATCGAAAAGTGCATTCTTTAAACTGCATATTTTAAAGTGGTGGGAAAAAATTCATTTTTCTACGGTCGCGCGTAAAATGCCGAGGATTGTTACTTTACGCACTGCGAGCGAAAAAACGAATCTTTTTCGCTCGCTCATTTAATCAAATTTGGTAATGGAAGAGGCACCTACACTTTGGTCTATTTATTCAATGGTAAAAACGACAATATACAGTATCCGCCAAAATAAACAGTACCGAAAATAAAAATAGAGCCCTATTTCCTAGGGAGTTTTGTAGAATAAATTTTAACGTCGAAAATTACAAAAGATAAAGAAGGTTTAAGGACAATTGGTTTCAAATTAAAAAAAAACGTGCATCTACTTGACGTACGCAATCGGATTCTGCTGTCAAATAGTTGAAAAGTATACTTTACATTTTTTATATCAACGCATCAGTTTTTTATCGATATTGAACAAACGCTTTATACCTAAATATTGTTTTTCACTTTCCAGTTCAAATTACTATAAAAGCGTGTTTCTGTATTTTTTTTTTCAATTTACGGTTTCATTTCAATTACATTTTGAAACAATAACATTTCCAAATCCACGTAGACTGGAAAAAAAACGGAAACCGAATCAATTAGACATTGCTTGAGTCGGTCGACGCGAGTCGGAAAGTGCTAATAAAAATAAATGGGATTCCAAATATCCCAAAAGAAAAGTAATAAAAGTCGACATACTATGTAAATGTATTGAAATCCTCTACGGACTCTCGAGTCCGGGTGGTGGCTCCCGGATTTCGAGATAACTAATGTAAATACAAATTTAGATTTCAAAAGCACTTTGCCTCTGTTCTGCGGAAGCTTTAAGAATTATTTTTAAAACCAAGCAAATATCAAAAGTTACCCTAAAAAATACTGTGAAATTATTGTTCTTAAAACGGGAATTTTCACAATACACACATGAAAAAAAGGTTAACAAAAACTACATTTATTTTTCAACTAAAATTTATAATTGAGAGCGTACCCATGGTACGGAACTGTGTACTTTCATGCACTAAACAACATGATATTTATCGGATGTTTTGTTGAGAACTCGGGTGAGAGGTTTGCTTACCGTTGTTACACTCGATCACTGAGGTGCTTAGACTCATCACCGGATACCCCAATAATGGAGGAACCTTAAAGCGAAATATTGCTAGGCTAGCTCAAAATTTCCAGTATGAGGCTACCTAGGGGAGGTCTGTACTCTTTTTGTACTCTATTGGATTCTTGTAGATGCTAGTACTTGCAATAAAACCACAAAACTTTTCTATAGGACTTCTATTGATTCCAAACAGTACTTATACAACCAACAATACATAAACCAATAAAGAGGAGATAATTAAAAAAAATAGTAGCGCACGATAGTGACTCTGAAGGAGTACAACCCTTATTCTTAACAGTATAGCAGTAAATTAACACATATAAGATAGGTGAAAAGAGTAAGTAAATTCAGGTAATAAATCAAAATAATAATATCAACACAATTATAAGAAATATTAGGAATGGCTTATCTGTTTTCCCCGAAGTAGGTTCTACGGTGACTCTGTGGTTTGCAAGACCCTTACGGTACGATTCACTCAGCTTCTATAATACTCTACTTAGCTCTCTCTTTCTATACTCAGCTACACTACAAAGGATTCCCTACAGTTCGTAAAAGTTCTTCCTCAGGATACTAATTGAAATCAGTTGATGTGCAGGATACGGTACCAGTTCTAATGGTACTACTAAGCCAGTGGGCTTTCCAGCAATATGAATTTGTTTAAAACTTGTGGTCTCATTTACTAAGTAGATTCGGTGAAGAACTTGGATTCCAAAGTATAAGAAGTTCTTCCTACAAGAGTTCAGAGCATCTTAGAAATCAACTAGTTAAATGTGATGGATAGATTGAGTCTTGAAAAATAAGCACTACATGCTTCCGATTCAAATAATTTGTCGCCAGAAGCGCTGTTCACAGTCGTTCACTCTCCCATTGTTCAATGGTATGACATGTTGAAAATACCTCAAATTTATCAGAGTCTTTCTAAGAATCCTACTAGGCTTATACATACCTTTCCCCTATCACTCTGAAAAAGATTTTCTTGAATGAAAGAAAATTTGTTTAAGATAAACAAATCTGAAGTTTGAATAGAGTCAACCAAACAGACGTGTTAAGTTAAAATGTCGGTTTGTTTAAAATTTCAAACAAGAGTTTGGTATCATTCTAACTAATTGTAGGGTTATGTATACATTCAAGTGAATAAATTTAAGGAAATTATATCTTTAGTCCAAACTCAAGTTGTTTACTTCCAACAATTAATATTTTAATATAAACAATTAATTTCTGTAAAACGTTATTTTAAACAACTACAAGTTTAAATGGATTTTTTTAAAACTTCAAAATAATTTCGTTTGTGCAAACCCAAGTTGTTTACTTCAAAGTATTACTATTTAGAATCAAACATTTTTTAATTTAAAATCAAGACTATCCGTTTTTTTTAATTGTGATTTGTTTCAGTCAAAAAATACATTTGTTTAAAATTCCTGAATAATTTCTTGCATCAAAACTCGAGTTGTTTTGATCAAACAATGGATTAAAAAAAAAAAAGAATCATGCCCCACTTTTTAAAAATGATTGGTTTGCTTCAAATAAATGCTAGTTTAAATAGGAGCATGTATTTTTTCAAGCTCACAGTAAAATATTTTTCAATTTGGTTTTAGTTTAATTGATGTAAATCAAATAATCCTTTTATTATTTATTTTTATTATGAGTCATATTAAAGAGTGTTTGTGCAGCTGATGACATAGTTCTACAAAACTAAAACTAAATTCAAAAAAGCTAGATTAGGTACTGAAAAGGTAATTTAAGTGAAAAGTTTTGCTATCTGTCCAAACATATTTAATAAAGAATTATAATACAAAAACATAAAATCATTATTACATACCTTGATTTTGAGTAGAAACGAATAAATTTAATAATAATTTTCGGTCATTTGATTTACATAAAAAAAATTAAACTTTCAAACACACTGTAATACCATGAGTCGTAGGGAACAGGTTTTTGAATCTATGTAATCAAAATGGAATCATTTTATCATTTACTTGTTCACACAATATTATTAGTCTACCATCATCATCATTGCAAAAAGAGCTTCTCTATCTCGTCAAACTTCTGCATGGGATGAGTGTACGCTTGCAATAAAAGTTTGAACTATCTCTTAACCTTGCTATTCTTATTCATATATGGAAACTTCCTCTACATGTTCTAGGGTTTCTCAGGTACCATTTTTTTCATTTATAGGATATTGCTAATATAACATTCAAAATGATAAACTCAAATATTACCTTGCATACTAAAACGAAAACTCCATTGACTAAAGTAGATCCTACTTCCAGCACTAAGCCAAATGCAAACTATTTGCAATGTAGGCATGAAAAATTTTGAATGCTTCCATGTGCTATTTGGTGTAAAATCTGTGTGACAATACCAAATAACTCTCAAGTGTGGTTAAAATCCAATGGAGGTTTTCAAATAAACACAAAGTCAAACCACAGCGTAGGTATACATTATATGAACCACGTTAATAAAATAGACGAAAAAATACTTGAACACTGTTTATCGTTGAATAGACAATACAAAACTGATCAGCTGACAGCTGACATTGTTTGCCCTGGACGGCCATATTAAGTCACGTGATCTGGATTGCCTAATACTGTTGACGTATCTCAAAATTCTGGCATTTATATTTCAAATATGAATGAAGAGTATAGTAGTATGTCAGATTCAACAAGAATAACCACCAGAGACACATATTCTTTGTGTCATTTGTTTAAACCAGCTCGTTTGTCCCGCAAACGCAAGACGTTAGACGCGTTAAATATGGAAAAATCCAACAAGATCAAAAAATGTAATCATTCGACACATCCACCACTTTTAGGAACCAGTCCTGAAGCCAGTATTATCCCAACAAGTTTAAACATTCAATCTTGTATAAAATACGAACTACAAGTTTTCTTTATTGGACATATCCTGTTCGTTTAAACTTGTTGGGATAATACTGGCTTCAGGACTGGTTCCTAAAAGAGATGGATGTGTCGAATAGTCGAATGATGATTACATTTTTTGATCTTGTTGGATTTTTTCATATCTAACGCGTCTAACATCTTGCGTTTACGGGACAAAGGGACTGGTTTAAGCAAAGGACACAAACCATTTGTGTCTCTGGTGTTTATTCTTGTTGAATCTGACATAATTTTATACTCTTCATTCGTATTTGAAATATAAATGACAGAATTTTGAGATACGTCAACTGTATTGTTCATAACCTAAATAAATTCTTCTTTTTTGGTTTTTAGCATAGAGAAATAAAAAATAAGAGAGGTGTTAAACGTGTAGTGTTCTGTGGCACAGAGTTACCACTAGCGCCTACCTTGGCTACAGGTATGAACTATCACTTAAGACGCGCGCTTTTTGAATTTTTAAGCTTTCAGGATACGCGTAATATTGTACAATATTTGCAATTAAATGATTTTGCACTTTAATATTATTTGTTTTCTAGTCTTTTAAGTCGAGGCTTAAAAGACTAAAAAATAACATTATGGTGCTAAATCATTCAGCTGCAAATATTTTATTAGCTATATTATAATATTATAGGGAATTATGGTAGGAGAATAAAAAAAACCCTTTGCAAGTGAGAAAATATTAATTTAACATCTTTCACAAAATAAAATATCTAATATAACATACTAAAACAGTCAATAGAAAATAAATAATGAAATAAATCAAATACAAAAAAAACAATCTCAAACAAATAATCTTACTACAAAAAACAGTTAGAATAAAATAAACCAAATACATAAAAAACAACAACAACGATGACAACAAATAATCAAATAAATCACAGTTTTAGCCTTAAGTTTAAACAAACTAGGTTTCAATGAAAAAACAATACTTATTTCTATAAAAAACAGCCTCAAAGATTTAAAAATAAATAAAACAATAACAATTACCAACTTAAACTAATAAATATCAATATATCTTAATTCACTAGGTATTGATGGATAAGTTCGGCACCATCAGTCAGAGGCTAAACTAAACTAAACACAATCAGTTAAAATAAAATAAATCAAATACACAAAAAACAGCTTTCAACAAATAATCTTACTAAAAAAACAGTCAATATAAAATAAATCGAATACATAAAAAACAGCCTTCAACAAATAATCAAATTAATCACAGTTTTATTCTTAAGTTTAAACAAACTAGGTCTCGATAAAAAAAACAATACTTATTTCTATAAAAACAGCCCAAAAGATTTAAAAATAAACAAAACAATAACAAATTCCAACTTAATCTAATAAATATCAATATATTTTAATTCACTAGGTAGTAATACTTTTGTAAAAACATGTAAATCTTGGTCTCTTACAGCTTACAGCAATAAAAAATTTAATATACATACTAGGCATGAAGAAAAATATGTGAAACTAGTTTTATCTTAAGAATATGGTCTTAAGGTCTATGAATTTTATAGTATGCACTGGTTTTCAAGATAAATGCTGAATTTTTTTTAACTTCTTATTGTCTTACTTTTTGTATGTATGTATGAATGTATTGTATGTATGTATTGTATGAATTGACACATCAAGTATTTGACTTTTAATTTAATTTTCTTGTATCAAAATTTAAATACCTATTAGTGTGTGTTCGGTTACGGTAAACACTTGTTTTATATCCTTTGTTTTATAGATTTGTCTTTTGTCTCCATTATTTATGCTGTTCAAAAACTGATCCAAATATACTGAGTCATAATTACAATTATATCTTAATATGGAACAAATAGTTGCCATTCCATTTGCCAGTTATTCAAATAGTCTACCAGAATTCTCTGAACTTACCATCAATAATCATGGACATTGCATAAAAATTAACATCAAATAGGTATCAGGTTAAATACCTAGGACTAGAAACTGATTCTCATCTGCACACTTATACACTAATCTACCTGGAGGCATCTTGAAGCACACACAAATATTAGACAGCAAGCACATAAATGATACAATGTTCAAAATATTGAAGCACTTCACATATGTAAGTAGTAGGTACCTTCAACCTACAACTACATCCTAAATTACATTATTACATCTAGTACCGTACTTAGTTCCTACATATTTTGGGACAAGAACTTATGGAAAATCTTCGTTATTGTCTGCAAAAAAAAACGATAAAATGAAAAATAATCTTTACATTATTTTATGAAAACCTAACCTCAAACGTTAAAATATGCTTTTTTAACTAACCTATGATAAATGATAATGAATCCTGTGATAATAACTAATACTAATAATTAGAACAGTTGATGCACTTTGCAGAAATGCCAAGAAATTAATAAATTGAAAAATTCCAACGATAAATATCAAATGTAAATAATGTTGAAAATTTGAAAATGACAAGTTTCGTGTAGTGGGAGGCAGGGTTTGTTAGTTCAGCAAGTTGCGGTGAAACGCCATGCGCTACAGGTTGCGCACAAACTTTGTTCCAGCTCCTTCCATATGTTTTAAAACCTCTCTTATTATTTCTCTATGGTCCCAAATGCCTTAAAATCGACCTCATTTCGACGTCACCGTTCTGCCTGGGATGATCCTAACGAAAGAATTCTGATTTAAACCCTTTAAAAAAGATTTTATTCGTTTTAAACATTTTAATTTGATGACTTGGTCAAAATGAATTTGTTTATTTGTTACTAAAAAAATTTAATAATATAATATGCTTACTCAAACGCCAAATATTAGGGTCGGTTTTGAATTACCTCAAACCATTGAGTAATAAACAAGGACCGGAAAAATGCACTTCCCATTTTTTGCATATTTTGCAATTTTTTTCATAAATTAAGAAATGTTGCATTAATTTTCTTCTTTTAACTCAAACTCACTTCCGTACACCCCCACATAGTAAAGAAACTTGAATATACCAGATAGGAGGAAATAATCCGCGGCCGGTCAAGGGATGGCACTAGTATCGCTTTACAGATTACAGCAACCTGTAGAATCAGTAAGAAATAACTTCAGACCAGACCATGCTTCAGACTGTGGCGTGATCGATTGTTTACTGTTTATACATTATTTTCTTATTTAATTCTTAGTATATAGTAGTTGTTATTCTGTAATAGAATAATAATTGGTAGTTTAGTGTTTATATAGTTTTTAATTTTACGGCATTTTCCACAAACTTGTTAAAAGTGCATCGTAACATGGCTTTATCGCTAAAGAAGAAAAAATGTTGTGTCCCAGGATGTACAGATATAATCAGTAGCCAGTATCGCTTTCCAAACCCAAAAAATGAATTGGATATGTTTGATGAATGGTTGAAAGTCATAAAAAATTAAAAATGTACGAGTATCGCCCCAGAAACAGTGCACAAAAATTTTCGTGTGTGTTCCAGACACTTTAGACAAGACGATATAGTCGAAGTTGGAAAAAGAGAAATCAAGCGAACAGCCATTCCAGCTTTATTTTTGCAAGGTAAGTAAGTAAATAAATACTTGAGGTCAATATTTACTACATACTATTAACTTATTTAACTTTTTTTCTTTCAGGTAGTGACACTAATGCCGACTTACATTAATTACAATTAATAAATAGAATTATCATGGGTATTCATGGAAGTAATTTTGTATACTGCATGTATAATTCTAAGAGATGAATAAACGTACTTACTTACTTGCTTACTATGCTTTGTAAAATTAACATATTCCTTAATTTTATCTTCAGGTATCCTAATTTGGCTGATCACATTAATGTATTTATGGTGAAAGGAGTATACCGCCAATGGAAACAACCAATTTGTTATACCTTCAGTAATGGAGCAACAAACAGCATTAAATTGAAAAAATTTATAAAAAGTATTATCACGGAACTACAGGCAATTGGGTTAAATGTAGTTGCTACAGTATGTGATCAAGGTGGACCAAATGCAGCAGCAATCAGATCATTGATTAAAAACTCCAAAGAAGTTTTCTTACAAGAAGGCACAGAGTATAAATATTTTGGGTTTTTTGTTAATAATAAAGAGATTGTGCCTTTATATGATGTCCCTCCCTTATTTAAAGGCATTAGAAATAATTTGCTGAATAAAAATTTACATTTCCAAATGCCTTACAAAAATAAGGAAGAAAAAGGAGTTGCCAAATGGGAACACATTGAACAGTTTTATAATTTGGATATTGCAGAGCCTCTTCGGATATGTCCCAAATTGACAGATCAGCATGTAATAAGAAGCAAAATTAAAAAAAATGAAAGTAAAGAACTGTACCCAAGTATTCAGACACCAAGTTGGGAGTTTGATGCTGAAAATTGTTGAGTGGAATAAGTACTTTTCATACTATTTATTAATGATTAAAGTAATTGTATAACTGTCCAAAATTCTTAAAAAATATCTCAACTTCACATAGAGATGGTTATATATTGAGGTACTATAGTCTAAATAGTGTATTGTAATTGTGCTTTTACAAGTTAATGATAAATATTTCAGAATGAAAAAGTAATTTAGTTATCTACTAGAAGAAAATCAAGTGTACCATTTAATTGCCATATAAGCCATTCTCTTTTAGGAAGTATATTGTGTAATGACAACCTCTGTTCTATCGACACATTGATCAAAAACTCATTAAGCATCTACTTTTAATCACGTAATATAGTCAAAATCTTTTGAATACATTACCATTCTGTCTCCTAGCATTTTATGTCATGTGAACTTAGTTTTTAATTATATTTTTTTTAGAAGCTCAAGTTAACTTGGTACCTGAAGCTGCAGACACAGGGAGATTAATACTGTTCTTGGATGAATTATTTGATTCTTTAAATTCTGGCCAGAAAACTGCTCCTTCTAGTAAGCCTTTAAAGGGAGGATTAACACTAGTATCACCACACGAATCATTTTGGAGAGATGCTATATGTTACTTGGATAAAATGATATTTTATGACACTAAAACTAAAAAGTTTAAATCTGTACCATCACTATCAAATTTAAAATGGACTATACGTGGATTTTTATATCTAAAAAATAGGTTATTAAAGAATTCCAACAATTTTTTATTGTTAAGAGTGTTTCAACAAGATGCGTTAGAAAACTTCTTTGGAATAATTAGGAGCTAAAATGCACGAGATACTTCTCCAAATGTTTCAAATGTGATATCAACATTTAAAGCTCTACTAGTAAATAATTTTATATCTTCACATTCACCAGGGGCTAACTGTGAGGAAGATTTCAGTGAGGGAGCTTTAAATAATCTTCGATTCTTTTTAACTGGAGAAGTATTACCAGGTTGTCATCCCCTTATCCCGGATATTAAAATAAATGTACCCGCGGTCTTCTCTAATTATAAACGCACTCGTGTAGGAAGCTGTACAGTTACGTTGCGGGATATGTTGCTAAAAAACTTCTAAATAAAGTTACAGGCAATCAGTGTCGAGCAAATATATTATTCAGACATAGTTCCCGAGACTTGGATTTTATTGAAGCCAGGACATATACTGCTTCACATTTGACAAAACCTGGAACTTTCTTCACATATTTAGTGTCTGAGTGTTTGTCAAGGTTATTCTATTTAATACCAAGAGTGTGTCATTTACATTTGATTTTATCAAGTTTAGTAGAAGAACTTATGAAACATACTAATTTTGCTCCAATTTATTGCTCCCAACATTCAGATTTAGGATTGCGAATGTGTAAATTTATAGTTAGGATTAGTTTATATTTTTGGTGTAAGGGGGTAAATTTAATTGCCAAAGGGAACAATGGAAAATTCACAAGGTATTTAAAAAGCAAACCTGACAAGCACTTCATAGATCCAATAAAATTAATGGCACACAATAAATTTGTTGCAAGACAAAAACGATTACTGGTAAAAAAAATGCTTGATGATTGTTACTGTTTTATTTGTAATCCATTCGGTGTATTTTCATCCTACGCTTCTATCTTTGCTATGTACACGGTATCTTCAAATGCTGATGCACTAACCTTTCTCTTGTCCGGTAACATTTGAAGTTCCCTTCTTTTTGAATTTCTTGCGTTCAGAGCGGCTAAAAATATGGGACTGGAGAATGCATCAATTACTGCTTCAAATTTTTCTTGTACTTGTTTTACCGTAACATTCCACATAGTTTTAATCACATTTTCTTTATAATTTTCTCCATTACCTTTCCACACGTTGAAAGTCCTATCTTTTAAAACAGATGCTCTCATTTCATTGGAAATTGATTCATTTAGTACATAGTTTCTTTCAATACAAAACGTAAGAAATTATTTCCATACCTAGTTTTTTGTTTTCACTGTATTATGAGGCTCATTATTCTGATTGGTTGAAAATTTCACGAAAAAAATAATCAAGTGTTATTTGGTATATTAAATTTGTGTTTTACTATCAAATATTTTTAAACTATGTAATGAATTATATTAATAAAAGATACTCTTATCATAATTTGTGTTTTGATTGATTCCACATTTTTTCCCATTTGGAGGCTTAGCAACCTTTTCATTACTAATGATTTTCTCAATTTTCCATGCAATATTGTTCGATATTTTGTAAAAATAGTTAATTTTTGAGATTTGTTGAAAATTGTCAATTTTTACATGTTTATTGTGTAAATACGTTTATAACGTTCTAACGATAAGCCAAACATGTAAATACTGACAATTTTTGACGAATTTAAAAATAAACAATTAACCAGTACTTTATTTAAATTTGCCGCCATTTGATCTATTTAAATTCAGCGCCAATTCTTCTCATTGTTATCAGTGGCCTGATATTACTTAAACGTCTATCCATATTTTTCATTTAGTACGCGGCCGGTCGCAGGCGTCGCTAAAAACTGTCTCCCACTCTCTACTAACACGCGAGTCGCATTATTCTACTATGTGGGGGTTTATTGTGTATATTTTGTTACTGTTTACTGATTTCGAAAGGATTCTATCAAAAAAGTCTTTGATTGCAGAAATCTGCACCCTGCGTTATCCTACTTAGCGCACAACGTTCGCCCCAATGACGTATTAAACATTTGATTCGCCCGTCAGCCTTCTATGTGTTAATTTCATGCTGTCAATTCTCCGACTATTTCATTCTAACTAAACTTTTTAAGTATATAGGGATAATAATGAATCACTCGTTATTTTTTTTTAATATTTCATATATGTTAGTTCAGTTATGAATTTTTCGCTGCTTAATTGTTACTTTGAACTGTCTCTATTTGTTTGATCTTGAAAATGGAAGAATTCTTTCTTTTTGCTGGTATTTTAAATGAAGAGGAATGGCAATCAGTTCCCGAGGAAGTGGGTAAAAAAATTATAAAATCGGTTAATGAAAATGTTGATAGCCTAATAAAAAACAAAGGTTTATTGGAAACCAAATGTTACAATTTAGGTAAGTATGAAGTGATTTTTTATATTTTCAACAGTTAGTGTAATGACACTGGCAAGAGGGGAAAGTTGAGTTTTTGATACCTTTACTCAATCATACCCTAATCACGACTACGATACATTTAAGCGAACTACATTCATATTATTTATTTGTAGTATAGTTGTGAGTAAAATTAATTTGCATCGTTTCACAATTTTTCGGCGAGAAAAAGAAATCTATAAGTAGAAGCAGAGCCGGCTTCAGACTTGTGAATTTGCAAAAAATGATTGCCAAATGTCAGAAAATATTACAAGAAGTATAATAGGTACCCTTAATAGTAGAAACATTAGTTAATCATCCGGTAAGACTTCTTCCTCACTTGATGTTATCCAGCTCAATGACAAATGAATTAACAGGAAAACATTCTTTATACGTTTCTTCTACATCTTTTACATGCTTGACGCAGTTATACCACACATCGGGGCTCACTTCAGATCAAATATCTCTAATAAGTTTAATCACACTTTTAGATAGAGTTGGCGAAACCTTTTTTTTTCTTATTCCCTGTTTGATGTTACACCAAATTAACTCTATGGGATTAAACACACAATAATAAGGGGGTAAACGAATCACTTCATTACCATGCTGCTTGGCAAATTCATTCATTACATATTTGGGTTTTAAATTGAGCTCTCGTAATAATTTTAGCAAATCTTTTTTTGAACACTGTGTTGGAATGCTGACACCCATTTTTTGCAGAAAATCTGCAATTACTTGTTTCCTAGCCTTTGGTTTAGGAATTTCTTCAGTTTGCCTTACTATACTGCAGCTCACATCATTACTAGCAGATGGAACTATTTCAGGCTCTAAAATACCATATATCAACAATTAGAACCTAATTTTGTTGCATTTGTTGAATACATGTTTTCAGTATAAAAGGAGAAATATTTCCTGTCCATATTTATAAAATACATACCTATAACAGTATCTTCCTCTTTGAATGGTCGCCAAAAAGCCATAATTTTGATAATTACCAACTAAATAGTCTTCATCAATAAAATAGTTCTAATCACCTAAAATCTTAATCACAGCAACAGCTAACAGATATAAATATAATTCTTATTCAGAACACAATGTCTCGTAAATAACAATAATGGACTAAGCCTACCCTGAGCGTCCGTGTGGACTCGCAGTTGAAGTAAATTTTGCATAGGCCAATCGGAAGCTACACTGCGTCAATGAGAATTAATTGTTCGGTTGTGGATAGGTCAAGACTCGAAATGATTTATGGCTTTTTTGGGGGGCTTTTTAATCCTCACAGAGACCTTGTACACTGATATTTTAACCTGAAACTATACAAATTAATTTTACTCATAAATATACTACTGTCCTAACCAGTTACTGTTTTTAATTAATTTATAGTAACTATTAATCTGTAAAGAAACTAAAATAATTATGAGAATCGACATGTCTAAAATTCTGATTCATGTCCACTTTATTTAACATGAAAAAACATTATTGTTGAATTGTGAAATTGGTAATTGAATTATTACAGTATTTATTAAATGAAATGGGCACAATATCTTTTAGGTCTCAGTGAATGTCACCCCAGTAAACATACATTATATAAATGATGGCTCAGTCGATACTTACTAAATAATGTAAAAAAAACCTCTAAGTAGTCTTTAGATGTATTAAAGTATTTATTAGAAATTTTCAAAATAGATCAGCTTGAATATTCGCAGAAATTTGTTAAAATATCCACAAAGTAATTTTAATACCAATTTCTTTCCTTATCACCATCCTACATCAAATTATAAAACTTTATTGTAATATATTGATATATTAGCAAATTAGAATTTTCAATATTTTTAGAAAAAAGTGTCTCAGATGCAGCGCTTGAAGTGGAAAAATCTAAATTGGAATGTCAATCCTTAAAAGCTAAACTAGATGTAGCAGCAAACACAATCAATGAACATGAAGTCCAACTTTCAAAGTTGACTGCAGAAGTTAACAAATTACATACACAATGTAATACATTGGAAGCTGAAGCATCTGAATATAGACACCAGCGCAACCAAGCTGTTGATGAAAAAGATGAACATTTACGAATGATAAATAGACGCAATGGAGAAATTGAGAGGCTTCAAGCTGATCTGAACTCATTAACAAAACAACTAGAAACTGCAATAAATGCTAAATGTGAAGCTCTAGCACAGGTATTTTATAAATTTATACTCTATTCAAATTTCATTAACGCCCTATCAAAATGATTTCCCCGCAACAACTTTGGCGACAGACGTTTTGCATGTCTATTAATGGAAGGGCCATTAATCTAGTAGAAAATATCATTTGCTTTAACTGTCTTTTAAAGATCTCCATTCCCATCGTTTTTAGTGTGATAGGCAGCTTGTTATAAATCCTGACGCCCTAGGCAAACAGGCTTCTTTGACCACTTGTGGTCTTCATTGCTACTGTTCTTAGATTAACACTGCTTCTTATGTTCTAATATTGTACTTTGTTTGATCTAGTAAAGTTTATGTTTGAGTTGCAGTTGTTGGTGATACACTTTTGTTTTTAGAGGCAAGTCTGAAATATGTGTCTAGGTGTTTTTTTGAATTGGTGGTCAATTTGTGACTTATTAGACCTTGTGAAATTATGTTTTGTGTCTTTATAGATTGATGAAGTAGCTTCACTAAAATTAAATATAGAATATCGTGAGAAGAGAATAGAACAAGAAAGAATTCTGCTCTCTAGTCAAGTTGATAGTTTAACTCAAGAAGTTAATCAAAGGACAGAAGAACTGCTCAATATGAGAAGAGATAAAACTTCTCTGTGCATACAATTGGAAACCAAACTGTCCCAAAGGACCCAAGAATTATCAGTGGCTACAGAACAGATTAAGTCACTTACCGATCTTAATACTAACCTTACAACTAAAATTGATGAACTTTCACAAAAGATGGTGAATCAAAGAGAAGTAGATGCCAAGATGAATGAATCATATGTTTATGAAATGGGTGCAAAGGCTAAAATGGCCAACGCTTATAAATCCATGTATGAACAATTGCAACAGCATTCTGATGAGCTTAAAGAGGATTTAACAGAGGTAAAAGTTTTTGTAGTGGTTTGAATAAAAAATTGTAAATTATTCAATTGTATTTTAGGTTCAACAACTATTAAAAACTGCTACTGACCAATACGGGGAACTAGAAACCAAAAATAAAGAAGCAGAATTAGCAAACGAGGAGATAATATTGAAAAAAAATGAATGTATTGAACGATTGAAAAAAGAACTTGAAACTGCTAACAAACTTCTAGAAAATTCCAAACCCGGTCTTAATAGTGAAGGTATGCTAAATATTTTTGTATTTGAAACTGCATATTTGGTCCACATCTCACTGTAAACTTGAATTTCTTTGGTTGGGTAAAATGCACTGGGTATTGTTAGATATTTCTGCCATTGAACCTGCTATTTATGTGTATAAAAATGAACAATCATTAATATTTATGTTAATGCATTCTTAAAGGTGCAATTTTGTATATTTGTTTGCTTTCATTTTTTTTCTTGAGGTATAATATTAATTTGATATTTTTTTATGGTTGTTGATATACTAAAAATCAGTCTCGGTTCAGGAAGTGTATCCTCTGACCCTCTTTTTGCAAGCTTGATACCCTGGTGAGCTCCTGCCATGCAGGTCACCTTAACATTGTTATATTGAACTCTGTTCAGCACCAGCTGCCCTTGTTCAAGTTTATATTATTATTCAACTTGATACTAATTAATTGTCATGGCATTTTTATCAAAACATCATTTTTGCTTACAAATCACTTTGCATGCTTCACTCGTTTTTACTACGAGCAGGCACGTGGCAAAATTAACGGTTACTGGCTCACACTGTTACCCGCCGCGGTCTGACAAATAGACCAGGACTTGACCAATGAATTCAACAAACCAACGAAAAACAGCACCTAGAGTTGGTTTCTTTTCAGAAACCAGTCTAGTACTTAGACAGGTGTCACCAAGTGAAAAGTGAACCCATGGTAAGGAAACCTATCCCATCCTCACCATGCCCCGTACAAGATCAAAACGAATAAAGAAAGACGACGACACAGACGAGGATTTTCCTCAACTTCCCACAACTTCTAAAACACCATCATCAACTTCAAAAAAATCTTCCAAACTCTTGGAGACGCCCTCACCTAAACCACGCCCGTTTATGGAAACCCCGGTTCCACTACCCGACCTAGATGACCTAGAATCTCGTATCCAAACATTTTCTCAACTAGAACCTCAGATGATGCTGGAACTCCCTCCAGAAAAAGCATCCCAATTCAAAACAATTTTAGATGTCCTCAAGAAATCCTTCTACAAATCCAAATCTCTTTCATATGCCCAGGCAGCAACGTCTCCTGCCTCTTCTACAATTCACTCTTCCCGATCCTCCCAGGCCTCCTCAGTCCACGAAGCACCCATTCTCATCCAAATCGACGAAGCAGCCTCAGTACGGACTTCTTCCTACAACACTTTATCACCATCAACAACTGCACTTCAAACCCTCAACTTACGAAACCTCCCAACTCCAACTAAATTCTGCTCTCAGAAGGAACTATTCATCCTTCTGAACAGAAACGAAATTCCAAGGGGCCAAATCTCTTACCTGAAACTGCACAGCCCTCCTCAAGATTCCGAGGAACGTTTGCCCTAAAATTCTTCATTTAAAAATCCAAAATGCCATAGGAGATAACAAAGTGGTATGCTTAGCTCTCCATCAACAAACTTTTGCCTCCAGGAAAAACACTCCAGCTAAAAGCAACACCCCAAACTTCTCTTTTGTCATCTCCAATGTTGACGAAAACATTTCCAATGAAGAAATCTTTGATCTTCTCAAAGATCTCCAAATAAACTCGTCTCCAAAGCTACAAACTCTCCAATCTCCCTAATCAGAGTCATCACAAACTCTGAAAAACAACTTCATCAGGTACTTTTCAAAGGAATTTTCCTTTGCGGCCTTAATCACAGATGTGAAATTTCAAATGCCAATCCACTTCCACCCGTCCCAAAATATTGTACCGATATACAAAAATTAGGCCACTCCGTCACCGATTGTAAAGCCAAGCTTTACATCTGTCCTAACTGTGGTAGTCCCGAACACAGATCCAACAAATACAACAAGGCCAAAAAACCTTCCTGCAGGAAGTGTGGTGGTGACCACCCCACATACGACTCAAAATACCCGAAAAGGTAATTCCCATCCTCAAAACCCGAGGAAACCGCTACCATAATTTGACAAAATCCTCCCATGCCACTCGTCTTCCCTACGGATGTCCAAAAAAATCTCGAGTTATCCTGCGTTGTCTTGATGAATGCACTCCCATCCTCCCGTAGAACGGTAATTGAGGCTCTCTGATATCTCATACCCGCCTCCAACAATCACCATTGCTCCGTCCAAGGACAGGGCAACAGGGCATACTTTAGCTTCTCGCCCATCTCCTAACTTCGGACATATACTTCACCCTCCTTTCCTTCCCCGGGATGTAGATGCAGGTTTTCTGTGGTTTTTTTCTGCATCTTAATTTCCATGGCCGTCCTTTGGGTGCACAGCCACAGCTGTCCCTACAGCGACCCTCAATCCATGCTTTTCATTCAATCAAACCCTGAAAAGGACTGACTCCTTTAACAGGGTAGAATTAAAATTTTGCAATATCCAATGAAGGATAATTTACAATTCAAATGTAAAATATTTCTTGACAAAAAAATGTGCATGCTTTGTTGATAAACATATCTACTCAATATTGTTAAAGTGATTTGTAACTATTCACTGACTCTACTGTTACTTGATAAACTACATTTGAATGTTGATTAATTGATGATCTATTTTATTGTACGAGGGGCACTGCAACCTGTTGTGTCAGAGCTCTGTACTTTCTACTATATCTTATTCTTAAACAGTGTGTAAAATCCAAACGGAATAAATTCATTATTTCGGTTACTGTACATATTTATAATAAATCCCGAAACAAGTCAAATCTAAATTATAAATAGACATTCTTCAACGTGAAAATGCGATCCCCATCTTCAAGTAGGAAGTGTAGGCTTGTGATATGTCGTTTGAAAGGTCTCTTCATTCTCTACTCAAAAATGTTATTGTTTTCAAGTTTATTGCAACAATTAAGATAGAATAAAATAGTATCAAGTTTAACCGAAATTTGCTATAATATACTCAAAACTTATTACAATATACCCAAAACTTATTTCCCGTTTTGGTCTTGATAATAAGAAAGTAAGCAAAAATCAAAGCAATGTGCTTTTTAGATGGTATCCATTAAAAATACTTGAAAGAATTTCCGTGGCAACGTTAGTTGGTTTAAAACTCATTGGCAAATTGTTTGGTAATTATACATAAGTTGACATTTAAGGTGTCAGTATTATAATTTTAGTTTGAAATTTGTTAACTTTAATTCTGACAATTGATTGGTTACGGAGATAAAACCTGAACAAAACAGGAAATAACTCGCCTATTTCTTGAGAAATATCCTGATTTACCACCTATATCCCAAGGAACAATTAGTAAAATAGAGAAGCAGTTTCGCGAGTTAGGTCATGTAAGGCAGATAAAAAAACCAGCTGCCAAATTCAATGAGTGATGAAATCAAATTAGATATATGTCAAAAAATAACTCTTAACAGATATACCAACCCTGTTTACTTTAGAAGTGTAATTCAATGTTTGTCGGGGCATATATAGTAAATTTTATACCCATTTAGAATAAGACCATCCTTATTTATTATTAATAAATCGGTTGAAACAAAAAATCACCAACAAAAAGGAACGTCGTAACTAATTTATTAGATATCACGTTTTTGAAGTTACGTCAAATTTTGATTTCATGTTAATGTCATAACGCAAAATAAGATATAAAAATGCGATATTCGGATGAATCCAAAAAACTTAATATGCTTAATGTAGTAAACTATTTTCAAAACGATTTAGGATCTCGATTTAAGGCAATTCAAAAAGCGTCCGAAGCACTAAAAGTTCCAGAAAGCACATTATATAATCTTGAAAAACCAAACAGAGCTACAGACTTCGAATTTAGAAGAAATATGTCTGCAAGCGTTTCCCGGAGCAAAACCCGAATTACAAAAAATACCCTGCATTGTTTGAGGGAAGTAATTTATAAAATGTATGCGCGAAAGGATAAAATCACAGTAGAAACTATTTTACGGCAATTTATCGAAGAGTCTCCAGAAACTAAGATTTCCAAAGGTTCGTTATATTTGGGAATTAAAAAAATGGGTTTTCATTTCAAAAAACAGGATGGAAGAAAACATTTATTGGAAATGCCTGCAGTCAGATTAAAAAGAATATTATTTTTGAACAAATACCATGCTGCTAAAAGCGAAAAGCTCTTTACACCTGTTTTTCTGGATGAGACATGGGTTTTTAGTAAAAGCGGGGACAGAAGAATGTGGCAAGATGGTACTAAACACAGTGATTTAAAAATAACTGGAAGTGGGACACGATATGTAATTGTTCATGCCGGTAATAAAAAAGGTTTTGTGGCAAATGCATCGCTTATTTTTAAATGCAATAAAAAAACAGGCGATTACCATGATAACATGAACACCGAAAATTTTGAAAATTGGTTTAAACAGCAACTAATTGTAAACTTGGAAGAACCATCGTTAATTATAATGGATAACGCAACGTATCACAGTCGCCTGGATGAAGAAATCCCAAGAAAAAGTTGGAGTAAAACACGCATGTTAGAATGGCTCAAAAAAAAGAATATTCCTTTTCCAGATCACATTTTAAAGGATGCTGTTTGGAATATAATTGAAAAGCAAGTTTTGCCAGAAAAAAATGATCATTTAGACAAATACGCTGCCGAGCATGGTCATTGTGTTCTCAGGCTACCACCCTATCATTGCCATTTTAATGCCATCGAAATGGTATGGTCAGAAACTAAAAGGCATTATGACCAAGCTATTACGAAAGCTGCAAGGTCACCTACTGAAGTCTTAAAAGTATGGAATGACGTTGTAAAAAATGTATCGGAGCAACACTGGCAGAATTACATAAATCATACAGAGAAAATTATTTCTGAAGCATGGGAAGTAGAAAACAAACTGGACCTACTAAACATCGAACCTATGGTGATCTCTGTATCCAATGAATCCGATGATGAACTATCACTTTCCGAAAGTTATTCTGATTTAGAAACTAATTAAACTTTGCCTTGAAGATCACGTCATTTTTTTAAAATCTAGAATTTGTACTTAATCGAACTCTGAATTGCCATATTTTTTCAAGAAAACTATGTATCTAGTTAATAAAACAATGTTTTTAAAATTAGTGCGCTTCTTTTATATTCTTTTATTATGTCAACATCTTTAGAATTTTATGAATTTCATAAAATTAATTTGTATTATTACAAACCGCCACTGATAATATGAAATTTCAAGTCACTACGCCAATGCAATAAGAAATATGTCAAGCATTTGACATGACAAAGGTCATAACCTAATTTTTTTCATGCGGGTTCAGATGGTTCAAGAAGCCGCATACGTTAAGTTACTAAAACAGCTGGTACCTCTAAATAGGTATTAATTTTACTATAGCTATAAATCACGCTTTACTAATATGACAATTATTTACAGGTAACTGTAATTAAGTAAACAAATTAGATATGATGCTTGAGTTTGAGGAAAACCCACATCTACTACATTCAATGTCAGCCATGCATCGATAGTAAACATATTAAAATAAAATGCATCCCTATAAAATGATACCTACTCAGAAACTGATGGAAGACGATTTTGATAGAACTTATTTTTGTAAGTGAATGATGGACATGCTGGATAACAATATCATCCAATTAGGAGACGTAATATTTTCTGATGAGTGCACTTTTTCACTAAACGGTCATGCTATACGGCAAAATTTCCGCCAATGCCGACAATGGAAAATCCTCACTGGATGAGAGAAGAACACACGCAATACCCTCAAAAGGTTAATGTTTGGGCAGGGATTGTTGGAAACCATTCCAGTGAATAGGATATGGTTTCAGCAGGATGGATCACCACCTACCAATGCAAAGTCCGGCAGTACCTCGATGCAATATTTCCCAATCGGTGGATAGAGAGGCGAGGGTCGATAGAATGGCCAGCGCGATCACCTGATCTTACATCATTAGATTTCTTTTTATGGGGATATGTGAAGAGCATTCTGTACAAAACTAAACCTTTTGATTTAAATGACTTAAAAGAACGAATAACGCTTGCGATTAGGTCGATCACGCCTGATATGTTGAATAATCTTAGAATACAGTTTTATTTAAGATTAGGATGTTGCCAAGACGTTCGCGGTGAACATTTTGAACATCTACTTCATTGACATTCATAGTTCTTTTTAGTGTTTTACATTTTAGTTTTTGATTGTATTCAATCTTAATTGTTGCAATAAACTTGAAAACGAGAACATATTTGAATAGAGAATGAAGAGACCTTCCAAACGACATATCACAAGCCTATACTTCCCATTTAAAAAATGAGGGGTTGTACCTGTTATTCGAAGGGGGTTGAAGGTAGGAATCGCATTTTCACGTTGAAGAATGTCAATTTATAATTTAAATTTGACGTGTTTCGGAATTTTTTATAAATATGTACAGTATTTATTCCATTTGGCTTCTACTCACTGTATATATTCTTTTTTGTTTGTTTAGGTATGCTGTCACCGAGTGCTTCTACATCAAAAATGTCCAAAGTGGGCATGTCATATTCCGAGTTGTACTCCCGTTATGTCACCGTTTCGGATAAGTTATCGAAAAAAGAGGAGGAATGCGCTAGACTGGAAAGCTACATTGTACCAATTGTTAGGGAAATGGAAGGAAATTTCCCAAAATTAAGAAAATTACGCGAGGATTACAGTAACAGCTTAAATGCAATAGATACTTTGAAAGAATCTAATGAGCAATTGTTAAATGAAGTTCAACAACTTCGTGATGCAAACGCCGATTGCAAGAAAAGTGAGGGAGTACAAAGCAGGGAAAATGAGAGATTAAAAAAAGAAGTTGGTGATTTATCAAGACAAGTTGTGGTTTTATTACAAGAAGTGGAAAATTCTCGAGTGGCATCCTCGGCAACTTCAACTGATAACGATTTAAGTGATAGTGTTAATTCCGCCGATATTATTAGCAAAAAATTAGTAACATTCAATGATATATCCGAATTACAAGCTAACAATCTGAAGCTGTTAGTTCTCGTTAGAGTACTTTCTGAACGTCAGGAAGAAGTCGAAAGTCTCGATCCAGCAGCGATTGCCGCGCTAAAAAGCAAATTAGAAGATTTGGCCCAATCACAGAACGAATTACTTGAAGAACGTGATAAACAAATTAAAATGATGGCTACACTCCGCAATCAAAAGGATATGTATAAAAATTTGTACATGCAAGTCGTTAAAACGACTGGAGAAGAAATTCATGTAATGGACACGTCAGAAAATGGAGAACCTAGAATCCGAACAGAAACCGAAACGCAATTGGAAGAGAAAGTACAAGAATTCGAAGCGCAAGTTAAAAAATTAACCAAACAAGTCGACCACTTGAAAGAAGAAAACGAAACGTATCGTAAAGAAAAAACTGCAAACGAAAAAATATTGCTCGAACAGTTAGAAAACATGCGAGGTGAAGTTAAGGAAATTACGCGATTAAACTGCAAGCTAAGCTCCCACGCGGAATTAAACGAAGAAAAATTCAAAGTTTTACATAATAATATGGAAATTTACAAAAAACAAATCACGGCGCTAGAAAAACAAAACAAAATCTACAGTGAATCGATAATTAAGCACGAACAAGCCGCTACATATTTGAAAAATGAAACACTCCAAAGCCAAACGAAACTATCTCGAGCAGAAGTGATGCTGGGAAATTTAGAAAAAGAAAACGCGCTACTGAAAGATGCCGAACAAAGACTGTTGAAAGAGCGAGAAGCTATGAAGAGAAATTCACACAAACAACATCTTATCAAATCCAATATAGAATTAATTAAAGCAACTTTAGAAAGAACAGACGCTGAAGGTAAATTGAGATTAGAATCTAGACTTGATGAGGCGCACAGAGAATGTGCTGCGTTACGTAGACGCTTACAAGAAGAACAAGATCATTTTAGAAATCTAGCTGATCAATTGTCTGTCGGTAATAAAAATATGCAGACACGAATGGATGAAGAGAAAGAAATAGCAGAAAAATTCAGAAAAGAAGTAGCGGAAGTTAGGGAAGAACTCATAATAAAAGTGTCTCAAAACGAGGAGTTGAGTAAGAAATTGAAGAGTGGAATGTTTTCGGTACCAGATAGTAGCGCAGAGACCCGTAAAGTTAGAGAATTAGAACAACAACAAGCCGATTTACAAGCCGAAATAGAATCGTTAAAGAAAAAACTAAAGACCGCAAAAGTTGCTTCTGATGAGTATTTCAATATAGCGGAAGCGTCGGAAAAACAAGCAAAAGACGCTATTGACAACAACGAATTGTTAATGCAAGAAGTGGATAAATATAAATCTCGAATTAAAATGTTGGAAGAAAAATGTGCCGAACTAGAAGGCGAACTATCAATTCAATTGGACGATCAAGACATTTCAAATGCTAATATTAAAAGTAAATCCAGTCAGCTACAAGAGGAACTTAATATTAGAAACATGGATCTAAGGACCGCTAAAGAGCAACTAGAAAATGCTAGATCAGAAAATAAACAGTTAATAGAACAGCTTAAAGCTTCCGAAAATAAATATGCCCGAGAAGTCACTTTGCATTCCGTGGATCTAGAAGCGCTTACTACGATGAAAGAAGAATTGAATAAAACTCTAGATCAATTGAATGCGGTAGAGGTCGAAAAGCAGAACGCGATTACTGGTTTGATTCAATCAAAAACAGATTGGGAGGCACGAGAGCAGTTGTTTATAAACGAAAAGAAGGAACTTGAAGCTCGATTTGCCAATATGGGCGATCAAAATAGTTTGTTGTATGACCAAATACAAGCTCTTAACACTCAATTAGCGACTTTACAAGTCTTGATAACCGAACCACAAAACGTATCAATGGGAGATTCTTCCTTTAACAGATCTTTCACCGAAGACGAAATAAAATCTTCCGATCAATTATTAAAGATTATAAAGTATTTAAGACAAGAAAAAGACATCGCTGTTAGTAAGGCTGATATTGTTGAAGCTGAACATTCAAGACTAAAGTCCCAGTACGATATGATGCATAAGGAATTCGAAGAACTGAAAGCTGCTATCGAAACCGAAAGACAGAAGACGGAAATATCTGTAATATCAGCAGCTAAACATGCCGAAGTCCTAAGAAAATTAGAAACTCTCAACGCTATTACCGACAGCAACAGATCTTTGAGACAAGAAAGGGATACGTTGGTAGCGCAAATCACCGAGTTGCGCAGCAAATCCGATAGGTTCGAAACCGAAATGGAACCGTTGCAAGAAAAGAATAGAGAATTGACGACGAAAGCGGATCAGCTGCAGAGCGAAAATATATCGTTGCGCGCGGGATGTACAAGATGGAGGCAAAGGGCTAATATGTTGATAGAGAAAACGAATCGGACTAGTCCGGAGGATTGGAAGAAACTGCAAACGGAGCGTGAAACTCTCGCTAAACAATTGAAGATCGAGAGGGCCAATGTAACCAAACTAAACGACGACGTTAATAATTTCAAGCAAGACAAGATTAAATTGGAAGAACAATTGAAGAATTTGAGGAGTCAAAATAATCAACAGCAGGAAGAAATATCAAGGTACATTTTTAGTATTTTACTATTATACAATAAAATGTCTATGCTTTTCGTCAAAATGCGCCTGTTGTATGTATTTGAAATTCACTGAGATCTAAAAGATCCATTGTGCCCTATTTCTTCTACTTAGTTCCTGAGGAAAATCTGAGAATAGTAATTCCTTTAGACCCATTTCCTGAAGGAATTTAGATATTCGCAGACTTCAGTTTAGGTAACGGTATCTCTTCTTTTCAGCAGTTTCCGAGACATTGCGTCCTCCTATGCAATACTCAAGTATATAAATGGAGGTTTCATATTCCATTCTAAAGAATCTACATTCTTCTGGCTCCGCTAGTTTGAGTTTTTTGAGGTGCCCATTTGGGAAGCAGTGACCTGTTAGGACACCTGTCAAAACTCTTAGTGTAGTGTTGCTCTGGCTTACTTCTCTTTATATATTTTTAAGGCATTTAATCCAGTTTTTCCTTCACACTACGACCCCAGTTCTTCCTTTACACTACGACTCCATTTATTTACACCACGACCCCAGTTCTTTCTTTTCACTACAACTCCAGATCTTCCTGTACACTGCGACAATTCTTCCTAAACACTACGACATTTCTTCCTTTACACCACGACACCAGTTCTTTATTGACACTAAAATAATTCTTCCTTCACACTACGAAAATTCTTCCTATACACTACGACAATTCTTCCTAAACACTGCGACAGCATTTACTTCACTGACATAGAAGTACGTTGAGGGGCGTTATAGGTGAGCTCAAAATATGAAATAAATACTTTAGTTACCCAAACAACAAAATGGATTTTTCTTATCACCTGACTCTTTACTTATTCAAGAGGGTAATAAAGAATGAGTTGGCGTCCAAAATTTCTTTAACGTTTCGTATTTTCATCCGACGACGACGATGGTTGTAGACAATATCCTAATTAAGATTTACAATCCAGGCCCTGGGATACCTGTAAGAGGATCAACGTATCTTTATCGTTTTCTGCTGTCCTATGATCTATGTGGCACGCAAACAGTACAGCTAAACCAAATCATACTTTATGACGTCAGCTGGTTTGTTGTACTTTGGAGATATTCTTTAAAAACTTATTATGGTGGATTGAGTTTTTTTGATCGTAACTAAATGATTATTGATTAATTAATGGAAAGTTCTCTATTAAAGTTGGGCTTTAAAAACTACATATTTTCATTTATTTGCTAATCAATAAATGTTGTTAGGTTACGTGAAGATGTTTCGAATATGCAAGCTCAAGTAACGCAACTAACAAGTACCGTTGATCAGCAAAGTGCCGAAATTATTAAGTTTAAAGAAGAAAATCGCGTACTCACCGAGGATACTGCTGGTAAAGATGTAACAATATCCGATTTAAAAAATAATCTGGCGCAAATCCGAAAAATCGTTAAAAAGTACAAAATACAATACGAAGAACAAAGTAAAGAATTGGATACGTTGAAACAACAAAATGAGCAATATAAGACAGATCAAACTTCTAGCGTAGACAGACAAACGGTTTTACAAAATCAGTGCTCCGAATTAGAAGAGAAAGTTCACCAACTGGAAGCTAACCACAAAGAACAAGTGGAAAACATGAATCGCGAAATAACTTCGACAACAGACCAAATTGATCATTTCAAAAAAGAAATAGAAACCCTGAAACAAACCAGCCAAGATAAAGAGGAGAGATTTAAGACTTTATTCATAAAAGCAAAAGAGAGGATAGTAAGTTTGACAGAACAGAATAACAGCCTCAAAGAAGAAGTTAGACGGCAAGATAGTTCATCAAAAACTGACGGCGGAGAACATTCCAATGAAGATTCAACTAAAATAGCTGAATATCTTGAAAAAATAGCAGCTTTAGAACGAGAACGAGATGATATTTTGGAAGAAAAACAACAGGAACATTTGAAACATACAACGGAAGTCGAAAATTTAACTCAAAGAATTTCACAGTTACAGAGACAACTTGGACTTCAACAAGGATCCAAACCGAGCACAAGTTCAAGTACAACTGAAAAATCTTCCACTGAACGCCCTACTGCTGACATCAAACCAATGGCAGGTAAATTACAAATATGAATAAAACTTTTTGTTTATTACTAGTAGTTTCTCCAATTGTAGAACATTAATACTTCATTATGGTGAATTATACAGAGTAACCTTTGGTTTAAAATTGAATGTCTGCATCTAAGATATATTTACCATATTAATCCATAGTCAAGAGTGGGGTTTAAATTTTAACAGGTATCGTCTAAAATTAAATGTTTTCCGTTAATATTTTAAAGCTTATAATGCCTAAAGAATAGTAAAATGGAGTTAGCGGATTGTTTAATTTTTAACCATGCTTTAAAATTTCACAGTTGCATACAGAATTGGTCGTTATTTCTGCTTTCTACTCTTGGTTCGATTGACCAGTGAACTTTTGATGCGAGCTTCGTTTTGAAATTATTGGCTCGTGAACATTGAGGCGTATACGTTTACAGCGAGCGACGCAAATCTGTATGTCTTCACATATTATATCCTAGAAGTCTTTCTTGAAGGATTTAAACGAATATAAGCAAAATATGATTTCACAATTACTATCCTATCTCAATTTGTAATTTTCAGGACATTCTACTAACACTCAAACACAGTCTGTCCCGATCCAACCATGGAGAAGCGGCGGCGAATCTCCTTTGGCCAGTATTAGACCTATGTCTGCACAGTTAAGAACTGTTGCTGTACTTCCTACTAGTCAGAGTCCCAGTGCCATTATGGTACCACCTAAACAACAGGTATATACATAAACGATCTTCATATACATTAAAATTTACTACTAGTAGTAGCAGCTCTAATACTGTTACCACTTCGCAGGCTGGACACAAGAGACAAAGAGAGGCCGACATGGATAGTTGTCAGTCAGATGATCCGAACAAAACTCAGCAGCAGACCAAGCGATCGAGGATTCAGGTGAATAATTAATTCCTTTAGTAATTTAATTTATACTTCGTTTGTACTTACTGGAATTTTGTATTGGTTGGTTCAAAATGTGAATTGCTTTAATGGTTGATCTTTTCCAGAAATTTTCCAGTGCGTTTGCTGGGTTGGTTAGGTGTTTCAAAATGTTACTGGTCGAACTTAGTTAATATTTTTCAGTTTCAAAAGTGTCTAGCTTCTCCCTACTCACGTGTTTCCTCTCTTTTATGCAGCCTTGAGTTTGTTATCCTGTTTAAGGCCCCTCCGCGCCAAGCGACTGTCTAGAACTACTTTACTATGCGTCAGAATCAGAACAGGAACAATCCGAGTTTTCGTGACATGTTCGCTAACTCTCCTAGACGCCAACTACGCCATTCTTGAGTCTAGACTCATCCTTTGAACGGTACGTACTCCATTCTTTACGTTTTGCGCCGGCAAAATTGTTCCTTTCCACACACCGATGTATGTATATTGGGGTGACATTCCAATTGAGACCTAAAAAATCTATTGTGTCCACTTACTTCTACTTAGTTCCTGAGGAAAGTCTCGGAGACTAGTGTAGCTCCTTTAGAACTATTTCCTGGAGGAATTTTAGGAATGCTTAGTTTAGGTAAGTGTCCCTCTTATATCCAGTAGTCTCTCTAGATTCTTATTTTCTATTCTATAGTTTTTCAAATAAGTGTCTTCCATATCTAGTCGATTATTATAATTAGCAGGGAATGCTAATAGATCTCCTCTTTACTCAATAGTTGAATTTTATGTTACAGCAAGCAGGTACTGTTAGTGACAGTTGTTTAGACGTAGAGTGTCAAGTTCCTACAAGTAGTCAAAGGGATCATGACGACGATAATGTGATAGTAGTTGAAAGTGACGAAGAAGGCGGTGCCGACGAAGGAGAAGGCGCTGATGATGAACAGGATGATCCTGATACAGAAGGATATGATATAAGTTTTTAACAAATCCACAAAAATGTTATAGTATATTTTTACTACTACCACGTGATAATTTCACCAAATAATGTGTAATCAACATCTGACATATTAGTACACAAAATATTACAATTAAAGTCAACATAGTTTATTTCAAAAAGTAACAATAACTATTGTTAGAACCAAAAATCAAGTAGGTATAGGTAGGTAATTACAATTATTAATTGGTTGCATTATTATAGAAATTAAAGGTAAAATTGTTATTGCTGCAATTTGTAAATTGTAGTGGTTTGTGTGGAAGATTAGATTCTATATTTTCTTGGATGTTATGAGAGAATCTATTGCTTGTAATATGATGGTTTTGGATTTATTGGTGACTGTATCTTCAGATGTTGCAAGCATTGTACATACAATTTTAGATGCAACATTCATCCTGTTTGTGAGTGAGTCATTGATATACCCCTCAGCAACAGCAGGTGTCTTCCATCCTCCGTGTCTCTAAAGAGTGGTAATATCTCCTCTTGTATCTGCCAGAATTGCAGCTGATGATCTTCAGAAACAATGACTAGTATATGTTTCTGGATGATCAAGTTTCAAACGTTTTACAATTGAGCTAGGTACAGAACCTATTTTGTTTATTCCTACTACTTGCTTGGTACATGTTTTATGTTTGTAGTTGAGAAAAAATCTCTTTTCATGTGTTGCAGGTCTTAATTCTGCATTTTCTTTGTATTTCTGATAAAATAAATCTGTAATATTGAACTTTCTGTCAATCTTGTTTTTTGTATTATGAATGTTAATTATAGCAGCAGAGCCCAGATCTTCTATATCATCCACAGTAATTCTCACCAATTCTTGTTTGCGACATGCTCCCGAAATTCCGAAAACAACCTAAAAATTAACAAGTGCCTCTTAGTAAAACACCTAAGAAGGAAATTGTTTCAAACTCACCTCGGTAAACAGAACCTGATCGCCAGGAGCACTTATTTGGTGGGTGCTTAAAACGTTTGACTTCTTTGGTATATTCGTCATTTTTTCTTTAAAAAAATGCCTCAACTTTCAGGTATTTAGCAACATCTACATTGTGATTTACTTAGAAAGTAGTGCGCAACATAGAGTATTGTTACCACAATGTATTTGGTCTTACTTTGTTAGATAAATGATCCAAGTATGTAAGAAGGACATTTTGTGAAACTGAATATTTAATTCTTCTTCTTTTTATCCAATTAAGAAATTCTTCATATGCTCGTTCGTATGTGGCTCTTGATTTTGTTGGTAGGATTTTTGAGGAGGATATTTTTGCTGCCTCCACGATTTTTGGTGGAGTATAGTTTGGCAAGTCTATCTGAAGATATGCGGCATCGGTAAAGGGTGAGGAAACATGGCCGATATCTGTCATAAACGTACCAATGGCGTACGTATAAAAGTTTTAAAAATAATAATTATAATTATATATAGAAACTGATTTATGCTTTGCTTTAAAGGTAAGGTATTTTTCAAAACACGGTTCCTATTTTTTTAAAAACAAATAATGTTAAAAATCGTACTTGAATTCAATATGGATACGAAATAATAAGATACCAAGTAAAACTGAAAATACGAAGGTAACTACTGACATTATTAACGCCACTGGATAATCAATGTCTGTAAATTGTCGAAGTGACAGGGAAGAACACACGCACGCGCTTGCCAATAGGAAGTCAGGTGGTTACTTAGCAACGGCATTTCGATAAATATTCACCAATTGAGTTAGTAGGAGGGCGTGGTAATTATGATTTTCTCACGACGTTGCCGGCTTGAAGGAAACCCATAACATATATGGAAAAGTGTTCATCTTTTAATATTCATAAATTGAAAAAATAATGTTAATAGACAAAATCCAATGAAACAAGCACATTAGAGAACTAACGTTCAATCATTATTGACATATTGTTAATAATAAAAAGTCAATATTCTAATTATTATCACTACATACTTAGCACTTTAGCTTTTTCATAGTTGAACGTGGCAATATCGAATGTTTTCGACCGCATTCCTTTCACAGCTTCAGTTATGTTTGCCAAACTATACACTCACTGCTGCTGTCATTGTCAGTATCCACGATATTGTTGTGCATGTCAGAGATACGTTGTTATTGTAGATAGTCCCCGGTAGGTAGGTAGGTATATGAACTGACCTCACAATTAATACACTTCACATGTACTATATATACTCAAAATAATTTTTGACGTTTACCACAATTTGTCAAAGCCTGCTTTTTAATACCTATCAAGATGATTATTGGATTAGTTGGTACAGCGTCGAACTTCTGACGAACAGTACGCGGGTTCGATCCTCGACCGCGTCCTAAACTTATTTAATTACGAAAATGAAATAACTTACACTTTTCAAACATATCGCTTCAAATTTAGATATTACATATGTAAATCAAGTGCTCGATTTCTAGAAATAGAGGTGCCGGAACTACAACCTACCGGGAGATACGACCTCTCCCCCCTCTAAAAACATTGTTTGCTTGTTTGAGGTACTAAGTTAAAAAAAGGAAATTTTTTGTAACTCAAACTCTTTAATGAACATAATGAATACTGAGCAAGCGAGCGATAATGTGGCACCTGGCACGGCCAGATGGGCGAGTCTATCTGTTCCTAGCCACCGTACATAGACAAGAATAGTAATAATAGTTCACAGTTCACTCGTCACTTTCATGTAGCGCTGATAAAGACATGCCGAAGAACGATCGTTAAAACACGCGTGTGTCGTATATACAGGGGTCGCGCAAATTACTACCTTCATAGCTTGTTGATTTATCGATGGAGTGTTTGGTACGGGGGCTGATAAAAATGTATGTTGTTAGAAAACTATTTCAAAAAACGATATTGTTTTGTTATGTACGTTCTAGTATTTAATTGGAAACATAAAATTATAAGAAATAAACTAGAATCATTGATTAGAATAGCTTTTACTACATTATATAAATAAATATTTGTAATTCGTCAAAAATGTACAAATCTTAATATATATAAATTACGTATCACGTTGTTTGTCCGCGATGGACTCCTAAACTACTTAACCGATTTTAATCAAATTTGCACACCGTGTGCAGTTTGATCCAACTTGAAAGATAGGATAGCTTACATCTTAATTTATAGTCGCAATATTATTTTATTGCAAATTATTTGTCTATTATTTGACATTCACAATAATTTTCTGTTAACTCCAAACGATTTTAACAGATGGCGATATCTGTTGACTGGATTAAGTAAGTAATCAATAGATGGCGCTGATGTTAAACCTACAAACGTGTCATATAAGCTACAATTCAATAGCATAACCACCACCACGTGTTGTTGAGGCTAAAGTATAAGTTTATTTTGTAGTAAACGAAATACCAGGAAATTCAATTGTTTTTACTTTTTAAATGTTTGGTGTTAGCATAGCCCCGGCTACGTGTTACTTAGACTGAAGTGCAAATTAAATTCATATTATAGTGAAGATAATACAGTGAAATTATTCCTGATTTTTAATTATTTGTGCTTCATTGTTCAAAACTCTTTAATTAAAATATATACATATAAGTATTATCACATAGTTATAAAAGTTAATTAATATATCTATGAGAAAATGGTACAAAGCTCCCCACACTTTTTCAATAATATATATATATATATAATAAAGTCGTGTTAGTTACACTATTTATTACTCAAGAACGGCTGAACCGATTTGGCTGAAAATTGGTGGGGAGGTAGCTTAGAACCAGGAGACGGACATAGGGTACTTTTTTAGGAAAATTGCACGGAAAAAACATTATTTAAAAAAATTCTATACTTTGAACGAAAATGGCGGTGAATTAAATTTTAAAATGTTTGTATAGTTATCATTACTTGACGATTAGCTAATTGTAAGGATTGCATTTATAGAAGTTTGAAATAAACAAAAGCTACTCTGGCACTCCACTCAACGGGCAGAGAACGACCGCTTGCATAATATCTTATTTAGTCGGGTTTGTTGGAACACTTTCAACTCGATGGACCGATTCTGGTGGTATTTGATTTGACCTACTTTGGACAAAAAATGGCGGTAAATTAAAATTCAAAGTATCTGTATAAGTATAGTTAAGTTTGAAATAAACAAAAGCTACGCCGACACTCCACTCTGCGGGCAAAAAACGACCGCTTGCATAATATCTTATTGACAAGACAATATTAGGACTGGCCCGGACATCGTCTCTCGAGTCTTCTAGATGTTAAGACAGGACAACGTCTGTCGGGTCTTCTAGTATATATATAAATATAATGGGGTGTTAAACCTAACAAAAATATGATGTTTTCTCACTGTTAATAGTTAGTGGTGGACAAAATCATAATGGAGAATCAATTATTTTTAATATTTTTATTCTCACAAGGTTTTTATGTCGATTTGAAAATTCAACTTTTGGATGATTTAAATATTCCGCCATTCATGCTTTTTCATACATAACCTAAAAGAGAAGTTAGCTACACAAGGGTTGACATAGGACCACAATTCAGTCTTCTTCTTTTTTTAAATAGTGATGAAGTATAGGTTATGTTTATGTTATATTGCTTTTATAGTGAATGACTTACGAGATCCTTAAATTTATTTCCGGTTTATATTGTTTTTACGGCTCTATTAGATTATTTTATAAATTTTACTTTTACCATTATAAGTTTTCGTTAACGTATTTACAGTTAGTTTTTTCATTTTTGTAAGTGTTAGTGATATTTTTCGTAAATTATTAGAATGACTGGGTTCCTACAGGCAAATTCAATAATTCACCACATTTAGACATTTTTATGGTGCATGAGTTTTTAAAAAAGGACGATAGATTTAATATATCAGAAGTGAAGGGTACCATCTCGGTAAGTTTTTATCTTACATTAAATGTATATTATTAATACCTATAGTGTATTGTATATTAATTGAGAAATGTCTTCAAATCAAATAAAAATGCTTATGGTTTAATAATATTGAGAGTACCTATATATATATTGTTAAAAAATAATATTTTAGATCAATGAGAGAGTCTTATGGTGATAATGCCATTGGCTTTGTTGAAGCCAAACGAGAAAATAACATTTGCATAGTTCGGGGAAAAGTATGTCCAGAACATAATGTTAGAAAGACAAACTAGACTGTGAAGTTATTGATACAGGAAGAAGAAACTGTTCAAGATGGTCATTGTAATACATGTCCAGCATCTGAAGGTAATAAAATATTAGGTCACTACTCACTTCAATAATTACATAGAAATATTATGTTGAAATTCCATTTTATTTTATTTGATTAACAGTATACAACTCAGATAAAAAAAGCTTGTATTCTTTATTGATGCAAAGGATGGATTTAATTACAAAGTATGCTTGACAAAATAATGAATATACATTATGGTTTACAGTCAATGTGAATATTAAATATAGGTAGTAGGTATATAAATATGTAAGATATACATAGATCACTCTAACAAGGTAACTTGTTCAGTTAATTTTTTTATTTTCACCTACATCCTTGGCAGTAAATAATGAAAGCTTGCTACTAGCTGATTAAAAGTTAACTAATTCATTCCTTTACAAAATTTTACACAAAGTAAAGTATTTTTACAAATACTACGTGTAAGACTATTTGATACTTTAAAAATATCTGTTTAAAAATATCTGTAATACAATGTTTGTTTTTAGGGGGCTGCAAACATGCCCTTGCTTTTCTAATGTGGGTTCACCGAAGAAGTGAAGAACCATCTCCAACTGAGGTTACTAGTTACTGGCAAAAACCATTGCTATCAAAAATTGGAACATCACTAAAATTTATTGATGTTAAACAGTTATCCTCCAGCTCCACTAACCAAAAAGTGTCAATGAAAAATGATAATAAGGCATTTTTTAATGAATTGATTGTTGAAGCAAAGAGAAGGAAAATTAATTGCCAGCTAACTAAGTACGTGCTACAAAAGCAATGACTAGAGGAGTAAAATTGGAAAAGAGGGTTCTAAAGGTTGCTGAAAAGCAAGTTTCTGCCACATTTAAAGATGCTGGATTATTCATAATTGCTGACAATCCGATTTTTGGAGCTTCTCCTGATGCAATTACAAATGAATATGTGGTGGAAGTCAAATGTCCAGCAACAGCAAAAAGTTTAGAGACTTATATTAAAAATGGGGAAATTACTAATAAGTACAAAGCTCAGCTTCATTTGCAAATGATGGCAACAAATAAAAAGAAGGGACTTTTTGTTGTAGCAAAACCAGATTTTGAAATTTCAAATGAAATAATCTGTCACTGGCTTTCTTATGATGAACCATTTATAACAGATATAGTTACCAACTGTAAACATTTTCATGAAAGTTTTATTTTTAATAAACTTTTCTCTGTCGTGTATTTTTTTGTATTTTTTCAACAGACTGGATGAAAAATCCTCAATAGTGACAACAAACTTTGTTTGAAACCAATATCTCAAGGAAAGTTTGGAGTTCAGAACTTATTGTTTACATGAGATACAACACCACTTTTGCATACTTCACAGCGAAACACTATTTTTCTTCAGTAAATGTGCATATTCAAATAATTCACAAAACTTAAAATAATATACACAAAATTCTACTACTAAATTGATAAGAAACCAATTTTAAAACAATACTTAAATAATATAATACACATAACAAAAGAAAAAAAGAAAGTGGAATGGTTGTAATAATTACTATAATTATTATGAAAAGTTGAAGTATCTTAATTTCTAGGATTTCATCAATCTATTAACTGTAATTCAATAGATAGAGATACAAATATATGATAACATTTACATGTATCAGATCAAGTTTCACTAAGAGTAAATCCCTATAAATAAACATTTTTTACTAGGTATTTGATGAATTTGGAAAGTATACTTTTGATTTGGCATCTTTGTAGTTTGATTTACTTAGTTATTTCACCAAGCTAAGAATTCAAGTTGGGTTTATTTACATCGAGTATTTACACTAGCAACCCGTTCTGGCTTCAGATATAAACTAAGTATTGGGCATACAGCAAAACGATTTTAAATGATATATATAGACAGATAGTAGACTGAATTCAAAATCACTAAAAACATTAAACTTAACAACTTCACTTATAATTTATATTTGGAGAAAAATAGGTAACGAAGTACAAATTTTCTTAAAGAAAAGGTTATCTCAAGATTTAATTAATGGAGATTGTAAGTTTATTAATGCACAGGCTATGCAAACAAGAGCATCTGTATGCTGTAATAAATTATGGTCAATAACAGAATGTGGTTTTAAAAAAGCAAATTCTCTTAATCTGCTAATTACCCTTGAATTCTCAAACTCGCTATAACTTTCGTTTCCATTACCTCGTGCTTTGAAGGTTTTATTGAACTACTCACACTTGGGGGGTCTTAAGAGCTTACAATGTTTTGATTGTAACAAAGATTCAATTTCTTTAAAACCACGATCTGCCATTACCACAGCATTGTCAGGTAGGCAATTTAAATAACCACACTCTTGTGTTAATGTTGTATCAGAAATGCGTCCACCATAGCCTGTTGATACAAAATTTACAAATCCATCAGGGGTACAAGATATGAGATATTTGACTGTGTTACATTTTTTGTATTGTGACCAAGTCAATGCTTGGTGCACAGGATTA
This sequence comes from Lochmaea crataegi, assembly GCA_947563755.1. Taxonomy (NCBI): domain Eukaryota; kingdom Metazoa; phylum Arthropoda; class Insecta; order Coleoptera; family Chrysomelidae; genus Lochmaea; species Lochmaea crataegi. The sequence goes on along the minus strand of OX387422.1, from coordinate 117,880,784 downwards.
GTAGGCTTCTGAATTTCTATTTCAAAACAATCTATAATGGTTTGCACATTATTATATTTTACTCGAAATGGAATAGGCAAATGCTTTTTTATTTGGCTTTCTGAAGGCCAAAATATTAATGTTTTCATATAATGTTCAATTTTATAAATGTCAGTTTTGAATATTTTTGAAACTCCATTTACTGATAATGAAAATTGATCTGCTAATCTTGCAAATGAATCATTTAATTTGATTTTCATTAGGCATATTATAACATGTTCTTTATTTAAATTATTTTTACCAAGTAAGTTTATCAAAATGTCATACCACACTTTAGGAACACCGATATATCTCTTCGGATATTTCTCAACGAGAGTGATTGTATTCTGCAACTGTTCGACTTTTGATTCACTTGTGTCAGTTAGTGACACAAAATTACAGTTTCAGTTGTTGCCTCTGCTGATGTGATATCTTCCACCTTTAAAAATTTCTTTTTCATTGGTGAGGTAGTTGCTTCTTTTGTAATAGTCAGATCTAAAGTATCCAATTTAACAGTATTCTGAGATGTTAACCGACAACTAACAGCAATACTTTTTACCTCTAAAGGACTTGTTCGTTGGTATTGATTGATCATTCCCCATGAGGTTTGAGTACCAACATCATAATTATGAGAATCCTCTGTTAAAACAGGTTCATTTGGGACTACCAACTCATCTAATTTTAGCTTTTTGATTGAAGAAGATTCTGGCCAATTAAAAATGTGAGGCACAACTAATGGTTTCAAAATAATTTTCCCTCCCATCAACGAGTGTTTAACATAATTTTCCATGTCACTTTCAAACTAGAAATCAAACATATTTAAATATATCGATACTTTCTACACATACATATATAATTATACTTACATCAAAATGCTTGCTTCGCAGCAATAGAAACTAGTTGTAGTCTGTTTATATTTCCTTCTAGCAGCATCAAACCACAATTTTCGTCTAACTTCTACTGCAGGCACAGTTACAAACTTTTTACGAGGCGTTGTAACTGTTGTGTTCGTGCAGTATGATACAAAACAAGATTTATATGTTTTTGACATTATTCCAACTTGAAAAATTGTGGAGAAAAACTAACTAAACTAACTAAAAAAATTTAACACAATGCTTATTTTTTATAATATTGAAACGTTAAGCTCGTATAAACTGTAAACAAAAACAAAAAACTCATATATATTATAGACTTTGACAGTTCTTCAAACTTCAAATTCGAATGGCCTTTTTGTAAATGGCTATTTGTTCATAAAACATCTAAATCAGAAAGTGGCTAGCTTCATCTATAAGTGCATGACGTATCTGTAGTGACAGATGCAAACATTTAGGAATTCTTAATTTCCAGTTTTCTCCAAAAATATTCGGTTTAAAAATGTTTTAAATTAATTTTTGCAAAGTGGTACTAATATACTTCAATAAAATACCAAAAGCCGGATATCGGTTTAACACCCCATTGTATAACTTACAATATGAAAATAGAAAACATGAACAACTATTTAAAATCGTTAAAGATTATACCATAACATACTTTAGAATTCGCTTTGCAATCTTTGCATATAAAAACAATGCTGAATTATTGCATTTACTAAAAAAAATGTTATCCTATACCCAACTTAATTCACCTTTCAAGGCACCGGGAGCCGATGGGATTTTCCCAGCATTGCTCCAGCAAGGACAAGACGAAATTATACCACATTTGATTAGGATCAGTCGAAGCAGCTTAGAACTGGGTTATATACCAGAAGCATGGAGAAGGGCAATAGTAACCTTCATTCCAAAAGCTGGAAAGGGGACACAACAAGCCCCAAATCCTTCAAACCAATTAGTCTAACATCGTTTGTGCTCAAAACGATGAAAAAAGCTATTGGCAACTATATTAGAACAAAAGTCCTAGAGAGACTACCTCCCCACCCGCATCAGCATGCTTACCGTGCAGACAGATCTACGGGGACTGCACTGGTACAACAGACGGAGGATATCCGAGGTGCTCTAGACAACCAAGAAGCCATAGTATGCGCATTTTTGGATATAGAAGGAGATTTTGACAATACTCCTCATGAGGCTGTCAAAAGAGCTTTAAATAAAAGAGGTGTAGACAGCACAACATCCAAATGGATGTCGGAACTGCCCACCATTAGAGTAGCAGAGATGAGAACGAGACATTGTCTCCATCTGTACAACCAGAGGTTGTCTACAGGGAGGAGTAGCATCCCCATTAATGTGGAGCCTGACGGTTGACGAACTCCTGTGTGGTTTGACTGACCTCGGAATATCCTGCCGATGATATTGTCATAACAGCCAGGGGAAAATTCGAAAATACCCTTTGTGACATCGTACAAAAGGGTCTGAACTATACAAATAGTTGGTGTAAGCAAGTCGGTCTTTACATCAACCCCACCGAAACCATCTTAATAGCCTTAACTAAGAAAGGAAAACTCAACCTCAAAACCATTAAACTTGATGGGAGCGAGGTTGAATGGAGACAAGAAGTCAAGTATCTAGGTTTGACTCTGGACAGTACACTCCTGTGGAACAAACACGAAAAGGAGATTATATACAAAGCAAAATGGCTTTAATGGTGTGCAGGAATCTGACAGGGAGAAATTGGGGTTGTTACCCAAAAATCCTGAGCTGGATATCATAGTGAGACCAATTATTACTTATGGAGCCATTGCGTGGAGTAGTAGAACTAGCTTATTGGCGACGAGAGAAAACCTCTCCAAAATTCAAAGACTAGCCTGTATGTGTATTACAGGAGCAATGAGAACAATATGCCCAACGGAAGCCATGAAAGTGATTTTCAACCTCACACCAATACATATGGTGTGGGAAGTGTTTCAGAAAGAACAAAATACAGACTAAGTAGAGAGGTAATAAAAAAAAGCACCTCCCCACTTCTTATAAATCCGAAAACCTGGGACATGCCACAAGATGGTATGATAAAAAAGTATAACTTTTCAATGAAATTCGTTACGGAATTAAGCAACAAAAAGGAATGGATTCCAAATACCATTACCAGACTAGGAAAGAATGCCATTCAATGGTACACAGACGGCTCAAATGCAATAGAAGGAACTGGGATAGGAGTGTACAGGCCAGGAACCAAACACTCTGAAAGCTTGGGAACACTCCCAAGTATCTTTCAAGCGGAAATTCACGCTATAAGAAAGTTTGTCCAGTTCAATATTGATAAAAGTATATAGAAGGCAAAGGATTATCATAAAGTCCGATAGTCAAGCAGCCATTACAGCATTGAGCTCTTGTGTTATCAGTTCCAAAATGGTGTGGGAATGCTTAGGCAAACTCAATGAATTAGGCGAGAACAACATAGTCACCTTACTGTGGATTCCAGGACACCCTGGAATAGAAGGAAATGAAATAGCAGATGAACTAGCAAAGAGGAGGACTGAAACACACTTTTGGGGGACTGAAACACACTTTTGGGGGCCGGAAACCTTTTGCGGTATCAGCTCCAATGTAATATTAGAAGAAATAGGCAAAGCTGAAAAAAGAGAAGATCTGACCATTGGAATCTGTTGAGATCAAATGGATGCATAAGTCAAAGTAAAACTGCACTAAGAGTTCTAACAGGGATCCTAACGGGACATTGTCGCCTGAATGGGCACCTGAAAAAGCTGAAAATAGTGGAGGAAGAAGAATGTAGATTCTGTGGCATGGTAGAAGAAACCTCCATCCACATACTTGCGAATTGCACAACAATTCAGAATCCTAGGGCACTACACCTAGGAGATTACTGGATAGAAGTGGGACATTTACCTAAGTTAAAGCCTGCAGATATCCTAAAATTCCTCCGGGAAATAGGACTAAAGGAGCTACTAGTCTCTGAGACTTTCCTCAGGAACTAAGTAAAAGTAAGGGGGCACAATAGATCTTTTAGGTCTCAGTGAATGTCACCCCAATTTACATACATACCAATCTTAAAAAGAAAAAAAAACGATTACAAGTTTTGTAATATTTGTAATTCTTGGAAGCCTACTATTTTATCCTTTGATAAATCATAAAATAAATGAGTTCTCAATTACATCTCATCGAGGCAAATAATGCAATCTTTTTCTTTATCACTTAATAGTCGAAACCTAAGATCAATAAGACGAAAAATAAATTCGTTAAAGCCTGGGTTTACTGCCCAACGACTGGTAAAACGGTTAAGCGCGCTTTTGGAAGGTAACCGGTACAAAGTAGAAAATTTTTTGTATGCTTAAGGTACTAAAAAGTAGACGCTTAAAGCAAACTTCTTAAAATCATCTGTGTACCTACAACCTTTAGGTGATTTGTTTATTAAACTACACTGCTTTTAATAAGAAAATTACTAATATCATTTGCTAAACAATATTGTAGACTTTACCTAGTTTCATCCTTGGGAAATCTAAAGAAAGATATTTGTGCTACAACTCTACTCCTACAACCGTCCACACAACACATTCGTGATATTTGCTTTTTAAAAAATATCCCTAAATAATAATTGAATAATTCACTGCAAAAAGAGTCCAGCCTGTATACTACTAACTCCACTCGTACCTTCAAACTACAAAATACACACGGTATCTGTCTATTGCTGGGAGCTTCAGGGTACCGAAAAAGAGTGGCATAGGAGACCGAGTGAGATAGACATTGCGCTGGGAGGAGCTTAGAGCGAACCTACTATTCTTGTCTATGTACGGTGCCCTAGCGTATGGGAGGAAGGTAGACAGCACGGCCGGACGGGCAAGTCTATCTGTCACTAAAGCACATAATTATGTATGGCGATTTCACTCGAAACCGATTTAACTACCAATTTTTTATAACTGTCTTAGTGCCGATATTCTTTTAATTTTCAGAGAAAGAGGTCCCGGACGCCGTTCCGCCTCAAATCGAGCCCTGGGTAAATCTAATTAGAAATTATATATTTGACAGTGGTCAATCTTAATAGAAATTATGCATGTGACAGATTATCCGCACGCGTGTGGAAAGTTACTTTCCGCTCCTGTGTGGAAAGAATTTCGCACGCTTGTTGGTATAAGCCACTTTTCGTGGGACTGTACAGTGCGATATACGTTACTTTCCTATGTGGTCGTAGGAAAATTACTGTTCGCCCTGGAAACTTTCTATTGTATAACTTACCTCGATCGGCATCGATAATAATACTTCTATTCTTTGTTGAATGGCTATTCATTAAGGAAACAAATTAGCGCTTGCTCTAACATTGATTGACATTGATAATAATAATTTTATTTAGTTTAGAATTACCGTAATTGTCAATTACTCTTTGTCTAGTCAAAAAATATTAAAATAGGGTGTTCCATTGAAAACAACCTTTAGCCTTCAATCAGATGAACGGTACGGCAGCGCATAAAATACTAACAAAAAAAATTCAGTTTTTTATATAAGATGTCACTTTTCAGGAACAAGGTAATTATGAAGACGAAGATTGTCAAGATGTAGAAGACGACGAAGAAGAGGGAGGCAATGAAGTGAAAGTAATCGACGATTCTAGTGAAGTACCCAACCAGAGCAAAAAATCTGAACAGAATATTGAAGAAGAAGAAAATCCCGAACAACCTCAATCTGAGGCTATCAGTAGCGGTACTGACGGTGCGTACATATTTTTAAATTTCAAATCAAATTCTAAATTCATAACTTAATATATAGGGTGTTTTCAAATATTGTTTGGAGAGATTCGCCATTTAATTATATGGTAAAAAGTTCTTAAAAACATGTGTGATAAGTTTTATCATTTAGTTTAGTACATTTCAGAGCAGATATTCAAAATGTCCACCTCTAGCTAAAATACAAGCATCCCCTAGACTGCTAGATTGCCTAAAACCCTGGAAAAAGCCAGAAGTGTTGCCTATTCCCATTTTTTTTCAATCAATTTTGATATTTAATGCTACAGCGAACCAATTCTGCCGTGACTATTTCAAATTTAAATGATATGTAAGTGATTTTGTTAATCAGGCTCAAACACAAGCAACTATAATGCTACAATATCTCAAGTCTCCACATCTGTTTCAATGACAGTTCCATCTTTTTCCCGCACAAGACCCATAGCTCCATTACCATCTAGACAAAATCATTTACTTCTACAACATGGTATCGACGAAGTAGGAGATGATGGTATCGTTCCATCCACGCCAACTCTATATGTTCCTCGACGTTCGGATGGTTTTGGCGAAGCCGTTAGTTCACCGCACGTTCCTACCAGTGGAAGGTTTACTTTTAACGATCAAACCGCTTCTAATGCTGGACCGAATAACATCGAGACCTTACCTGAACAGACCCTTATGGAATCCAACATCTTGGAAGAAAATAGTATGAAAAACATTTGTGGATCTTAATTTTTTAATAATGCATTTTATTGTTTCAGGTACGGGTAGAAGCGTTTCCAGTACGCCGTTGCAGTCTTCCCCACAGGAAGGTATTCCCGGAAATGAAGAACAGAATACAACACAAATGGCTGAATCAGACGGTGAGCTTATTACTCTAGCATTAAAATAATTCGTCGCGCGCTTTCAACTTTGACGGTCTGTTTTTCAATAACGAATATTTTTTCATATTCACACTTTTTTTTAAACTCTAATGTACGTAATAATATACTATTGCAAAAGTCATTGGACATGAGGTATATTGCATTTTACAACGTGGGTTGTTCTAAATAATCATTCCAACGGTTGCAGAATTGTATATTTCTGAAAAATAATAACGACACATAACTTCTCACAGCGAAATCTAAACAAAAAAATAGCCTTTGCAATGTTTTGGTCGCAACATAAATCAAGACGAGTACAATGCACGGTAGCGTATCATTTCGGAAGGGTTCACTTAAACTATTTTTTGAAAAACGTTTTTATAGACTAAATGATGTACGTTATTAATTTTTCGTGTAAATTATATCAAAAATCGTAGGTAACTCTTAGATAGGTGAACTACCTACGAAGGCTTTTGAAGTTAAAACAAGTTTTGCAATTTAGATTATAAACATGTTAATATAATATTGAAAGGTTTTTTATTTTGTTCTCACAAAACTAAGGAATAAATGAAAGTTCATTAAATTGATACACAATAAAATAGAAGAATTAAAACAATAATCATGATAAATATTTATTGTTCTCGACAATTATTTACAATTATATAACAAGGATTACAACATAAAGTAACTAACACCCAAAATCTAACTGTTTGACGGTTTAATAAATCACTTTATCAGCAGTTTTTAATTTATTGAATTCATATTTCGTAGTGAAGTCGAATGCCTATATATTTCTCCAAAATATGGAATCCCTCGTCTTATACCTATACTACGCTTATGTTAATATAACCTTACTTGTGAAATGACCGATTATCTTTCTTATTCCATGTATTTTTACAAATTACACATTTTCTCACCATCCTAAATGTCTTCTGAGCACTGAAATAAACAAATTACAATACAAACCCAAATAAAAGCACAATTATAATTAAAATCATATTGACAGATCTCAAAAAGTAGTTCGAGGTTGTCAAGCTGAAAATTTATAAACTATCTTACTATTTGATATTGATAGCAAATGAAAAATCCTAACCGAAAAAAATAACGAGCTGGACTGTAGGCTGGTCATACCGGTTTTTAATGCTTTTCACTTTTTTTCTTACTTTTTTTAACGTAAAATACTGCAAAAATCTTTTTATTATTCGGTTATTTAACGTCGGTCGATTTCTGTAACTGAGGCTAATCACCGACGCCGGGAGCACTCTACCCCTAACCGGAAATTTTGCCGAATCCACTAGTGTTCCAACCAGTGGTATGGATCTTTATCGAGCCCAACATCCATGAACTCGGGATCTCGGTTTTATGTCTCATCCGAAAGACGGCATATCTACATTATACCTCGTGCTCACTGGTATAATGCCTGCGAGCTATGATATGCTACTCACCCTAGTAGTCTAAAGTGCAGCCTAGCAGTATAAAGTGTTTCGCTGCAGGCTGTACAGGCTCTACAACGGTGTTTCCCCAGCTTGGCTGTAGTTATCGCACCAGAGGCGTTCCACTACAGAGCTGCAAAAATTTTAAATATGATCAAAATTACGATTATTGTTATACGAGATTTGGCATCATGGCATCGAATACCTAAGTTTTTATAAATTCCTATACCTAATCCACGAAGAAATAAAACAATTTAATTTGTTTAAATCTTCGTTATAATGAAGATTTAAACAAAGTATGGATCTTCATCAAGTAAAAGCATCATCTATTCAATTCAAGATCTAATCCAAACTAAAGTTATAGGCTTTAAATAAAACAAAGATAAAAATATTTTTTAAATAAACAAAAACATAAACAAAATAACAAAGTTAATTTTGGATGATAATGTCATCAGATAGTTTTTAATTTGACTAGATTTTTAATAAAATTAGTTAAAAACCCTGGATTCGAGTGCTTTTGATAATTTTATAGTTTTTTGTTTTTATTTTAAATAAAATAGCATATTATCTCGGTAACATTTAATTTTAATTGTAGCTGAAATTCCTACAATAAATGTTAGCGGAGAAGTTGATAATAATGAAACAGCAGGCGAGGGTAGTTCAGCTGATATGGGTCCTCCAGCGGAAGGTGCAGCTCAACTTGAACAAAACGAAGCAATGTTGGAGGGAGACGATGGTGTAAGTTTGTCGTAACACGTTGCTTACTTTTATTTGTAGATTTTAGTTGATTGATTTCCTTTTGTATTTATCTTACTGTTAAAATTAAGTTCCCACCAATTTTAGAGGTCAATTTGTATTATTAAAATTGAGATTAATATTGAATATTATAGAGAAGTTAGGAATTTTTAGTTTAATTCTATCGCCTATTTAATTTTTTTTTAGTATTCTTTTCAATATCCTGGATTTTTCAAATTATTAATTGCTTTAAACTTGAACAGAAACTGAATATTTTCCAAAAAAAAGTGTTACGTTTCCTCTGTTACGCTTTTTTTTAAGCGCTTCCAATTGAAACTGAATATGTGTTTTTTTCAGTTCTAAACTGTCGGGCTCTACCCACTGCAGACCAAGCAGAAATGATAATATTTCTTGAAATAAATATACTGTTATGTTCTATTGTGTTATTATCCAAAATTGGTGGGAACTGAAACAATGAAAGCAATTTTATTTCAATGTGTGACGATTTTAACGAATTAAAGAATTATAAAATAATCCACCAGAGGCCGCAATATGTTTTGATTTTCCATTTGACAGCAACGTTAACGTACCAAATAAGAATTATTACCTTTTGTCATTGGCGCGATTTTTGAAAACCCCAAAAATGTAAGAATTTCAATTGGGTACGTTTAACGTTGCTGTAAAATGGAAAATCAAAATATATGTACCCCCCACTAGTGCGGCCTCTAGTGGATTATTTTCAAATCTTTTAGAGGAAACGGGCTAATTATATTTACGTCAAATCAGGAAACACTACTATATTTGTTCTAAATTATAACTTCTACATCATATTTGGAAAATTATTAACAAACGAAGAATCACCGCAAAATGTATGCAACTAATGTTTTTAACATCTACTAAGATAACAAAATCTAAACTCACTTCGGCATACATAATAATTGTTTTTTTTTTCACCTTTTTATCAATTTTTAACCCTCGCTTATCAACCCTTTGTATCACTTGGATTTGTATGCCATGTTGTTTTTGAATGAAAAGTAGTTCCCAAGGAATGCATCCAAGTGCAGGGCATCCCTAGTTTCATGAAAATTCCAATATTTTCAATATCCACTGTAGCGTCGATCATCAAATAATTGCAAATAACCGACTTTCCAATAAAACAACAAACGATTCAAATATGATATTTATCAATTGCCAGTCTTGTCACTCTTGTTAGTTCATGCGCATTTGCAAATCCATAATAAATTCGTTTCATGAATTGGTTTCATTAGGCAGTGAAAATGTAATTTAAGTGTAATTATAATATAATGAAATAGTATATTATGCAACGATCATATAATGATGGTTATTAATACACAAGCATTAACCATACGAAACTCGCCTTCGGCTCGTTTCGTATCCCGGTTAATGCTTGTGTATTAATAACCATTACATGAGAGTTGCATACACTATTTTTTCTACGAAGAAGAAATTTTATTTGAATTCAACAACATTGCTTTTTTTATACTTCTCTTGCTACCCTCCAATCCATAAATTAACCATAAAATGTATATACATTTTTTGATTTTGCAGGTAATAAACTATTGGATACATTTTTCGCCTTTTCAGCGATTTCAGGTGGTGTGTATGAAAACTCTTCGTCGCTCGACATTTCTTTTAAAAAGTGGAAGGTGTTAGATGTATCCTGTATGTCAAATGTAACTACTGTATGTAAGATGAACACTGACATTTTGACATGAAAATTGACAGCACTAAATAAAGATGGTTTTGATGACTACATGTATCAATGGTAACCTAAATAATCCTGGTTAATCGTAATAATTGAAAGGCATCCAATAATTGCAACCTACATAAAAGAAAGCAACATTTAAATAACACAGAAGGTATCTACCTTTTTGACTAACGCAGAAGATTGAAACTGTCATAAAACACGAATCTCTTAGAAACTGTCAAACATTCAACAGAAAATATTGGGTCTGCCTACTTGGTTATTTAAAAATCTAGATTTCTATTGGTCAATTTTTCAGTTCATTATGAAACTGAAAATTGGCATTTAATTAACAACTTATAGTATAGGAGTAGAAAAATGTAATTATAATGAACGTTGCATGAATCCGCCTTAATTTTATTTCATATGTCTTCAAAAATTATTTATTCATTCTCGTTTTAGTTTTATAGTGTTTAATAATATGTCATTTTATATGTTTATTAACATGATATTTGTCATAATTGACAGTTAATGCATCATTGATCGGTAGCATAGCGTATTTCAATTCTGATGGGAAAAATGGAAACTGCTACCACATCGCTCACATCAATCAGTCGACAAAACACGCGTTCAGCAGAAAATTATCGCTCCGATAGCGCTACGTTGGGATCAACGCGACCATTGTTACAATTTTTGTTGAAATTTCGTTAGTGCATGATTCTAAAAATATATATTTGTTGCAGATAGAAGTAGAGGGTCATCGTCTGGTAATTTCCAATCGAGAGCGGTAGCTAGAAGAGCGAGGGGTCGTAATCAACGACCATTTGGTGGACATTATCCAATGTATTTACCATTCCATGGATATAATTTGTTGTTAAGATTTAGTTTAGGTGCGTTTTTTTATATTTAAGTTGTGTTATGTTACAGTTTTGATGTTTTGACTGAATTCATACAATTGAAAAGATTTAGGCATTTATAATAAATGTTCTATCTCATAGTAATTGTTTATGTACAATATTTTCATTAAGTATTTACTAAAACTTGGTGTAGTACATAAATATATAAAAACGTGGAATCTATTGATGTTCAGAATTCAATTTAAAACTGTTCCAGTGAAATTAAATAAAATATATAAATTATTTGGAGTTTTATTATTCTCTTCAATGTAGATCGTATATTAACTTCCTTGAAAGTACTTTGAGAACGAACGACATTTATTGGGTGGGGCTCATGCAGAAAATAATTCAATAAAATAATTTAAAAAACGAACATTTCATTATTTATGTTTAGCTGCTAGTGTATGCTTTGTAGCTCCTCCAGCATAAATGAGGAATTGAATTAGACTACAACTAATTAGTGACTAATTGACATGTATCACTGCGACCTTTTCAGATCTATTGTGGTCCTCTAAATCTATATTACATTCTCCAGCCCGACTCTTTTTATGTAGTACAAGAAACCGCTCATTCGCACTGGCATCAGATGTGCTCTGCAGTTTCCGACTCTAGGTTACAGAATCTGGACACGGCATTAATTTTATTTCCGCCAATGAATTGGAAAAAAATATATGTGGCCTGTACTTTTTAGGTATTAACTTTGTCTTTCCTCCAGAAGGGTGGATGAGAAACTAGTCCTGGAGGTGGGTCGTCAGTAAATTTGGAGGTATATACTAGGGGATGTCCTAGTTGGAGTCTTGATGTTTCAACGGTATCCTTGAGGTGTCTCAACGGTATCTTTGAGATATATAAGATACCCTAGCAGCTGTGCTTACCTAAAAGTTCAGGAGAATAAAGGATATGTGGGAAGCTTGAATGTAATGGGGCACATAATGTTGGTTCAGCTTTCGAGGTTAAAAAGGAAGGCATTTGTTTAAAATTAATGAAATACTACCGAAAGCTTTCCAACATGTATGTCCCATATTAAGACAAAAAAAAAATAAATGAATAAAGTTAAAAATCTAGAGGGAAATAATATTAAAAAGACACTAAATCATAGCAAAACGTTATGTTGTTATATTAATGAATAAATTGTTACTAAAATATAAAATACTTTTCAGATATGTAAGGCTGGCACTGGCAGAATTATATACGAAGGGAATATTTTATAGGTTTTATTCAACTTGTGAACAATTTTGTATGCTCTTAATAATATTAACTTGAAAGAAATAAACGAGTATTTTAAAATTATTCTGAATCTATAACTCATATCGAGAACGTGTTATTTTAAATTGAATATAATCCGTAGTTAAAAAGAGTTATTCTGCTACAGAAAAAGCTTGTAACGTTTGCACAAAAGTGTAACACAGTAATTTATAATTTAAAAATATTTAGTTTGATAATAATGTACCTACAGGGATTCAAGAAAAAGATAGTTAGATGACCACGTGGCAAATATTATTTCATCTAACTATGTAAAAAATAAAATATATTATGTGATAAAAATCATCTCCACGATTACTTTGAATGAAACTAATTCATTATAAAATATAATTTTGGACTTTCCACAGCAATTTAGGTAAAAAAGATATAGAAAAGATAAAAAGGTAGGTCTTGCCTCGAAGACAGTCGATAGCGAAAAGGAGCTTTGCTTGTGGTGGTCGGAGGCAGTTCGCTGGCAAAATGGAGGTGGCCGTTGGAAAAAAGATGGAAGGATAGTTTTTCATTATACCCCCTCTCGAGGTGAGCGCGCCGCTATAGGCTTTCCGGAGCCTCTTCAGCCAACATTGGAAGGAATAAGGATTGTTTGGTTCAGGGGATGGGATTGGGCGGAACGGTGGTAGGTGCCTCAGAGGTGTGTACTGACCCAGCATTCGCCTATTGCTACGAGAAAACCTCTGAAAAAACTCATAGCAGATCAGGGGGGCCTGGGATTTGAACCCCGGTCCTTCCGAATGCAAGACGAGAGCCATACCACTTTCTCGGTAACCGGCCGTTAGCAGATGTCAATTGTCTTATGGTTAGGGTTGAGGATTGGAAGTGGCTACGACGATCGGGAATTACTTAGATAATGATTTGCGATATAAATTTAAAAGTCGAAACAGGTCGATAGACATGCTACAGCTTAATAGGTCTGCCGTAAATGTTGTCTTCTAATGAACTGTTTCGCATGTCTCTGTCCTGAAATGTAACAGCATTTCAGATATTTCTACCATCTACTTTCTTTTGGCCATGTTTGTTGTCGGGCACTGATGAATCTTATCTGGTCATTTCATCCGCCTTTTTGTTACCCTTATGACCTTCGTGCTCCGGTTCCCAGGGCAGTCGCAAAAATGGTGAAACTAGCGGCGCGCTTCAAAACCGCCTGCAGATGGCTGCGGTTGGTGGCAAAATTTAGCCCGTATCTTGTCGGCGAAAAAGCGATTTGTGGTTTGAGAGGGACTAACGACTGTTGACATATTCAGCCTTATTCCTTAACTGAAGTAGAGATGAATGCGTCGAATCGAAATCTTGACAAATTGGAATCTTCGATATCTATCGCGTCACTTCGTATGTGAAATCGCCATTCTCTAACCCAGGTAGACTTGAAGGTGAGTCGAAATGTGCGATTTATTATTGGCGAATAATCCGTAACATGGTAGAAGTAATCTTCCGAGACACCGAAGTGCAGGTACTGGTTTGCGGCCATGCTCGGGAGACACAGCCAACAGAGAAGACGGTCGCATGTTACTTCCATACAAATGGAAAATGCAACAAGGGGACCAGTTGCCGATACAGTCATCTCGTTCCAGTTTCCTAGCTAGTTCCAGGAGGAACTGTCTCTTAAGGAGGGGGCAATGTTACGCGAGCTACTGCAATAATATTCTCACTTAGTGCCCCCAGTGAAATCCCCGTATGAGACGACTATGGCTCCTCCGCCCAAACTTCGAGAAGCATCCAGAATACGAAACATCGAGAATATCCAGTGAACCCGGCAGAACGCCGAGATACTTCGAGAATTACGGCGTGCGAGTATAAATAGGCCACCAGCTTCGCTGCAGGCAATTAGTCAATCAGTCAGTGTTGATACCGAAGGAAAGTAATCGCGCATCGATAAAGTGTTTATTAAGTGACTCACATATAAATTATAATTAGTGTGTTTAGTGTATGACATAAATTATTAAATAAGGACTGAATTACATATAAATCTGTAAATATAAATTAATTGTAAATATAAATTAGAATAAACGTTACATTGGTGTCAGAAGTGGGATTAAAAAAAAAATAATAATAAATAAATAAATAAATATACAGGAAGATGGCGAAGAAACTTTGTGAATTAAAAGTTTCAGAGCTTCGAAGAGAGTTGGAGGATTACGAACTGGACACAAGTGGGCTCAAGTCGGCGCTAGTGGAACGACTAAAAAAAGCTATGATTAACAATGGATTGGACCCGGAAACGTTTGAATTCACCGACGAAGCGTCCGCCTCTAAAATTTCATCCATGGAAAACAAAATGTCGGACATGGAAAACAAAATGTCGGACATGGAAAATAAAATTTCGACGGATATAAAAAACGAAATTTCATCCATGGAAAGTAAACTTTCGGCGGACATGGAAAACAAAATGTCGGACATGGAAAACAAAATGTGGGACATGGAAAACAAAATTTCGACGGACATGAAGAATAAAATGACATCCATGAAGACTGATATTTCTGCAGTGGAAGAAAAGATTGAAAGAATGGAGCAAGAAATGAAATAAAAAATCAAAGAAATCGAAAGGAAGACTAGTAATAAACCGGATATTACAACTAGACAAGCCCCGAATAACGACGAACTGGCAGAGAAAGTAGAGTTGAAACCGAAAATGGAAAACGATATTAACTGCCGAGTGAAACTGCCAACATTCGATGGTAAAACGTCATGGCCGAACTATCTTAAGCAATTCGAGGCGGCATCAAAGACAAACAACTGGAGTGAGAAGGAAAAAGCGTTAAATTTAACTCTTGCCCTTAGAGGAGACGCTATGGATATCCTCCAGACCATTCCAGTGGAAGAGGCCGAAGATTTTGAACAACTCAAAAAGCGATTGAATATGAGATATGGCCTGGAACACCTGGAGCATCTTTACCAATCGCAGCTGAAAAACCGCAAACAAAAACGCGACGAAACTCTGCAAGAATTCGAAGCAGACATTGCGAGGTTGGTGCGGTTTGCCTATCCATCGGCACCGGAGAATGTCATGGAATGTTTAGGGGTACAGACATTCATCGACGGAGTTCGTGACCATGAAATGCAGAGAACTCTACGCTTGGCTCGGCATAAGACACTGGTCGACGTACTCTCTGCAGCCTTGGAGTACGAAGCAGCTACACAGGCTTCCGGAGTATACGGCAAGGTGAGGGCTGTAGCAGACGAAGAAGTTGAGAACAAGCTCGACCAGATTGTCAACATGATGAAAAGCATCTCAAATGGAAAACTGAAAGCTGTGAGATGCTGGAATTGTGGAGAAATGGGACATGTACGCAGTTCGTGCAAGCGACCCAGAAATGCTACAAACAAAGATGCCCAGCAGGAAAACTAGGAAGGGTCGACCTTCAGAGGGCAGCTTCGACCCGAAGACCTTCCAAAGACCCTCTCATCCTAATAGCCTCTCTGAAATGCCGCGATGATAGTGTATACGTGGATGGTGAAGTTAATGGAAGGAAGTATACACTATTGGTGGACACTGGAGCAACGAGGACTATTATTCGCCCCGAGACTGTCAACACCCGGAAAAGACTTTTACCGACGAGATTGCGACTCAGGACTGCCACAGGTGAAAGCGCCAATGTCCATGGAGAACTACCGGTGCAATTGGGAATTGGCGCAGAGAAGTTCACCCATTCTGTCGTTGTCGCTGATATCGAAGAGGACATAATACTCGGAATGGACGTTATGAACCTACATGGCTTCCAGCTAGATTTCAAGAACCGAGTGTGATTAGAGTAGGTTCTGAGGAGGTATTCCTTCACCCACACGAGGATAAGACTGTTCAGGTAGCCGTACAGGAGGATACAGTTGTACCCGCAAGGAGTGAATTTTTCACTGTGGCAAGGCTACAAGGAACCGTCGAAGAAGGAACACCGGTCATGATGGAACCGTGGAATCACGATGAAGAGGTTGGTCGAGGAATCCTGGTTGGAAAAGGGTTAGTCATGACTGCCGAAGAAATACCTGTACGCATTATAAATGTAAATGACCATCCAATAACCATGAAGAAGGATACCAAAATTGGAACTTGCGTACCAGTGGCGTTGATAATTCATCAAACAACACCTCCAATGATGCCAACAATAAATTTGAACAAATGATAGCAGTGGCTGGACAATCCCTTAGCCTTCAAGAGAAGAAAAAAATCAGAGAACTCCTGCTACAATACCGATCTCTTTTTGTACCAAAAGGAGGAAAGACAGGAAGAACATCTGCTGTCAAACACAAAATTGACACCGGCGACGCTAAACCGATAAGACAATCGGCTCGACGGCTACCACATGCCAAAAGAGAGGAAGCGGAGAGAATTGTTCGCGAGATGGAAAAGGACAAGGTAATAGAACCTTCTACCAGCCCTTGGGTCTCTCCGGTAGTCCTGGTAAAGAAGAAGGATGGAACCACGAGGTTTTGCGTGGACTACCGGCAGCTGAACAATGTTACAAAGAAAGATAGCTATCCTCTGCCGAGAATCGACGACACTCTGGATACGCTGGCCGGTAGCAAATTGTTTTCCACCTTGGACCTGAAGTCTGGATATTGGCAGGTAGAAATGGATCCAGCCGATAGAGAAAAGACAGCGTTTACCACCGGATCTGGTCTATGGCATTTCACCGTTATGCCATTTGGGCTGTGCAATGCCCCCGCAACGTTCGAAAGACTGATGGAAAACGTATTGCGAGGGTTGTCCTGGAAGACATGCTTAGTGTACCTTGATGACATCATAGTCTTGGGAAGGACATTCGAAGAACATCGAGAGAATTTGGAAGGCGTCTTCAAAAGGTTGCAAGCTGCCCAACTGATGCTCAACCACAAGAAATGTCAACTATTTCAGAACAAAGTCAATTACCTAGGCCATGTAGTCAGCAAGGATGGTGTAGCTGTAGACGAAGAAAAAGCTGCTGCCGTACGAAAGTGGCCAAGACCCACCGACAAGCACCAAGTTAGAAGCTTCCTTGGACTCTGTACATACTACAGGCGATTTATAAAGAAGTTTGCAGATATCGCTAAGCCCTTGACACGACTTACAGAGGAAGCAAGGGAGTTTCGCTGGGACGAAGGTTGCCAAACTTCGTTCGAAACCTTGAAGAAGCACTTGACTACTGCACCTATACTCGGCTATCCACTACCAGAGGGAGAATTCATATTAGATACTGATGCTAGCAATGTTGGAATTGGAGGAGTGCTATCACAGGTTCAAGGAGGACAAGAGAAAGTTCTGGGATATTTTAGTAAAGTCCTTTCCAAACCAGAACAAAACTACTGCGTCACAAGAAGAGAGCTCCTAGCAGTAGTGAAGTCCGTGGAGCACTTCTATCAGTATCTGTATGGGAAGAAATTTGTGATCAGAACCGATCATGCAGCACTTAAGTGGCTTATGCAATTCAAGAACCCTGAAGGTCAAATCGCTAGATGGATCGAGCGGCTCCAAGAATATAATTTCACTATTGAGCATAGAGCCGGAATAAGCCACAGAAATGCAGACTCCCTCTCTAGAAGACCATGCCCTGCAGAGTGCTCTCACTGCAGCAAAACAGAAGCTAAGGAAGCTGCGATTCGAAGAACCACGGTGACCACCGACGAATGGACACCAGAGAAGTTGGAAGAGGAACAAGAGAACGATCCCGACTTGAAGAAAATCCGACATTGGAAAAAGGAGAACTGTCGACCTACTTGGCAGGAGATTTCAAGGTACTCGCCAACGATGAAATCGTATTGGGCCCAGTGGGACTCGCTGGTTTTAGAAAACGGTTTGCTACAGCGAGTAATCGAGAACGATGAGGTTTCCGAAAGTAGAAGACAGTTGGTGATTCCAAGAACAAGGATAGCAGCAGTACTACGGAAATTACACGACAGTCCGTCAGGAGGACATCTAGGTGTGAAGAAGACCCTCCAGAAAGTGCGAGAACGGTTTTATTGGATGCACAGTTCCGAAGATGTGAAGGACTGGTGTAAGAAGTGCACTACCTGTGCTACGACCAATGGACCGCACGGGAGAAGAAAGGCTCCTATGAAGCAGTACAATGTCGGAAGCCCGTTTGAACGCATTGCCCTGGACATTGCCGGACCGTTTCCACCGACAGCAAATGGCAGCAGGTACATTTTGGTGGTGATGGACTACTTCACAAAATGGGTAGAAGCGTATGCCATTCCAAACCAAGAAGCCGCAACGGTTGCCGACGTGCTTGTGAATGAGTTCATTTGCCGATATGGAGTGCCCCTGGAAACACACAGCGACCAGGGCAGAAACTTCGAAAGCCAGCTGTTCCAGGAAGTTTGTGAAAAGCTCGGCATGAAGAAAACGAGAACTACGGCTTTGCACCCACAGTCGGACGGGATGGTAGAGCGAATGAACAGAACTCTTGGCAAATATCTGTCTAAAGTAGTATCTAACCATCAGCGAGATTGGGACCAATATCTCTCGCTATTCGCGATGGCCTACAGATCCGCCATCAATGAGTCCACCGGCCAAACACCAGCAAGAGTTCTGTTCGGACGCGAAATGAGATTACCCTGCGACCTTGAATTTGGATGCCGACCCGGAGAAGACATAGCTGGTGAAGATTACGTAACCCAGCTGAGAAAAAGAATGGACGACGTACACGAGCTGGTTCGATCGAACCTCCAGATCGCTAGCGATAGGATGAAGAAAAGGTACGATACGCAAGCTACGGAAGGAGGTTTCCACTAAGGAAACAAAGTCTGGCTGCATAACCCAAGAAGACAAAAGGGTTTTTCTCCAAAGTTGCAGAAAGCTTGGGATGGTCCGTACCTCGTAAAGAAAAGAATCAATGATGTCATCTATCGTATCAGCAAGATCCCAAATGGAAAGCCAAAGGTGGTACACCGTAACCGATTAGCGCCATTCGAGGGTGACCACGATGAGGAAGTAAACCAGCTTCAGGAAGTAGCCGATCCTGCTTTTGTAGAGTTCATGGGTGCTTATGGTGTTACCGGAAAAGCGAGATTCGGCGTTACCACTGAGAGACGACAAGACCTGCTTACCGTTCCGGAGGAATACTCACTGGCAATAAACATCCCTGCCAGCGTAACCGATGCGCGCGGACTGGCATCTCTGTTTATAAAGAAGAGTGGCGCACGACCTTTGGTAAACCAGTTACCAGTACCAGGTAAAGCTCTGAAGCTGCAAAATGGCTCCCGCTACAATTTCCACCTAGTGACGAGGAACACCTTCGACGAAAGACCAACGTACGAGGATGTCTGGGAAGCATTACGAAGCCTGAGAGAGCATGTGCTTGAATTGAACGTGTACAGGCTAGCCATGCCCAAGATTGAATGTAGGCATTTATATTGGCGAATAATCCGTAACATGGTAGAAGTAATCTTCCGAGACACCGAAGTGCAGGTACTGGTTTGCGGCCATGCTCGGGAGACACAGCCAACAGAGAAGACGGTCGCATGTTACTTCCATACAACTGGAAAATGCAACAAGGGGACCAGTTGCCGATACAGTCATCTCGTTCCAGTTTCCTAGCTAGTTCCAGGAGGAACTGTCTCTTAAGGAGGGGGCAATGTTACGCGAGCTACTGCAATAATATTCTCACTTAGTGCCCCCAGTGAAATCCCCGTATGAGACGACTATGGCTCCTCCGCCCAAACTTCGAGAAGCATCCAGAATACGAAACATCGAGAATATCCAGTGAACCCGGCAGAACGCCGAGATACTTCGAGAATTACGGCGTGCGAGTATAAATAGGCCACCAGCTTCGCTGCAGGCAATTAGTCAATCAGTCAGTGTTGATACCGAAGGAAAGTAATCGCGCATCGATAAAGTGTTTATTAAGTGACTCACATATAAATTATAATTAGTGTGTTTAGTGTATGACATAAATTATTAAATAAGGATTGAAATACATATAAATCTGTAAATATAAATTAATTGTAAATATAAATTAGAATAAACGTTACAATAACTTTCTTGGCTGCCGTTGGGCATGTTCTCATTGCTCCTGTAATGCACATACAGGCTAGTCTTTGAATTTTTGAGAGGTTTTCTCTCGTTGTCAATAGGCTAGTTCTACTACTCCACGCAATGGCTCCATAAGTGATAATTGGTCTCACTATGGCAGTGTACATCCAGCTCAGGATTTTTGGGTTGCACCCCCATAAGTGGTGGAAGCAATTTTCTTCGAGATCGGTAAATGCTATCCCGAATGTTTGATAGGTCTTGAGTTGTTGCCGAAAGAACCGCATCTCCCATTTCCATGTTAATGATTTTGCATTGCCGCATAAAAATATCTTCAGTGGCTTTTCTTTTAGGGGTTGCTTTGAATCTTCTATGACAAAAAATAAATATACTGTTAGAAACTGTTTTTAAGATTGTAATGTTAATTTCTTTAAGAATGCAATCTGTTCTATATGATTTTAAGAACGAAAGCAAAATGAAATTTTAATTTGGGCATTTATCAGAAACTAACTAAGCTTTATTTTAATGTAACAATTTTAAACTCTTACCTTAATTTTCAAATTTTCATTTCCATCGTGGTTGTGCTTGTTCAAATTTTCTAAGAGAATAGTTTCATTGTGATCCACTCGAATAGAAGCTTTACATAATTTGTTTGTACACCGATATTTTGTACACGTAGATTGTACCCTATCTTTACGAAATGTAAAATTATTAATTACAACGTTCACTCAACTGGAAATTTGACGCTCTACAAAAAAGAGCTCATATATTTTTTTGATATTTTTACTCCTTTCAAAGTTATTCAAGATTAAAGTTAAATTAGTAATAAATTTTGACTTATTCCAATTTTTCGGCACCACAATCAAATATATGAAAAAAATTTATAATATATTTTTTGTAGGGCGTTTTATTGGCTATAATTTATTTCCAGACAATTTTTTAATATCTTTCACGGGTCGTAAATTATTCGTATTAAATTGAAAATTTAATCATAATTTGATTGTTTATAATTCATTATATTAATTGAATAATTATATTTTCAATTTTAAAATTGTTTTTTAATTATATTTTTATCAATTGTAATTTTTGAATTAAAAGATTTTTATTACAATTAGGAAATTTCTTCGTGTATTGACTTATATTATTTAACGCAATTTAATGCGAATAACTTACGACCCATGAAAGATATGAAAAAATGTTATGAAGATAAATTATGGCCAATAAAACGCTCCACAAAAAATATCCTATAATTTTTTTTATAAACTAAATTGTAGCGTCGAAAAATTGAAAAAATTGAAATAATTTATTACTTGAGACAAGTAAAAATATTAAAAAATTATAAGACCTTTTTTGTAGAGCGTCAAATTTTCTACAAGTATATATCTCAGTCATTCAGATGTATTTTGCTCATCCTTACGTGAGCTATAAAATTCCAAAGCACACAATTTTGTTTCCATGTTATTTAAATGGAGAATAAAAATTATCAATGCTATAAATATTAAGAGTTCAAACTTTTACTATATTTTATTTTCGTCATGTCTAACAATATTATCAGTATATTTAAAGAAAAAATAATAATCGATTTTTTTGAAACAGCTAGTAAAAATTATAATTAAAATCAACATTATAGTTTTTAACATGCGATTAGAAAGGGGGTTGCTGTCTGTTCTATTTACTGGAATTAAAACAGCCTTTAGTTTCTTTAATTAAATTTGCACGGAAAAAATAAACATATAAAAACGAATAGGATTATAGAAAATAGAAAATATACATTCCCCAAAATTAAATGACTGTTAGAGATCTTCTTCTTCTCCAGCGGCGTAACATTATTTATTTTGGAAAGGCCGTCGAAGAGAATAGCTAATTTATTTAATCTTAAAAGGGACAACTTAGAAGAATCAATAATAAAAAGTGTATCAGTCGTCTTTATAGCGCGCCATCTATGGGCTAGGTTACGAGGCGTCCTCCGTGTAATACTGGTTGCGGTTGCAAACTTGACTGAGACACATGGCGTCGCGTAATTATACTTATGTCAAAATGTTTTCAAAACTTCTATCAAAAATATCACCCTTTATACAGAAATATCCCAATTTCCGTAGAATCTATAGTCCTATGAAGATTTGTGTGGGTGGTAAACCGAAGATAGATGCTGCTTCACGAAGAGACCAACTGAAAGTGTTTGGATCTTATGTTTTAGAATGTCTACCAAAGAATGTAGAAAAAGTTCAAATCACACCCGCAGGTAATTATAAAGTATTTTTGTCATCATTCTATTACGCGGGAACGCCGATATTTCAATCTCTAATTCCTTAAAAGTTTTGATTTAATCACTCAGTAAGATATAAGTCAACGTTGCCCAAAATATTTTACCACTCGAATCTATTCCTCGACAACTTAATGTTCGTGTGGTTATTATGTGGTATATTCATTATTCATCCATCTTGTAATGAAAATATATATTATTGAAGTGAAAACTTCTTTAGGCGCGTTGAGCACTTTTTTGG
Source organism: Lochmaea crataegi (assembly GCA_947563755.1). Classification (NCBI taxonomy): domain Eukaryota; kingdom Metazoa; phylum Arthropoda; class Insecta; order Coleoptera; family Chrysomelidae; genus Lochmaea; species Lochmaea crataegi. The sequence goes on along the minus strand of OX387422.1, from coordinate 117,857,826 downwards.
GTGAAGAAAAAACATGGGTTTTTCGTCATCGCCACGCTTTTATGCAACACAATTAACAAAGAAGCGTATATAGTGTTGCATAAATCATCGTTATATGTATACCTACTGTGTATATATGTGTACTTTTTTTGTAAAAAATTCTATTTACGATGGGCTTACGATAAAATTTTTGAAAGCGATTCATTTATTGGTGTTTTCACTTCTGTCGGCAGTACCATGACTGGACTCTACATTTTTTTTTGTTTTCAGACGAACTAGAACTTTTGGTGGTTCCCGATGGACTACTTTGCGTTATGCAGTTTCTTAGAGATCATCATAATAGTCAGTTTGAAGCTTTGATGGATGTTACTACAATCGATGTTCCTAGCAGAATCTATAGATTTGAAGTAATTTACAATTTACTATCATTTCGCTACAATGCAAGATGTAGAGTCAAGACCTATACAGACGAACTGACTCCTCTGGAATCTGTTACGGGTATTAAGTATACTTTAATCCTGTTTGGGAATATAAAAACATACACAGTGGGCACGATAAACAACAAATAGTTCTAGGAAAGATTTTTTAAATAATAATTTTTAACCTAAAATTAATTTTTGCTTGTTTTTGTCATTGAAGGTATTTACAGAGGTGCAAATTGGCAAGAAAGAGAGGTCTACGATATGTTTGGTGTATTTTTTGCCAATCATCCAGATTTAAGGCGAATTCTTACTGATTATGGATTCCAAGGAAATCCTTTTAGAAAAGATTTTCCAATTAGCGGATATTATGAAGTAAGATACGATGAAGAGAAGAAAAGAGTAGTTTGCGAGCCGTTGGAGTTTGCACAGGAATTTAGACAGTTTGATCTCAGTTTTCCATGGGAACAATTTCACAAATACCGGAGCAAACAAGAAGAAAACGAAAATGCTCACAACGAATATAAACAGAATTTAAAGAAAAACGAAGAGAATGAATAATTATTTTGTGAATTATTGTAACAACTAGTTTAATTTCAATAAATACACACATTTTTAAAATGGAGCAGATTAATTACCTAAACCTATAGTCCAAGAAAAATACCATTAAATCATAATTTTGAGTAGAGGTTTTGAATTTTTTTTATACTTTACTTTTATGTGTCCTGTGAATAATGTGTAATAAATGAACGCGTCATTTCTTCAATCTGAAATCCACCAATGAATATAAAAACGCAGTTGGTGAGTAATTGGTGGATCTACTAAATTGTACAAATATTGACTTACAGAATTGGAATTTTTGACTTACTAATTCAAAGTAAAAGTAAAAGAAACTACTAAATCAGTGATTTTTATTGACAATTCAGGAGGCAAAATACAATTTTGTTTTTTAATTGTTACCGCATATGGAAATTCGTATATTTCCTCCAGCTTGGAAGAAACCTTCGTAGCAACATAATTTTCCTCAGCGGGAGAGCATGCAGGAAATGTTCAAGGAGATGAAATGGAGTAGTTCAAGGAAGAAACCTTGATAGATAGATAATTATTCATACAAGGCCCAAAGAATTGCAGTCGAAGCAAGGTGTAACTGGCAGCCCCTCACAATAAATATCATACTCATTCAAATTAATGCAAGCTTGAATTAATGAATTAATCCAAGCTTAAATGAATTTGAATGAGTTTTATATGAATTGTGTGGGGCTGCCAGTTACACCTTGTTTGTAAGGAGTAACTGGCTGCCCCATTTCAAGTAATATCGAACTCATTCAAATTAATGCAAGCTTGAATTAACGAATTAATTCAAGCTTGCATTAATTTGAATGAGTATGATATTTATTGTAAGGGGCTGCCAGTTACTCCTTGTTTCGATTGCAATTCTTTAAGCCTTGTATGAATAATTATCAATCTACCAAGGTTTCTTCCTTGAACTACTCCATTTCATCTCCTTGAACATTTCCTGCATGCTCTCCCGCTGAGGAAAGTTCTGGTGCATCACCACCTCACAATCGTGATCCTTTTCCAACAAATGTAGCTGGTACTGGCATCCGAATTATAACCCATTGTGTTGGAGCTTGTTGTTGTACAGGAGCCGGTGCTTCTTGAGGTTCTGTTGGTCTATTCCAAGGATGTCCACCTGGTTGTTGCTGTAGAGGACGTTGACCAATCGGTATTTGCCCTTGAGGTGCTCCGCGAGCTCGTCCTCTGCCTCTGATTTCCATAACTTAAATCCAAATCAATAATAACCAATGTGTAGATTTCAATGTATATGTAAGTGACTATGGCAATTACAAAATCGATGTAATTGCCACCGAAAGGAGAAAGTTTCGCAGCTATGAACGCATTGCTCGACAAAAAAATCATTCGATACGTCAAATTAAAATTTTACTTCAAACGCATGGTGACTATACCTTGTTTTTAAACTAAGAGGAGTGATTTGAATTTAAGTTGGCATTTCTGATGCCTAGTGATTGGTCAGATTGCAGGCCGTTTCACACAGCTCTTTTGATGCAAGTGACAACGACATTTGTCAGTTTTGTGTTTATTTATATGAAAATATTCATAAGTTCAATCTAACTGTACCCCTTTTTTACGTTTGTTGTTGAATGTTTTATTTTTAACAAAGTATTATATTCCAACCAAGTTAAGTGCTATTTTTATTATTTATTCAGTTTGATAAACAAAATCCATACTTGTTCTTTCTTGTTAATAATATAATTTTCCAAGTAAAATCTTATTTCTCTAAATATTTTTACATCAAGTTTTACATACATTGCAGTACAATATTGTTACGCGAGCTACTGCAATAATATTCTCACTTAGTGCCCCCAGTGAAATCCCCGTATGAGACGACTATGGCTCCTCCGCCCAATTTTCGAGAAACATCGGTGCGTCCGCCAGAACATCGAGAATATCCAATGCACCCGCGAGAACGCCGAGAAATTTCGAGAATTACGGCGCGCGAGTATAAATAGGCCACCAGCATCGCTGCAGGCAATTAGTCAATCAGTCAGTGTTGATACCGAAGGAAAGTAATCGCGCCTCGAATAAGTGTTTATTAAGTGACTCTCATATAAATTATAATTAGTGTGTTTAGTGTATGACATAAATTATTAATTAAGGACTGAATTACATATAAATCTGTAAATATAAATTAATTGTAAATATAAATTAGAATAAACGTTACATTGGTGTCAGAAGTGGGATTAAAAAAAAAATAAATAAATATACAGGAAGATAGCGAAGAAACTTTGTGAATTAAAAGTTTCAGAGCTTCGAAGAGAGTTGGAGGATTTCGAACTGGACACAAGTGGGGTCAAGTCGGTGTTAGTGGAACGACTAAAAAAAGCTATGATTAACAATGGATTGGACCCGGAAACGTTTGAATTCACCGACGAAGCGTCCGCCTCTATAATTTCATCCATAGAAAACAAAATGTCGGACATGGAAAATAAAATTTCGACGGATATAAAAAACGAAATTTCATCCATGGAAAACAAAATGTCGGACATGGAAAATAAAATTTCGACGGATATAAAAAACGAAATTTCATCCATGGAAAACAAAATGTCGGACATGAAAAACAAAATGTCGGACATGGAAAATAAAATTTCGACGGATATTAAAAACGAAATTTCATCCATGGAAAGTAAACTTTCGGCGGACATAGAAAATAAAATGATGGACATGAAAAATGAAATGACATCCATGAAGACTGATATTTCTGCCGTGGAAGAAAAGATTAAAAGTATGGAGCAAGAAATGAAACAAAAAATCAAAGAAATCGAAAGGAAGACTAGTAATAAACCGGATATTACAACTAGGCAAGCCCCGAATAACGACGAACTGGCAGAGAAAGTAGAGTTGAAACCGAAAATGGAAAACGATATTAACAGCCGAGTGAAACTGCCAACATTCGATGGTAAAACGTCATGGCCGAACTATCTTAAGCAATTCGAGGCGGCATCAAACGCAAACAACTGGAGTGAGAAGGAAAAAGCGTTAAATTTAACTCTTGCCCTTAGAGGAGACGCTATGGATATCCTCCAGACCATTCCAGTGGAAGAGGCCGAAGATTTTGAACAACTCAAAAAGCGATTGAATATGAGATATGGCCTGGAACACCTGGAGCATCTGTACCAGTCGCAGCTGAAAAACCGCAAACAAAAACGCGACGAAACTCTGCAAGAATTCGAAGCAGACATTGCGAGGTTGGTGCGGTTTGCCTATCCATCGGCACCGGAGAATGTCATCGAATGCTTAGGGGTACAGACATTCATCGACGGAGTTCGTGACCATGAAATGCAGAGAACTCTACGCTTGGCTCGGCATAAGACACTGGTCGACGTGCTCTCTGCAGCCTTGGAGTACGAAGCAGCTACACAGGCTTCCGGAGTATACGGCAAGGTGAGGGCTGTAGCAGACGAAGAAGTTGAGAACAAGCTTGACCAGATTGTCAACATGATGAAAAGCATCCCAAATGGAAAACTGAAAGCTGTGAGATGCTGGAATTGTGGAGAAATGGGACATGTACGCAGTTCGTGCAAGCGACCGAGAACTGCTACAAACGAAGACGCCCAGCAGGAAAACTAGGAAGGGTCGACCTTCAGAGGGCAGCTCCGACCCGAAGACCTTCCAAAGACCCTCTCATCCTAATAGCCTCTCTGAAATGTCGCGACGATAGTGTATACGTGGATGGTGAAGTTAATGGAAAGAAGTATACACTATTGGTGGACACTGGAGCAACGAGGACTATTATTCGCCCCGAGACTGTCAACACCCGGAAAAGACTTTTACCGACGAGACTGCGACTCAGGACTGCCACAGGTGAAAGCGCCAATGTCCATGGAGAACTACCGATGCAATTGGGAATTGGCGCAGAGAAGTTCACCCACACTGTCGTTGTCGCTGATATCGAAGAGGACATAATACTCGGAATGGACGTTATGAACCTACATGGCTTCCAGCTAGATTTCAAGAACCGAGTGATTAGAGTAGGTTCTGAGGAGGTATTCCTTCACCCACACGAGGATAAGACTGTTCAGGTAGTCGTACAGGAGGATACAGTTGTACCCGCAAGGAGTGAATTTTTCACTGTGGCAAGGCTACAAGGAACCGTCGAAAAAGGAACACCGGTCATGATGGAACCATGGAATCACGATGAAGAGGTTGGTCGAGGAATCCTGGTTGGAAAAGGGTTAGTCATGGCTGCCGAAGAAATACCTGTACGCATTATAAATGTAAATGACCATCCAATAACTATGAAGAAGGATACCAAAATTGGAACTTGCGTACCAGTGGCGTCGATAATTCATCAAACAACAACCTCCAATGATGACAACAATAAATTTGAACAAATGATAGCAGTGGCTGGACAATCCCTTAGCCTGAAAGAGAAGAGAAAGATCAGAGAACTCTTGTTACAATACCGATCTCTTTTTGTACTAAAAGGAGGAAAGACAAGAAGAACATCTGCTGTCAAACACAAAATTGACACCGGCGACGCTAAACCGATAAGACAATTGGCTCGACGGCTACCACAGGCCAAAAGAGAGGAGGCGGAGAGAATTGTTCGCGAGATGGAAAAGGACAAGGTAATAGTACCTTCTACCAGCCCTTGGGTCTCTCCGGTAGTCCTGGTAAAGAAGAAGGATGGTACCACGAGGTTTTGCGTGGACTACCGGCAGTTGAACAATGTTACAAAGAAAGATAGCTATCCTCTGCCGAGAATCGACGACACTCTGGATACGCTGGCCGGTAGCAAATTGTTTTCTACCTTGGACCTGAAGTCTGGATATTGGCAGGTAGAAATGGATCCAGCCGATAGAGAAAAGACAGCGTTTACCACCGGATCTGGTCTATGGCATTTCACCGTTATGCCCTTTGGGCTGTGCAATGCCCCCGCAACGTTCGAAACACTGATGGAAAACGTATTGCGAGGGTTGTCCTGGAAGACATGCTTAGTGTACCTTGATGACATCATAGTCTTGGGAAGGACATTCGAAGAACATCGAGAGAATTTGGAAGGTGTCTTCAAAAGGTTGCAAGCTGCCCAACTGATGCTCAACTCCAAGAAATGTCAACTATTTCAAAACAAAGTCAATTACCTAGGCCATGTAGTCAGCAAGGATGGTGTAGCTGTAGACGAAGAAAAAGCTGCTGCCGTACGAAAGTGGCCAAGACCCATCGACAAGCACCAAGTTAGAAGCTTCCTTGGACTCTGTACATACTACAGGCGATTTATAAAGAAGTTTGCAGATATCGCTAAGCCCTTGACACGACTTACAGAGGAAGCAAGGGAGTTTCGCTGGGACGAAGATTGCCAAACTTCGTTCGAAACCTTGAAGAAGCACTTGACTACTGCACCTATACTCGGCTATCCACTACCAGAGGGAGAATTCATATTAGATACTGATGCTAGCAATGTTGGAATTGGAGGAGTGCTATCACAGGTTCATGGAGGACAAGAGAAAGTTCTGGGATATTTTAGTAAAGTCCTTTCCAAACCAGAACAAAACTACTGCGTCACAAGAAGAGAGCTCCTAGCAGTAGTGAAGTCCGTGGAGCACTTCTATCAGTATCTGTATGGGAAGAAATTTGTGATCAGAACCGATCATGCAGCACTTAAGTGGCTTATGCAATTCAAGAACCCTGAAGGTCAAATCGCTAGATGGATCGAGCGGCTCCAAGAATATAATTTCACTATTGAGCATAGAGCCGGAATAAGCCACAGAAATGCAGACTCCCTCTCTAGAAGACCATGCCCTGCAGAGTGCTCTCACTGCAGCAAAACAGAAGCTAAGGAAGCTGCGATTCGAAGAACCACGGTGACCACCGACGAATGGACACCAGAAAAGTTGGAAGAGGAACAAGAGAACGATCCCGACTTGAAGAAAATCCGACATTGGAAAAAGGAGAACTGTCGACCTTCTTGGCAGGAGATTTCAAGGTACTCGCCAACGATGAAATCGTATTGGGCCCAGTGGGACTCGCTGGTTTTGGAAAACGGTTTGCTACAGCGAGTAATCGAGAACGATGAGGGTTCCGAAAGTAGAAGACAGTTGGTGATTCCAAGAACAAGGATAGCAGCAGTACTGCGGAAATTACACGACAGCCCGTCAGGAGGACATCTAGGTGTGAAGAAGACCCTCCAGAAAGTGCGAGAACGGTTTTATTGGATGCACAGTTCCGAAGATGTGAAGGACTGGTGTAAGAAGTGCACTACCTGTGCTACGACCAATGGACCGCACGGGAGAAGAAAGGCTCCTATGAAGCAGTACAATGTCGGAAGCCCTTTTGAACGCATTGCCCTGGACATTGCCGGACCGTTTCCACCGACAGCAAATGGCAGCAGGTACATTTTGGTGGTGATGGACTACTTCACAAAATGGGTAGAAGCGTATGCCATTCCAAACCAAGAAGCCGCAACGGTTGCCGACGTGCTTGTGAATGAGTTCATTTGCCGATATGGAGTGCCCCTGGAAATACACAGCGACCAGGGCAGAAACTTCGAAAGCCAGCTGTTCCAGGAAGTTTGTGAAAAGTTCGGCATGAAGAAAACGAGAACTACGGCTTTGCACCCACAGTCGGACGGGATGGTAGAGCGAATGAACAGAACTTTTGGCAAATACCTGTCTAAAGTAGTATGTAACCATCAGCGAGATTGGGACCAATATCTCTCGCTATTTGCGATGGCCTACAGATCCGCCATCAATGAGTCTACCGGCCAAACACCAGCAAGAGTTCTGTTCGGACGCGAAATGAGATTACCCTGCGACCTTGAATTTGGATGCCGACCCGGAGAAGACATAGCTGGTGAAGATTACGTAACCCAGCTGAGAAAAAGAATGGACGACGTACACGAGCTGGTTCGATCGAATCTTCAGATCGCTAGCGATAGGATGAAGAAAAGGTACGATACGCAAGCTACGGAAGGAGGTTTCCACGAAGGAGACAAAGTCTGGCTGCATAACCCAAGAAGACAAAAGGGTTTTTCTCCAAAGTTGCAGAGAGCTTGGGACGGTCCGTACCTCGTAAAGAAAAGAATCAACGATGTCATCTATCGTATCAGCAAGATCCCAAATGGAAAGCCAAAGGTGGTACACCGTAACCGATTAGCGCCATTCGAGGGTGACCACGATGAGGAAGTAAACCAGCTTCAGGAAGTAGCCGATCCTGCTTTTGTAGAGTTCATGGGTGCTTATGGTGGTACCGGAAAAGCAAGATTCGGCGTCACCACTGAGAGACGACAAGACCTGCTTACCGTTCCGGAGGAATACTCACTGGCAATAAACATCCCTGCCAGCGTAACCGATGCGCGCGGACTGGCATCTCTGTTTATAAAGAAGAGTGGAGCACGACCTTTGGTAAACCAGTTACCAGTACCAGGTAAAGCTTTGAAGCTGCAAAATGGCTCCCGCTACAATTTCCACCTAGTGACGAGGAACACCTTCGACGAAAGACCAACGTACGAGGATGTCTGGGAAGCATTACGAAGCCTGAGGGAGCATGTGCTTGAATGCTAGCCATGCCCAAGATTGAATGTAGGCATTTAGGTTGGCGAATAATCCGTAACATGGTAGAAGTAATCTTCCGAGACACCGAAGTGCAGGTACTGGTTTGCGGCCATGCTCGGGAGACACAGCCAACAGAGAAGACGGTCGCATGTTACTTCCATACAACTGGAAAATGCAACAAGGGGACCAGTTGCTGTCTCTTAAGGAGGGGGCAATGTTACGCGAGCTACTGCAATAATATTCTCACTTAGTGCCCCCAGTGAAATCCCCCTATGAGACGACTATGGCTCCTCCGCCCAATTTTCGAGAAACATCGGTGCGTCCGCCAGAACATCGAGAATATCCAATGCACCCGCGAGAACGCCGAGAAATTTCGAGAATTACGGCGCGCGAGTATAAATAGGCCACCAGCATCGCTGCAGGCAATTAGTCAATCAGTCAGTGTTGATACCGAAGGAAAGTAATCGCGCCTCGAATAAGTGTTTATTAAGTGACTCTCATATAAATTATAATTAGTGTGTTTAGTGTATGACATAAATTATTAAATAAGGACTGAATTACATATAAATCTGTAAATATAAATTAATTGTAAATATAAATTAGAATAAACGTTACAATATTATCGCATTTTTCGATATCAAAACCTCTGTTTACTTTTAGTTTGTGCTATACCTAAGCTTCCAACGTAAATAAAGAATAATTGAAACATACAATTGCATTTTCTACGTACTTATTTATCCTCAAATTATTAACAAATTTTACATAAACTACCTATTATAACCATACATTTTTTCCCAATAAAGTGTCATTTGCTCACTACTTTCGCCATGGCCTGTGGCCAATGATTATTCGATATTTAGACATGCCTTAATCCCTCATTGGCTACGACAACTACCAGCAGTACAAAACATATTTCACGGAATTGTCAATTAGTTCAAAAAGTCTGAACACGACCCTTTCGGAACACTCTCCCAATCTAGTTACTTTTAGTGGTGTGTTTGAGGTTTCCTAAAATGCTCCTCCTAGTTTATAAACAAGGTATAGATATAAGCACAAACTCGCGTTCGTTATTTACGTCCGATCAATCTTTATGGTCTGAATCGTTCGTTTATTACATCTAGAGGTACGGGAGGTAAATCTGAACTGTTCGGTGATTCCCGCTGAGATCAGTCCGATGTAAATCTGTTTGCTCGGAATATTTTGACCTATTTTGACTGACGAGAAAGATTAATCTGTGTATATGTGATGTTGTGAGGTTATGTTGTAGTCACTATATAAATTTCGTTTATATCTGTGGTTAGTCGGGCAGCAATTTGATCAGAATAATCTGTGATCACGTGACCAAAAATCCGTTGCCTCTGCGATGCAAATACCGAACGTAAGTATATAAAAAGTGTCCGTCGAAAGGTGTTAAATTGGTGGCGCTGGTAACAGTATCGGGCCAAAAGTTTTTGGAGTAGTGACAGCGAAGTAAGTTATTTTAGGTTATGTAAATCACAGATTATATACTTGATGTGGCTGCCAGTTACTCCTTGTTTGGTTTGTCTCTTGAATTGTTAACAAAAATCTTTGATTTCGTAGTTTCTTTTACTTTGTAAGCAATTTTTTACTTTATATACCTAAATAATATTTAATTTTCTTTATTTTTCAACGCGGGGGACTCAATTTCATTTCACAGAGAAAAAGAACTGTCACTGTCATTATAAATTAATTTAAAAATATTGTGGAAGCGATATGTTTTATATTCTGCGAATTAGTAAGTAAAAAATTCCAATTCTGTATTTGTACAATTTAGGCATGTTTTTTTATTCACCGGTAGATCCACCAATTATTCACCAACTGCGATTTTATATTAATTGGTGGATTTCATTTATTACACATTATTCACAGGTATTTTTCGTTTGTAGACACTTAAATTTTATATTATTAAATCATTCAATGGACTTTTTTCTTGGACTATAATGAAAGATTGAATAATAATAATCTAATCATTTTACTTATTCAAATTTCTGTGTTTATTGATTAATTGGCATAAGCGATACGACCCCTACCGGACGTTCAGGTAACCGAGCTATGGGCCATCCCACATAGCACAGTATATTACATAAATATTCAAAATATATGTTCAAATAATATTCGGAATGAATTTTAAACGTTAAGTAAATATACAAACTGCAATATACTTGAGAAAATATAAATTAGATGTTGTATCAATATTGTGAAATATTTTTGTATATTTTTACAACATGAAGAAAAGTATATTTGTTTTAATATATACAAAACATATTACATACATATTAAGTGAAATATGTATTATTCCAGATATGTATTAAACATCCAGATAACAATATTTATATAATGTTCACGATTGTAATATTTTGACAATGTACAAAAAATGGTATATATTTTTAAATATACATTGCATATTAAACAGATATTCAGAAAAGTACGTACTGTTCCAAATATACAACTAAACATGCAGTCTATGATATTTATATAATATTTATGATTCTTACATTCCTGCAATATTTAGAAAATAACGTTTATTTTAAAATATGTATTAAATATTACATAAATACTTAGTAAAATATATACTATTCAAAATATGTATTACGTCTACATTGAAGGATATTTATATATAATGTTCACTGTTTTATATTTTTGAGATATTCAGAAACTGATATACTTTTTTCAATATACACTACATATTTCACATATATTCGGTTAAATTTTGTATTGTTCCAGATACACGATTGAACGTACATATATGATATTTGTATAATATTCATAATTGACACACTCCTGCAATATTCAGGAAATAATGTTTATTTGGAAATATCTATTAAATATTACATAGATAGGTACCGAGTAAAATGTATTCAATTCCAAATATGAACTAAACCATAGACATAATATATTTATTAAAATTTTTAAATTTTCCGCCTTTTCTAAACTGTAGGTTAAAAATCCCCAATTTGATAAGAAATTTAAATCATTTCGCCTTATGTTACCTATGATTTCGTCTGCCAGCACTGCCTAGTAGCATTGTTTAATAATATAGAGAAATGCTAGTAGTATTTAGGATTAGTTTAGTTTTAAATTTATTTAGGGTTTTAGTTTTAATAAAGGAAATAAAAGTAAGTGAACCTTTAAAATGTCATCACCAGGTATAATTCGTCATAGTTGTATTGCAAAAAATTGTAATAATAAATATTTTTGGCAACTTCGCAATTTATGGAGTGTAAGAATAAAACATTTTTCAAATTTCCATCTGATATTAATCAAAGGGTACCACTGTTCCCAAAATCTTAGAACTTTCTTATACATCCAAAGATCAAAGGTTGTGTGAAGTTCATTTTGATGATAATGCATTCACAAGTTCATTACAAAAAATTCTTATTAAATTTTTGCTTTACCTTTGCAACCCTTACATCATACACCACCAAATGTAGTTGAACATAATAATAATACCCAAGCTTTTGAAAATACCGTTTTGCCTGTAAAAAGAAAGCTTAGGTTTTTCTAATATTGATGATAGTCAATTTGAACATGTACCCAAAAAACAATGTTTGGAATTAAGTATTTTAAGTAAAATAAATGAAACTAGAGTCAGTAATCTATCTCCCAAGAAGAAGAAAATGTATTGCGAAGAATGTATGTAAGGCTAATTTGCAGACAGACATTTTAGACGTTTCACTTCCTTCAAAGAAAATGATGATAAAACACGTCTGATTTATGTACAAAGGGAAGTCATTAAATTTCTTTCAATGCTGCATGATATTGTATACTATATTTTACCACTTTTAGGTCATGTAGAGAATATTATTGAAAAAACTGAACTCTTTGCAAAAGGTCATATTAATTTTGGTTGGTTCACCTGTCAACCCAACCCAGCTAACAAGGTGATGTCAAAGAACGTCAAAGTCACGTAGAAATCAGGTCAAACACGTCGAAGTCATTAAGGTCCCAAAAGGTGACGTCAAAATAACGTCATTTTGAACACGAATTTGGATCAACCTTAATCTGGTTAAAAGCTCACGTCACTATCACGTGATTTCAATGACAACTTTATAGTTCTTGTAAAAAAGTATCGATTTGTATTGTATATTTCAGAAATAATTTGTATTTCGTGCCAAACGGCAATAACCAATAGCAAAAAATGCAAATATGTTCCTCGCAAATTGAAATTGCTTCAATTGGCAATATATAGGTGGCGCAAAACCAAAAAGCCGATTCGAACCGAGAGCAAACGATCAACGGCCTCGTCCCTGTGTATCTTATCTCTGGCATCGTCTGTCTGAACCACAGATCACCTCAGGCGAGTTTACACTTTACAGCCGGTCCCCGGTTGAGTAGAAGGGTACGTAAGATTATGATTGGTCTGACTCAACTGGCCAGCGCAGAAACATTGTTCCGTTTCTGCCTATTAACTTGAAATCTCTTTCTTTTTAATTTCTCTATGGTCGAGACCTATTTAGTGGAAAGACTGAAATTTTCCTGTTGATCAGTTACCTATGCTGTTGATAGTTCTAAGTAAATAGAAGGTAAATAGCATAGATGTAAATAGTTATCTACCTACTGCGTAGGTATCCGTTAATTATTAATACAATGGAGACAAATACAATTAAAGAGGAAATCATTGAAATTGAAGAACACACTTTTAATATCGACGTTAAACAAGAACTTGATGAATATGAGCATAGTGTGAATGTTATAGAAAATGATTTAATTGGAGAAACGAATGGCATAAGTCCAATTAAAAAAGTGGTAAAAGTCGATTTGAATACTTATATAACTTTGGAAGAATGTAAGGATAATGCTTCAAATAAACAGAAAAGTAATATTGCACACAAACTGCATTATTCAAATAGTAAATGGAGGAAAAGAACTAAATTCGGAGGTAAGTGTATCAAAAGACACTAGTAAACTAGATACTTTTATTGTGCACACCTTATACTGTTATGTAGAATTTGTGGTGTTTGCCCAGATAATAATTAATAATCCTTGGACAAATACATATATACCTACCTCTCATAAATTTAAATGACTGGATAATTTTATGTTTATCTTAGGCTCAGACACAAAACAGTAAGATATATTTTTAATTGAAATAATTCAGGTAGAATGTAATCAGTAATCATTTACCGTAATGCATAATCTGTATACACCACACTATATAGGGTGTTACACTTTCAGGCAATATTTTTTTCTGTCCTACCTGTAAATCTGATCATTAATATATAAAAAAACATTCCTGTTGGAAAAAATTCTAAGTCAATTAGAGGCTTCACTCTTTCAAAAATTCGATATCCCATCCCAAATCGAGTTGAAGCCAGAAAAAAAATTTTGAACAATGGGTGATAAAACTATAATTTCTTTAAAAACATTTTTAACTTCCAGAACACTTTGTAAAAGCTAAATCCTACCCAAAAACTTTGAAGGAGTTACCACCAGAAGTACAATTGCTAGAAAAGTCAGGTATAGTAAAGAAATAAATTAAATTTTTATAGTGGTTCAATTAGTGTTATTTATTTTTTTAGAGAGATTTTCTTTAGAGGTTATTGAAAAAGAGAAAGCTATTGAAAAAGAGAAAGCCCATAAGCCAACAGCAAGCCAAAGTGGTAATTTTGGTGATCATTCCCGATTATCAAATGGCTTAAATTCATGTCAAACCTATAGAGAAGTGGATAACACAATAGTTTCAGGTATTAACATTTTACCTTACATACATTGAACAATCCTGGTTAATTTTTAAATATTTAGATTTCCAAAAAAATATACTTGATATTCTGCTGCAAATAAAGCAGCAAAACAAACAAATTTTGAGTATTCTTGAGGAGAGACAGGATGGGACCAAATTAAAATTTGCCCCACCCAAAGATACTCCAGTGGAGCTTCCAATTAAAAATACTACAGATTTGGACACAATCGAGGAGTATCTTGGAGCAGAGAAAAATCTTTCTGCTTTGGTGAGTGGTAGTTAAAATTATTATAATTTTTGTTGAGTTTTATCCACAATTGTGGCAAAAGAATTTTTCCTACAATGATACAAGTTCTTGTCTTAAAAAAATCTCATAAACGCAGTTATATAAAAGCCAATCAAAAATTGATCTCAGGATTAAATTTTGAAAATAATGGATATTGCTGTTATATTTATACCATATACATATAAAATTACATACTGTATAGTTTGAATCCATGTTTGATTATAAATTTTTAATGTCTTATCACATAGATTGATAGAATTATCATCAATATTCAATATTTAATCCCTGATCAGTATTTGATCAACACATATATAACTGGCAATTATTATAATGAATGCAAAATTTTGCTCTATAAACTTTCTTATTGAAGTTTATTTAAAAAAAAAATTGTGTGAATTAGTTTAATACCCTCGAATTTTTCTAACAAGTTTTTGTAACACCTGACACCCTTTATATGTTTGTAGGCTACATATTGTGAGACCTTGGGTGGTCGAGATAAAGTTGGAAAAGTCAACAATATTCTTCGAAGTCTAGTCTCTAATCAAGTTGCAGCCAAATATAGTTTTTTGGGATCAAGAAACGAAAAGCAAGCATTTGCAAAACTAAATCTACGGAAAGTAGTTGTCAGTAAGTGTAACTTTTTATTATTTATTAATAACTCAGGGGTAAATTCAAATATCTACATATTATGACTAATTACCTTTGAGGAAGTTTCTTTAAAACCTTACCTATAATAATATATCAAGAGCTAGCGATACTCAAACCGATTTCATTTACAATGTTATAGCCTATTTTTTCGTTCACAAAGGTAGAACTTGGGAGTTGTTAGTTCTTATTTATAAGTAATGGGCACTATACAAGGTGTTTAAAGCATACATAACAAGATTGGTAGGATTAAGACAAAATCAAAAATAAATGGGGTTTGCATTTTAAACTTTAGTCGCCTGGTGTGCCCCAGTTTTCAGAATTATGGCTATAACTTCTACATCTTGATATTTTTCACAAAACATATATTCATTTTTAAATTTCAAACGTCAACCCTCTGTATCTCAATACTGGACTTTATTAAGCACACCCTATTTATTTTTGTGTTTTGTCTTAATCCTACCAATATTGCCACATTTTTACGTTTTTTCTTTGTTGTTAATTTAAGATGCCATTTTATCCAAAAGTGAAGGAGATGCGGCAGAAATCGATGACTGTATTAAAATTTGGCTAAAGCATGCTCCCAAAAGGTTACAATTAGAAAGAAAGAAGAAAGAAAAACAAGAAGGGTAGAATTATCATTTTTATTGTTCAATATTTATACTTGAAAAATATTCTGTGAGTATTTATTATTTTGTTATATTACGGCAATCTTCATATTTACTTTTATATTACTAAACATTTTAACTTCATTGAAAATGCCAAAACTTAAATTGAAAAAGGTGGTTTCCCAAAGACAAATGTACAGACGTGTGAATTCTGAATTAGGAAAAATAATTTTAAATCCCGGTACTAGTAATCAACATTCTGATATACCCATGACACATTGGAGTCAAATTCCATACAAAGTGACGATTCTTTTCTCAGTGGAACTGAAATTGATTGTCCAACTGAATATAATCTGCGGACTGAAGAAGTTTTAAATATCAGTAATCAAAACTGCTTAAAATTGACTTTAGCAAATTGGGCAGTATCACAAAAAGTGACCCATTCTGCTTTAACCAAACTTTTGTACATTTTGAAACCTTATCATCAAGAACTTCCTCTTGACAGCCGTACGGTTCTATCCACCCCACAACACTTTAATATAGTAAAATTAGAGACTGGATCATACATACATTTAGGCTTAGAGCGGGCACTGAGACTTTTTTAAAAAAACCATAAGAATTTTACTGGAGATTTTATAAATATTAGTTTTAATATTGATGGTCTTCCATTGTATAGGAGCTCCAATACGCAAGCTTGGCCTATATTAGGCTTAATTAAAAACATCAATAATATGAATCCCTCTGCTGTTGGTATATTTTGTGGAACGTCTAAACCTTCCCCTCTAAATTTATATTTTGATGCTTTTATTAGTGAATATAATCAGTTAAAAGCTGAGGGTTTATTGTTTGAAAACAAAAAATACTCCATCTTTATACACAGTTTTATCTGTGATGCTCCTGCTAAGGCATATATCAAATGTATAAAGTCACATGGTGGATATTCCAGTTGTGATAAATGTATAGAAATTGGAAATTATGTCAATGGCAGAGTAGTATTCAAAAATACAAATAGTGCTAAAAGGAATAATAAGTCTTTTAGAGAACAGCTTGATGAAGATCACCATGTTGGAACTTCTCCTTTGGTTGATTTGGAAATCGACTTAGTAAATATTTTCCCAATTGATTATATGCATAATGTATGCCTGGGTGTAATGAAAAAGCTTCTGAATTATTGGGGGCCATTTAAATGTACGTTTATCAAATAGGTTAGTAACTGTTATTTCAAATAATCTGATAAGTTACAAAGATTTTATTCCTGGAGAAATTAAAAGTAAGCCAAGGTCTTTGTCTGAGTTGTCAAGATTTAAGGATACTGAATTTAGAACCTTTCTTTTTTATACAGGAATTGTAGTAATATGGGGCATTGTTGATGAAGCTATTTATAAGCACTTTCTTTTGTTTCATACAGCTATAATACTTTTAATGTCTGAAGATAATTCCTCCAAAACAAAAAATTGTGAAAACTCTAAAAGAATTCTTCAAACGTTTATTAGTCACGGACAAAAGTTATATGGGCCTGAATTTCCAATTTACAATATTCATGTCTTAACGCATCTTCCAGATGATGTTTTAAGGTTTGGTCCACTAGACAATTTTTCTGCTTTTCCATTCGAAAATTATTTAGGAACCATGAAAAATTTAGTTCGGTCTTGAATAATTGAATTGGAAGCAGGAAGTACACCTATAACTAATTGTGAATTTTTAAATCAAGAATTGAAATTAGAATTTGAACACTTCAATGGGCTGTGTGGTAATATTCAAAAAAGTTATAAAAAATTATCTCTCAAAAATTATTTTCTGACCATTTATTCGTATTCAAAAGCCAATTCTCACTGTTTTACCAACACCTGTGTTATTCAAATAGAAGATTTCATTAGTGAAAGAAATAATAATGTAAATATTTCAGGAAAGTTTTTTACTTCCTATACTTCATTTTATGATTATCCATTTGATTCTAGTGATTTACATATTCTTTTGGTCTCGGGCTTATCTGATTTCTCAAAAACCTGGCACACTACTGAAATAATTGGAAAATGTATGATTTTCCATACCAAGATATTTTTGTTTCAATTCCTCTTCTACACACTTGCATTGCTTAATTTAGCCTGTTATGTTGTCCATACAGGCTAATTTTTTAAGTTGGTCTCTGCTTGATGTTTTATTCAGACTCTTATAAGCACCAATTATGGTAGATGGCTTATATGGAATCTCAAGTTCATAAGAAAATTGAACATTTTCTAATGGGTCAAATTTCGAAACAACCCTGTATGTACATGTGAGTTCTTACAAAAAAATTGAAGGGTCCAAGAAAAAAATGTTAATTGAAAAAATTCTAATAGGATCTTTAGTAATATAATTTTTTTATTTAAAATAAAAAATATTAAGATTACGTAAAAATTTACATTTTTTATAACTTTGTTTTTAATAGATGATTCCTATTAGAATAGATATACTTTTTGTTTTATTTATATTTTGTAATAAAAAATAAAGTAAAGAATATACATTATGTTTGGACTTGAACTTTTGTTTAATTATCCAGTTTCCATATATAGATGTGGGAAATGTCCTAATACATTTGGTACCAATTACTGTATAACCTGCCTCTGCTGAAGTCCAAGAATACAGGTTATGAGACATGTGCTCTATTTCAAGAGCTTTATTTTACAACTTTGACAATACATTACATTCAAGGCGGTGCATGGAACTACAAAACGGTGGTTTCATTGAGAGTTTTTTTCTCAAATACATATCTTTTACGTCTTTTTAATGACGTCGATTATCGAAGATACTGTCGTCATAAAAACGTAAATTTAGGTCTCAATTCAGTGATAATTTGACGTAAAAGGTGACGCCTTTTCTACGTCACATAATGACGTCAAATACCTGTGACATATTGCCGTCTTCAGGACGTGAGTTTCTCGTCAATACCTTGGTGATTTTGACGTAAAACGTGACGTTTTATTAACGTCAACGTTACGTCACCTTGCTATGTGGGATATGGCGTGTTTTCCGTCCCGTGAGTTATTGAAAAAAATATATGGAAAGATGTTCTTTACACTGGGAATCGTTTATCATCTATCATGTATAATAATGAGAATCCGATGATTTGATGGTTAGTTCGCGAGTTGATAATATTTTGTCAGTACGTGAGGATATTACCATGCTGTAATCTATTAGGTTTAAAGTATAGAATACTTCCGGGAAATAAGATGAAAAAACTATTAAAACGGTATGAACGTGAAATAATCAGTAAGTTTTATAAGGTTCAATCTATAAACAAAATTCTAACCTCAAAATAGTTAATGTTAATTATCGCAGGAATCTGTGAGTTTAATTTTCAATTTGACAGTTTCATAACCTAAATTTTCTATCAAAATTTCTAGTTATTCTTAATTTAAAGAAAATAAATCTTTGTTCCAGTAAATGCAAATAATAATGAAGACGATAATGAATTTTATGATGCTTTAGCCGAGGGTGGTGGTACACCAGGACAAGTTACAGATAATGATGAACATTTTACTTTAAATATTCGAACTGGTACTGGTCACAGGCGTAACAGTTCTGATAGTTCTAGTGAGACTGAAGAGACTCACACTAAACAAGTAAGGTTTTATATACATTGGAATTAATTTAATTGAAAATTCTATTAGTTTTAGGTGTAGCATTATTCATAATGATTACACAATATTTTAATAACTATTTTGTGTTTTTTGACCCATTAGTGAATCATAATTGATAAAAGTAAACCATAACTTGAGATTAAGTAGTGGTAAATGATATAGATTTTTATAAACTGTTATTTGAAGACAATAATATCAATTTATTATTTAATAAAATTTTGATTTATTTCAGGTGGTAGTAGTAACTGGTAAACACAACAACATACGACGACCGGAGACGCCTAGCGGATCTTCTGCAAATGCTTCTCCAAAATCAAACAGTAGTAAACGTCAAAGGCGAGTTCGAATTCCAGATAAGCCAAATTATCCTCTAAATTTATGGAGCATCATGAAAAATTGCATAGGAAAGGATTTATCCAAAATACCGATGCCTGTGAATTTTAACGAACCACTTTCTATGATGCAACGTATTACTGAAGATTTTGAATATGCAGATATACTTGACGTTGCAGCTAAGTAAGTTCTCATTTTATATTAATTTTCTATCTAATATCAAACCTTTTGGCATTCATATTACTTGTTAAGGTAGCCTTATCTCGATTTTTACTTTTACTTCCATAGATTATATCTAAACATTTAGGTGGAGAACTGTTACTGCTTAACCCATTAACTTTTGAATAACTAGACAAATTGTAATGTTTAAGTGCATTTTCAATATTTACATTGTTTACGTTTTATATAATGTAACTAAATTTTATTATATTTAGACAGTTGTCTATATGTATATAGTTGAATTAGATTAAAGTTATTTCAGTTATTTTAATGGCTGTAAATATTTATGAAATGTGTAAATATAATAAACCATTTTTTTGTATATTCATTAAATGAGATTGTTAATGTTTTGACCTTCTTGATACAGGAAGTTTGTGATAAACCATAAAAAATAGGTTTCGTGTAAGCCCATTAACTTGAAAGTAATACATTTTTTTAAATCACATACTTATCTAATTTAAGGTTTATGTATGCATGTTTTTGGGGGGGGGGTGAACATTCTAGTGGATCATCTATTTTCCCTCTCCTACTCAGTTCCTGGGGGAATTCTCAGAGGTTACTAATTCTATTTGAGATCGATATTATTAAAGGACTGTAATACATATTTGTCTTCCCAGTACTCAGCCAAATCTTTGTTTCTTCCTAAATTTATTCCTCGAAGAGTTACCTTATCTTCTACTTTACTTGTAACTTCATTAATTATTTTTGAACTAGAACCTAAACCTCAAACCCCTTCCAGCAAATTGACTATTGAAAGATATTTTTTGGTAGAAAAAGTAAGTTTTTGCAATTCTGGATAAAATTTTGCTTAGAGACATTTGACGGTTTCGAACCAGAACCTAAACCTCAAACTCCTTCTAGCAAATTGACTATTCAAAGATATTTTTTGGTAGAAAAAGTAAGTTTCTGCAATTCTGGATAAAATTTTTCTTAGGGTCATTTGAAGGTTTGAACTAAAACCTAACCACAAACTTCTTCCAGCAAATTGAATATTCAAAGACATTTTTTGGAAAAGAAGTAAATGTTTGCAATTCTAGATAAAAGATACATTTGACAGGTACAAAAGGAGTTTTAACTCAAATATTTCTACAATTTTTCCCTGCTCTTTTTAGTATCGTTCTTGGGACGGTACAAAAACTACCTTCTGGAAAGGGATGATAAAGTTGATGTGGCCATCCCAAATTCGAGTTTACGCACTCTACAGTACTCGATACGATTTCAGATCGGTTCATAATTGCCGAGTCGCCAATTGAAATAATAATTTTTTGTGTGTAAAACAGTTAATAATTCAATAATTTCCTTATAGATGTACAGATCCTTGCGAGCAACTAGCATACATAGCAGCTTTTACAATTTCCGCGTATGCTACAACGAGCATAAGAACCGGAAAACCGTTCAATCCGTTATTGGGAGAAACCTATGAATGTGATAGAACAGACGATTTAGGTTGGCGTATTATAAACGAGCAAGTTTCTCATCATCCGCCAATGGTAGCACAATATTGCGAAGGAAAAAATTGGGTGTGTTTTCAAGAGTTTACCATGACTTCGAAGTTTAGGGGGAAATATTTACAAGTGAGTGGTGGAAATTTAAATAATCGTATCGATTATCGATCGTATAACGATTTTTTTTAGATTATTCCGTTGGGAACCGCACAGTTAGAATTCAAGGATAATAATAAGTATTCGTGGAGGAAAGTTACGACTACGATCCATAATATTATAGTCGGGAAATTGTGGGTCGACCAACATGGTAAGATTTTTTTTTTAAATATTTAATAATTCTTTTTTGAAGTGCTTGGTAACTTTTTAAATCTCCCCAGAAGTCCCAATTGTGAATTTTAACATTGCAAGTAACTTTTTTTTTGTTATAAGGCCAAAATGTTAGTATACAGGGTGAGCTATAAAAATTTGACGATTTCTAAAGGGGATGAAGTCGTTAGGTATTAATTTTACTATATATAGTATTTATCTATGATGTCTATTCTGGGGTGTTGATTAACCGATAATGTATTATTTTATCAGAAATTGTAGTCATGTGATAATATTTTTTGATCTACGTACAGTAATAATCGTGTGGATAAAAACAGGATATTTGTAAATATTTGGAGGATAATTTGAGTTCCTTTCGAGGATAATTTGGCAATGTAGCCGCGGCAACATACTGCCTCGTTGTCCCCTCTCAGTAGTCTCAGTCTAACCTATAAAACCTGTTTATAAAACACCAACATTTCGCGGCTCTTTTCTGTATTCGCGCTTTATCATAATTATTAATTTAATCAGAGACAAATTTAATAGATATTCTGACTGCTGCTTTTAAGTTGTACGTGGAAGTTTCTTGCTGTGAATTATCAGATAAGTACCTGTGTTTTATTTATATATTTTAATATGCCTAAAATAAATAAAAAACATTTCATGAAGGCTCGAAGATTGTTTAGTCAACATGATCTCTCTGCGTCAGAACAATCGGACTCTATCATATTATTATGTCCTACTGAGGATTCTATATCTTCCAATGAAAATCAACAGGATTATTCACAACCCAGTTCCGTAGTTAACTTTGATAATGAAATAGAAAACAGTTATTTTGCCTCTGAATCTAGTAGTGAAGCTGAATTCGCTACCAGAAATATACCATTTGTATCAAACAGTAATTTTTCTCCTATACAATTTTCAGACAAATCAATACAAAAAAATACGATCAATAGTTCAATAGCAAGCTGGGCAATAAAACACAAAATACCACATGTTGCAATTAAAGATCTTTTAAGCACCCTTAAATCTTTTCATGATACTCTTCCGGTAGATCCAAGAACGTTACTACATACACCTCGTAAAGCTGACAAAAGATATGTGGACCCAGGATATTATTATCATTTTGGTGTAGAGAAATGTTTAAAAAATTTAATTTCACAGTGTGAATCTCTTAAATTGATAAATGTAAATTGTATTGATAAATATTGATGGCCTTCCATTATCAAAAAGTTCTTCTAGTCAAGTGTACCCAATTCTATGTAGTCTTGTTGTAAATGAAAAAGTAGTTGATATGATAGGCATTTACCATGGGTATGAAAAACCTAAAGACCCTAATGACTTTTTATCCGATTTTATTTATGAAGTAATTCATATAACTACAAATGGTTTCATACATAATAGTAAGTCATATATATTCAAAATAAAAACTTTTGTTTGTGATGTACCAGCCAAATCTTATATTCTCTGTACAAAAGGTCACTCTGGGTACTATTCTTGCACTAAGTGTGACATAGAGGGCAATTATATTAATGGTGGAGTCTGTTTCCCTAATCAACAATTTAAAGCAAGAACAGATTTTGAATTTAGAGCCAAAACTCAAATCGATCACCATGTGGGAACTTCGATATTAGAGCAGATTCCAAATTTCAATTTAATAGATAATTTTGTACTGGATCCAATGCATCTTTTGCACCTTGGAATTGTTAAAAAACTTATTCATCATTGGTGTAATGGTAAACCACCATCTAAATTGTCTTTCAATAAAATATCAGAAATATCAAATAACTTAATTAATCTACGAGATAACATTCCTAGTGAATTTAACCGAAAACCTAGGCGTATGGAAGAGTATAAGAGATGGAAAGCCACAGAATTTAGGCAGTTATTATTATATACTGGACCTGTAGTTCTAAAAAAAGTATTGCGAACTGATTTATACCTTAATTTTATGTCTCTCCATGTGGGATTTTTATTTTGTCAAATAAAAAATTACAAACAAATTTTATAGAGAGTGCTCATAAGAGTTTATGCTATTTTTTTCAAACATTTTTAATTCTATATGGTAAAGAGAATGCTTCTCATAATATACATAATTTATTACACATCAGTGATGATTCCAAAAAGTTTGGTCCTCTTGACAAATATGGAGCTTATCCATTTGAAAATTATATGTCAACTATATTGAGTATGATTCGAAAACATGATAAACCACTTGAACAAATTGTACGACGAAAAGAAGAAATGAAACATGTAGTTAATATCGATGAAGGTTCACATAGAGTTTGTAATTATCCAGAATTTCAAAGTAGAACATAATACTCCTTACCAATTTCAAAAAGCTATATTTTTAGAGTTCACATTAACAACCAAGTGTCCAGATAACTATTGCTCTTTAAAAAATGGTTTCATAGCCAAGTGAAATTATAGTGAAATGGTTGACAAGTGTTCCACCTGCAATGATCCAGTTGGTGATAAGTCTGTTGCATGTGATAGCTGTCATATCATTATGCACCCTACTGAACATTGTACAGGTTTAAGTGCATCCGAGCTTCGTGCTGTGGTTATTCAAAGAAGAACTATGGTTTATTTCTGTACTGATTGCCGATTAGCATTTAAAAGTATTCCTAAGATATTGAGAGAAGTTGAGACTCTAAAATCTGAAGTTACGCTGCTTAAAGCTGAAATTCAGAAGTTGAAGGAAGATAAGAATTCCTTTCCGGCACCTGATGACATCATAAATGAACTTCAGGAACGTCAAAAAAGAGCAAACCATTTGCTGATTTTCAACCAGCCTGAACCAGCAACAGCAGCTGAAGACACTCATCAGGTTAAATCACTTTTAATAAATGCTGGAGAAGATGGGGCTGCTGTGTGTCTGGACAATATTAAAATAATTCGTTTTGGGAAGAAAAACAAAAATGGCCACCGTCCGCTAAAGGTCATTTTTCCGTCTGCTCGTGAGGTGCACGAAATTCTAAGTTATAAGAAGAAGTTAGGTCGTGCTAATAAGGTATTTTTTCAGTTAGATCAGACTCCAAATCAGAAAAAGCTGTATGATTCTGTGAAGAATGATCTCTTGTCTCGTCAACAGTCTGGTGAGCAGAATTTAGTTATTAAATACTTTAACAACATACCTAAGATTATCCAAAAAAACCAGTAAAGTCCACTGACCTGGGCGGCCTTTCTTTGTATTACCAGAATGTCAGGGGTCTTCGCACTAAACTTACGAACCTCAGTCTAAACGTTTCAAATTGTTCTTATGACATCATCATTTTTACAGAAACCTGGTTAACCTCTGATATTGCAGATGCCGAACTTGGATTTAACTATTATAATGTTTTTAGAACTGATCGCTCGCCTCAATCCAGTATTTACAACAGGGGAGGAGGTGTTTTAATAGCTATTAAGAAAAAATTATCCTCTAGTCTGATTCATTCTAATCCATCAATTGAACAGGTATTTGTTCTTGTTAATAACAAATTTATTTTGGGCTCTGTATATCTTCCTCCTAGATCTCAACCTATTTTATATGAAGACTATTACAACCAGCTAATAACCATAAATGAGCAACTGCAAATGTTAGCTTCTTCCTTTTTGGCGATTTCAATCTTCCATCTGCATATTGGGAAATTGATGATTTTTGTTCATCAGCTCATCCCTCTCCTATGGCATCTCCATCTGAGACTGATTCTATAGATACTTTGTCAAATATCTGTGCTTTCCTCAATTTATTCCAGTCCAATGCAGTAACTAATGACAGAGGAGTTATGCTTGATCTTATTTTATCTTCAATTGAGCTCTCGGTACAAAAGGCTGAAGATATTTTAATCCTGCAGGATTGCCATCATCCCCCACTCGAATGTATCTTACCACTTAAGATTGAAAATGATAACGTTCCCGGTGAAGAATACTACTACGATTTTAATCATGCAAATTATGAAGAAATACGTTTTTGCTTGGAATCAATTGATTGGGACAATGTTTTACATGATAAAGTTCTCTCTGAGATGGTATCCATATTTTACGACATACTGTATTCTATAATAAATTACTTTGTTCCACTCAAGAAGGTTTGCATGAAGAAGTTTCCATGTTGGTATTCTCCAGAGCTAAAGAGACTGTTAAGCGAGAAGAAATTAGCTCACAAAATCTACAAGATTACTAGGTGTCCTGAAAACTATGTAGAATTTAGTAGATTAAGAGCTCAGTGTAAACTTTTATCGCGAGAGTGTTATAGAAATTATATAATATTAACTGAAAATTCTGTTACAAATAATGTTAATTTTTTTTGGAAATTTGTAAGCAGTAAGAGGGAGAACAACACTATACCTGATAAAATGGCTCTTGGAGACTGCACTGCTTGTAACGGGAATGATATTGCAAATCTATTTGCCAAACATTTCTCATCAGTTTATTCAAATCAACCTCTGGATCTGCAAGATGTTCAGATCTCTTCAAAAGTAAATGTATTCCATTATCATATTGAAATCTCGAACATTTATGCAAAATTATCAAAACTTGATGTTAAAAAAGGTCCTGGACCTGATGGAATTCCTCCCACTTTTCTTAAGAAATTTTGCTTTATTTTATCTCGTCCGCTCTTTCATATATTTAATAAGTCTCTTGTTACTGGCGAATTTCCGGATTACTGGAAAACATCATATGTCACTCCAGTTTATAAATCAGGTAGAAAATCTGACATCACAAATTATCGTCCTATATCTATCCTCAGCATAATTCCCAAAATCTTTGAAAGTATTATTACTGATTATCTTACCTACGACTGCTCGAGCATTATGACATCGCAACAATTTGGTTTCACCTCTAAAAGGTCTGCAGAATTGGGTTTACTCACATATGTTGACTTTTTGTCTGATGCTTTGGAGAGGGGTTTGCAGATCGATACTGTGTACACTGATTTTTCCAAAGCTTTCGACAG
Organism: Lochmaea crataegi; assembly: GCA_947563755.1. Taxonomy (NCBI): domain Eukaryota; kingdom Metazoa; phylum Arthropoda; class Insecta; order Coleoptera; family Chrysomelidae; genus Lochmaea; species Lochmaea crataegi. The sequence goes on along the minus strand of OX387422.1, from coordinate 117,831,251 downwards.
GGTCAATCATGAACTCTTGCTACATAAACTTTGTTTGTATGGTGTGGAAGGTCCTGTATTACAATGGTTACGTAGCTATCTAATGAATAGATTACAAATGGTAAGAGTTAATCATTACTATTCTCATACTTTTCCTGTAACTTCTGGAGTTCCCCAAGGGTCTCATCTTGGACCATTATTGTTTAACTTATTCATTAATGATATTATGTATTGCTTTCAAGGTAGCAAAGCTTTGTTATTTGCTGATGACCTCAAATGTTTTAAAGTAGTTAATAGTAATGATGATGCTTCAATTTTACAATCTGATTTAAATAGCTTATCAAATTGGTGTAAACAAAATAATATGAATCTAAATGCATCCAAGTGCCATATTATGCGTTTTCATCGAATACATCACCCAATAGCTTTTGATTATAGCATTAATAATGAAACTTTAAATTCTGTTTCGCAAATAAAAGACCTTGGTGTTATATTAGACTACTCACTCACTTATAAGTCACATGTTACTGCTGCTATTCAAAAATCTATGAAGATGTTAGGTTTTATAAAGAGGACCACTTGTGATTTCACTAGCATCACTGCTATTAAGTCTCTTTATTGCTCTCTGGTCAGAACACACCTAGATTATTGTTCTCCAGTATGGTCTCCGCATTACATTACTTATAAAGCGAAACTAGAATCTGTTCAGCACAAATTTCTAAGATACATTGCCTTTAAGATGCATGTCTACCATCGTTATGATATTTTGGAACTATTCTTAAACATCCCTACCCTAGAGATTCGCAGAAAGCAAAGAGATCTAATACAGCTTTTCAATATATTAAATGGAATATGTAATAGTCCTGAGCTTCTCTCTAAAATATATTTATTTGTTCCACCTCGTCTTACCAGGCAGGTGCAAACCTTTCATGTTTCTTTTCATAGGTACAACTATGCAATGAATAGTTTTCTCCCTAGGACACTTAGATTAGCTAACTCTATTGAGGACATTTCAATTTTTAATGTGTCAACTTTCAAATTTAAAAAGCATCTGCTAGAGCTTAAACTTTGATATATTTTTAAAATGTTTTTAGAATTTTCAAAATGTTTGATTGCCTATTGATGTTGTAGTGTTATCACTCTCAAATTTAATTTTACATGTTTTTTTTTTCTCTTTGTTTTTGTTTTCAACACTGTAATTTTTAACATTGTAACTTTTAACACTGTAATTTCTAACAATGTAATTTTTATGTGAATTGGGCTTGCCCGAGAATAAATAAATAAAATAAAAAAAAATAATAATTATAGAGAACTTTATTACAGTAAATAATCAGAAATGTGTTGTTGGTAGAAAGTTTCGACGCTATGATGATTATTACACTAAACCATGTGCTTCATCTGATCTAAACATATATGCAGGAAATTTGAATGATCTTGATATTGTAGACACATGGAATATTAACGAAGTTGATTTTAAATATATTATAATGAATTTAAAAAGCCAACCATCAGTTGCAATGCCTCTAGTACATATTTAACCTTTTTATGATAACCTAAGAAGCCAACAGGTACAAGTGGCCAACACTTAGTTTGAATAATATCAATATGAAAAAGCAAATATAAATTTTCAACCATTAACATGGGTACTTAATTAATTTAATGACTATTTAAAATAGGATTACCTAATAAATATAATCAATAGTTAATTAACAAAATATAGACATAAATATACAAAAATATTAACTGAAAATAAAAATGGACTATAGATCAGCTACATTTTGTAACAAATTATAAACAATAATATACAACAAATGACAATTAAAGGATAAGCATTCCTTAGGACTTTTACAAACTAGAGATTATAAACTTTCAAGTGTGCCTTCAATTTATTCTTAAATTGTGCTACTGTTGTCAAGATCTTTATTTCTCCTGGTAGCTTATTATAAGTATCGAAGGCTTTATACATCTGATTTTATATTAAAAGATGTGTTCTAGTTATATAAAAGGTGATGGGTAGTTTTTTTATTATAACTGTGGTACAGTCTATTACAAACAACATATTAAATTAAGATAGTTTTATATATTATTAAACAAAAAAGTATGAAAAGTAATATTTAAAGAATGGTAATAATAAAATAGGTTTTTATAGATTGAGGAAACATGGGCACTAGTTCAATGGAAAAATCTTGGACAGTAGTACACTTTCTAGAGGATAAAAGTGTCGAGGCAGTGCCAACAGGTTGGATAGTTGGAAATAGCTGCTATTGGCCTCCTTGGAACCAAATAAAGACTAGGGATGCAATAAAAAAGGGAGAGCCATTTAGTACCTGCTGGCCTATACATAAAATCAGGCAATTGAGAAACTCGACATTTGGTAAGCCTCAGTATATAGTTTTAAAGTATTTTTAAAACACAGTATACTGGAGAATTTGTTATGTTTCTGTTTTTTTCTATAATGATTCATCAAATTATTTTGGTTTGCACATTTATTTCTAGATGATTACTTCAGTGCCCATTCAAAGCTGCAAAAAGCTTGCCAGACAAGTGACCCAAATTCGGAGTCTGAAGGGGGCAGCAAGAGAAGACGAGTAAAAAAAAGGAAAGTGTTTGACACATCAGATTCTGAAGAATCTGACAATTATTCAGAACTACCGCCTCCTCCAACAATTAGGTTGAAGAAAACCTCTGTAATAGAAAGTACAAACAATGACAATAATGGCAAAACTTCAAATCTGTTAGAATTGGAAGATATACATTTACTGAGGCCTTCATCCACATGCTCAACTCCCGTAAATAGACGTAAGTTTCAATATAAATAAATTTAGTTCTAGTATATAGCTATTAGTATTCTAATTCTTGATGTTTTGAAAAAAAAATACATAATTTTATAGAGACAGCCACTACATCAAAGCAGTGCTGCTGCGAAGAAGCTAAAAAGAGTTTAGTAAAAGTTAAGATGTTATTTACTGGTATTTAATTTTGTAAAGGTTGCATCTTACTATATATGTTAGATTCCAATAATAGGTGTGAGTTATTTGAAAGTTACACTTTTTAATTCATTCCTTTTTGACTGTCATCGGGTCTTCTACTAAAGTAATATCAATAATATGTACGTAACTGCGTATTTAAAGCAGAGGCGAATTTATTATTTATAATTATTGTAAGTATGTATATATTTTGAGAATTAAACATTTTGTCCCTATTACAGATACATTTCACACAGATATCAACAACAAAATGTTGTCTTTGAAGGCTAGTATACTTCAAATCAGGGACGATCTCCAAAATATTGTGAAACCTTTGGCATCTGGCCAAAATTTTTTAATGAAATTTAGCTTTCCAATTACGGAGAAAAATGATTTACAGGCATTACATGATTATTTGCAAGAAGAAGATTGTTTTAAGGATGTTGTACGTTACAAAAATTACAAATTTTCAATATTTAAGTAAGGTAATAACTATTATAAAACTGTTTGCTTTGAGCATATAATGTGGAATTAATGTAGTTTTCAGTTTGATGCTTGTCACATCAGAATAAATAAACATTATATTTATGCAGAATCAATTAAGTTTAGAGATCTTGCAGTATTGCTCATTTCAAATTTGTTGAGATAATTTTATTCATAATTTAAATACTGTACTTCCAGGTCCAGCAAATGTCAAAATTGGGGGGGACCAATCCATACGACGCAATAAAAAGAATGTTTTTGGCCACATTTTCTGATTGCTTGGCTCAAAATTACACATATGATGGCACAAAGGAGAAAACTCCATTTAAAGAACATAAATTGTGTTCTGTAATTTTAGGTAAGGAAACGTCGAAAATAATGTTTTAAAAAACATTGTGGTTTGATTCTTATTTTTGTTTTACAGTCGCTGCAGAGGCTTACAGCGCCGACAGAAAAACTGCTGAAGCCTGCATAAGAAAATGGCTAAGAAGGGCGAAGGAGCGATTAGCTTATAAAAATACTAAGTGAATGTATTTTGAGGTACTCGATATATGGAGGGTAGAAGGAAGGAGCACCATCTCAATGTATTAAAAAGTGTCCATCGAAATGAAGCAAATTAAGGTGGCGCCATAGTAGCAAGTGGAAAGATTTTAAAAATAGCGCCATGAATTATTAGAGTAAGATACAAAATTAAAAAAGGAAATACTACGTAAATAATTGAGATTTTAAATACTGCATATTTCTCAGTTACACAAGTCACGAAAAATACTAAATTTTTCAACCCAGCACACTTCACTCGGTTTATAACCCTAAATTCACATCATTTCCATTTGCTACACGAGCGCCATTTCGGTGAATCTTCGAATTATAATTTGCTGTTTACAGGTGGACACTTTTTCAGCTTGTCACCCATACAAGATGGTGCTCCTTCCTTCTACCCTCCATACCTCGATACTAAAGAAATGCTACATTGTCAGATTTACGTAAAATAATTATATATAAATATTTTTATAAATGTTTTTAATATCAGCTAGATTTTAACAAACAATTCGATTATTTCTGGAACAAAACATATATTACCAATAAACGTGTAACAATAAACTGAAATATATTAAAAATTAGAAAAAAAAACTAACACAATGCGTTTCAATTTTAACTTAAACTGAAACAGGATGCTGAGTCTTAAGATGTTTGTTAAGATCTCCTTTCTGTCTAAACTGCCTTCGGCATACATGGCAAGGGTAAGGGCGTTCGTCGGTATGGATCCTTCGGTGATTATTGAGATCATAGGCTTTAAAAAACCGTTTAGGACAGAGCTGTAACAAAAAATTTAATTCAAAACAATTTAGAAAACAAACGTTAAAGTTGAAAATTCCGAAAGTAGTTTGAGGGCGCGCCTGCACATTCAGAATATAGCTATATATACTTACATCACATGCATATCTTCTGTCATTGGTATGTATCAAACGGTGTTGGTAATAAACAGAACCAGTTAAAAAACATTTATCGCAAACGTTGCATTTGAATGGTCTCTCTCTAGTGTGGGCTTTTCTTATATGATCCTTCAAATCCGAACGTATCGTGTATCTCGCTTCACAGCCTTCGTGAGTGCACGCAAACGGCTTTATCCCTAAAATCGTAACGAAAAAAGGATTAAAAACCACCCCCATATACCATTAAAACATTTCGCGGTTTAATCCCAGTGAGTATGTATTTACCTTGATGGAAGCGCATATGTTGCCAAAAAGGAGAAGTTTGGGAAAAGCTTCGGCCGCAAGTTTCACAAACATACGGTTTCAACATCTTATGAGCACGACTGTGTACTATCAAAGCTTTGGCGTTATGCAAAACCTAAAATTCCATATATAGCATTTAAATAACGAAGCGGTACTGGAAAATTTAAGTGCCGCCATCCAGATTTCATTTACTTAATTACTTAATTTTTGAAATCCACAAAATTAAGAGACACTATATAAAGAAAGAACTTATTTATTACCTGTCCACATTCATCACAAGTGAAATTCGAAGCATGTACCTTCTCCCGATGTTCCTCAAGATCGTCAACATTTATAAAAGTTTCGATGCACCTTTCGCATTGATATTTATAACCGTCGTCGACTTGAAGACTCGGTTTTTTCGTTCTCGCACTCAGATTTGTCGGCCATTTCCGTTTTCTACCTCTCTTCTTCTTTTCTTTCTTTGTATCAACAGAATTTTCAAGTTGTTCGCCGGTATTCTCTTTATTTGCGTCTGTTCCTTGATAGTGGATTTTGTTAACTGGGACGTCTAAAGTTTCTAAAACGTCATCGATTAGTTTGTTGAGGATATTTTTGTTATCTTCGGGAACTGTAACATCGACATCTTTGTTGGTTTCTTCAGTTTGTCGTAGATGAGGCTTGTAAGTAAAGTGCTTCTTTTCTATTTTGTGCGTGTAGAGTAGTTCGTGAGATTTGAATGTTCTGTCGCAATATTCACAGTAAGTTAATTTTGGCAAGCAAAACAGATTTACGTATTCCGAACACTTTTTCATCCAATGTTGGGCGGCTATTGGATAAGAATCGAAAACTTTAAAGCAATCAACACATTCGTAATTTCTGGCTGTAGTGTGTTTCCTTTGGTGTATAAGCAGAACCTTTTTTTCGGCGTAAGTTCTGTTACAAAATTCACATTGTAGTAGAAGCTTGGTTGATATTTTTTCTATGTTTTTCTTGTCAATTGCTTCTTTGGTGTGAATATTTTCGTTAGTCAAAACAACTTTATCTTCGTCCGATAATTGTGTTGTTTTTTCTGCTTCATCGTCTTCGATTTCTACGATTTCTACACAAGATGTCACGTGATAATTTGCTGATAAAAGTGAAGAAAATACTTCATAACACTTTTTGCATTTCCAAACATCCACATCGCTTCTGTAAAATTTAGAAATGTGTCCAGCTTTTTTACAATAGTTTTCTTTGTGTATCCTTAAACGATTTTCACTAATAAATTGTTTGTTGCAATTTTCACACACATTTTCTTGTGTATTTTCGTGGCTAGACTGGTGACGAACCAAATTATTTTTATTAACAAACTGTTTATTGCAAACTTCGCAAATGTATTTAACGGGAATATCGCCAGTTTCACTAGAATCAACATCCGATTTTAAAACAACTTTTTCTGCATTAAATTCACACTGATGCCTTTGATATTGACATTTAGTGGGAAAAATAGTCTCACAATTTTGGCATCTTATCATAGTAGGAAGATTCAAAACGGTCTTACCGACATATATCGATGGTGAGTCATATCTATCTTCTAATTTAATACACTTAACAAAATATTCATCGTTCTTGAATTGGCTTAAATTCAATGTTAATCGGTTTTCATTAGATAATAATATATCAGGATCAAAGCTTACGTTTACTGGGCAAAAGTTATTTGTAGATATAGGATCTTCGGTGCTTGAATTCTTTCCATACCACATTCCTGAAGACGCCGTCCCATTTTTTTCGATTTTATATACTTTTACAATTGCGTTATTATCAAGGGTGTTCATTTGGGAATATTACTTTGATGGATTCCCTCGAAATATTGTATCAAAATAGCTTTGCTTTTAAAACCGTCACAGTTATCGCACTCGAAATATTTTTCATTTAAAAACAGTAGATTATTTTGTTGTTACAATGTGAGAGGGCTGAGAATCACATGAATCACCATAACACAACCACACTAACCCCACTTAGCATTGCAACTGGGATATGATATGATAAATAGAGATGAAGTTACGATGCGGCCAGTCACGAGCGGCGCTACAATCGAATAAGCTACGGCTACATTGATGCATATCGCAGCATGTTATTGGCGCTACCAACTGTCAAGTGCATTTTTAAGGCAATAACACCAATCAGATAAACTCTTCTGATGCGCGAACGCTGCATATGAAGTTGACTTTTTTTGGTGCTGCTTGTGTTTTGGTTCGGCCATTGTTTATTGTTTGCATGTTGTGCTAATTGATTCTTTTTTAAAATTTATTATTTTTAATACATTTTTTAATTGCTTCTTTGTGTATAAAGATGGAAACCATCACCCACAAAAAAAATGCAGCGTCCTAGGATGTACTGACACCACCAGTAGTCAGTATCGTTTCCCGAATCCCAAAAACGAATTGAATATGTTACAAACGTGGTTAAATGTAATACAAAGTGAAATACTAAGTAACATGACTGCAGAAGCTATTTACAAAAATGTGCGTGTTTGCGAAAGACATTTCAGTGATGAAGATAAAGTTAAGATAGGAAAAAGAGGTGTGAAGAGAACAGCGATTCCGGCTTTATTTTTATTAGATTATTAGAAGTTACAGTATAAGGGATACCTCTCCTAGTGTGTCAAATGCTGCTACAACATTTAAAGCTCTTCTAATTAACAACTTTCTGTCATCACATTCACCATACTCCAATTGTGAACAGAATGTGACTGAGGGGGCTTTGGACAATCTTCGGTTTCTCGGTTTTTTCTAAGTGGTGAGTATGTTTCTGGATGTACTCTTCTTGAACCACATATAAATTTGGATTTACCTTCAAGAATCTCAAATTTTAAGAGAACTCCAGTGGGAAAATGTACAGTTACATACATTGTGGGATATGTGGCTAAGAAAATTTTGAAAAGTCTCAATTTTAATGATTGCGAAGACAATCTTTTGTTTAGAGAAAATGATGGCATTTTAGATTTTATTACAGCTAGAACTTATCAGAACTTGCAAATGACTGTACCCGGAACATATATGACATATTTAGTATCAGAATCACTGGCAATGCTATTTTATACAATCCCGAGAGTGTGTCATTTAACCAATATACATGCTACTTACTTTAGTTAGACAACTTTTGACATATTTAAATTTTGTACCTGTTAATTGCAAAATACATGCAGATACAGGTGCAAAATTATGTAAATTTATAGTTAGATTTTGTTTGTACTTCTGGTGTAATAAGGTAAATAAAATTGCCAGAGGTGATGACCAAAAATTCATTGCATACCTTAAAAGCAAACCGGATTCATATTTGGTAGATCCGATCAAGTTGAAAGCCCACAACAAGTTTATTGGTAGAAGAGCAAGAAAATTAAAAAATAACTCCAAAAGTAGCTTATAAAATTAAAATTCCTCAATAATAATAGGTGGTGTATATGTCTATATAGTTAGCTAATTAAATTGTAATATTGTGTCTTTAGATCATATTGTTACGCGAGCTACTGCAATAATATTCTCACTTAGTGCCCCCAGTGAAATCCCCGTATGAGACGACTATGGCTCCTCCGCCCAATTTTCGAGAAGCATCCAGAATACGAAACATCGAGAATATCCAATGCGCCCGCGAGAACGCCGAGATACTTCGAGAATTACGGCGTGCGAGTATAAATAGGCCACCAGCTTCGCTGCAGGCAATTAGTCAATCAGTCAGTGTTGATACCGAAAGAAAGTAATCGCGCTTCGATAAAGTGTTTATTAAGTGACTCTCATATAAATTATGATTAGTGTGTTTAGTGTATCACATAAATTATTAAATAAGGACTGAATTACATATAAATCTGCAAATATAAATTAGTTGTAAATATATATTAGAATAAACGTTACATTGGTGTCAGGTGTGGGGTTAAAATAAATAAATAAATAAATATACAGGAAGATGGCGAAGAAACTTTGTGAATTAAAAGTTTCAGAGCTTCGAAGAGAGTTGGAGGATTACGAACTGGACACAAGTGGGGTCAAGTCAGTGTTAGTGGAACGACTAAAAGAAGCTATGATTAACAATGGATTGGACCCGGAAACGTTTGAATTCACCGACGAAGCGTCCGCCTCTATAACCTCTTCCATAAAAAACGAATTGTCTTCGATGGAAAACAAAATGTCGGATATAAAAAACGAAATTTCATCCATGGAAAATAAAATTTCGACGGATATAAAAAACGAAATTTCATCCATGGAAAACAAATTGTCGGACATGGAAAATAAAATTTCGACGGATATAAAAAACGAAATTTCATCCATGGAAAACAAAATGTCGGACATGGAAAACAAAATGTCGGACATGGAAAATAAAATTTCGACGGACATGAAAAATGAAATGACATCCATGAAGACTGATATTTCTGCCGTGGAAGAAAAGATTAAAAGTATGGAGCAAGAAATGAAACAAAAAATCAAAGAAATCGAAAGGAAGACTAGTAATAAACCGGATATTACAACTAGGCAAGCCCCGAATAACGACGAACTGGCAGAGAAAGTAGAGTTGAAACCGAAAATGGAAAACGATATTAACAGCCGAGTGAAACTGCCAACATTCGATGGTAAAACGTCATGGCCGAACTATCTTAAGCAATTCGAGGCGGCATCAAACGCAAACAACTGGAGTGAGAAGGAAAAAGCGTTAAATTTAACTCTTGCCCTTAGAGGAGACGCTATGGATATCCTCCAGACCATTCCAGTGGAAGAGGCCGAAGATTTTGAACAACTCAAAAAGCGATTGAATATGAGATATGGCCTGGAACACCTGGAGCATCTGTACCAGTCGCAGCTGAAAAACCGCAAACAAAAACGCGACGAAACTCTGCAAGAATTCGAAGCAGACATTGCGAGGTTGGTGCGGTTTGCCTATCCATCGGCACCGGAGAATGTCATCGAATGCTTAGGGGTACAGACATTCATCGACGGAGTTCGTGACCATGAAATGCAGAGAACTCTACGCTTGGCTCGGCATAAGACACTGGTCGACGTACTCTCTGCAGCCTTGGAGTACGAAGCAGCTACACAGGCTTCCGGAGTATACGGCAAGGTGGGGGTTGTAGCGGACGAAGAAGTTGAGAACAAGCTTGACCAGATTTTCAACATGATGAAAAGCATCTCAAATGGAAAACTGAAAGCTGTGAGATGCTGGAATAGTGGAGAAATGGGACATGTACGCAGTCCGTGCAAGCGACTGAGAACTGCTACAAACAAAGATGCCCAGCAGGAACAACTAGGAAGGGTCGACCTTCAGAGGGCGGCTTCGACCCGAAGACCTTCCAAAGACCCTCTCATCCTAATAGCCTCTCTGAAATGTCGCGATGATAGTGTATACGTGGATGGTGAAGTTAATGGAAGGAAGTATACACTATTGGTGGACACTGGAGCAACGAGGACTATTATTCGCCCCGAGACTGTCAACACCCGGAAAAGACTTTTACCGACGAGACTGCGACTCAGGACTGCCACAGGTGAAAGCGCCAATGTCCATGGAGAACTATCGGTGCAATTGGGAATTGGCGCAGAGAAGTTCACCCACACTGTCGTTGTCGCTGATATCGAAGAGGACTTAATACTCGGAATGGACGTTATGAACCTACATGGCTTCCAGCTAGATTTCAAGAACCGAGTGATTAGAGTAGGTTCTGAGGAGGTATTCCTTCACCCACACGAGGATAAGACTGTTCAGGTAGCCGTACAGGAGGATACAGTTGTACCCGCAAGGAGTGAATTTTTCACTGTGGCAAGGCTACAAGGAACCGTCGAAGAAGGAACACCGGTCATGATGGAACCATGGAATCACGATGAAGAGGTTGGTCGAGGAATCTTGGTTGGGAAAGGGTTAGTCATGGCTGCCGAAGAAATACCTGTACGCATTATAAATTTAAATGACCATCCAATAACTATGAAGAAGGATACCAAAATTGGAACTTGCGTACCAGTGGCGTCGATAATTCATCAAACAACAACCTCCAATGATGCCAACAATAAATTTGAACAAATGATAGCAGTGGCTGGACAATCCCTTAGCCTGCAAGAGAAGAAAAAGATCAGAGAACTCTTGCTACAATACCGATCTCTTTTTGTACCAAAAGGAGGAAAGACAGGAAGAACATCTGCTGTCAAACACAAAATTGACACCGGCGACGCTAAACCGATAAGACAATCGGCTCGACGGCTACCACAGGCCAAAAGAGAGGAAGCGGAGGGAATTGTTCGCGAGATGGAAAAGGACAAGGTAATAGAACCTTCTACCAGCCCTTGGGTCTCTCCGGTAGTTCTGGTAAAGAAGAAGGATGGAACCACGAGGTTTTGCGTGGACTACCGGCAGTTGAACAATGTTACAAAGAAAGATAGCTTTCCTCTGCCGAGAATCGACGACACTCTGGATACGCTGGCCGGTAGCAAATTGTTTTCTACCTTGGACCTGAAGTCTGGATATTGGCAGGTAGAAATGGATCCAGCCGATAGAGAAAAGACAGCGTTTACCACCGGATCTGGTCTATGGCATTTCACCGTTATGCCCTTTGGGCTGTGCAATGCCCCCGCAACGTTCGAAAGACTGATGGAAAACGTATTGCGAGGGTTGTCCTGGAAGACATGCTTAGTGTACCTTGATGACATCATAGTCTTGGGAAGGACATTCGAAGAACATCGAGAGAATTTGGAAGGTGTCTTCAAAAGGTTGCAAGCTGCCCAACTGATGCTCAACCCCAAGAAATGTCAACTATTTCAAAACAAAGTCAATTACCTAGGCCATGTAGTCAGCAAGGATGGTGTAGCTGTAGATGAAGAAAAAGCTGCTGCCGTACGAAAGTGGCCAAGACCCACCGACAAGCACCAAATTAGAAGCTTCCTTGGAGTCTGTACATACTACAGGCGATTTATAAAGAAGTTCGCAGATATCGCTAAGCCCTTGACACGACTTACAGAGGAAGCAAGGGAGTTTCGCTGGGACGAAGATTGCCAAACTTCGTTCGAAACCTTGAAGAAGCACTTGACTACTGCACCTATACTCGGCTATCCACTACCAGAGGGAGAATTCATACTAGATACTGATGCTAGCAATGTTGGAATTGGAGGAGTGCTATCACAGGTTCAAGGAGGACAGGAGAAAGTTCTGGGATATTTTAGTAAAGTCCTTTCCAAACCAGAACGAAACTACTGCGTCACAAGAAGAGAGCTCCTAGCAGTAGTGAAGTCCGTGGAGCACTTCTATCAGTATCTCTATGGGAAGAAATTTGTGATTAGAACCGATCATGCAGCACTTAAGTGGCTTATGCAATTCAAGAACCCTGAAGGTCAAATCGCTAGATGGATCGAGCGGCTCCAAGAATATAATTTCACTATTGAGCATAGAGCCGGATTAAGCCACAGAAATGCGGACTCCCTCTCTAGAAGACCATGCCCTGCAGAGTGCTCTCACTGCAGCAAAACAGAAGCTAAGGAAGCTGCGATTCGAAGAACCACGGTGACCACCGACGAATGGACACCAGAAAAGTTGGAAGAGGAACAAGAGAACGATCCCGACTTGAAGAAAATCCGACATTGGAAAAAGGAGAACTGTCGACCTACTTGGCAGGAGATTTCAAGGTACTCGCCAACGATGAAATCGTATTGGGCCCAGTGGGACTCGCTGGTTTTGGAAAACGGTTTGCTACAGCGAGTAATCGAGAACGATGAGGGTTCCGAAAGTAGAAGACAGTTGGTGATTCCAAGAACAAGGATAGCAGCAGTACTTCGGAAATTACACGACAGTCCGTCAGGAGGACATCTAGGTGTGAAGAAGACCCTCCAGAAAGTGCGAGAACGATTTTATTGGATGCACAGTTCCGAAGATGTCAAGGACTGGTGTAAGAAGTGCACTACCTGTGCTACGACCAATGGACCGCACGGGAGAAGAAAGGCTCCTATGAAGCAGTACAATGTCGGAAGCCCTTTTGAACGCATTGCCCTGGACATTGCCGGACCGTTTCCACCGACAGCAAATGGCAGCAGGTACATTTTGGTGGTGATGGACTACTTCACAAAATGGGTAGAAGCGTATTCCATTCCAAACCAAGAAGCCGCAACGGTTGCCGACGTGCTTGTGAATGAGTTCATTTGCCGATATGGAGTGCCCCTGGAAATACACAGCGACCAGGGCAGAAACTTCGAAAGCCAGCTGTTCCAGGAAGTTTGTGAAAAGCTCGGCATGAAGAAAACGAGAACTACGGCTTTGCACCCACAGTCGGACGGGATGGTAGAGCGAATGAACAGAACTCTTGGCAAATACCTGTCTAAAGTGGTATCTAACCATCAGCGAGATTGGGACCAATATCTCTCGCTATTCGCGATGGCCTACAGATCTGCCATCAATGAGTCCACCGGCCAAACACCAGCAAGAGTTCTGTTCGGACGCGAAATGAGATTACCCTGCGACCTTGAATTTGGATGCCGACCCGGAGAAGACATAGCTGGTGAAGATTACGTAACCCAGCTGAGAAAAAGAATGGACGACGTACACGAGCTGGTTCGATCGAATCTTCAGATCGCTAGCGATAGGATGAAGAAAAGGTACGATACGCAAGCTACGGAAGGAGGTTTCCACGAAGGAGACAAAGTCTGGCTGCATAACCCAAGAAGACAAAAGGGTTTTTCTCCAAAGTTGCAGAAAGCTTGGGACGGTCCGTACCTCGTAAAGAAAAGAAACAACGATGTCATCTATCGTATCAGCAAGATCCCAAATGGAAAGCCAAAGGTGGTACACCGTAACCGATTAGCGCCATTCGAGGGTGACCACGATGAGGAAGTAAACCAGCTTCAGGAAGTAGCCGATCCTGCTTTTGTAGAGTTCATGGGTGCTTATGGTGGTACCGGAAAAGCAAGATTCGGCGTCACCACTGAGAGACGACAAGACCTGCTTACCGTTCCGGAGGAATACTCACTGGCAATAAACATCCCTGCCAGCGTAACCGATGCGCGCGGACTGGCATCTCTGTTTATAAAGAAGAGTGGAGCACGACCTTTGGTAAACCAGTTACCAGTACCAGGTAAAGCTTTGAAGCTGCAAAATGGCTCCCGCTACAATTTCCACCTAGTGACGAGGAACACCTTCGACGAAAGACCAACGTACGAGGATGTCTGGGAAGCATTACGAAGCCTGAGGGAGCATGTGCTTGAATTGAACGTGCATAGGCTAGCCATGCCCAAGATTGAATGTAGGCATTTAGGTTGGCGAATAATCCGTAACATGGTAGAAGTAATCTTCCGAGACACCGAAGTGCAGGTACTGGTTTGCGGCCATGCTCGGGAGACACAGCCAACAGAGAAGACGGTCGCATGTTACTTCCATACAACTGGAAAATGCAACAAGGGGACCAGTTGCCGATACAGTCATCTCGTTTCAGTTTCCTAGCTAGTTCCAGGAGGAACTGTCTCTTAAGGAGGGGGCAATGTTACGCGAGCTACTGCAATAATATTCTCACTTAGTGCCCCCAGTGAAATCCCCGTATGAGACGACTATGGCTCCTCCGCCCAATTTTCGAGAAGCATCCAGAATACGAAACATCGAGAATATCCAATGCGCCCACGAGAACGCCGAGATACTTCGAGAATTACGGCGTGCGAGTATAAATAGGCCACCAGCTTCGCTGCAGGCAATTAGTCAATCAGTCAGTGTTGATACCGAAAGAAAGTAATCGCGCTTCGATAAAGTGTTTATTAAGTGACTCTCATATAAATTATGATTAGTGTGTTTAGTGTATCACATAAATTATTAAATAAGGACTGAATTACATATAAATCTGTAAATATAAATTAATTGTAAATATATATTAGAATAAACGTTACAATATGTTATTTGTTTTCTGTTTTTTTATATATAATATTGCATAAATTGTCTCAAATGGAAAATGACCGTTATCCAAAGCTGTGTTATAACCTTATAACCAACAATTAAAACTAATTGAGTCTTGCGATATCAACTACAATTGGTCAAGGCAAATAAGACAGTTTTCCATTGATTTGAATGTATTCGATTACTGGAATAATTTTTCATCATTCAACTTTTCTGTTTTAAAGAAAGGCGTTTTAGCTAAATATTACACACATTTCCACAAAGTGGATGTCAATCTTGTGTCTAGGTATTCTCATATTTCTTTATATAGAATTTTTGATATTTCTGAAGCACCAAGTCTGTATTTACAAAAAAAGTTACCTATGCAAGTCACCCGCACCCTGGCTCAACTGCGTATGGTTAATGATTATAAAATTAAATTTACGTTTAACGGTATTGTCTATTATATTGACCTGAAATTATTTTGCTCTATATGTAACAATCAAGAAAAGGAAACACTTCTACATGTTGTTTTTGAGTGTCCCATAAATACTGTGATGAAGCGCAATATATATCTTGTTTACAGAATGTAGATGCTTTAATTAATGCTTTGCAAAATATTACAAATGAGGAAGCTATGGTGATAAGCCAATACATCTGGAATATACTCAAATTAAGATCCTTTATATTAAATGACTAAGCTTTTATTCTTTTATTATTCTCAGTCTAGCTGACTAATTGTATCAAAATATTTATGTAATTTTTTGTGTTTGTAACCACCAGTTCTTAGAAGCAATAAATATATTATTATACCTATATAATATTTAGTGTATTTTTTATTATTGTATTTTATATCCACACAATTTTACTCTAATTTTGTATGAAAATGGTAAAACCACTAAACAAATATATAATAATTGTATTTTTATTTAATTGATATTAATTTTTCTTTTACCTATGAACAATTTAATAAAATATAGATTGGATATATTACCTTTGTTTTAATGCCCCATACTATAAAGTATTTATGATCCAATAACTCCGAAATGGTTTAGATTTTGAGGTTGACAACAGGAGCTGGTTTCATTTTAAGTATTTTTTCTGACATTAAAATATCAATTCCCAGTAGGCTAACCTCAAGTTATCACTTTCACCCAACTTTTATCCTATATACAATTTCGTAAAATTCAATGTTGATTAAAACTACAAATTAATTTTAAATTTGGTGTACAAACGTTAGAAGACTAGTCTTGAGGGTGGATAAGAGACATATTAAACAGAGTTGATTTTTTAATGTAATAATAAAGAATATCTTTGAAATCACCTCGTGTTTTTAACCTCAAATATCTCAAACCGCTATATAATAATTAAATTAATTGAACACTTTTTAAATTTTACCGCTAACCTTCAAATGGTTATGCGGCCAGTCACGAGTGGCGCTAGTAACTGTATCCCTACTTCTTAACATGGAAGTTGCAATGCTAAGTGGGGTTGTGTTGTGTTGTGTGAATCACATTCCATCCGTCATCCGTATTCATAGTTCATTGATTCTCGCCGTATTTGTGTTATTTTCTTAACCTAAAAGCCATAGACAAAATATTTCTCTTTGCTAAAAGCTCAATCATTTTGTTTGATATTTTGGCTGTGTTGAGACTGTGCTAATAATTTAAAGAAGTGTCTAGTTTACGTGATCTGTGAGAAGTAATGCTCTAAGAGGTAAAAGTGATACCTACGAGCAGTGTAAAAAAGTGATAGTAACTAGAAAGTACCCCATTAATCTGAACTATTAGTACTCCTAATAGTATATAAATACGAAACGAATAACCCAGAAATTACTGGAATAACGGAATAACCAATCACTTCAGAAATCAAAAATGCCAAAAGTTGAGAAATTTTTTAAGAACTCTTCCGGCAGATCTATACAACAGATTTATAGAGACTAGAGACGTAAACCGCCACGTTGAAAAGAAAATGGCGATATATAATTCACGAAATGTAAGACATAATATTAATCAATCGCTAATTGGTAATAATATAAATATACAGTCAGGTATAATAGTAAACAATGAACTGATGGAAGTTGAAGCTTTATTTAATTCCACTGTAACTAGTGTGTGTTGCCCATACTGTGGTATGGGCAACAAGGAGTACTTCATTAGTAGAACATTCAGGCAGTAAAACTAGTGATACAGTAACAGATTTAAATATCCAAGAAATGCTTGCTCGTTGGGCTATTGAAGAAAATGTTGCATCTTCTGTAAGAGCACTATTAAAAATTTTACGTTCAGACCCATGTTTATCAAATATACCAAAAGATCGTAGAACTCTTGTCAGAACAGCTACAGACACACACATGTAATATCTTTAGGGACAGGAGGTTTCTATTATTTTGGAATAAAAATTTTGGGAGAATACAGTAAGTAGGACTTATTTTTAAATACCAAAATACTAAATAAATTATTTTTTTATGTTTTACAATTACTTAGATGTCATATATTAATTTAAAAAATATATCTATTTGTTAATTTTTTTATTGCAGGTAACTTTGGAGTGGCTGAAAAAAAGTTTCAAAGGCAAAAACAAATGACGTATTGTCTAGTTCTGATTTAGATGTGAGAAAAAAGAAGAAACCACAACGTTTCTCATTTTCCAATACATCTACTGAAAATGAAATGGACTCGGACACATCAGGAGAATATCCAAGAGTTCCATCAGCACTTCAACAAAGACCTGGTAAGGGACGTAATGATAAACTAAACTGGGTTTATTGTACTGGGTGTCCCATTTTTATCTAACCTGCCAAATAACTCGGGACCATGACGTTTTCGGAGAAAAAATTTTGAACAAAAGTTCTGCAGTTTGAAGGGAGACATTCGATGCCGCATACTTTAGACCTTGGGTGGAGGGTTCAAGGTCAACTTTTCGCTAATCACCACATATTTGAATTGGTCAAACGATAAGCAGTGGTGATGATTCTTTACGAAAATTTGAGTACCTTTGTGTATCTTGCTAATTTCTTAGACAGCTACCATCGTTTGCCGATGGGAAAAATAAGGGGTCCCATTAAAAAAAACAAGTTGACCTTGAACCCTCCACCCAAGGTCAAATGTATCTGTGGCATCGAATGTCCCCCTTCAAACTGTACAACTTTTGTTCAAAACTTTTTTCCGAAAACGTCATATGATCTTGAGTTATTTGGCCGATCAGATTAAAATGGGACACCCGGTATAAATGCTGTCTGGAGAGCACTAATGTTTATACTGTAACAATCTAGTACTTCTCTATTTTAAAACTGAATTAGAACAATTTAATGTTGTTTTTTTTTTCAAGATGACCATCAACAAGATATTTCAGAAGGGCGTAGGCTCAGGCATAGGGCAGTTAGTGATATATCAATCGGAACTGATACTAACCGAAGAAAAATTAGAAGGTAAACAAAATAAAAAAGGTGGAATGGTATGACATTTTTTAGTATTATTATTTATTTCAGAGTTCAAAAAGGAAATTACTAGACAATTTGCTATTATTAATGCCAAACTAGATGATATGTCGGAAACATTAAATTTGGCGATAAAAATCAGACAGGAAGAACCACTTCTGAAAGATATTGACGACAAATTAAAAACTATCATCTCCATACTACCATTGTCAGACCAAAACAATTTTAATGTTCTGGAGAAATTCTTCTTGGATCCTGTCAATGCTGCAGCCAGTAACTTTATTTTTTTCAGAGTAAGTACCTCAGCTTGGTTGGAGGTAATAGTGCCAAAGATGTGGTAAAACACATCATGTTCAAAATCTTCAGTGTACAGTTGGGCTGTTACTACAGTTGGGATGGTGCCAAAAAGAAAAACAGATTTAAATCTCTCAAAGTGGCACAAGTTATAATAGGTAATATTTTTGATACATTTCTTTAAAGATTAATTTATGAATTCTAAATTAGTATTATAGTGCTAAATGTGTATTTTATGTGTTTATTTTAGTTAGTTGTTAGTTAGTTAATTAGTAACAAATTATACTTGCAAACTACCAGAGTTTCTAGAAATGACTTGAGGTATCTAACAGTTAAAAACATGAATCATTTTCTTAAACATTGAAACAACTAAAAGAAAGCAATATATTGTTGATTAAGGGATAAATATTTAATTATACAACTGAATATAATTAAAATATTAATGTATTATGTGTAAAAAAGATCTAAATATTTTCAGATACCGTGATGCTAAATCCTCCTACAAAATTTGCTACTGACTGTGAGATTATCAACAATGTAAAACTCTGGCTTGTCAGATGCCCTGACAGAATAAAAGGAGGAAGAAAATCTGTGCGACCCGGAACAGGAGAAGATCGACCCGGAACAGGAGGTAAATAATATGGCCGAAAGCTAACTTAAATGCCCATTTATAAGTTTTTTTTTCTTAGAAAAATATTCTTTCTTTTTTAAGATTTTCAAATTATTTTTTAATAATGGATTTTTTAGAAAACAATGCTTTATGTTGAAACTAAGAGTCCTAGCTCCAACACAGTATCCTAATGTTTTATGCATATCATAACAATATTTTGTAATGAATGTGCAAAAATTATATGTTTGAAATGTGCAACCAATATATGCCTGAAATTGTGGAAACATTTATACAACATGAAAACCCTGGCAAATAAGCATGTTTTGAATTTATTTTAAATATTTATACAATATATTGTGTACATATGCGCATATTGTAACAATATTACGAAATAAATGTTCAGAAGGGTATGTATGTAAAATATCCATGTGAACATTGTAGGAACATTAATGAATATATTTTAAATAAAGTTTGAATATTTATAGAATATATTTTGTGCATATAATAACAATATCTTTTAATTAATATTCAATACAGTATATATTTCAAATGTGCAAGCAACATACATTTGAACATTGTAGGAACATTTATACAACTAGAAAACCCCTGGCAAATGAATGTGTTTTGAATTCATTTTAAATAATATTTGAATATATATACAATATATTGAATCCGTTTTGGAATATACTTAGTATATTGTATGTATATGAAAATGCTATGTGGGACGTCATCAGTCATTTGTCGTGTTTTCCTTTGTATTTAAATGCTTTTTAACAGTTGTTACATCGTATTCCAGTTAGTTTTCGATTTATTTGCTGAAGTTTCATTAGTTGAAAATGAATCATTACCGTATTTCATGTAATCTACTATGATCAACTTCATGTCTAATTATGTTGATATATGAACACAATCCAAATCAAGTCAATCCACAAGAGATATTTTTCAAAGAAAAAATAACACAAATCCAAAAATAAACACATTAACTAGATCAACACTCGCAAACACAGTTAAATAAACAAATATAATGGCTGATAATGGCCCATAGCTAGATTTCAACTGTCACCGTCCGCGGCGCTGCAATCTTAACCCGAATCGCGAGTAGTACGAAGAATAATCTTAACATGCCTATTACCGAAAATGACCTTTTCCTGTGCGCTAACATGCGTTATTGTTCATTTCCCTTAGCAACACTTGTATTATGACAGCAGATGTCAGTGTTTTGAATTATAGTATAGTAAATACTTACTAGTTATTGGTTTCAGGAAGGTATAATGAAAAGTATCGTTCATTACACATCCATAAATGCTTTTCCCGTGCTTGCACGCCTTCCCGTGTTCGGCTACGTCTCACACGGGAACCCGTCGCGCGCACACTGGAAAAGCCTATTTTCTGGA
This sequence comes from Lochmaea crataegi, assembly GCA_947563755.1. Taxonomy (NCBI): domain Eukaryota; kingdom Metazoa; phylum Arthropoda; class Insecta; order Coleoptera; family Chrysomelidae; genus Lochmaea; species Lochmaea crataegi. The sequence continues at coordinate 117,810,513 of OX387422.1, read as the reverse complement.
CTCGTAATGAAATATACTATACTATTTTCGGTGAAAGATTGAATAATAATAATCTAATCATTTTACTTATTCAAATTTCTGTGTTTATGGTACGAAGAATAACTTTTTTCGGTGTTGGGTAAAAGTGCCAATTGTCATCCGTCATTTAGAACTTGAATAGAAAATATTTTGAGTCTGTTTTGCTACTTAGAGACCTTCAGTAAATGGATTATATAAAGGAAGCATTATTTATAGACAAGCTAATAATTATGTAATGATAGTATAGGTAATGGATTTTGAGATGAGCCCTAACCTTGTAAATAGTTGCGTAGATATAAAAGGCAACAATGCAATAAATTCGTAAAGTGAAAACTGAAAAAGGCCGATTCGGTTGATTGTATTCTTATAGCCCAGGCGAAGTATGTTGAAAATAACATTATAATTTTATTGTAAAATATAATTTAAAACATGATACATACTCAACGGAATTACATTTATTATAGGTCATAAAAATTGCGTTAATGTCTAAAGATAAATAAAATCAAAGCAATACAGAGTGTTTAAACTAATGATATATAATTACAAAGTAATCAGTTAATTGATATTTTAATGACCTAGACAGCTTATGGATTACAAGCTATTAAATACCACTTAGGAGCCCTAGCCCCTTAAAGAAATAATACCATGTTTTACCTGATCTTAATAATAAAATCAAAATTAGAAAAACCCTATGTAATATAACTGGGAAAATTATATGAAAAGCTCTTAACTATAAGCATTTATTATCAACTATATAAATTTATATACATATATTGTGTGTATCGCATGTAAATAATTTTATTCGTCAAAATATTTATAATTTAGCGAGTGGCTCGCAACTTGAGTCGTCATCGTCTTCATCATCCGAAAATTCACTTTCACTGTGGCTATCCTCTCCTACGTTTATTATTAAATCCGCCACTTGATCCATGACATGTTCTCTTTCCATATAGTCCTTTTCAACTTTTATTACATTGGCGCAAATGTTTTTCCAGTTTTCTACCGTTACCTCACTAAATTTTTTCTCCGTTAACTTCCATACATCATCCATTTTAAAAGTTATGTTGCAGGCAGCTACTTCGTTCTTCACCAATGCCCAAATTTTTTCTATTGGGCTTAGCTCTGGATGATAGGGTGGTAGACGCAATGTTAAAATGTCATGTTCTGATAGAATTTGGTCTATTACATATCTTTTAGAAACTGGCCTGTGGATTTTTATAATTGTGAATAGTTCTGCTTTAGTTGATTTTTCAGGAAAGAATATATATCTTTCGGCAAGCCACTTCAGCATTGCATCTTTTTTCCATGAAAAATTTGGAATGGGTTCTAGGAGTGTGTTATGATATGAGGCATTGTCTAATATTAAGACGCATTTTTTCGGTGCATTAGGAATGAATTTTTCTTTTAACCATTTGACAAAATTTGTATTATTCATTTCATCATGATAGTCTCCGGTTTTCATTCCCGATTTAAAAATTGTAAGTGCCTCGGGTACGAATCCTGCTTCACCTCCAGCATGTAAAATAATTAGCCGTTTACCTTTAGCTACGGGTGATTTTAAACACTCCTTTGTACCATCGTCCCATGCTTTTGGTACGGAATGTGAACTGTGGATATAGGTTTCATCACAGTATCCAATCGGCCGTCCATCTTCTTTGTATTGTTTTAACTTTCTTAAGTGATGAAATAAAACAAATTAATTTGTTTAAATCTTCATTATTTATTTTGAACTGACGTTCAAATTAAAATTAGTGACGCGTTTCGCTACACAGTAGCTTTTTCAAACTAGTGAAGCTACAATGAAAAACTTTTAATTTATATAGTGCCTTAATACGGAATTCTAAGATATTGACAAAAGTATTAAAAATGGGGATAAGTACAAAAAGTGCCTAAATACGGAATTCTAAGATATTGACAAAAGTATTATAATATATTTAAATAGGTATAAGTACAAAAAGTGTCTAAATACGGGATTCTAAGATATTGACAAAAGTATTATAATATATTTAAATAGGTATAAGTACAAAAAGTGTCTAAATACGGGATTCTAAGAAAGTTACAAAGGTATTGAAAAAAGGTACCTGGGAAATTGATCAACAACTATCACATTTTCTAGGTAAAAAGGTTTAATAAGGGAGAATGATTGATATCTATTTGGTCGTTAAGCAGATTACCGGAATATTTGTTTTTGTTAATCTCGAGGGCTTCTAAAAGATTTAATTTAAAGGATTTGGGTTCTACATGCAAAATTTCAAAATTTGAGTCGAAAGTGTGTTGGTTTGTTAATAGATGATTTGAATAGTTGGAATCTAATTTGTTATTGTCATAGCTGCGTTTGTGTTCTGAAATTCTAGTTTTAAAGTTCCTAAAAGTTCTACCGATATACATTTTGTCACAGTTGTCGTTACCACATTTTAATTTATAAACACCTGACTTGTTTAATTTTGAGGATTTAGATTTGTTATTTTTAATGAATTTAGATAAATTGTAGTCAGTTTTAAAGCAAATATTCATATTTAAAGATTCAGTTCTTTTAGCTTTAATGTCATATGTCTCCATTAAAACTTTCCTTTTATCTTCAGTTTTTCTCCATCTAAATCCCATTCTTTTAACCAATTTTCTGAAACTATCAATTTTACCAGTAAAGTTCACCCCTTCTTCATTTCTCACTTCTTCAAAAATTCTTTTCATGGTAGGCCTTCTTTTATGAATAGCACTATAAGAATAAATAATTCTTCGAATTATTTCTTCCTCAAATCCATTAACGGATCCTTTGGAAGTTGAAGGTTTGTTGACGTTTTTCCTAGGTGATTTGAAGCGTTCACCAGGCGATTTTTTATTAGCTTCGCTCACAATACGTTTCACTGTGTTCTTAGAAACATCACAAGCTTTAGCTACTCTTTCATTCAAATTGAACAGAAGGACATCTAGGTCTTTCTGTTCTTTTTTTGCCTTCATAAATTTATATACACTGTATATTATTTGTCGACCTTGACTATGTATAACTTTTTTGGAACCACTCATGTTTCCAGGTTTATTCTAGAACAAAAGATTTTAAAAATTAATACACAAAATAAAGATATATGAATATAAACTATAGTTTTAAGTTTTACATATGCATCAATTAAAAAAATTTTCTGCCTAATATCCCATGTAAAAATAACATTCTTTTGGATTAGGTAATAACATGCCAAAAATCAAACTTTTAATTTTAAACATGTAATAAAATAAATTAATACATACCTTACTGTCAAGTAAATTAATTCACTAAACAAAATATTTTCACAAATTATTGTCTACAAAAATCTTAACTAAACTACAAGGAACTAAAAAGGAAACAAAATGTACTGCACTATTAAAAGATTCGGAGTCGAAACAACCTGAACGGAGGACAGTCAAAGAATGAAATTGAAGGGCTGAACTTATTAGGATGGTTAGTATAGTCCAGGAAATATAGAGTTGGGAGCATTATTTCCATCAAAGTGGATGATTGTGAGTGAATAGAGGGCAAAATTGATGTAGAATAAGATGCACTTTTCCCGATCTTCGAAATCGTTTGGCAAAAAAATTTTCTGGGGTGAGTATGGTGCGATTTGAGTAAAAATAACGTTTTTCTTGTATATCTTTTCACCCCTCAATTTTACAATAAAAACGTTAAGAACTTTTCTTTTCCTCTTCAAAAGATCTACAAAACTAGACTTTGCACGTCAAAAAATATTAATTAGGTCCGAAGTTATGAGCAAATAAACATTAATTTCAATATTATTAATAAACAAATTAAAAAACCCGATATTATTATCATGACGTCTTTATATTACACCTAATTATGCCCTCGCATGTACAAATAACGTGTACAAAATCTGGAATCTGTAACTTGATTAGTTTGCAAATTATTTTGTTATAAACAAATTTATTTATTCTAGCCCTGTACAACATTGCCCATCACCCGTATTTATGCGGTTTGCTTTGTTGGCAGATGTCACTGTGATAAGTCATGTGTCGTTATTATTTTTCAAAAATATGCAATTCCGCGGCCGTGGGAATGATTATTTAAAACGGCCTTAGTTGCAAAATGCAATATACCGCGTGCTCAACGAATTTTGCAATATATTATTACGTACATTGATAGAGCATAAAAAAAGCTGTAATCTGAAAAAAGATTCGTTTAGATTGCTTGAAAAACAACGGAGTAACAAACCGTCAAAGTTAAAGGCTCATTGTACAACAATTTCGAGGTGCAGCGAAAAAAAAAATATATATTCATGGTCGGAAAACGGACTACTTTCAATGTGCAAAATATTTATTCAAAGGGGAACGGATAACTAAGCCAAAAGCCATTTCCAAAGTTCACGCGACGCTATCATTTTTGCTATCTGGCTCGTGACGACGGAGTGTGGGGAGCCGACTCGGACTCGACTCACTCGAGAAAATTTCTCGCTGCGCGACTTCAAAATCGACCACTTGCATTGGCACTTTTCTCGGGAACTATCCAAGATAAATTAATGATTTTTTTTTTAATTTCATACTACTCGACGAGAGGAATCTATTTTTATTATCTGCAATTATCAAATTTCACATCCCGAGTCGATAATGTCGCTTTTATGAAATGTCTGAAGTTTGCGGTATTTTTTTCGGCTGACATTAATAATATTCATTTGGAATAATTGTATTGTAATAACATGAAAATGTAACTCATTAGCAACTATCCTTTTATTTCATATATAACAATTGAGTATTTTCATTAAATTATTTCAATTGTTCAAAATTGTTATTCACGTTATGTATTTTGTACTTATTTCTCAAAAGTACAGTTAATCTGCGTTAACGTCTTCTGTTGCGTCAGCTCTCTGTATTTATAATGTGTAATATATTATTAAAAAAAATTAATAAATATAATGTTTCATACGTTTGTCTTACATTACCTATTACTATCCTAAATTTGAAACAAATTATGTTGTAAAAAATTCCAAAAAATTTACTGTACAAATAACTTTTTTCACAACTTATCATAATTTTTAATAATTGCTATACATGAAATAGACAGTTTTATTAATGTCAGCCGAAAAAAATACCGCAAACTTCAGACATTTCATAAAAGCGACATTAACGACTCGGGATGTGAAATTTGATAATTGCAGATAATAAAAATAGATTCCTCTCGTCGAGTAGTATGAAATTAAAAAAAAAATCATTAATTTATCGCGCAGCGAGAAATTTTCTCGAGTGAGTCGAGTCGAGTCCGAGTCGGCTCCCCACACTCCGTCGTCACGAGCCAGATAGCAAAAATGATAGCGTCGCGTGAACTTTGGAAATGGCTTTTGGCTTAGTTATCCGTTCCCCTTTGAATAAATATTTTGCACATTGAAAGTAGTCCGTTTTCCGACCATGAATATATTTTTTTTTTTCGCTGCACCTCGAAATTGTTGTACAATGAGCCTTTAACTTTGACGGTTTGTTACTCCGTTGTTTTTCAAGCAATCTAAACGAATCTTTTTTTATGCTCTATCAATGTACGTAATAATATATTGCAAAATTCGTTGAGCACGCGGTATATTGCATTTTGCAACTAAGGCCGTTTTAAATAATCATTCCCACGGCCGCGGAATTGCATATTTTTGAAAAATAATAACGACACATGACTTATCACAGTGACATCTGCCAACAAAGCAAACCGCATAAATACGGGTGATGGGCAATGTTGTACAGGGCTAGAATAAATAAATTTGTTTATAACAAAATAATTTGCAAACTAATCAAGTTACAGATTCCAGATTTTGTACACGTTATTTGTACATGCGAGGGCATAATTAGGTGTAATATAAAGACGTCATGATAATAATATCGGGTTTTTTAATTTGTTTATTAATAATATTGAAATTAATGTTTATTTGCTCATAACTTCGGACCTAATTAATATTTTTTGACGTGCAAAGTCTAGTTTTGTAGATCGTTTGAAGAGGAAAAGAAAAGTTCTTAACGTTTTTATTGTAAAATTGAGGGGTGAAAAGATATACAAGAAAAACGTTATTTTTACTCAAATCGCACCATACTCACCCCAGAAAATTTTTTTGCCAAACGATTTCGAAGATCGGGAAAAGTGCATCTTATTCTACATCAATTTTGCCCTCTATTCACTCACAATCATCCACTTTGATGGAAACAATGCAAAATGGTTATTTTCAGGCTATTTTTCCTGGACTAAGTAACATTTTTTTCGAACGCAATCTGGTATACTGCGACGGAATCACGCAGGGCTCATCTCAAAATCCATTACCTCTATCTGTAAACCGCTTACAATGGATTCTTGGATAGATAGTTCAGTGTAACATAACCCAAATACAAATTTAAAAGAAGAAGAATTTAGATTTGTTGCACAGATCATATAACTACTATAAAAAAAAGATGGCTCATTTGAAGTACACGACTTAGTTACGACTAATGTCACCAAGGCGCTGCCATAGCAGTGACATCTGAGAACTGTTTGTTCTGTGAGAAACATGGACAATGTCATTGTCTTGCGGGAATATTTAAAGTGGCGCGATTTTTAAAAATTTTAAATTGTCGGGTATGCCTTTCAATTTTGTTAGACTAGTTCAAATCAACTGGCTATATTGCAAATTGAGAACATTACTACTAGCAATTATATGCAGTTTCCAGTATTTTTTTAATTCATAGCAAGCTTTGAGAACTAGCATTAATCTCTAAATAATTCCATACTGCATATTTTACATTATACTATTTCAGTTGATCGAATTTTTTTCTGCACAATTTAAAAGGACTTATTTTTGCACTGGGAATTTAGTTCAATATAAACTAGGAACAAAGTAGTTAATACTCTTTTCAGAAATAATTTGATTATACGTTTTACAGAATTTATAATACTTAAAATTATAATTCAGAATATAACCATCACATTTAAATACAAATACACACAAAACAATTCCAATATTCCTGATATTTATTATTTAAAAAGAATTCATCTCTTTCCATGGCCCACCCAGGAGGCGTAAGTTTAAGACGTATGGAGATGTTTCAGGCTTCGTTAAGATTCCTCATCAAAGACAGGTCTACATTTTGTGGCTCACAAACACTTATTCCATAATTAATTGAAACGGTTCTTAATTTGTCATGTGTCATCACATAATCCTTTGAAATTTAGCAAAGAGGTTCCTTAATTTTCCAGTGATCTGACTGATTAGTTTTCGGACCATTCTATCAAAAACGAGATCTTTGATTACAGATTCAAAAGAGCTTACTTACTTCTAAATCAATTAACAAAAACCAACATGAGAATTTATACATCCACTACACAGTTGACAACAACATAAAAAAATGTTTCAATTCAATGATTAAAATGTACAATAAATTACCAAAGAATATAAAGCAAAGAAAGGGTTATAATAAATACAAAAAAAAATGATACAATATTCTGATAAAACTGAAACCATATAGTATTGAGGAATACATGTCTGGTAAACTGTAACTACTGTTAAAACTTAACAGATTTGTTCCATTTTGTTACTATCATCTTGTATCAGGATGAATTAAAATAAAGATTATTATTTTATTATATATCAAAAGAATAAATGTAGTTTTTGTCACCTAGGTTAGTCAAAATAAATTTTGACATACCTATAAATAAGTATGTGTATCTTTTGTTGATTGGTTACTTTCAACATTTCTTTTCATATTCTGAATAGCCCTCCTCCTTGATTTTTGTTTTAAAAAATAGGAATTTGCTGCGATTTTTACATTATCATTAATTTGAATGGAACTAACGCCTCTTAAGATACAATTTACGTTCTTGACCCACGTAAATATATAAAATGTTAAGAACAAATCTATGTATATTTCTAGCAAATTATGGTCTTTACAAAAAAAATGTTAACGATATACTGTTTGCAAATATACTTTAATATTAATTTAACGTTACTTAAATAGTACATTTTTGGTAAAAAGTAATGTACTTTATCAACACAGTTGTTGAACAGAAATACAAAGTAGCTACTAGGTTTTAAAAGAGCGCGAGAACCCCGAGATCTAAAATTAATTAATTGATTAAAATCTTCATTGCCATATTTACTAAGCAAATTATTTTTACATTTATCACAACTACCAATTTAAAAAAAAAATTTTGACAAGATATCCAGCAATGTATGCATGTTGATTTTTGATAATTAGTTGAATAGATGAGGCTTTTACTTGATGAAGATCCATACTACTAATGAAATAAAACAAATTAATTTGTTTAAATCTTCATTATTTATTTTGAACTGACGCGAAATCTATTCAACAAAAATCAAATTCAAATAGTCTTATTTTTACTAAAGCAGATAAAGGAAATACAGTAATAGCATTACATAAAGATGATTATATATTAAAAACTAACAATTTTATACAGACAGGCAATTTTGAGATTCTTAAAAAAGACCCAACTAGTAAATTTCAGAAAGAAATAAAATTAGCAGTAGATAACGCGAAATCAATAATTAGCGACAAAGAAAAATATAAATTAATTTTACCCAATCCTCAACACCCTGAACTTTATTCTTTAATGAAACTCCATAAAGAGGGGTACCCTATTAGACCGGTCGTTTCTTTTTTCACAGCACCTTCATTTAAAGTTTCAAAGATTCTCATAGATATAATTTCTAAATATTGTTCTTTCAAACCTCGATATTCTATTAAAAACTCAACGGAATTAATTAATAATATTCAAGATATAAAATTACCTCACAATTCTAAATTCATATCGTTCGATGTAACTAATCTATTCCCTAGTATACCTCCTAAAGAAACTTTAACTCTTGTTGATAATTTGCTGACGTATAATAATGTTAACCCTATAATTCATTCTGAAATAATAAATTTATTAAAAGTTTGCTTAAACCAAAATTATTTTCATTTCAATGGAGAGATTTATAGTAGTAAAGATGGTTTGATTATGGGCAACCCCCTCAGTCCCCCATTAGCTGAAATTTTCATGGATAATTTAGAAAAAATAATTCATAAACACCCCCTTAGTAAAAAATTTATGTACTGGCACCGATATGTAGATGACATTTTAGCGAGCTTCACTGGCACTACTAGACAATTAGACAGCTTCATTACTTATATTAACTCAATTCATAGCAATATAAAATTTACCTTAGAACATGAAGAAAATAAGTCTATAAACTTTTTAGACCTTACAATTTCAAATATAAACAATAAACATGATTTTTCTATATTTCGCCAACCATCACATAAAGACATTACAATCCATAATAGTTCGGTCCACCCATTTAGTCATAAATTAGCAGCTTTCAATAGTATGATTCACAGACTTTTAACAGTCCCATTAAACAATAATAATTTCAACAAAGAACTAAATATCATTAAACAAATAGCAGTTAATAATAATTACGATCCAAACTTAATTGACAATATCATAAATAAAAAGATAAAGAAACGCACTTTAGAACAAGTATATCCTTCAGATAAAAATAAAAATAATCAATTTAAAAGCTTAACATACTTTGGAACACCATCCTTAAAAATCAAATCATTTTTAGAATCTTTAAATATGAATATTTGCTTTAAAACCGATTACAATCTATCTAAATTCATTAAAAATAACAAATCTAAATCCTCAAAATTAAACAAGTCAGGTGTTTATAAATTAAAATGTGGTAACGACAACTGTGACAAAATTTATATCGGTAGAACTTTTAGGAACTTTAAAACTAGAATTTCAGAACACAAACGCAGCTATGACAATAACAAATTAGATTCCAACTATTCAAATCATCTATTAACAAACCAACACACTTTCGACTCAAATTTTGAAATTTTGCATGTAGAACCCAAATCCTTTAAATTAAATCTTTTAGAAGCCCTCGAGATTAACAAAAACAAATATTCCGGTAATCTGCTTAACGACCAAATAGATATCAATCATTCTCCCTTATTAAACCTTTTTACCTAGAAAATGTGATAGTTGTTGATCAATTTCCCAGGTACCTTTTTTCAATACCTTTGTAACTTTCTTAGAATCCCGTATTTAGACAATTTTTGTACTTATCCCTATTTAAATATATTATAATACTTTTGTCAATATCTTAGAATTCCGTATTTAGGCACTTTTTGTACTTATCCCCATTTTTAATACTTTTGTCAATATCTTAGAATTCCATATTAAGGCACTATATAAATTAAAAGTTTTTCATTGTATCTTCACTAGTTTGAAAAAGCTACTGTGTAGCGAAACGCGTCACTAATTTTAATTTGAACATCAGTTCAAAATAAATAATGAAGATTTAAACAAATTAATTTGTTTTATTTCATTAGTATCTGATAATTAGGTTTATGTTCTCTTGTCGCTTGTACTTTTTCATCAAGTCTTCATGCCACAACGATTGCTACTTTCAGGAGTAGTCTCTATTTCCGGACTGTGACCTAGAAAGTGTTTCATCGTTGTAATCTGCAGTGCACAATCATCCTCTTCACAATTAGCATTTGGAGAGTGACCCGAGAAAAAGTTATTGACAACTAGGGTTTTAAATGACGACTGAAAGGAAAGACAAAAAGGATTAATATTGCGGTATCCAAACTTCTTACAATGGAAAATGTGTTTTCCAAAGGATCCTGATTTAAATTCCTAGGAAACACATATCGAAACCCTTCCGCTCTACATATTTTCCAGATTTGCTGAATGCCTTTAATAGTCTTAATTGTATTTTTAACACTAGGTGGCACACGAACTTTTCCTTTTACCTCATCTAAAAAGGAGATGGATTGCAGTACTTTTATTGCCTCAATATAAAATTGGTTATGACTGCAGTTATCCTGTAAGGCACATTTAAATGGTTTGGTTAGCCCATTTAAGCTGTTGAAGAGCTTGTCCATGTACAGCAAAAAGTCTGCAGATCTTGGCAAAATGTTGTTACCTAAAATGTTTCAATAATTAGTGGTTATATATCTTCAAACTTACTAGAACAGCAGTTAGAAAAAATACATTGTTCAAACGTATCATGTTTGCAGTGGCGGCTCTTCAAAATAAGTGCATGTGTATGTGCACTCCCAAATTTGATGTCTCTTCTCAAGTAAACATTTAAATTTTTCTATTATTCAAAGAACTTTATCACGAAATAATAATAGACGTTGCATGCATCTTGCATAATATCCTGTCCCTAATAGTAAAATACAAGCAACAGGTATAAATACAAATGTGCTTATATCTTTTCTGACCTGAGTGATATCACATCACTCGTCCTTTATTTTAAAGTTATGCACCCCCAAAAATTTCGACCACACACTGCCACTGCATGTTTGCCAGATTTATTTTACTTATACATTACATGCAATCTAGTCATATAGCTTAATTGTTAGTTTTCTGAAAAATATACTTTTAAACACACAATAATTATTTAAATGTAGCAAAAAATGATTTGTAATACAAGTTTAGTTACCTATCTTGTCCCATACATTAATAAGAATAAAAATACATATTAATGAACATCTAGATGATTTTGAAATTGAAGATTAGTAGAAATATAGGGAAATCTTACCATATTTTAAAAGTGCCCTCATTGATGCAGAAACACGTTGAGAAAAAACTTGTGCTGCAAGTTTCACTTTCATTTTTTTCATTTTTTCCATATATATGTGGGCATCAGTTAACTTATTGCACATTTTAGTATCATAATCACCAGAATCTATTTCATAAAATTTAATAATGTCTTCCCATGAAGCAGTCTGGTCACCTTTTTTCCATTTAAAGGAGCATTTGTATTTTAATAAATTATTTCGCAAACCTCTTATTAGGTGAGGCACATCATAAATTGGAATTATTTCTTGTTCATTAACAAAAAAACCCAATGACCTATATTCCAGTTGTTTCTTAGCAAACTCTGCTTTGCTCTCCATTATCAAATTATTTATAGCACAAGAAGAATATTGATCACAACAGGTACCAACTATACGCAATCCAGTGTCGTGTACAGCAGCTATTCCTTTTTTCAATTCTATTGCAATATTTCATTGTACTTCGTGCAAAATAATAGGCTATTGGTTGCTTCCATTTTCTTGCAATCCCTCGCAACATAAAAACCATAGCATGGTCAGCAAAATTTGGTTTGCGAACTGGAATCTCCTCTAAACCATATATGTAGTCTTCATTTTTATTATAACTCAAGCCGGCTTCCAAAGACATTTCGTCAAATAATAGCATGCAGTATTTATCAAGAGGTTTCATTTTAGTAACTTCCTTACGTAATGTATTTAGTATTTGCACATTTAACCCTGCAGAAAACTCACAGTTTTGTAGTACACGTGATATTGTTATTCTTGATGGCAAGGCAAACACTCTCCTTAACAATCTGTATTCTTTTGGGCTTTGTTTCAGCAGTGACATTGCAAAAATCTTGTCATCCAATGTATAACGACGTCCCTTTGGTGTTTTGCATTGCTGACTTACTTGACTAATTAAAAATCGATAGCTTATTGTATTCAATCTATCCTTTAAATATGTTTCAGAATTAGTAAACTCCATAATATTTGTTAAATATTCTTGATTTGTCAATTTTTGTGTGTGTAAACATTCAGAAAATGTTTTCAAGTGTTGAGCAGCTTGTAGGACATTTTTCTGTGTAATAGTACATCTAGAGATTTTCTTCTTGTACACTGTTACTTTCTTGTAATGTTTATGTCTTCTCATAGTTTCCTCACTTGTTTTATCTACAAATAAATAAATAAAAACAATCTAATTAAACTAAGGTACAAAGCCCTAAGAAGTATACCTACATAATACCACAATATTAAATCATTAAAATAATATAATTTACTTTTTATAATTTTCAATGTTTTGTATCAATTTGATTTTTGTACTTTTAAACCTGTAGGTGTATTTCTTGTGTATACTATAGAATATTGTAAATTAATTAGTATTGTCCTTACATGCATAAATTTTTAAAATATATGCTAGTCCTATTAGGCCAGCAAAATAATAATTTATTGTTAGTACAATCCTGCACTATTATAATTTTTTAACTTAATACTTTAATCATCTTATTTTGTATCAATGAAGTGTAAGTATAAAAGTACAAATTATAGTAACATATTAAAAATTACCTAAACTTTCCATCATTTTCCCATTAGAACTTTGATTTAAATCAGGTTGTTTACTGCCACTTTCTAAAACAACAAAAATAAAATGAAGTCACAAAGCATGCCTGTTACCAAAAATATAATGCATATTTTTATTCTTTGTCAAAAACCATTTATTTTCACAAAACAAAACTTAATTATCAAAATATCCTGAAAACTTTTATAGTATACATCGAGGTATACATTGACTAAGATTATGTAATATAACCATAAACTACATTATTTACCAGTTTGTCCTAAGCATAAAGTAGGTACTGCATCTCGTTTTAAATTTGTTCTGTTATTTATGGTTCGGAATTTACAATCCTCAGAAAAATGGACATCACAAACTCTATAATTACGAATAACTTTATCTTGAGCCTGGGTGAGTAAATATTCATGGTTAATGATATTCATCCACATACCGAAGAGCTAAGAAAAAATAAGTTGTTAATTATAAGATAATTCCTATCGGCACTTATGAAGTAAAATAGGGCAAAACACCTTATTCAAAACTTATTTGTATTGTGACCAAAGTGACAAACAAATTTATAATGTGAAAGCTATGCGAATATATGTTTTATATACATCAGAATATTATATTTTTCAATACGAAACTTTGCATGATGACAAAAAAGTGAACTTAATATGCTACATGCTTCATTAGTGCTACATTTTGAGGTCTTTATAAATAAAAGATTATGCACTTTAACTTACCTCAAGATCATTAGGAAAAGCATGCATTCGCTTTTCAGTGTTCTTAAAAGAACAATTGGGTACACAACACGTAAATACCATTATTAAAATGAAATAAGAATAATGAAGTCGAAAGCACAAAATAACGAATATCCAATCCTCTGAAATTCAAACATGGAAAATGGTTAGATTGACGTTGATATTGGTCTATGATCGGCAACAGCACATTTTACCAACAATAAAATATAATTTATTGCCAACTGCGGAACAGCAGCGCTTAGGTGATCTTAGTCAAAACTAAAAAGAGAACATGCCCAACAACAAATTTTGTAACGTGGATTTTAAAGACAAAAATATTCTAGTTTCTTTTATTAAGTTGCCTACACTGATCTTTTTGTGTTGGCAGCACTAGGCACTACAACTAAAATGTCACATTTCAGATAATATTAGAGATAATGGTAGTTTTCCAATTACAGCGCATAATGCGACTCAGTGGCGCACAATGCTGAGATGTGTTAATGCTTAATTGGAACGTCCATTAGTTTGCAAGTGCACCGGCAGAGTGCACAAAGTTCAGTGTTGTGAGCAAAAAACATTCATAGACTTAGCCAACCATTGCAGTGCTGACAAAAGTAAAATAAATTTGTATTGACAATTTTCTATTTGATTATTCAAATGAAAATTATTTACGCTTTAAACATAATACCAAAAAACAAGAAGCTGTGTACCTTCACCCATATTTAGATTTACTCTTTAACACAATCTAAATTCGGTTTTTAATATTTTACAAAAATTACGTCGAAAGTTTTAGAAATTATTTCAACAATAAACAATATTATTAATAATAGTGTACACAAAATTCTTATCAACGCCAACTTAAAGAAAAACAATTCTCATATTTTCTGCTCCTGAGTTGGTATCAGTGCGCGCATTACCCCAAAGCAGTACTTTTCAAAGTGCTCGATTGTGCGAAGCGATGCTGTAGTTGGAACATTCGCCATTGAGCACTATGCCGCATAATGCGCTTTAATGCTGTAATTGGAAAACTACCAATATACACGATAATAACGAATATCAATGTATGTACCCAGAGACTGATCTCCGTTATATTTAGTTGTTTATCGAACATTATTTTGCTATATATGTAAAAATATTCTTCAATTACATGCTTTGAGCAAATGAAGAACTGGAAGCAGACAAATATCGAGCACCAAACCTGTCCAAAACATTGAGGTTAGATTTATAAGAAAAGAATACAGGTGCATTCTTTAAACAAATCCGGTGTTTTCTTCATTAAAATGATGTTTTCAGTGATTGAGTTTACAGAGGACGATGGTGGTGGTTTAGCAGTAGTAAATTCTAGTTGGTTGACGCCTCGCAAAAAGCAAGTGTTTTGGCCACCAGTTAATGAGCAAACAAAATTCAATAGATGTTTAAAGACTGAATCAGTGAATACCGAAACTTGGATGTTATACAAAATAAGAAAAATTTATTATGAATGTGGTGAGAATATCTATAAATTTAGATGTTATTCTGTTTTTTTCAACTGAATTTGTTATAGATGATTTGGAATTAGCAAATAAAAAATTAAAAAGAGCAGAACAAGAATCGGATGTGTATTCTTCTTGTACTGAGCTAACACAAAGAAAAATACCCATAAAAAGACCAGTTAGATTAATGGAGACATCATCTGATGAAGATGAACAGTTTGAAGTGAAAAAAAGATTGTTATCACCTGTTAAACTTCCAGCTGATATTAATTTAAAACCTAGGGAAAATATAGCAGGTAAATAAATGAAAAAACATTTTTCATAGAATGTTCATTTAGTATTGTATTTTTTAGCAACACCAACGACATCAAACAAAGGATTATCTCAACAATTATGTAAAGTAGTGAAAATATCATTTTTGGGTTCATTATAATATTTTGATTGTTTTAGTATCCCCTTCCACCTCAACTCCAGCAAAAACTGTTCATCATCAAGACAGACATGGTAAGTAATACATGTATTTTTCCTATTAATTGCGGTGTATTAAGGCTGATAGCTCGCACTTGGAAAGTAAACGATTTTTTATAAAAATTGGTATATATGAATTACAAGTTATGGCAATTTCATGGAAAATATTTTAACTTTTAATGTCACTTTGTGTAGAATATGTACCTAAAGTGTAAGCTTTTCAAAATATTAATTTTTTTCATAAAAATTCTATGTGAACATCGTCAATATCATAACTTGTGATCCATATATTATACCAATTTTCATAAAAATCATGCAAGTAGTGTCCAATCTTTAGATACTGTAAGTTGGTGGAGAAACAATCACTAGATAAAATTTATTTACAGGATATGAAAATATTCTTAAGGAAATTATAAAAATCAAGCAACAGAATCAACAAATTCTGGCAATACTTGCAAATAGAACTCTTGCTGGAAATACAAACACAGAATTTCCAGAAAATTTCCCTTGTACCTTACCATTGAAGAATTTAGTTGATGTAGAGAAAGTAGAAAATATTTTAAATGACCCTTCATTAGTAGAGCATTTAGTAAGTGTTAAATATTATTATTCCAAATGTTTTTCTATTGATATTAACCAGACAGGAAATATCTACAGAAATAACTTGTTTTTTTAGGTACTATATTTTAGCACACGTGGAGGAAAAGATCTGAGGACAAAGACTAATTCTATATTGAGAAATTTAATGACTGATGAACTGGCAAGCAACTATAATTATCATGGAAAATTGAGAAAAGACAAGGAGATTCATAAATACCCGTTTAAGAAATTGCATTTAAATTCAGTGGTTATTGGTAAGTGCATGTGCATTTGTATTTGAAAAGTTTTATCATCATTACTAGAACACCTAAAAATTTTAGGTGCAGTAAAATGCAATTCCACTTTCACTACAGATGAAATTGAAGTAGGTATTAAATCCTGGCTAAAACATGCCCCCCAGAGAAAACAAAACAAATCTAAATAAATGAAACTCAAGTTAATTTTAGTATAGTAAGTAATATTTTTCTGTTATTAAAATGCCAAAGTATTATAAAGAAGTAATAGGTGAGAGACAAATGTATCGCAGGATTGCTCATGAAATGGGTGAACTTTTACATAGTTTAAATAATGCTGAAACTAATTTAACAGTGAACAATTGCTTAGATGTGTCAAACTCGGCATTAAATAATACTGATGACAGTTTTATTGCTGATGATTCAGGTAATAATAATAATTCACAAATAAGTTTAAATTATAATAGTTCTTCAGACATTAATCAAGAAGTTATTGAGTCTTTTGAAAATAGTGTAACTGATGATGATGGCTACATAATAAAGGATTCTACAGTAGATATGAGTTCAGCAATCTCCCTCAAAAATAATTGTGAAAAGTATGGGTTAGCAACTAACCTTAGAGAATTTGCAATTCGAAATAAAGTACCACATTCAACAATGACAGATTTATTACGTGTTCTTCGCCCTTTACATCCAGAACTACCTCTAAATGCTAAAACCTTATTAAAAACTCCCAGTACAACTGCTTTTAAAAAACAGTTATATAATGGTGAATACATTCATTTTGGAATAACAAATTATTTAAAATTATTTCTTGTGGAAAATATATTCGATATAAATGTAGTAAAAATGTCCTTCAATATTGACGGTATTCCTTTATTTAAGAGTTCCGTAGTTTTTTGGCCCATTCTCGGAAAAATTGTTGGCATTGAAAATATAAAACCCAAACCATTCGCTGTTGGAGTATATTGTGGAAGTAGTAAACCTACTCCACTGTCAAGTTTCTTGGAAGATTTTATTTTAGAACTTTCAGTATTGTTAAGAAGTGGTTTAATTATTGATAATAAACATTATGGATTCCAAGTTCACAGCTTTGTTTGTGATTCCCCTGCACGTGCATTTATAAAATGTGTGAAATCACATGGTGGCTACAATAGTTGTGATAAATGCACGGTGGGAGGAAACTATGTAAATAATAGAGTGATTTTAGACAGTACTTCAGCTCCTAAAAGGACAGATGATTCGTTTTTAGCACAAAATGATGAAGATCATCATACTGGGATTTCACCATTGATTCGTTTGAATATTGGAATGGTAACGTTATTTCCAATAGACTATATGCACTCACTATGTTTGGGAGTAATGAAAAAACTTTTAAATTCTTGGGTAGGTGGGTATCCTATTAAAGTCCGTTTAAATAGTAGATTAGTTGACAATATATCATCAGAGCTTAAAGATGTTAGGTCATTTATTACATATGAATTTAATAGAAAACCTCGAAGTCTTAAGGAGCTTCCAAGGTTTAAAGCCACCGAATTTCGAACTTTTCTTTTATATGTAGGACCCTGTGTTATGAACAAAAATATAGATCCAACTTTATATGATCATTTTTTGTTGTTACATGTTGCTGCAACTATTCTTTTATCAAAAAGACACCTAGAAAATATTGGCTGTGATTATGTTCAAAAATTAATGAATAAATTTGTTAAATATTGCAAAATTCTTTATGGATTAGAATATCTGATCTATAATGTACATACTTTAACTCACTTGAGTGACGAGGCTAAGATTTTTGGCCCACTTGATGAAATATCAGCTTTTCACTTCGAAAATTATTTAGGAAAAATTAAGAAATTAATAAGATCACCTAATAAACCTCTTGATCAATTATATAGACGCCTTAAAGAATCTAACTATGTATCTGTAAAACCTCCTATGAAGCTTACATTGTCATATCTAAATGAGCATTTTGATGGACCACTTATAGAAAACTACTTTAATTGTAGACAATATAACAAGCTATTTTATAATGGATTACTATATACAATAAAATCATTTTCGACTAAAAACTCTTATTGTTTGGCTAAAAATGGCAAAGTCTTACAAATCTGCAATATTTTGGTAGAAAACGATAAAAACATATTGTTTATTGTAAATAACTTTCAGTCTTATCAACCTTTTTATGAATATCCTATCAACTCTTGTTTATTAGATATTTCTGTAATAGGTAATGTTTCTACAGAATTTGAAATTATTTCATTTAATAATATATTAACTAAATGTATGTTATTTCCTAGTTCAGATGAAACATTTGTCTGTTTTCCTTTACTTCATTAGAATAATAAAGATAATACAAATAGAGGCTGCTGTGTAAGTGGAAATGTCTGTCAGAGCTCCGGTGACAGAGAAAGAGACAGCCTGAACCTCTGACTTTCCATCTCTCTCTCTCTCTTTCGAGCTGCCTTGTTGCCTCTATTTGTATTATCTCTATGATTAGAATACACCTTTTCTTTTATTATATTATTTGTAAACAATTTAGTTTTCAACTTCAAAGTTCCTGCAATAAAAATGTATAAAATAAAATAAAATATATAATTGTAAATATTTGCCCTTAAAGTTAGTTGGAATTCTTTATATTATTTTATAACTAGTCCATATTTTTTTTTGTTATTATTTCATCTTTATGTGTAAACATCATATATAAAGTGAAGGGCTCATGAAAATCATAACATCATAATTCTTAATATTTGAATAGAAAAATATTTTCATTAATTTTTTAGTAAATATTTCTATAGAACCCAAATTTAAAATATACAGGGTGTTTCAAAAAAAGGTAACCCCGTCTCTAGGATAGGTAGAAAAGTGAAAAATAATTGCTTAGTAAAAACCAATTATTTTTCAGTTTTCTACCTATCCTAAAGACGGGGTCACCTTTTTTTTAAACACCCTGTATTGTTGCTTTCTTCTATGGTTATATTTAAGGCTACAGTGCATCTGGCAGCAAATAATTGTATATTTTAGTATTAGTACATATAGTATTACAATGTATCAACTGTTATAGGGATAATAAATGTACCCTTTGAAACAAATGTTTTATTTTCGCACCAAATCCACCCTAAAATTTAATGGTTGTTCAGAAGTCGATCGCACATTTTCAAAGACGTCGAATCAATGTTATTTTCAACGTTCATTCTACGTTTCTTATCGACGTCCAAAAGATGCTGACATTGTGACCTTTAATGAACGTTCAATCGACGTTGTTATGCACGTCTCGGGTGACGGTGATTCGACGTTACTGTGACGTCAGTGTTCTGCCTGGGATGTTTATTTTTTCCGTGCAAATTTAATTAAAGAAACTAAAGGCTGTTTTAATTCCAGTAGATAGAACAGACAGCAACCCCCTTTCTAATCGCATGTTAAAAACTATAATGTTGATTTTAATTATAATTTTTACTAGCTGTTTCAAAAAAATCGATTATTATTTTTTCTTTAAATATACTGATAATATTGTTAGACATGACGAAAATAAAATATTGTAAAAGTTTGAACTCTTAATATTTATAGCTTTGATAATTTTTATTCTCCATTTAAATAACATGGAAACAAAATTGTGTGCTTTGGAATTTTATAGCTCACGTAAGGATGAGCAATACATCTGAATGACTGAGATATATACTTGTAGAAAATTTGACGCTCTACAAAAAAGGTCTTATAATTTTTTAATATTTTTACTTGTCTCAAGTAATAAATTATTTCAATTTTTCGACGCTACAATTTAGTTTATAAAAAAAATTATAGGATATTTTTTGTGGAGCGTTTTATTGGCCATAATTTATCTTCATAACATTTTTTCATATCTTTCATGGGTCGTAAGTTATTCGCATTAAATTGCGTTAAATAATATAAGTCAATACACGAAGAAATTTCCTAATTGTAATAAAAATCTTTTAATTCAAAAATTACAATTGATAAAAATATAATTAAAAAACAATTTTAAAATTGAAAATATAATTATTCAATTAATATAATGAATTATAAACAATCAAATTATGATTAAATTTTCAATTTAATACGAATAATTTACGACCCGTGAAAGATATTAAAAAATTGTCTGGAAATAAATTATAGCCAATAAAACGCCCTACAAAAAATATATTATAAATTTTTTTCATATATTTGATTGTGGTGCCGAAAAATTGGAATAAGTCAAAATTTATTACTAATTTAACTTTAATCTTGAATAACTTTGAAAGGAGTAAAAATATCAAAAAAAATATGAGCTCTTTTTTGTAGAGCGTCAAATTTCCAGTTGAGTGAACGTGGCAGCAAATTAATTGTAATTAATAATTTTACATTTCGTAAAGATAGGGTACAATCTACGTGTACAAAATATCGGTGTACAAACAAATTATGTAAAGCTTCTATTCGAGTGGATCACAATGAAACTATTCTCTTAGAAAGTTTGAACAAGCACAACCACGATGGAAATGAAAATTTGAAAATTAAGGTAAGAGTTTAAAATTGTTACATTAAAATAAAGCTTAGTTAGTTTCTGATAAATGCCCAAATTAAAATTTCATTTTGCTTTCGTTCTTAAAATCATATAGAACAGATTGCATTCTTAAAGAAATTAACATTACAATCTTAAAAACAGTTTCTAACAGTATATTTATTTTTTGTCATAGAAGATTCAAAGCAACCCCTAAAAGAAAAGCCACTGAAGATATTTTTATGCGGCAATGCAAAATCATTAACATGGAAATGGGAGATGCGGTTCTTTCGGCAACAACTCAAGACCTATCAAACATTCGGGATAGCATTTACCGATCTCGAAGAAAATTGCTTCCACCACTTATGGGGGTGCAACCCAAAAATCCTGAGCTGGATGTACACTGCCATAGTGAGACCAATCATCACTTATGGAGCCATTGCGTGGAGTAGTAGAACTAGCCAATTGACAACGAGAGAAAACCTCTCAAAAATTCAAAGACTAGCCTGAATGTGCATTACAGGAGCAATGAGAACATGCCCAACGGCAGCCAAGAAAGTTATACTCAACCTCAAACCACTACATATGGTGGTGGAAAGTGTTGCAGAAAGAACAAGATACAGACTAAGTAGAGAGGGAATCATTAAAAAAAACCACCTCCTTACTTCTTAGAAATCAGAAAACCTGGGACATGCCACAAGATGGTATGATGAAAAAGTATAATTTTTCAAAGAAATTCGATACGGAATTAAGCAACAAGAAGGAATGGGATCCAAATACCATTACCAGACTTGGAAAGAATGCCATTCAATGGTACACGGATGGCTCAAAAGCAATAGAAGGAACTGGGATAGGAGTGGACGGACCAGGAACCAAACACTCTGAAAGCTTGGGAAAACCCCGAGTATCTTTCAAGCGGAAATTCACGCCATAAGAAAGTGTGCCCAGTTCAATATTGATAAAGGATATAGAAGAGGCAAAGGATTATTATAATGTCGGATAGTCAAGCAGCCATTAGAGCACTGAGCTCTTGTGTTATCAGTTCCAAAATGGTGTGGGAATGCCTAGGCAAACTAAATGAACTAGGCAAGAACAATATAGTCACCTTACTGTGGATTCCAGGACACACAGGGATAGAAGGAAATGAAATAGCAGATGAACTAGCAAAGAGGGGGTCTGGAACACCCTTTTGGGGGCCGGAACCTTTTTGCGGTATCAGCCCCAATGTAATATATTGGAAGAAAAGAGAAGATCTGACCATTGGAAAGATCTAGTAGGACTTAGGCAATCAAAGATTCTTCTGGGTGATTACAACCTGCTGAAATGAATGCATGAGTCAAAGTAAAACTGCACTAAGAGTTTTAACAGGCATCCTTACGGGACATTGTCGCCTGAATGGGCACCTGAACAAGCTCAAAATGTGTAAACATTATCATATATAAAGTGAAGGGCTCATGAAAATCATAACATCATAATTCTTAATATTTGAATAGAAAAATATTTTCATTAATTTTTTAGTAAATATTTCTATAGAACCCAAATTTAAAATATACAGGGTGTTTCAAAAAAAGGTAACCCCGTCTCTAGGATAGGTAGAAAAGTGAAAAATAATTGCTTAGTAAAAACCAATTATTTTTCAGTTTTCTACCTATCCTAAAGACGGGGTCACCTTTTTTTTAAACACCCTGTATTGTTGCTTTCTTCTATGGTTATATTTAAGGCTACAGTGCATCTGGCAGCACATAATTGTATATTAGTATTAGTACATATAGTATTACAATGTATCAACTGTTATAGGGATAATAAATGTACCCTTTGAAACAAATGTTTTATTTTCGCACCAAATCCACCCTAAAATTTAATGGTTGTTCAGAAGTCGATCGCACATTTTCAAAGACGTCGAATCAATGTTATTTTCAACGTTCATTCTACGTTTCTTATCGACGTCCAAACGATGCTGACATTGTGACCTATAATGAACGTTCAATCGACGTTGTTATGCACGTCTCGGGTGACGGTGATTCGACGTTACTGTGACGTCAGTGTTCTGCCTGGGAGACGAAGCAGACTGACAAATTTAGATCAGCGTTGCCAGCAGCAGCAATATTTTGCACTGATAAAGTTCTTGATGATCTGAAGTTTTTGATATCTATCTTGTTATTGTTGTCATATAGATATCAAATGACATATTATTATTAATTTATCGATAGAAAAATTGAAAACTGTCAGTATATAAGAATATAACTTCCAATAGAGGCATTAATAAGGAAGCATATATCCTAATACATAGAAACAATAGAATCGAGGCGGCAACGTAGTAATAATTATCAACCAATAATGCATTAACAAATCTATCATCACTTCACTGCTATACCAATGACATTGCAGTTCAAATATAGCGGCAAACAAGTAATGTTTAAAATATTCAAATATATATATTATATTATTGAGTGAGAGCTCTGTCAGAAAATAATGTTTTTATTTTGTTTAAGATTGCTCTTGATCACGTTTTTATTATATAAGTATATACTTTTTTCAAAAACAATTGAGCCCGATTCAATCTTTAAATAGAATAAAAATTCAATTGAATTTTTTATTTATTTTTATTATTATTTGTGTTTATAATAATAATGTATATTCATATTTGTCTCATCATAGAAAATGACGTCAAAAAGACGTTTTCACCTGTCGTCATTTTGATGACGTCATTAATTGGACATACTGTATGCAATCTACAATGACCTAAAAATAACGTGAAAGTGACGTCATTGAGACGTTTTCACCTGTCGTCACAGATGTCGTCATTTTAATGACGTCTTTGCGACGTTGTTAATTGGACATTTACTGTCTGCAACAAATGATGACCTAAAAATGACGTGAAAGTGGCGTCAAAGAGACGTTTTCACCTGTCGTCACAGATGTCGTCATTTTAATGACGTCTTTGCGACGTTATTATTTAGTCATATGCTGTCTGCAACAAATGATGACCTAAAAATGACGTGAAAGTGACGTCAAAGAGACGTTTTCACCTGTCGTCACAGATGTCGTCATTTTAATGACGTCTTTGCGACGTTATTAATTGGACATATACTGTCTGCAATCTACAATGACCTAAAAATGACGTGAAAGTGACGTCAAAGAGACGTTTTTACCTGTCGTCGCAGATGTCGTCATTTTAATGACGTCTTTGCGACGTCATTAATTGGACATATTTTGTCTGCGACCAATCCTGACCTAAAAATGACGTCATTGTGTTTGCTGGGAAGAGATATAATGTATATTTTTATGTATTTATGTTCCAAATTGTTAGTTTTATTATAGATTTTGTAACGTGCCTCCCTTCTTACACGTGGCTCCTGCCACAAGAACACGTCACTATGGCCACCCTTGATGCAAAATTCGGGTTTTTAAATCTCGGGCGCCAGATTATTAACGTGGTTTGCTCCACGGCCCCTTCACCCTTAGCGTCAAGAGTTCCAGATAGCCTCAGATGGAGGTTACGGAAAATTCCAGGGGTCTTGTTGAATTAAATTTAACTAACTAGTGAAAATCCGGAAAAGCCAAATCTTGGTTCTCCAATCAATAAATTGCGGTTAATAATGAAAATAATAGGAATTCAAAACTTTGATCTATTAATACTCTGTGGTCTATTTTACGAATAATTCTTTAGTGACAAACAAATTAACAGGGAAAAGAAAATGAGGTATGTATTACCTATATCTGGGATTTTAACGGACTTAACGGTCAGGTTATCAAATACGGTTCAAATCTACCGGGTTTAACGGGGTCCCTAATGCACGATTTAGATCTGCCGAGTAATCAGACAAATTGTGGCCAAGCGTCTTCCAAGTCTGATTAACCCTTGAATCCAAATGAAACCGGCAACTATTATTCCAAAAAAAATAAAATTTAAGAACTAATTAGATCTGCCGGGAAATCAAACAAATTGTGGCTAAGCCTCTTCCAAGTCTGATTAACCCTTGAATCTAACTAAAGCCGGTAACAATTTTTCCGAAAAAAATAAAATTTAAGAACGAATTAGATCTGCCGGGAAATCAAACAAATTGTGGCCAAGCCTCTTCCAAGTCTGATTAACCCTTGAATCTAAAGGAAACCGGTAACTATTATTCCAAAAAAAATAAAATTTAAGAACTAATTAGATCTGCCGGGAAATCAAACAAATTGTGGCTAAGCCTCTTCCAAGTCTGATTAACCCTTGAATCTAAAGGAAACCGGTAGCTATTATTCCAAAAAAAATTCAGGAACGAATTAGATCTGCCGGGAAATCAAACAAATTGTGGCTGAGCCTCTTCCAAGTCTGATTAACCCTTGAATCTAAAGGAAACCGGTAACTATTATTCCAAAAAAAAATAAAATTTAAGAACTAATTAGATCTGCCGGGAAATCAAACAAATTGTGGCTAAGCCTCTTCCAAGTCTGATTAACCCTTGAATCTGAAGGAAACCGGTAACTATTATTCCGAAAAAAATAAAATTTAAGAACTAATTAGATCTGCCGGGAAATCAAACAAATTGTGGCTAAGCCTCTTCCAAGTCTGATTAACCCTTGAATCTAACTAAAGCCGGAAACAATTATTCCAAAAAAAAAATATTTTCCCACGAGTTAAACGGTACCCAACTATCGACACACAGAGTAAAAATATTCGTACTAGCATAAAATTAAAATATTATAATCCACTTGGATATCAATTTAATATAACACTACTGACAACCAAAAGCATAAAATAATTCGAGAATCCACTAATAACTCATATCAGTTAATTAATATATAATAAACGCAGTAAATAAAATTCGAAATCAAATTACGGTTGACAAATCTTTATTTCCAGATAAGAGAAACAAAATAAAAAAACCAAATTTCAGTTCAACAACAAAAGAAAAAAAATAGCCGGTCGGAAAATTTTCAAAACCATACATTTAACAATTTAATACTAAGCGGCGATACGGAAAGTTTAGAATACACAGTTTAATTGTAAAAGCGATTTACCTTATAAAATACAGCTGAACACACAATCTTGGTGCACTAAATTTTCACAATACGGTTTTTCGGAAGAAAGTTGAGCGAAGAGTCACGAATTACTATTGTAGAGCCGGAATAAATCAGAGCGCGAATGAAAATCACCCGAAAAATGAATTGTTTGAGAATTTATATCCAAAATTTTTAGTTACATTCTTCGGCCGTAATGTGGTGTGGGAATCAAACGTGAAATTTATCTAGTTTCGACAAAAACTTGTGAGTATACTAGACGGCTTTCGTTTTAATTAAAATGTTGTATATACCGGGCGTCCTTTCAGTTGAAAAATTTAAATATCGGAAATGAATAAATTGTGTATGGTAGAATTTGGATTTGCGTAACTCGGACTTATACTAAAATATACAACGGTAATAACAACAAAAAAAAATAAATCAATGCGGTAGTAGAAAGGGTAAAGTAACGAGTTATATACACCCTAGTGGTAAAATAAAATATATTACGGAACAAAATAAAATAAAAATTAAACTTGCAAAAAGCAAAAAAAATAACTCGTTACACACCCCCTTTACTTCGGTAAAAAAAAATGAATGAGCGAAAGTGCAACTTTCGGACATTACATTTTTTTTAAAAACAACAACTTATACCTAATTATAAAAAAGGTGAGAAAACAAAACGGTGATCCAGGGTGTAGCGTCTCACAGCCTGGAACGTCGGAGTAGGGTCGCTTGGTGTGGATGGGGCGGTCCTCTTCCACGGGACGCCTGTCTTCGGTATGACCTGGAACAGCGTCCGGCTGTTTCCAGAGCGGGGTGGGGTCGTTCGGTGCCGATGCTACACTGGCTGGAAGCATCCTGCATTCGTCGCTACGGGAGACCAGGTGCGCTTGTACTGCCACCGATCGGGTACGGGGGCCGCGTCGATCACACGGGCATTCTCGGGACATCCGTCCCACTTGTCCGCATCGGGAGCAAAACAAAATAGACGGCCTGCTGCAGTTCTCTCGGCGGTGTCCGGAGATTCCACATCTCCAACAGAGATCATCCGTCAGGGTTACGAACTTTCCGGTTACCATTCGTTCTCGTGGCAGATGGGTCTCTGGCGGTTTTTGCTGTGACGGTTTGTACTGTTGACATCGCAGACACCTCTTTACGGACTTGGTGATGTCCCTGAACATTCCTGGCCAATAGTACAATTTTGCAATCCGGGTGATGGTTTTAGCAATTCCCAGATGACCAGCATTCGGATTATCATGGTTTTCTTGCAACACCCGGGTTCGGTCTGGCTTTGCTATGCACAGTTTCCAGGGATCGGACATTTCTGGCTCTCGGAAATCATTGATATCCCAAAAATGACGGTATAGACGGTCTTCTTTAATGCAGTAGTCCGGAAACTTCTCTGGATCCTTCAGGACCTCTTCCTTCCTGTTCCGGTACCACGAACATTCGGCGGTTACATCGGTCAAACAGATTGCGGACGGTGAATCGGTCTCGGCGGTCATTGGTAGCGGATTTCTGGACAAAGCGTCGGCCACACGATTTAGAGCACCTTCACGGTACTGTATCTCGAAATCATACTGTTGTAGAAAAATACTCCACCTGGCTAAACGTCCGGACGGACTAGATATGGAATGCAGCCATCTAAGAGATTGATGATCGGTAACAACCGTGAAATGGTAGCCCTCCAAATAAGGACGCATCTTTTCAATCCCCCAAACAATGGCAAGACATTCTTTTTCGGTTACGGAGTAATTTTTCTCGGTAGGACTCAGGGTGCGACTTGCATACGCTACCACGTGTTCATGACCCTCCTTCTGCTGCGTAAGGGCTATTCCCAAACCATATTCGGAAGCATCGGTCTGCAGAGTGAACGGTACGGTAAAACAGCTCAAAACGGGTGCTTCCGACAGACAGGTTTTAATCTTAGTGAAAGCAGCTTCCTGTTCTTCAGCCCACTTCCATCGCTGAGATTTGCGGAGTAATTTCGTTAACGAAGCTACCTTTTCTGAAAATGATGGCACAAATCTCCTATACCAGGATGCAACTCCCAAAAACCTTCTCAACTCTCGGATATTTCTTGGGGCTGCAAATTTTATGATACTTTCGACCTTCTCTGGATCGGTACGGATTCCATCTCCAGTTATTACATGTCCTAAGTATTTCATGGACGGTAGACAGAAATGACATTTCTCCGGGTTGAGTTTCAGCCGTGCTCCTCGTAATCGGCGGAACACTTCGGACAGATTTTCCAGATGTTGATCGAACGTTTCCCCCAGAACGATAATGTCATCCAGATAAGCGAATGCATATGGATCCAGCTCTGGGCCTATTAGTCGATCAACCAGTCTCTGGAATGTAGCGGGTGCGGAATGTAAACCAAACGGAAGAACCGTGAATTGAAACAATCCACGTCCCGGTGCGGTAAAGGCGGTAATGGGTTTACTTTCGGGGGTTAACGGAACTTGCCAGTATCCACTCTTTAAATCCAAACTGGAAATGTACTTGGCTTTTCGCAGTTTATCCAGTATAGCATTAATAAACGGTAGAGGGTAAGCATCCTTCATTGTTACCTCGTTGACTTTTCGGAAGTCGATACAGAAACGGTTTTTCCCATCTTATTTCTTCACAATGACTATTGGAGAACTCCACGGACTTGTAGAGGGTTCGATCACTCCCTCTGCTAACATGGCGTCTATTTCAGCATTGCAAATTTCCTGCGCATTTTCGGATTCTGGGGTCGGTATCTCTGTTTGATCGGACGTGGTTGCAGCAAACGGATTTCATGCTCACGCAAGGATCCAAATTTCGGTAATTCTTGGTCTAGGAAAATGTTTAGTCTGTCTGTCTGTTCTTTCGATAAACGGAATGATGGTTTCCAACGGACATCCTATCCAATCATACTCCTCGTCATCCCCTAAATCATCCAGGGAAAACGCAGATATTACAGAAACGGTTTGCTCGCCTTGCCAGCCCCTAACACCAGGGAGGGCGCAGAGACTTCGGAAACAGGTTGCTCCTTGTCAACCCCTAACACCAGGGAAGACGCAGAGACTTCGGAAACAGATTGCTCCTCGCCAACCCCTAACACCAGGGAAGACGCAGAGACTTCGGAAACAGCTTGCTCCATGTCAACCCCTAAAACCAGGGAAGACGCAGAGACTTCGGAAAC
Source organism: Lochmaea crataegi (assembly GCA_947563755.1). Lineage (NCBI taxonomy): Eukaryota > Metazoa > Arthropoda > Insecta > Coleoptera > Chrysomelidae > Lochmaea > Lochmaea crataegi. The sequence goes on along the minus strand of OX387422.1, from coordinate 117,781,233 downwards.
AGCTTGCTCCTTGTCAACCCCTAAAACCAGGGAAGACGCAGAGACTTCGGACATAGATTGCTCCTTGTCAACCCCTAACTCCAGGGAAGACGCAGAGACTTCGGAACAAGACAGATTTACAGACCGGTGGTCTTTCCTAAGACGGTGGGTGGTTTCTTCTCTACATATTATCGGTACAGCAGAATTGACTTCTTTCATAGGCGGGTTCACGGCCTTCAATATTCCAACAGGACTGGCCAATTGTGAACGCCTCACTAACTCATCATTCGCGTATATTTATATTTCTCCGGTTCCTAACTCCAGCCGGAAATTATACTTGCGGAGGACATCATGTCCTAATACAATGTCGGTTATTAGACCAGGGAAATGCTCCAACGAACCCTCCATTGTGACGTCATCGATTTTCCATTTCAGCTCATAGATGTCTTGACTCCTAGTTATCTCTTGTCTTATCTTTTTTCCAAACTGCTTTCTACATTTGTTATAGATGTAAGTTATTATAAAAACTAACACTACAGCAGAGACAACCAACAACAAAAATTATTTCTAGGACATCTCGTGTAGATACGCCCAAGCTTCTCTGGGATGTGGATTGTCCTCAGCTGTTTCCATCTTGTGCTATAATCACTTCTTCTTTCGATTGACTGGACCCCATACTTTTTTTTCTTTAATTTCCTTTGTAGCTTAATTTGTCGTCGTTTTATTTTATTTTCAATTCAAAATTTACTTAACTACTGGCAGGATCGCCATCTAATAATGTTAAATTATTCGGTTTAGGTTCCTTTTAATTAGGGTTGACGTTCTTTAAATAAAACACATCTTTCTTCGACAAATGTTTAATTAGAACTCTGACCAAAAACCCAAAGCAACAATTGCCATCCTACACATTATTTCAATCTAACGCGTGTCTGCTTATTTTGCAATTGTTACATATATCGATAAATAAATTATAATCAAACTGCTTAGTCGATATATTTTATGATTACAATAATTATTATAACTAAACACATACATACTAAAGTTAAAAAACCTATAATTTAACAATAAGCATAAATTCTAGCATAAATAATTAACTACCCATTACAACCTACTATTTTTGGACTGTTGATTTAATTGGTATATTGCATAAATTCAACCTGATTAAGTGATCTACAGTCAGAACATTGCACCTGTATCTACTTTTAGTTTCGATTTACCATTATTTATTACAATTTCTGTGGACCACTCATTATTATTTTGAATCGGACTATTTCTGTTATTTATTTCATTTATCTCTACGTTTATATTGTCTATGAACAAAAATGAATCTGTTCTGTTTTATTACTAAATTAATTTTATTTTCCTGATTTATTTCTTATACAGATGTGCAACTTCTGCACACAACTGTTTTTCTTTTCACATTTTAAACAGAATTTCCCTTATGCTGGACAATTATTTATTTTATAAGATCTTCCACACTTCCCAAGTAACATTTTCATATCCTAGGAACGTACAGGGAATGTTCTACAGGGTCCAAGGTACATTCCTAGAATGTACATAAATATCATTATGTATATCCCTAGGACTTGCTAGGGTTTGTGTCTTTTGTATGTCACATCTAGTACCTGGTATGTAGTACCTAATATGTCCCTATGTACCACAGTGGATATGTGTAGCATGTTTTAGGGATATTCGGAATATCCCTTACATATGCATGTTATATAACAGGTATATCCCCTAAGGAATTACTCTCCATGAACATTCCCTTCATATTCTAAAAATGTCCAGAATTATTGCAATATACATACCAGTTATATACCTTAAATCTGTCCCTAGATTGTCGCCTCCACCATTCTATTGTAGACAAAGATTGTATATTTATATATACTAAATATTTTTAAATATTGGGGATTGCAGCCAGTAGTTATAAATGTACACTCTCTGCAATCCCCGATATTTAAAAATATTTAGTATTCAACTATTCTGCCGAGACTATCTTTTACTACTATATATATAAATTATTAAGTTTGTTTAAATTAATTTGATAATCATATGTTTGCATTAATTCTGCTAAATATTAATAAAGGCGATGACGACCAGATTGACTTCTGCATCCACTAAAGAAAACAATATTTAGAATAATATTCTTATTTATTTATAACAACATAATATAAAACATACATAAGAAAACAAAATAAACTCCAATTTAGAAAAAAAAAAAGAAAAAATTAAATTTCATTATTATATTGGGCACCCATATCTTCAGCAGGTTCCTTGGATGACTTTATTCTATCTTTGGCTTTCGCCAGCCATAGTTTTATGACAGCAATAATGTCTAGTTCCGTGCTCATGGGGAACATCAGTCTCACATTTCCTACAAAAAAAAATAAGTGTCTACTAAAAGTCTACCTTTTATTATGAAACTGAATTTGGTTCAGTAGTAGACCTATTTTTGAGACTGCGTATATTTGTTATTTTAGTAGTTTTAACAAATTAAGAAAAATGATCTTACTTATTATAACTTTGGCCAAATTGAGATGCTTAAATGGAGCTTTTCCTTTGGCTCCTTCCCAGGAATATTTTATACCTACTTCATTTATTAGAAGTTTGTACATAAGTTTTCTTGTACCATCTTTAACTGTTACTCCACCCACATGGCTTAATTCCACAGCCTGTAAAAAAATGACTATTGTAAACAAGTCTTGTAACCAAAATTATGCAGTCAAATAATTAAAAACATTATGGCATTAATGCAATTAAGTAAAATGCTTCACTTATACCACTGTTGTCAAAAATTATTACCAACCAAAGTTAAAAAATGTTTAAAAGCAATTTGAAAAGTATAGGACATGCATTTAATTTGTTTATATGAGTGAGTTATTTATGAAAATATATTACCAATAATTCCATGTTTTCATCCTGTAATAGATCTAGTTCCAGCTGTTGCAGGGCTTCCTCAGATAGAGGGAATTTTGGTAAAACATTTTCAATAAATTTTGATTTTTTACCAACTATCCGCTTGGTATCATTTAAAGTTAGAATCAGCTGCATCGATTCTATCAAAGAATTTAATTTTGAATTTATTAAATTTAGTTCTTTTAGAACTGTTGTACGGAATTCTGAAAATAAAATTAAATATTAATATAGTAAATAATTAGTAATAGTAAACCAAGTAGGTCACTGTAAGGATTTAAATTTTTACCATTACTATCTGGAATTACCAAAGGTTGCATAGGTTGGACTGCACTCACAGTAGCACTCTCTGAAATATGAAATAAAGACATACAGTTTCAGAAGAAAGAGAATAATATACAGTATGGCAAAACAAATTTGCTCAACATCAAGCAATGCAATACTGTCCCACTATCACGACAGCATTTTAGTAGGGTGTAACTGATGTGGACATTAATTATCTAGATATCAGGGAAAAGGATTACTGCGTTGTTGGATATTAAGCAAAGTTGTACTACCACACTGTATATTACATATACTTATATGTAGGTTATAATAATCATTTAAATTATTACTGTTACTACCTGGAAACAATATGCAGGACCCTGAACCCTACAACTTGAAAATTGAATGGCATTTGTAGTAGCACCTCCTGAAACATAAAATAGTTGATTCCAGAACAAACATAATAAAATCAAAGCACCATTTGAAGATAATGAGGTCTATCTACTTTATTACCTTCAGTGTGAATCTCCTGAGTGGAAATTCTCGTTTTATTTTTTGCTTTTTCATCCCTTGCTTCATCTCTGCTTATATTATTTAACCCTAAAACAATAGAATTATTGGCACACTGGTAACCATAAAATTTACCTGAATTATTAGCTGGTATCTGTATTTAAATGCAGAAACATACCTGATTTACCAAATTGCGGATATTCACTTGAATCCGAAGATTCAGGACCTGACGAGGACGACGTATTTTTGTATCTCTTGTTTTTTTTAGAAATTCACAGGATGACAAATTGCTTGAATATTCAGCTTTTTTTGCCCTCTTCCTTGCCTCTTCGATGTTATCTGAATAGAAAGTGTATTTAATAAAGAACTTTGATGAAAAATACTTCACATACTATTATTGACTAAAATCTTACCACATTTGCCAAGGATTCTCACAGGATAAGCATGCCAGTCTGTTTCTGGCATAGACTTTGATTTAATTGCCAGTTGCATTTTCGTCCTCGAGATGTTTCTGGGTGGCCAGAAGCATTCTTTAGTTTTTTCTATGTACCAGACATCTGGTACGTATTCTACCGATTCATCTACAACAAAATGTACTATCAACCAAGTGATTTTATAATCTATGTAAAGAATGAAAATATAAAAGTCAAACATGCAAATAAATTTTCTTAAACCGTTTTGTCAACTATTAAATAGGTACAGAAAAATTAACAATTAAGACATATAGCCTTTATAGTAAAAAATAATTTCTAATATACATCTTAATTATACAGTTTGTTGGAAAAAGAAATATAAAAATGAAATAAAATATTACAATGTTCCATTCACTCACTTCTAGACAAAATTATATTTTTAAATACATAATATACAATAATTTACATATATTTACTATACCCAGTGTAACAGGATAAAGTATTATATGTGTATTAGAGGAAAAGAAACCAACTTTTTTTCAAATGGCAATACCATAAGTTTTTTTTTAATTTCATCAATAAATATAAGTTGCAAATTATTTGAGAATTTCTTAATAAAGGTAATGTTAATGATAGATGAAGAACAAGGTTTTTGAAAAATATCACCACATTTCTTGAATTCATATCCAACAGCCACCATGGTCTTGTCAAATTTTACAAAATTTGCTAGCTCATAAACGCTTTCCTTGGTTTGTTTCTATATATCTATTTGCAGGTTTTGATACATCTAAATAAAAAGTTTGGGTTTCTAATGCTTTATACTGAGGAGAACTACAATTTCTCAGAAGAGGACCACTTGAATGTAGTTTTAGAAACTTATTCTCATAAGTAACACTTTTGGAGTTAATAACTAAAGATTCTTCTTTACTTCTACGAATGACTTGTTGTAATGGATTTGCATGAGTACGAACTTTTTTTATTAATGTTTGCATGTAATTCTCAAAGGGAAAAGCACTAAAGTTGTCTAGAATCCCAAATTATGTTACACAATCTTTCAAATGCAATAAATTGTGCATATTGTGAGACATAAAATCAGGTCCATAAATCTTTAAAGAATTATTTATAAAACAAAGTAATAAAGTATTAGCATATGTGATTGATGTAGATGTTTACCACCCTCCTTTAGTAACTGAATTGAACTTGAGCTTGGACCATTGTAATTATTCTCCTGTTGCTGATGAGTTTTATTATGACTACAAATCAGCTGATTTTCACTCCATTGAATATCATCTGGGACTTTATTCGGTGGGATCCTTTGTTATTGAATAGATCATTAGATAATATGTTAAATATTTTCTATGATATTTTGTATACCGTGATTCACCTGTTTGTACCTGTTAAGAAAGTTTCATCCAGAAAATTCCCCAGATGGTTCTCATCAGAACTAAAACATCTCATATATTTAAAGAAGCAAGCTCACTTGAAATTCAAACTAACAGGATTTCCTGTTGATTATTTGGAATTCTCTCAGCTGCGTTCTCGGTGTAAGCTCAGGTCTAAAACTGACTATAACGATTATATTAGGTTTACTGAATGTTCTGTTGGTGTTAATTTAAAATTCGTTTTGGAACTTTGTAAACTCCAGAAGAAGATGTAATACAATTCCTGATGAAATGTACCTCAATAATGTCAAATATCCTGTGGGAATCGATTTAGCTAACCTGTTTCAAGATTATTTTAGCTCTGTTTATTCTGATAAGACCTGTCCTAGCTATGGTTATATATCTTCTACTCCTTTGAATGCTTCTGAGTATTGTGTGTCTATCTCTGAAATATATGAACATCTTTGTGGTTTGAATGTATATAAAGGTCCTGGGCCGGATGGCATCCCTCCTTCTATTTTAAAATATTGTAGTTTTGTATTGTCTCGCCCCTTACATATCATTTTTAACTACTCCCTTAAACTTGGTATCTTTCCAGATTTCTGGAAATCTAGTTTCGTCGTTCCTATTTACAAAACAGGTGAAAAATCAAACATATCCAATTATAGGCCGATATGTATTCAGAGCGTAATTCCTAAATTATTAGATAATATTGTTACTAAAATCCTTACCAAACTTTTGGATCCTTATATCATTAACCAGCAGTTTGGCTTCCGTTCAGGGAAGTCAACTTAGCTTAATCTTCTTACATATGTGGACTATCTTTCAAGTGCCTTGGACTCTGGTTATCAAGTTCACTCTTTGTACACAGACTTCTCCAAGGCATTTGATAAAGTTAATCATGGCCTTCTGATTCAAAAAATAAATAATATGGGTGTTAATGGTAGTCTCCTAAACTGGGTTCAAAGTTACCTTACTGGTCGTATTCAAATAGTCCGTGTGTGTGGCTTCTTATCATCTGGCTTTGTAGTTCCTTCAGGTGTTCCCCAAGGATCACACATAGGACCACTTTTGTTTAACATTTTCGTCAACGACATCCAGAACTGTTTTATAAACTCTCAATTCTTATGTTTTGCTGATGATCTAAAATTGTATTTGACTATACGTTCATTAGAGGATTGTCAGAATCTTCAAGCAGATTTAGATAATTTATCTCGGTGGTGTACTGCCAATGGCATGGAACTGAATCCAGCAAAATGTCAGTTTATTAATTTTAGTAGAAAGCGTCACCCTATTGTTTTTATCTATAACATTAACCAAACACCTCTTATTAATGTGTCAGAAGTTAAAGATCTTGGTGTTGTGATTGACTCTACCATGTCTTTTCGGCCCCATATATATGTTTCAATTAATAAGGCATTAAGGATGCTTGGTTTTATCAGAAGGATAACTTGTGACTTTCGAAACGTGCAATGTCTTAGAATACTTTACTTCTCCCTTGTTAGACCTCTTATTGAATATGCATCTTCTGTTTGGAATCCCTTCTATACGAACCATATTCACAACATTGAACAAATACAAAGAAAATTTCTAAGACTCATTGCCTATAAATCTGGAATTCATCCTGTTAACACCTACCACCTAAATTACCATGATTTGCATTCCCAGTTTATGTTGGAGCCTCTTCGTTACAGAAGGAATTGCAAGGATCTTTTCATTCTATTCAACATAGTCAATTCTACTCTCGATTGTCCTACTCTTTTGTTGAATATTGGTTTTTCCGCACCAACTAGATCTACTAGAAATAGTGTTACTTTTTCACAACCACACTACTATACTAATTATCGCAATAATTCGTTCATCCCCAGGTCCACAAGATTGGCCAATCGATTGAATCTTGATTTCTTTACATCTTCTTCTGAGTTTCGCCGACTCCAAATTTGTAATTTTTAAAAAATATTTTTAGTTGTTATTGTAAGTGACATGTGCTTTATCTTATGTGTTAATTAATGTATCTATAAGTTTATGGTTTTTTCTATTTATATATATTTTTTTTTTCTTTTTTTTTAAATTCTGTGTATCAATTATTGTACTCTATTGTATTTAATGGGTTCTAGCCCGTCAATAAATAAATAAATAAATAAATAAATAATTTTCATTATATATCAATTCATTATTTGATAAAATTGAAATAGCAACACTAAAAGTTAGAAAATTATTGTATATTTTGGATGGCAATGCATTTTTTAATGCTAAAACACCAGTATATAGAAGAAACAACCCAAATTCAGTAGCTTTGTATCTTTTACATTCTGAAATTGCTCTACATTTACGAGAAAATTCAATAGGTATAAATTTATTCAAACTAAGTAAGTATTGAGACATCTGGATAATATGAGATGCTCTTAGTTTGTAAGGAGGTTTTCCGAAAACCCAGCCATATTTTTTTCCACATAATAACTTTTTTGTAACTCCTAATAAAACACAATGCATATAATCTATAGGAACATGATTAATCATATTAAAATTAGGAATATGTTGAAGTACAGTTTGCCCCGAATGATGCTCTGACTGTTGTTGTTTCCGAAATGACTGATCAGTTCTTAATGTAGCATTGGTTTCCACAAAACATACAGTTCTATCTACTACAGCACCCTCAATAGTACATTTTGTGCAACTATAATATCCAGAATGAGATTTTACTTTTAAAACATATGCCTTTGCTGGTGAATCACAAATAAGCATTTGAATATTTAAAGTACAATTAAATGTATTCCTTATTTTAATGCCATTATTTACTAAATCTCTTGCTTCACTAACAAAGTCTGTCAGCCTCAGAAGGTTTCTCAGGGACATGATAGAGTGCATCAAGAAATACTTTGTTTTTCATACTTGAAATTGATTTAATTTCACACAGTATAGGCCAAAAGGAACTGTTGGTACTCTTCGTAAGAGGCAAACCATCAATATTTACAGCTATATCAAATATGCTGTTGTTTGTTACCTCAACATTATATTTATCAACTTGTGAATTAATGCCACTTGCAATACCAAAGTAGTAGTAGCTGCCTTTTCCAAGAATTTCACAAGTGGTTACTTTAGGAGTACACAGAATAGTCCTAGGATCTTTTGGCAAATTAAGTGTTTTATCATGTTCATTTAAAATAGTCAGCAATGACTTAAACGCAGATAATGTAATATTGTTTTCAACTGACCAAGCTGCTAATTTGGATTCCAATGGAATATCTTTTTGTGAAACTGTTGTTGGATTAGTTGGACGACATGGTTCCTGTTGGGGCAAATACAGACATTCGTGATGCTGGGATAAGGAACATTGCTGTTGGGGCGAGTCTTGCACTACTATCTCTTGCTGAGAACTGTTTGCACTACTAACCACTACACCCCTGGTCAACGGATTACTGTTCACATTAGAATGAATTATTTGAACAATATCATTAAACCTTTTTTCGACTTTTATATTAAACCTGCGGCTCCTTTGTGAAGATGACATTATAACCTTAAAGTAACTATTTAATATTTAACATAAACGTGCAATATTAAAATCCCTTGATAAGTTAAAATAATAATATAGGTACTTACCGCCTTTTCAGTACTCTCACCACAAACACAACACATAGATTAATCAAAACCACGAACTTAGAATCCACACACACCTTTTACGGAAACTTGTGTAGTGTTTGATGTGAGAGAAAATAGATTTGATGCAATTGTATTGAAGACTGGTACTCTTGTGAGGATATATCAAAACGTAAGTTTACAGCTTTTCCTTAGTTCTTTCTTTCTGCAATTTATGTAATTTTCAGATTTGTCCAAAAGGAACACATTGGACATACAAATCGAATAAATTGTTGATAACTTTTCCAAAATTCAAGAACCAAGACAAAGTCACTTTTACCGTCGAGCTGTTTTCTTTGGTATCTGTGACATTGAATAGAAAATATTCATATCATTTATCATTTAAAAGGAAAACTTTTTTAAACCAACTACCAATAAAATACACGAAAAAACATTAATAATGGAATCTACTATAATGATCCACCCCAGTCCACCCTGCTAAAAATGACGTTTACTCTGACTTTATTCACAGTTTCACCACTGGCGGATAGCGACACCGATTCTACTTTGGCTCTGAGCTTTCCGCATGCGCAAATTCGTGTCAAACATAACATAACCTAATGACGTCATCAATTTGATGGCGTAAATGAGAAGCGGATATTTCCCACTTTGCATTCCACGATTGGTCGTCTCAAGGTTACATGAATTTGAAGCTTGTGTTATATTGGTTAAAACTTAAAACAGATATTTGATTTTAATTTATCGAGAAGGGCAAGGAAAATCATATATAAGCCATTTTTTCAACACTGTATAGCTTCTTCAATGATTTTCCTTGCCCTTCTCGATAACTTAATCAAAGATCTGTTAACACAAGCGTCAAATTTGCGCATGCGGAAAGCTCAGAGCCAAAGTAGAATCGGTGTCGCTATCCGCCAGTCAGATCACCTACCTATTCACAAAGCTATTGCTGTGTTCTTTTTACAATTTTTACATGATTCTGTTCAGCTCTGTTGAGATAATTTTCAACCCGAGCGGGTGTCCCAGGAAATCCTAAAAAGAATGCGCAAAAATAGAAGAGAAGGAAAGAGCATCAAAAATTTTAGGTTAGCTGTTTATAAGTATTATTCTATGTTGGTTAGCTTATTGTTTATTATTTAGTATATATATGTAGCAAAATTAAACAAACTAAATAAGTTATTTAGCTTTAATTAACTTCAATCCGACTTAATATAAAATACACATGACACGACTTGTCAGTCAATGTAAAGAATAATCATAGACATTAATTGAATTTACTGTTTGGACCCTTACTTTGTGGAATCTACTCATATTAATGTTATAAATGAAACTAACTGTTTCTAATTAATTCCACTATTTAATTGAAAGATTTATGAAAATTATTAAAGGATATTGATAATTATTTCGATATTGACATATCATCGTCAGAATGACAGAAGTTACATTTTATGTGATACCTACTTGATGTTTAATATTTTGGCTAGACCAAATAGTAAGTGACCTATCTTGTGATTGACTTAATATATATGAATAGAAAAAAGAAGAAGATATGATTTTACAAATATTAAAGCTTAGGTATTATTAGCCATGGTTAAATAAGTACAGGTTAGTCCAGTAGCAGTTCGCGCATAAGCTTTTATTAAAAATATAGTGCCCAATGAGAAGTGGGGTTTAAAGGCAACCATCTTGTCGCGCAAAGCCAATTACAATCGAGGCGCTAGGCGCTAGTTTTTAAAACTACAATTTATATTTATGTATATTTATATTCAAGTAATAATTCATGCAAAAATTTACTTTTATTAGTATTAAAAATTATCATAATTTAAAGTTTACAAAAATGTATTTTATTACCTATACATTACAAATAGAAGTATTTTTTAACAAATTGGAATTTAAAAAAAGTATAAAAGTATAAAAAGGTTTTTTAGGATAGGATCAATGAAAATTGAAAATAATTGTAAATTATTGATAAAATTTTTTATTTTAAAATTAAAAAACTTTTTAATGTGGTATAAAATAACATATTTTTTAAAAATATAATGTTACAATATTTAAAAAAATAAGTCAACATGCTACATACTAGTAATTTTTTTTCTCAGTTTTAATAATGTACATTAATATATCTAAATCTTAAGAATTTACATTAAATATATAACATTTTAACAAACAGTACATGCTTTAAAATAAAATTTAATATGTTTTAAAAACTAGTTAAACATGTGTAAAATATTTTTAATCATATTGTGGGTAAATAGGTAACGGTAGAAATTTATTAACTTTTGCTAATAAATGTTTTTGTTCGTTCGTGTAAAAATATTTTGCTCTTTTTGTTGTGCCTAACCTGTTATCATTTCTATTTCTGCAACACTTTATACTGCACTTACCCATAATAATTTTTATTTCACTTTTTTTTCTTTCTTTAGAAATTTATACTTTATTTAAAAAATATTACAACCGGCTGTTTGTTTACATACACATACACGACACACACATAAATGTATAGCAAAATGGCCGCCTTTAGCCCCCTGCGCAACAGATTTTTATTTTGGTTCCAAGGTCAAGCGCTACTGGGCTAACCTGTACTTATTTAACCATGTTATTAGCCCTATGGGGATATCTTGGATATCTTTTTCCCATTTAAGATCAGTATAACTGTGCAATGATATAGAAAACCAAGGAAAACTATATCTGCTGATCTTTACAATAGTTACTTAAGAAGACAATTTATTAGTGGAGAGCTCCCTAGATTTATCTGTTCATTGACAACTTCATATTGTGGGTCTCTTAAGTGTCTTCTTATTTCTAGTTCTTCAAGGAAATCTAGTTCTTGTTTCTTATCACAAATATGCAGTACTTCTAGTTCTGTGTTAGGTGTTAATGAATGTTTTGTGTCAAGAAGGTGTTTTGCGTAATGTGATTTATCTGGCTGTTTTAATCTGTATGCTCGTGAGTGTTCATTGTATCTAATTTCAAAATTTCGAATTGTTTGACCAATATAGACAGCATTACATTCTGGACATTTAAGTTCATATATTCCAGACTTTTTTAATGGGGATAGTTTTGTTTTTACATTTAACAATTTTTTACTTACATTGTTTTCTGTTTTAAAAGAAATTGCTGTATTTGTTGAACAAGATATTATCTTTGAAATATTATTAGAAATATTACCAGCATATGTGATGGTTTTGTAATTTTGTATTTCCCTAGGTTTTTCAGGAAATATTAATTGTAATGCCACTTTTTCCTCTTTTTTATTAATTAATTTATTTATTATATGTAATGGATAACCGTTGGATGTGGCTATTTGCTTGATTATATTAATTTCTCTATCAAAATTATATTTGTTCATAGGAACTGAAAATGCTCTATGTATCATTGAATTATATGCTGCTAATTTATGTGACATGGGATGATTGGAACTATATGGTATAGTCACATCAGTATGTGATGGTTTTCTGTAAATTGAAAAATCAAGTATATTATTGACTCTTTGAATTTTAATATCAAGAAAATTGATTGAGTTATTTTCTTCAACTTCTAATGTAAATTTAATTTTGGGATGTGAATTATTAATATGATTGAACAATATATCTAATTGTCGTTCACTACCTACAAAACAAGCTAATATGTCATCTACATACCTATACCAAAATAATATATTTTTTGAAATGTTACATTCAAAGATTTTCCTTTCTAAACTGTCCATAAAAATGTTTGCTAAAATTGGTGATATAGGGCTTCCCATTGGTAAACCTTCATTTTGAATATATACCTTATTATCAAAAGTAAAATAATTCTGATTAATACATACATCAAACAAATTAAGTATATCTGATATTATTCCTGGATTGATATTTTTATCCTCTAGTAATTTTTTAACAAGTGTTATGCATTCTTTAGGAGGAATTTTAGAGAACATATTGGTAACATCAAATGAAATAAGTTTAGAGTTATCTTGTAATTTGTATGTTTTTAATTTTTTGATAAGTTCTATTGAATTTTCAATTGAGTATTTAGATATACCTCCATAGCTATTAAGTATATTGTTTAGTTTTTTAGCTAACTTATTATTAGGAGTATTAACGTAAGAAACTACAGGTCTAATTGGTTTCGATACTTTATGTAATTTAACAGTTCCATATAATTGTGGAGACTGAGGATTTTTATCCAGGATATCCCCATAGGGCTAATAATACCTAAGCTTTAATATTTGTAAAATCATATCTTCTTCTTTTTTCTATTCATATATATTAAGTCAATCACAAGATAGGTCACTTACTATTTGGTCTAGCCAAAATATTAAACATCAAGTAGGTATCACATAAAATGTAACTTCTGTCATTCTGATGATGATATGTCAATATCGAAATAATTATCAATATCCTTTAATAATTTTCATAAATCTTTCAATTAAATAGTGGAATTAATTAGAAACAGTTAGTTTCATTTATAACATTAATAGACATTAATAGTAGGTGACAAGGAGGTTTATACATCATATATAATAAAAATATTAAAAAATATGCAAGTAGAAGATAATTTGGAGGATATCGTTATGGTAAATATATAATTTTGAATTTACACAATGTCAATAGTAAAATTATGTCTTTAGGACTTGCTCCATAATGATGATTCTTTTGAAGAGGACTTCGAAAAAATGGTAGAAATGATGAGCGACTCCAGTAATTCTTTCGATGAAAGTAACGAAGATGATAGTGATTTTCCAGAAGAGTTTGGGCCGCCTATCCATAGGACCGTGATTCGAATGAAAAGATATGTTGAAGATTGCGTGGATAAATTTGATTACCAACAGTTTAGAGAAAATTTTAGGATGTCTAGAACCACTTTCGAATATTTGTTGGATTCATTAAATTTGCAGGAAAAACTACCAGCACATTTATATGGAAGGGAAAAAATAACACCAAAACATGCTTTACTTTTAACAATTTGGTATCTCGCAAACATGGAGACGTTTAGACAGATTTCAGATCGGTTTAATGTTACCAGAAGTGCTGCACATACATGTATAAATAGGGTGGTTTCAGCTTTAGTTGACATTAGTGGAGATTATATTAAATGGCCCTCAAAGAGAAGAATCTACAGATATAGTAGAAAACTTTAAAAGTAAACAAAATGTAAACCATGTTATTGGTGCTATTGATGGGTGCCATATTAACATTAAAAAACCAAAACGGGAAATTCAACTTGCATATTGCAATCGGAAAGGTAACCATAGTATAGTTCTTCAAGCAGTTTGTGACCACAATAAGCGGTTTATTGACATTTTTTGTGGAGAACCTGGTTCAGTGCATGATGCTAGAGTGTTGAAAAAATCTAACATATTTAAAGTGTGTAGTGTAAAAAAATTAAATAATTTAGTTATTCTTGGAGATACTGCTTATCCAAACCTTGAATGGTTGGTACCACCTTTCAAAAATAATGTCAATGATTTGCAAAGAAATTTTAATTATAGACATTCCGCAACCAGTGTAATTATTGAAAACTCCTTTGGTTTATTAAAGGGGAGATTTAGAAGATTGAAATATTTTTTCGAAAACAAAAATACCATTTATAGTTAAAAGCGTAATTGCTGCTTGTGTTATACATAACATATGTATCAATTTGAATGATCTAGATATTGATTATGAAGTGGAAGATGAAAATGATAATCTTATTGAAGATGAAAATTTAGAATTTGAAGTTGGTAGAGACAGAAGATTAGAGATATTTAATGAGTTGTATCAACTTAAATTAACAAATATATATTATAATTTAATACATTGTAAATAAATATTTGCTGTAAGTTTAAAATAAAGAGCATAATAAAAAAACATTATTTTATTTTAAATTACCTACATATGAATGTTAATTTTAATCACAAGATAAAAATATCACACTGAAATTAAAAACTAAATAATATTTATAAAAAAATAAAATAGTATTCTAATAATATAATTGAAAAAAATATATCTCCCTTAAAGTTTAAAAATAAATAACATTTTTATATATATGTAATACGAGATGTAATACATATAATGGTAACTTAAATGTGTATAGTACATAGTGCTGATAATACTGAAAAAAAACTGTCAATATCAAATTATAATACAAATATTTTACAAGTTGATTCCATTTTGTATTTCTAAATTTTTTATCGACACCAAGTCCTCTAAAGCTTTTACTTTCCTTTCTTCCAATATTAATTTTCTGTTCATTAATTCTAATATTTTATTATCTTTGCTTTTTTTGTATTCCCTTTTTTCTTCCCATTCCTCCTTTTTGCTTTCAAAATATTGTTTTTTAACTTTGAAGTATTCAATATTAGCATTTTTTCGTTTATTTTTATTTTCACTCGATGGTGTACCAATAATTTCCAGATTTTCATTTCTCGGAGTTGAGGTTGTAGGTGAATTAGTTATTTCTAGTAGAGGATTGTCATTTACAATATTTGTTGGAGTATCATTTTGCTCCTGATTTTTAGGTGCTTCTGATGTTAAGCTTGAAATATTAATGGAATGAGGAGAGGTAATATTAGGCTGATTTCCCAATATTTCGTCCATCATTTTAAAATACTCAAATCGAATTAGGCCTCTTCCAGTTTTAGTAACATTATCCTTACAAATCTTGTATGTTCTCAACAAGTTCCTCCATTTTCGAGAGCAAACATCAGAGTTAAACTAGAATTAGATTAAATTAAAAAATATTTCGTTTAGTAATAAAATTGGATTAATAATTTACCTTAAAGTTTTGACTACTAAGAATATTGGCCACATTTTGCCAAACTTTTTTTCTCTTACGGAGATCATTTAATTCATCCCTCAGTGAATCTACTGTATTAATAAACGCAGTTATGCTTTCAAAGTTCCAAAAGGTCTTATCATTACTATTATTTAATGAAGACTCTTCAGCATTGTCCTGGGCATGGTTGTCTAATATCTCGTCATTTTGGTTGGGTGGATAATGCTCTTTACAATGTTCCAACAGTTTTTTGAAAAAATCAATGTCTAAAATAATTATATTATGTAATACTTAAGTAAAATAAAAAAATTATGTTCACTACCTTACCCGTTTCTGCTCTTTTTTGATCTTCTGAACTAAGGCCAATATCATAGGATAAGTTTGTTTCATTATCCTTTATCCTGATTGTAATGAAATTATTAGTGTTGCCATATAAGTCCTCACATATTTTGAAACCACTTCAAAATAAATTAAAATTTGTATTGTTTTCGTTATGGTTTGAGGAGCAAGTAATCGGAACCGAGCCACCACTAGAGGTAGTGCAGTTAGGGGTAAGGGGGGAAGCGATAGTTCAGCTCTGTTCAAAGCGAGCGCCTAAAAAGAATACGCCAAAGCATTTAAGTGAACAGAGCAACTGATCTGCTCGAGCAAATACCGTAAAAAGAACACATATGTCGCTAGGAAAACCAATAATAGCAACAAATAAAGGCATCACTTCTAAAATACTCGTCACAAATTTTCGGGGCTAATAGTTGAACCTCAAGCCACAGTAATAGCTCTTGCTTTGAAAAAATTAATGATGAATGCAGAGTTGAACGTGAGAACGATTAGTTAGATAATACACAACAATACACAACCCACAGATTACTCACACAACCTCAAAACAAATTCCAAACAAACAGAAACATTTTCAATATGGCGGATAACAGCTTGTTTTACCACTTCCACCACACGAAGTCACGACGCTCCCGCTCCCAGTGACTGACCGCTAGGGATGGCGATTCTTTCCAAAAAAGATCGATTTTTAAATCGATTCGAATCGTAACCTGATGAATCGATTCATAAAAAAATCGAGGTCTAAAAGATCGATTTCTAAAAAATCGATTTTTTTCAAATTTGTATTTACAATGTAAATATAACCATTTTATGAAAAACAAGAAATACATCATAATAAACAATCTCTGGGATCTCTTATCAGTGAAATCAGGGATTTTTTAGTTCAGGGAATTCGATAATAAAAATTATTTTTATTACCATATCAAAGTATCAGATGAAGACATTTATTTTCTAAATGTATTTGTTACATTAAACAGTTAAGAAAACAGATAATATAGCTTATAGTTCCCAAAACCAAACCAGAAAAAATCGTATGTCGATTTTCAAAGGTGAAATATCGATTCACTGAATCGATTCCGTACAACATATCGATTTAAAAAATCGATTTATTTGGTCCGAGGAATCGATTGTTCAATTAATCGATTTCAGACCGCCATCCCTACTGACCGCACAACTATTTCATATTCCAGCCTGTGCGTATTTAACTGTAATTTCTAAGGGGGTATGTTTTGTGCCATGAACTCACTTGACTTGGTAGAGTCTAGTATTTTCTTTGTATAGGTAATTTACGTTTATTTATAGTTATATTTATCAAAGTATGTTCTTTCATAACCCAAAAATAACAGGCTGTACATTCCAAAATCGGAATGCGGTCATGTCTAATGCCCTTCTTAACTTCTCAACTCTTCACAAAACGATTATACAAAAATTTCTAGAAAAAGGTCACTCGCAAATGGAGGTGGATTCAGTACACAGCTGCATAGAAATAAAATTAAGAAATCGCAAAATTTACTTACGGAATGACTATTTAACAGCAACAGAAGATGCACGAAAACACCCCGAGCCGTATAAAGCTATAAAACTGGAGTATGATTTTTTTAGAGATTACTCTAATGTAGCAAACTTGCTATATAGGTCTATAAGGCCTGGAAAAAAGTCGTCAGATCCTACAGTTACAGAAATTGTTGCTATAAATTACTCAGATAATGTTTTACAGATCAAATTAGATTTTGGAAAGAAACGGGAGTCGCTACCTTTCGGAAGTTTTAGTTTAGTTGATGTTGCATGAATCCACAGAGTTCTATTTTGGTGTATTTATCTATGATCCTAGTTCTTCAATTGTTTCTAACGGTTTCTAAGTAGTTGTTGATAATAATTGATAATGGCAAGTAGGCAGGGAATAAACAATTCTGTTATAGAATTAAATCAACAATCAATCACATTTAGATCAAAATAGACTGCCAGCATTTTAATATGCAATCAAATTCACATAAGAATATAAATAATACACAAACTAAATGGACAAGAAGAAATGAAAACTCTACCAAAGAAGACAGTATTTCAAGACAATCTGAATCATCAGATAGCAGAACTTCGTTAGCATCCTTAAAGGATACTTTAATTTCTGATAGTTCGAGTGCATCCACATCAGCTGTGAAATCACCAATTAGGCGATATAGTGAACGGTTTTTAAAAGAGCTCCAGTTTTCCAATGAACCTGTTCATGTGAATAGTGAGAGTAGTATTTTCTTGGGAAAATGTAATCTTACACAATGTGGACAATCTAGTGATTACAAAAATGTAGAAACATCGATATTGCGAAAATATCATAAAAAGGAATCTAAAAAAGATGGACGAAAGAAACAACCTGAAGAAAATGAATTATTTGATGAGTACATAAGTGAAGCACAAGTTAGAGAAGGCTTATGTAACAAAACTTTGATTAAAGGTTTTATTAGGATTAATCAAAAAAATACTCATGAATCATATGTAAATAATGAAGATACAAGTATTGCAGATTATTTCATAATATCCATCACAGAAAGGAATAGAGCATTAGAAGGTGATGAAGTAGTAATACAGATTAAACCAGAAGAAGAGTGGAGTTTAACAAATAAGACTGCAAAAGTAGTCTACATCAGCCAAAAGGTATTTATAAAGAACATATATATATTATTAACGTATACTGTTTCAATCACTATCTCACTTTTATGAATAATTGTGATGTTCTATTTAATTGATTTAAAATTCCTTAGGTTCATACAAGAAAATGTGTTGGTACTTTAAAACCAGGTAACCAAAAAGAAAGTAATTTTGTCGAGTTTGTACCTAGAGATAAACGATTTCCAACTCTAACGATTCCTGAAATCTACTGGCCAGATAATTTTAAAGAAAACCAGGAAGATTTTGAAAATATTTTATTTCTCGGACAGCTACTAGATTGGAAATACCCCAATTGTGCTCAAGGTATTTTACTTGAAAAACTTGGGCAATCTAGTAATGTTATCGTAGAATCAATATCATTATTAAAAGAGAATAACATGGATTATGCTCCATTTAGTGATGAATTGAAAGCATATATACCAGACATTGAAAAAATTTCTCAGAAAGAGTTTGAATATAGAGAGGACCTCAGAAAAAAATGTATATTTACAATAGATCCAGCCACAGCTAGGGATTTAGATGATGCAGTTTCTATTGAAATTTTGCAAAATGGTAAGTTCCTTATTAATTTGTATGCCTAATGGTGAAATAAATGTATTTTTTAGATAATTTTGAAGTAGGTGTTCATATATCTGATGCATCATTTTTTCTTGAAGAAGGTACTGAACTTGATCAAGCCGTTAGCAAAAAAGCCACGTCTATATATTACGTCTATATATTTAGTAAATAACGTTTACCATATGTTACCCACAGAACTTTGTTTGGGTTGTTCGCTGTTACCAGGAGAAGACAAATTATCATTTTCTATATTTTGGGAAATGAACAAAGATGGGGAAATTTTAAATAAACGATTTTCAAGGACCATCATTAATTCATGCGTAAAACTATCATATGAACATGCTCAAATGATAATTGAGAATCCCATGAAAGAATATTCTACCAAAAATTTTCCTAAGATCTATAATGGATTTACACCAGCAGACATATCAAATTATGTATCCGTCTTACACAAATTGGCAAAAAGAATGAGATCCAAACGAAGAGATAACGGTGCTTTAAAAATTAATTCTATAAAATTACGTTTCACTTTGGATCCCAGAACAGGTTGGTAACCAAGATTTATACTCTAACGAATAAATTTAATCATTGTTGTTATTAGGCGAACCCATGGAATTTGAAATAGAAGAACACAAAGAAGCTCATGAATTGATTGAAGAATATATGTTATTGGCTAACATGACCGTAGCACAAAAAATATATGATCATTTTCCAGAGCTTGCAGTTTTAAGATGCCACGAATCACCTAAGGAAAGAATGTTGACAGATCTTCAATATAAACTATCCGAATTAGGCATACATTTAAATGTGAGTTCTTCTGCTGAGATAGCAGAATCTTTGGACAGATGCATAAGTGATGATTTTGCAGGTAAGAGATAAAAAGGAATTTGTTGGCTTCTTTGCAGTGTAGGTATTTTTAAGGTAGACAACACTATTATGATTAGGACGTTGCCTATAAAGTACAGCCTGGTCGTTTTGAAACTACTTATCTATTGCTCTAAGACAATATACCTCGTTTTTAAACTAAGAGGAGCGATTTGAATTTAAGTTGGCATTTCTGCTGCCTAGTGGTTGGTCAGATTGCCGCCCGTTTCACAAAGCACTTTTGATACAACTGACAACGACATTTGTCAGTTTTGTGTTTATTTATTTATATATTAAAATATTCATTAGTTCAATATGTATTACCACTTTTTTGCCTTTTTTGTTTATTGTTTTATTTTTAACAAAGTGTTATATTCCAACCAAGTTAATGGGGTGTTAAACTTGACAAAAATATGTTTTTTCAATGTTAATAGTTAGTCATGAATTATTACAGTTTCCTGTAAACAGTGACCGTTCAACTTAAGAAGCAACAACTACTTCCCGGGCTATATGCCCCGACAGACATTGAATGACACTTCTAAGTCAAACTGGGTCGGTATGATCTACAAGATTTAACCAACTATTCTGGTTTGTAATTAGAAGGGACAACATAACTTGCAGACCGGTTTCGGCGTAATTGCGCCTCATCAGTACAAGGTATATGTTATCGTCCGAGAGTTAGAAGTGTGATTCAATGTCTGTCGGGGCATGTAGCCTGGGAAGTAGTTGTTGCTTCTTAAGTTAATATTTATTTATTCTGCGATATCTATTGGTAACACGCTTTACTAAATACGACAATTTTACAGGAAACTGTATTAATTCATGATTGTTTCAAGCTAATGGGCTTGTTGTCGAATTTTGGTTTGTGGTTGGGAGGTGACATCACAACTTTTACATTTCCGTAACTGGAAGACATGTATTGTTGGTGATGGTAGAGATATAGTCAGTCCGGGATTAACTCTCGGACGTTAACATATTCCTTGTACTAATGAGGCACAAATACGCAGAAACCGGTCTGCAAGTTATGTTGTCCCTTCTAATTACAAACCAGAATGGTTGGTTAAATCTTGTAAATCATACCGACCCCGTTTGACTTAGAAGTGTAATTCAATGTCTGTCGGGGCATATAGCCCGGGAAGTAGTTGTTGCTTCTTAAGTTGAACGGTCACTGTTTTTGAAAATTATTTTTCAAAACTTAGTTGTAAATCGTTGAATAATATTTATTTAGTCTGCGATATATATTATAATAGTTAGTGGTGGACAAAATCATAATGGGGAATCAATTATTTTTAATATTTTTATTCTCACAAGGTTTTTATGTCGATTTGAAAATTCAACTTTTGGATGATTTAAATAGTTCGCCATTTATGCTGTGACCTACATTACCTAAAAGAGAAGTTAGCTACATAAGAATTGACATAGGACCACAATTCTGTCGTCTTCTTTTTTAAAATCGTGATGAAGTATAGGTTAATGCTTATGTTATATTTCTTTTATATTAAATGACTTAGGAGCTGTTTAAATTTACTTCCGATTTATTTTTACGGCTACACACACATGAATAATTACTTACATCAAAATGATCTTCACAGCTGGCGCAATGCTGGTTTAAGGCCTTTGAATTGTTGCATTTGCCGGTGTCCAGTACCTCTCGTTTGGCTGGGATACACCAGCTTTATTTGGATAAAGCACACTTTTAACTGTCTTTACGCAATTTATATATATATATATTTTTTTTTACAAAGAACAAAGGAAAAATTAACGATATTTGGTTTTACACTGGTTTACAAAAATAGATGTTATTCCGTCTGAATCTCAACCATAGATAATACAATATAATATAGTAAACAAAATCTATAGTCCATGTTTGTTTTTTCTTGACAATTATTGTACTATCGCTTGAGTACGATATGAAACAAGGTTCCGTTGATAAACGTTTGTTACTGTTAATATTGTTGAATGAATAGAAAGTCAAACCACGTGTCTTAACTTTTATTCCGCTGCCATGCATGTGTTGTCTGACAATCCATGGTGTAAATACAGTAGAAGGTGTGTTGACTTCCAAAACGACACCACATTGAAAAATAAGACATATAGTAAAATTAATACCTATTTAGAGGTACCAGCCGTTTTAGTAACTTAACGTATGCGGCTTCTTGAACCATCTGAACCCGCATGAAAAAAATTAGGTTATGACCTTTGTCATGTCAAATGCTTGACATATTTCTTATTGCATTGGCGTAGTGACTTGAAATTTCATATTATCAGTGGCGGTTTGTAATAATACAAATTAATTTTATGAAATTCATAAAATTCTAAAGATGTTGACATAATAAAAGAATATAAAAGAAGCGCACTAATTTTAAAAACATTGTTTTATTAACTAGATACATAGTTTTCTTAAAAAAATTGGCAATTCAGAGTTCGATTAAGTACAAATTCTAGATTTAAAAAAAAGACAACGTGATCTTCAAGGCAAAGTTTAATTAGTTTCTAAATCAGAATAACTTTCGGAAAGTGATAGTTCATCATCGGATTCATTGGATACAGAAATCACCATAGGTTCGATGTTTAGTAGGTCCAGTTTGTTTTCTACTTCCCATGCTTCAAAAATAATTTTCTCTGTATGATTTATGTAATTCTGCCAGTGTTGCTCCGGTACATTTTTTACAACGTCATTCCATACTTTTAAGACTTCTGTAGGTGACCTTGCAGTTTTTATTTTCGTAATAGCTTGGTCATAATGCCTTTTAGTTTCTGACCATACCATTTCGATGGCATTAAAATGGCAATGATAGGGTGGTAGCCTGAGAACACAATCACCATGCTCGGCAGCGTATTTGTCTAAATGATAATTTTTTTCTGGCAAAACTTGCTTTTCAATTATATTCCAAACAGCATCCTTTAAAATGTGATCTGGAAAAGGAATATTCTTTTTTTTGAGCCATTCTAACATGCGTGTTTTACTCCAACTTTTTCTTGGGATTTCTTCATCCAGGCGACTGTGATACGTTGCGTTATCCATTATAATTAACGATGGTTCTTCCAAGTTTACAATTAGTTGCTGTTTAAACCAATTTTCAAAATTTTCGGTGTTCATGTTATCATGGTAATCGCCTGTTTTTTTATTGCATTTAAAAATAAGCAATGCATTTGCCACAAAACCTTTTTTATTACCGGCATGAACAATTACATATCGTGTCCCACTTCCAGTTATTTTTAAATCACTGTGTTTAGTACCATCTTGCCACATTCTTCTGTCCCCGCTTTTACTAAAAACCCATGTCTCATCCAGAAAAACAGGTGTAAAGAGCTTTTCGCTTTTAGCAGCATGGTATTTGTTCAAAAATAATATTCTTTTTAATCTGACTGCAGGCATTTCCAATAAATGTTTTCTTCCATCCTGTTTTTTGAAATGAAAACCCATTTTTTTTAATTCCCAAATATAACGAACCTTTGGAAATCTTAGTTTCTGGAGACTCTTCGATAAATTGCCGTAAAATAGTTTCTACTGTGATTTTATCCTTTCGCGCATACATTTTATAAATTACTTCCCTCAAACAATGCAGGGTATTTTTTGTAATTCGGGTTTTGCTCCGGGAAACGCTTGCAGACATATTTCTTCTAAATTCGAAATCTGTAGCTCTGTTTGGTTTTTCAAGATTATATAATGTGCTTTCTGGAACTTTTAGTGCTTCGGGCGCTTTTCGAATTGCCTTAAATCGAGATCCTAAATCGTTTTGAAAATAGTTTACTACATTAAGCATAAGTTTTTTGGATTCATCAGAATATCGCATTTTTATATCTTATTTTGCGTTATGACATTAACATCAAATCAAAATTTGACGTAACTTCAAAAACGTGACATCTAATAAATTAGTTACGACGTTCATTTTTGTTGGTAATTTTTTGTTTCAACCGATTTATTAACAATAAATAAGGATGGTCTTATTCTAAATGGGTATAAAATTTACTATACAAAAAATAATGCGCTTAATATTAGGAAAGAAGAAATTCATTTTTTTACCGCAGAAAATTGAGTATATCAAGTTTTTCAGTTACTTAATGATATAAATGATTTATTCAATTACAAATTTTAATCACACTTTTGTGCAAATGTAAAATTTACGATGCGAATGACTATGATTCACTTTTTAATAACAAGATAAAGAGTAATTGAAACAGCGAGTGTAAATAACAAAACAACGAGCAAAACAAGATAATATGCTTTCGATTGGCAGCTGTCCTTGCAGCAATACGAATAGTTGGATTTAATTTAAAATTAAATGTTTTTATTTCAATACTTCCAATAAACCAAACAGCAATTCGTTTACAAACCATTTTGCAAGTTGATTTCTGTATCTGAATAACAAGCGTCAACCCATTTTTGTCGGGTAGCTTCATCTTTTGAGAATTGAAAATATTTCACATTTTGATTTTTTGTGGCTCCATTCCAGTTGTGGCAAGCGGCCACAGAACATCCAGGCATAATTGTTAATAATATTTAACCAAGCTACGTTGGGCTTATAACACCCGTTAAAAAATAACTGATTTTGAAACGAAAACTTTATGTAACAATAAAAACACTTTCACTTAATGTTCTCACTAAATTCAATGTTCACGGTTCACAATTTATTAGAAAAATTAACTATTCCGAGTAGGATTTGGTTACCTATGTAGGTTATGATATCCGTAAGTGTGTACCATCGGCAGTTAAGCGCTAGATCAGGCGTGGAAAGCGTGAGAATTTTTAGTTTTTCATGTAAAATGTGCACTACCTTCATTTTATGCATTTTAACTATTCCTTGCTCCTCCCTGTTTGTTTTTTCGATGAATACATATACCTTATCAGAGTCGAGATGGGCTTTCTGAATATTGAATCGTTTGTTTGGACGCTCCTTTTCCATGTTTTTGTCATTTCCAGAATTATCCGAGTCGTTAGGTTTATTTCCATCCAATTCCATATCACTTAAAATCCCTCCGCCGGGGGGATCGTTTTTACCCATTTCAATTAGATAGTTTGGATTTTCACTCTATTTGTAGTCAATTAATACGTATTGTTTTTGCACTAACTGGTTAGTTTACAACAAATAGCTATCGATACGCACTTGCTGAAAGGCCGATTCGAACTGGAGTGCTCGAATTCAATTGTTATAATTTCTTACTAGTTCTATTCCGAAATGCAGAGTTAGTGTATAAAGCGTGTTTTTTATTTTTTTTAAACTATAATTTATTCCATATCAAAGCTTCTGTTTACTTTTACTTTATACTATACCTAAGCCTCAAATGTAAATAAAGAATAATTTAAACATACAATTGCATCAACTACGTACTTATTTATCCTCAAATCATTAACAAATTTTACATAAACTACTTGGGTATTATATCCATACATCTTTTCCCATTGACTGTGGCCAATGATGATTCGATATTTAGACATGCAATGATTCCTCATTGGCCACGACAACTGCGAGCAGTATAATACATATTTCACATAATTGTCAAATAGTTCAAAAAGTCTGAACACGACCCTTTCGGAACACACTCCCAATCTAGTTACTTTTAGTGGTGTATTTGAGGTTTCCTAAAATGCTCCTAGTTCAAAAACAAGGTATAGTAGAGAATTTGCCTTCAACTATAAGAATATTACAGTTTATACATGTTTGTTTTTTAGGACAATGTCGAGATGTGGCATTAAATCATTTGACATTAAAAACAATGACGAGAGCACGGTATTTTTGTGCTGGTAAAAAGTCAAGTGAAACAGATTTTAAACATTACGCCTTAAATATACCGATCTATACTCATTTTACTTCTCCAATTAGGAGATATGCAGATATAATGGTACATCAATTACTATCAGCAAGTCTGAGTTAGTATTAAATAATAACTATATCTATTTATATAAATTTAAAACTTTTTAATTTACAATCTTCATTAGAATGTATAATTTTTAGATTACCGAGATTCACCTAAATGGTATATCGATTATGTTCAAGCTATTGCAAATAACTGCAACATTAAAAAATATCAAGCCAAAAAAGCTGGAGATGCTAGTATTGATTTATATCTGGCCCATTATATAGAGCAACACACACCTTTTACGGAAACTTGTGTAGTGTTTGATGTGAGAGAAAATAGATTTGATGCAATTGTATTGAAGACTGGTACTCTTGTGAGGATATATCAAAACGTAAGTTTACAGCTTTTCCTTAGTTCTTTCTTTCTGCAATTTATGTAATTTTCAGACTTGTCCAAAAGGAACACATTGGACATACAAATCGAATAAATTGTTGATAACTTTTCCAAAATTCAAGAACCAAGACAAAGTCACTTTTACCGTCGAGCTGTTTTCTTTGGTATCTGTGACATTGAATAGAAAAGATTCCTATCATTTAAAAGGTCGTTTAGTCAAGCAGCAAACAGTGCCCGTAAGAGAAAAGAAGGAAAACCTTCCAAGGAACTGACATTAAAATGTTTATAAAACATTCACAATTTGATTAATTAATTTTTTTAAGAGGGCCCTCCGCGCAGGTGTATAAACCTTAAAACTTACACAAAACTTGTTACTTATCTAGTAATTTTTTGGTTCAAAATATTTACGATAGATGTCGCTAGTAGTACCGAATCGGCTTTTATTTATGCAACTTATTTTCTCTCTCTCTTTTTGTCTTTCCACTCTTGGCCGTATAGGTATAAAGTATTTATCTAAGCTCTTCACGATTCAAACAAACTTCTCTCCGGATCAGCTGTTTCGATGTTTTGGTTTCAAACAAACACAATTTCTGCCAGCAAATATTTTTATTTTCAATCGCAATAGGTAAATTATGATTTCATTTATTTGCTATTTTTACTCAACAGCTAGTATGTTTATTTTACCTATAGGTATTCTCTTTTATTCTTTAATTTTTTTCTGTACTTTTATAGGTTAATTTTGAAATTAAAATAATATTCCAATCATTATCGTCGTTTCTCTATATTTTCATGTTTTATACATCGAGATTTATAATTTCCATTTATTGAGAAGTAGGTAAGTACCTATAAGGTACCTAATGATAAAATACAAAGCAAACCAAGCCGACCTAACAAAAATCCATTGGAATTATCTGAATGAAAAAATATATACAACATAACTTACATCCCATTATTAATTATTACGGACCATTTTTCATTTTTTTAAAATAATTTATTGAATACGAAATAAACTAGGTATAATATATACATTAGATATCAAAATTTAAATTAGATGTATTTTTGCTCAAGAGTCTCAAGTGGTAGGTATAGGTACATTTATTTTGAACAATTTCAAAAATTATAAAGAAAAGATGTTTAGAATTAAAAATAACTTCCAAATATTTAACACATTGTTTTACCTACATCAAAAATTTTTTTATTTCACAGAAAATGTCGAAAAAATTATTTTTTTGATCTAAATAAACAATATTGAATACCTATTTGAAAGTTATTTTTAATTCTAAACATCTTTTCGTTTTTAAAAGATTACTTATTTTAAAATATGTTTATACAAAAAGGAACTGAATTTGACCGAGCTTTTCGCTAAAACATTTTAGAAACTTCAGTTTTTTTACCCATTCTACGGACCTACCCTCATTCCAAAAATAATTGAAGCCACATAACTAGTAGGTACCTACTGATATACTGATAAGATAAGAAAACAGATTGAAGGGAAACATAAATAAAGCTCAGATATTTCAACTCTACCAAGTCGAAGAAGCGCTATTGCCATTTCTAGAGTAGGTAGACGAAATTAATTTTTTAGTCTTCCTTTGTTTTACAATATTTTTCAAATCAACAACTAACACTATTACTAAGTCATCCTTTAATAATAATTATTTGGGTTCTTATTTTCTTTCATTGTTGTAAATGCTTATATAATCAATTAATTTGCATGGTAATTTCGACTAGGTATATTGACAAGACAAAGTTACCTACAAAACATTTATGCTTCGAAATTTTTTAAAATGTAATGTTACCTACCTCATTCATTAATTTTATTCAACAATTATTATTACCTATGGCAAGCTAAAAACTAGATAACCATCCTCATCTCTTTTTATCGTCATAATGGAGAGGATTATTAAATTGTAAGGATTTCTAGGGATAATTTTTACATTTGGCATCGAAGCTTTAGAATCCAAAAGAGCCAAGTAAAATCGTAAAATACAGAATGCTGCATTCACAACCGATGTTGCCATGTTATACGAAAATCCTCAAACAAGGAGAAAATTTTTGTATTAGTATATTAGTCATAAGGCAAATTGTGATTAATTTTTGGGTTTCCAAAATAGAAATATATCAGGTAAGTATGTGCTTATTTTGTTATTGTTTCATTTCAGATAATTGTAGGTTTTTCATTATTATTTTCTCGTTACAATAACTAGGTTAGTAAATTCAACATTATTTTTATAGTTGTGGCAACCATGTAAATTCCAAACATTTACGTTTATTGTGTAAAAAACGAACAAATTCGACTGGGTAGGGGGTAGCGTGTGTTTTTAGATCCAGGGGCAATCGGCGGGCAATTGAATATAACCAAAGAATACACCAAAATAACTAATAGTCACAACACAACGGGGTTGTGTTGTGCTAATAGTAGGAGATGTTACTTTGTTGTGTATGTCTGCGATAATATAGATCTATATATACAGGAAATTGAGATAGATAGAAAAATATGGGCCGAAAAGCGTCTGAAACTGAATCAATTGTATACAGAATGTATAGCTCCTGAAATAATCAGAAATCAAATAGGAAAAGGACAGAAATGCATTGACCCCCCTTATATCAAGCAAGCAATATCAGAATATGAGAAAGAGAAGTCTGGCAAGACAGAATCCAGAAAATTAGGGCAAAGGTATGGATGCCGATACTAATGCGTAAGTAAAAACACTAACAAGACTTGTTTACAAAAATCTAATTTCTTTTCATTTTCAGAACTGACAAGTGACACAGGTCCAAATCATTTTCATATAGCAGTGTTCGTTATAACTATTCAGTAAGTAAAAAAAATGTCAAAACCTATTTAGAAGAAACATCTAATCTTTATATTTCATTTACAGTTCTGATTATATAATTAAAATGAAGCCTGATGTAACTGCCCGCACAGGTCCAAATAATATTCCATATACCTAGCAGTGTTCGCTATAACTATTCAGTAAGTAAAAAAATGTCAACACCTATTTAGAAGAAACATCTAATCTTTATATTTCATTTACAGTTCTGATTATGTAATAAAAACGAAGCCTGATGTAACTGGCCAGCACAGGTCCAAATAATATTCCATATGGCAGTGTTCGCTATAACTATTCAGTAAGTAAAAAAATGTCAACACCTATTTAGAAGAAATATCTAATCTTTATATTTCATTTACAGGTCTGATTATATAATTAAAATGAAGCCTGATGTAACTGCCCGCACAGGTCCAAATAATATTCCATATACCTAGCAGTGTTCGCTATAACTATTCAGTAAGTAAAAAAATGTCAACACCTATTTAGAAGAAACATCTAATCTTTATATTTCATTTACAGTTCTGATTATGTAATAAAAACGAAGCCTGATGTAACTGGCCAGCACAGGTCCAAATAATATTCCATATGGCAGTGTTCGCTATAACTATTCAGTAAGTAAAAAAATGTCAACACCTATTTAGAAGAAACATCTAATCTTTATATTTCATTTACAGTTCTGATTATGTAATTAAAACGAAGCCTGATGTAACTGCCCGCACAGGTCCAAATAATATTCCATATACCTAGCAGTGTTCGCTATAACCATTCAGTAAGTAACACCTATTTAGAAGAAACATCTAATTTTTTTATTTCATTTAAAGTTCTGGTAAAATGGACTGTTTAAAACTTTTGCAGAAATGAGTTTGAAATAATTTTGTTAGTAAAAATATTTATTTAGAGTATTTAGAATTAAATTGTTTTTTTTCAGTCTTTCACTCTGCTATATGGATCAAGACTTCAGTATGTCGATGGGTGTCACCACCCCTTTGTGAGTGTAGAATCGTAAAAAATGGATAATTTTATAAACTTTTTATTTTCTTTTTGTTCTGAGGAGAAATGGTAGAGAAAAATGGAAGATGAACTTCAGTTGCTATGTACTAATAAATATTAAGACAAATACATTAAACATAATGTAATAATAATTTTATTTATTTTTATAGAATATTTTTGATTTGTTTCTTTTCAATAAAAACATACATACACCTATTTTTGCTGTGATTTTTTTTTGAATAATTAATAAGGATCATTGAAAAAGCAGACATGTCTGTTTATTGATATAATAAACATTTTTATAGTTTACCTAATTAATTAGCATTTCTTTCTGTATTATAATTAATATAAAAACTGCATACTTACTCTGTACTTCAAATTTGTAATACTACAATTAAACAAAAAGATTGCCTAAATAATTTGTTTTTGTTTTCAATAAAAGAAGACATTTTTGGTATAATTTACTTGAATAATTAAGATTAAGAAGAGTCAATGGAAAAACAGGCATGTTCGTTCATTACATTGGAGGAAAGCTGCAAAAAGTATTTATAATAACATTTCGATACATCACCGGGAAAAATTGAAGATCAAAAATATATAACATTTTTATTCCTGTGTTTCGAAAATAAAAGATTACAACAGAATAGAATACGAAATGTCTATTTTGGTCAATTAGTAGAAGTCATTTATTACTAATATTAGCAATGTAGTTTTTCTCACTAACTCGGGTGGCCGATGTATGTATGCTGATGAAGTCTATGGTTGTGTACAGGTCCCCGGAGGAACCAAAAGGCCCCGATATGGGGATCAATAAATATAGGGCACTTTTTTGTGGGATCACTAGCAGTACTTAGCTAAAAATATTTGTGGTTTATTTCACACCTATAGGCACTAAACACGTTACTTGTGATGGAGCACATGTGGAGTAAATATAAAGAGCATTTACGAAGCACAAATTTACTTTTTTAAGCATGAAGATTATTTTATTATAACCACTTACAAATACTGACAAGCTATGCTATAAACAATAATAAATAATTTGAAATATTTTTATGGACACAAAACCGTCATAATCTGTCATTGAAGTTCCATACAGCGCCATCCATCAAGACGGTAGAACGTCTGAACTAATGTTCGTTTCCAAAATTTTGTATGCAACAAATCTCAAAAAATACAATGATTTGAGATTTCATATTTTCAGAATGGAATTCTCCAGGCTTTCTTTTGGGGATCAGATCTTGGCGTTCAAATTGGTGACCACAAATTGTCAAAACTGTCAAAAACATACCATCACATAATGGCTAATATCTTTTTTATAACAATATAAAACTTAACCAAAATACCTGATCCCCAAGACAAAGGTCCAAGTTATATTGTGTTAAAATTTCAACACTTAATTTTATTGCGTTCTTTAGATTTGTTGTTTACAAAATGACCTAGATTTTGTTGCAAGTCAGGGGTGCCAACTGTTTTGAGCTGTCTAATTTGGGAGCGCGCTCTTAAATATCATTTATCTGGTTATTATTTTAACAAAATGACAATTACCTTGTCAGCTGTCAATAGTAGTTACATACGACCTCTGTGATTTCGGGGTCGGAATATTAAAACAAGATCATTTATTAGAGAAAATTTATTATAAAAACAATAATCCCATAAATTGTATTTATAAAATAAATTATGTTATACTTTTGTCTATAAATTTTTTATATTTATTGATTAAATCCAGGTTTGAACCAACAAAGACTAACAATAAAAGAGGGCTCTGATTACTACTGCGCATGTCTCAAAATAACGAAGATTTACCAATTATTAGAAGTGAACAACTTTTAGCTTGCCTTAAATTTCTCACGTATCCGTATCCGTAACGAACTACGCATGAGTAGACCCGTTACGTCTCAGCCGATACGATGCGTTGAACGTATTGTTACGTCCCCTACTCCGTATACGTAAACGTATCCGTATCCCGACCAAAATCAGTATTCTGTGCTATTAGTGCTATTTTACATGTCTTCTTCTTCTTTGATATTGGTTTGGTTTAATTATAACCCAACATATTTTGGTAATGCAAAATATGCATCAAAAATAGGTCGTCCAAATCATCATCGTCCTCGTCTAGCAGCAGTGGATTATTTAATATCGTTCCCATATTACGTTTTTACAAAAATATAAACAGACAAACTAAAAAAGTTTTGAGGTTATACAATTAAAAACAGAACGAAACGATACGTTTTCTGCTAAAAAGGTTTTATTGACAATTTCTTTACGCCAACGTAACTCCAATACGGATACGGATACGTGTAAAAACTTATGACAAGCTAAAAGTGTCTATTATGTTCATTTTGATATGTCTACTTTTTTACCGACCATAACTTTATGGAAGCGAGGTTGAATGGAGACAAGAAGTCAAATTTCGCAGATTTGTACATACAATCACAACAAACCTTGCCATGAAAAGTCATACAAATATAAATTTATTCATTGTTGTGATATAGCCTCCATGGTTGTGATCTTAGATTAGTGATCCTTAGATGTAATGCTTCCTTTATCCTTTCTTCCTCTATATAAAAGAGAAGAGATTGTAAGGTTAAGTTTAAGTTGTGAAGAAATGGTGGTATAAGGGGCTAGAATGAAACATGTATTTATAATAATGTTATAAATGAAACTAACTGCTTCTAATTAATTCCACTATTTAATGAAAAAATTATGAAAGGATATTGATAATTATTTCGATATTGACATATCATCGTCAGAATGACAGAAGTTGCATTTTATGTGATACCTATTGATGTTTAATATTTTGGCTAGACCAAATATATAGTAAGTGACCTATCTTGTGATTGACTTAAAATATATGAATAGAAAAAAGGAAGAAGATATAATTTTACAAATATTAAAGCTTAGGTATTATTAGCCCTATGGGGATATCCTGGATATCTTTTTCCCATTTAAGATCAGTATAACGGTGCAATGATATAGGAAACCAAGGAAAACTATATCTGCTGATCTTTACAATTGTTACTTAGTTACTTAAGAAGACAATTTAATAGTGGAGAGCTCCCTAGATTTATCTGTTCATTGACAACTTCATATTGTGGGTCTCTTAAGTGTCTTCTTATTTCTTCAAGGAAATCTAGTTCTTGTTTCTTATCACAAATATGCAGTACTTCTAGTTCTGTTGTTAGATGTTAATGAATGTTTTGTATCAAGAAGATGTTTTGCGTAATGTGATTTATCTGGCTGTTTTAATCTGTATGCTCGCGAGTGTTCATTGTATCTAATTTCGAAATTTCGAATTGTTTGACCAATATAGACAGCATTACATTCTGGACATTTAAGTTCATATATTCCAGACATTATTAATGGGGGTATTTTTGTTTTTACATTTAAGAATTTTTTACTCACATTGTTTTCTGTTTTAAAAGAAATTGTTGTATTTGTTGCTAAAGATATTATCTTTGAAATATTATTAGAAATATTACCAGCATGTGATGGTTTTGTAATTTTGTATTTCCCTAGTTTTTTCAGGAAATATTAATTGTAATGCCACTTTTTCCTCTTTTTTATTAATTAATTTATTTATTATATGTAATGGATAACTGTTGGATGTGGCTATTTGTTTAATTATATTAATTTCTCTATCAAAATTATATTTGTTCATAGGAACTGAAAATGCTCTATGTATCATTGAATTATGTGCTGCTAATTTATGTGACATGGGATGATTGGAATTATATGGTATAGTCACATCAGTATGTGTTGGTTTTCTATAAATTGAAAAATCAAGTATATTATTGACTCTTTGAATTTTAATATCAAGAAAATTGATTGAGTTATTTTCTTCAACTTCTAATGTAAATTTAATTTTTGTATGTAAATTATTAATATGATTGAACAATATATCTAATTGTCGTTCACTACCTACAAAACAAGCTAATATGTCATCTACATACCTATACCAAAATTATATATTTTTTGAAATGTTACATTCAAAGATTTTTCTTTCTAAACTGTCCATAAAAATGTTTGCTAAAATTGGTGATATAGGGCTTCCCATTGGTAAACCTTCATTTTGAATATATACCTTATTATCAAAAGTAAAATAATTCTGATTAATACATACATCAAACAAATTAAGTATATCTGATATTATTCCTGGATTGATATTTTTATCCTCTAGTAATTTTTTAACAAGTGTTATGCACTCTTTAGGAGGAATTTTAGAGAACATATTGGTAACATCAAATGAAATAAGTTTAGAGTTATCTTGTAATTTGTATGTTTTTAATTTGTTTGATTAGTTCTATTGAATTTTCAATTGAGTATTTAGATATACCTCCATAGCTATTGAGTATATTGTTTAGTTTTTTTTATCTTGTTCAACAAATATAGCAATTTCTTTTAAAACAGAAAACAATGTGAGTTAAAAATTGTTAAATGTAAAAACAAAAATACCCCCATTAAAAAAGTCTGGAATATATAAACTTAAATGTCCAGAATGTAATGCTGTCTATATTGGTCAAACAATTCGAAATTTTGAAATTAGATACAATGAACACTCACGAGCATACATATTAAAACAGCCAGATAAATCACATTACGCAAAACACCTTCTTGACACAAAACATTCATTAACACCTAACATAGAACTAGAAGTACTGCATATTTGTGATAAGAAACAAGAACTAGATTTCCTTGAAGAACTAGAAATAAGAAGACAGTTAAGAGACCCACAATATGAAGTTGTCAATGAACAGATAAATCTAGGGAGCTCTCCACTATTAAATTGTCTTCTTAAGTAACTAAGTAACAATTGTAAAGATCAGCAGATATAGTTTTCCTTGGTTTCCTATATCATTGCACCGTTATACTGATCTTAAATGGGAAAAAGATATCCAGGATATCCCCATAGGGCTAATAATACCTAAGCTTTAATATTTGTAAAATCATATCTTCTTCCTTTTTTCTATTCATATATATTAAGTCAATCACAAGATAGGTCACTTACTATATATTTGGTCTAGCCAAAATATACATCAAGTAGGTATCACATAAAATGTAACTTCTGTCATTCTGACGATGATATGTCAATATCGAAATAATTATCAATATCCTTTCATAATTTTCATAATTTTTTCATTAAATAGTGGATTTAATTAGAAACAGTTAGTTTCATTTATAACATTAATATGAGTAGATTCCACAAAGTAAAAGGGTTCAAACAGTACATTCAATGTATTTATAATTATAATATATACCTATATGAATGAGTTAGGTGTGTCCACTTTGAAAAAACATCGATGTTTTTTTCGATTCGATAAATCGGAGCTATACATCGATGTCTTTCGATGTATCGGATGAAAACATCGATGTTTTGTAAACATCGAGTACTTTTTCTAAGATTATTACAAAGCTGTAGTCATATGAAAAGTGATACATCTCAAAACAGGTCATCTTTTCAGAGTCAAAATTTTTGTATATGACGGTTATGAAAAGAGCTAAATCCATTATTTTATTAAAGTTTAGATTTTAATCTTTCAACCAAATGTAATTCAATGTTTTTAACATAGGAGGCATAGACACGACAATCAAAAACAATTTTTTATTGTCACTGATTCTTGGGCAGTGTTGCCAACATCATTTCTGAATTCGGCATAAAGCCTTAGTACAAGTTAGCCGAGCCGGCTCAGGAGCGTCTAATTGAAGCTCTAGTCGCCGACGTTGCCAAATTTCAAGAAAGTGACATTTAAAAAATGTGGAGAATAAAATGAGGTTAAGTGTTTGTTTTCGTTTTATATATCTTAGCTTTTACTTTTTCAAGAAGGGCAATGAAAAATAAACATTCCATACACCCTTCACCTTAACGAACCCTCAAGGGGAAAGGTTAATGGAATGGTTATTTTTCCTTGCCCTTCTTGAAATTTCCTTGATTTCATCCATGTCTTCCTTCTTATTTCTTATGATTTTATGCCTCTTTGTCAATTGATGTCCGCGTTGCGCCCGGAGTTAATGCTAGAGACTTACTTCAATTCAGCTCTATTCTCTATTCTATCCAGCCTCTAACCCACACACACCTTTGACCCAAGAAGCTATTTTCAACTTTCACTTGGAATATATTTTAAAATTATCTACGTTTATGCCTATTTATCTAAATTGTTCGCTCTTATCAGTAGTAAAACCTGTTTTTGATGAATTTAACAACTACTTAATTTGAAGAAATCAAGAATTTATTTTGATTTACTTCTCAAATTATATAATTTCTTAAGATTTAATTCAGTTTTTCGTATTATTTAATCTAAACTTAACTCTAAATACTTATCTTGTACAGCCTGATACAGTTTCAAGTAAAAAAAACCGTTTTTGACCACTTAATTTCTCACTTTCACTGGGAGCAATATTAATGCGTGTTTCACCCATAGCACCAGCGGCGGAACCCGTGCTTACATAGTTTTTAAAGGACTATGCTTCCATCTTATGGAAAATAAAAGACCACTCAAATGCGGATATTTTGATACCAACTTATTCGTCTTGAAAAATAGAACATTTGATAACATTGCGCCAATGTTGTAATTTAATTAATAAACCCACAATTAATGATATTATTTTTAAAATCGCTTACGGAGATTGTATGAGTAAGACAGAGAGAAAATACGTAAATAGACATGTATTACAGATTCCACGAAGTAAGGATATCAGCGGTGATAAGAAATGAATAAATAAAACCAGACAGGGTTGAACTGACCTAATTTTATCAGTTAATTTTTATATTTTGTTTTTTCTTTGTAGTATTTTGTAGTGTATTTGTTGGCATCGGTAACTCTTTAAATAAATAGGATAGGGATGCGGAAAAGATTGTTTTATATGCAAGATGTTAAATGTCTATTAACTGTTAATACAAAGATGCTTGTGAAATGTGTGTAGGTAATGAACCCGACGTAAAGGGTGATACTAAAAGATAATGTATAATTCTTAGAGTATCCCCTTTTACGCGCTCCACCTTTCCCCCACAGGCAGTGCCTGAGGACCTCATTACCTTCTATCCGCGAAGCGTAGCTGAAAAAAAATTTTTTATTGGCCTAAGCCGGTTTTTATATTTTTTTGGTAGCTGAAGTCGCCTTTTTGCTTTATTAAATTTTTTTGATGGCCGAAGCCGGGTTTTGTTTAATTTTTGTATTTTTTTGATAGCCGATGCCGGGTTTTGTTTAATTTTTGTATTTTTTTGATAGCCGAAGCCGTTTTTTGTGTTATATATATTTTGATGGCGATGAGTGTTTTCCTTTGCGTGACATAAAAAGCACTGTTAACTGAAATCTAATTTGCATATTATATTTCTTCATGATTAGGTATAGTTCGATCAGCAGCGTCAACTACAGTCAACCAGTCTACCTGTTCCATAATTAGGATACGTTAAGCCGTCACTCGAGTTCCCGTCAGGGTGAAAACTGACCTGTCTAAAAGGTGTTTATGGTAATTACGGTAAATTCTCTGAATCATCTGATATCTAGCTATGTATTTATTGCATATTGTAATAAGTGAACAGTAAAAGTTTTAAGGGAGGTCCGTTTTCAGATGTATGAAATAAGAAATAGTTATAAATGTCTTATGTTTGGCACTATTACACGATATTATTTTATATGATATCATTATTGGAATAAAATACGGAATTTTAATTCTACAATATTATTGCGTACCTACTACTACTGAACTGAGTCATAAATACATACATGTAAAGAAGCTAACCTTACCTAACATATAACCTAACCAGAAAGGGTTTACCCTTTTCATTTAGTATTACTTCAAGCATTTTGTGTATCACTATAGCGTACGACAACAAACGTTCGGAAATATGTATATTAATAAACTGCCGTTTCGAAAATGACAACTTAATATAATAGAAAAATATATTCATAGCAATTAGTACTGACAGACCCCCTAGCCACCCCAATAGGTTATTCAACATTTTCATTAGAATTCAGGATTACGAATAGGTATTACGATTTACTGGAATTTTCAAAACTATTTAGTTTACCTGTAAGCGGATTAAATAAACTGGACGGCAATTCGAGTGCGCGATTAAGATACCTGCAAGTGTCGGACGGGAACTCATGTGTATTTTATAGTCATTAAGAATCCTGACGGGAATTCGTTTGTACCGGAATTGTTTACGAAATACGTGTCAGTCAGCTATTACATGTACCTATTATAATTTTACTATTATAATATAGAAAACGTTATAATTAACTGCTATTACAAAATGACAAACTTGTGTAAAGATGTTAGATTGTCAATTGAGAGATGTACCTTTTTTACATAATTTGATTGCAATCTATCATATCTTTATACAACTGAAAAATATAATCCTATTATTTTGTTTCAACGAAACTGGTATTCATCGTATGTACAACTATATTCACAAGTCCGACTCTGTTTCACCGCAGCAGGTGGAGTCCTATGGAATGGTTAGATTTTGTAATCGAATCGAAAATTTCTGACAGATGAACTGATTTTGTGGGTTTATTAATTAAATTACAACATTGGCGCAATGTTATCAAATATTCTATTTTTCAAGACGAATAAGTTGGTATCAAAATATCCGCATTTGAGTGGTCTTTTATTTTCCATAAAATGGAAGCATAGTCCTTTAGTTATTTAAACCACTTTACCCTTTTTCGTAATGTAAGTTATTTAGACTCGCGCTTCTGGCATGCTCAATCTATTTGCTTTATCTCTATGGCTCTCTTACATTTTAAGGCGGGAAATCATTGTTTGGTTAATTTTAGAAATCCAAAAAAGGTTATAAATAATGTTTTTAATTAAACTTTTATAACGAATATTAATTGCTCCGTTAAAATGATATCAACACCGAATAGAAGATCAACACGATCTAGAACTCTAAGTTCTAAACATTTTAAATCGCCGAGGGAATCGCTATATTCAGTAAAAATGCAAAATTGTGGTTTAGTTCAACTCGTTGATACAGATGAAGATGAATTTTTCGAAATTGATACTCTGGATGACGTTAAAAAACCAACAATGTTACATGAAAACGAAGTAGTACATGGCGAAATAGTATTGTTACGCGAGCTACTGCATTAATATGCTCACTTAGTGCCCCCAGTGAAATCCCCATATGAGACGACTATGGCTCCTCCGCCCAATTTTCGAGAAACATCGAGAATACCCACCGAATCCAGTGCATTCGCCAGAACGTCGAGCGAATTCTAGAAATACGACGCGCGAGTATAAATAGGCCACGAGCATCGCTGCAGGCAGTTAGTCAATCAGTCAGTGTTGATACCGAAGGAAAGTAATCGCGCCTCGATAAAGTGTTTATTAAGTGACTCTCATATAAATTATAATTAGTGTGTTTAGTGTATTAGATAAATTATTAAATAAGGACTGAATTACATATAAATCTGTAAATATAAATTAATTGTAAATATAAATTAGAATAAACGTTACAGTATATTATGCAACGATCATGTAATGATGGTTATTAATACACAAGCATTAACCGGGATACGGGAAACGAGCCAAAGGCGAGTTTCGTATGGTTAATGCGAGTGTATTAATAACCATTACATGAGAGTTGCATACACTATTTTTTCTACGAATAAGAAATTTTATTTGAATTCAACAACATTGCTTTTTTTATACTTCTCTTGCTACCCTCCAATCCATAAATTTATCATATACCTTTTTTGATTTTGCTGGTAATAAACTATTGGATACAATTTTCGCCTTTTTCAGCGATTTCAGGTGGTGTGTATGAAAACTCTTCGTCGCTAGACATTTCTTTTAAAAAGTGGAAGGTGTTGGATGTATCCTGTATGTCAAATGTAACTATGATGACATGGTGACATTTTGACATGACAGTTGACAGTACTAAATAAATATGGTTTTGATCCCTCCCTTATCTATGGGTTTTGATGACTACATGTTTCAATGGTAACCTAAATAATGCTGGTCCAAAAGATTGAAACTGTCATAAAACACGAATATCTTAGAAACTGTCAAACATTCTACAGAAAATATTGGGTCTGCCTACTTGGTTATTTAAAAATCTAGATTTTCTATTGGTCAATTTTTCAGTTTCATAATGAAAACCAGTGTTATGATGAGTATCATTATGAAACTGAAAATTGGCATCTTATAGTATAGGAGTAGAAAATAGACTTTTATAGGCCTTAGTACACGTTGTCAGTCCACTATTGAAAAATAAACTTATCCATTTCAAAACAAACAGAAAGAAAGATTTTAGGTGAAATTTTAGTGGTCAAACTTGAGTTTTTGTGAAATTAACTGGTTATCATCGATTAGATGTTTTATGAAAAAATTCGATACATCGAGTATATCGATAGCTTTTCAAAACATCGGATCGATTCGATGTATCGGATTTTAAACATCGATGTTTTCGATGCATCGATGTATATCGAATATCCCTAGTATGAGTAATGATGCCACCCTAAGAAATAATACAAAAATACCATCGAGTAATGAAGTGAGTTTTAATCTAATAACAATAGCCCAGGCATCCCATAATTTACTCATACGAGATATTGCAAAAAGAATAGTTTATATATTGAACCGCTGAATAGTAATAACTTTCACACATGGAATTTAGGATGCAGACATTATTTATGGAAAAAGAAGTTTCAGAATGTATAATTACAGAGTATGACCCTAATAATTACACAGATGATCGACGAAAGGAAGAAGGCAGAAAACGTGACAATAGATGTAAATCTTATATTGTACAATGCATGAACGATGCACAAATTGAATTGATCCGAGAACAGAATACAGCTTATAAGATGTGGACCACTTTACAGACAAGATATGAGAAAAAAGGTATGCCGGGCCAAATGATATTAAGAAAGAAGCTTATAGGTATGAAATTAACAGAAGCAAGGAATCTAGAAATATTTCTAACAGAATTCGATGGAATAGTACGTCAGTTGAAAGTTACAGGAGCAGATCTGAAGGAAGAAGATTTAGTTTGTACCTTATTAATGGCGATGACCAATACATTCCAAACAGTAATCACCGTTTTAGAAAATGTGCCACCTGAAGACTTAACATTAGATTTAGTAAAAACAAAATTACGTGTGGAAATAGAAAGAAGAAAAGCAAGGGTGATAAAAATGGAAAAGAGTATGTAAAGCCAGCAGCATTTACAGGAAACATAGGAGTATGTTACACCTATGGAGAAAAAGGGCACTATAAAAGAGACTGTAGAAGAAATAATAATGGAAGTAATGTATAAGGAGGAAGAGGTGGTTACAGAGGATTTTCGATCAATAAAAGAGGAATATATTTATTAAAATGGCGCCTACCGCCGTGTGGTTTTATTTAAAAAAAGTAAACAATGGATTTAATGTCCAGTGTCACCAATGTGGAAAGCAGCTGAAATATAATAACAGTACAACCAGTTTAATTAAACATTTCAAGAAAGCACACAACATTGAATTAAGTGCTCCTAATATATACTTAAATTATTGAAAGAAATTTTGAAATTTAATGTACTATCCTTGGTACGTTATTCATAAATAAAAATATATCATTGTTCTTAACTAATTTTGTGCTTTATTTAATAAATTTAAATTATTCGTTCATAGCATTGCGATTCAATAAATAAATTTATTAACTATAAAAATTATTGATCTTTTAATTAAGAATCGATTAAAATCGAAAGATTCTTAGAATCGAATAGTATAAAAATAAAATCGGAATCGAGAATCGATTCTTTAAAAAATCTCTCCAACCCTTGGTAATAAGTACGCACTTACAAATGTCAAATTTTATTTTCAAGAAGAAAGAAATGGCCTCTGCTTAGCAAACTATGCAGCCAGCGTGAAAATTGTTAAGGCTTTCGTTTTCATTTGTATCAATTTAATTTTTATGTTGATGATGGATTTAAAAATAAACCTTAGGCCATACATAAAAATGTATAGGGTTTGTATGAACATTAGTGAGTAATACCACGAATATTTCGTATGGAAATAGGGTTACAGTGAAAACAAAACTACTTACTTAAATGGTATGTATTTATTTAAACAGATATCTATGGTAAATCAACAAAGTGTTTGAAATTAGTTAACAAACACAAACAGTGTTAAATTGGTAGTTTGTTAACAATAAAATCACGTCAGTTTTATGGTATAATATTTATTATAGCTTACAAAAGTCATTACCAAATTCTCAGAAAATGAATTTAAAATAGATATAAACATTTTTGATATAAATTTATTTTTGGACCAACATTACATATTTTTAATCTGAGAAACTGATAATATTTCTTATTATACTGGATGTCCTATGGAAAACATCAGTCAAGAGTCTTAATTTATGCTGCGAAGGAGAGCAATTATGTTGTCATTTTGACATTAATTGATAATAGCTTGACATGTAATGAATATTTTTCAAGGTAAAAGAAATAGTAAACATTATCTCTTCCTTAAACAACCTTTTAAGAGATTTTAGTGAACAATCTGTCAATTTTTAATAATAAACAAACCGATCTATACGGGGTGTGGGAGATAAACTGTCCATTAGAAATATCTCGAAAACTAAAGGTGCCTGAAAACTGAAAATTGGTATAGAGGATTAGCCATTTGGTGAAAATATTGACATTTTTATTAGTTATTCCGGAGGCTGTAGGTAACTTTTTTTAATAGGGTACCATGTAGT
Organism: Lochmaea crataegi; assembly: GCA_947563755.1. NCBI lineage: Eukaryota > Metazoa > Arthropoda > Insecta > Coleoptera > Chrysomelidae > Lochmaea > Lochmaea crataegi. The sequence goes on along the minus strand of OX387422.1, from coordinate 117,738,312 downwards.
TTTTTGATGAAAAATATACAGAATGTCCCATTAAAATAACGAAGTTATAAACAGCTTTCGGTATAATCAGAAGTAGAAAAAAGTAGACAATGCTGCTGTTTTCCTAAGGCTGTCCTGTGTATATAATCAATATTTCTTAAATGTATTTCGGTATGGATATATTATATTGTTTGACGTGCCGTAAATTTGTCTTATTAAAAATATTTAACAAAAATTAAAAAATTAATTTTCACTTATATTATCACTAATCTAAAAATATCACACTTCATACTTTGATAGTAGAGCAATAAATGTTATTTTTTCATATCATAACAAAAATTTTTTTCTAAGACTACTGCATGTTTTTTAAATAATTGCGAAAATTCTATGGAAAAGTACGAGGTATCCTTGACAATTTGAATATTTTCATTAAAAAATGAACAGATTTTCAGATTTGCCCTATAAAAACCTTTTTTAAATCGTAATTAAAAAATTCTTGATATACTGGGCGTTCAATAATTTTAACCTTTTTTCAAATGTAGTTTATACAATTTTAGCCATAAGTATATCTCTTTTTTGAAATATAGTGCTATAAAGTTGAAGGGACACCTCAAAAAATTTGACAATGCCAAAAAGTGCCAGCAAATCTTTAATTTCACAATTCTACTTCAGGTATTCTCGGATCTGTCAAATAATTTTCTTATAATATTCCATATACAGGGTGAGGCAAGAGGAAGTGTACCTCGGGAGTACCTACTCCAACCTCGTATAGCGACTTTTATGGGAAATATCAAATTACCAATAAAAAGTTTCCGCTCCCGTTGTGTACAGGGTGAAATGTGATTGTTGGCTAAAATTTCGTTTGGTCATAACTTTTTGAACGGAAAGATCGATTTGCCTAATATTTTGGTAGAATCTTCCACTACTACCACACTATTAACAGATTCATTGAAACTAGAAAAAAACAGAACCGGACTTATAGAATTAGTACGTTTCATTCCCATAAAAAATTTCACCCCGTATATGGTTTTTGAGAACTCCAATCAAAATTTAAGAACGTATAAGAATAGATAACAAAAACGGCGTATTTATTTTTTTCCTTAGAGGATTACTCAATTTTTATTAAGAAAATTAAATTTGACATCCAAATTAAAAGAGCAAAGTGAACCAGAGTATGTGCCGGGTGTCCGATTAAGAGAGGAAACCCGCTTTATCTCAGAAACTATTTATCGTACAGCATGAAAAAATAAATAACAGCATGTTATTATCGTGAACTACGCCCTCTAGCGGTGGAGTAGAAAACTTGAAAATAATTTCCAGCAGTTTATCGTATGCGAGTTTGTGATACAGATTTTTTTCTATAAGCTGTACGATAAATAGTTTCCGAGATACAGCGGGTTTCCTCTCTTAATCAGACACCCGGTACAATTCCTCAAACTCACCCAGTATTAATGAGAAAAATGTAATTTTTCTATTTATCCAAATAGTACCGAATACCTTTTACCTTTTATTGAATACGTGTCTACTTTATTATTCATATAAAAATTTCCAAGTCAACATTTTTTTTAGATATTCAAAATTACATTTCAACATCTCAACACACACTTTACTCAATATAATCTCGATTTTCGATTTTTTTTCTACTCCATCCTAATAAAAATATTTAAAAAATTTTAGGGTCCCTTCTTAGAAAGGTCACTATGTGTATGTATCGTCTCCATATTAATTTTCTTATCTATTTTATATGTATATATATATTAATTAGAGAAAAGGCCATATCTAGATTAAGTATTTTATTTATTACTTCCCAGACGAAATTTTAAAACTTTTACCTTCTTACGATGAAAATAGTTTATTGGATTAAGGTCCTGTGATCTCGTAGGCTATTCAATGCTGCGTTCTTTTCTAATCCGTATGTGTTAAAGTCTTATTGCCAGAAGAAAGCCTACAATAAATTGTTATTTTCATACGTTCTGAATGCAACTATTGAATAGCTTCGTATTTGCAAAGAAATTCGAGAATACTTTTAGTTAGAAGAAAGTAGATACTCACTTATGTCAGAACGAGGAGATTTATCATTATCATACTCAAGGAAACCTCAAAAAAATTGTTATTTTCATTCGTAAGATCTGAATGTAACTATTGAATAGTTTGGTATTTTCAAAGAAATTCTAGAATACTTTTAGAAGAAAGTAGATACTCACTTATGTGAGAGCGAGGAGATTTATTTAATATTCTCAAACTCAAGGAAACCTCCAAAAAATTATTATTCGTACCTAAGTTTTGAATGCAACTATTGAATAGTTTCGTATTTTCAGAGAAATTCTAGAATGCTTTTAGAAGAAAGTAGATACTCACTTATGAGAGAGCGAGGAGATTTATTTAATATTATCAAACTCAAGGAAACCTCCAAAAAATTTGTTATTTTCTATCGTACCTAAGTTCTGAATGCAATTATTGAATAATTTAGTATTTTCAAAGAAATTCTAGAATACTTTTAGAAGAAAATAGATACTCACTTATGAGAGAGCGAGGAGATTTATTTAATATTATCAAACTCAAGGAAACCTCCAGAAAATTTGTTATTTTCAATCGTACCTAAGTTCTGAATGCAACTATTGAATCATTTAGTATTTTCAAAGGAATTCTAGAATACTTTTAGAAGAAAATAGATACTCACTTATGAGAGAGCGAGGAGATTTATTTAATATTATCAAACTCAAGGAAACCTCCAACAAATTTGTTTTTTTCAATCGTACCTAAGTTGTGAATGCAACTATTGAATAGTTTTTGTATTTTCAAAGAAATTCTAGAATAATTTTAGAAGAAAGTAGATACTCACTTATGTGATGGCTAGGAGATTTATTTAATATTATCAAACTCAAGGAAACCTCCAAAAAATTGTTATTTTTATTCGTAACTTCTAAATACAACTATTGAATCATTTCGTATTTTTAAAGAAATTCTAGAATACTTTTATAAGAAGTCACTCGAGTGAGAGCTAGGAGATTTAATATTCTCAAACTCAAGGAAACCTCCAAAACAATTGTTATTTTCATTCGTAAGTTCTGAGTGCAACTATTGAATAGTTTTGTATTTTCAAAGAAATTCTAGAATACTTTTAGAAGAAAGTAGATACTCACTTATGTGAGCGAGGAGATCTAGGTAATATTATAAAACTCAAGGAAACCTCCACAAAATTGTTATTTCCATTCGTAAGTTCTGAATGCAACTATTGAATCATTTCGTATTTTCAAAGATATTCTAGAATACTTTTAAAAGAAAGTCGATAGTCACTCAAGTGAGAGCGAGGAGATTTTATATTCTCAAACTCAAGGAAACCTCCAAATAATTGTTATTTTTATTCGTAACTTCTGAATGCAACTATTGAATCATTTCGTATTTTCAAAGAAATTCTAGAATACTTTTAAAATAAAGTCGATAGTCACTCAAGTGAGAGCGAGGAGATTTTATATTCTCAAACTCAAGGAAACCTCCAAATAATTGTTATTTTTATTCGTAACTTCTGAATGCAACTATTGAATCATTTCGTATTTTCAAAGAAATTCTAGAATACTTTTGAAAGAAAGTCGATAGTCACTCAAGTGAGAGCGAGGAGAATTAATATTCTCAAACTCAAGAAAATCTAAAAAAATTGTTATTGAATGCCACGAGTAATTCATTTACATTTTTCTACACATATTCTGGAATACTTTTAGAATAAAGTTATTAGTCGTTTAAGGGGGAGCCAGGAGATTTTCAATCCAAGAAAACTTCCTTCCTTCCTTAAAACTGGTTATTTTCAAGTCCTGAAGGAAGCACTCGAATCGTCTAGATTTTTCACCAAAAATTCTAAAATTTTTTCAAAAACAATGCGAGGCTACAAGTATTTTCGTCTCTGGCCATCTCCATTTTTCTTCTCAAATACTCCTGCCAGTTTCAGCTTCATATGATTTTACTGGACAAATATGTTTCTTTAAAAACATCATATTTCGTCAAAAGGTACGTCGATTTGAATACCAGAAATTGGATAAGTTATTAAAAAAAGATACATTTTGTTTTTAAATTTCGCCTAGTCTAAAACTCTCATTATTTAAACATTTCTAATTTTTTTATGTACATTTTTGTAGTGTTGAAAAAATTAACATCGAAAAATCAGTTTAACTCGAAAATAATATCACAATCATCAACATGTTTACATAAAATTTGGTCCAAACCAGGAATATTTTTCGCTTTATTTACAATAACAGATATGTTGGGTATTTTAGAATTGATGAATTTATATTTACAAATATATGTGCATTTTATTTTCAAAATAATTTTTAAGCTTCATAATAAGTAGATATTGTTCAAGCTGATAACAAAAATCATAAAAACGATAAGATTCATTAAATCTATGAACTGACCGTAAAATAGATACAGGGTGGTCAGAGAAAAATTAAATAAAAAACTTTGTATGTAACATTTTAGGTTTCTAGGCACTTTTAAAACACCGTTCGTTAAGAGAGTATAAAAAAACGAAAAATTAGCCAATTTTAATCAATTTTTTAATGGTCTTGCAAACATTTCACATTTTCTTCTCTTTTTAATGAATAAAATATTATTGCCGCTATTGATAATGTTTTCATCTGACCACCCTATATATTTAAGACAACTGGTTTAACGATTCCAATAGTTTTTATCCCGATATTATGATCGATATTATAAAATAACACAAATCACAAAAAAATTTATTATTTGCTAAATATTCAGTCTTGTATAAATGTTATTCGTCGTCACTATTCTTTTTACGCGTTCCTTTTTTGGTTATAAATTGTCCTATCAAAACCAAATTTTTGATTTATTTATTATTATCTAAAAGCTTTGAGTCTGTTAACTCCCTAGAGCATATTCCTTATATCAATTTGTCCTTATTAAAGTGAATATCTTTACTTTTGCTTTGGAATAATAATTGGGCCAATAGCCTAATTCGAAAAACGCTTAAAACTGGAAAAATCGTAATTTTATTGCGGACCTGCACAAAGGAACTTGCCCTGTATTCTGTATGATATGCGATTGAAGACATAAGCTTAGCAATACACAAACTGGTGACTGAATGTCAAAAATGACTGTCTGACTGTTAAATTTATATATTAATCCATTCACCAAAACTAGTTCATTTTGCGCATGACGTCATATTCGCCAGTAGAGATGGAACTGTTATATCTAATAATTGTACCTATAGGTTGGAATAAATTCAATATTTCTTTGTGAAAAAATACCTCATTTTTTGACCACCCTGTGGTCCTTTAACGAATGAGCAAGAAAAAAGTTAGGATAGGGTCACGTATGCCGTTTTAACAAATATTCAGTAGTTTTAAAAAAAAAAAGGTGAAAAAATTTGATTTTTAACACCCTGTAAACATTCACTTGATTGATTGATTGGTTCGGCACCACCAGTCAGAGGCTTCGATAGCTCGACACCTCAGCACCTCAGCCTTTAGGCTTTTTGTGCTTTTGGTTGTACCGTTTATATGAAGAGACCAGTAGCCCTTACCATTAGATTGAATCCCCGAGATGTACTAGCGAAAATCTATGGACTCCAGAACATTTTTAATAATTTTTTTCTTATAAGAATTTTCTCCCCAAACTCTAGGACATACGGTGTCCGAGATATGGTACCTCGTTACCCTTAGTGAATACAACCTCGTGCAGCAGTTTTTGATATTCTGGTTCAGGACCAGTGAATGCAATTTCAGAGCTAGGATGTCTAAAATTTAAAATACAGTTATCAGGTATCCAAATTTCTGAGGCATAAACGAGGCATATCAGAAAATAGGAAATTTACCCAATAGTAAAATGATATACCTCTTATATGACTTGAGAATTCCAATATTTGATGGATGAATTTTAGGTTTGAAACCTTGCAGAGCCTTTTATGAAGAATAACTTTTTTTCGTGAGATTAATAATGAAAAAGTTTTCCATATGTTGAGAACTTACGTGTTGAAATATGTCAGGATATTTCAGTAACAATGGCAACAGCGCAAAAAACGAAATGCTGGATTATCTATACAATGTGACAGCGAGCACAGACAATTTTCAAATTCTTCTGTTTCTGTGTATTGCTAAATACCACCAAACTTTTCAGTTGACAAATTTTGTTGCTTAAATTTTTGTACCACTACTTTCTCTCACGAGCTCATTATTTTCCTTCACCAACGTTATCCCCACTTACTGGATTAGTATTAAGGAAGCATCAAATTCACCCAAATCGATTGGATTGAAATTTTCAAATAACAAATTCATAAATAAACGTGATCCTTTGAAAAGTCTCTCAAGTCGATGTCTTCACAGTCGTAGTATAAATCTGGCCTGAACCTTCTGCTAGGTTCACCTGAGTCGGCTGTGAAGTTGGCGGGATCTCAAATTTGGGTTTGCCCATCAAAAACGCTGGATTTGATTCGAGTCCAACCCCGTTTGGATTTAGGGATGAAGTCACCCCTATCAGTCCTGTAAAATACAACAAATATATTAGTATTATATCTTTAATTTTATATAGAACACACCATGCGTCACATCGAAGACTTGTATTTTTTTTGAAGAATCTCCATAAAAAGGAACAGACACTTTTAGCACATTTTCTGGGTAATATAATGGGTGAGTCATGAGGAATTGTATTGGGACACCCGGTATATACTCCTACCTCGTATGGTGGATCCTATGGGAAATATCTGACTAATAAAATGTGACTACTTCCATTGTTTATGTCGAAATGTGGATTTTGAATAAAATTTCTTTTGGTCATAACTTTTTAATCATAGTCATTCGATGTTCCCCATGAGTGCCCTAATACGAGGTAGGAATGTGTACCGGGTGTCTGATTAAGAGAGGAAACCTGCTGTATCTCAGAAACTATTTATCGTACAGCTTAGAGAAAAAAATCTGTAATACAAACTACGAGAAACTGCTAGAAATTATTTTCAAGTTTTCTACTCCACCGCTAGAGGGCGTAGTTCACAATAATAATACAAAAACATCATTTTTCTATAATAAATGTACCAATATAGTACCACAAAATTTAAATATTCGTAATCATTAGATCAACTTACGTAAGTTTGCTCCAGTACTTTTTCCTCTATTTTGTAAAATAACTGGTGGGGTGAGAGGTAAAGCTGGGTCAATAAAACTGTTATAACTTTTGTTCCGCTTTATGGATTTTGACAAACTTTGTATCATTTGAAAGGGAATTCAATGTCTAATAAGGTAATATCATCGTTTCATTCCAGTGTTTTTAACGGTTGCTAGGTGGCGGTGATTGAACAATTGTTTTGTTTTTAACTTTTTTTGGGAATCTTCAAATGCGATGCTATATTTTTTAATCGTTTGTTTGAAAGAGGATGGAACTTTTAAAAAATGACGAAAACCGCATCTCAATATCTATTTTCTATGCGAAGATACGAGAAAAAATAGGAACATCTTAAGAATAAAGGCAATTCGTCTCTTAAGAATCTTAAGTAACGCTCGTCATTTAAAAGGGTCTATAATTTTACCATCTAAATTTTCACACCATACGTTAACTGACCAGTGACATGGTTAAAATCTTGTTGCATCAAGTGTGGTTTATGATCAGACGAATAGTGTGTATTATTTCTATTTACAGATCTATTATTGGAAAATGTAGCTTCATCGGACCACATTATATTTGATAAAATATTTGGATTTTTATTCAGCATATCCTTAAACCAATTACCTACAATGATCCAGACTTTTATCGTAATTTGTAGCTTTTAATCCTTGATGAAAAGGAAGAATGTTGTCGCAAGGGATATCTTAATTCATTTTCTCTTACTGCAATAGGATCATTCTCAAAACATTTGTGTAAAGGTGCGTATTCACCAAAAAAGCGAGCACGAGCGAACAAGAGCGAGCGAGCATCCTGCATCAATAATCTTATGGTGAGTACGGGCTAGCGAGCGAGCGAGCGTTTACTTGTTCGAGTTCAAAAAAGATCGAGAGGAACGTACATCAAAGAAAATACTTGTTCGTGCTCGTTCAGTGCGGACGGGATTTTAATCTTCAAAAGTGCTCGCACTTCGATCGCTTGCGCTTTGCTGCATGCAACTTTGCCGGGCCACCACTTGGAAAATTGGTATTTACATTTTAAAATCAAATATTATTATCGGGTTGATTTATGAACTTGGCCGTACCAGGTATAGTTATAAAATTTACATTTTAAATTAAATATTAATTTGGTTATTTTTAGGTATTTTTAGTGACCCAAATTGAAAATGGAATGGTCTAGTGATAGTGTGTTGCAATTGATGGACGGCTATAAATTGGAATTGGAATTCTTCGGACCCATTTTACAAAAATAGAAATAAAAAAGAATATGCTTGGAGAGAATTAGCCGATGAGTTAGGGACAGATAGTGCAGAAATTAAAAAGAAATTGCAGTCACTACTTGCATCTTTTAGAAGGGAGAAACAGAAACTGAAAACTGCTTCGGAGATGCGTACCGAAAAGGTTTATGATACCATATTTACCGCGCTCGCACTGCTCGCACAAAGTAGATGAATCAACTCCAAACTTGAACATATTCGCTCTGGTGAGGACGAGATATCAATATGTCGAGCACACATACACGAATGTTCGCTCGTGCTCGCTGTTTTAGTGAATTCGCATCTTAACGCATTATATATATATACGAGGCTCTACACTCCAGTTGGAGTTGTAGCCGCTCAGTTTGAGCTCTTTTGACCCTGTATCTTGTGGGGGGTAAGCCCACTTTATCTTGCTGCATATCTACAATTTACTAGATGTTTTTGCAGTTTCAACAATTGCTCTCCACGCCCTTCTGTCCTGCATCTGTCTCATCCCGCCTTGTACTCCCAAAATTTTTATATCTTCCACGACCTGATCTCCCCATCTAGCTTTTGGTCTTCCTGGTAATCTTTCCTCATTTGGTCTCCATTCTGTAATTCTTCTTTCTCCATTCTTTTAACATGTCCATACCAACGTATCCTTTTCGATTTAATAGAGTTTACTATATCCTCATTTTCTAATATATTCCTAATTTCATAATTCATAAGTCTTCGGTACTCGTTATTCCCTAGTTTCATTGGTCCATAAATGTTTCTAATTATTCTCCTTTCATATATCCTTAGTTGCTCTTCGTCCTCATTTGTAAGTCTCATAGTTTCTGCCGCATAGGTTACTACAGGTTTTATTGCAGTCCTGTAGACTCTTAACCTTGTTGCTCGGCTGATTATTTTACTCTGCATTATATTTTTAAATTTATTATATGCTCTATACCCTGATTGAATTCTTTGCCTTATCTCGCTATTTGTGTCATTTTTGTTACTGATAATTGTTCCCAGATACTTCAAAACTGAACTCATTTAACTTCACTGCTTCCGGTTGATAGACTTCCTTTTCTCTTTTCATATCCATATATTTTGTTTTTTCCTGATTTATTCTTAGTCCTCTTTTTGCCGCCTCTTTTACAATTTTCTCTAGTGTTTCATCAAGACTCCTTCGGTCTCTCGCTATTATGGTTAAGTCATCAGCATATGCTATTATTTGTTTTGACTTATTAATTATGCTTCCTTTGATATTACAAGTCCTAATTATGCCTTCCACTGCTATATTAAACTATACCGCTGATAGCCCATCTCCTTGCCTTACACCAGCAATTATTTCAAATTCCTCCGATGGACGTTTCCTAGTCATTACTCTTGCTCTAGATTTTTTCATCGTCATTTTTACCAACCGTATTATCTTTCGTAGTACATTTAGCTGCTCCATATCTTTTATAATTGTTCTCCGTTTCTGGCTGTCGAAAGCCTGCTTAAAGTCAATAAATAGCATTTGGACTCCAATATTGTGTTCATAACATTTTTCTATTACTTGATTTATAGTATGTATGGCATCTACTGTTGATTTTCCTTCTCAAAAACCTTTTTGATATTCCCCTATTTCTGATTCCATTATCTTTTTTAGTCTTTCATTTATTATCATTGTTAATATTTTATATGCGGAATTGAGTAAACTAATTCCTCTATAATTGCTACAAATATTAAGATTTCCTTTCTTCAATATTGGTATAATTATTCCGCTAGACCATTCATACGGCATATTCTCTCTATGATTTTAAATATTTTATGCCTTAGATCATCTCCTCCATATTTTATTAGCTCATTTACTATTTCATCTGTCCCTCCTGATTTGTTGTGTTTCAATTTGTTAATTATGTCCTTACATTCCTCTTCGGACGGTTTTTCTTCATTTTCTAACCCTGTATCTACATCACTCATATCATCTTCTTCATACTCCCCATCTTCTTCCGTTAATAAATTTTTGAAATGCTGGCTCCACTCTTTTTCTTTGATGTTTATTTTAGTTTGTTTTCTGCTTTGTTTCTTTACCTTAAGGCATTACGTATTTCTAAATTACTAACCGTTAAAGGTTCATAACTTCAGTCTACATTAATTTCATATTTAAGTTGTCAACAATTTATGACATCTTACATTAAGTAAAATCTTCAATTTACTTAAGTATAAAACCTATAAACCTAGTATACCTATTTTTTCTCGTATCTTCGCTTAGAAAATAGATATTAAGATGCGGTTTTTATCATTTTTTTTTAAATTCAATCCTTTTTCAAGTAAATAATTAAAAAATATAGCATCGCATTTGCAGATTCCCAAAAAAAAATTGAAAACAACAATTGTTCAATCACCGCCACCTAGCCACTGGAATAAAGCGACGATACAATATTTTATTAGACATTGAATTCCCTTCCAAATGATAGGAAGTTTGTCAAAATCCATAGAGCGGAACAAAAGTTATAACAGTTTTATTGAGTCGGCTTTCCGACTCACCCCTACCAGTTATTTTACAAGATAGAGTAAAAAGTACTGAAGCAAACTTACGTAAAATTATCTAGTGATTACGAATATTTAAATTTAGTGGTACTATAACGATACATTTATTATACAAAAATGATTTTTTTGTGTTATTATTGTGAACTACGCCCTCTAGCGGTGGAGTAGGAAACTTGAAAATAATTTCCAGCAGTTTCTCGTATGCGAGTTTGTAATACAGATTCCTTTCTCTAAGCTGTACGATAAATAGTTTCTGAGATACAGTGGGTTTCCTCTCTTAATCAGACACCCGGTACAATTCCTCATCACTCATCCTGTATATTAACTAAATAGGCCAAGGAATTTAGGACCATGAACATTGTTCGCTTTCGTACGGCTAATTTTCTGTGTAGAGGTAGTATAAACGATGTACAAGGCGATATGATGTTTCCAAGGTGTCAATTTAAATCTCACATTGTTTAAAAGTCAATCAAAACTGTCAGTTTAACGATATTTTACGTTTTCGCTTATATTTTTTCCCTCGGATTTTACAAAAAAAAAGTTCAATACTTTTTTATTCATTTACTTAATTACAGTTACCTGTAAATAATTGTCATATTAGTAAAGCGTGATCTATAGACGTCAAAAAATAATAGTTCAATACTGTTATAACGCTTCACAAAATTAGAAAAATAAATTTCACTAAGAAGAAACAACTACTTCTCGGGCTATATGCCCCGACAGACATTGAATTACACTTCTAAAGTAAACCTGGTTGGTATATCTGTCAAGATAGAACCAACCATTCTGGTTTGCGATAAGAAGGAATAACATCATTTGTAGACCGGTTTCGACGTATTTGCGCCTCATCAGTACAAGGTAGGTGCCATTCGTCCAGAAGCTCTGAGAGCATAATCCTGGACTGGAGACTACGTTGATACCAACCCCGTTTACTTTAGAAGTGTAATTCAATGTCTGTCATCGGGGCATATAGCCCGAGAAGTAGTTGTTGCTTCTTAGTGAACGGCCTGTTCTTTGGAAATTTATTTTTCTAATTTTGTAAAGCGTTATAATAGTATTGAACTATTATTTTTCGACGACTTTTTTATTCGTCTTCAATAGACCTACAAAACTAAGCTTTGCACGAAGATGATCTTGTCCATTGATTTTTAACGAATATTACACTTCTTTTTTTCATATTAAAGGTCTTTCCGCTCTCTATCAAAGTATGAAATTACATTAATGTTATAAATGAAACTAACTGTTTCTAATTAATTCCACTATTTAATTAAAAAATTATGAAAATTATTAAAGGATATTGATAATTATTTCGATATTGACATATCATCGTCAGAATGACAGAAGTTACATTTTATGTGATGCCTGCTTGATATATATTTTGGCTAGACCAAATATATAGTAAGTGACCTATCTTGTGATTGACTTAATATATATGAATAGAAAAAAGGAAGAAGATATGATTTTACAAATGTTAAAGCTTAGGTATTATTAGCCCTATGGGGATATCCTGGATATCTTTTTCCCATTCAAGATCAGTATATCTGTGCAATGATATAGGAAACCAAGGAAAACTATATCAGCTGATCTTTACAATTGTTACTTAAGAAGACAATTTAATAGTGGAGAGCTCCCTAGATTTATCTATTCATTGACAACTTCATATTGTGGGTCTCTTAAGTGTCTTCTTATTTCTAATTCTTCAAGGAAATCTAGTTCTTGTTTCTTATTACAAATATGCAGTACTTCTAGTTCTGTGTTAGGTGTTAATGAATGTTTTGTGTCAAGAAGATGTTTTGCGTAATGTGATTTATCTGGCTGTTTTAATCTGTATGCTCGTGAGTGTTCATCGTATCTAATTTCAAAATTTCGAATTGTTTGACCAATATAGACAGCATTACATTCTGGACATTTAAGTTTATATATTCCAGACTTTTTTAATGGGGGTATTTTTGTTTTTACATTTAACAATTTTTTACTCACATTGTTTTCTGTTTTAAAAGAAATTGCTGTATTTGTTGCTAAAGATATTATCTTTGAAATATTATTAGAAATATTACCAGCATATGTGATGGTTTTGTAATTTTGTATTTCCCTAGTTTTTTCAGGAAATATTAATTGTAATGCCACTTTTTCCTCTTTTTTATTAATTAATTTATTTATTATATGTAATGTATAACTGTTGGATGTGGCTATTTGTTTAATTATATTAATTTCTCTCTCAAAATTATATTTGTTCATAGGAACTGAAAATGCTCTATGTATCATTGAATTATATGCTGCTAATTTATGTGACATGGGATGATTGGAATTATATGGTATAGTCACATCAGTATGTGTTGGTTTTCTGTAAATTGAAAAATCAAGTATATTATTGACTCTTTGAATTTAAAATCAAGAAAATTTATTGAGTTATTTTCTTCAACGTCTAATGTAAATTTAATTTTTGGATGTAAATTATTAATATGATTGAACAATATATCTAATTGTCGTTCACTACCTACAAAACAAGCTAATATGTCATCTACATACCTATACCAAAATAATATATTTTTTGAAATGTTACATTCAAAGATTTTTCTTTCTAAACTGTCCATAAAAATGTTTGCTAAAATTGATGATATGGGCTTCCCATTGGTAAACCTTCATTTTGAATATATACCTTATTATCAAAAGTAAAATAATTCTGATTAATACATACATCAAACAAATTAAGTATATCTGATATTATTCCTGGATTGATATTTTTATCCTCTAGTAATTTTTTAACAAGTGTTATGCATTCTTTAGGAGGAATTTTAGAGAACATATTGGTAACATCAAATGAAATAAGTTTAGAGTTATCTTGTAATTTGTATGTTTTTAATTTTTTGATAAGTTCTATTGAATTTTCAATTGAGTATTTAGATATACCTCCATAGCTATTAAGTATATTGTTTAGTTTTTTAGCTAACTTATTATTAGGAGTATTAACGTAAGAAACTACAGGTCTAATTGGTTTCGATACTTTATGTAATTTAACAGTTCCATATAATTGGGGAGACTGAGGATTTTTATTAATCATGTAATCATTTCAAAAAATATATTATTTTGGTATAGGTATGTAGATGACATATTAGCTTGTTTTGTAGGTAGTGAACGACAATTAGATATATTGTTCAATCATATTAATAATTTACATCCGAAAATTAAATTTACATTAGAAGTTGAAGAAAATAACTCAATCAATTTTCTTGATTTTAAATTCAAAAAATCAATAATGTACTTGATTTTTCAATTTACAGAAAACCAACACACACTGATGTGACTATACCATATAATTCCAATCATCATCATGTCACATAAATTAGCAGCATATAATTCAATGATACATAGAGCATTTTCTGTTCCTATGAACAAATATAATTTTGATAGAGAAATTAATATAATTAAACAAATAGCCACATCCAACGGTTATCCATTACATATAATAAATAAATAAATTAATAAAAAAGAGGAAAAAGTGGCATTACAATTAATATTTCCTGAAAAACCTAGGGAAATACAAAATTACAAAACCATCACATATGCTGGTAATATTTCTAATAATATTTCAAAGATAATATCTTGTTCAGCAAATACAGCAATTTCTTTTAAAACAGAAAACAATGTGAGTAAAAATTTGTTAAATGTAAAAACAAAAATACGCCCATTAAAAAAGTCTGGAATATATAAACTTAAATGTCCAGAATGTAATGCTGTCTATATTGGTCAAACAATTCGAAATTTTGAAATTAGATACGATGAACACTCACGAGCATACAGATTAAAACAGCCAGATAAATCACATTACGCAAAACACTTGACACAAAACATTCATTAACACCTAACACAGAACTAGAAGTACTGCATATTTGTGATAAGAAACAAGAACTAGATTTCCTTGAAGAACTAGAAATAAGAAGACAGTTAAGAGACCCACAATATGAAGTTGTCAATGAACAGATAAATCTAGGGAGCTCTCCACTATTAAATTGTCTTCTTAAGTAACAATTGTAAAGATCAGCTGATATAGTTTTCCTTGGTTTCCTATATCATTGCACAGTTATACTGATCTTATATGGGAAAAAGATATCCAGGATATCCCCATAGGGCTAATAATACCTAAGCTTTAATATTTGTAAAATCAAATCTTCTTCTTTTTTCTATTCATATAATTAAGTCAATCACCAGATAGGTCACTTACTATTTGGTTTAGCCAAAATATTAAACATCAAATAGGTATCACATAAAATGTAACTTCTGTCATTCTGACGATGATATGTCAATATCGAAATAATTATCAATATCCTTTAATAATTTTCATAAATTTTTCAATTAAATAGTGGAATTAATTAGAAACAGTTAGTTTCATTTATAACATTAATATGAGTAGACTCCACAAAGCAAGGGTCCAAACAGTAAATTCAATGAAATTACATGTTGTTTAATATGTGACTTATTCTATTTTACAATCATCGCTCTTTTAAATAATCGCTGCCATTGTTACAAAATAACTTTTTTTTCAAAAATAATGTGTTGTCATACTTGATGATGAAAGTTACTGATAAAAATCATTTTCGTGTCGCTGAACGTCGCTCAAGCTACCGTAGATCGATAATTAGTTAATTTGTTATATATAATAACACACTGTAACTTTTTAACTATTTCACTTACAGATTCCAGATTTCGTATACTTCATCCCAAGATATTTCGTTTTAACTTAACACTAACATGTTTGATTCAAGAGAAAAACCAACAGCAGGTAGTCGTTAATCCGATAACAATATCGTATCATACTCAAAAAGATAATACCTAATAGTATGATTATTTTACAACTGAAATATTTGGCTGGTGAAATAATATTTAGTTTTAGTATCTAAATTTTACCTATACAGATCTTTTACTGTTTACTGTATAATAAGGGATTCATAAACTTTCATTATTAAATCCTAGAGACCGGATACCGAGTCACCGAAATATTGTGAAATGTACTTTACATATTATCTGTGAGTGAGATCGAATGATTGCACGAAACGCGGAGACATGGCAGTGATAATAGCTCGTTTCAAAATTACCTTTTAACCTAATCAAGATTTTTTTCCGTACAAAGCCTAGTTTTGTAGGAATTTTGACGAATGAAAAAGTATTGAACTTTTTTTGTAAAATCCGAGGGAAAAATATGAGTGGAAAACGTAAAGTATCGTTAAAATGACAGTTTTAATTGACTTTTAAACAATGTGAGATTTAATTTGACACTTTGGAAACATATCGTCTTGTACATCCTGGTAAAACGTGAAATGGTAATTTTCGGTGTATATTTCCTGGCTTATAAACATCTTTTAAGGTGTTCAAAATATCGAAGCGACAACCGCAAAATTATTTCATGTTTCCTTATATTTTATTGCTTATCACATTTTAAAGTTGTATTTTTTCGGTCCCTGTGGTAATCGTTTTATATTTTTCCGTATTGAAATTGCCACCTCTACAGTAATGACATTCATGCAAATTTTTTACGAACTGTATTCTGTCAATTTACATCAAATAAACATGCTTCTGTGTTTCCACACTAACTAACACCACATTTACCACCGAATCTATTTGATTTTAGGCTACGTGTATCGAATAAATATATAACTATTTTTTGCCGTTATTCCGGGGTATTTTGGCTCAACTACTGGTAGATGTAGAGTGGATAGATTGAGATTGAAATTTTTTTTTATTATATTTTGGTGATGACATGCAAAGATACTATTTAAGTTTGAGAAATCAATGAAGTATTATTTGTAGAGAGAAAGATTTTGAAAAGGTATAAAAATACATGCTTTTCTATATTCAGAAGTTCACAAATATTTGAAGATAGACCTTTATTTTTATAAAAATATACAGTTATCACGTAAAAGAGTAAGTAATTTTTATATGACAAGATAAAATCGAAAGAAATTTTTTATTTCTTCTTTATCACTGTCCTTCGTAACGGAAAAAAATGC
The DNA here is from genome assembly GCA_947563755.1 of Lochmaea crataegi. NCBI lineage: Eukaryota > Metazoa > Arthropoda > Insecta > Coleoptera > Chrysomelidae > Lochmaea > Lochmaea crataegi. The sequence goes on along the minus strand of OX387422.1, from coordinate 117,721,464 downwards.
CCTATACCTATCTCCTTTTAGTTGTCACAGACATATTTCTTTTTCGATTCCGTCAATCTCACCTTTAACATTTGTAGATATTTCAAATGAATACATTTTTGTTTTTCTCGGATTTCGTCTTGATTTATACCTTCGAACGATGTTTCTGAATTATTGGATTTGAGTCGCCTCAAATAAAACTCAGTACGTAGTTAACCAGAAATCTCAGGCGATAATAAATTCCACACCAAAACTACTTCCCTCAATCCGACAAGTAAATTGCACACTCTCAAAATTTGATGCCTCAATCCTACAGGTAATTCCCACACCAAGCAACGAAATGAAACTAGATTTATATAAAAAAATTTATTGAAAAATAAAGTTATAGAAACATATTAACGAATTTTAAAAACACTGGGATAATTTTGAGTTTCATTACATTCACCCTCCATTATTTCCTTCAGCTGAATACGATTTTGTATTGGAACAGCATAAACTAATGATTTTAAGTTGGATTGAAATCGGGCGATCCTCCTCGTGCAAGATATTATTTTCGTACACCTCTGTAACATCCGGGCACCTATCAGTTTCAGTACTTTTGGGTACTACTGAGACGGTTTCTCTTGGGGGTTGATAGAGAGCCGTAAATGTTGATCGATTGGGAAGTCGTCTGATGGAAAATCGTTCCGCGTATCTTCGTTCGGCTGCACGAGCGTTACATTGTACCTCATCATAGACTAAATGCTCATCAGCATTGTGATAAAAAATTAGAATTTGGAAAACTTCAGCAATGTATTTACTACTAATTTGCATATACAATGTTTTCGTGAAAAAGACGTATAAGAGGACCAAAGATGACCTCTGGACCAGACAGTTTTCCAGCATTTCTACTGAAAGAATTTGCTGCTATCCTTGCACGGCCGCTGTCTATGCTGTTTAATATTTGTCAAAAAACATCAATAATTCCAACTATCTGGAAGACATCGAAAGTTTGTCCAGCGTTAAAAAAAGCAGACTAATGTATCAAATTATAGACCAATTTATATAATCTGCAGCTTCTCAAAAGTATTTGAAATTTTATTAGAGCAAGCTATATATCGACACCACCATCAAGGAAAGAAAAATGCAGTATCTGGGTCATACGATGAGAGGTGATAAATACGAAATATTACGCCTCATAATAGAGGGCAAAGTTCAGGGGAAAAGATCAGTAGGAAGACGCCAGAACTCATGGCTAAAAGATTTAAGGAGGTGGTTTGACCGCTCGTCTGCAGAAATCCTTCGTGCTGCAGTTTCCAGAGCTACAATTGCCATTTGGATCGCCAACCTTCGGCAGGAGAGGGCGTGATAAGAAGAAGAATATATCGACATGTTAGTAATGCGATTACATTCAATCAGCACAGATTCACGAAAGGCCGTTCGACAACTACTAATTTGTTTACAATAACACAGCACTTAACGGATTCTATTGATAGTAGACTCCAAACGGATGTAATCTACACGGAATTTTCGAAAGCCTTTGATAGACTTGATCATGGGATTCTTCTAAGTAAACCAAAAGCATTTAGTTTATCTGATTCGCTTTCACTCATACCTTTCAAATCGAATGCAGTTTGTTCAGATTAATGGATTCAAGTCTGCTGAATATAAGGCTTCGTCAGGCGTTCCGCAAGGTTCTATCTTGGGACCCCAATTGTTTAATATTTTTATAAATGATATTTCTGAAGTCATCAATATATATTTTCTTTTATATGCAAACGACTTAAAACTTTACAGTTGTGTTAAATCTATGGAGGACTGTGAAAATATATCTGCGAATATAATGCAGTTGTCCAATGGTGTAAAAGCAACAATCTTTCCCTTAATCTAGCCTCGTGCAACGTCATAACTGATTTGCTTAAGTTTATGGATTGTATAAAAAACATCCCCATTCAACGACCTGAAACCTTTACTGATCTTGGTGTCACATGACTCTGCTCTTTCATTTAACAAACATATGGATACAATCATTCCATCTGCTAATCGCTTGTAAGGTTTTTTAGTTCGGTGCTCTTGCGATCTTAATAATATTGAAAACCCTATATTATGCTTTTATAAGGTCCAAGCTAGAATGTGCATGTGATGCGTGGAGTCCATTTTATCAATGTCACATTGAACGGAGAGAAGCTTTTTAAAACTGCTAAGTTTCAAATGTGGTGCAATTTACCCCTCAATTGACGCATCGCACTCAGATTTGTTAGACAGGCATGATGACTTAGATAAGATTGTAACATAGACGCGATTATTTTGGTGTAATTCTTTTATAAATAATATAATTGACTGTCCAAATTTACTAGGGATGTTTAATTTTTGTGTACCTCGAATAGAGTCTAGAAATCCTATTACTTTTTATTTAAATATAAGTCGAACCAACATTCAGAAGAATTCTCCGCTTTATTCCATTTGTAATTTAATTAACGCGATGAATTGTGAATTCCATCTATTTTCTTGTTTTTTGCCATTATATTAAGTCTCATTTCCTTAAATAACTATATTTTTTGTTGTTTATAATGAATGTATTTTTTTATTAAGTTTTATCATCTTTTTGATATTTCGTTTTCCCTGATCTGTAATTGGATTTTTCCGTAAAGCTTTGTATCTATTAAATAAATAAATTAATTAATTAATTCAACTGTAAAATCCTGAGTTCAAAATATGAAGATTTGACCCAAATCACCTAGATAAAATGATAAAAGTTACAAAGTGTGTAAAATGATTAGTGTAATAAATGCAATCCGGCTGTGACCCAACCACACCGATATAATTAATACAGAATACACATTAAAATCAAAATAAAATGTTCAGTTTCATCTTCAACATAAAATCTCTCGAAAAATGAAATTGTGATTCCCTCACTTGCCCGTGGTGTGCGCCTCTGGTAGTAGCTTGAAACGTCTATACAACATAATTCAGTAGGATGTGTAGTGAAGTACGACCAGAAATCTAAGAAGGTTGTAAATCAATATTAGCCGACGACCCTCAATATCACCTATTGTTCGAAATATAGATAAGTAATAAAAGTGGGTTTCCCTTAAAAGATTCCCAGTTCCGGATTAAAATATCTCATGAAATAATTTTGCATTTTAATAATAGTAGGCTCTCCATTATTTTTGGCTTTTGTTGACAGTTTTGTATTTAAATTTATTTTATAATAGAAAATCTCCTAAGGTTGATTTAGAACCCTTGATAAGGATATTATAATGTTTTTGTTATTTATTTGAATAGTTTTTACTTGTGTGATACAATTATACACACTAAGGCTAATTACTATCTGTTGATTTATTTATTAAACTTAATTTATATCACACTCTACTTAATGTCCAGTAATTTGTTTACACTCGGTATAATAGTTCTAACTTATTTTTACCACTTGAATATTACACTATTTATCTTCACTATTTCATTTACTGTCCGACTACTAGGAACTTCTGTAAACTGTCTGTGAACTAACTCTTTGTCTTCGTTTCACTAGCTGTCAACTCACTCAAAAACCCGCGTATATATAGTCCTTATCAACTCTCGAAAATTCTAGTATTTCCCGCGAAAAGCGTCTTTTCGAGAACATTCTCGAAACTCGAAAGGGGCGCATTCGCCAAAATTTATAGTCGAGAGACAGAGCCGGCTTTGAGTTGGTGACCTCGCAACACTATACAATAATAAGTATATGTTGAATAATGATGTAATATGAGAAAAAGTACCCAAATAAACTGTAACTAGAAGTTTTACGCAGTTATTCGATAAAGAAGAAATATTTTTGTGATTCATTAGCTGAAAGCTTGGGACATGAGGTGCTCAGACTTCCTCCTTATCACTGTATGTTTAAACCAATTGAACATAAATGGCATCAGCTTAAGTCAGAAGTTCGAAGAAATAATACTTCACCAACCTTAAGTTCAACTGTTCTCTTATTCAAACAGAAACTGCAGACATTCCTGATAGCATTTGGGCCAAGTGTGCTTCTCATTTTAAAAGGGTGGAAAACTCATAGAAAAAATATCAAAAGAAAAGTTTATTATCAATTTGGATGACGACAGTGAAAGTGAAACTAATCTTCGTGAGTAATTTTGTTTATAAATACCTTTAACTTTTTCACAAAGAAATATTGAATTTATTCCAATCTATAGGTACAATTATTACATACAGATACATTCAAACACAAACGGAACATAGGGATTTTAAGCATTGTATCAGAACTGCTTTTGAACTAGTCGACCAACATCCAGCTTCAACAGATTAAAAACACGATTATTACAATCGTTTATTTGGACACCTATAACATATCGTACAATTCCCACCACTCCGTATTCTTAACTGTGGGCGGTCCTTAATTAGCGTCAGACAGTCAGTAAACAGCTGTCGATAGATGAGAGCGTTGCTTTGTTTCAGTTTAAAGAATCCTATTTTGTTTTATTTACGAATTTATTTTTATTTTGAAAGCCGTTATTGCCAAAAGAAATCAAAACATATTATCTTAACTCGAAACATTAATTGTTAAAGAGAATTTAACAATTAATTTTCGATTTTAACAACATAAAACGTAAGCATAGTGTTTCAATATGTAGCGACGTTTACTACCCCCATCAAATAATTATTCAATACTAAACCGCAGTTCGCACACCTCGCACATAACTAAGAAATTTTGGAAGGAGAAGGGGCGGGGTTTTTTACGTTGGTTCTGAATCCAGCTGACCAGATCAATACTTGATATTCATTGAAGCGAACTTATAGAAATGTTCTGTTGGTGGACTATTTAGATCGGACAATACATTAAATCCCTATGTTCCGTTTGTGTTTGAATATATATGTATACAGGGTGATCAACATTTGTGACAAAGTCCGTTATATCTGCTAGTAAGAACCAAAAAAACTCATCCACAAAAATAGGAGGCAGCTATAAGCTTCACATTTTAAAATTAGTTAAAAGTATACAGGGTCTTTCATAACACTGTACCGCATCAAACATATGTTTTTTAAATGAAACACCCTGTCGTTTATTTTAAATTTAAAATCCACTTCACTTTCTCGTTACAAGAATACAACGTTGTTATGCTTATGTGTTCTACAGGGTATTTAAAAAGTTATAACCAAATTTCTATGAAAATCCTAGCAAGTTCAACGTCTTGTATAATAGAAAAGTGGTACAACAAGAGCAATGATGTGTTGAGGCCATAGTTTTTTTGTCAAACTTCATCAAAATTATTGACTTTGCTAATACTCTTTAAATTTAATACAGGGTACGTCAAAACACAAATTCACTATTTGCTCATTTTTAACTTTTAACTTTTAACTTAATAGTTTTGGAAATATTTTAAATTGTATTGGAAAATGGGATATTTCATGAATTACATATATTATTTCCATTCACTTTACTATTTACAAATATCTTGAAGCAGCACACAGAAAACAATTAGAGAAAAAATTAGATAAAAAAATTGTTATTTTTATCATAGAATATCATTAAAAATCAAGGTTTCTATGAAGGTATGCGTCACAAATTGACAATTCAGTTTTAGATCAAATTGTTTTGACATTGTCTTGAATTTCTATTATTTAACAATAGTCAAAAATGAATTTTGAAAGGAAAGAACTGGTAGACACGGTATGGATCTTAGGTGAATGTAATAACAATTGTTTATTTGCAACAAGAGTCTATCATGAACGATATCCAGATCGCTTTACTGAAATTTTAGAAAAAAAATAAAAACTCAATTTTAGTCACCACCTTTTAAGGGTGAAATTTTGGAAAGGGGTGGGCTGAGGAAATTTGGTTATAGGAAAGACCCATCTTAATTTCATACGAGCAATCACCTCCTGGATTTTGTCGCATGGATTTAGAAACACCCTGTATGTGCAAAAAACAGAAACTTCACAAGTGTGTGTATATTAAATTTAATTCTAAACAACTTAAATATTATAAGCTTTCTGAACTATAATCGCATTCATTATCGAGATGTTTATAAAATGTTTTTGTGCTATATATCATATATACAGAAACAATTAGCGATTTTTCTTAATAATTATCTTAACCCAACATCATTATACCTACCTATAAAACAAAATTTAATGGCTAGGGCAGGTACAACTCTGCGTAGAATCGACCGCCTGCTGATAACTCAAGTGCTTCGTGATTTATGACCTTCTTAGATTTCTGGTCGTACTTTACTTACAATTCCCGCTTAGTAGAACAATAATATGTTAAATAGTACTGGGTACAAATAATTTTTACACCCTATAATTCAGACAAGAGACATTTTATCTAGGTAATTTGGATCAGATTTCCATGTTTCGATCACAAGATTCTACAGTATTTCATTTTTCCAATTAATATTGAAACTCCCTGTTTACTTTATTTATGATATCGACTAGGTATGGGTACATGAAGATTTTAATTTGGGAGAACTAACCCTCTACCTTTTAGAGCTCGATGTGGAATTTACCTATGGAATTACGGTCCCTTTAGTTTAACAAACTCATTAAAGGACCATTGGTGTGCCCGAAGTTTCATCAAAAGGTCTATGTTCAAATTAGAAAATAAAAAACCACAATTATTAAGTATTGATTGTTTTTTATACCCCTCGTACTATGCAACCGGTTCAGTACTTGTAGTACCATTCGATCTGACATTGGAGTGACGGCGATTCTGATCTGAAAAAATTAATCACAATTGTAAGTAAAAATATTTACCCAATAAAAGACAAGGATATAGGAAACCAGAAATATAAAGCAAAGGGTAAAGGAACGAGGGAAGGAAAACCTGAAGGATATAAACAAATAAATAAAGATGAGAAAGTAGGAAAGGTGAAGAAATGGTAGATTAGACAGCGTTGCTGAAAAGTCTCGTACCAAGTGATTATCTTTGAAACGGATAAAGAGAAAGTTATAAAATTCTAGGACGATGATTTTTATAGACCATTTCAGGTTTGTGAAATAGTTACAGAGAAAATTAGGATGCAAAACAATCTTAGATTTTTTGGTATTCAGAGATGAAGCCACATTCTGCTTTAACGGTTCTGTTAACAGACATAGTTGCCGGTACTGGTCAAATTGTAATCCGCACTGGTTTGAGGAGTTTTGTACACAGCTTCCACAAAAAGTTATTGTTTGGTGAAAAACCGTTTTTTTATTGAAGGTACGCTTACCAGTGCTAAATATCTTGATTTACTCCAAAATGAAATTATACCTGAAATAAATCGATTATTTCCTGATATGAACGTATAATTTCGACAAGATGGCACACCTCCACATTATCAAAGAGACGTTAGGTAATATTTAAATACAACTTTTCCTCATAGATGGATGGGTCGAAGAGGTGCAATTGAGGCTACCTGAAAGACCACGTTTATGTTAACAGACCAACTAACTTGAACGATTTAAAGGATCGCATACGCAGGGAATTGCTCATCACTCATTATTTATGTGGATACACTGATTGTATGCCGGTATCGGAATTTGCTAGGTGGGAGGGGGAAAAGGAAGCAAAATCGGGTGTCTGCGTAACATAGTCACGAAAAAATCGATGGAGAGAAGTTCCCCAAGGTTAAAACTGCTCAGAATACCACGATGCCGTGCTCAAGAATTAGGCGTACCAGGGAGGAAAAGAATGGGGAAAGGCGACTAGTGATTGATTATTTTTTTCATCCTTCTACTCGTAGAACTAGAATATTACATTTTTGGGCGCGAACGTAATGGGATCGATCGCCACCTTTTTGGCGGAGGTGATTTTTACAAACGACGTCCATTATTTCAGACTTACCTTATATTTATTCGATGATTCCTGGAATGATACAATTGTTTCTTGTTACACAAGTGAAAATTTATGGTCTATAAATTATTTACATTCTAATTTACGTTGGTAATATTCCATTGTCAGTCGCAAATCGAATTTATTTATTGTTTCAATTATTCTGCTTATTGGATACCGCTATAACGTTATTTTAAAGTGATCAATGTGCTCCAATATTTCCGATTGACATAAATTACCATACACATACATACAGGACGGATAGAATCTCAGCTACCGGTCTCGTGAAATTTTATTTCTATCACTATTAATCGCTCAAGTCAAAAGTTGAAAAATAATAGGAAAATCGATCTTCCAATAGAAATAAGTTTAAACACTTCTAACCAAAAATCTGCGGTGCTCCACATCAAATTGAATCTGTAGTTACATCTATACATTATGGTCAATAGAAACACTTTCGCTTACCCATTTTAGGAAGAGGTGCCCCCAATTTATTTTCTTTTGGATTATTAGCAGTATTAGCACGTGGGTTTTGATCTGCGGCCATCGGTCCCATCGGACCAGTAGCAGTTGGAGCTTGACCAGGTAAACGTGGACCTCTTGTCGGCTCCACGGGAAGAACGCGTCGACGTTTTTTAGGAAGTTTTGCACGTGCCTGTAAATGATCGTTTTAGTTTTGATAACAGAAAATATGTTTCTTTACCTGAGTGTGGCTGTAGTACATAGCAAAATTGGAGACGATAACTGGTACTGGTAGAGCTATCGTGAGTACACCTGCTAAGGCACATAAAGCACCAACGAACATTCCAATATAAGTCTTTGGAACCATATCTCCATAACCGACTGTGGTCATGGTTACCAGAGCCCACCACAGACCTAATGGTATGCTTTTAAAGTCATTGTCTGGATTTGTTTGGATTCTTTCGGCGTAATACACTAAACTAGCAAATATCACTATGCCTAATACTAGAAAAAACACCAGTAGGGTGAGTTCTTTAGCCGAAGCACGGAAAGTTTGTATGAGTATTTTTAATCCAGAAGAATGACGGGTTAATTTGAATAATCTCATAATGCGGATTATCGAAAAGAATTCCATTATGTCTGCGTTGTCTACATGAGAAGCGATACGTCTGAGCACCAAGTCGATGTAAAAACTTGCCGTTGCTATATAATCGATGATATTTACAGATGAGTTGATGAATTCCCATTTGTTGGGACTTGCTATGAATCTGGAAGAAAACATATTACAAATACAGCGACGCATCAAGCCGACATCCACGGCGCGTGAAATCTTAGAGAAGGTCTGAAGCCTGGAAGCTCCAGACTTCTCGCGAGAATGAACGTAGTTTTTGCAGGATTCACCCTTAGGCAGACACTTCTACACCATTCCTCCACCGTTTTCATAGCTTGTTGCTCTGATATAACGTTAGAGTGTTTTCCAATTACAAGAATGGTCAGATCACCTGTCTATCTCTGGGTGTAGAATCTCTTACTATTCATTCCTCAAGGAGTTCATCCATGACGAGGTTCCACAGAAGCGGTCATGCTGCTCCTCCCTGTTGGCTCCTTCATTATCTATATCTCCATGGAATCTCCAAATAAAGTTGTCATTGCTATCCTGTTGGAAAGTTTGTTTTTCATCTAAAAACATGTGGTGTCGTCTGCTCTACGCCTTGCAACAGCAGATATCATGGTCTCTTAGAAGGTATGACAAGAAATGCTTCGACTGTTATTCCTTGGTTCGCCAGGACAGCCTCTATTTTCGACACCAGTTGGTGTAAAGTTGCTTCACAGAATTTTCCTGATTCATAGTAACATACCTATCAATAAGGGCCTGTTTCCAACCAGCTAGAACGTAGTTTCAATATTAAATTAAGTTTATCTGTCAACGAATCCGCAACGGGAATTGCCTCCAGGCATTATGACTGAGATTTCTGCTCTTGTGATTTGAATCTCGTGGGTTCCAAATCACAGGTTCTGACTCATACAACGATAAAAATTCCAATATCATTCCAATTGACCACTCCAGATTGAAAGCTCTGATGGCAGAACGCACCAAGCCACGCCGTTGGAGCGGGTAGTAATTTCGTAACGCGTGGATCGTGCAGGTCCTAGTTTCCTTTGAACCGCGTCCGATTTACTGACAAATGACAGAACTACTCTCGCCGACCGAGAATCGACAAGCCTCACCGTATGGATTGTCAAGTTTGTCGAGACTTACTACTGCACGCGCCGGGGGATGCCTGCCTGATAGTCTAATACCCAGATATACACTAACTCACCTGACGAATATTTCGAAGGTGAACCAAGCATTGCAAATGCATTCGATGTAAAAGAAAGCTATGTGGGCGTCGGTATCCACTTTATCGAAATAGTAATTGGTTCCATTTTCGGGTGTTCGAACGCTAACCAACCTTATCGATGGTACTTTCATATCAGGATGGGTTTTTAAACAGAATGAAAGTATCGAAACGCATATAAAGAATACTGACACAACACCTATCACCTAGAAAAAAAGAAATTATGCGAAATTCAAAAGTTTAGCAAGCACAGGTCATTTCTATAGGGTCTGTCGCATTTGGTACTTACTTTTGCTGCTGTAGACGAATAAGGTTCGTCGAATAACGACCATATTTTCGGTTTAATTATCTGCCACCACGATAATGTGCCTCTATAATAATCCTCTTCGAAACCGAATTTTCTAGCTATTTCTTCATCACTCGGTTTTTCCGTATCTAAATCTAACCTATCTAAAACAGCTAAAGTCTCTTGAGTATCCCTGTGCTGAAATAAAAATTGTTGCTCTAAAATTTAAACACGCACAACTCTTACTGATTTTTGAGGAAAAAATTACTAGGTTATGTTATAAATACCTGCGTATACGTCATCCAACAACAAGGTTCTACTTGGTTGGCATCTAATCCCCAAAATTCTAATTCTTCTTCGAATAGTGGTCCACATACATCTGAAGGGTAATGCAGCTTCCCCGTTCTGTAATAAAAATTACTATTTGGAATATAGAACAAACAAACTGGATACCAATATTGGTTTTTATAATATATGCTTCGAAAATGTTCATGAAGTCATCAGTAATTTTGATTTGAATGAATATAATTCTCTCAACCAAATTTACACATCCCAGGTGGCACAAAACAACATGGAGACACCCTGGTGGGCAGGTAGAAAACCAGATAGACCATATTCTAGCTACCAAAGAAATCGGTAATAAAACGATTGACACAAGGACATATAGAGGCGCTAACGCCGACACGGATCACTATCTGGTGGCTATTCGTGGCTTAAATATGGCAAAAGTACACTACAGAAGGAAAAACACAAACAAGTTCAATGTAGGAAATCTAGCAACAGAACAAACAAGGAAAGAATACGAGGAAATATATTTCAAACACACACAAAATAAAGCATCAATGAACACAAATAATATCGAGTCTATGTGGAGTAATATGAAAAACAACATACTAAAAACCGCAGATGAAGTGCTGGGGAAAAAAGTAACGAACTACAAAAAAACGACTGGTATGATGACGACTGTGAACAAGTAAGAAAACAGAAAAATGAAGCAAGAATTACATGGATTAACACAAAAACAGAGGCAGATAAAAGAGAATATGAAATAAAAAGGAATGCCGCCAATATTATGTATAGGAGAAAAAAGAATGAATGGATAAATAAACAATTAGAGCACATCGAACAAGACAGTACTAACCACAAAATAAAACAGTTCTACAAAAAAATAAAAATACAATATAATAATCCGAGAGCTAAAACAAGAGGGTTAGTAAACGAAACCGGTCAAATAGAAAACGATCCACAAAAAATGGCTGACATCTGGAAGGATTATTATAAAACAGTCTTGAGTGAAGATACAGAACCCCTTCTAGAAAACAACATGTCACCACAACAAGTACAAGGAGAAACTCAAAGAAGAAGTTAACGAAGTAATAAGAAAACTAAAAAATGACAAATCTCCTGGGGAAGATGAATTAGAGGCGGAATTGTTGAAATATGGTGGTCATAAATTATATCAACACTTTTATCTCTTAATAAAATAAATATGGATTCAAAATAAAATGCCACAGGAATGGAATACGGGAATAATCACACCTATTCATAAAAAAAGGGGATAAAAAACAATGTAAAAATGATCGAGCAATAACATTATTGAACTCCGCATATAAAATCCTGGCTAATCTTATCAACACAAGATTAAAAGCAGAAGCAGAAAATGTATTAGGAGACTATCAAAATGGATTCAGGCCTTGTAGATCAACTATAAATGCCATACATACGCTAGAACAAATATTTGAAAAAGCATGGGAACACAACAGGGAAGTTCACACAATTTTCATTGATTTTAAAAGTGCCTTTGACACAATTGACAGAAAAGAATTGATGAAACGGTTAGAAAGACTAAATATTGATAAAAAACTAATAGAGCTGCTGAAAATGATAATGGCTAACAGCAAAGCAAAAGTGCGATTCCAAGGAGTCACATCGAAGGAATTCCTCGTAAACAAGGGAGTCAAACAAGGAGACTCGATCTCCCCAACTTTATTCAATTTGGCATTGGAAAGTATCCTAAGAACAGCTAAACTAGAAAGCAAAAACATCATAACAGACCATATTCAAATCATAGCATATGCAGACGATTTAACCATAGTAGCAAATTCAAGACAAGAACTTATAAAACCAATTGAAAAGAGAGGAGAAGAGGCAAAACAACTTGGAATGGAAATCAACGCGGACAAAACAAAAGATATGATAGTAGGTAAAAAAACCGAAAATACTGAAGGGAACATAAAAACGCAATGGCATTCATTTGAAAATGTAACAACATTCAACTACTTAGGAGTGACGATGGGACAAACAGGAATAGAGCGGGTGCAAGAAAGAATACTCAATGGAAACCAAGCCTACTGCAGAAATAGAAAACTTCTGAAAAGTAAAGCCATAAATAAAAACACCAAAATAAAAATATACAAAACACTAATAAGACCAGTGATCGCGTATGGCTTAGAAACAACGGTAATAAACAAAAAAGAAGCAGAAGACTTAAAAATCATAGAAAGAAAGATTCTTAGAACGATACTGGGGCCGAACATAACAAGAACTGGGGAAAGGAGACTCATAACTAACAAAGAAATAGAAACCGAGCTAAGCAATGAGACAATCGTGAAATATATAAAAGCACAACGCCTAAAATGGGCAGGACATATTATGAGACAAAAGCCTGGAGAAATGATAAGAAGAATAACACAATGGACTTCTCTATGGCCGAGAAGAAGGGGAAGACCCAGAGAAAGTTGGAGGAATCAGATAGAAGAGGATACAAAAAGGATGGGAATCAAAGAGTGGAGAGAAAAATGCAGAAATAGAGCAGAATGGAAGAAAATAACTTCTGAAGCCAGGACACACAAGAAATTATAATAATAAGGCGTGAAAAGGGAGTAATCAACCCTAATAAATGGATTTAAAAGCGCATTAGCGTTAGCCACAATCTATTAGATTTAAAGGCTTGATGATGATGATAATCAAGGTTTAATAGAACTGTGATTTGCAAGTTTGAATTTTTTCTTTTTACCTCTTCCATTTTTCTTTCTTCACCTTTTGTCTTTGTCTTTGTCTTTGTCTTTGTCTTTGTCTTTGTCTTTGTCTTTGTCTTTGTCTTTGTCTTTGTCTTTGTCTTTGTCTTTGTCTTTGTCTTTGTCTTTGTCTTTGTCTTTGTCTTTGTCTTTGTCTTTGTCTTTGTCTTTGTCTTTGTCTTTGTCTTTGTCTTTGTCTTTGTCTTTGTCTTTGTCTTTGTCTTTGTCTTTGTCTTTGTCTTTGTCTTTGTCTTTGTCTTTGTCTTTGTCTTTGTCTTTGTCTTTGTCTTTGTCTTTGTCTTTGTCTTTGTCTTTGTCTTTGTCTTTGTCTTTGTCTTTGTCTTTGTCTTTGTCTTTGTCTTTGTCTTTGTCTTTGTCTTTGTCTTTGTCTTTGTCTTTGTCTTTGTCTTTGTCTTTGTCTTTGTCTTTGTCTTTGTCTTTTGTCTTTGTCTTTGTCTTTGTCTTTGTCTTTGTCTTTGTCTTTGTCTTTGTCTTTGTCTTTGTCTTTGTCTTTGTCTTTGTCTTTGTCTTTGTCTTTGTCTTTGTCTTTGTCTTTGTCTTTGTCTTTGTCTTTGTCTTTGTCTTTGTCTTTGTCTTTGTCTTTGTCTTTGTCTTTGTCTTTGTCTTTGTCTTTGTCTTTGTCTTTGTCTTTGTCTTTGTCTTTGTCTTTGTCTTTGTCTTTGTCTTTGTCTTTGTCTTTGTCTTTGTCTTCATCATATTCTTTTCTCATTCTTCTTTTTCATAATCTGCTTGTATCAACAAATTTACTAGGTTTTCTATTTTTGGAAATTTAGATTTATCTAATTTCATAGAGTAAAATTATGATATCGAATTCCATTTACCCAATTAACTAGATGCTCAAAAAGACCGTCCAGACTCTGGAAAGTCGTGTTGAGATCAATTAAAACACCGCCCAAAGAAAAAAGTTTCGTTAACGAGGGAGCAGAATTTTCTTATCAGAACCGATTAATTTGGCTTCCGTCTTATATTCGGAAATGAAATTTCTTGTACATCCAACATGTAAAAGAATATTTTCTTTTATATTTTCGAAATATTTCGCCTTTAATTAAAGTTATTAGATTTTAATGAATTAGGAAATGAAAATCGATATAAAGATGGAGCCACTAGCAGTTGCTACTGTCCAAGATCCCACATTTTTATGGTGAATTTGACAAAAATCCAATCGTTTCTGTAAGGATTGTCTAATTCTTGAAAACACTCTGGGATTCTTATGAATTTCATTACATGCTATTCTTTCCCACAGCTGAATACGATTTTGTAGTGGAACAGTATAAAATAATGATTTTAAGTAGCCCCAAAATAAAAATCACATGGATGAATGTATGTATATTGGGGTGACATTCACTGATACCTAAAATATCTATTGTGCCCCCTTACTTCTACTTAGTTCCCGAGGAAAGTCTCAGAGACTAGTAGCTCCTTTAGTCCTATTTCCCGGAGGAATTTTAGGATATCTGCAGGCTTTAGCTTAGGTAAATATCCCTCTTCTATCCAGTATTCTCCAAGGTGTTGTGCCCTAGGATTCTGAATTGCTGAGCAATTCGCAAGTATGTGAGTAGATATAAAATGACAGTGCAAAAAGGCTGAGTAAAAAGTTTTCTAATGACAGTCCAAAGTTGCTAAGTACGAATGACAGCAGTTGACCTTTATATAATAGGAGGATAATAATATACAGAGAGCATCGGAAGTTAGCATGCTAATCACAACACGGGAAAATATTAGTATATAAATAAAAATTTAATTATACAGAGTGCAGCGAAAGTATGTGGGCTCCGACATATCATTGAAATTGAAAATATATTATACGGGGCAGAATAAAAATTTCATTAGAGAGAATACACAGCGATAAATGTTATTAAATTACTATGAATGTTCTTTAATGACAGTTCAAAATGAGCAGGGGTAATGACTGCAGTTGAACTTTTATATAATAGGAGTGGGGTAAGGTAGTATGTAGGGAGCAGAATGAAAATTCAATTATTTGATCTCAACAGGTTGTAGTCACCCAGAAGAATATTCGATTGTCTAAGTCCTACTAGATCTTTCCAATGGTCAGATCTATTTTTTTTTCGGCTTTGCCTATTTCTTCCAATATTACATTGCAGCTGATACCTCAAAAGGGTTCCAGCCCCCAAAAGGGTGTTTCAGTCCCCCTCTTTGCTAGTTCATCTGCTATTTCATTTCCTTCTATTTCAGTGTGTACTGGAATCCACAGTAAGGTGATTATATTGTTCTCGCCTAGTTCATTGAGTTTGTCTAAGCATAATCACATGGATTGAAATTGGGCAATCTTGCAGGCCAATTGGCGGTGAATAATAGCGAATTCAAACAAATTTGTCAAAAGAACTGAACGCTTGAGGCGTCTTCTTCAAAGGGCGCTAGCTCCCTAGGTTAGATGGACATAAAATCACATATAGTATCTGTGGTTTGCGTTTGGCAGGAGAGCTCCTGGATACCCTGTACTTTAAAATTTCTAACACGTTCAAAATAAATTTTAAGAGTGCTTACCTGTAATAATTTAATACTTGTGCAAAAACCCCTGGATGTCTATCGAAAAAGTACTCGTTAAGTATTGGATCGTAATTGGCTAAAGCTTCTGTAAGCCTCGAGAGTCTAGTGGCAGGAATCTTCTTGAGCGTAGCTTTATATGTTTCGTGTCTAATACCTCCGACGTTCAAAACGACGCGGTTCTCCGCGTCCATGTTACCGACGTTCATTTCTGCAATAAAACCAAAAAAAATCGTATTAGTTCCGTAGTAATCCAGAAAATTCGAAGGATAATAATAACGGACCATTAAAACGTAAGGATAAGTCGAAAACAGGGGTGGATATTGGAAAAAGGTGAGTAAAAAAAATAATTTGGAAGGCCGAATCCTGAAAAAAAAGGAGGAAAGAGATAATGTGAAACGTGCCAACGTGAATAAATATCATATTTTGTACCCCAACGACTCTAAATAGATTCGAATTTTGTTAAACGTTTAAACTAAAAGCAAATAAGTTACATCAAGTTATAATAATACATTTTCCTACGCTCATTTTGTTGGCTTTATCAATTATTTCAAAAGTTCCATGGCGTTGTGGGGTCCAAAAAGGGAAGTTTGTAATGATTTGTTGATTTCATTCAGAAATGTTTCTGAATAAGTGACTGAAGTTTATAATGTTTCTGTGCCGCAGGGGATAATTTAAATGGACCTAACGAAGTTTGTGTTACAATCTGCTAGTCGTCTTGTATACGTAGGTACGCCATTTGAAAGTTTTTATCAGTTTTGTAACTCAGTTATTAACTTCACTGATTTGGGTTACATTATAAATTAAATGAATGAAGTAGACCCTACATTCTGATAGGAAAAATGTTCTTTTTTGTATGGTTGTAATTAGTTTAAAATTGGCCTCTAATTCTACCAAATTTTAAAATTGCCAGGGACCAGACGAAAAATTAAATTTATTTCTTAGGCGTCTCCCTCCGTTACAAGAAGCAGCAGATACATTAAAGAATTTGACCTATAATATGAAAAAGAAGAATGGAGAAGATTTTAAAGAATATGTAGTTGAATCATTTTGGAATTCAACTGCGAAGATGATTCAAGAAAAATATTCCAGTGAGTAAAATATTAAATTTGATCATTTTGCCGACATTACTGAGGGAAGAAATAGTAAACGGAAAGAATTACAAGCTGTTCCAGAGAGAAGGAAAGTATAATAATAATAATAATAATAATAATAATAATAATAATAAGGAGAGCTCTAACGGACATAGTAAATTTACATTACAAGCAAATATCCCAACTCCAAAAATTCTTCATTGGCAAGGCTCAAACATCTAAATTGCATGAGTTGGTCGCGAAAGCAGATAAAAACTATTCCCCCTTAGATCTTGTAAGCCCTGATAATAAACTTGAAATCGTTACAGACTCTGACAAACAGGCAGAGTGGGCCCAGAAAGCGCTCCATGGTCGACATCATCACGACCTCAATCAACCATATATCGACAAGGAAGCATCAAATAAGTGGCTCTCTGATGGAACATTGTTTCCAGAAACAGAAGGATTTATGATGGCGATCCAAGACCAAGTAATTAATACCAATAATTACAAGAAATTTGTTATAAGAGATCCAAACATCGTGTCGGACAAGTGCAGAAGGTGTCAACAAACAACAGAGACGATACAACACATTACGTCGGGATGTTCAGCCATAGCTAACATTGATTACCTACGCAGGCACAACCAACTGTGCAACATAATTCATCAGAAGTTGGCCAACAAATTTGGATTAGTTAACACCTACACGCCTTATTACAAGTACCATCCACATGCAGTTCTAGAGAATGCTGATTTTAGACTATACTACGATAGGTCAATTATCACCGATAGACGGGTGACGAATAACCGGCCTGATATTGTAGTTGTGGATAAAAAAGCTAACTCGGTTCTTCTAGTTGATGTTGCTGTACCCAATAACAACAATATGTTAGACAAATACAACGAGAAAATTGCAAAATACACCGATCTTGCAATTGAGGTGGGACAGATGTGGCAGGCAGAGAAAGTAGAGGTGGTGCCAGTCATCGTTTCATCTACGGGACTAATCCCCAAAACTCTACAAGACAGCCTCACCAAACTAGGTCTTCACAAAAACACATACATCGATCTGCAGAAGGCTGCAATTTTGAATACTTGTCACACTGTCCGTAAATTTCTAAATATGTAACTGCTGTGCCTAATCCCATTTGCGTTTACACACGCTCGGGATAGGTGAACATTACCAGCAAGAGCTGAGCAAGAGTACACTTGAGTTGGAAATAATAATAATAATAATTTTACAGGCAACTAAGCGGTACAGTAAACAATCACAACCAAAGTCTTCCAAATAAAGATGAGCTAACGGAGTACTGGTCTTCTTTATGGTCGAACCCTATCGAACACAAATCCAACGCTCACTGGATAAGAACTGAGGACGAAAAAATAAACATTGAACCAATGCCTTTCGTTAACTTGACAACAAGCGAGGTAACCGAAGCTATAAAGAGCACCAGTAGTTGGAA